>OY982962.1:10654654-13054654 GCA_963890685.1 Plagodis pulveraria
TCAGCGAGCGCCAACTATAAGGAGCTTTGTTGTACGCCCAATGCGCTGCAACATCCCTTTTACACCGACCTGATTAGTGGCATGCTGCCACGCATTTTATCCTAGTCGCCTTTCACGACTGCCAACAAGAGGATATAGAATAATCCTTCTATTCATAAACCACGCTCCGTTTGGCATACCAATAAATAAAACACACAAGAGCATTTCGTTTATTCTTATTAATAACCTTAAGTCCAATCTACGCTTCTACTTTTCATATTAGAATCTTCTTCGTAGTACTTACACTGTTGGCGTGATCTTGGAGATCACCTCAGAGTTCGTAGGCAGTTAGTCTGACGATCCGTTGATACATTTTTTAATCAATCTTCATTTTTGTTACCTTGATGATCTAGTATTATAATTAGTGTTCAAGATATGTAACTTTTTTGATCAATAAACAAATTTATAATTATATTCCTTTCGTATCACTGCCTGTATTCTTCTGGTGCATTTGTTAACTATAGCAGCTTTGGTTGATCTAATGGATGGGCGATCTTCTGCAAACTTTTTTATTTTACACAATGAAGAATGTCAGAGCATTGTTGCGGCGCGAGACATATCCAAAGAGCGAAGTTAGTGGGAATGCGGGCTGGAACGGTTGAATATATGCGCTGTTTGATGCAGAGTATTTGAAAAATCTTCTGAGTTGGATCCATTGTACAATGTACATTAGCATCACTTTCTTCTAGTGCCAAAAATTACTACATCCTTACTTTGTGCCTGGTGAACGAATTGATTCATTTCTACTTGTAATCTTGCTGCCACGTTTGTAACTCGTTTTATAGGTAAAATATGAATGAAGCACATTAATAACATGAATTTTCGAAGTTTTATTACAATTAAATACGTTACGTCAGCCATCTTACTGAAAATTTCTCAGTGAGATAACATTCGTAGATTTTTGACAGACCCTCGATAGCCAGCCTTTGAGTTTACGTTAGAATTATTGGGGTGTTAGGTTTTTTTCGTTACGGAATTTCTGGATTCGGTCTCCACGCTCAAGGCCCGCGATAGAAGCTATGCAATAGCTTAAAAATGCTTTCATACAATTACGAAATTGTCACAAATGTTTAGAAGCTGTAATTTTTGTGTATATGAATATTTTGATAATAATTAACTTATAAATAATAATTACTTTACCAATAAATTAACTATCTTACTAAGCTAGTATTAGTCCATACTAGCTTATAAACATTTGTCAATTTCATAAGGTACATATCAAAAAACTGTGCAGTCCTGACAATATTACATACACTTAGGCTGAATTGACAATCTCAATTTTTGAAATCGGTTAAAAAAGACTCGCCAAGTGCTGGCTCAGTGGCATTGGCTATAGACTGCCGCGCAGCAAGTTCATGGTTCGAATCATTTTGCGATTGCCCGCCTGGATAACTACCACCTTTAAGTACAAAATCTGTCGCCAAGCACCTAACGGTGTGTTCCGGTAGCTGTCCTAGAGAGCCAGTAATTCTAGGTTAAGCCTGTTAACATCTTTGACCACATCATCACATACCATCGGGTGAGAATGTGGTCAAAGACATACCTATAAGCAATTACAAAAAAGTCGTTTTATGATGGACATGGGCTGGGAGCAGCGCAGTAAAAGGCCAATAGGATATTAAAATCTTGTGATAAAGCTGTAAACGTATTTTATTTGTAGAAGAACATTACATCAGTCAATAGGAAAATTTTCTAACAACCGTTGCTTAGTTACTAATCATAGACTATGAAATTACAAGTAATAAATCTATTTTCAACACCCCCACTTAAGTTTATAGTCTTTGTAATCCCATATAGTTAAAACAAAAATTATGTTTAACCCTGTTTACAGATTTTGTTAAAGCATCAGCAGGCATGGAACTAGTTTCACAGTAATCTATAATTATTTCCTTTGCCTCAGCTAACTCTTTAACATAATTGAACTTTATATTTATATGCTTACTTCTCTTATGAGTGACTGGATTGTAAATCATCTTGCTAGCACTTTGACTATCACTGTACACAGTTACAGGCTTACTATTTGTACACAACTCATTAAAAATCCCTTTTATAAAAACAATTTCCTTAGCAGCTTCACAGAGAGCAATGAATTCTGCTTCAGCAGTACTTAACGCAACACATTGCTGTTTGCGAGCATGCCACGAAATTACAGCACCAGCAAAAACTAAGCAGTAACCAGAAAATGAATGGCCGTCCGAATTGGTACCCCAATTTGCATCAGCATACGCGACCAGAGGCTTGTTCATTTTCTTGTAACAAAGGGCATAATCCATTGTACCTTTGAGATACCGTAACACACGTTTCAATGCTGCCATATGCATGTTATCATTGTAACAATTAAATTGGCTTAGATAACTGACAGCAAAAGATATGTCTGGCCTCGTACAAGTAGACAGATACATTAGAGATCCAATTATTTCTTGATATCTAGTATTCTCTGTATTACTCCCTTTAGCAAGTTTCAGATTACATTCCATTGGAGTTCCAACTGGTTTGCATTCTTCCATTCCAAATTTTTGCAACAATTTCCTTGTGTAGTTTCGTTGATCTAGGTAAATTTCCCCCTCTTGACGGTTTCTCACAATGCTCATTCCTAGACACTCTTTGGCTTCACCTAAGTCTTTAATTTTAAAAACTTTACCAAGTTCATTCTTTAAATGTAAAGCTTCACTAGCATTATTTGTAAATATGTAAAAATCGTCAACATATAGACCAATAACTATAAAAACTTCTTTACTTTTCTTTATGTAAACGCAAGGATCATATTTGGATCTTGTAAAACCAATTTCTATAATGTGTGCATGTACTTTAACATTCCATGAACGAGCCGCTTGTTTTAATCCGTATATGGCCTTCTTGAGCTTACATACTTTTCCTTCATCAACTTTCTTTATAAACATCGGAGGTTGTTCCATGTAAATATCTTCATTGAGGTCACCATTTAGGAACGCTGTTGTGACGTCAATGTGGTGAATATCCAAATTCATTTCAGCTGCAAGTCCGAGCAAAAGACGTATGGAAGACAATTTAACAACTGGGGCAAATGTCTCAAAATAATCTTCTCCATACTTCTGAGAATAGCCTCGTGCCACCAATCGAGCTTTATGACGCTGCACTGTACCATTTGCTCCAACTTTTAGTTTGAAGACCCATTTGCATTTAACAACATTTTTGTCCAATGGTCGATTTACAATATCCCAAGTTTCATTTTCGATCAGAGAATTATATTCATCCACCATAGCTGAAAACCACAACTCTTTATCAGTCCTGTCCATAGCATCTTGTAAGGATTGCGGGTCTGGATCGTCCGAAACATGAAAGTTATAGACCATGTCTTTTTCTTCCTTTCGGCGTCTTTCCCGTAGTGGATACCGGCGATCACTTACGATTTCACGAATTTCAGGCTCTTCTTCAATTTCAGTATCATTTGAATTAGTAATACTATGTTCATTTATTAATTGCTGATCTAAACCTATATCTATCGAGTCCTGGAAATCATCAGCATCGTCTATTTCTTCTCCATCTCTCTCTGTAGCCAACCATAATCATTTCAGTAGACTTAGAATCAAATTTCTTTCTTGTATTGCCCTTTATTAAAACGTGTGCCTTGCTTCCGAAAATCTTTAAATGAGACACATCTTGTTTCTTTCCTGTCCATATCTCTTCAGGTACAGTTGAAATTGCCATTGAAGGTGACCTATTTTTTAGGTATATGGCTGTGTTGACTGCCTCACCCCAAAAACGCTTATGCAATTTCGCATCTTGAAGCATGCACCTCGCTTTCTCAACAATAGTGCGGATAGTGCGTTCCGCTACTCCATTTTGCTGAGGAGTGTGAGCTACACTCGTCCTATGACGTATTCCATTTTCTTTCAAATACGTTTGGAATTCGTTTCCAGTATATTCAGTCCCGTTATCGCTTCTGAGACATTTTATCTTCTTGTTCGTCTCATTTTCCACCAAGACCTTAAATTCTTTGAATTTACCGAGTACCTCAGTTTTAGATTTCAGTAAATAGCCAAAAACTTTTCTACTATAATCATCAACAAAAATTAGGCAATATTTACCTCCACCCCATGTCACTTCTTCCATAGGTCCTGCTAGGTCGGTGTGGATTATCTCCAAAAGCTCCTTGGCTCTGTTCGCTTTTCCTTTTGGGAATTTCTTTACGCATTGTTTCCCTTTACAGCATGCTCCGCATGGCTCAGTGTTCTCCGCTCCAAAGTTAAGTCCATGTACTAATGGTTTCAACTTACGCATTTGTACTCTGGAAAGATGACCAAGCCTCCGGTGCCATAGTTCGTGTGCACTCATCTTCACCCTGTCATCAAGAACAACCATTGCCTTATCAATATTTTGATCTAAAACATAGAGCCCGTTTTTAACTGATGCTGTTAACAACGCCCTACCTACATGTAAAGAAACATCTTCTGTTTTAAAAACTCTACAAGATTTTTTATCAAAAATAACAATATGACCATGTGCAGCAATTTTACTTACAGATAGTAAATTCATCAAAATTTCTGGTACATACAAAACATCTCTAAAATTTATGTTGACATGTCGTCCGTTGTTATTTACAGTTGTTTTCATGTTCCCTTGTAAAATGGAAACAACATTTTCACTACCAGCTGTACTGATGCAACGTTGGGCGTTTTTAACATCTGTCAACAAATCTCTTTTAGAAGTCATGTGCGATGACGCACCAGAATCAAGAATCCACTCACTTGACTGTCTAGCAATGCCAGCTGTCTCTGCACAACTCATGCTGCTTTCTCCTATAGATGGTCCTGCAGTAGCCGCAGTATTTCTTCCCTTCTTGGATTCCTGGTACTGCTTACATTGCCACTTGAAATGCCCCCTTTTATTACAAAAATGGCATATTATCACCTTCTTATTCTTCATAGGCTCCTTATTTGTCTTTGACATTAAGACAGAATCACCATTATCATGTACCTTGCGTTGGCCCTCCTTCAATAGGGCAGCCACAACGCTACTTGATGTGATTTTGACACTTGAATGCTTTAAAGCCATTACTAATGGATTGTATGTTTCTGGAAGTCCAGCTAACATTATAATTCCAATAAATTCATCTTCTAAACCTGCCTTTATAGCCTGTAGGGCTTGCTGAGTCGCTTGTATTTCTGTACAATAAACCTCCATGTTCGGGTAGTCATTTAATTTAATGCTGAATAATTTTCGTAGTAGCGACAACCTCCGTGTCAATCCACTGTCTGCATATGCATTTTTTAGGGCTATCCACGTCTCTTGGGCTGTTTGTGCGTTTACTATAAGAGGATAAATACTCTCAGCACACATTAGACAAATTTTTGATCGAGCTTTAGCATCCCGCTTCTTTGTCGAATCGTTTACTTCGGTTACAGTACCTTGTATGCAGTCCCATAGGTCACAGTCAATCAGGAACATCTCCATGGCAAATGCCCAAGTCCCATAGTTGGACTGGCCGGACAACTTTGTAAAATTTGGACTCTGTATGTCTGTAATTTAATACCTTTATCACTTGGCTATGGCTGGGCCCATAACCTGATGGACATGGGCTGGGAGCAGCGCAGTAAAAGGCCAATAGGATATTAAAATCTTGTGATAAAGCTGTAAACGTATTTTATTTGTAGAAGAACATTACATCAGTCAATAGGAAAATTTTCTAACAACCGTTGCTTAGTTACTAATCATAGACTATGAAATTACAAGTAATAAATCTATTTTCAACATTTTATTTAAAACTACGGCACCTGCGTCGAAACCCTACAATATACGTGACCTAACACGACCTTAGTCAATTATTTATTGTCCTAGAGAACGTAAACTACACAATTTCATAAAAAAATATGTAAACCATTATATTCTTCGATCAAGAATACCTATCGAAGATTATATTATTATAATAATAAAATAGTAATCGTGAGGATTGTTCAATATTATTGTACTTTAACGAACAGATTTCGGTGTAATTATATTCTGTATATAAATCCCACAAATTAGTTATTTTTTCTGGTATATGACAACACTTCCATTGCACACAAATAGAAACTAGTGTATCATGTAGTAGTGTATATGTGTAGTTTGATATTATATTTTGGAGTCGTTCGGATAGCATGCAGTCATTGGTGGTCAAAAATAGCAGAAGCTTCTAGCCGAACGTTTGGATACTGTGGCGATGGCACTATGGCCTTATTTACGTCATAGGGTGCATACCATTTGAAGTTAGATTCGCTAAAAACGCTAAAAAAGATCACACTCCCAAAAAGTTGTTCCACATGGGTCTTGGCGTTATTTTCGCCATAAACGCTATGAGGCTACTGGAACAGTTTGAATTCCCTACATCTAATGTCAAAAGTGACAGAAGTGATTTAAGATTTTAGTGGCATTCTTAGCGTTCCCCCTCGTGCGTCCAATCTGTCCACCTCCTATGACGAAATCGTCCAAACTGCTCACGTTTTTTTATCCCGCGACGCCCCGTAACGTTTTTTTGTAGTACTAAGTAGTTTTCCATTACCTAAACATGTCACCCTAACATCCCCATACCCCAATATATTACCTATACCATACAAAAAATAACATTTTCATACATTTAGTTTGAGTGGATCAAACAGCGAATAAAAATATATTTTTCCAGATTTTGAGGTATTTTGTTTTTTAATCGAGTTTATTCTGTTTCAGATTTCATATCAATTTTAAACATACTTTCTGTTATATCAGAATATTATGGATTTTTTCTCGCATAGCCAAGGATCCATCCTCACGAAAACCGTTTGAATTATGAAAATCGAACTTACGCAGATTTTATGGTGAATATGTAAACACGACTATTGACCGCTCTCCGGCAGGCCGGTTGGGACACATAAGGGAAATCCGGCAGACCGGTGGATACTCAATAGGGGCAGTTACAAACGATCACAGTGATCACAACCACAGACGAAATGTGATCAAAATTATCGAAATTAACGTTCTTAGCGACAAATGGAACATACCCATAGCCAAACTTTTTCGTAGAATAGAAAAATGATGCTTGATGTTATGTCCAGATTTAACAATGTTATAATATTAAAACCATAAAGTAACTTTGTATATACTGAAAACAATGTTTTTTCTGGAACGCTATCGGTACTTTATTTCCCGCTGAATAAAGAGTTAAATTATATTCGAACAGATCGCACGGATCAATGCCACTTTTGAAACTGCTACAAACGAAATCGAGCCAAAACGAACGCACCTTAAATAATTTATTAGTCTGAGGACCTAGGATCATGGATGGACGTATCAGACGTTCAGCTGTCAAACAAACTGAATAAACTCAATTTAGCTCAAAACTGTGATTTGTAAATTGTATGCATCATTTTAAGAGGTATGGAATCGCTACGTTTCATCTGATGAAATATGTATCATATTACTCGCTGGTGTATATTGTGTAGTGATGATAGTGGTTCTGCAGGTGAAGAGTCAACTAGAACTCGGGAAACCAGAATATGGGTTAGTATCTTTTTGGTGTTAAATTTGTCATTAGGCATTTTTACCCACTCACTACCATAAATAAGGAAAGTTATGATATTTTCATTAAAATAAGTTTGCTAGCCTCGTAGTATTAAAAATTATTGTTAAATATTTTTCTCTTAGGTCAGTGCAAAGTTTACTACTCCTGTATGAATTTGGATTACGGGGAGGCACCATTTATGAAGTTTATCAGCCATGAACGTGATTGGAGTAGGTAGACCTATTTCGGGCCAACAACCTTAAATGTATATATAATATAGACATGATACTGGGATCTCTGGTTTTTAAATGTATCAAGATATTCAATAAAGAAAATTGGATAAGTAAAAGCATGTTAGCCATTCAAAGCAAATTACCAGAATTATAATCACCATGCTTCGCAGGCGTCTTGACCACCTTGTCTACCCTAATTCTATGCGATGTTGTCAAATACCAGCTACCTATGTCTTAAGAATAGTAAAGCTACTCTGTTGGGTGTGTAGTGTGTTCACTACTATGTTGTAATTCTGGAATATTACACAAGGACCTCTAAAAATCATTAACAATAAGTAATTTTTTTAAATGCCAGTGACTCCTGGGATCTCCTGCATGTCCATATTATGAAAACATGTTGCAAGTATATGAAAAGCTCTGCTTTCTATCACTGGTCATGAAGCTCTCACATTAACGTGGGAAAGCATTGGATGTACCACAAATGTTTGATCTTGAGTTATAGTTTATAGTTATGTAGAATAATATTGAATAATTTATTATTATTATTATTATTGAATAATAGGCGAGCAGCCACAGGCTGATGTGCCTATATCTAGGTTGGTGTGTGTTTGTCCATAACTGTTTAATAACTACTAAATTACTATTGTTCCACTTTCACTATTAAGTTTATTTTCACAAAACCACTTGTCAAGTCTACTTTTAAAACTGTTGGTAGAAGGAGCATCAATCACTTCGTGCGGTAGCTTGTTCCACAACATCATCACTCTGTTGTTGAGAGAGTGATGTCCAACATTTGTCTTTGACTTCCAGTGAGCGAGTTGCTTATTATTATTACATCGTGCACGAGTAGTATCACTGGGCTTGAAGATGGAAGGCAGAGACGAATTACTTAGCATTCCATGGATTCACCGTGCGGGTGCCGGGTCCATCGCGTTGCAGAGGAAGAGGCTAGAGGGGTGCCTGGGACTTGCAACCCAGGAGTAGGATTAAGGGGCCCCTTTATGATATATCAATGCTCTCCTTCACCACTCGAGCCTCCTCCCCTACCTAACCAAATTTGATAAGATCCTACTAATGCCGCCTTAGATACACGTTCTAGGATGGAAGTTACGGTTGTTCTTGGTAGGCCAAGGTCTTTAAGTAGGTTATATAGGGATTTCGCTGGTATACCCCTTGCTCCAACCTCTACAGCATATAAAATAACCACATAACCGTTTTTGGTTAATTCATTTGTTAGGTCATAATATTTGTTTGTTTTTATTGTGTGGTCTTTAGGTATGTTTGTTTCCCACGGCACAGTAAGTTCTATAAGTACTATGCGTTTTAGATTTTTTGAGTATAAAAATATGTCTGGTCTGGATGACGAAACACCAACATCCTCAGGAATTATTAGAGCAGTTGTATTTTCCCGAGATAATTTTATAGGTTTCGATGAGGTCACCTCGTCTACTTTATTTGTTATTTGTTATCAAAATGCTCACATTAATAATAAAATATGTGAGGCAGGTTAAGACTTAACAACTTTGAAAATATGGTCAATATTGTAAAAATGTGGGTCAATGTTGCCACATAAATTGGTCAATTTGGAATCAAGTGCTAAATAAAATACACAGGATGAATCTAGGTCAATTATTGTACCTGGAACATGATGGGTCCCTGATATAAAGCACAAGTTCGCCCTCACATGGAGTACTGCTCTCACCTCTGGAATGGCGCACCAAAGTACCAACTCCAGTCTCTCGATGCTATTCAGCGTCGAGCAGTAAGAATTGTCGACGACCCCGAGCTCTCTGACCGCCTTGAGCCACTGAGCCTCCGTAGAGACATCGGTTCGCTCTGTATACTCTACAGGCTCTTTAAGGGGGAATGCTCCCAAGAGCTGTTTGAGCTTATACTGGCATCGCGATTCTATCATCGTTCCTCGCATCACCGGTTAAAAGCTCATCCACACATAATCGAGTCCTGGATGTCTCACATAGCTCGATTTATGTGCTCCTTCTTACCGCATACTTGCAAAATGTGGAATGATCTTCCATCTAGCTTTTTTCCACAGGGCTACAGTATGGATTTCTTCAAAAAAGGTGTTAAAAGAGTCTTACAGGGTCGGCAACGCATTGGTGACGCCCCTGGTGTTGCAAATGTCCATAGGCGACGGTAACCGCTTACCATCAGGTGGGCCGTCTGCTTGTTTGCCAACCCATTACATTAAAAAAAAAAAAAAAATGTATCTGTCTATTTAAACCAATATGACTGAAGACAAAAAATATTTATAAGCAAGCAATATAAAAATCAATGATGAAAACATTTGCAGTAGATCAAATCAAATATTAACGTTCATAATTTTAATAGTAATTTAATGAAGGTACTTAAATTAAATTTCATTAATTTCGAATGCAGCAAATGCAGAAGCAGATTTTGGGCTCGCAAACCAAAGAGTAATTAATATACAATGTTATGAGACATACAGTTCACAGCATATAGACTGTCCCATATCCTATGGTTATTTGTTGTTTAAGTCAACTGAGGGATCAAACCTCCCTCAGTTGACATAAGGGTGAACTGGCCGGCCCGTTCTCCATACAAACGCCGTAGGGTGATCACTCCCTTATTTGAGGATTTAGGTCCAAAATAAAGCATAATACCGATTGATATCGTCATTGTAGGTGTGTATGATGCCGTAATTTTTACAAAATAATTAACTTGAGAATTATGAGCCTCGAAACATTTTCATACAAAGTTTTCGATGCTCATAACTTACAACTTAATTATCTTATTAAAATAACGGCATCATACAAACCTAGACAATGATGATATAAATCGGTATTATGCTTTATTTTGGACCTAAATCTTCATATAAGAGAGTGATCACCCTACGACGTTTGTATGGAGAAGTGACTGGCCAGTTCAACCTTAAAAACCTAAAGAACAGCAGAACAGCATGTGGTCACTCATGTTGATCTGTGTAGGGTTTACCTGCACATTAGGTGCACAACAGGGCTTCTTACCATTATAATGTGCTGATTACCCAAAAGTCTACTAACAAGAATAGTATTCCCAAAGAGGCAAGCCAAAAGTATTTACACTAAAACTATGTCTCGTGTGTGAGTAGCCATAACAGATTTTTAATATTTTCTTATGTTGCACTTGTGATGCTGTATTAACTCCATCTATGTGTGGGATAATGGTAGAAAGTTAGTGATATGTGTTAGTGATGTGAATTTTAAAGTAATTTCGTCAGTTTCAAATCCAGCTCAATGATGGTATTTTATAAACAAAAAAAGATTATATATTTATTATTTTTATTTTATGCTTGATAGCTTAGCCTTTGACCACTATCTCACCTGATGGTAAGTGATGATGTGGTTGAAGATGTTGTACAGGCTAACCTAGAAGTACTGGCTCTCAAGGACAGCTGCCGGAACACACCGTTAGGTGCTTGGTGACAGATTTTCTACTTGAATTGAAGGTGGTAGCCAGGCAGGCATTCGCAAAATGCCCTACCACCATGCTGTAACGACTGCCATCGTAAGACAACAACTGGGACCGAAGGCTTAACATGCCATACGAAGCACGGAAGCGCTCAGTAGTAATGTCACTAGATGTCAACCATCCAACTCATGACTGCGGGTGACATTGCTTAACTTTGCTGATTGGTTAAGAACAGCGAAGTAAACTTCGCTATGAGCGCTTCAAAATTTAATTTATTTTACTGTTTAGTATCAGATGTAGCTTGATGATTTACAGATTCCAATATTCCAGGTCTCTATCTCTTTTGATCAGTATAATTTTAGTATTTGATTAAACTGGAATAATTGATAGTAAAATAAACAAAAGTGTAAAAATTAATAAAAAAAAAAGTATTTATGAAACATTTAATTTGTTTTCTCAAAACTCAACCTATGCTCTAAGCTTTTTTTGATATTATCCGTCATATTCATAGGAAGGCATTATCCTGATATTTAACTATGATCATGACAGTTTAGCAGATAGTCTGTGAAAAAGACAACATAGAATGCATTTTATTTTTAGTTAGATCATAATAACATTTCTATATATATAATTTTTTTTTACTATGATAGTTATTTTCTTATCTATACAAATTTTGTTGATTGGTCATCCATCATACAAAGAAACACAAATTGATAAGAGTGACAAATATGTCCAGTTAAGGTATTTAAAATATATGGTTCCTAATGCCAAGTAATAATATAATAATATTTACTTATCTTTTAACATCCTGATTTTATCCACTTTTAAAAGATCCATCCTTATCTAAGCTACTTTCTTAATAAATTTCATGGAGGTTACATCAGTTGTTGGAAATTTATGGTCAAACAAGCATATAAATTAGCCACAGGGGTCAAGAAAGTTTGATCTATTTAGGCACAACACAGTACTTTACAAAATTACGAAACAAAAAACGAGGAAAATTTATAGTCTTGTGCGGGATCGCTCGTTGTAGTTTTGTAATGTAATCCGCGGAGCATGCGTCATTATAAAAATATTATACAAAATATTACTATCTAAAGTGTTAATTGCGTATGCGCAGTTTTTGTGCCTAGATAGTCGTCTTATTTAGTGATGTGTTTTGTCATCATCATAAAACTAATCCTATATGAATCATGTCTAGGTTAGTTCAAATGGTCGTGTATTACATGGTTGCTTAGCATTAGCGTGTTAACGTCCAGTCTTCTTTGACGCCGCACAACGTTCTGCAATTAAGCTAATTAGCCGGATAATTAACTTGTAAACACTAACATTACTCGCCACAATCGCCCGCATTGCACGCCATGTACCAACTGTGGAAAATCATCACGTTCAAATGTGATTTGTTTAAATAACGCTTAAATTATTTATCTCGCTGATATATGGTTAATGAACGCAGCGCTTGTTGCAGGGTCGACGCCAAATCGTAAAGGATATGACTTAGATCATGCGATAAAAATGGAAGCAGTCAATGTCGGGGAAGGCCGTTACGAGCAGACAGAAAATGTACCAGGAAACAGTGCAGACAGTGACGCTTCCAGCAGCGCATTCGAAGGAAACGACAGTGATCACTACAGCGAAGAACTTCAAAAATTACCCGATGATGGCGACCTCAAAGAGGATCTACAGAAAACAATACCAGAATGTTATAAGTCAGACTCGAACTTTTCATCACAAGCGTCAAGTGACATTACAAACGACGAAGAATTTCAAGCGACGGCACTAGTCCAGTTCATGGATATATTAAATGATCTAGACGAAGTTTTAGATAAATCTTTGCTTGCTTGTTTAGACGACAGCGCAAAATCTTTGGACAGCGATGATGAGGATCTAATTTGTAAGATCAAGGAAGTTATCGGAGAACCGATTGAATCTGGTCAATCGGGACACAGCTCTTTCGATGACAATACTCAAGTGATCACGTGTACTAATTATGCTCCTTCAGCACCGTCATTGGAAGACTTGGAGATGAACGGGAATATTTCCGACAGGCCGCAACTGGCGAACCGTGGACGCTCAAAAAGCTTTTCAGAATTATCGGCAAGCAACAGACAAGCTCTTATTTCTTCATTAGAAAGAGCAAATACGACTAACGACACCCTAAGGAATTCTATGAGGAGATTGGACCCTATTGTCCTTCCCGCGCTCAATACACAAGAATCGTGCGAGCCTCTCACATTGCCAGTGATACTTTTCCTAGATCATGTAAACATGCGGCCGACCAGTGCTCCGATACAGTTGCAGGTGACAGCTGCGAATCTTAGCAGTGACGGTAGCTCAGGCCCTTTGATCGTAGGACGTCGTGCTTTGCTAATGAACCGGACATTGTCTTTACCTTCACCGGGAGAGAGTGACGTTACTACCGGTGACTGGACCGGAAGGAACACTGCCAGGAGTACTGCAAGGAGTAGCTCATCCAGTTCCTCAAACGAGTCTTTGGGAATCGTTCCCGTCAACCAAACTACTACAGGTGCCAGTGAAGAGAGGTATGAAATAATGAGCCTTCCTTACGTTTCTAATTAAATAACCTTGCAAAACATTGTAATATTGCAAATAAAACTGATCTAAAACGAGGTCATAATGATGATTCATTTTTGTGTTAATCATATTAGCTTAATATTTATCGAAATCGCGTCATTGTTTTCCAGAAACGAAGAGACTGATGAACCTCCTTTTGGGGTGTGGCCACATCGCATGAGCGCAATGCTTGCATGCCTCAGCTGTACAGTGGGCATATTCAACATTTCTAGATTCGCCATATTTAGCGTACATTTCGGAGGTATATATGCAATCCTTTACGCAACAATAACCTCGGAGAATTCGTGCGATCTGCAATGTATCATGAAATATTTTATTATGTTACAGCGAGCTTCATAATACAGTTTTTTGTACTGTCGTTTTTGGTGGGGATACCACTGTTTACACTATACCTATGTTTGGGACAAATATTGGAATCGGGCCCAGTGGATATGTGGAGGATATCACCAATATTTCAAGGAGTCGGTGTGTCTTTGCTGATCATACAAGCGGTCATTGGAACATACAGTATAATAGGGCTATCGTGGATATTCGTGTACTTCAGAGACTCGTTTATAACTTCTAATGACAAGTACAAATGGGCTTTACCTCACGAGTTCAATATCGAAGGTGAGTTGAAACGACAAAGTAATATTGCCACCGTTTCTCGTTTGTAATTTACAATAGCAACGTGTTTTACTCTAAATCAATCAACACTTAAATGCAGGAACTGTTTATTGAAGGCCGTCAATTTAGTCGATTATATTTTTTGCACTAGCGACAATGAGGAACAATTTCGTTTGGTTACAGATGCTGGCGTGAGAAACGGCAGTTACAAAATACAGGAGACATTGCCGCAGTATTTTCACGGCGAAGTTTTACAAAGAAGCGGGTCTTCGAATTATGAGTCTTTTGGTTCGATAAAATTTCAAGTGGCTTTCAATTTGGCCGTAGTGTGGATGATCGTATTCGTCTCGCTTAGCAAAGGACTGCGGTCGTACGGCAAGGTAGCATTAGCGACACTCATGTTGATAATATTTATCTTGAAATTTCAATGACATGGATTTATTATTGCAGGCTGTCTACATGTTGATATTTTTACCGATTTGCGGAACGCTCGTTCTCTGTACGAAATTACTTACGCTCATTCCATACGATAATGTGACGAATATATTTTCCGAGACTGAATGGAATGAGTTTTTTATCAATAGTAATGTATGTAACTTTCTTACTATCATTTATATATCTAATTTGAAGTAGTTTATTGACGGATATTGAAATGTTTTCTATGTTTTTAGAGCTGGGCGGCGGCTGCCCAAGAAACATTCCTGACATGGGGCTTATTAGGGGCTTGTATAATGCAACTGACATCACATAAGAATGCCAAAAACAAGACTAGCAAGATGCTTCAGAAAGAGAGTGCTTGTATTGTGGCGTTCACATTCGCCATTTTGCTGCTGGGATCGTTTTTAGCAAACACATGCGTGCAAATATTGAAGAACTATGGATATGTTTATATTCCGGGAAGTTTTGGTAAGTCATTTATGTTATCTGCATGTTGCTTTCTGTACCTTGAGGTAAAGCTGGATTATGATTTGGTTTTTCTTTCTTAGAGACAATAAAGTCGTCACAATTCCTATGGCCGTCTGCTGAGGCTATGCCTGGCAACGTCGCATCAACCCCGGTTCGATTTATGGGTCACTACGGCAGCCTTGTGGGGGTTACTGTATGGCGGACTGGCAACACAGCACGTATGTTAAGCGGGTGGCAGCCGTTGCAACTGGCTACACAGGTGGTACCAGCTACTCTAGCGGTATTGCCCGCTAACTTGGTAAGCTCATAGAACACTGGAACTCTATAGAATGTGACTAGTTGGCTACGCAACGCATTGTATGCGAGTGGCATCCGATACAAATGAACTCACAAGTTTAGTGATGTATGCTGTTCTTGCGGTATAGATAGTGGACTGGGTGGGTACATGTATCGCGAAGTCTTCTAGAAATAAAACTCGAACTCGTAATGCTGGAAATGCGGGAATGACACCCATTGTAACTCATCGTGCATGGTGCACACCATCTGGTGGTTTCCCGGCTACCTTGTGAGTTTAAAGAATACCCGTAATTTTTGTGAAGGTGAATTGTGTTTAAGTAGGTACTTAAACATTATCTAATCAGGTGATTACTGCGGTCGTCCAGCACACGATGTATTTGTTTATTTTCTCTATGGAACCTTGAGGTTCTGAGTTCGATGCCTAGGTCGGGCAGGACTTTATTCGCGAAGAAATTTTTATTAGCTACAGTCCGGAGTTTGGACTATCTCTCATCCCTCATTACTTGAGACTTAAACTATATCTGGCAAAATGTGGGTAGTAAAGACACATCCGCTGATCCTTGCGAAAATTAATGTTTTTTATATGATGATAAAAATATCATGTGTATCATATATATAATTGTTATTTAGTTTGATTCAATGCAATCTGTAACTGGTACAAATAATATGATATGTAACTAGGGGAAACGCAGATGCCTATATTACAGGCTTTCTCAAGTCTAGCTTAGGCATCTGAGGTTCATCACACAATATTTGGCCTATTAAATGTTTGTGTTTATTACGATTATATATTGTCAATATTGTAATTTTCTTTTGTGGCATTAACGATTTATTATTATTGTTATTATTATTAAAATCGTCCTCAAATGACAAATTACGAGTCTAAAACACAGTAAGCATACTGCTTTGGACGAAAAACATTTTAGACATTGGTTCCACCGGAATTTTAAACTCAAGGCTTTCAACCTGATGAAATCTCCGTTGAAATAGCTAGACTATAAACGCATTGCATACGGGTGCATCCAATAACATCGGAGCCGTACAAAGTCTATTATCTAACGTTATTTATAACCACAGTGTGACTGAAACCAATCCAATTTCGCAACTCGCCCGCTTACAATGCTTGTTTATGTACATATTCTCAGGTGTTATCTGCTTGCAGGGGTGTTGTGTAAGTTTTCTATTTACATTTAGGTCTAGGTATCCGTACTTATTTAGTTTTTTGAACAATAATGAAACATCGCACATGGCCACTTTTTACTTATATACATAGAACTAGCCAGACATAGCCTCTAGCAATATCAGGTTGGGTATATGCAAGTTATTGTGCCTTTTGCCATTGAGTTATTGCGTGAAAGTGTGGATTTAAGATATCAGTCTCTAGTTATACAATAGATTTCTATATTTTGGCTCTGGTGGAGGATGTACAATAGTGAATTCACATTTGATATCTTTTTCGTCGTATATATCACTTAGCTGCAACCATTATATACCATCATTGCATTATATACTTGCATTCTCCCGTGGAATATGTGCAGATAAATATAAGATAGATTATACGTTATTGTTACACCGCACATAATATTAACAATGTCACAATGAGCGCCCTTTATTACTATAGTCGGATTTTTAATCAGACGGAGTAAAGTGACATTACGGGTGTTGCTACTTTTTGACGATTCAAAAATAGTGCTGTGGGAAAATGGTTTAGTTCTTTCACTTCGTCACTTCAGTGAGCTGTGTAATTTTTTCATAATCTTCGTAAAAGTCATAATTATTGTCCAAAGAGTGATTTTACTATACAAGCAATTTATATTACTTAAAGGTAGGTTGTTTATATATGTTCTAAAGGTAGGTTGTTTATATATGTTCATTTCTGTCTGTCAGGGTGGAAGCTGGGTAAAATCTGCGCCCAAATTGATGGTGAACTCTTACAACAAGTAGATGTGGTAACCTTTCTTGGTTTCGAAATAGATCGCAGCATGACGTGGAGTTCACACATCGATAAGGTTTGCACCAAGCTGGGGAGTGCATGTTTTGCCCTGAAGCGGCTTTCGTGTGTGGTGCCCGCTGAAGTAGTTCGCACTTGCTACTTCGCTACTGTGCATTCCCTCCTTCTATACGGCACTGAGCTATGGGGGCGCGCAGCCGATTGGATGCGGGCCTTCCGTATGCAAAAAAGAGCTGTGCGGGCGATTGCACAGGTGTCACGATTCACTTCAGCGAAGCCATATTTTAAGTCGCTCGGAATACTCACCTTGCCCTCTATTGTTATATTCCAAATTGCTATGTATGTTCGACAACATCTGAGTGAGTTTGTGAAGCGCGAGGACATGCACAAGTTTGACACCCAAACCTGCGGCAGACACAAACTTGCTAGCGTGCCTCGGAGATTGGTGCGGTCAGGTAAACTGTCACACGTGATAGGGCCTTCAGTTTATAACTTACTGCCTGACTCTATCACCAGTGCACTAAGTCTTAATATATATAAAGTAAAGCTTAAGAACTGGCTCGTCGAAAAGACGTTTTATACTGTTGACGAATTCCTCAAGGAATTAAAATAATTTATGTTGCTTATCTATAATTCAAAAATACTATTGTATTTTTCAATTTCATTACATGAGTATTCATAATATTGTATTTGACCATAATATTTTAATAACATTGCAATTATATAATTTAGTTACAAAATATATAACTTATATTTGATTTTTTTTTTATTTTTATTTGATGTGATTTAATTTAATTTGAATGTATAAATGAACAAAAAATATGTATATGACCTGTAATTGTAATAATTATTAATAAAATTGTTTATCTGTTTATCTGTTTATGAGATTGCAGCACAGCCATAAATTTACAATTTAGGGATGACAATTATTATATGTCCTACACACTCATAGTTCCGCTCATAAAAACTGAACTAGTAACATACTATGATTTGAAGTTGGCAACTTTATTTTGAAATGTGACATTTCGATATTGACATATTTTTTTGTTTACTCCATCTGATTAAAAATTCGACTATAGATGCTATCTCTTTAAGGCATATTACCGCCCTTTCTATTAAATTCAGCTCCCCAGCTTAAAAAACCATATATTGATGGTTATAATATAGATAATACTTTATGGTTACACCACACTTATATTTACAATGGGCGGTTTTATTACTAAAAGCAATGTCTATAAGGCCTTGCCAATTAATTAAGCCACCAATGAGCAATTTATAGTTTACATGGCGATTTCTTGGATTAAATTAAAGCCTCATGAAAATCTTATATATCACGTGAACAGCGTAATGCACCGCCGCGCAGATATAGACTTCTAAATACCTTGGTTTCGTTGTAACAGATCTTCCTGTTTGTTTTGTTTACAATGTAATGACAACAAATAAAATGAATTGTACGTACATACATATTTTACCTAGATAAATGACACTTTATCTTCCACAAATGTAAATATTAGTTCAAGCTCAATTCACTAGGAAAATACGTCAATTAACCTTATTAAGCTTGTTTAATCGACTGACATACAAACAATAGTTTGTTTTCTATGGTCAGGATTTTGCAGAGCCGATAAGGGATTTTTATTATGTTATGTATTACCTAGTGGGTATCGGCCGCGGCCTAACCTGCTTGGAATTTTGTTTGTTCGCGTTATCTCGAAACTATTTGTAATATCGGGATGAAAAGTATTCTATATTATGTTATACCAGGACCTTATATGTACAAATTTTGCGTAGATATATTCAAATTTGAATAAAATTTGTTTTGGGATTAGTAAGTAGTAATTAACACGCACACAAACGCATCTATACTTATAGTATTATCAAAAACCTAAGTAGGTATATTTATACTCTGTATAAGTATTGAGAACCTGCAGTCAAGCATGGAACGCACTGTTCCGGCAATTGTCTCTAGATTTAGCCTCCAGTCGTCTTGGATCACACACAAAATGTTTTATCGTCGATAATCTTTGGCCGTCATTCCTGTTGGTAAATGATGATGTAGCCGAAAATTTTGTTTAAGCTAAGCCTAGAGTGGAAACTGGCCCTCAAGGAAAGCTGCCGGTACAGTTTGTATTTTCTACTTGAGCGACGCCCTCCACCGTCCAGTAGCATTTCAAGTCTGTGATAGAGTTGCAACAATGGACCTACAGCGAGGCAGTCGATCACCATTGCCCCTGGGCTACTCGAACCGAAACTTTGTGCTACAATTGTGTTACTTTAACCGTTATGTAAATGTGATTTTCGATCAGCAAGCCATAGTTCTTGTAATCAAATTTATACAAGGTTATTAGAAAAATGCTAACAACCTCTTAGCGTTGACTTCTGCTAGTCCTAACAAACATTTTGAGTTTTTTTTTTTTTTTTAATGTTTTTTATATGTTTTTGACTGAATAAGCCCGAGGACCACCTGATGTCCAAGGTCTTGTGCCTGAAATGTATTATTTCATATTTTTTATTACTTTGCTCGAAGTAAATATTCAAAACTCTATTCAAAGGGACCATGGCGCGGTCTAGTGTTGCAGCGGCGGGCGCTCTTAGCTCGGATTAGGCATTAAAACACAAAAAAATATTTAAAAAAAATTAAAGAAAAAAGATTTTCTTTCAGAACAAAAAAAAACATCTCAAAACGTTTCTTAGGACTAGCAGAAGTCAGCCCTAAGAGGTTATTAGCATTTTACCAATAACCCTGTATAGTTCCATACATTTCATATTCCGCAGCTATCACCAGCGTGGGCAGTGATTTTCTACTTCATCCTCATCATGTTTGGCATTGCCCAGCAACTCGCTATCTGGCATTGCGTCATCACCGGCATCATGGCGATCAACCCTGAGGCTTTGAAGGTCTGGGAGACCAGTATCACGTTCTTTAGCTGCGTTTTTGGACTTGCTATGGGACTACTTCTCAGCACTGATGTAAGTAAATAGTATTTAGATTAGTAATTACAACAAGTGCATTGAACAACAACACTTAAATAGCCGCCCATGTCTTTAACCTGGGCTGTTAATCGTTTCGAATAAAATGTATTTTTTGCACAGTTTATGCTCGCCTTTTCACTTTAAGACGCTAACAAGTGCTGCAATTCTATCACTGTCGGACCGCATAGTAGTGAATGAGACGAAGCGGTGCTAAAATCACGATATGTTTGGGTGAAAAACGAAAGAAAGCTTAAAATGATTTTCGATTTAAGTTACTAATTTTGTATTAATAAGCTATAAAATAACAGTAATAACAGTAAAACTATTAAAATGTACAGTTATGCAATTTTAATGTTATTTTTCTATACACTACATGGATAATTGTGATATTTACAAGTGTAATTTAGAGACAACTTTGCAATATCTATTTGCTATATTCTATCAGAAAAAATTAGCGAGTGTTTCAGAATTAACTTGACCTTAGAGATGATAAAAAGTAACACATAATTTCTTACCGCTGCAAACTAAATATATCTTACTAAAAATCTGTTCAAGTGAAGCTATTTAGCACGGTCAGCCTCTTAATTGCGAGGAAATGCAACATTTATATTGGAAATCCCCGTGGGGTGCCGGGTTAGAATTGCACCTTCCCATATCATCCCGTGGGTGCCGTAAGAGGCGACTAAGTGAAAAATACTGGAAGGTGGGCAGCAGCGCTTTCTAAAGAACTGCCATCTTACACTGCGATCCCCAAGGCACCTGTCAAGCGTGGGGATTATGGCAAACACCCCTTAAATAGGGGAAGCTGTGTTCAGCAGTGGACGATCCGGCTGAAACAGTAACAGTATATTGAAGATATTTCTTAGGTTGAAATTTAAATTGATATTTGAATAATTTTACATGTTTAGCGATGTTTTTTTTGACAAACGTTGTCTGGGCAAACTACTTACTCTTTAACCAATTTTAAATAAATTAATAAAAAATATTACTAGTGCTTAAAAACAGTATTATACTACTTGCACTATGCCTACATAAGACGTAGCGTATACACTAGAGATGTGCGAGGAAAACCCCACCAATAATGGGATCGCTGTCGTGAGTGAGGCTAGGAAAATGAAGCGATTCTATTGGTGGGCCTTTTTCCTCGCACTACGCTCTCCCGCAATCTCTGGTCAGCCTTAATAATGACTTTACGATCTACTTTTATTCTTATTGCCACCATTAGGATAAAAGTATTTGGCCACCCAAATGTTAACAAGTTATATACGACTAGCGGCCCACCCCGGCTTTGCACGGGTATTTAATAAATACTATAAATTGAAAATAGTTAGACATAATGATACTGCGGACTTTTTTGTAGATATTGATGTTCTCTAAAATTGTTGTACATCTCTTTGCCCTATTGTCAACAATATCCACAGCGTACGCGATATAACGTAATTTTTTTTGGTATTTTTTTCACACTTAAATTATCGAAGTTTTCATACGGATCCCTAAGTTTTTGAAAATATTCTAATGCTGAACGATTACGAAGCCTATGTTCATCAGGGATAGTGTAGAATTCTAATGCTGAACGATTTTTTCAATCGGTCCAGTAGTTTTTAGGTTTATTCGTTACATACAAAAATACAAATCTTTCCTAAAAAGGAGGAGGTACTTACTCAATTCGTCTGTATTTTTTAAATGATATTTACCTCAGAACTTTTGACTGGGTGAACCGATTTTGATGATTTTTTTTTATTTGAAAGCTGATGCTTGTCGTGTGGTCAAATTTAAATTTCATTAAAATCGGTCAAGTATTTTTTGAGTTACACTCCAATAACTAAAAAATATTTTCCTATTTTTAGAATATAGTCATTGCCAGTGAATGACAATCGATCCCTTAAGTAGCAAAAGTCGCTAAAATGGGTGTTTTTTTTTTTACAAAAAATGGAACCAGCGTCATCATACAAACGTGTGAAATAACTTGTCGGAGTCGGTACCATGCGCACAATATTGTCATAATAGGTACTTTTTAACCATCATGGTTAAACAAATTATTTCACACATGTGTTGAAGTCATGAGTGTTGAAGTCAGTTCCATTTTTTTTTTAATAATATAATATATATTGTTGTATTGTCCACAGGCTGGTATAAAGATAGTCCATTTTATTGACTATGCGTGGGTGGGCGCCTGGTGGCACTGTATCATTCAGATCGCGCTAGCTTGTGGCGTGTTCGTGGTACGGGGCAGGCCTTACTCTCCCGACGCTGTTGTAGGCGCGCTATATTCTGCGCGCTCTCGATTGTCGGCGACACTCGCCGCACTGCTCAGCTTCACCTGGACTGTCGTATTGCCCGTCTTACTCTGTGTAAGTATCAACACTAACACTTATATTACACTACACTATAACTAAACTTACGTACAATATATATTAAATACAACGCGCGAGTGATACCCCTGGTGTTGCAAGCGTCCATAGGCTACGGTAACTGCTTACCATCAGGCGGGCCGTATGCTTGTATGCCAACTTAGCGGTACAAAAAAAAACATAGGTTTGAAATTGCTGATTATTTTATGACACTGGGAAATAGAATGGGTCCCAATTTATAATAAAATCCCCTGCGTAACTGTTTTCCCCGTGGGGTGCTGGGCTAGAATATCGTCATTCATCAATCCCTGTGGTGGGTGTCGTAAGAGGCGACTAAAGGTAAAAACCCGAAGGTGGGCAGCAGCGCCTTCTGAGCAACTGATATCTCAGACTGCGATTACCAAGACGCTTGCCAAGTGGGGGGATTATGACAAAACCTTATACTAAGATGATATAGAGATCACATATTTAAGCTTGCTGTATTTATTTATTGCTGCATATCTTCTGCAAGGTAGAGAAATAATAAACAAAGACCTGACTAGAGAGCAAGAAATATATACGGTATGAAAAGTCTTGGCTAGGTCTTTGTCAATATAACGTTTCTTATGGTACAATAAATGCCTATTATTCGGGGTGTTAGGTAAATATTTTTACGGTTGTTGCACAAGCGTATACAAATATTCCATTTTTTTTCATTCTTATCATATATTTCATACAATATATGTTTAGGGTAATCATTATCAAGAAGTCTACACTTCTAGACTGATGATGAGATAATCTAGACTGATATATTTTGCTTTTCAGGCTATCTGCGTAATGGATTTCCGAATAGGACAGCAAAAACAACTGTACACATGGAGGAAACCTATCGGGTAAGGTCAGCTACATTTATTGAAGTCAAGGCTCAAATGATTTAGAGGAATATTATTATTTGTGTTGTGATTAATACCTTATAATGTTTGACGATGTTATATATATATATATATATATAAATATAACATCGTCAAACATTATATATATATATATATGTATGTATATATGTATATATATACAACACATATATATATATATATACACCGTGTCCCAAAATTCAACGATAAGCCGGCATCGGTGCATGGACCTACTCATGACTACTCGGGAAAAAATAAAAAAAAAATTATCTCTTTTTTTTTAATTACAGAGACTTTTATAAAGTTGCGCCAACTTTTAATAAAACTTGCCATGGTAGTGTCCATACTTTTTTTTTTAACCCAGACTATAGAAAGAGCATAGAATGTTAAAATCTATGAAAATTATAAGAAAAAAATTTTTTTTTACTGATTTTTCTAAAATAACTACAGACTTTCTGTAATTTTAAAGGATTGTGGTAGATAGCCGTCCTTCTTAGGTTGCTAATGCACAAAAAATATCAAAAATATGTCAAAAATTGTGGTCATGGTAGTTGAAAATAGCATAATGGGTATCGAATATCGATGAAATTTATAAAAGTCTCTGTAATTAATAAAAAAAAACAGTTATAATTTTTAAAAGTCTCTGTAATTAATAAAAAAAACAGTTATAATTTTTTTTATTTTTTTCCGAGGAGTCATGAGTAGGTCCATGCTCCGATGCCGGCTTATCGTTGAATTTTGGGACACGCTGTATATATATATATATATATAATTTATTACTAATAATAAGTAATAATAAATAAATAAACCTATAATTTTGTCATTTTCGGTTTGTAGTCGAAGTTTTTCTTTGTTGAGATGATGATATTTGCTCGTTGTTTTCTTACTTTCGTATAAAAGTACTTTGATTTTTGCGACCATTGTGAACCAATGAACCACGACGGTGAATATCATTCCTTTTTTATTTTAAAATTATGTATATGCCCCCGGGGGGTGCTGCGCCGGGTTAGAATGTCACCTCCCCATTTCTTCCCGTGGGTGTCGTAAGAGGCAACTAAGGGAAAAGTGCGCCAAATGAGCAGGATGCCAATTCTCACGTGGATGTGAGTACGGTGTTGTGTGCATTAGACGCACGACAGGGCTGTATACCTTTCCTGTGCCCTGCCAAGTTTTCATACAATATGTTCTTGTCTTATATGTTGTTAGCGTAAACATATTATTCGTAATATGTTCTTGTGTTTGTCCAGTGTGCTAGTGAAAACATTTTGTATGACCCTGAAACTGTGCCCGGTGATTGGTAATAGGCTCGCCCCCTACTACATGGGACCAAATATCCAATTGGCGAAACTTGGGTGTCTCACCTCTGCCTATCCCTTCCGGGATTACAGGCGTGATTATATGCATGTATATTATATTTTTAGGTACTGGCCAGTATGGGTGCGACAAGTGGGCGTGTTTCTACAGCAGGGTACTCTACTGGTCGTGCCAATCACAGCCTTCATACAGACTTGGCGGTACATAAACAAAGGGCCACCGGATATATTGGACGTAAGTCGCATATCTGTCCTTTTACACTGTTATTTTATAGTTGGTCTATGACACACTATCGCATCCATTAGTATTGTGGCAGGTCAAAATGGTGAAAGGTAATCAAATAGAAACTTTAGTCCCGGAATTCATACCTTTATTGTACCTGTCGGAAATTTCCACAGGTACTCTAGTAAAATTTTCTTGACAATCTATTTTAGTAGGTGTTTTAAGTATTTTGAACGTACTACTCTGACTATCCCTTGAAGAAAAATATGTAATGGTTTGATGATTCGATGCGACGCGTGATCAAAATGCTGGCACCTATTTAGCTCAAAGAATAAGTATTGTAATTCCACGGGGCAATGCTTCCAGCATGCTGGGCACGCTGCCAACTGGTAGTGGGCTAGAGCATTTGGACTGCCTATGAGTCCAAATGCTTTTATTGTAGTAGCTGTAGTGTTATATATAGTTCGTAGTATTTTGATAATAAAGGCATACCGACGGCATTAAGAAAAAAATAAGTTTGATGATGATTATTTCTTTACAATTTTTAAAGGTTTTGAATTTAGATTATTCTTTGCTGACAGTGTCCTTAAATGTTTACTGTTTTTTTATGCTGCTAGGAATTTGCCACAAGCGAGTGTTTGGAAGAATTGGTAAGTTATTTTATTAGAAGATGGTAGAAACTCTCACCATTTGTAAAATATGTGTAGTAGTCATCCATTTTTTTTAATTCTTCAAAGGTTAGCCTTTGACCACTATCTCAGCTGATGGTAGGTGATGATGTGGTCGAAGATGTTGTTCAGTCTAACCTAGAATTACTGGCTCTCAAGGACAGCTGCCGGAACACACCGTTAGGTGCTTGGCGACAGATTTTCTACTTGAGGGTGGTAGCTAGCCAGGTGGGAATTCGCAAAATGCCCTACCACCACGCTATAACGACTGCCATCCTAAGACAACAACCGGGACCGACGGCTTAACGTGCCCTCCAAAGCACGGAAACGCTCAGTAGTAAAGTCACAAGCGGTCACCCATCCAACTCATGACCGCGCGCGACGTTGTTTAACTTTGCTGATCAGTTGAGAACTGCTAAGTAAACTTCGCTACGAGCGCTTCTAACATCTGTTCATGGCGGTAAAAGGAGTATTTTTAGTGATTTTCAGGGTCATGTTTTCTTTATATCTTTTATTAGTCTACACAAATATTATAAAGAGGAAAGTATTGTATTTTTGTATGCAACGAATAAACTTTAAAAGTATTGGACCGATTTGAATGAAATTTGGTATGGAAATTGTTTGAGACCCGGGGAAGGACATAGGATAGTTTTTATCAAACTAGAAAAGGGGTCAATGATTTAGCGCAATAACCGTAATACGTGCGGACGGAGCCGCGGCCGTTAAGCTAGTTGCTGATAAAAAGGAAATGACCGAGGCGTACCTGTACCAGGTCTAGATTTTATGCAAAAGAAATTATTTCTCTAGAGGCATTATCCAGGAAGAAAATCTTGGAATACCTTTGTATAGAGAATCGCACGCCAACTTCCTTCCTAAACCCGTAAGTAAACTGATTTAGAATGCAGTAGGCAGCAGAGATAAACAATGTCCTTTTTATTTATTATTGATTACGGGACAGGTAAAGATAAAACTATCTTTAAATAAATCATATTCGATAAAATTTCACTGTTATCTCTCACATCTTACTCAACACAAAAATAAGATGTGTTACGTAATATATGCAAAGATACGTACGTGACTGCTTAATGTTTGTAATCAAGGCACCTTACAACATATAAATACGCTGATTATTTCAAATATGGGAAAAGCACGTAGTAGTTTTTGCCGTGGGAAAATGTAAACTGTGTCTAAAAAACCTAAAGGGCCTGTTTCAGAATGTTCGAGTAAGTTCTGGTTATACTACCCAGAACATATTTAGTAAATAAAACACAAATTATTTTATTACAATATTTATTTTAACAATAAAACACGTTTCACAGTCATCGATTTAGCCTACCCATCGGTTATAGCTTGAAACGCGCTGCATGTAACTGTCATTTTTATCATTCAGATATTTTATGTTCTGGGTTATCTGGGTAGTATAACCGGAACTTACTCGAACATTCTGAAACAGGCCCTTAATCTATTAAACAAACATATTAGTGGAGTCAATGCCTTTGAATCTCAAGGCTCAGGGTTCAATCCTTGGTTATTCTGACAATGACATTACAAGTCGCATTCCGGAGCCTGTAACTGTGCCCATTAGATGGCAATAGGCTCGTCTCTATTTCGTGGGACTAACACATGTCTGAGAAATACAGACATGACTTGTACCTAAGTAAGGTTAATCAAATTTATAGAAATAAATCCTAGAATTATGTTAATTGAGAATGCAGTACAGCTGACTGCTTAGCTATGTAATAAAAATACCTATTGTACTTACAAACATTACAATAGTAATTATACCTACTACTTAACAAAAAGTACGTAAACATTTTACTGAATTAAGCAAAAGCAGTGTTTAAAATATTAAAATAAGACGGAACCGACTTCGAACACTGAAAGTATGAAATAACTTGTGGAAGTTGGACCAAGTAGGCAGTGTTTTGAATATCTTTTTACTTTTCAGTGTTGGAAGTCGTTCCGTTTTATTTTCGATTTACATATAAAATAATCTCTTCTAATATTATAAATGCGAAAGTAATGATTTTGGTCACATCTTCGAGCCAAAAATAACCACTTAACCGATTGTATTGAAAATTGGCACATGGATAATTTGTAGCGCTTATCCGGCGATGGGATATTTTTTATCCCGTATTTATAGCGTAGTTCCCGAGGTAGCTAGCCTGATTGGCAGGTTTTGGGCGAAGGGACACTTATACGAATAAAATGTGTAAAGAGATGTTTGTTAAGCTTAAAAATAGCAGAACGCGGTGGGCGTGGTTTATAAAGTGTACCGTGAGCGCAACAACATTACCTTGACGCGATCAATCAGTTGCGATCATTTCTAAACGCCAATCCAATTGAAGATTTTGAAGATTGTGCGTGTTTTGTTAATTGTGAACTTGATGAATCCGAAATCAGAGCGGTAACTGTATAAGAGTTAATTTTTTTTACATATTTATTCGTTGAGTCCAATTGATTTAATTGACTTTGCCTCTACTTTAAGGAACATATATGAATACGATGTATGACTGTAAAAAAATAGTAATTGTACCTATATTTTTTTATAATTGTACAACACATGGTACCAGTCACCCCGTGACCACGATCACTGCAGTGATCAAAATACTGGTCAACGACACTATCTGAAACAGTGTTGTATCGTAGTCAATACTATAGTGCACAAAAGCTTTCTTTCTATTTTGTAGAAGCCGTAGTGGGCCGCTATTAAAGAAAGCAATAAAATAAAAAAATATATATTCTATAGCATTATGTTCATTAGGGATTATGCGGGATCCTAATGGGTAAGAATTTTTCAAATAGTTTTAAGTTTATTTGTCACATGTGACAAATAAACATGTATGTATACAAAAATACAAATCTTTCATCTTTATAATATTAGTGTAAATTAAGGGATTGTGACGAAACAAGCACTAGGCCCGCCTGATGTTAAACAGTTACCTCTGCCTATTACAGATGCATTTCGTCACCACACCAGTGATCGAATTGCACTGCGTCCGTCAACCTGAGGTATACGGTTAAGTCTCATGTGCCTGTAATTTTACTGGGCCTCAAGGTCTGCTGCCGGAATTCGCTGTGTTTGGCGATAGATTTTATATTTGAGGGTGGTAGATAGCCAGGTGAATATTCGCAAAATGTCCTGTTCGGATCGAACCATGGTCCTGCGGCACGGCAGTCTACAGCTAAAACTACTCAGCCATCAATGCTTCTAAAGTATAAAACCCTACCAAAATACTTAACAAAATTAGAACTAGAATGTAAAAAAAGAATTTGTATACGTAAAGGCTTCACATAAGATATTTAATAAAATTTCATCACACGTAAGTAGTTAATGAGAACACTAATAAAAATGAAGTAAAATAATTTAAATATAATAATCATTATTGTCATTAATTTAAATTAGTGTTTGAGGTCGCATTTTGGTAATGGGTATAAGGCACAATTTGCAAAATCATTGTTCCATCCAATTGAACCTCAATTTTATGCGAATAATCGACGTTCCATTCTAACACCATAGGGATACAAATAATGATATATGGACATTGTACGTATACAAATACGCGATTTAAACCGGTTAAAAGTTGTTTAATTACTAAGCATTACTTACATTTTGCACATAACTCTGTTTCCAGCGCATACAGAACTTGTACCGGCCTCGACTGGACCCCCCTTCGGAGGCGATTCCCCGCGCCCCCATAGCTGTCCCAGCGCCGGCGCCGGCCCCCGACCCCCCTCCGAAATATACTCCCCCGCCCTCCTACTCCACAGCCACGGGGGCAAGACTGCTCAACACTATCAGGAGAAGCTTTAGGACTCTAAGAAGGTAATACACAATTTTTACTCATATTCTTTGTTTAGCATTCCACTAAGTAAAACATAGTGCAAAACTTACCCTAGTACAATATGGACACTGTCAATCACAACCTAAGTGTCAATGGTAGTTAACACGTCATATGACGTCATGTCATGTTAGCTCAATTGGCATACCCCGGCTCATGGGGTGGATGGACGCGGGTTCGAATCCCGCACATGACTTAATTTTTTCCTATCGTATATTTGTGATTTTGTAATGTAATCCGCATAGCAGGCGTTATTGCAAACCTAACAATATTAAAATTATAAGGTTGAGTCATCATTTACAAGTATAAAACCAGTTGCAAAATTGGTCTTGTTTGTAGTACAACGCAAGTGGTACTATAGATGTTGCTCCATCCCAATTCGATAGTTAACATAAGTATCAATGGTAGAGAGTTCAACCAGTGTACCATTGTCATGTTAGCTCAGTCGGTCAGAGCCATACCCCGTCTAAATGGGTGGATGACGTGGGTTGGAACTTGACTATAATTTTTACTCTTGTATATTGGTTTTATTGTAAACTTGTGTACAGTTTGTACCTGCTCAAATAAAAAAAATTGTAAAATGTTACAATTCGTAGTTTTTTTTTTTTTTTTTTTTTTTTTTCTTTATTGGTTTGCAAACTGGTTGTTACAGCAATAAATCTTAAAAATAATCTAACATGAAAGAACATGATTGGCTGAACAGCCTTCTAAATACAAACACGACATGTACACAAATTTTTGCACTCAGCATAAAAATACAAATAATTATAAATTAAGATGAAATATACATAAAAAATAAAGTACATATAAATTAAATTTGTATGGCATTGAAACTATACTTGGCTAAGAAATACTTCTTGATTTTGTTGACCGATGTATCGAAAATGTCAAGCTCCTGACAGACGCTATTGTATGTAAAACACAAGCGGTTTATAGGTGAGTTTTGAGCATAATTAGTCCGACAAAAAGGCAGCGCAAGGGTCCTGTAGTCTCGCCGTGAGATAATCGTTCTAGGAACACCAAAGTTGATTCTTTCGAGTGAGCCGGGATTGTCAATTTTACCATGAATAAGTTTATAAAGAAATACAACATCAGCTATTTTGCGCCTAAGGTTAAGTGGAGTTGCTTTATAATGTTCTAGTCTAGAGTCGTAGCTCTTAAGACTGTGACATTTGTTATCAGCATAAGAGAGGTGATATAAAAATTTTTTTTGGAGAGTTTCAAGTCTATTATTGTGGACTGCGTAAAAAGGATTCCAAATGGGACTACAATACTCTAGAAGGCTACGAACATAACAATTAAAGAGTATGACGGGTATGACGGGTTCCTTGAAATACTTAGTTTGTCTAAAGACAAAACCCGCAAGTTTGCCACCCTTCTTAACGATATGATCAATATGTTCCCTAAAATCTAGCTTTTGATCCACAATAACACCTAGGTCACGAGTACTCGTCACTTCTTTAACTAGCGTCCCGTTTATATAATATGATACTACAAAAGGGTTTCTTTTTCGTGTAAATTTTATGTGGTGACACTTTTTTGGATTAAGAATCATCTTATTGTTTCGACACCAAAGATATACGAGATCGAGATCACTTTGCAAAGTAGTAATATCGTCTCTTGAATTTATCAATCTGTAAATTTTTAGGTCATCTGCGAACAATTTATAGTTAGAGGTTATTTTGGAACAAAGATCATTTATGAATAATAAAAAGAACAGGGGTCCGAGATGCGATCCCTGGGGTACGCCAGAAGGTATTGTTTTGGCTAAAGACTTAAAGCCTCGAACGATAACCAGCTGAGAGCGATTACGCCTACGATCGCTCTCAGCCTACGATTAGTAGTTATTAATTAATAGTCATAATAAAAGTGAACAGGATGAGAACAAGAAGAAAACAACCTAGTATATAGCTTTATCTTCTAAATCCTACTATTATTGGACGAAAATAGTACTTAATGGTAATAAGAGTGCGGAAAGTTTATTATTATATATCCCTACAGTGGGTGAAGGTGTACAAGGTTTTTATGACCGACCCGTAGGCGAGTGCTATAATTGATTAAGCGGAGATTGGATTAACTGGCGTAGCACTGTCATAGGGCTATTTTTAAAACACTAGTGAGTAATTTTTTCAATATATTCTAACTACTTCTACTTGAATGTGCGCGCAGTAAAATTTTATATAAAGGTAAACTGAGGTCATTACTTTTGTTAATATCACACAATACCGCCAACAGTATCAAGTTTAGGTGATTCGTGTCACTTACTCCGATAGTTTTTGAAGCGCTTGTAGCGAAGTTTGCTTAGTCGTTCTCAACCGATCGGCAAAGTAAGCAACGTTCGCCGCGGTCATGAGTTGGATGGGTGACCGCTAGTTACATTACTGAGCGCTTGTGCTTCGGAGAGCACGTTAAGCCGTCGGTCCCGGTTGTTGTCTTAGGATGACAGTCATTATAGCATGGCTGGCTAGTTACCACCCTCAAGTACAAACTCTGTCGCCAAGCACATAACGGTGTGTTCCGGCAGCTGTCCTTGAGAGCCAGTAGTTCAGGTTAACCTGAACAACATCTTCGACCACATCATCACTGACCATCATGTGAGGCAGTGGTTACAGGCTAACCTATCAGACATAGAAAAAAGGTGAGTAACTCCCTAGTTTGTTTTTCCATTGGAAATACAAACTAGGGGAACTAATAAAACACAACAATCTCCTTGGTGTCCGTCTTCTGGCAACTTACTAAAATGGAAAATAAAAAGCACGGGTGCGAAAAGAAGCACATTTTGATACAGATAACGCCTATGGAATAGAACTTTTACAAGTGAATTGAAATAGTATATTGTCCAAGTTGGATTGCCTCACTGGCCAAGTCCCAATTTCGTCATGGCCAGACGACTATGTGATATTTTATGACATGGTACTAAAATGTCATTCATTTGTATATAAAATGAATGAATAAGTCTAGTTAAGACGCTGACAAATTCTGAAATTCCATCACTATCGAACTGCGTAGGAGTGAAAGAGAGGCAACACAAAAGGTGATATCACGGGCACTTTGGATGAAAAAAAAAATGCTTATTAACACAAAACTAGTAACTTAAATATTTTTAGTTACTAATCAATATTTTATTGTTATATTTGTATACCCATTCATAAATAATTTATGTAATTTTGGTGAGCGTAATTTAGAGTCAACATTCCATTTTAATATATCAAGAAAATTTCAAAGAAATATGTTGCGGTTTTAATATATAAATATATGTCTTACTGCTACAAACTGAAATATACTTAGTTGAAAAAAGCTTTTTAGCACTGGTCAGCGCCAAGCAGTTGTCGCGAAGCACGTCACGGTGTGTTCCAGCAGTTATCCTTGATGCTTCTTTTTTTTTTATTTCAGAATCACAACGGCACGCACTGAGCTGCCAAACGACGATACATCACAAATCCCCATCACATTGAGCGAGACCGTCGACCGGGACGCGCAGACTTCGTTACAGTCCCACCCGCCCGACTACAGCGGGGTATACACTACGCCATCTATCACAATCACAGACGAAACGGACTCACGGACAAGCGTGCGACCGCGCTCATCAACATCACGAAATTCCCTATCACTAACCCGCGATTACCTTCGACGATCTTTCGTGAGGAAAAGCGATTCGGTCAAAAGTATTAGATCTAGTCTACGGCGCAGTTTCAAGTACGGAGGGGCGCTGAAGACCAGTCACGAACAATTGGTGCGAGACGCTGAACCGATATCGAACACTGTTGCTATGTCGGCAATGTTGGACACTGAGGGTACATCGCACAATCGTAGCATCGCCTCTGTCATATAACGTAACGTGAAACTGTCATTTTCCTGTCAATATTCTACTTGTGGAGTCGGTACATGATGTTTTGCTAAAAAAGAACATGCCAGTTATATGCTAATTGTATCTGCCGGTTTGTCCACTGTAGAACACGGCCTCCACTGTTGAAGAGGAGGGGGTTGCCGTGATCCTCACGTTTGGCATGCGTCTTGGACGCCGCAGTGTGAGACTTACTCAAAAGTCGCTGCTGCCCACCTTCCGGTATTTTACCTTTAGTGGCTTCTTACTTCACTCGCGAGAAGAGATAGGCCATTCCTTTCTGGCACCCTGCGTGTAAGGCTAAGTAAGGTTTCCTTGACAATTCCCGTTAGTCATATACCCTCTTTCGGTCGGCTAAAAAGTGTGCAAAGATGCTTATGAGCCATGCTGCTTATAAGGTGCATTATATTCCCTTATAGTTGGCGCACACTGAACCAACCGGCATAGTATCAACATAGCCTCAGTTTTAAATCAGTATTATTTATATAGAATACAACCGTACTCAAATTTACACGTCTCAACGAAGCTAGCGAGAAGTTATGAAACTGAGGCCATGCCACGTTAATACGGTGTCCTTTGGTTGGAATTCAATTTTATTTCGTTAATAATCCAGATCCCGTTTGCTTGATTTTTTAAACCGACTTCGAAAAAAGTAGGTTCTCAATTATTATTTTTCTGTTTGTTAATTCAAATCACCATCATTTATAAACAGATTTTTTAATTTTTTTTTAATTTGAAATTTTCTGATTGATCGCATAGAAGTTGTGTCAAAATCGGTTCAGTGGCTTGGTTTATTTAAATAAAAATAACTGGAAAATATACTTATAAAATATAGGTCAATTTTCTATTTATTTTGAGAAGTGAAAAGAACCAAATTGTTCATACTTTTCAGTTGCAGAAGTAATTTTTTTAAAAGTAATTATTATGGTTTATTATTTATATTAGCGCTTTTGCATTTTAACATAAATAAATCTTAAGTTAATAAATGTGCCAGGATGAAAGAAAGCTGTGGAACGGCATCTGGCTCTTAAGGTGCCTTCCCACCAGAACTGTGCGAGGAAGTGGAATGAGCGAGGGAAAATATACACCAATAGAAGTGCAGTATTTTTATAGGCTAAACAAAAGATCGGTTGGATTAGAGATGGCGAACACTGATCTAACCTACCTTATCTACATCGCTTCACCTCAAGCCGATTAGTATTCTCTTTATGATTTCCGTACTACAGCGCAAACTGTATCTGCATCACCTCGACTTCGGTCAAGTTCATGAGTAGACTTAAGAATGAGGCAAGGCGACGAGCCTAAGCTATATGTCTATAGCTGTACCTAGAAGCTAATAGTCTCGTCCCCTATAACATGGCACCCAGACAAATGAGGTTGGGGAATAAAATTCAACGATATTAAAAAAAATATCCTGTGATGTGATACTATTGGTGGATAAATTTCTCGCTCAATGCTCTAGTTGAAGTCTGCCTTATTTATTTAACGTATTAAATATAAAATAGAGCAGTGTCTTTAATACAATAGTTTAGTGTGATTTTAAACGCGTACATACATTCTAAGTAGTTTGTTTAGTACTTACCCGATTTGTGAGGTTGCGGAAAGGTTGTGTTTATAGAGTTATTTAATGCCCCAATTATTATACTCTTTTATAAAAAGTGAATAGCCTAAGTGTAATAATTTAGTAAAATTGCAGAAGAAACCAATCGAAGTTGGCGCTACTAATCATTACTTCTCACTTGCACACCATAACACAGAATAAAAAGGACCAGAAGGACCACTCAGTAAAGCCATTCCAATAAATAATCAACTCTAGCTGCGAAGCAATAAAGTGGACTTCAGCTCGCGAAGCACGGAGTACCTAATATTTATATATATTCACCTAAAAGGCGTATCTTTCTATCTCACAGCCACCCATAGCTCTGATCTCTGCTCACAGTAGAATAATGCCGTCTGGACGGATACGCCGATGTACATGTAAGCTTTGTACCTAAAGTACACAGTGAACCACGCCTGACCATAGACAGTCTATTGTGTAGAGATGTAACACGTTGGCAGCGCCATCATCTATTCGTTTCTTTATTAAACCGGGTTATAATAAAATGTACTTACTGATTATATTTTTATTAGAATTTTAATTGTAGGTATGTACCTAGTTAAATTTAATGAAATGTTTGTATATTTAGCACGGACCGTCGTGACATTTTAAGGCTCGTAATGCGAATGTAATGTTAGTTTTAGAGGGGAATCTCAGTTACTCCACTATTTTTATATTATTGTTAATATTTGTGTAAGCACAATAATTTTGAGCCATGTAGCTTAGATAGTTATACAATAAATTATACTTAATTAGAAGTAGGGGAACATACTGTATACTTAAGATCGAATAAACTCAGAGCTTAGGAGAAGGCTTGAAGAGATTTACGTTAAAGTTAAAATTGTTATTTCTGCAACGGATTATACTGGATGTAGGTATTTGATAAGTCTAACTTGATTTTCTAATTTCCTTATGTTATGACTGCGGCGGTCTGTAAAAGGGTACTGTACTGTACTGTAACAGCCGACTCGTCCACTGCTGAACACAACCTCCCGGGGGTATTTGCCATAATCCCCACGCTTGGCAGGCGGCTTGGGGATCGCAATGTAAGATGGCAGTTCTTTAGAAGGTGCTGCTGCCCACCTTCCAGTATTTTTCCCTTAGTCGCATCTTACGACACCCACGGGATGATATGGGGAGGTGCAATTCTAACTCGACACCCCACGGGGGGTGTAAAAGGGTGGGTTCAAGTAATTTCTGGTTTCATGTAGTTGGTTTTCATATGTTTATACAAAGAAAGAAACGAGCCTGGCAAAAAAAATCGAGTGATTTTATAAAATATACCAACTGACGAAAATGCGCAAAAAGTGCCCTTAAAATTACTACTTTATAAAAATCTTACTGCATTGCTTCAGCGCTGCGGTAACTACAGCTCTTTGCCCAAGCTTAAAAAGTGCTGGAACTAAAATTAGTAGCGTAGCTTCGTAAGCTAAGGCGCATGAGGTTAAAAGGCTGAAGCAGAAGCAGGGCTGCTCTGCTAAAATAAGAATCATTTCAAAAGTTTATTTCATTTGATATGTGAAATGATAAAATCGAGTTATTTTATCAAATATTTTTTTATTTTTCTATCACACGTTTAAAACAACTGAACTAGATATCCTGAAGGCTTCCATTTGCTGCCAAAATGCTTACTCGTTCGTGATATCGACAAAGTGTGTTTTTTCACTGTTATTCTTACGTATAAACCGTTGTTAAAATAACAAAGTTTAAATGTGTGCAAGTTTTAGTAAAGTTTGAATTGTTATACGTGTTTAGGCGAGAGGAAATCGAATTAGAATGTGTTCTCATTAAAAAATAATAGTTTGTCTAAATTATTGGCGAGACTCAAGAGGTCGAATGTTGTTGAATTGTTGAGCGTTTTTATTCATGCATGTAATGAGCTCATATAATAGGTAATAAGTAACTTTTATAAAATGTATGACATAAACAGCATAATGTAGTTAGCAAAACGGACTTAATTGGTTACCTATGTAGGTATCAGAGAAACCAGTAAATAGAGTAAGAATTAAGTTTGATTTTGTGTGAAGTACAATGAATTGAGAATGTTTAACAATATTGGTTGTTTAATTTAGTTTTAAGAGCCTAGCAGCAGTTATTTTAGTTCCTTTCCTGCATTTACGTCGGCTTATTTTAAAATTGTGTTCTTGGAAATTTAATTTAGTTCTAGTCAAAATGCAGCTTCCACTAATTTTGATCTAAATCATCACATTTTTATTTTACTAAAATTTTATAATAATCTCAATATTTTTCTTTATTTTTATATAATATGGTCTTGCATTCCAAATTGTTGCAATGTTTACAAATTAGATGTGTAATAAACATTTTTATATTTTACTTTGGTGTATTATTTTGTAATCATGTTTCATAATATATAGTTAGGATATGCAAAATTTCTAACCATCCCATGTTATCGCATTTAAATCTGGATAGCTTTGCCCAATTAACTGTATAATGTCGTCATCTATGTCTTGGAAGTCCGAGACTTCTCTTACACAGAAATTATTTATTCGTTGCAGAAAAAATACAACTCTTCGTTTAGTTACTGCTGACATCATAAACTGTTTGGCTTTTACTTTTTATTATTATTATGCCTGATAGGTTAGCCTTTGTCCACTATCTCACCTGATGGTAAGTGTTGATGTGGTCGAAGATGTTCAGGCTAACCTAGAAGCACTGGCTCTCAGGGACAGCTGCCGGAACACACCGTTAGGTGCTTGGCGACAGATTTTCTACTTGAGGGTGGTAGCTAGACAGGCGGGCATTCACAAAATGCCCTACCACCATGCTATAACGACTGCCATCCTAAGACGACAACCGGGACCGACGGCTTAACGTGCCCTCCGAAGCACGGAAGCGCTCAGTAGTAATGTCACTAGCGGTCACCCATCCAACTCATGACCGCGGGCGACGTTGCTTAACTTTGCTGATCGGTTGAGAACAGCTAAGTAAACTACGCTACGAGCGCTTCCAAATTAAAAATTTCTTAGCTTGTTCCCATGTACTTACCATTCGAGATAATTTGATGTTATTGAATATTTTAGGCAAATCGTTACTAGCTGGAGGAAATATTTTTTTTAATTTTGTAACATTACCACCCGCCGTAAAATAACACTATACCTCCTTGTTTGCAGTGCGGTTGTAAGCTGGCATGCACAATTTAAAAAGATGATGACAATACATCGTCTGATCATAATTGCGACTGAAACAATTACTTAATAACAAAACCCGAGTGTATCCCATCTGGCCCGGTGACTTGGCCCGGCGCCGGGCCACATGGGAAAAAAAAGTTTTAACTGGCCCGGTGATATGTTTACCGGGCCAAATGACACAAATCAAGTGCCATCGTCCCCGGTAAGGTGACAAAGAGGATACGCCTCGAAATTTGTAAAATAATCTTGAATTACCAGGAGATAAGAAACTTAGAGAAGGTTGCCATACTCCTTTAGACAAACAATATAATATATGCATTGTATGTACACGTAGTAGTATGGTACTGCGGGTTGTCTCTGTAGCTCTATCTATGCGGTATGCACTGAGCTCTATGTTATTTCGGATTCTATGGTTACGCTAATACCTTCTTTATGATTCTTATCTCCTGGTACTCCAAGGTTTGATTTGGCTAGTTTGTAGTGTGTATTACCTTCGCAAAACATTATATTCTCAAAATATGACATTCTCAAATGATTACATTTTGGACAATCACAGTCAGAAGTGTTAGAGTAATATGGTGTCGCGTAATAAACGATACCTATCTTGATATTATTTTAACCACTAGTCCAATTTTAAAAGATTCTGAAAATAATGAAACTAGTGTCGAATTTTGTTATCACTAGTTACACATTATTATTTTAGGCACTTGTGAAATTTTTGTAGGGTGTAAAAACAGTCGAGATAATGTGATGTTTTTACATAACACGCTACAAACTAGCCAAATCAAACCTTGGAGTACCAGGAGATAAGAATCATAAAGAAGGTATTAGCTTAACCATGGAATCCGAAACAACATGGAGCTCAGTGCATACCGCATAGATAGAAAGAGACTAGAGAGACAACCCGCAGTACCATACTACTCTGTGTAGAAACAATGCATATGTATTGTTTGTCTAAAAGAGTATGGCAACCTTTTCTAAGTTTCGTATCTCCTGGTACTTCAAGATTATTTTAAAAATTACGAGACGTATCCTCTTTCTCACCTTACCGGGGACGATGGCACTTGTATTGTGTCATTTGGCCCGGTAAACATATCGCCGGGCCAGTTAAAACTTTTTTTTCCCCTGTGGCCCGGCGCCGGGCCAAGTCACCGGGCCAGATGGGATACACTCCCGGGCACAAAATTAATGAGCAAAGATGAATTTATCTCTCCATACGTCATCTGCCAGTTACAACTTGTTCGTTTTCTTGTTATAGTAGTCACAATAAGAAATTAGTATGTTTTTTTTATAGTGACGGAACAAGCACGATGCCCACCTGATGTTAAATGGACTCTGCCTATAACAGATGCATTTCGTCACAAGTCACGAATTGCACTGCGTCCGTCGAGACATAGTTCTTAAGTCTCATGTGCCTGTAATTTCACTGGCTCTAAAGGACTGCTGCCGGAACACACCGTTAGGTGCTTGGCAACAGATTTTCTACTTGAGGGTGGTCGCTAGACAGGTGAGCATTCGCAAAAAGCCCTTCCACCATGCGGTGAAGCTCAAGCCCGCGGCGGGATTCGAACCATGGACCTGCGGCACGGCAGTCCATAGCCAATGCCACTGAGCCATAACTGCTTCAAAAATGTTGCGTTATGTTACGTTCATTTGGAGGTCATTCTTTAAGAATTTAGCCTAACCTGATTTTGTAGTTATAAACGTATAATTTTGATTACTATTTGTGTCACACATGACAATTTGGTCGCTTGTTTTTTTTACTAATGGGCAATACAGACTATGCAGTTTGAACTAACCTTAAACCTTGCCGAGTAAGTACCCCACTCATGCACGTTTAACTAATACAACAGTAAGACCATAGTAGAAGGAGTGGGGAAGTAAGTTATCTTCATACAAACGCACCGCGCGCGGCTTGTTTGTGTGCGCCATAGTATCTATGCGTCCCGCACGCACACTAACACAATCTCGACCCGTTTCTCAGTGCACCAGCCGGGGCTAACACCGAACAAGGTACGCGCGTCACGGCTTTTTGCCACCGCTAAATAAATGAAAAATGTTTGATAATCGCATGAGAACTTATTGCTGTGTGTTCGCCTGTCTAAACAATTCATAGATTCCAGAGTTGTCTTTGTTCAGATTACCTACTGAACAGGAAAGGTAAGCAAGTCACTTATTCTAGCATACCTATGATTTTTACTTGATGATGCCTACTTATTTTTGGTTGTATTAGGTATGCCCCGCGTCGCACGTATCTGGTCCCGCAACCACAAAGGTATCGCCAGTCGGTATTTTTTTCATCGTGAAAGGTATCTTCGTTTAGGTACAAAACCGACCTCACTAACCCTGAACCCAGACAACACAAGTAAAAAATACAACTTCCCGGCTTTTGCCTATTTCTAGGTACTGAATTAAAATTTAGTATATACGAGTACATACATTATAAATAAGTAACAACCCTGAGACAGGCAAATATGGTAAGTAATTATAACGCGAATTGGGCCGGAGATGGCCTACTTCCCCACTCTTTCTACTATGGTAAGACTGCATATTCACCAGAGCTCCAATAGGATCGCTGCACTCGGTGAGGCTAGGAAAATGAAGCGATCCTATTAATAGGATTTTTTCTCGAACACCGCTCACCCTTTCGTGGACCTGCGTGTCCACGAAAAGGTGTAAACAACGCTCAAGTTCCCCAAGTTGTAAACACAAGATTTTGTTTAAATTCTAATTAGGTATTTGTTCCACGTCAATACCTATAAGTAGTTTTTTTTTATATTTTAGCTAATGTGGTATATGGTTACTGTTTACGAAATTAAAACAATAGTATTCATTAATTACTTTATTTTTATCAAAAAAAATACAAGTAATCTTAAGTCAGCGCAAACTTTAAACTCATTAGAAAATGAAACAAATTACAAAGTACTTAAAACAAGGAAGCTGAGGTAATGAAATGTTTTATGACATAGAAATAGGAAAAGATTTTTGTTTAGAAAGAAGAGGAACTAATACTAGTAATAAATGAAGGGATAGTCAAGATAATAGTTTGACCTACATTTTACGACCTCAACTTATCCCTTGCTAGTCGAAAACTCAAAAAATATTACAAATATGTGCTTTTTTATTCAATGAGTATCATTAAAATTGATAGTATACACAATAAATGATCAACAAGTGTTTGAGATAATCTAGTGGTTAAAATCACTGAAACTATTAAATACTTAGAAACAAGTCCAGATGACTTGAAAAAACATTAGATAACATTAGTATCTAGGGCGTCGATTACTAAATATCTCACATTATTATCTCAATTATAATATAAGGAATGTGATGATGTCAAGACAAATCATAACATGTACATAAATCATCATAACATCTACACAAATCATACGTGTACATAATAACGGCTTCGATTTGGCTCATCAATATCTTTATTAATATACTCTCTTAGTGCCCAACAATAAGTACCTTCCTTATTAAACTAGATATTTCAATTAGCCCATCAGCACGAAACCGGAAAATTAGAAATGGAGAAATCCCAACTATTTTCAGTTTTTGAAATATTAAAGAAAATGAAGAAGAAAACGCAAAGAAGGTTCGGTTTATGAGAAAAATATCTATCTGTGGCTAGGCCAGGGTTGTTTTAGCATATAATACACATTCTGACGACAAAACGTTTCTTAAATTTGCAGCATCTTTAATAGCACACTATGATTACAAATATACGATAGGAAAAATTTAAGTCATGTGCGGGATTCGAACCCGCGTCCATCCGCCGCTTTAGCCAGGGTATGCTCTAACCGATTGAACTAACATGACATGACGTCATAACTCAAATCTTTCCTATCGTACATCACATACTCATCTGAAATATATTATTATTCATAGCATACTCACATTGGTTGTCTAGTAAAACTAGACCTAAGAGCCTAGACAGACGGCCTCGTGTTGCGGATTTGCAGTTGGGATGCAGTCCGTCCATCATAATCCGCAGTCTGGGTTCAGTTATTAAGCAGTTGACATAACTGCATCTACGTCAAGAGTCTGCCTGTCTAGACGCTTAGATACGGTATGGTATGGGACTGGTAAGATTAACCTTTTCTATTATTTTAGTTTTTATGGTATATTATGAATTAAATTGCTGATTGGTCATTCATAATCATTCAAAGCACATGTAGTCGACTTTATGGATCATAAGGCTCAGTACCGCAGCATCAGCACCCAGTAGTCACTATTATGGTTAATTAGGTCAATTAACTATAATAGTGACACTTCTTAGTTACATTCTTTAATCATATTTATTTATTACATAGAGAAATGTAGCAAAATAATGTAGTAGTTCAACTATAAACAATGGCATCCTAGATTGTTTATCTAATCGTCATTATAACACGTATAGATGAAATATTTATTTCATTTAGTTAAAACTAACTAGTTATTGTCTAAGATCACTTATTTATCAGTCAGGATTAACGTTATTTGAAAGTTACTTACAGTATTCGAGTTACCTAATAAGTGAATTCATGTTTAGTAATGATTTAGCTGCCTTTGTGTCGGTGGGCTCGTTTTTCTTCGAAGGGTCCACCATGAAACACTTCCACAACCTGAAAATAAATGTAGTATCATTACATTTATCCAATGATAATAACACTATGTCACAGTAACAGACAGTGTGCAGATTACGAAAATGACATCCATTTTAAAATCAAAGATGGCAAACAAATTTTTTACCGTCTTCAAAATAAGGAAGAGGTACTCATTTCATCTTTTTTTATGTTTGTTACCTCAGTACTTTCGACTGGGTGAACCAATTTTGATGATTCTTTTTTTTTTAAAGATGATGCTTGCCGTGTGGTCCCATTAAAATTTCATCCAAATCGGTCAAGCCGCTTTTGAGTAACACTCCAATAACTGAAAAGTATTTTCCTATCTTGATGTTATAGTCTTTGACAGTGAATGACAATCGATCCCATAAGAAGCAAGGGTCACTTTTTAGTGACCCTTGCTAAACAGGACTTGACAGGGTGAAAACATTTTTACCAAAAAATTGACAATTCAACAAGTTATAGTGTGAAACATTTGAGTGTTGAAGTCGGTTCCATTTTTTGGTAAAAAAAAATTGTTTAATAAAGTGCAATCTCGATACAGGGAAGCTGAATAATTTCTATCTATGTTACACATGAATAAAAAATTCGTTATGGAGATTTTTGATATATATTATATTCGTAATGCATAGGTGTATTTTGCATGAGTTCTAGGGGATTTCAAAAAAGTTTGTCCATTTATTGAGGAATTTGTTATGTTTGTTAAATTGAGGAATTTTTTATATTAAGGTTATACTGTAAATTGACTCCATAATTTTCAAAATTGCTTTCTTTATTGGTCTATGACATTATTATAAGTAAAACATCAAACACTTCGCAATAATATTGTATGTTAGACACATAAAAACAAGTGACCACCTTAGGTGTTGCGGCCAGCATCTTGCGGTGTCGGCTTTTACACAAACGTCAAAAAGATTTACCCACTGTACAAGGGCGACACTGAAAGTTTTTAAACAAGTTACTTCTAAACAATGTAATAAAAAAATAAGTTTTCATTTTGTCATTTGTTTTATGATTCGGCAGCTTATTGAAAATTGTCCGTGTCACGTTAGCATGAATTAAACGCGAAAAAAATTACGTGCATTGATTTTTTATATCTTTCGATATCTTTTAAGTCAACAAGAAAGTTATGATAGACTACGACTGGCCTTTCACGATGAAGCCCCACCTCGTGCCAATGTTTACAACTGGTTTAATGAGTTTAAACCTGGTCGCACTAATCTCAGCGATGATCTGCGTGAGGGAGGCCCATCTAAGGCGACGATTGAAGAGAACATACGTAGTATGATAGAGACTGATAGAAGAGTGACCTATCAGCAGATTCGGACAAGCTTAGGCATTGGCATGAAACAAGTGCACAGACATGAACATTAAGCGGTCAGGAAGCTTTGTGCCCGGTGGATACCTCATAATTTGACGTATTTAATTTTTAAAACGAATAACTTGTTAGGTTAAACTTTCGATTTGACCCTCGTATGTTTCTTACACTGTGCTAAAAGTGTGCACTGCATGACTGTTTGCCTCTATAAAAAACTCCCAGTGGATTTCAAGGAACTGCCTAATTAGCTTTAAGCTAACACTTAAATGCTACTATTCAGCCAATGAATATTTGTGATAAAATAAATGATCTGTTGAATCGTATATAATCCATTAAATTATAATTAGTAAATGTGGACATTTTGTTACCTGACTATTTTATTTGATATCTTTATCTTAACAATATCTGACATCCTTACTATAAAAAATATATATATATATATACTTCAAAATACACACATAACAATCCATGCAGAACTCATTTTATCATTTCATTATGTGGACTCATTTTATTATTGTAAATATTATATCATAAAGTTACTTTCTGAGTGACGCCATGAGATTTTAAACCTGATTAGACAAAAATATCACAGCTTCTAAAAATGCAACCATGGTCAAAACGGTGGAATATATTTTGTAAAGATCTAACAAATAACATTATAATAAAAAATAAATGACTTATTATTATAATTACTTCATAATTGAAAATCTACTAGCTAGGTGAGGACTTTAGGAATGCTCTACTACATATTCTATACATATATAATCATACCTGAGAGTTTCATCGGCTCCTGCGGAAAGCACAGTGGTACCATCGGGCGAGAGAGAAAGATGCAAAACACGCGCCATATGCCCAGTGAGCTCTGCCACTCGGCTCATCATGGGATACTTCCAGATCACCAGTTGGTTGTTGGCATACCCATGCCCTGATATCAGCTCTTTGTAGTGCGTGCTCCATACTATTGAGCATACCTGAAAGTCAATATATAAAATATTTTTACAAAATATATAAAATTCAATTGACTCAACAATATAGATTTGTATACCCAAAAGGGAAGAAGAGGTGTATTTATGAATAAAAAGAAAAGTACTGCACAATTGACACTAGTGATTAGATCAAGACTAAATGAGTATGGTCTTGATCTAATCACTAGTGTCTATAACTAGTGCTTCTTCTATACTATGGTTTCTTCTGCTACTCTCAATTTCCGGGTTAACTCGTCCAAATTGCGGCATTCCCTCTAGTAGACGAGGTCTTTGTAGTCTCCCCATACAAAAAATCAATGGGGTTCAGGTCGGGGGACCGTGGAGGCCAGGCTATAAGCACAGCCTGGACACTCGACTCATTCTCTATACAAAAGCCGCGTTCTAACTACCTATTACACAGACACTACACAAATGTTGTTTTTGTACACGCGTAAATGTGTGCGTGAAGTCTAAGGTTGTCATCGTATGAATAATTGTTGTACTTACCTAATAACCGCCTACCGTTATGAAAATGTATTGTAAATAAACACCTTGTTTTACTTTGCTTGCATTAATTATGATGTAAATTAAAATTTTGCACTTAAATAAAAATCTCATCGTACTCGGCGATAGGTGAAAAACAAAAAAAAAAATCATAACTCCGAAAATACGAAAAATTGCGGATCATACATAGGTATGATTCAGATAGCCATCTAGGTCCTCTACCTCCCAGCTTCAGTATATCACTAATTCTTGGGACACCTTGTATATATACCTAGCACCCGGTTTTTACAACGTAAATTAGCGATAAATTAGGTTAAATGTCTGTTAATACATTGCCTAACGCAGATTGGGTTCATTGGTTCTGATCGCAGCCGCGCGTGATTGATCGCGTGCTGATTATGCCCAGAGGTTATCTTTTGGAAAGCATTTATAATTCTGCGATCCAAAAGGCTCCTGATGGCAATGGTATACGAAGACAGTGGACTTTTAAAGTATTTCATATATTCCATACCTGTGACTTGGTATCAACGGTGTTGAGATTGGCGCCAGTGTTGATGTTCCATATGCGTATGGTGCGGTCTGCGGTTCCACCGCCCGAAGCCAGGATGCCTGCACTCCATGGGCACCACGCGAGGCCCTTCACAGCCGCCAAGTGTTGACTGCAATGCATTAATGTAACTATAGATTGCGAGTCGATATCACGATCGACAATTGTTTCGGCTGCTACTGGAAGCTTTCATCATTAAGTGTTAAGTGGAACTTACCCATCAAAAACTATATTCAGTCACCCCCGACGAATAACGAAAATACTGCTACCTACAAATGATAACTTACTTGAAAGAGTAGATATGCTGTGGCTGTGAGTAGTGATGCCCTTGTGCGATTGGCCACACATTCAGCAGGTTATCGTTGCCGCCCGATGCAAGATATCTGCCGTCCGGTGACCATTTCAGGCCGCAAACCTGTAATTTTTTACTCAATGACATTTATTCCTTTTGAAGTTCACTAATATCATTATCTTATGTAAATAAACCAGCTATAATAGGTGCTGACGTTTCAACATCTTTTTAAACTATCACGGTTTACTACGGATTTGTATCGTGGTTATTTTTATTTTTAATCTCCCGATATTACGACGCAGTCGCATGCATCATGATCGCGGGGTTTCGACAAAATGGGTTCTAATAACATGGGCTGTGTGTGTATTTTGTCGAAACTTTCAGTCGAGTGTGAGCTCCCCAGTGATACGCGTAGCAATAGACAAAGAAAGAGGGTAGACCGTTTCGTCTTCTCTTGATTTTTGTCAACCGCTCGTTTCTCCACTCACCACGCGATAAACATTATATGGTTGATTTTATTTCACCATGACTTGAACAATGATGAGGAAACTAGAATTAAATTATGGGTAGGTCGTTGAGAATGATTTGCACATCACATCACACTTCGCACTATTTTTAAATGAGAAAGTGTGTGTATTTACTGCCCGACCATCTTTAGAGTTAGCTGAACAGATTTAGAAAACATTTGGTGAATTTCATTCTTATTCTCTGGATTAGGATATTATATTAATATTTTTATTTTTGCTATTAAGCATGCTCCGCGGACTTATATTACAAAATCAAATTTATAAATTATATAATAAAAAAGTAAGATAATTCAAGCTCTGTGCAGTGTAGTTTTTTTTAGTACCTGTTGTCTTGCCTGTAAACAATTTACAAAAGGGCTAGTAAAACTTCTTTATATCTTTATATCTTGTATGCAGTGTAATAAATGGAGTGCAATTTAGTGAGTGTAGTTTTGTTTAGTGCAGTTATAAGTATTAGGTACAAACCTGTTCACTCACAAAGGCGCGCCCCTCAATATTTTTGATCATATTGTTTACAAACGAGACATATCCGTACAAATGCGCATATCATAATTTCGGTGGAGGGGCGTGCTTTGGTAAGTAAAAGGTCTATAATAAAGTGATGTACACAGTGATGTTGATATACGAGTAGGTTACCTCCTGCGTGTGCGCGGCGATCGTGGCCACGGCGTGGTCGCGCTGCCGCACGTCGTGATGCACGATGGCACCGTCGCGGGCGCCGCTCGACACTATGTACATGTTCCACGCCAGCGAGCCCACGCGCCCAGTGTGCCCGTCCATCACCTGCACAGATATCCACACACCACGTCACCATCTCCTAGCCGACACTTTAAATATGCAGAAGCTCATCAGCGCAGACTTCTTCACTACGGGTATGTTCCATTAGTCGCTAAGAACGTTAATTTCGATAATTTTGATCACATTCTGCGTCTGTGGTTGTGATCACTGTGATCGTTTGTAACTGTCATCCCCTGTTCCATTTAGGATAAGAACGCTAAGAATGCCACTAAAATTTGCCACTTCTGTCACTTTTGAGATTAGATGTAGGGAATTCAAACTGTTCCAGTAGCCTCATAGCGTTTATGGCGAAAATAACGCCAAGACCCATGTGGAACAACTTTTTGGGAGTGTGATCGTTTTTAGCGTTTTTAGCGAATCTAACTTCAAATGGTATGCACCCTACTTAGCGAATGAGTTGTTCCGGGGAGTACTGCCACCATACCTATCTCTACTACCAAGCAGTAATGACTTGTCTCAGGTTATCTCTGCTAGGCGCAGTGCAGTTCGTCAGAAGTGACGAACTTGCCCTGTCACAATACTTAAAACAAAAGTTAATGTTGAGACTTTCCAACTTCTCGACAACATAGATAATGCGAAAACTTAGCTCACTAAGCCTTTCTAGTAAGTGTAATGAATTGATAATGCCTTCTAAAGATGCTTGCCAAGCGTAAAGATTATAGCAAACTCCCACTTAAAAGGGGAGGTTTTTTTGTTCACAAGTGGATGTCTTGGCTGTTGTTGATGGTTACCTAGCCTCGTTGGTTTGAGTAAAAGGACTACTAGTTTAGGTGAATACAGGCGTGACAGTATGTTATGTTTTTTAATGTTCTATGTCCAGGACAGGAAATTTCCTCCACACAATCTCCTTTATTTTCCAAGCGACATTGGCGTAATTGTGGTAATGCTGGGGAAAGGAAAGCTTTATTTATGACCATGTATTTGTACAGTTATAAATATTATGGCTTAAAGTACCAGATTTAATCATAATACAAGTACTTGAAATAGTTGAGGAATATCAAGCTCGTAATTTCTCAATTGTGATATATTATTGGAAATGCTTGAAAGTTTCAAACACTGTTGATATTAATTATCACATAAGCTTTTAACTCTAGGAAGAGTTAAGGGAATATAAGATTGTAATAAAATGTATCATTGAGATCTTACTCTAAAATAACATACCCTCAATCTTTTGATTTTTTCACAATCCCATAGCTCTACTGTAGCTGAAGAGGTCCCCACAGCTAAATGCGAGGCAGCTCCTTGCACCCATGACACTGAGCACACCGTCTCCGACCCTTCAAGTGCACACAACTGTTCGATCTGCCCAGTGCCAGCATTCCACAGGTAGACAGAGTTGCCTAAAGCCACTGCTAGGATATTTGCCGAACTCCAGTCAACTAGGTTCAAATCTGTAATAAGGTTGCGAAAATATTCAACTATGAACTTATTAGGCTAATTATATTACTGTCTTAGAATTTCGCGATTATAACACATAGTAAATAAACAACTTTAAACGTTTTAAAATGCGTATATTTTTCATAATTTTTGTTCTGGATGTTTAAACACTTTGCATTGTAGTGATCGTGGTCAGTTACCTCTTGACCACAATTACTGCAATCTTACTGCTTAGTTTTTTATTGTCTCATAAAGGCTACAGAGCTTCAAACTACTTTTTATACTTACAATAGTCATCCAAGATATCAGGAGCATCTAATATCCTATCAGGGGCTTGCGGTATGTATCTAGTCGTATGTTTGACTGATGATGGTACTTTCGCCTAAAATTTAAGAAAACATATAAATAAGATAAATTAAGCAACTATTTTTGTACACAACTTTGCCTTAATGGTTCTTCGAAAACTTGTTAGTACATCAGAATATGTATTACCCAATGTATTAATCAGAGATCATCAAATATATAACACACTAACCCCCAGTTCCCGGAACGTTTGTTAATGCCTTGATTAGTTAACATACTAAATACTGACTGCTCATTGGTCAATTTTATTCTATGATGCGATAAGTGACCAATCAGCAGCGGTCAGTATTTAGTCATCAAGACTTTGATAAATGTTTTAGAAACTGGGGATAAGTTCATCTTTAAATATTATTGCTTAATTATCTGGCGGGACATGGGTGTTTTTACGCATATCTACTTACGCACGCTTTCGGGAGCAACAAGCTTTATGTAATATAATAAGGTTAAATGAGTTAAATGTTCAATTGTAAGTTACCATTAATTTTAAATAATGTAAGTATAAAATAGTAGTAACAGTAGAATATTTCAATATTAAAATATGTAACTGACCTCATAAGAGCGTCATAGACACCTAAATTGTATTAATGATTTTGAATTTGATTGTGATTTAAGTAGTATTTAACCACACATCAAACTTGATAAACCTATCAAAACTACTGATTGCATTTTAAGTTTTGCAGAACATATGAAATTAAAATATATCAATTTACATTACGAAACCTTTAAAAAATACTAACTATAAATTTAAGTAGGTACCTAGAGCTACATACATTTTCCTTGATCTTATCAATGAATGTATTTAACTACTAGCATTCCGGCCGCGGCTCTACCTGCACGTATGTCGGTTATCGCGCAAAACCATTAACCTGTTTTTGTGCAGTTGGATAAAAACAATCCTATGTCCTTCCCCGAGTCTCAAACGATTGCCATACCAAATTTCATACAAATCAGTCCAGTAGTTTTTAAGTTTATTAATTGAATACAGAAAGCAAATAAATCAAAACTTTCCGCTTTATAATATTATTGTAGACAATGTGTAGTGTAGATATACAAAACCTCCTCTTAGCAAAAAATGGTTATTTCTGGCACATAAGCAGCCAGAAATAACTGGTATCAGTACAGCATGCTCACTTTGCCCACACTTTATTGTGGTCACCAGTAACCTAACCCTCCTCATTGGTTTGCACATTGTTGCAAATATCTATATATATATGACTTTGCAGAAGAGTAATATGCTGATTTTGAATTTGATTTGTTGATCACTATTTTTGATATATAAGTATATTTGACAGGATAAAAAGGATTTTTTTGATGTGCAGTTAATTTATACAGTGCAATTTGATATTTTTTACATGCACTGATATATTTCTCTTGTACTTTATATAAAATAGATAAGGTTATCTATATACAGATGATGATGATATATAAATGGGTTAAACAGCTGTTGAAATTGAATATGTTCAAGTCAGAAGCATCCACCAAAACTGAAGTTGTTTAATAACTCAAGACAAATCATTATATGTAATAGTAATTATAAGTTACTCTACACAATAAGTATGAACAGAATTAGTTTTTAATTATCATATCACATATAGTAGATAGCCATACGTACAATTGTTGATATTATTATATCTAAATTTAATATAATTATTTAATGTAAAGAGTTGCCTGAGTGCACAGATATAAATTAGAGAATTGTAAAATAATATATATTTTTGAGGATATAGGAAGCAAAAGCCCATTGAATACCTGTGAATACACAACCCTGAGTCGATTCTGATATCCTTCTGGTGCAGCCGGGGCTTTGCAAGTGTACTGCAGGAGTCGCCCAGGCTCTGTGTCAGCCAGTGCCCTTCCTATTGCTTCACCTGTTACTGTTTGGACAGTACCTTCTTCTGCCTTTTCTTCATCACGGTTCATCTGAAACATATTGTTGGTTATCATGCAAATAATCAAAGAGAGCAAAACCAGTCTAAAGGATTTTCTCCTGTTACTACATATGCAGAGAATATAATTTTGATTAAAAGTATTCTAAGTTTGCATATAGATCTGCTGAGTTCTAGTAGATGTAGATCTGAGTGTTTAATCCCTAATCAATCTTAAATAACATGGTCAACACTAACCATGTAATGGCACAAGTCGTAGTTAGAGTTACTTCTTGAAGGAATAAATCTGTCTGCTTTGTTGGGTGTCTTAGATGCTTTGTTTGGAGTGGGTGTTGTTGAGCGACCTGTAACATATGAAATAAAAATATATTTAAGCAATACTACTTTTAACAAATATAAGTAACAATGGGACAGATTTGATATGTACAGAGAGAGAGAGTGAATAGTTGAATAAATGATAAAAATCATTTTAGAGGTGAATCATTTAAAATGTTGTTACCCATTACTTCTTAGTTTGGATAAAATATTGTATTAAGTGACCACAGTACCTACAACCATTTGGTTCACAGAATGGGTTTGTATATTAGTAAATCTACAAGAAAACATTCCTACCATGGTCAGGGTTTACTGTCCTTTGCATAAACATATTAGCCTTCAGTTGGATGCATGGCAGAGAGCAATTTTAAATTCAGTGCATTGTGTCAAAACATGGCAACAGTGCTTTTTCTTATAGTAGAACAGTTTTTATGAAATATGACTAAAAGATTTATTCTGAAAAAAGTAGCTAGTGAAATTACTGGGTTAAAAGCGCACTGCAGTGTCATGCCACATTTGAATGTTACATCATACAATCTGGACTCAGACAGGTGTACATTGAATATGGTTGTATCAGACAACATATATTTATTATATCTTAACAAAGAGTAAAAAGAGTAAACTTATAAGCAATACTTTGTATTTGTGTTTTATATTATTCTAGAAGCTGTAGCACCTTGCTCAACAGAACTGGGCACAAGATACGAGTATACAGGGGTATCCTAAAGATATATTCATACATACCTAAAGACCACTATATACTATATACCAATAAAAACTAACAAATATTATGACCTAACAGATGAATTAATCAAAAACGGTTATGTGGTTAATTTATATGCTGTAGAAGTCGGAGCAAGGGGTATACCAGCAAAATCCCTATACAACCTACTAAAATACCTTGGCCTGTCAAGAACAACCGTAACTTCCATCCTAGAATGTGTATCTAAGGCGGCATTAGTAGGATCTTACCAAATTTGGTTGGGCAGGGGAGGAGGCTCGAGCGATGAAAGGGAGCATTGATGCATCGTAAAGGGGCCCCTTAACCTTACTCACTGGGTTGCAAGTCCCAGGCACCTTGACTGGAGCCTCCTCCTCTGCAACGCTATGGACCCGGCAACCGCACGGTGAATCCATGGAATGCTAAGTAAATTCGTCTCAATACTTGTATCTTGGGGTAAACAAAATTATTTTGCACACATTTGGCACAATGTTCATTGCCTGAGTCATCTTTATGCTCAAATGTTAGACTATTTTATTATTTCCAGACAAAGTCGTTGGGTGCCATACTAGAATTCACAACCCCCCATCTCTACCTGTGGGTGTTGTAAGAGGGGACTAATGCAATCTTCAAGATGCCTGCCAAGAATGTGTTCAGCAGTGGGCAAATTGGGCTGATACAGTACAGACAAAAAATATGAATATATAAATGAAGTAAGAATTTCTATAAACTACTACTGTCCCTTATTCTGACACAGCTGTAGTTTACTACCTTGCAACTTCTATACTTTTCACGGAGGTACAACTGAAATATACTTACAAGATAAAAGTGGTGGGTAGATTCACGTATCAGAAGATGTATTACTTACCCGGAGATTTATTTTTCGACGGAGTTTTCTTGCCTTTTTTGACATCATTGCGTGTAGGAGTTTTGTTGCTAGACAGCACGCTGTTGTTGCAACTCTGGTTGGCAGAAATGGACAGTTTTTGCATGGACTGATTACAGGCACTCAAGCTAATATTAGATTGATTCTTGAAGGAAGCGCTCATTGCCGGATTTATGTTCTCGTTATTCCCTTTTTTAGCCCATCGTTGCAGTGGTCCTCGCGTGATAGGCCCGTCCATTGTAGCTAAACTATTTATTTCATTGAGATAATTGAACTGAGCCATTCTACAGGTACGATCACACAAATTATTTCAACACCAAATGAAGCCGTGATTGCGAACAGAAAAATCTGTTGTAAAGGTACTTCACAAAACACATGGAAAGACAATATTAAAATTTCTTAGAAAAATCTCAAATCAATTCAAAAACATTGACAAATCCACCGACTGAGAAATCCGTTATTTTTCAAATCTATAAATGAACAGTGTTGCCAGGACAATGAGTCGATTGTTACGTTTTATTTAGCCACAAGTATTTTGTTTTTAAAATTACATTTTGTGTTTTTAATTCAAAGTTCAAAAGCCTTAATTATAACATTTATGTTAATCTCATCAAATATTTCATTGATGGTGGTAAATGTAGGGTATTCCTATTACGGGTAAGTTTGACCCGGCCTTTTTCCAGAGCATCGCAATATTTGTCTCTAACGACAGGCATGCCGGTTTCACTCTTTAAAAATCCAGGTGTATATTTATAGAGCTCTGACTGCAAAAGACCTAACTGTTTATCCCTAAAGGTGTCTTCACGTATAAACAGTATAGTCCCTTTTTCTAGAAAATGTTATAGTGTAGGTACTAATCCTTTCTTATTTTACTTCCCAAGTGTTACAAAGAGTTGAATATTAATATATTCAAATCTAGGCTCAAAGCTCTATTAGTTCAAAAATGTTATAATAATATTCAGGAATTTTTCAAATGTTTTTTTTTTAATTACGACCTTTTATTTTATAATTATGGCGTTCTTTAATGATAACAATTTTCCTATTTCTAATTAATTATGATTCATTTTGGGTGACAAATATATTCAAAAATGAATATTTTTAATAACCACTTATTTGTAATGTTTTTAACAAATTTTGTATTTTATTCTATGTTAGCGTGTATGCTGACTTCAGCTCTCTATATTGTACGCCTCCATAGGCAAAACATGATTAACTTTTATTTATTATGTACCAACAAATTGCATGAAAGTGTAATATTACTCATGTTTCAACAATAAAATTATCTTTATCTTCATGTTGAGGCATACAGAAGAAAATGTTATCGGATGACCTAAGATTGAGAGTATTAGCAGTGTGAAGGAAATTAAAACGTTCCTTGAGATAGCGCGGGGTCAATGGATAGAACAAAATATTGTAAACGAGAAAGAGTAAGTGAGCATTCCGGCGAAGACGTATAGGAAGCCACTTGAGCTTCGATCGAAATTCAGAGATGTGATCATATTTGCGCAAACCAAATATAAATCTTATGCAGAAGTTTGTAGATGCTTAAGCTTATCTAACTATCAAATAATACAATTTAACTATCAAACAAAATAGACATCAGCATAATCGAGAATTGGGAGTAAGAGAGATTGAACTAGAGCAATTTTGTTGGTAATAGGAAGAAAGTTGCGTAATACATATTTTTAAAGCGCCTGCGGTGGCCTATAATTTGCGACTGTTAGGCCGGGACTCCACCAAAGCGGAGATGTGTGCGGTGTGCTGTGTGCTGTGCGAGAAGAGATGTTTTTCAGCTCGCGGGACTCCACCAAAGCGGAGATGTGTGCGGTGTGCTGTGTGCTGTGCGAGAAGAGATGTTTTTCAGCTCGGGTGCGAGGCGTTGAGTGCTCAGTACGCATTCTGACACGAAAGGTAGACGATGTCGCTATTATTACAAAAAAAGTATCTTCTTTTACTTGAAGAAGAACTACAGTCTGAAGAAGCAGAATTGATAGCTTTATACTACCTAAACAAAAGAAAACATCGGTTTTGGAAAAGAAGTCACTTGTATTACCATACCAGTCATGGAGAATTTTTTACTCTGTTTAATGAGTTAGATGATGAAAGTTTTACCAAGTCCTACAGACTACCGAGGAATATATTCTATGAACTACATAACTTAATTAAACCGCATATATTTAAGCAAGATACTAACTACAGGAGATCTATCTGCACCCAAGAGCGGCTAGCAGTATGTTTGAAGTAAGTACCTACCTAATTATTTTTTTGTTAATGTGTGTTTGTGTTTATGTGTGTTATCTGCGTTTGAATGTGATCAGTCTTTTTTGAGTGTTTGTTTTTTTTGTGTAAAAGGGCTAAGTGAGAAGTACTCAAAACGAGAATCAAGAAGTACGAGAATACATGAAAAATATTATGTAAACTGAGGTATGTAAGGATTACGAGAAATCGAGATCCGTTGTCTCTTTCTACCCCTCCGGGAGACTGGAGTGATGCATATTATGTAAAAACCAAATATATTTTTATATTATCTTATTTATTCATAAAGAAAACAAAAAAATCAACTGCCGTTCTGGGAGTAGCAAAAAAAACGTAAGGTTATATTAGAAACATAACGTACAAAAAAATTATAACAGTAAATCACATGAGACATATTGCTTTCTTTTCCATATAGTTACAAATTATCATATGTGTCTTCTTCGTTTCTGAATGCTTCTTCTATCTGTTCATCGGTCATGTGCGTATCTTCCAAGCTTGGAACAGGTGCCTGTGTCGAACTTGGACCCGGTGTTTGTGTTGAGCTAGGAACCGGTGCCTGTGTTGAGTTAGGACCACCGGCCTGTGTTGATGTAAGAACCGGTGCCTGTGTTGAGTTAGGACCACCGGCCTGTGTTGATGTAAGAACCGGTGCCTGTGTTGAGCTAGGACCCGGTGTCGAACTTGGACCCGGTGCTGAAGTGTAACCGGGGGAATACCAATTATTTTCATTTGTGTTATACCATGTGTTTTGTAGCTCAAGTTCTTCCAATTCTAAAAGAACATTGAAAATTTTACGTTTAGCCTGAAGCTGCATATATTGAGAAAGTTTTTTTACACTTTTTGATATCGACAGAAAAAAAGTGTCCATTTCGTCAAGGGTATTATTTTTCTCTATCAATGATTGTATTTCTAGTTTTTCTTGGCGTATTCTTTCACGGTTTGCATGGTGCTGAATAAGTAAATTACTTATTTCATCCGATTTTCTTGTTGCATTTCTGCATGTCGAGGCTGAGACGCTTGATGTCGGTGACGGCGAATGTTGTACAGATGGACGATCTTCTGGAGTGCTTCTTGTATGATTGCTTGATGTTTCAAAAAACTCATCGGTTACATTATTTTCCAATGAATTTGTTTCCTGTTCATTTATATTTGTTTGTGAGGTATAATTTGTAGTCCTGTTTCTATTCGTCATATATGGTATCAAAAATTCCATTACCTTCTCATATTTCCATTCACGAATTTGTTTACCACTCTGTCCACTTCTAGTGGCATTCTTCCTTTTTAATGCGTCCCGGTGGCTGTCTCTCAACTTTTTCCACTTAGATTTAGCCGTTTTTACTGAAATAAAAATAATTGAAATCATTATAAATATTAAATGTTGACATTGCCATAGTCAAAATATACTTACCGCATTATCACTCATGCAGAATTTATAACCATTATAAATATTTAAAAAATACCAGAGTTTCAAGGGAAACCAATTTATAAATAAAAATATCTGAAATCAAACATACAAAACGGATTGTATCTCTCGTACGTGGTCGCGGCAGACGGCGGCGTCGAAATTTGAAATGTTAATAAATAACGAGTGATAAATCCATTTTATTTGTTTGATTTCAATGTGTTGTGCTCGTGTGAATCTTAGACTTTTAATTGTTTATTTTCTATTATTTAAAAATGGCTATAACTTTTGAACGAGTGAAAATTCTGTAAATACATAATTTCAGTAATGCCTAATCTTTTATAGTTCCGGAAACAACACGACACTGATTAAGATATTATTTTGAAATGACCCTTCTATTCTAACTGAAACCACGACACAAATATAAATCTATATTATAATTATCACAGGTATTTGGCGACTGGTTCAAAATTTTCACAAATAGCTGAAAATTTTAGGATTGGAAAATCGACTGTTCCAAGAATTATAGAAGATGTCTGCGATGCCTTGTGGACAGTATTACAACCTTTGGTTATGCCAGAACTTAATGAAAATGATTGGAAAAAAATTTCAAAGCAATTTGAAGAAATCTGGCAATTCAAAAACTGCGTCGGGGCCATTGATGGCAAGCATGTGTACATGTTTGCACCCCCAAAATCTGGGTCCTCATATTACTGTTATAAACACAGGTTTTCAACTGTAATGATGTGCGTAGCCGACGCTACCCGAAGAATAATTATGGTAGATATAGGTTCAATGGGAAGGTTCAGCGATGGTGGTATTTTTGCTGATAGTATATTCGGAATTCGTTTGAGAGAAAACAGACTAAATCTACCACGGCCACAACCCTTGTACCAAAATGGAGAACCTGTACCGTTTGTTTTTATTGGAGACGAAGCATTCCCTTTGATGCCTAACTTAATGAGACCATATCCACGCGATAATTTAAATAACGAAAAACGAACATACAATTATAGACTTTCAAGAGCTCGTCGTATTGTGGAAGCTACATTTGGTGTATTATCACGGAAATGGTACGTATACCGTAAAGAATTTGAATGTAAAATAGAAACAGTGGAAAAAGTGATAAGAGCGACGTGTGTTCTACACAACTTTTTAATTGACAAGATGCCTGGCTATCTAGATAATAATGAAACGGGTTTGGCCACGACTATGTTTAACGACACAAACGTGGAAAATCTATTATCGAATGACAATATGGATGCCTATCAAGTTCGAGAAAAATTCTGTAGTTATTTCAACAACGAGGGCGCCGTTCCATGGCAAGACACTCGTATTACAATATTACTTGAACGAAATACTTAGTATAATAAATTGCACTTACCGTCAGATAATTGAGTTTCTTTCAAAACGTTCTCCCAAGCTGCATCTTTGACGTCAGTAAGTTTATAGGTATCTATTGATATGTTCCATAGACATGGATATTTTTTTACTGATTCAATAAATTGTTCATCCATTACGTTTTATTTAAATTAACTAATTGTTTACGTTGAAAAATACAAACTGCACGAATTATTCACGATAAAAGCGTGTGCTCGCGTGCACGGTACTAGCAAGATGGCCGGCCGGCCGGCGCGCGCGCGGGGTTCTGCGGGTTGCTAGCGGGCGAGAGGGGGGAGGGTGACATCGCTCACTGCACGCCGCTCACATCTCTCGTCTCCACTGCGCGTCGTCCGCGCACAGCTCACATCTCCGCTTCCATCGCGACATACAAATATTACACATCTCCGCACAGCGATCTCCACTGAAGCTGAGCGGAGAGGAGACGTGTCAATAACTCAATTCTATTGGTTGTTTAAAAAACATCTCCTCTCCGCTCGTCTCGTCTCCGCTTTGGTGGAGTCCCGGCCTAAGTAAGTACTGTAGTAAGTACGTAGTTCAGGAGCCCAACTCAAACAACGGTCGACAATCAACCCTAGGTTCACAGATTCACTGAAGGGAAAAGGGACTCTATCAAGTCTAACAGAAGGAATCATTGACCAGTCAACCCTTGAGATGAGAGGCGAACTTCCTACCATTATTACTTCTTGTGTTCACTTCTTTTACACCAATCAATGATGCACGATAAATCAGCATTTATGGAGTCCAGGGCTATATAAAGACTTTGGAGAGGGGCTTGAGAGTAAATCGTCCGCATATAGATGGTAAGATGAAGAAATATTTTGTGAAATTGTATAAATGAATATTGCGAAAAGAAGAGGAAATAAAACACCACCTTGCCGGATACCTACAGTAACATCACACCAGAAAGAGAACTCTCTTCAAGGCGGATTCGTAGCCGGGTTATCTGTATAACTGTGAAACCAATTAAGTACCGTTAGAGATATGTTAGTTGACCGCCGTTAGTTGCCGTAGAATGGCTAAGAGTATATCGAAATTCACTGTGTTAAATGCATTACTGAAGTCGAGGAAAGTGAGTACAGTCAATTTTCTATTTTCCATGGAAAATCGAATATCATCCGTAATCTTGACGAGAGTTGTTACTGTGCTGTGGCCATACGAATCGGATCGGAATGGGTTCAGGAGCTCATGAGAGGATAAATATTTGGTCAAAGAGATTGGTAATGTTGAAAGATAGTTAATCATATTTGACTTTTCTCAGACATCTATAGGAGATCTTGAAGAGAAGTGGAGATTGAGAGAATCAACATTTAAGTTATTAGGAGTACTATTATATATCCTAAAATCTCCATTTTTGTTTCTTTTCTATTTGTTCAAACCATTTTAACATATCTTTCTCGACTAACAGCACTATAACATGCATATAGAACAGGTTAATGGAGCTGCTAAGGGCCGTGCAAAAATGTTCCCTTATCATTATGTTTTTTTTACTATACTTCTTACTCCAGGCAAGCGTCTTCGGGACCGCAGTTAAAGGTATCAATTCCTCAGAAGGCACTGCTGCCCAAATTCCGGTGGTTTTCCCTTAGTCGCCTCTTACGTCACCCACGGGAAGTGGGTGGGTTCAATAATAATTGTAACCCTGCTCACTACACCCTACACTGCACCTACAAGGTAGGGTAAGTAAAAATCGTTGCTTAATATGTTATGCTTAAAGTTTTAAATATTTGTACATTAAGGCCTGTACAAAATATTGTGAGTAACGTAATGTCACCATTTCATCATTTTTGTTCATGTAAGTGCTTTCTTTTTATCATTAATTGACTATAGGTACTTTGAAATCAAACAAACATTTCAAATGCTTGCATGCACTATCCCTTATATGAGTAGATAAAACAGTCATGTTGCAAGACAAATTACTATTAGGTATTTATTACCTATTGATGAAGAAGTCGGTGGAGGACCCTTGTGTTTTAGGCATTAGAATTCAGAGCTAGAATACAATTGCTGTTTACACCATAAATGAACGGTGCTGACCATAGTTAATTTTACGTTATTTTCCAATTTATAATAAACTTTAATTCTAACCTAATATGCAGACTTTATAGCCTAAAGTTTATTTTTCATGATAGGATTTTGGACACTTAAGTTTGGCAGCTTTATGTCGGCTATTACAAACATCAAATCAGCATCCTATCTATTAACAAGTGCTAATAGACAGAATAGTTGAATTCTAAATAAAAATATAAAAAACGCAACGTATTCTGATAAACATTTCTGTATTCTGAAATTTACCCACGAAATTTTCCTATTTTGGATTGGTCGTTGCGGCCGGGGTGACGCCTGCCTTATAGCCTGGGCTCCAGTCCCACTACCTAAACCCCATTGATTTTTTTGTATGGGGATACTACAAAGTCCTCATCTACTCGAGATAATGGCGCAATTTGGACGAGTCAACCCGGAAATTGAGAGTAGCAGAAGAAACCATTAGAAATAATAAAAGTGCATCCAGACGTAAGACAACTTTTTCCGGCGCTGTCGCACTTGCATTGAGCAACAGGGGCATAGAAAATATAATAATACTACGTATAGAACGGACACTCCTATCCCCTCATCAAAACGAGTCTTCTCAACTCGCCGCCGATACTGAGCTGTCGCTGAGCTGACTTGAGTTCGGGACGCGCAACTCACGCACGATGTCGGACAATTGTACGAGTATTTTAAAAGTTGAGAATGGGGTACTCTTGTGCTGTTTACGGTTGCTTATCAACTTAACGAGAAAAGAATTGGAGCTTTTGTAGATTCCCTAAGGATAAAACGAGGTAAGTCATTCTTGGTAGCTTACACTAAGTACCTACCTATTTGTCGTTCTTCAGTTATACATTATAACTTATTAAAACCGGTAATTTACAGTAGGCATTGAAAAAAATACCAACAATACCTTATCTTTGTATTATATTCAAACTGCTATTCAAATATAATTATTTTAGAAGATTTTAGTTTGCAAAAAATATCCGTGGATATCGATTTCGTTGGCAGCGTCAAAACTAGAACTTGGTACAGTGTGCAAAAAAAGAAATGATAAAACATATATAAATTAATAAATAATATAAGAAACCCGACTGCAAATAATTTATTTTCGTTTAGTGTTTTGTCGATCAATTGAAATTAAAACTGCTATTACAAAATCACATATGATAGGAAAAATTTAAGTCATGTGCGGGATTCGAACCCACGTCCATCCCCTTGAGCCGGGATATGCTCTAACCAATTGAGCTAACATGACATGACGTCATAACTCGAATCTTTCCTATCGTTCTTTAACCATCGTATTGGGATGGAGCGACATCTATAGTACCACTTGCGTTGTACTACAAACAAGACCAATTTTACAATTGGTTTTATACTTGTAAATAATGACGCAACCTTATAATTTTAATATTGTTAGGTTTGCAATAACGCCTACTATGCGGATTACATTACAAAATCACAAATATACGATAGGAAAAATTTAACCGCACATGACTTAAATTTTTCCTATCGTATATTTGTGATTTTGTAATGTAATCCGCATACGATAGGAAAAATTTAACCGCACATGACTTAAATTTTTCCTATCGTATATTTGTGATTTTGTAATGTAATCCGCATAGCAGGTGTTATTGCAAACCTAACAATATTAAAATTAAAACTGCCAGTTAATATATTTTTGGAATCTTTTTTTAAAGTCAATCATTTTGATACCCAACACGATGGCTTTGGAAGAAAAAATAAATTGTTTTACTCACTATATGGCGTCAAAAATCCACCAGTTTGTTTTTTACTTTTATATGTACATAGTGTCACTTGAGCTATCAAGATAAATCTAACGATATCTCGTACATTAAAATCGCTTAAGCCGTTTAGAAGTAATAGTGAAATAAAGAAACTCACAAATATACATATATACATGAAACCTGTAAACTTAACACACGTTTATGTGGGCAGTCGTGTAAAAAAACAACTAGTCATAGGTAGGTAAACAAAGTTGTAGGTGACTGTAGGTACAGCAAACACATAAATAATTAGAACTGATTTTATTTTTTAGCAATATTTTGTACTTAGGTATCTTAATTTGAATCGCTTAGCTCTTCAATGACGCATGGCCTGATGGCCCACTGAGTCAGACTCATCGTTATCATCGTAACGGGTAACAAAAACAAATATAACAATAACTAAAAACATATTAAACAGTCAACAAGAACAAATTAAACAGTCAAAAAAAAATAAACGCGAAGATCAATAAACACTCGGAAACGTGTCGCGTAGTAGCGTAGTGTACACAGCCAGAGAAATAAGACCCTGACGCCCGCGTTTTCATCAAACCAAAATTGCGTCTGTGCTGCTTGAAAAATATGAATTTATTAAAATTAACAATTTCGGGTCACACATTTAAAATTACTTATATGGCACTGCTTTATTTTTAAGTTTGTTCTGCTGATCGTACTTATTAGAGTGAATATGAGTGAAGTTAGCCGAGAGCCCGTCCTATTCTTATTTTAATCGCATTGTAGTGTCTTTGTAACCTATACCTACCATAGAGAAAAGCAATACACATACTTACCGACCATCGCTACCGTTGACACGCGGCACACTTCATGTTTGTTTATTATACGAGAAGAACATAAATTAGTAATGTGATTTTAATTTTCTATTATCATTACTTGTATACAATGGGAACGATGCTGATGAAACGATGTGAAATGATGCTTTTTGTATAGTGTAGGTATCTATTATTGTATAAGTAATGGACTGAAATGTGCAGTACCTACTAATGTTACCTACTCGGTTGTGTGCTGATATTCCTACGTCGTACATGGAGTTTGATTGTTGTGCTTGTAAATGTTTCTGAAGGTAGGTAAGGCACGCATAACCTACGAAATTTAATAAGTCATAATAACAGCATCAAAAAATGTTTAGGTAGGTAAGTACAACAATTATTCATACGATGACAACCTAAGACTTCACGCACACATTTTCGCATGTACAAAAACAACATTAGTGTAGTGTCTGTGTAAAAGGTAGTTAGAACGCGGCTTTTGTATAGAGAATGAGTCGAGTGTCTAGCTGTGACAGGGGGGGCATTTTGAAAATTTATTGTAATTAAACACCGTGTAATTTGTTTTACTACGCTTGCATTAATCATCATGTAAATTAAAATTTTGTACTTACCACATTTAGATTTCAATTTTATGATTGAAGCCATAAAGTAACTTTGTATATACTGAAATAGAGACCAAACTTGACATCCCTAGGTGTTAATAGATTTTTTTTGATGACGTCACGGTTAGTAATGTCCGTATATAACAGATGGCACTAAAAAATATAATAAAAAAAACAGTGCTGCCATCTGTTTTTCATAAATGCTCATCCCAGTTACGTATGGTTGATACTTTGTACCTTTATTTATTTAAATATAGATATATCTATAAGTTTTTTATAGATATACTATATATTTAATGTCTAATATTAACCTGTTATCCTATAAATTACTTTCAAGGAACGCGTGAAGATCATTAACTCCTAAATATGGACCAAATCACCAATGCTTCCTGCCACGGGTCGAAACATCAAAAGTAAAAGCAGTATTAAGATCCAGCCAAAAACCTACAATGAGCTTGATAACTAAATACAAAAGTCTATAAGTTTATGTATGTTTTATTATCCTAATTTATCTACTTGCAACTATACATAACAAAAAAAATATCTTTCCACCTCATTGTAAAAATATCGTATATGGCACTATAACAACGTCCCTATATGATCACAGCCAGCATAAAAATAATGCACCATTCACTAACTTTAAACTAAATAAATTTAAATTTCTGGCACAGAAAGTAAACAAATCGGCAAGATGCAAAATCAAATAGGAATTGGCTATATAGGAATTAGGGATGCTCTCCATCGATTCAAATCGATAATATAATTATATCAATAATGCACGAGACTAAAATTTCGTGAATTTATTATTTCGATTTGAATTGAATTATTCTTATTTCTTAATAGAAGCTTAAAGTAAAACAAGCCGGGCAACCAAATTAATTTGCTGATAAGCTTTTTCCTTTTTTGACTCCAAGGCAGAATAACATATAAATTTAGTTTGTGGGGACATTGGAGGGCTCGTCTGGGCTTATCACCTCGAAGTTGTACCTCTCAATACATAAATTAAACATATTAAACCAGTTCCAGTTAGTAAACTCGATTTCCCATCGGTGAGTATTTTGATTTCTATCCGTTGTAAGTTTTACCTTTAATTAATAATATTAGTCTATCATGTATCGTGATATTTTTTCTTTATTTTTATTATATTCGTATTTCTACGAGTATATTAGTCACACCTCTATTGTCTCTTTATTTGAAATCACGTCAGATTTGTGCTTTTGCCATAAAGTAAATATTGTAGATTTTTGTACAGTGGATTTTAATAAATATCTTCGTTTAGTAGCAGTACGATGTATATGTACACCCCACACGCTAGGATACGAGAATTATTTGTTGGGTCTCTTCTTCTGTATCAACGGATAAAAAGTTTAATTCTGTAAACTCCGCAAAGCCCACACATCCAATTCAATTCCTCGTTGCTAAATAATTACTCGTTTTTAGAACTAAACACATCTCAATCAGTAGTAGCACTGGCAGGATTTTCTCCACTTGAAAGTGATCAATTAATTGAAAGCTCAATGCCAGCAAAAAATTACATCAATGGGGATCGTACTCCAAGTAAGTATATGTATTTGGTTCTAACAATACGATCACATTTACTTGCAGCTCGCTCGCAGAAAAGTAATACCAAATGTTTACTTGTCATTTTATTTTACCGGAAAAAGGCACAGCACAGCACAATACCAGTCGGGAAGTAGTCATGAACCATCTTGAGATAGAATTCACTCATTTTAAGATTGCACTAAATGTGAAAATGTAACTTTGGGACATTCTGATTATATACGGAGGAGAGTATGCTCAAGGATGGCTATGCACACCCAGCGATAAAATAACAAATGTACAAGACATCGTTTGTCATATAAAAAATGATTTATATCAAAATCATGTGAAAATGTACATAAAAACCGTTTGTTTAATATTAATTGATTTTAATGATATTGGGTGCCATGAACATAATAGGAAATTACAAATATTACTTTTAGATAATGAATAGATTCAGGCGTTACTTTGCTTAATTAAGCGGAATTGTCACTAGATATATTTTTATATTTTTTAAGTGTTTTATTAAAATATTAATTTGATGTTTTCTTAAAATATTTTAAAAGTATTTGTTATTATTACTTTTAGACTTCTGTAAACGATTTTTCTTGCATAATTATTGCAAAGACGTAAATAAAATATTAAATGGCAAGCGACCATTATAAGAAAATGATGATAATGTTAAAACGAGAGCAATGAAAATATTTAAAAGATCACATAAAAAGAAAAATTGAAAGAGCGCATGTTCCCGCATAGAACTTAAACGATTCTGCTACCGATTTGTTCGAATTTAGCATTCGATCACTAACTAAGTGATTGCAACCCTAATTATCACATGGGAAATGTCTGACACCTGTTCTTTTTTTTTATTAAGGTATTGGCCTATGTCTTAATTAAGTTAATGCAATTGCCATATGTATAAACTAATTTCTCCATATTGTATAACAACGCCATCTGTTATTTAACGAAATCCCTAAATTTGAGTGCTATGCTACAAAATATAAAATACGTTAGAGCAATGACTTTGTGTGTATGTCAGATATCTGTTTTATTTGTTTGCATTACATGCTGTCATTATTTCACATCATTATTTATGAGATTGTATGGTCTGATTGAAGCCTTATGAATAATAAAATGAAATTTTCAGGGTAGCCAAAGGCAAACGGTACTTTTTTTTTTCTTCTTTTAATGGCTCTTGAAGTTGTAAACATACTGAGTAATTTTATCTTTCTTTTATTTTATTTTTATTTTTTTATTCCATTTAAAGATCTAACGATAGTCAAGGTTACTATTTTGAATTGACCTATCTATCAGCATAGCACACAAAAAAAATCAAGCATCTACCGAAATACGTCACGTCACCATAAAAATCTCATCGTACTCGGCAATAGGTAAAAATAGCCATAACTGAAAAAAACAACTTATATTACGATGTGGTGCGGGGTATATTGGAGTATCGAGAGCACATTTTAAACAACATTTTAAAATATTAACACGACTTTAACAAAAACAATGTAAAGGTTGTGCAGTGGATACCGTCACATTATAGGAATAGCAGGTAACGAAGAAGTTGACCGTTTGGCAAAGTCTGCTGTATCGAATGGCACTGAAATATTTATTCTACCAATATATTCAGAAATTATATACATCTATAAAACACTTTGTTTTGATAACTGGCGGGAATATTTTGACGAGCGGTCAAAAATATATATATATATAGATATATTTTCTTATATTTTTTAAGTATTTTATTAAAATATTAATTTGATGTTTTCTTAAAATATTTTAAAAGTATTTGTTATTATTAAAAATGGATTTCCGCAAAGTAACGCCTGAATCTATTCATTGGTTATGGTATAAAATAATTCAGAGCCAACCCCTAGTTCGCCATGGTTTTTAGGTAACACTTGTAGAAAGCAGATTGTTGCTGCTCACAGACTTCGTTCCGGGCACATGCCACAGAACAAGTTTGCGCACTTGATGGGTAAGGTCGAGTCACCTAACTGTGTGCTCTGTAATAAGCCAGAGGATGCGTACCATGTTTTGGTGGAATATGCCCGCAACAAAGCTGAACGAGAAAATATAGTGACCGAGTTGAATATTACTATGAACAATATCGGTATATTTCATTGTTTATTATCTGTACCTAATTTCAATGAAGCAAATATGATTTATAAATTAGTATATTAACTATAAGTACATCATAGAACTTTAGGCTAGTTAAGTGGATACACGCTATGCGCGCTTTAGTTATAAATTTTGGTTTGTTTATGTTTATATATTATGATAAGGTCACTACAGTGCTGACATGAACATGTTGTTCAAAAGTCCTTAATTAATAAAGAAATAAAAAAACTGAAAGAACTAAAAATCGCAGAACATTACAACAGAGGGCTATCTGATCACCCCCATGTATTCAGATAGCCCTCTAGGCCTCTACCTCCCAGCTTCAGTATATCACTACTTCTTGCTACACCTTGTATGAAGATAATGCATTTATCATAATAAATATACGCAAGAAGTTCCAAAGTTACGAAAAACGTGATAATTGTAAATCAATTCGGCAGATTTTGGCAACTTCGTCAACAATAGTTGCCATTTTTAGAACTAGTATAAATTACCATTCTGTCTAGTATTTTATATTTCATATTATACTACTCAACAATAGATGGCGCCTTGTCAGTCAGATTATTAACCGTATTTATTTTTGTAGGCACTGCAACGACATTTATTTAGAAAACTTTCAACAAAAACTCATAATCAAATGTTTGTTTCGGAAACAGCCACGCACCAAATCGACCTCATTCGCACTATGAACAGGCCTATACAATACACAAAACTTTGTTTCCTACAAACACTGTACATTTTACTAGTTCACATGCCCCCCGCCCCTGCATACAAAGTTACTTTATGCCCCTGCCTACTTACGCGGGGGCGTCAAGTACTAGACTGGAGTGTTATTCTATGACCACAAGCTACACAGAGCATAAATACAATACAAGTTTTTGTTACCAAAATTCGTGTTTTTGTGTGCTTGAGCAAGTAGTACTACTTTCGAGAAAAACACTAGTCACACTAGTAGAGTAGACCCGGCTTATGCAGAATCACGCAGAATCCGATGCGACGTGTTTTTCTCTACAAAATCTCAACTATGTTTTGAAACTCGCGTTTATATAAATAATGCATGTTACATAGTGCCTACATAAACCTGCATAGGAAATCGCTGACTAAAGATCGCATGGCTACCTACAGCGCGCATCGCAACTAACACGCGGCAGCGACACGAGGTGCAGAGTCAGCGATCTCGATCGTACATGGCACCGGTCACGTAGGCCACCCGGCCCAGGAAGCGCAGTGTCAGCTTACTTGTAATTTACTTAGTTTTAACTCATTTTTCAACATGCATTGTTAACCTAGCATCGGTAGCATTCACATGTACCTAGAATTAATATTGTAATAATTTCTATTTTAATTAAACTTAGTAGGTACAAAAGTTTTTGTTTTTTTTTAGATCCTTCGGCTGTGGCCTTCGTAATTTGCATGTGGCGATTTTATTTAGAATATCGTTTTGATGGCAGGTAGGTAATATAGAATGACGTAAGTATATATTACTGCAAGAAATAAGTAATAATTCTATAGTGTTTTGTTAATATAGGTATACCTACGGTAAAAATGAATACAATGATGTAGTTAGCCGCAGATGGTATTTTCTATCTACTACAAAAAATGTATTGTTTTGCAATACCTATGTACATTTACTGCAAAATGTTGTCTTAGGTTTTTACGATGTGCTTCAAACATTTTGCTGAGATCTTCGCACGATCACTGCTAAGTGTTTGAAACGTCGGGCCAAAAATAATGATAAATATACGCGAATTAAACCGTTTAAAGTTGTTTAATTACTACATTTACTGCAATGTGAAGTCCCCTAGTGATGGTTCGAACCCCTCCGTAGGCTTGATGGTAAAACATTTTTGCGAATGTCCGCCTGGCTAGTTATCACCGTCATGTAGAAATTCTGTTGATAAGCACCTAATGGCGCAACTTACGTAAAGGAACACATTTCGGTGTACGACTTTCCATTGACGTCCGTCGAATCCAGGGGGGAGAGGGGTACCACTCCCCCCTCTTAGTAAGGAAAAGTCTCGCCCCCCCTTTTTTCAGTTATTTTAAATTTCTTCATTTTCTGGATTAAAATTAAAATAATAATTTTAAAATAATAACGAAATTAGCGTCAATTGGAATACGCCTTTAACCGTTCTTAAAACGAAACGTTCATTGGCGAGAATTATATATAATCTGTGCTACCACAGATTTGTCAATCCCTATGGATTAGCATTAATATTGCAAAACAATTCATTTTCAATAATTTTTTTCTCAAAATCTACGCGTTTTCTGATTTTGAAACTTTGTGTGTGTGCTTATAATAATGTAACCTTTCTGTGAAAAAAATATCAACCCTCAACCCGACGGACGGCAATGTAAAACTGAGCCCATTTCGGAAGAGCAATTTTATATTTGAGGTGTTTCAATTGACTGCTATTTACTGATACTATAAACTGTGTGGTGCTGAAGCAGTGATCGCTCAGTGGCATTGGCTATGGACTGCCGCGCAGCAGGTCGTTGGTTCGAATCCTGCCCAGAGCTTGAGTTTCATCGCATGGTGGAAGGGCATTTTGCGAATGCCCGCCTGGCTAGCGACTACCCTCAAGTAGAAAATCTGTCGCCAAGCACCTAACGGTGTGTTCCGGCAGCAGTCCTTGAGAGCCAGTGAAATAACAGGCAAAACGAGACTTAACACAACAACACTTGTCTCAAGGTGATGGGCGCAGTGCAGTTCGTCACTTGTGATGAAATGCATCTGTTATAGGCAGAGGATACCGCTTAACATCAGGTGGGCCTCGCGCTTGTTACTTCACAATAACATAAAAAAAACAACTCAGATTACATCTAAATATAGAATCGGTTGAGATTGTGTTCAAATGAAATCAGCAAAAAAGGTAGGTATTTTAAAGACCAATTTGGTTGTAAAAAAAGTACTTTTGACTGACTCATTTTACCACAATCTCGACTGATTCTAAATTATGATGTTATGAACAAGTTTTCTGTTGCTTATGATTTATAAAGGGGTTTGTAAATTTAATTAAAAACCTTAATATTTATTTAACTGTATATTTCAGAGAATTAGTCTTAAATTAAATTTTACGTAAAATATATAAAATGTGAACTAAAAATATTGCATTAATTTATACTAATAAAAATAACATACAATTATATTATAAAAAAATAGAGCACATTTTAAAATATTCATAAAAAACTTACAATACTTTCAGTTAATTTCGTTTTAATTATTCAGTCCTTGTGCCTAACTGTATGTAATAAAATATCCAAGTTTCATTTGAGCATTTCCTAGGATTCTTCACAAAAATAAGCTAAATGATCGAAACATCACAATTTCATCTAGAACCATACAAATTATTAAGTAGGTATTAAACTAATATTATTTACGTAAAGTATGTTGACATAATTAGATCTTTTTAATACTTGTGTTTCTATGGATATATCACAATTATTTGAGCATGCCATAATATGAGGTCAGCAATGTATAAAAAGTTTTTTTTTATTAATTGCTGACCTCATTTTATGGCATTTTTAGTGTGAGAACTTTGCCAAGGTAATTTTTTAATCCAAATTGCATAATAATTTTACTAGCTTTGTTGTCGGACGCAAACCTGCCTTGGGAAAGCTCTTATGTTGTTTACCCTCCACATTTTCGTAAGATGGTAAAGAGATCTGTTGTGTTCGTTGTGTCAAAAACAAAAAGCAACACTATGCTCATTATTAAATCAACTGGAAACAAATTTTGAATTTTTTAGAAGTCTTAATTGTTACAAAATTACGAGAGGAAATATTATAGTCATGTACAGGATTAGAACCCGCGTCATCCACCCATATTGCCGGGGCATGCTCTGACCGACTGAGCTAACATGACAATGACACATAACTCTATTTTTTCCTCTCGTTCTTTAGAGCGACACCTATAAGGACAACTGACGTTGTACTACGTAATTATTATTTTTCTCGATTTATTCCAGTAGAATTCAGTAAGAGACACAAGGAAACAACCTAATTTTCGTTGCAAGTTTACCTACATATAGTACCACCAACTTAACTGTGCAGTTCGCGAGGGCGCTGCTGGTCAAGGAAATCAGCTACAAACTGTCACAATTTGAAGGAATGTTGTAGTTCTTTTTTCTGCCGCCTGAACAGATAAGTTGGTGGGACTGTACCACTGTCTGCTTGACTATTGATTTTGACAATTCTCCGTTTTGGTTGGACGGCTCTCGACGGTTAAATCACCGACATAAATCGTTACATACCAATAATGAATTTCTACAGACTATTAATACATACTTATAATTTCCTATGTTTTTCTGTATCGTTATGCATAATTTAAAGATACCCACATTTATTAAAAACTGGTTTTTAATATTTACTGTACTGTAACAGCCGGATCGTCCACTGCTGAACACAGCCTCCCCTATTAAGGGGGTATTTGCCATGATCACTACGCTTGGCAGGAGGCTTGGGGATCGCAGTGTAAGATAGTAGTTATTTAGAAGGCACTGCTGCACACCTTCCAGTATAATTATTCCCTCAGTCGCCTTTTACGACACCCACGGGATGACATGGGGAGGTGCAATTCTAACCCGGCACCCCACGGGGAATATGTATCATATTTAAATGTACAATTAACGGATTTGCTACTTGAACACAGACCTATCACTAAGGTATAAAAGTAGCACCATGTAGTTTAATTTTACCTGTACGGTTTATATTAACTTTAGAGGTAAAACGAAGCTACATTAGAGTCTTAGTGGCTATGTAATAATATATCTATGTACATTGGCCTTTTCTTATGATGGCACTTGATTAATCACAAAGTCTTCAAGATAAGACGCGTGCTGTCAAAATCAGATATAAACGATGCAAGATTGAAAACAAGTTATCTTTCCTTTTCATTAGACCTGTGCGAGGAAGAATCCAATAGAAGATCAATAGACCTCCACCAAAATACCTTCAATTTCATACAGTATTTTTTTTCACTTTCCCATCAAACACCCTTCAGCGTCCTCGAAAACCCTTGGTGCTAGGTTTAAAACTAGAATTATTATTTATTCGACAATTACAAATAAATGCGTATTGATCATGGAAATTATCAGTTAGTATATTATACAAGAATCAATTCCAATACATCCCACAATTGTTCTTCGTAAAACTAATAAAAATACAGATCATAATAAGGTGTCAAACATTATGAATACAAGAGAGCACCTGATAAAAAAGCAAGCAAAAAACTAAATTAAATAGTGAAGTAGGCATGGAATAAAATACGCTATAAATAAGGTCATTATTATTCTCTAAATAATAGAATATTAATAAGTTTTGTGTCACAAGATATCGCGTTTAAAAATAGCAAACTAAAAATCTATTCATAAATTAAAATACGTAATAATTTGCTGTTCTCGTATGAAAAACGCCGCACCTCTTACAATGTGCATCGTGTACAGAACAGACAATGGTATATAAAGTGAATCGAAGGTATTATTAAAAAAAAATTATTAGTTGTTTGTGACTAAACTGATGGAAGATTCCAATGGGTAAAACCAAACATCCACTAGACGCGCAGAATGTTATCTATTTAATTGGTCTGTATTAATTTTTTTTAACCTGTGCCTCTTCAAAGAGTGAGTTTACATACACAGAGAGTGAGAGAGCCTGAGAGAGCGCATACCTGTCGGTTAGTCTCAGATCTTTTTGCATGGTGGTAGGGCATTTTGTGAATGCCCGCCTGGCTAGCTACCACCCTCAAGTAGAAAATCTGTCCCCAAGCACCTAACGGTGTGTTCCGGCAGCTGTCCTTGAGAGCCAGTACTTCTAGGTTAGCCTGAACAACATCTTCGACCACATCATCACTTACCATCAGATGAGATAGTGGTCAAAGGCTAACATATCATGCATAAAAAAAAAAGATCGGTCTAATGGTATATATATACGGACGCGCCTGCCGTATTATTTACAATTTGATTAAATTTACAATTTGAATAGAGTTATTATTAAATTAAATTAAAAAAAATAGAGTGGACACCAGGTTTCATAAAACGAAATACAGCCAGGATGGTATTTAGATGACATCATAAGCTTTGTATCTTATCAATAACAGCTTGATACAACAGTATATAACAACCACAAAATAATGACGGGTGGGATATTTAAAATCTCGTATCTTACTTAAATAGATTACTTTAACATATTGAATGGTTTATGTCATCAAAGTGATTACAGTATTGCTTATACTTATAATTAAAATACAACAGAGTTTGTCGTCTTTTGTTCACGAAAATCACACAAAATGAGCAAAACATTCGTTGTTCAAATAACACGAATCTATATCTTAACCAACTTTGGTCCAGCATTATTTTTACTAATATTAGATCGTTTTGAGACCAAAAATTTTTAATACATTTAATCGTAATTAAGATTTAAAAAAATATATCTGTTCAACTCTTGTAAAAATAATTTACAAAATCTCTCCCGCATGTTTATATTCATTATCACATTTATTTACAATATTAAATTAAATTATTGTAAGTAAAATATAGTACCACGGCACTTTGTAATAGAATTACATCTAAATGGAAGATTACCATCAATAATAATATTAAAATTCTTGTGACTTTTATTTTTCAATTATATTACCTATTTATTTCAGTAACTCATTATTCCTACAACTAAAATTTCAAATGTTTTACTGTTTATTAGTTATAAAAGCGAATACACGATTAAAAAGTTTATTTTTATCAAATTCACTACAGTTTTTGTTCTCTGGCTGATCTCATCTGGTATAAAAAATATTAAAATGTTATAGTAAATTTATACTCAGCACCGTTAAATGAATACACGGTAATATTTTTCACTATTAGAATCTATATTTTATTAGTACTACTGTTACAACTGGATCACGTTTATTTCTAAATAAAATAATTTTATTCTGATCACCATCTTATAAATATTCGTGTAGTAAATGCATAACAGCAGTGTTGAATGTCTAGAATCTCAAGCTGGTTAGGAACTATTTGGGGAAAAATTCCTTTACAAAAACTACGTCACTGACGTAGACAACCGAAAAAACGGGTACAATCTTGTACACGCCTACAAACAAGTACGTTGTATATTTTATATTTATATTACCCAAAACACTATCTATTAAATGCGCAATTGTGCGTTCATAAGGATATGTTTTCAACATTATTGACCGAAACTTATGAAACTAGCGTAAACAACCGACACCATTATCACTAGTACAATCTTGAACACAGAGATATTACGTCGATTCGAATGTAGATATAAAGCTTTGTTTTCACATTGTATTGACACTCGGTGTTTCGTGCCAAAATCGCACGTATTGACATTCCCGTTTGCTTCATTAACATCACTAACAACCGTTTGTTTTACAAAGTTTTCAATATCATGCCACAACGAAACATTCTGACACGACTGACATTCTATCCCAAATCCACTTTTCAACAATTCAGATCCTGAAGTTTCCTTTGAAAAGCAAAGACAAATATCAGAATTCTGTATGCTTCTAACATATTCACCGTTCTTAGTAAATACGCTAAAAACGAATGTAGCCTTATGCTATGAACCCTGGTCTCGCAAAACGTTCATGATATGCGTGTGTCCGGTGTTGTCGACGGTTACAAAACAGGAGAATCTTTCGTCATGACATAACTTCCTGGCATGGATCCCAGACAGTTTTATGCACGCTAGAATCTCCTTACGTTTTGAACCTTGTTTGTACCTGAAATTTAGAAATAATACGGTCTTAGTTGGCATTTCATTATTTATATTTAATTTCAGTCTTAAAGGATATCTAATTAAAAAATGCTACTACCCGTTACAAGACTTCTTTACAGATAAGGCTCGGTAGCTAAAAATATTTAATTTCGGTCACTTTTGAACTAATTTTAATTAACAATCGTTATAAAACTTTAGTCCAACCCAGAGTCCAATAAACTCTAGAGTGCCCCACCAGGGTTTCATGTTGTTAATACATATTCAATTATTTAAGACACTCTGAAGAGATAAACAGCAGCGTCTTCTGAAAAACTGCGGTATAACACTGCGATTCTCAACACGCCTGCCAAGCGTGGCGATTATGGCAAATCCCGCATTGGTAGGGGAAGCTGTGTTTAGCAGTGGATGATCCTATTAACAAACATTTTGAAATAACATTTTTTTTCTTTGTGTATTTTTGTAACCCTGTATATTTATTCGTAGTTATAATGATTAAAAGTTTAATTAACTCACGTTCTCCCATTCCACAAGTCCTTCCAACAGTTGTGGTTGATGAATCCTTCCGCAAAGAAGTAGTTCTGTGACGGAGATGCGCCCTGGTGGTTGTTGGTCATTTCCGCTCTTAGTTCCATCGGACTGCCGAGAGGTGTCAGAGCATTCGCGTTAACACCAGGCCTGAAAGTGACAAAACAATAATATGAAATATATGTTTAGTTAATATTTTGGAGGCATATTCATTTTCCTACCGTTGTCATCTCTGTAATAAAATCTTAGATACGTAATAAATTTCGTCATCCCGTGGGATGCCGAGCTATCCCGTGGCCTGCCGGTTTACCCCCCATTGCTACCTGTGAGTGTCGTAAGAGCAGGCTAAAGGTAAAATACCGGAGTGGGCAGCAGCGTCTTCTGAAGAACTGATATCTTATACTGCGATCCCCAAGACGCCAAGCATGGGGATTATGGCAAATCCCCCCTTAATGGCTGAGTTCAGCAGTGGATAATCCGGCTAATGCAGTACAGTGAGTTTCGTACTTCTAACTAAGGCATCATCATTAAACTTTAATATTAAAATTTTAAATATCAAAACTCATATCATTATTTCGGATGGAATAGATAACTTCCAGCGTGGCTTGAACACGCAACCCCAGAATACCGCCCTGGTGCATTTCCATTTATGCTATGGAAGCGGGTGCTGGACAGTCGAATTTTATCTATCTGTTTTTAAGTACTTCTTTTTGACGTTGGCGACATCTACCCAAATAGCAGAAGACTATTTACTTAGGCAGGAAGGTACGATCAGTACTGAACACCAAATCGATGAAACCATTTTTTAATTTACTATAAAAGAGCATTAACGCATGCTAAGCAAAAACAGAAATTATTTCGGATGGAAAAAGATAAGGACATTTTTTTTTACCGATATAATTTCTATGTTTTCGCTAAGCATTTTTCAATGCTCTTTTATAAATACTAGTCGGTGATATTTTACATGCACTACTTTGAGCCTAATCTATGCTTCTGGTTCGCAAGTTTTACGTTAAATTATGTAATAGTGTATCACAAAAATCGGAATAATAGAAAAAGATCCCATTGGGTAAACGGTAGAAGATACAAAAGAAGGCAAGGTATCTTCGCAAAATTAGGGTTTTAAACCATTTGTGAATATTGAGACGTCGATGATTCTCACAGCACTCAACCCAATCGGAGGCTTTACATAAAGCGCTCTCGATATGAGACACAAGTTCTTCGCGACATTCTTCCACAGCCGGGCCATCAATAATATCTCGGTATTTTTGTACGGCCCGTTTATAAAGCGTCCGCACAGCTTTCGTATGCAGTAGAAATAGCGTCAGTGATAGTATGGATCCTTGTGGGATACCAGCGTTAATATCCTTGCTATCGGAGCAGCTACCGCCAACTACGGCTCTACTGCGTCTGCCGGATAGAAAGCTAGCAATCCATGCAAATGAATTACTACTACATTTCATTTTCACTTTCATGAAAACAAGGTAATAATTACAATTCCTTAAGTACATTTCTGCCAAACTGTTGATGAATGCTTACCTGTTCATCTTTCCATTGACTTTCCTCAAATAATACGTAATATTCCACCAAACAATCTCCATTGCCATGGTAACCAGAACTAAAGGCGGCTGGTCGTCCTCAATGTTATTGGTATTTGTAGGTGAAAGAAAAGGCGTAAAAAGCGTGGAATTCCGGTACAAACGCTCCGGTACAGGTGAAAATGAACAGTATTGCACTTTGTGTTTGTGATGACGTAGTAAACCGTTCACTTGGCGCTGGGCTTTTACATTCCACACCTGTTGAAAATACAAATTTAATGGACAAAGTTTTAATACCTCATCAAGCCAAAGGTACATACCATTTTATCCCAATGCAAAAAAAAAATATATGTGATATTCACTTTATTTTTGTCAAACTTCCACGTGGGTGTGTATTTATTTTTTATTTATTTCGTACACAACACAAACTACAATCAAAACAAAATACATATACATACATAAGGTTCAGAAATAGATTATATGAAAAAAAGTATAATAAATAATAATGTATAAAACATACAATAGATACACAACATAGAAATAAAAATGTTGTGAACTTAATTGTCCATATAGAGTACTTATTAAAAATTGATGCTTATAAATCGAAGTAAACAATAAAGTTATAGGTATCAAAATTCAAGTCAAGACAGACTTGCTGTGACATATAAGTACAAGGATAGCGAGCTAGTGAGTGGTTATTTGCTGTAAGCAGGAATTATTTCTTTTACAAATTTATACAAATTTGAGTTTTCTAAAGTATGGTCTTTGACGAGTTAATTCCTGCCCTACTTCCAGTATAAGGTACAACATGCATTTTTCCTCCACTCTGTTCTATTGCTCGTCATATCTGTCCTTAAACCATTTGCTGAAATATCCATTTTCATGCAGTCAATATTTTCGTTGGCATTCCTCCCTTATATCCGTCCGCATTCATGCTTAACCCTCATTTCATTCTTCCTCATGCCCGCTACAACGCTAGTGTTAAACTTAACCAACTATCCCTGTAACTTTCAGTCACTGGTGCTGCTTTCAACTCGCAGAAATGCAGAGTTGGCGAGATGAAATGTCTGTCGAGGGGCGCTCGTCAGTCGTCATCCGCTATTACTCTTTGATAGCCGTATCTTGAATAACTACCTACTCTTTATCTATTGATGTTCTGTATTTAATTGTGTGAACAGAAATAAACTTTCAAATAGTTTTTCATAGTTTGATTATGGTACCAGTGGAGTGATAGAAGGAATAGACAATAATAATTAAACACCTATTGGTCATGATGTGGCCGAGGATGGTAGACGGCCTTCATTGAATAGAAACTAGCTCTCAAGGACAGCTGCCGGAAAACACTATTAAGTAGGTGCGTTGCGACAGATCTTATAGTTAGTCATGTGCCCTTCCACAACGTGATGAAGGTCAAGACCCGAACGATATACAAAACATGGACTCCTTGCGCGGCTTTCCGGCCCTTATCATTGGCTTATAAATTTCTCCTAAGTGCGAAGAGAGATGGACGATAAGAGTCGAAGACAAATTCTTTAGGTGACTGTAGCATTTAATTGAGACATTACCAGAACATCTCCCGAGTCGAGGCCGATCGCCAGGAGTTTGCCGTCGGCGGTGAGGTCGCAGCAAGTTATTATGTTGTTTAATTTCTGCTGTTTCGTCGAGTTCAGTTGTAACGTGACCTCGTTATTACCATTTTCTAGTTTGAACGTCTGAAAATACACCAAGAATAATATTTAAATTAATTCAGTAAAAATAACGTGCTAGTATTATTTTAATTTGCAAATGCCATCGATTTTAGACGCGTGGTAGCTCTTAGTAGTCATGTTCCATAAGACCAGTCAATTAAGGACGCCACTTTTTTAGGTACAGAGTGTAAGCTGCAAGCTTATATTCATGAAAATACTGGTAGGCTAGCCTTTGATTGACCACTGTTTCTCCTTGCGGAAAGTGATGTAGTAAGCAGGCTTAATCTGTATTTAGTGGGAACTGGCTCTGGACAGCTGCCGAAAAACACAGTATGGTGCTTGGGGATCTACTTAATATCAGAATCTCTAAGCTTATCCCAGTGAAGCGCAGATTACACGTATTCTGAGCAATATTTACTTGCTGTTCTTTAGCTTAAAGTCAGCACTGAGCGAACTTGTTTCGTGACATTATATCCAAAATTCAGTTGCTACTTAGCGTCCTAAAGATTGTTTATTACTCGTATACCGAAAAATGCATCGTATGAGCAACAAGCCCATATGCGTCCTGGACGCAAGCAGAAGGCCAACTATCATTTCTTAATCCGGTCTAATTTTAACCTTACATTTACTTTTACTCAATTTTATTTCGTACTACACTGGTACTAGCAAATATTATTCAACTTAAATTCGAATTTCAAAATGAGCGGACTGTTCGCATTGAATCAAATTAGTTGTGCGATATAGATGGCGCTATATAAGTATTCGTACTATGATCGTTACGAAAGATAAAATGTTTTGTAACGATCGTGGTTCGAATGTAAATATTAAGTATAGCTTGAAATAACGACGCGACAAATCATCACTATATTAACGTCTTCATTAGCCAAAAGCAGTTGGTATACCATCAATGATAATTCTATAAACCCGACGGGTTTCCCCTGTCTTGGAACCCCATGCGGGAATATTGTAACGGGTTTAACCCGTTACAATATGCCCGCATGGGGTTCTGGGATAGAATGTAAACCACGCATATGTTCCCGTGGGTGTCGTATGAGGCGACTAAGGGAAAAATACCAAAAGTTGGGCATCAGCATCTTCTGAGGAACTGATACTACCATCTCAAAGACTCCTGCCAAGCGTGGGGATTATGGCTAATCCCCTTTGATGGGGGGAAGCTGTGTTCAGCAATGGACGATCCGGCTGATACAGATACAATTTATATATTAAATTTGCATATTTGGATAACGCAATACATGTTGTACCTACTATAATACAAAATAAATACTATACCTCAAACGCCAAATTGGTACTATCACACATCACCAACACATTTTTCCTGAACGCCGCGCAACTTATATGCACATCTTCTCGTCGTGCATGCAACACGCACGCAAGCTTCAACTCCTTGTCCCACAGTTTGACACTGGCATTACTCTCCACAGTCATAAGGCCCACGTCTGATATCCAGAAACATTCGACGAGACCAGTGGTCTTACAGAGATTTGACTTGCGGTCGCCGTTCGAGAATGTCCTATCTCGAGAATCGAGGCTGCAGTGGCTTTCCGAGTTGGACATATTATCAGTGTGTTTCGTTTTAACTCCTGTTGAAGGATTTTATTGGTTAGATTTCAATAAGGTTTAAGCAGGTCAACAACAAAACAAATTATAAACCATTTCGAGCAAAGTAAAAAAATAGACCTTGACTAATCTTACATTTCAAAACTATAAGAGTGTTAACTCTTTAATATACATTTGTGTGCGTGCATCACGCTAGAATTTGGAATATCAGTGTTCGGACCGATCAACTTATCGGGCAGTTTTCGAACGAACCTTTTTTGCTAGTCTTCTATTTGTGATCTATGGATTTTACGTGAGATTATCTTGACACCTTTTTTGCAATTCATTCTATTTTTAGCACCTCTTGGAAGTAATTAATTTGAAAACCTTTGATAAATTACTTGATAGCTTTTGTTTTGTTTGAGCATATTGTCTACGCTAATAATTGAATTTGTGATAATATTGTGATTGATAACGTGTTAAAGACATTTGGATCGTATTGTGAACCTGGAACTTCGGAGCCGCCTCGTGAGTATAAACTTAACTTTTATATTGGCCAACATGAAAGTTAGGTACACTCTAGTAGGATCGTAGTATCATGAGTATATGTAAGTTATTGTTGTAACTTTATTGTCGTGTATTTGTGTTTTATTTCAGCCCGGTGAATCTGCCGGCCAAGTTAAACATTCCAAATAGATTGTCTAGGCAAAAGAACGCTTCCACTGAACAATACCTGCCTGGGCAATCTGGAATCTTAACAATCAGTATCTTAAACATAAAGAAAAGACGCTAGAATTTGGCAAATGAGACCTTATTATATGGGTCTGGTAAAAGACGACATAATTATACAGAAAATAGTACGAACGAAATTGTCAGTTAAAATTGATAATACATTAGGTAACTACACCTTCTTCATAATCATGAAGATGGGAAAATCGTCAGTTAGCATTAGGTGAAATTATCGGTACTGGGCGTCCCAGATGAGCAGCAGGCCCAAATCTTGCAGGTTGATCAAATTGTCCGAGGCAACTGCAGCAGATCGCCAAATACGCAAATTTTTTGAGCATTTAACCTAAGTCTAACATACAGAGCATTTGTAAATAAACTACCATGCCAGCCGGCTCAACCTGGTAGTGTTGTGGAGAGTTCTTCTGGTCGGGCGAAGCGAACAACAAATTTACCTACGGGTCGTGCGTGTTGTCGGGGCCCGAATTTATAATAGCATATGAATAGGATAGCCTATACTGGTACCAGATTTCTATCATTAGCTATCTATCCCTTACCGCAGCAAAATGAAAATGTTACGCCCTTTTCAGGGCTGCTTCCATTCAATATGCACCCGATGCGTTTCCAATAGTTCACAGTTTATTTTCAATAGTTTGGAGCAGTAATGACCCTAGCCAATGGCTAAAGATTGCCGCACAGAAGGTCAGATTGTAATTACTAACCCATTGATCTTCGGGTTGCCTCTTCAATAAGCACATTCTACCACTGTTTTAACTGTTGTTTTTCGCCATCCTAAGATAACAACCACGACCGACGCCACGGCTTTACGTGCCCCACGATGTACGGAAGCGCTCAGTTGTAAAAAATACTACTAGCGGTCACCTATCAAGTAATGATAAATTTCGTAAACTTACCTTGAATATCATTAAGAATTTCCTGCGAACCAAGAAACGTGTTCCCCTTCTGCAGCATAACCGTCTCCCAGTTACCGAATTCCAACAACTTATGAGCCATTATACACCTGTTTTCACCAGCAACGACCAATAATGTCGGATTTACAAACTTTATGTACTGAACTGCACTGTAGACATGTATGATGGTCACTGTTTCTTTGGTCCGCAGCGTGTAACGTTTTACGTAGCCCGATTTTAACCCGTACACGATATGTTGGTTGCACGGGCTTATTTTCACTGTGGTGATCACGTCTTTGATGTTTTCCGATATTTCTGTTAGGACTTTTCTGCCGCGCATAACCTGAAACATAAAATGATTAAATTACAATGGAATCATTTATTGGGCAATTTTTTTACGAGCGGATGCCTGAGGAAACCTATCACAATCCTAAGAAATTAAACAATATTATTTTACATACATTACATAGATAAAATCACGCCTCCTTCCCGTAGGGATAGGCAGAGGCCACAGATTTCCACTTGCTAAGATCCTTACAAATCTCTTTCACTTCATCTACACTCATCAATTCTTTCATACATAAGCATCGTTTATGGGTTCTCCTGACCTGGCCTTTTTTCAGAACGTCTTCAATCTGATTTCGGAACGATCGCCTGGATCTTCCAAAATTTCCTCTCACTTGTCCCACGTAGGTATACGTGGTCGTTCGTCAAACGCATTTCATTCATTCTCTCTACATGTATAACATCATTATATCATACCTAACCTTTCTCGATTTTTGTCACATACATCCTCAATCACACGACATCGTTCCCTTATCCCGCTATTCCTTATCCCGTCACTCCGTTTAACTCCAATCATGCTCCTCAATACTCTCATCTCCACTGCATTTATTCTACTTTCATGCTTTTGCTGTCATACCCAACTTTCACTACCATACATTAGTGTCGGAACAGCCAGATTAAATTCTTAGACACCTTCTTGACATCTTATAATGTTTAACATCTGACAGGGCCTATTTTTTATTATTATTGGAAAATGTATCTACTTTATCGGGCCCACTAACACGTTGAATATATTGTCGCCCGAGAACTAAAGCCCTATAATTAAGCACAAAATTATAAAATTAATAGAAAAATAAATTTTCTGTCTGTTTATAGCTTTTATTTTTTATAACTCAAACAAAAGAATCAATGGCTGGACTGGTTAACAACAAAGTTACAATAATCATCAACAAAAAAGTAATATTAGGTAATTATATAAGTGTTACAATGTATAATTTGTAAAATTACGACCGGAGTTCAAAGTATTCTCGATATAGGAACTCTTTTTATAAGTAATGAGGGTAGTTTTTGTCTATGGTTCTCTTATGATATTAACCAAGCGGCAATAATTTAGACAGTTTGTCATCATTACTTTTTTGGTACTTCGAGTGAAACAAATGTCTGACGCGATATCGTTGATTAAATCGAGCATCGCGCTGTCAATAAATTCCTGATGAAACTTGAAAAAACTCAAAAAACATTCACGATAAGACGGTCGCCATTAACACGGACTCCGCTTTTCCGTTGTCTACCATTATAAAGAGGTCAAGTGAATTAATAAGGGGCAGAGAAAGCATTGAAGATGACCCTCAATGAGGTCGTCCTATTTCTACCACCACGAAGGAAAACGTGAAAAAGGTCGAGAAAACGAGAAAGCTGATTCGTTAGCAGAGATGACCAAGCTATCTGTGATTACCATACATTCAAATATTACATGACTTTTTGAACCTATCAACAGTACAACATGGGTGCCAGTTAGAAAATAATATGTTATTGTTGATTATATTATCTAAGGATAAGTCAATTACAAAACAAGGTTCCTTAAAATGTGGATGGATTAAAGTTGCAAAGTTGACTCTAAATTAAGCATGTAATGAAAATCTTATTTATTCATGTCAAAACTATAACAATCAAATAACAAAACCCTATCATGAGTTGTGACTCATGATAGGGTTTTGTTAGCTACATTTTTGATTTATGATACTACTTTTGTGTAAATAAGCTTTCTTTCATTTTTAACCCAAACTCATTGCGATTTGACCATCGCTGCTTCTCTTTCACTCCTATGCCGTTCGATAGTGACGGATTTCAGCATTTGACAGTGTAAACACTATATTATATTATTTATTAGTATATTAATATTATAGCAGTATTAGTTCTATATTAAAGCAATTATGCACTACCAGTACAATCTTTTTGAATTATATGGAGTGCCATTTACTTGGCAGTCCTTCATTCTCTTTCATGCTTCCAATTTTTTTTTTAATTTTTTTATGCTTGTTAGGTTAGCCTCTGACCACTATCTCACCTGATGGTAAGTAATGATGTGGTCGAAGACGTTGTTCAGGCTAACCTAGAAGTACTGGCTCTCAAAGACAGCTGTCGGAACACACACCGTTAGGTGCTTGGCGACAGATTTTCTACTTGAGGGTGGTAGCTAGCCAGGCCGGCATTCGCAAAATGCCCTACAACCATGCTATAACGACTGCCATCCTAAGACAACAACCGGGACGGACGGAATAACTTGTCCTCCGAAGCAAGGAAACGCTCAGTAGTAATGTCACTAGCGGTCACCTATCCAACTCATGACCGCGCGCGACGTTGCTTAACTTTGCTGATCGGTTGAGAACAGCTAAGTAAACTTCGCTACGAGCGCTTTTTATGGAAAATGAAGTTCCCAGATATACAAACTCTCCCACTTGTTAAACTTTTATTCATTCAATCAATCATAATAATGCTTAATACATTTATCCTTCAAAATCATTTGCTACCTAATCTTTACTACCTGTAATCTGTGTTTCATGATTCGACGTTGAACGTACCTGTATATTATTCTTGTCATCAACCACAGCTAGCAAAGGCAGGACGCTAGCATCATTATTGTTGCAGATGCCCTTTAAATTGAGCGGCTTCAAGTTCTGTCTATCCAAACTCATAGTGTTTTGTAGAAGTTTTTTAGGTATTTCTCTGTAGTTGAAGGACTGGACACGTTTAGGGGTCAATGAGTTCTCTTTGTAGCTGTTAGAAGGCGTGGTTGGTGTTACAGGTGTCAAGCTGTTGACGAAGCTTACGTCGAATTTTGTAGTGAGGCGGACTCTCCTGTTAATAAAAATATTTATTATTAAGTGTGGAAACATATAGAGAAGTGCGACGGTGAAACATCTTTACTGCCATTACTGACGATTTGACCACAATGGTAACAGGAAATAAATCCAAGGGTACTATTGGTTCCAACCATTTTTGACATTACATACAACAGAAAATTTCGTGGATTGAAGAAATTTGGTGGTGAAGGAAGATTTCTAAATCCAGCGAGGGTTCGATTAGGACTGATGATGATAATTATTTAATAATAGCTAATTGTGAAGCGCTAAACAACGTCCGCCGCGGTCATGAGTTGGATGGGTTACCGCTATTGACATTACTACTGAACGCTTGCGTGCTTGTGCACGTTAAGCCGTTGGTCCCGATTCTTGTCTTAGGATGATCTGTCAAGCAGCAAACGGTGTGTTGCGGCAGCTGTTCTTGAGAGCCAGTAATTCTAGGTTGGCCTGAACAACATCTTCGACCACATCATCACTTACCATCACGTGAGATAGTGGTCAAAGGCTAACCTGTCAAGCATAAAAAAAAGTTTTCACTAATCTTCGCTCGAGATTACAGGAGTGCCGTCGTAGAGGCGGTCGTCATTTAGATGATGTGATTTTAAAAATAAACTTCATTAATACATTTTAATTGCTTAGTTTTCATATTTAACTATCTCTTTAGTATTATTAAATATAATTGTGGTCAAAGGCTAACCTATCAGGCATTGGTAAAATATTGATTTGATAAGTTTTGGCATTCTTTTCTCAGGTTGGCTAAATTGCCTTATCTAATATCACAAACAGGCTTTTAAATGAATGTAATTATCATCATCATCATACCCTTATCCCAAGTATTTGGGGTTGGTGCAAGTCTCTGCGCAAGAACATAATTGAAGATTTACCGAAAAAGTTGACTAGATGTTTGCCCACTACATTTTCAGTATGGTTTGACTTAGAGATTTAGGTCGTTCGACTGCTATACCGATAATGTAATGTCCTATTACATTTTGCTTGAACCTTACCAATAAAGCATATTAGCCGCGTCAAATGTTTGCGTACATATAACGCTTTGATATATGGAGTACTTATAATAATTACTACTTACCCGTTTTTGTTAGTGGCCTGGGAAATGTACGAGGTGTCAAGGTGCCACACTTTAACTGTGTTCTCGATGGTTCCGGTCCCGGTCAACAATACGTCGTAGCCAGGAAAGATTTCGTCCCACATTAGTATCTCGCTCACTGCCATTGCAAGTACATTACTGAAATTGTTGGTAAATATTTAAAATATATGGTTTTGGGTAATGGATGGACGTGGAAACATTTTTTTTGTGTTGTAGACAGGTATAGTAGTAGAAAAAGACAGCAAGAGGAGAAGGAGAGGAATGTAATGAGGTGTTGGATTGGAAAGTAAAGGCAATATGACTATTATAATATACTATATGGCAGTTGTCCTTGAGGGCCAGCAATTCTAAGTTAAGCCTATTAACACTTTCGACCACATCATCACTTGCCATCAGGTGAGATTGTGGTCTAAGGCTATTTATTAGCAATAAAAAAACTATACATGTTTAGTATCCAAAAGTCAAAAACATGCGCACGGGAGTCAGATCAACACATCCACCTTGTTGATATAGTAGGACAATTTTAATGTAGCGCAAATATTATGTATGTTTCCTGCCTATGTGTAGAAAATTACAATATGTGAATTAACTGAACACTCCTGAATGTCACATTGGAATTTAGATCAACACATATCACTGCTCTGATATTATTAGGATGATTTAGGTGTGAAGCAAATATTCGCTTTGTGATGTATGTTTCCTGCCTATGTGTAGTAAATTACGGAAGAGGGCATGGATACAAAACGTGAATTAACTAAACACTCCTGAATGTAAAAACAAGCACATTGGAATTCAGATCGAACCATATCTAGCTTCTAATATTAGTAGAAAGATTTTGGGTGAAGCAAATATTCTATAGGAAGATGTATGTTCCCTACCTAAGTGTAGAAAATTACGGAGGAGATCATGGATGTAATACGTGAATTATCACTTCGGAATTAACTAAACATGCCTATCGTATGAATGTCAAAAACATGCACATTAGAACTCAGATCAACAGACAATAAATTTTCTGATATTAGTAGAAAGATTTAGGTGTGACGCAAATATTCGGATATAATGTACAATATAATACTACAATACGTGAATTAACTAAACACGCATATTTTATGAAAGTCAAAAACATACGCATTGGAATTCAGATCAACACATATCTAGCTTCTGACATTAGTAGAAACATTTTGGGTGAAGCAAATATTCGCTTTATGATGTATTTTTCCTGCCTATGTGTACAAAATTACGGAAGAGGATACAAAGGAGGATATAATATAATATGTGAATTGATAAAATTACGAAATTTAGTAAACAACCCTATTTTATGAATGTCAAAAACATGCACATTGGAGTTCAGATCAAATCATATTAATATTCTGACATAAGTAGAAAGATTTAGGTGTGAAACAAAATTTCACCAAAAGAAACCAGACCGAATTTCATTTCAAATTGGGACTGTCCAGCACACGCTTCCATATCATAAATGGAAATGAACCAGGACGGTACGAGTATTCTGGAAGTTGCGGGTTCAAGTTACGCTGGAAGTTATCTTTTCCCATGACAAATAATTTCTATGTTTTAGCTTAGCATGCGTCAATGCTCTTATAAATAATACAAGTCAAAATAAAAAATGGTATTATAGGTTTGGTTTTTAGTGTTGATCGTACATCAAGATATCTGCCCAAGTAAAAAGTCTTCTGCAATTTGGGTAGATGTCACCAACGTCAAAAAGACGTGCATTCAAACGGATGGAGAAAATTCGACTGTCCAGCACCCGCTTCCATAGTATAATTGGAAATACACTAGGGCGATATTCTGGGGTTTGAGGGTTCAGGTCCCAATTTTATGTTTAAATTTTATTATTTTAACCACCCTATATAGGACCATGATCTATTAATTTAATTAGACAGTGTTCATGTTGATCACAGGTAACATACGAAGAGTTTAACAAGAAATAATTAAACTAAAAACTTACCCTCTTCGATTATCCAAGTCGAATACATGCGTATTTGTCTTTAGATCAACGCATATCACTCTACTATCATCCGTAGACACAAACAAAAGCGTGCCGGTCTTGTTAACGGCGAACGAAAGAAACTTCAGCTGTGACTTCACAGCTTGACTGTTAATTATCACTTTGGTCTCCAGTGTGTTGTTACCCTTATTTATTGTGAAGGAGTGCTGAGTTATTTCGGTGCTTGTGAGGGTTAGGATTTTGTTGCTGCCTGAAATGTATGCAGTTTGGGATATTTTAGTGACATCTATTAACTTACAAGACAATTATTCTACAAAACTGTTTTAGGACTAAGCTAGAGTTAAGTGACTATCTAACACAATTAATACACATTAAATTTAAACGTTAGTCTGACACATAGTTTCTCCAGGAATGGAATTTGATATTCATGAATCTGAATTCACCAAGATCTTCTGCGGATCATATAAGTAGATTGTGGTATACTGACCCCTTGACATTCTATTCCGTTGCCATACTAATCAAACCGTGCGAGCTAACTATCAAGCTTTTAGCACCTCTTCTAATTTGTTTGATCGTTTTTTTGTGATTGAAATTACAAGTTTTGTTATTAATTTATTATTTATAACATTAATTTATTGCGCAGCGGCTACGGCTAGTCACAGCCTCTGATCAAACCTGAATAGATAGTAGAGTTGAGATAATATGTTTATTTTTGAGGATAGTCCCTACTCTTTTCAAGCGTCCCTGCACTTGTGCACAATTACATTGCGAAATATGTGAACAGACATTATATTTCTATAAGCCAATATAGGTGCCTGTATACAGAAATAAACTAACTAGTATATGATTACTGTCTATTCAAATTTGTTACATAAACATTAGTTATATTAAAATATACGAATTCAATTATACATCTTTGAAAACAGGCATGGAATCTAATGTGAAATGGTTCTACGTAACACAAAATACATAAGATTACAACAAAAAATGTGTTATTACCAGGTAATGACAGTACGTCTCTTACGCGCTCCATTTCCAGGTTTCCTTCGAAGTTCATTACGCGAATATTCGTATTCGTATCTATAACTTCCACACATTGCTTCACCCCATCGGTTGCTACAGCTAAGTATCTAGACAAACAAACGAGATAGTTTTAGTATGAAACAGACTAATGAAAACAGTAATAATGAACCAATATATACAAATTTACTGCTTTGAAAAAATAAAAACAAGACACACAACGCCTTCGCAGGGCAATACAGACGTAAAACATCAGTAAATATACCCCGTGGTTCAAGTCACGCAAATATGCGTCATTTGCACTGTATTCACGCAAACGTTAGCACACCAACGAACATTAACTTTGACCCTGTTCGTTATAGACAATTTCAATGGTAGAAGCATAGGTATATCATGACTTGGTGATCAGAGAGGGGGTGTTCAAGAACCATTTATTAAGTTCAATGTAAAAGAAACCTTACTTGTCATTATTACAAAACACGCAACACACAAGGCACATTGAATTCTGACACCGTTTATTATAGACAATATCAATGCTAGGAGTGTAGGTATATCATGACTTGGCGATCAAGAATCTCTCGTTATAAAATGTAAATGTAATATCCTTACTTGTCATTGTTACAAGGCACGCAGCACACCAAGACACGGTCACTGCTGAATCCATTGATCACAGATATAATATCACCGGTTGGAGCATATAGCATGACTTGGTGATCAGTGTGGGTGATCAGGAAGTCTTCGTTTACACTCCATCGGCAGTTACGAATGACACCCATTCGACTGTCTGGAGTGATGGTAACATTGCACGGTAGGTTGTTGTTGAGAAGCTCTTCTGGTTCTAGAATTATTTTACAAAATTACGTTAGTTTATCAAAATTTGATGCATTAATTGAAAGAACGACTGGAGACTTTTTAAGCGTGGACGTTTGTAGTAATATATTCAACATCGACGATTTCAAGCCAATGCTCACGGTAAGGAAAACGTAATAATCTAGTACATTTTGGAACCTTGCGAAAGATTTTATAACATTCAACAAAAATTCTCAAACTTTCTAGCTGCGTCATTTAGGAACATTCTAGCCAGCTTTCTCGCTGGCCTCGGGACGCGATTCCCAGCTACATCGTTGTTTTCCAATTATGAGACCTTTTGTGAGTTGCTGCTTTCGATACCCATCAAATTCAAAAACATGGATGGTGGGCTGAAGTCTATAATACCATAATATAACCCATAAGTTTGCGGACAAAAAACAGGTGCTCCGTGGTAAGGTATACATAATTCTATAATTTCTTCTGGGCTCCTGATAAATCGGTACTTAATAATACTAATAATTATATATAAATCGGTTTACCTTCTTCAATAACATCATCAGTATCAGACGTATCTAAATCGTCGATGTTCCACAGTTTGATGGTTCCATTGTTGTATAGAACGGATACTATTGGATAGTTAGTTGAGACAGCCACTCCAATCCACTTCACTGGGTGACCGTGCGAAACGGCGAAGTCAGAGTATTCCTTTTTGAGCTTGTTTGTGGGGTTATGGAAGAACTGAAAATATAATTTTCATCACACTTGCACGTAAACAGTATCTAAGCATACAGGTTAACTTGGCCATAATTGCCCCATATAAAACCCTCGAGCTTTCTTTTCGTCGTGAAACCCATGGTCGGCAAGTTATTTTTTTTATTATCTACAGCACACATGTCATGCAAGTTCAAGCAAGGAGTTTACACGCAATTGAAAAATTGTGTAAAAATGTTATCTTAACCGTTGCAGCAATTTAACCACACATGTGTGGTTGTATTGAAAGGTGCATAAAGTCAAAATGACCACACATGTGTGGTTTCATGCTCACCAATTGAATTTATATGTTTTGTTCAATTATACAACTAAATTGTGTGTTATTGTCTATGGACAAATTGTAGCGTGTGAAACGCGCTTTATTTTGACGGTTCAATGAGAACAAAATCTATTGTAGTCAGAGAGAACGAACTGAATGAATATGAAAACAAATTTATGCTTTCATTCGGTTTGCGCGCGAAAAACGAAATCTGAAAAAAAGTGTTATGGTGACAGTTTTACATAAATGTGCGTAAAATAATGTTTTGCGTAGTTCTATGGATATTCATACAGTTAATAAATGCGTAAAAGAAATAACATAGTGCTAAATAAGTAACAGTTTTCGGTAAAAACAATAATTATTTACGTGACTAGCATTGTTGATTCGTGTTTCAACAGTGGCTGACATAGTGCCATTGATTGTTATAATTACGAGTATGTACCTAATTTATCCTTGTATGCGTTATTAATCTAACATTTGTCGTAAAGTTTGAGTTTACATACTAAAATGCAAATTCGAAACGAGCCCATTTGCTATTGAGTTAGACGCCATATGCCAGTATAATTTTTGAAGAGCGCTGTGACATTGTCGATAATACTTTATCGATATTTACATTGATCGGTGAGTTTTAATGGCAACGTCATAACTATCTTTGGTTTTATGCTCTACCAACCACAAAGTTCGATTATTTTTGTAAAAACATATACTTTTGTATATATATATATATAATTTGTATATATAAATAATTAGTGTAGGTATTTTTACACCGAAAGCAGATCGGAAGACACGATTAATCGCTCTATAAATTTCTAAACGGGATGTTATTGCAAAGCTTGTGATAGTACTTACATTCGTAAAAAAAAAATCTCTTAGTGTTATGCTATTTTCATAATAATTGACTTCTGTTTCAGAAGTTCCAATCTTCAACGTTTATCTTTCACTGTATCCACGTGACAATATGATATGGAGTCCACCCCGTATAATTTTAAGAGACGATGACTAAAACGTTGCGTTGAACCTATTGATACACAGGTACCATATTTACAGGTAAATTTTTACTCTATCAAACTGCCAAATTGCCACAGAAAAATGAGCTGTAACGCAAGTTTGCGGTTATTTTTATACGATTTTGACACATTTTTTTTTGTCAAATGAAAAATGCTTCGTTAGGTTGAAGGTTTTTCTGGGTGATAATTATGCAAAATAAATTTTAATACCTATATACAGGGTTATTGGTAAAATGCTAACAACGTCTTAGGGTTGACTTCTGCTGTCCTAACAAACATTTTGTGAGGAAAAAAAATTTTCAGTTTTTTTTTTTTTTAATATTTATATGACGTAATAAGCACGAGGGCCACCTGATGTTAAAAGTCTCATGTGCCTGTAATGTATTATTTCATATTTTTTTTATTACTTTGCTTGATGTAAATATGTATTCAAAACTCTATTCAAAGGTAGCCCGGCGCGGTCCAGTATTGCCGCGGCTGGCGTTCTTAGCTCGGAGTAGGCATTGTCTTTTACTACGTACTACGACACAGAACTTAAAAGTGTCGGACAGTAAAAAAATAGAGTTATGAGTCATTGTCATGTTAGCTCATTCGGCCAGAGCATACCCTAGCTATAGGGTAGATGACGCGGGTTCGAATCCCGCGCATGACTATAATTTTTCCTCACATTCATTTGTTTTTTTTTTATTGCTGTTAGGTTAGCCTTTGACCACTATATCACCTGATAGTAAGTGATGATGTGGTCGAAGATGTTGTTCTGGCTAACCCAGAAGTACTGGCTCTCAAGGACAGCTGTCGGAACACACCGTTAGGTGCTTGGTGACAGATTTTCTACTTGAGGGTGGTAGCTAGCCAGGCAGGCATTCGCAAAATGCCCTACCACCATGCATTTGTAATCTTATAATGTTATAGCGTACTTGAGATATATAATACGAACTGTAAAACAACAGCTATCAAGGGTGTTAGATTTTCTATTTTTTCTTGTCATTTGTTGTGACAGTTAAGCCATAGAATTGAAAGTATGCCAATGCTTGGTCCAAAATGTGCTCAGAGCGTTTAATGACATGGAGTGCTCACGGTGCGCATCCGTGGGGCCGTGAGTACTGTCAGCGCTGAGTGGTGACGTCATCGATAATATCACACTTATCAGTCATGCAAATTTGGTTTGGGTTTGGTGCCCTTCGTACAAATCGGACCAGCTCTGAGCGTGCTATTGGTACGATTTGCACAAATTGAAACGCTTGCTCCAAAATTGCTCTGCTAAAATTATTAATATAGAAATGAGTTTATCTGGTAATTCATTCCACTATTTGCCTGTTAGTAGTTTTTTGTACAAGGCTAGCCTTTAGTAGGATGATGAACAAGGGACACTTTATCGTGATATACCAGAATGGATTTCTGTATCCCGTTTCAGTAAAACATCACTTTGTTTTTTTTACTCAGTAGGATCAAGCTATATGCCTACTTGCTAGCTACCATGTGTACATATCGACATTTTTATATTACAGATAACTTAGCGACCAAGAACATGAGAAGAAAGAAGATCGTAAAAAAAATAAAACTTTAAAGTTACCATTAAAGTTGTTAAATTACTAAGCAATAGTTTTTGTGAGATAAGTGTTTGTTACTCGATTAAATTGTTTGCACGGGAAATGTTTTTGAATGCTTGAAAGGAAACAGTGCATCAAATGTACAAAAACATTATAAATATAACAATACAAAATGCGCGCATTATTCTCGAGAGGTTTTCAGACTCTCATTGATTATTATGTGTTTCGGCTAAGCTTAGTGAAACCCATCATTGATAAGCACCATAATCTCAGCGTGAAGGTACCTATTTACGTATGCGTTCTCGTGCAAATCTGCTTCCTCTAGAGCGCCTCACGGGATGGCATTTTCTTCACCGAATTGAAGTCACCGACGCGATTAGTGAAAAAGTTGCCCACAGAACGAACCTGGGATGACGAAAATGTATATGGTGTACACACTGGGGTTTAAGACAACATTGGTATACGAAATACGAATGTCCGGACTGTTATGTTCCCTATATCTGTATTGGAGGTTGTTTCAAAGAGTACCATACCATGCAATCATAGCTTTCTTCTCCTAAAATACAACTGCAATTTCGAGTGTTGGTTGATATGCAAACGGACTATAAATGGAAAATACGCGAGAGCCGTTAACCTTGTCTCATTGTGTTGCCAGATGTATGTTTGATTGTATTAATTCCCTCTATATCTCTTAAGAATCTACCGTTGCAGGGCTGCGAAGCAGATTTCAGGAAACACACTTTTGTTATTGACCATGCTTGTACTTTTTTGGATTTGTCATGAAAGTACTAGGTTTTTTATTTATTGAATTAGATATCGTATGACGATTCAGAAAATTGTGATAGAACAGACAAAACCATTTAGTCAATATCAGATGGCGAATGGACACTTATCTTATATACTGTATCTCTTAATGCTGACTTGTATTAATATGCAAGTAGACAGGATTTCTGTTATATTTTATAATGCCAGCTAGAATAAAATTTACGCTAGTGCACAGAACTCAATGTATAGGTTTCAACATCACTCTACGCAGCATATAAAACCCCATTTATTATTTACATGTGTTTTACAAAACCATGTGATACAACCCTGACAATGTGATGGAGCTGAAGTAATAATGTCGAAAATACAGTTTGAGCTAATTTACGGTATCTCTGTGTTTTACCTAGATATACCTGAAATATATTTACATTTCAGATGGCAATGTTTGTACGTCGTTGTTAACAACGTACAAACAGTGTTGGGATTACATGACTTTGGCGTACGGTGCGGTAAATGATAAAATAAGTATTTTTCTGTAACCCCCACTGCTTGTCTAAAAATAAAACTTGTGCATGTATTATTGCATACATAGTTATAAGAAAAGAAAAAAAGTGTTTGCACGTCTGAACGTCATGTGAATGTTCCTAGTAGCAGAAAATCAATTTCACAGAAGGTACAAATTACAATGTAAAGTCATATAAACAAAAAAGGGTACACGGTCTATTTTACAAATGAAATTTGGAACAAAAAATTACAATACTCAGACATTTACTAAAAATTCAACTTGACCCTTTACGAATTCTGAAGTTTTACGCCTATATCAAATAAACTGACAAAATTGTATTGCTTCCAATGTAACACGTATTTTAACTTGCATGAAAAGCAAGCCTTTGATTACCATCACAGCTTTTTGGATCAATATGAGGTCGAATACGTTGTTCAGGCTAAGCCTATAATGGAAAATTGATCTTAAGGTCCACTGCCGGAACATTGTAATAGAATAGATTTTAGGTCTGGAGTTAGGTGCTTGGCGACAGATTTTCTACTACAGGATTGTAGTTAACCTTTCATAAAATGCCCTGCCACAATGCAGTGAAACTTAAAGCAACTCGCAGGGATATGAACCATGGTACTCCATGCGGTAGTCGATAACCATTACCGCTTAGCAATCATTGCTTCATAAGTCGAATTGACATGTAACTTAATTAATTAATTAATTAACTGTCAATCACATAATTTGCCACAAAAATAACTTTTATTGGCAATAAACGCTTACATAGTAGATACATCGGATTTTTTTATCGACAATGTAACCGATAACAGTAACATCACTATTAGTAATATAATTTTCATACAAATATTTGCAAGATTCTAAAAAAATATTTTATTACGTTTTTTACACTAAGGTAATTTAGTAAGAGATCTAGAAAGCAATAAATATAAGTTTCATAAGATTCCACTTGTTTTATTTGGTCAAAGGATGCCATTTTACTTCATAGTAGTACTTCCAATGTATGGTAAATACTAGTAGTCGTGATTATTGAATTTCTATAATATTTGATGAAATTTATGAGATCTAGTGAAAGTTTCAATGAAAGAAATAAATGTATTCATGAATAATACAGGCTTTTATTTCAAAATTCTTCAGGAGCATGTTTTTATCAGGTTATAAATTTACACGATCAGGTGAGCTTGAACATAATATACGTATGCGCTAACAAAGACTTCAATCCTATTTTATTAGAAAATGTTGAGTAAAACCAAGAAACTAAAGATGCAGTTTAGCAAAACGTATAGTCTCATTTATATAGATACAGGTACATTTATAAAATAACCATACATAAGTCGATTAGTTACACATTTTCTATGGTGAGTGCATAATTTTTCATAGTGTCTTGGTTTTGGAGAGATATTTTCCTGTCATAGATAAAAAAGCTAAATCTTAGTATATATCATCGTGATAAAGTAATTATCAATTTATATTTTCCTCTTTATTTTATTTGAATTGGTTTTGTGGATCAAAACATATGGCGTAGAATGTAAAAATAGATAATTTTATTTCTTGGTCCGCCATGACCTCTGGTGGCAAAGTGTCACATTGCATAATGACATAGCGCGAGCGAGAGGGTTAATAGGAATTTCATTGCAATCTCGCTACATGTTACTAAATACTCAATTAACGTTCCTAATAATCTATTTTAATAGTTTTTGGTATTAAAATTTCGAAATTACTTTTTTTTACACTCCGTCATGGTTGTATACCTACATAAGTATTTGCCCTTAACTTTTCTCAACGAAACATTTGTATAATCTGTGGTGTAAGCAATTAGCCCGCCTTCTCTTTAAAAAAAAAATCACATATTTCGTAACTGTGTGCTGACATATGTATTAAAGCAGCAAATTCATAATTATTTACTCGCAGTGATGAAAAACATTATAATGTCTCACGGGCGGTACGGGAATAACGAATGTCGACTCAGAAAGCCCTCAGTATTCGACTTCGGGCTTCTACTAAAACCTCGATCGTAATTCCTCACTTACCACCCTTAATATACAATGTACTATTATGTTTCCTGTGGTTTTCGCGATTAGATGTGCTTTCGAGTTTAAACTCTTCGTTATGTAAGAATGTGAATCTAGCTAGATTCGAAATCCAAGCAATATTCACGTTCGAGTTCGACCTAAAGGAGCTGAGGTACATACTAAGCAGACAATGAAAACGACCGAGTATCAAAATCAGCGACCCTAACCGTGCTCGAGAGCTTCCGCACTTCTAAGGGCCTGATCGGTCGGTTGCGGTAGTTGACTTAGGATGGTAGTCGTTATAGCACAGCGGAAGGGAACTTTGCAAATGCCCGCCTGGCTAGCTATCAACCGCAAGTAGAAAATCCGCACCAACCACCTAACGCTATGTTCCGGCAGCTGGCTTATAGAACCAGTTTTCATTCTAGATTAATCTTGTTTTTCAGCTTCGGCCACATCATCACTTACCATCAGGTGAGATTATGATCAAATACTAACATACTTATCTCATAAAAAAATTGCTACATTTCAAATAACCTCTATATAAAGAAATAAAATATTTTAGCATTTCGCAGAGAATTGAACACTGATTTCAGCTAATGATACTTAAATTTAAAATTACACTTACCTTCACTACACCAGCCTGCGTCCCAACCAGCACATAATCGCCAAGGAAACATACACAAGTAATTGCTCCCTTAACATCTATCGTTGAATGTCTTATACCGTCTACATCTTGTTCATGCCTGTTAGAAATCATCAAAACAAACTAAAAGACAACATAAAATATACAAGAAATCGTTAATAAATAGATTCAGGCGTTACTTTGCGGAAATCCATATTTAATAATAACAAATATTTTTAAAATATTTTATGAAAACAAGAATCTTCTTAGAGAGAATTTCTCGATCGTGCGCTCGTAGAGGCAAGACCTCCTGAGGATGCTTCGTGTAGAAGCGAAACGCGTCGAATATTCTTCCGGTTTGGCTGCGTGGCCTTTGTGACATCACGTCGGCTTAACAGGAAAATTGGGCAAAATTGTCACTAGATATATTTTTGTATTTTTTAAGCGTTTTATTAAAATATTTGATGTTTTCATAAAATATTTTAAAAATATTTGTTATTATTAAGAAATTGTCGTATAATGTAATACGAATGTTATTGTATATATATAATTTTACTTTGAACTAATGTGCTATATTAAAATGGTGTAGTATCATGAGTTACGTCTTACAAAAGAGGTTGACAAATGCTAAATAGATTCACTTGAACAGGATTTTAGAAAAACATAGAAAGTATGTTGATGGATGTAACTGTATCAGCCGGATCGTCCACTGCTGAACACAGCCTCCCCTATTAAGGGGGAGCCATAATCCCCACGCTTGGCAGGCGGCTTGGGGATCGCAGTATATGAGGGCAGTTTCCTTAGAAGGCGCTGCTGCCCACCGTGCATTATTTTTCCCTTAGTCGCCTCTTACGACACCCACGCGATGATATAGGGAGGTGCAATTCTAACCCGGCACCCCACGGGTGTAAATTATATATTAATTTTGATCATATTCTCTAAGACCTGATTGTTTTCAAAACAAGTACCTTTACATTTCAAAGTTTGCATGGTGGTAGGGCATTTTACCTGGCTAGCTACCACCCTCAAGTAGAAAATCTGTCGCCAAGCACCTAACGGTGTGTTCCGCCAGCTGTCCTTGAGAGCCAGTACTTCTAGGTTAGCCTGAATAACATCTTCGACCACATCATCACTTACCATCAGGTGAGATAATGGTCAAGGGCTAACAAATCATGAAATAAAAAAAATAAAAAAATAATAATAATAATAGAGTTGGCTCTTAATTACGCCTGCAGTAAAATCGTCTGTACTATAATATGTATAACTAGCGACCCGCCCCGGCTTGGGGTGCAATGCTGATACTAAATATACTACAGAATATCTTTGTATACAACGTTCACAGCTTTTATGTCATTAGACAATACAAACATGTTTTCTTTAGAAGTTACTCTTGAAAGAGCGACATATTATTGGCCATGTGAAAAACACTTAACGCGCATCGAAAAATCGAATGCTGTTAAGGCCATATTGATCTACATTAAATGCACAATGTATTTAAGGTACTTAATTGGACAAGGATTAATGCTGTATTGCCTAAAATCGCTTAAGCCATTATTTCTCGTAAAAAGTAAAGAATCAAAAAATGGTTATTGTGGTTATCCCTAAGAGATAGACATATACCATCGTGGACTTTACCTAACCTTTATAAGATCTGAACTACTGTAGTGCATTATTTTGATCTATCTCGTAGGGTTCAGCCAGCGTTTGCAATGCAAGCGCAATAAAATGTGTTTTATTGCGCTTACATTGATTTTATGCTGTGTGTGATTACGCTGTAAAGCTCTAGCCATTTCAGTCATTCAGCTTTCATATCAATTTAAATACAGTAGAAACATTGACGTGAATCTTAGACAAAACATCATAGACTATAATCGACTTAAAAAGTTTAAAATATAAAATTTCTGCAAACAGAGGCAATGCTACAGTTATATAAAGAAATACTCACAGAAATTCGAAGTAAACTTCATTCTTCTTACAATTGTCCAGCGCGATTTCAGATGCTTTAGTAAATAGAAGACCTTTAGACTCGTGCTGTAATATACTTTGAATGATGTCCGTATATTGGAAGCGGTGCAAGTCTGCCCCATGAGTCATTAGGTACGCTTTGATGCTGTGGATTAGGTCTCTATCAAATTGCTGAAATAAATAAAAATAGTTTTTATGTGGAGGAAACAAGGTGCAATTAGTAAAAGTATCCTACACTGACCACAATTTTACCTGATGGTATGTGATGTTGCAGTCGCTTAGAACGCTTATTCTAAAATGGGAACTGGTTTGCAACAAACTTGATGAGTCCGAAATCAAAGCGGTAACTGTATGAGATATACACTTATTTACATATTTATTCGTAGGGTATATAGGTTATACAGGACATAACAAATTTTTACTTACATCAGTAGAAATATTATGCTCGTATTTTTGTAAGTCAAGTATCACGTCAGCAGGGCCAGTCAGTCTTACTTTATTCCCAAGAAACTTCAAATCAAGATACAGTTTTTTGAACAAACTCCATTTCTGATTATAATTCTCTGTGTGAAGAATATGGTAACCGACGAAAAACGCTATGTAACCATCATCGACGATTTCCACTGGGGCGTTACTTTTGGTATAATCGTAACTGTTTAAAAAGCTATCGTGCAGTCTCTTCCTTTCCTCATCGTTCCAACACGTTCTCAGATAGTTCATGATTAAATCGTGCACTTCGTACATATAGTTTTTCATTTCACGATCGTAATTCGCGATGATAAGTGATTTGCTTCTCAATTGTTGCATGATAGAGTTGACCTCTTGAACGTTCTTGTCCCACAGTTTACCGAGTACTTTGGCTGACACTTGTACATTGTCTGGAAGGATTGCCAGTTTCTTGTAAAGTGGACGTACATTGTCGTTGAGTGAGTTTATACACATTTCGATGGTCTTCATTGGATTGCCGTGTGGTCTTGTTAGGAAACTAGAAAAGAAAACGGAGCGCTTATAAAATATGAGAGTACCAAAAATGTTTTTTGATAAATTATATTGTCCTTTTTTCGAAACACTTTCTGGTAGGTGATGATCATCATATTTTTTTACCCAAGTATGTGGGGAACAAATTCTTTTATACTACTTTACCTGCTCGGAAAGTAGTGAATAATTAAATAGAAAGACTTTCTATCTCATTTTTATGTCATTAATATTAGCATGTTTGTACTACAGCGATGACATAATTAGTAAGTGATCACTGTAGTACAAACACGTTGGAAGTTGTTGTATTGTTGGCAATCCATTTCTAACGCGGGAGGAAACAGTATATTAAAATCCATTGTTAACATGCTGGTTTTTTAATTTTAGTATATAACCAATTTTCATATAAATATAATATCAAAAACAAAAAGTTTTTATCACAGGTTTGCTAAAAAGAATCGTATGCCTAATACGCAGCAATGCCCTCAGGTCGACGTGAGTCACATAAGTCTTCGGTTCGATTTCACTGGCAACTGATTGACACTGAGAAGGTAGTGTACTTATTCAGATGTCTTCTTCACCAATAGTCCGACCAGTTACCTACTAAATATAGTCAATCAGGTATTATAGATTTATTAAAAAGAGATTACTCACAGAGAACTGAAATCTTTCTTCTCCAATTTCTTCACATAGTGGTCCCAGAGCCTGGGATCATCCTTCAATCGTTCCTTATTTTCTGCCAACTGAGCCCCGATCAGTGTTATGTGAAATGGGCTACCTTTGCAAACCTCGTGGAGTTTCTTAGCTTGCCGAGGCAGTTTGGAGACATCCTCGTCAAGGAAAGACGCGAATACCTCCAGAGATTCCGACTTTTGAAAGTTGCTTTCTACCTGCGAATGTAAGATAAACGTTTCGTTTGCGATTTGTTGCATAAAGTGAATATTATTGCAGTTCATTACTGAAGTAAGACAGCGAAAATGTCCGTGGTGTGCCGGGCTAGAATAAACCCCCCCCCCCTCCCATTTCTATCCGTAAGTGTCGTAACGGGCGAAAGACAAGAAAAACACACCTGAAGGTGGGCAGCAGTGCTCTTTGGGGAACTGATATCTCACACTGCGATCTTCAAGACGCCTGCCAAGCGTGGGGATTATGGCAAACCGAAATAGTGGGGGAGGTTGTGTTCTGCAGTGGACAATCCGGCTGATACAGTACAGTACTGAAGTAAATATTAAAATATATAAATTACAATAAAAGTAATAGTTTTTTTTCAACCACGAGCGAGGTTTGCTTGTCATTAGATTTATTACGACGATTGTTTAAGAATATAAATAGGAGGAACAAGGGTCGAAGTTTTCTGATTCAGCCAGGTGAAGAACCTAGGTGAAACACGGCGCTGGCGCCCGCCATAACCTTTTTTGGCCTAGTAATTATGGGACTGATTGATGGTTGCAGGTTAAAGTCACGTTCTTGGTTAAATTTGTATTTTCTTAATTAATTGTTAGCTTTTTTTTTATTGCTGACAGGAAAGCTTTTGACCACAATCTCACTTGATGGTAAACGATGATGTGATCGAAGGTGTTAACAGGCTTAACCTAGAATTACTGGCTCTCAAGGACAGCTGCCGGAACGCACCGTTAGGTGGCGACAGATTTTCTACTTGAGGGTGGTCGCTAGCCAGGCGGGCATTCACAAAATGGCCTTCCACCATGCAAAGGGTAATAACACCATATTAAGAGTTAGCTGACTATGATGTACCTAACTTACAATGTTTAAACGATAATTTTGTATGCAGTTTTCACAAACTAAATAGTTTCGGAGAAAAGAGGGACAATGGGAAGGTCAACTGAAGTCGTATGTTTTCATAAATATTTTTTGAAATACGTATTTAGAATTAAACTTTAAAATATATACCTCTAACGCCATTTTCTGCGATATGCGTCCCGCGATTTGGACCAAGCTCATATCATGGTTCAGCATTGAAAAATATTATCAGAGAGTGATGTGTAGCGTCGCCGTGGCTGTCCGATCTATTTATGGATTTATGCTAATTTCAATGTCAGCGAATGTAGGTTATGTGGAATAATTATCGTGTGAAGTATTCCTTTCGTTATGCTGATGGGCAAGTTTAAGGATGAATTGCAGTAAAAAATCGTCATATATTTAAATGTCTGTCACACTGCCAATTTTCTCTGAATCTACTTGACGAAAATGTCGAAATTCGTTTCATATACTATCTGCACTAATATTATAAAATGGAAAGATTTGTATTCAGGTATGACACAAATAAACTTAAAAACTACGGGAACGATTTGGATGAAATTTGGTATGGAAATAGTTTGGGACCCAGGAAACGACATAGGATACTTTTTATCCAAATGAGCAAAAAGAGATTAATGGTTTTGTGCGAGAACCGAAATAAACGCGGGCGGTGAAACGGCCGGAAAGCTAGTGTAAAATAAATTTCAACTTTTAATAATATCTGATTGTAATATTCTTACTACCGACAACCTACTGTGTGTTGTTTACACCTACTGTGTTTTGTATGACACGAATTAACTTTAAAACTACGGAACGATTTCGATGAAATTTGGTGTGGAAATAGTTTGAGACCCAGGAAAGGATATGGGATACTTTTTATCCAACTGCGCAAAAAGAGATTAATGGTTTTGTGCGATAACCGAAATAAACGCGGGCGGAGAAACGGTCGGAAAGCTAGTATAAAATAAGTTTAAATTATTAATGATATCTGATTGTAACATTTATGCTACCGAGTTAATCCAAACGCAATAGTTTAATCAATTCATAAGTACCTTACATATGTATGTTGTGAATACAAGTAGTTAGGTAGGGATTAAAAGTAAATTTATACGATTTGTGATATGACGAGAATGCCCCTGCAAACTAGAATATAGTCCACAGATAAGATAAACAAAAGAGATTTGCCTTCAGTTCCAGTTTGTTCACATATAGTGTCGCCGCATCACTCCCACTCGTTTCACTAACACATCAATAAAAACAATGAGTATGGCGTACATACGCGCTTTTTGACACGCATACCAAGATTTCCGCTGCAAACTAATACACATGCAAAAATGGGTTGCTTCAGCTTCAGCCTGTAGCTACGGTCACTAGTTACACACACATATACAGCTATTTAAACCCTGATCCATTGCGTCGTCGGAAGAACCGATTCGTTCGTTGATTATAACTAAACACGCACTGATTTTTAAGAAACAAGTCTGATTTAGGCCTGATTCGTTCGCACGTGCCACGCCTCCTTTATCTATCTCCCTTGTTACCTGATCTGAGATATAGACATTGTTTGGAGCAGTAAGTAATACCGTATGACGTCATAGGTACATCTGACTGCTAAGTGCACATAAAACCTTCTTGCAAATGAGGTGATAAAGACTTATGAAGTTATTTTATTGCAATAATTTATTTAATCAAACTTTGAATTGGAGCTAAATAATTATCAGTTTTCACAATCCCACATGCCGTTCACGTATATTGACGTGAAGCGATTCCCGCAATTTTTACTCTACACGACATAAGGCTACAAAAAGGTTGCACTTACCTCAATAATTTGACTCTGATAATCCGCAACCACTCCTGTGTCCCTCGTGGTTATCAATATCTTGCATCCAATATCGAAAGCCTCTAGACATTTCCTATCATTGACTTCGTCTAGCACCAGTAAAGATTGTGCAAGTATTGGCTCAGAGAATTGAGCCTTTAATTTGTCCTTTAATTCTTGCGTATTTAAGTCGAAATTGGATAGCGATAAGCTATCACCATTTGAGCCAATACTCGAGATGGACGTCGATGAGATCATGAATGAATTATATCTAGATGTCGCTGAAGTTTTACGTAATATTCTGAAAAGAAATTAATATTTTTAGTTTAATGATAGGCGTACATTTATGAAAGGGTCAAACAGAAAAGGTAGATTACGTTTGCAAGGCTGTTTAAGATAGACCGAAGGTGCGCTGTACAAGACTACTCGTACATTCGCCAAAAAGATATAATAAATTTAAAAAATATATGTGATCAGTCAGTAATTGGAGTTCCAGCGTGAAGCGTTCATAGCAACGAAAATTTCAATGATTTCAGATATTTCACACGAATCTAATCAGCCGCTACCGTTTATATAATGAGAGTGAGAGCACTCGCACCAATTTAGATTCAATTCGTTTCTTTATTATTTTATTTTCTATATTATTTATTTATCAAAACGGTTATATGAAAAATGGTGTCGTCATCAATGTCTCGAGCACAGCGAGAACGCTGCGCTGCCGGATATGTCCTTTTTAAATCTGGGATGGCAGCGTAAGCAGCTGATCTCGATGCAGGTATTTCCACACATTTAATACCAAACTTGTATCTATGTCGTATATAACTGTTCTAGCTTAGTTTATTAAGGTTAATCAGCCCGATCGCTTCTGAATACAAAGATCAGAGATCATATATTTGAGGTTATAAATCCAGAACTAAGCATGGCATCGATTTCTCTTTATTATCTAGGTTTGCATCATCGTTACGAAATTTGTGAAAATATAATGAACTTGAAAGTTTCATTTTTGAAGCAATATGGCCCAGTGGCAATGGCTATAGACCGCAACGCAGAGGGATCTCTGTTCGAATTCCGCCGCGGGTTTAAGGTTTACCAATAGGGTTGTTGACTTGATTTTTTAAAGTATGTAAAATTATTTAGGACACCGAAATATACACCTAGCATTTTTTATATTTTTTTTAGGAGTCCGGAAATACTAGAAATCCATCATTTTATTCCAACTTTTAAAATTGGCGCTAAAACATCATTCAATGGCGGCCTGTAAGCTTATGACGTCACAAGAGCAAAAACAAATAGTGCTGAAATGTAATACGTTTTGCTTGCTTGTTGTAGTGTCGTGCGTAATCGATTATACAGGTTGTTCAGCAGAACGTGTACCATAGTGTAGGGGTGTATGTAGACTGAATAAAACAATCACAGAACCAACACAGTTTGAAGCACGGATACATGAGTGGCAGCATTATCAATTCTTTTTCATACATGGTAATTAAACAACTTTAAACGGTTCAAAATCACTATTTTATTGAACATTTTTGTAATCCCGAAATGTTAACACTTTCAAGTGATCGAGACAATGGCGTGCAGTTACACACACATCGGAATAAAAATAATGATAAACATAAGCTTTTCCAACTGTTTAAAGTTGTTGTATTACTATGAGTAATAAATGCAAAATGTTTCCATAGATTCTTGTTCCGAATTTGGGTTTTATTATCTATGCTGATCTTTGATCGAATCTCACGGCGAAATATGATCAAAGATAAGTGAGTCAAATGTACATATTACACTACTTAATATATGGGATCCAATGGATTTGGTAGTGTAATATGGGCCTAAGTAGGAAATCGATAGTGATGCGACATTTTGTGGGTTGCTTGCTATTAGCAATTACTAATGTCAACTGTTACTGTCAAAACCTTTGGAAGCAAACTCTCTTATTACTACTACCTATTCTGTGGGTTTGTTTTTGTCCTTATGACATCATTTCCGCCTTTACTTCCACTTGAGATCACGTGACTTAAAGAAAATTTAAACACATTTTGTTTATTCAAAATAAAGGTAATCCAATGCCGAATAAATAATTTGTTAATTTCATCGAGTTATGTGCTCCAACTACTATCATGTTAACGTTACACTGCATTTTATTTTAGACTGTGTCAACTACCCTATTGGTGGTAGAGTTTTTTGCGATTGCCCGCCTGGTTAGCTACAACCAGGTACACATTTCAAGTCAAGTAGAACATTTGTCGCTAAACACCAAACGGAGTATTCCAGCTGTCTTTGTGAGCCAGTAATGATTGATTTAGCCTGTGAACGCCATCGACCACATTACCACTTACCATCAGGTGAGACGGTGCTTAGCAAAGGCTTACCAATAAAAGTTATCAGCCTCGAAAATATTCATAAAATTATTTTGAGGTTCTTAAGCAATGATATCGTCAAAGGCTGCTGCAAGCCTTTAAGGCATAACACGATGTGTCTGATATCATTCCGGGATGCGATCATAAAGCGCTGATCACGATGTATACAAGACCGTCTACACATTTCATACTAAACTGTTTTCTATGTTGTATAGCAGACATTGTTTTACTTACTTAGTTTGTTGAGCAATAATATCGTCATCAGTCTTGCAGTTTGCCAAGTTGAGCCAGAATACGACACCGCCGAATGTGTCCGTGATCAGTTCGGGATGAGATCGTAAAACGCTGATCACGACGCAAGTCTTTCCACACCCGGACATTCCGAGTAAAGCTAGTATTTTGTGCCGCACCAACTGACGTAATTTTTCGGCTACTGTGTATTCCTATGAGTAAAAATATGAATCAACATTGTATTAAATTAATTTAGCACCAGTAGAAATATATGGTCCGCATGGTGGTAGGGCATTTTGCGAATGCCCGCCTGGCTAGCTACCACCCTCAAGTAGAAAGTCTGTCGCCAAGCACCTAACGGTGTGTTCCGGCAGCTGTTCTTGAGAGCCGGTAATTCTAGGTTAAGCCTGTTAACACCTTCGACCGCACCATCACTTACCATCAGGTGAGATTGTGGTCATAGGATTACCATTATATTGCATTAAATATGATTTAAGAAATATATTGCAATAAAAAAAAGAGTTACACAGCGCACTGTCGGGAATTAATTGAACTTCGAAAAGGATATACATGAACTTATTATAGAGGTAAGCCTGACCTTTATGTTCAATTACTCCAAAGAAAAGGCAAGCAAAAAGTTTATACTTGAAAAGACACTACGTTCTTGCTTGGTAACAGATGTTCTACTTGAGGTTGGTAGCTAGCCAGGCGGACACTCGCAAAGAGCCCTAACACCATGCAAGTTTTTTACGATGTATATTATATTGCATCAATACTTATTGAATTGATTATATTTGTTACGGTTAAACGCTATTTTAACATTTTAGATATCTTGAAAGTTTTGCTGTTGAAATTTTAAATTTCCGCCGCAGACGTGAGCGTAAGAATATTCTCATTGAACATTTATACATATAACATTCTCATAATAATTTAGTGTATAAAAAAACAATAATTTCAACGACTATTTTTTTTAACTAAACAGATTTTTTTAATTTCTAATAAATAAAATCAACCATTATTGCCATCATGCGTGGGAAGCGTATTTAATGACAAAGATTTTTCGATATGACATATTTGAATGAGTTTTATTGTCAGTCTTACTTTGAGAGTAATACGTAAATGTAAATTTATAATTCTTGTCAACTTTTAATAAATAAGATTAATCGAGTATGGGATGCGGCTGACAATACAAATCGGAAAATTCAATACATTATCATCAGTCATCAGTTCATCATTTAGTCCACTTGCCGTCTTTACGCCCAGTCGTAGTCAAGTGTCCCACCTCCACTTGAGCTCTGTAATGTTAGTCCCACATACACGTCAAATGCACTACATTAAAAGTTGGGTACTCTTTTCAGCGAGATGACTAACATGGCACACTTCATTACACTGTCTCAAAACAAGTGGCCTATTATATACATATTTTTTTTATGCTTGGTAGCTTAGCCTTTGACCACTACCTCACCTGATGGTAAGTGATGATGTGGTCGAAGATGTTGTTCAGGCTAACCTAGAAGTACTGGCTCTCAAGGACAGCTGCCGGAACACACCGTTTTGGTGCTTGGCGACAGATTTTCTACTTGAGGGTGGTAGCTAGCCAGGCGGGCATTCGCAAAATGCCCACCATGCTATAACGACTGCCATCCTAAGACAACAACCGGGACCGACGGCTTAACGTGCCCTCCGAAGCACGGAAACGCTTAGTAGTAATGTCACTAGCGGTCACCCATCCCACTCATGACCGCGCGCGACGTTGCTTAATTTTGCTGATCGGTTAAGAACAGCTAAGTAGACTTCGCTACAAGCGCTTCAATGTATTATAGCTGATTTTAAGAAGGAAATGCAGAAAGAAACGCTTGCAACGCGCCGGTTGACCTAATATTAAAAATAATAGGTAAAGACTTACCAAAACAGCTCTCTTAACATGATGATCCGGAAGCCTGGGCACATCACCTTTACTAAGGCTATCTTCAAAGCTCTCGTTCATGTCAGCACCAGAGACTTCCATTTTTAACTTCATCCAGAGCCAGTCGTAGTCTTTAGCTAGACTTTCGACGAAAATTTCGTATTTGGCGTTAGTACCAGTTTGCATGAGTGTGGACAAGAGCTCTCGTGTTCTGTCTGTACGATTCGACTAAAACAATAAACAAGTCACGGTTAATTTTACGTTAGATGCCTCTTTTGTTGGTTTTTGTGCGTAGATTTAACTTATGCGACGGCATACGAAACAAAAAGCTATTGTCACTTTCAGAAAAGGTAATGTAAACGGTATTACAATGTATTCTACACCCGAGATATGTAGTCTTACATCTTACAATCCTTTCTTTCGTTCTTGATACTGGTACACAGTAATGAAACAGTTGTTTAGAGACAAATAATCGTAAAAACCATAATACTCTGGCGGGAGTCCTTATTTAATCAGTTTCTTTTAACTCAAGATGAATAACCTGTCCTTCCTGATGACATACAGATAAAACACGGAACACACAACACATGAATGTGGGCCAATATCTATCACAATCTATTGATTGATAGATAATATCACAATACTACACGATGTCACTGATCTACACGGATTATTTTACAAAACTGATTGTGCCACAGCAGCGCCTTCATATAGAACTGCCATCATATACTGCGGTCACCATGACTGTGGTGTAGGCCTGCCGCATGGGGATTGATAGATATTGGCCCACATTATAGTATATGTAATATCACAATACAGCTACACATGTCACTGATTTAGACGAATAATTTTACTTAACTACCTAATTTTGCCACAGCAGCGCCTTCACAGATCTGCCATCTTATACTGCGGTCACCAAGACTGTGGAAGGTATGCCTGCCGCGTGGGGATCAGATTGATACATATTGGCCCACATTACAGTATTATAATAAAGAATATGTAATATCACAATATATACTAAACGACGTCACTGATGTACACGGATTATTTTACAAAGCTGATTGTGCCACAGCAGCGCCTTTAAAGAACTGTCATCTTATACTTTGGTCACCAAGACTGTGGTGAATGCCTGCCGCGTGGGGATTAGACTGATAGATATTGGCCCATATTATAGTATCATCATATAGAATATCACAATATAAACTACACGATGTCACTGATGTACACGGATTATTTTACAAAGCTAATTGTGCCACAGCAGCGCCTTCAAAGAACCGCCATCTTATACTGCGGTCACCAAGACTGTGGTGAATGCCTGCCGCGTGGGGATTAGACTGATAGATATTGGCCCACATTATAGTATATGTAATATCACAATATAGTTACATGATGACACTGATGTAGACGCATTACTTTACAAAGCTAATTGTGCCACAGCAGCGCCTTCAAAGAACTGTCATCTTATACTGCAGTCACCAAGACTGTGGTGTATGCCTGCCGCGTGGGGATTATGGCAATCTTATAATAGAGCGACTATTGATGAGGTATGTAGAACGATACAAAAATTGTTCATTCCTTACCTTGCTGGTAGCATTGACCCGCTCATACTCCTCCGTGGAGAAGTATCCTTTTTCGTAGAGGCGGTCTTGAATATCTGAGACATCGAGATCTTTGATTATCGCTTCGTACTGCTGCTGCAGCAGCTTTCTGTATTTGCCATCCATCTTGCCATGAGCGTCTGAAGATAATAAAATGATTGTACATAAAAATATTATTCTGCAAAGTTGTTTCATCTGATACCCCACCGAGTTGGTATCTTCCAAATAAACATAAATAGTAGTGTTTTAGTAGCAGTACAACTGAATGAGTTTGTCTGGGGAAGTACTGCCACGTTTTTTCTGCGTCCTCCTTTCTACTGCCAAGCAGTAACATTCCCATTACTGTGGTCCGGTAATGTTCCCAGCCAGGTCGATTTCGAAAAGAGGTGATATTCCATGGCCAACACAGCCGAGACCTAACGCCTCCTGACTTTTTTTTATTGGGATACCTCACAAACCTAATCTACATTAAGAATCCGACGAACCTTATCAGCTGAAGGAAATATTTATAGTAAAATGGCAGCGAAGACACCAGCATTACTGAAGAAAGTTTTCACTAATCTTCGCTTGAGATTCGAGGAATGCCGTCGTTGAGAGGGTCGTCATTTAAATAATCATATTTTTAAAATAAACTATTTTTATTTTTATTACTTAGTTTTAATATTTAACTATCCCTTTAGTATTAATTTCTTTTTAACTATTTTTTTAAATATGCGCGTTCTATTGCGCATTCCGATAGAACTGTGCAAAACAAGATATCATTTTTATGGATATGGGTAAGAACAGGGATCCATGAAATTTATGAAAATTATTATCTACAACCTTTGTTTTTCATTCACGTAAATGATGAAAAGTGGTGATGATGATGAAAAATATTCTATGCGTTAATCCACAAACCAGCTGAAGTTAGGGCCTGTTTGAAAATTAAAAAAAACGGTTAAGCGCGCGTCAGGCCACGCGCAATGTAGGGTTCCGTAGTAGCCCGATATCACAATATAGAATTTATCATATTATAGAAGTTATCTGTTGTTCTTTTCTATCTCTTCCACTTTCTTCCTGCTAAAGCTAAAAAATAGGAGTACGATTGCTGCCAAGTTATTTTTTTTATTCTATATGTACTCGACAATGCGCTTGCGCGCATCTTTGGCTAGTAAGCGCCGTCGTCGAATTTGTTATTGTTTTAAAACAAGATTTTCGAAGCGCTTGTAGGGAAGTTTGATTAGCTGTTCTTATAACCGATCAGCAAAGTTAAGCAACGTCACCCGCGGTCTTGAGTAGTATGGGTAACCATTAGTGACATTACTAATGATCCGTTCCGTGCATCAGAGGGCACGTTAAGCCGTCGGTCCCGGTTGTTCTCTAAGGATGGCAGTCGCAAAATGTCCTACCACCATGCTATGGTAAGGCATTTTGCGAATGTACGCCTGGCTAGCTACCACCCTCAAGTAGAAAATTTGTCACCAAGCACCTAGCCAGGCGGGCATTCACAAAATGCCCTTCCACCACGCAGTGAAGCTCAAGCTCGCGGCGGGATTTGAACCATCGACCTGCTCCGCGACAGTCCATAGCCAATGTCATTGAGCCATCACTGCCGCTGTTTTCCGGCAGCTGTCCTTGAGAGCCTGTACTTCTAGGTTAGCCTGAACAACGTCTTCGACAACATCATCACTTACCAGTACCATAAGGTGAGATAGCGGTCAAAGGCTAACCTATCAGGAATATAAAAACAAAAATATTATTTATATATAATAAAATAAACTTGTTTATTATTAATTTATGTTTTATTTTATTTTTTTAATTTCTTCAGTAGTTTCCAATGTGAGTTTTTACCAATTATAAACAAGCAACTACTTCATCTTAGTCACTTTAAAGGAATTATTATAAGGAATTTGTATTTGGTACAAATTTATCCAACAGCCAAGTTCAACGACTACTTCTGCTAAATTAATAAAGTTATCTTAATCGCTATAATTTTCCTTTAAAGTTCATAAACTGCACTATCATCAAGAATTTTTCCAGATTTTTCTTGGGAACTTTATTAAATTATAAGATCGATTTATTTTTCGTCCGAAGCTTCATAGATCTGAATCGCCCCTTTAAGCAGCTAGAGTAATACAGCTCTATACAATGTATAATGAATGACAGAACACTTTGCCTATGGGTTTTAGCTAGTTTCTGGAAAATTATTTTACTATTGGATTGAAAGTTGCTATTCGGATTAACATTTTGTAATACGTAATCCAAAATGGAATTGTAGAAACCTTTATTGATTTATGTGTCTTTATGTACGAGTATAAAGCGTAGGGAGTATCGAGTGCTGTAGGTATACATAGGAAGTTCGAAGTATTATCCACCTTACTTGTTACTCATCGCAGTCCGGTTTTTGTTCTGAAATAGGTGGTTCACATCAGACTAGGTCAACGAACATGCACGACCACAATCTCTCCTGACCGGTAGTAATGCTGATGACGATAGTCTTAAATTTCTGACGCTCGCTAAATAAATACTTGGCTTACGTAACACGTTACATATTTTCCTTGTATCGAGGATCCAAAATATGTATGAGTATATCTATAAATAGGCTACATTTGTAAATAATAATACGATCACTTACTATTATAATAAAAAATAAAAATATTTTTATGGAACTGGTACACAAGTTTTAATTGTAAAAATATAAAAACTAGCCAATACAAAGCACTTTATCACGAAAATTTAGAATGATAATACCACTTTTTTAATACAAGTTAAAACAATATGTTCCAGATTATAGCATAGAACATATAATAATACTACATTATAGGTACACCAACGTGAAACGCAACGTAAGCTAGTGCCCAGCCGAACGAGCTAGTGCCCCACGAAGCATCGTCAGACTCGTCAGGTCAGCGCACGGGCGACTGAGGCGAAGGGAAAAAACACCAGAATATAGGTAACAACCGTCTTTTGAAGAACTGCCATCGGCATTGCGATCAAGACGCCTGGCAAGCGTGGGGATTATGGCAAGTAAATGGGGGAGTTCTACGGTGTACATTTCGCGGTTGTTGATGTGAATATAATCTACACACTTGTTTATCATCCACTTATAATTTGTATAATATATAGCATATAACTTTGAACTGAGAAACGAGGATGCAACACGTCTCTGATGCCTTTTTTTACTATACTTAAATCTGGTGACATATTATCTGAAGCACCCTGCCCCGTATAGCACCAACAAAACAATATAATAATGCCATTGATGTATTTAAAAAACGTTTAATTACATCAATGAATAATGCCCATAAAATAGCGCTTCAACGCAGAGTAAAACAAGTCTACTCGGAAGCTTCACTATAGACCTACAGGACAGTGCAAGTTCTGAAGCATTGATGGCGCTGTGGCATTGGCTATGGACTGACGCGCAGCAGGTCCATGGTTCGAATCCCGCCGCGGGCTTGAGCTTCACCGCATGGTGGAAGGGCATTTTACGTATGCCCGCCTGGCTAACGACCACCCTCAAGTAGAAAATCTGTCGCCAAGCACCTAACGGTGTGTTCCGGCAGCAGTCCTTGAGAGCCAGTGAAATTACAGGCACATAAGACTTAATAACTATGTCTCAAGGTGACGGGCGCAGTGTAATTCGTGACTTGTGACGAAATGCATCTGTTATAGGCAGAGGTTAGTCCGCTTAACATCAGGTGGGCCTCGAGCTTGTACCGTCACAATAACATAAAAAAGACAGTATATACATAAGTAGGTACTACCAATAAGCATTGAATAACTCACCACAGCTTCCTAAAATACGAAGCACTGTTTATCACAAAAAAATTAGGTATAATATATAAGGAAAATTTATAAAAATTGCACACAAAACATGCAACAGGATTATAAACACAACTTAAAAAAGACGAGGCAATGAGGAAATTTATAATTTAATAGACTAATGGACTAATTGGTGCTGATTACATTATTGCTACATTTGATTTGTTTACCATATTTGTTATATTTTCATTTTTTTTTTTGGCTTTATTACAATATTATAAACACACATATTTATTAGTTTTAAGCTAGCTTATGACCACTATCTAACGTATTGAAGATGAGGTCGAAGATGTTGTTCAAGCTAACCTAGAAATACTGGCTCTCTCAAAGATAGCTGCCGGGACACACCATTAGGTGTTTGGCAACAGATTTGCTACTTGAGGATGGTAGCTTGCCTTTAGGTATTCACCGAAAACGCATGCAATGCATGCTTTTATTTTGTCCACGTTTATGTACTTAATAAGTTGGCATCGTCCTGGACAACTATGGCCTATTTATGAATGAAATTCTATATTGTTATCATTATCGCCGAATGGGTTAATGGAATCAAACTAAATTTCATCCATATTTGCATCACTATGAGAAACTTGACAACCTACCGTAGTTCCGATGGCAATATATGTATGGTGAGTGTCACCATACTGATGATGGCCTGGAACTCCAGAACGGAACAACGTATGATAACCGTGATGGGCTTGTTTGTCTCGAGATGCAATTTGGCTGTTAAGCAGGCATTATTACAACTAATAGAAATCACCATTATCAAGTCGAAATATACGTTTAATAGTTGACAGTTGAGAATGGAAACATAAAGGAGTGCAGCTGGGTGACAAATTCATATCCTTGCGGTTGGTGCAATCGAAGGTTCTCACCGCAGTTGCCTGTTTCTAAGTATAATGATATACTAACAAGGGACTCTCTAAAATGTTTTATTTGTAAACGTATACTTATCAAGCTTTAGGCTATAGCATGTTGTTTTTGGGCGAATAATGTTAAAGAACGACAAAAGAACATATACTCACATTGTCTACCACTTGATGGATGCAAAGCTACAAACACTCCAGTGAATATGGCAAAGTACACAAACACTAGTGCAAGTGAAACGGAAATTGCTATTGATAAAGTTACAAAGCACATCGAATACACGTCTGTTCCCCGCAAATTCGGAAATTCAACTGATTTATTACTATTTTAATAAGTCGAATTAACAGTGTTGCCAAAGTTGTCTTGTCGAAAGTTAGACGACGATAACAATGCACATTGGAAACGCGTCTATCTCAAGCGAATTTGGAAATTAAACTGATTTATTTGTTAGTTATTTTGGGCTCACCGCAAGCGTCGCCGCAGGTCTACGTTTATTCACGACCTTGAATATTACATACCGCCTACATAACATGATAAGTAAACAGCTAAATGATCAGCTAAGTGCATTGACTTCTTACTACTGACCTACGTGGCGTCAAGAGGCTTTCAAGGTGGATATTTGCTACTCGCGACAGATGAGCTCATTTGCATAAGTTACAAATCGTTCTAAGAGGAAAACGTGAAATATTTATTGTACGGAAACATTACTTTTTAATTATACTTTGTTTGATTGTTTCCTGTGAAGTTGATAAGGATTAGTTATAGAATATTCTAGACTTCTAGATTCCAGTATGTGCTGCTTAAAGACTAAGTATATAAGGTCGTTCTATGTGGGGTAGTTCGAAACAATATATTGTTTATAGTAGCTTATTTCTTATAACAGAATTATTGAAACATTCATTTGATTTCACTATCTTTTTATTCTGGGCTTCGGGAACGTTCTGATTTAGAGCGTATGTGCCTGGAGAAATGGAGGATTTCAGGTAATGTATGGATGTCTGGTACATTAGGTACATTGTGCTCCTCTACCCTTTTCGTAAAATAGGTTAATGTTAAAGTGTATGTTACTTTAGGACACATATTAGGTATGTCTTGAATTAATACATACTTTACTTTTTGACATTCTATTTTGAGTATGGTATTTAATTGTTATCATTGTATTAAAATCTAATTTTTATATGTCAATTGTAATTACTATTTTGAATTTCAACTTTTATTCTTATTATGTAATATGTGAGGTAAATGTAACTGTTCATCGTTTTTATCTCAATAAATAAATAAATTTAGTTTCCGAAAGAGTGCGACTTAACAATCAATGGACATAAAAATAGTAAAAATATAAATCTCTTTAGTTAAATTTAAAGAGGTTGGCATTCGTAGATAGATACAGTCATATGGCATAAAACATGAGCTGCAGTACAATAACTCTCTACGCACCGATCAAGAGGTAGAGAAATAATAAAATTATGTGCTTTGGATTGTACCTGAATGAGTTCAGAGCATCTCGGAAAATAGGAAGTTATACACAACAACACATATAATTACTTATACACAACAATTTTGAGCACAAAAACGACTACGAAATAATAATAATGTGGAGCTTTTAACAAAACTGCAGAATTTGATGAGTCATATTTAAAGAACCGTTATTGTATGTAACAATTATCGACATTGGTAGAGTTCGACCGCGATTTATATTTGCAGACTATATTTCATAACGGCAGCCTGATATTTTATTCATCATTCAGGAACTTCTTTAGGAAATATGAAAAGATCCTATCAATTAAGAGCCATTTCACAAAATCACGCTACTGAAGTTTAGGTAATGCCAGCGCATCGCTTACACAAGCGAAAGAAGTGACGACGGAATAGCGTAACTGTGAGTAAAATATTTTGATACTAGCACTCATTAATAAAGAAATGTAAGTTGCGAATTTAAAAATTGTGTGATTAGCATGAGTAAATAATCAATTTCTTGTCGATTACTTGCTAATGTTATAGAAAAGAAGTAGGCATGTACATATTTATGAATGAAATTCTATTGTTATCATTATCGCAGATATCAATGGGTTAAATAGTCAACCTACATCGTGAATCGTATATATACATTTCATCTTTGATGAATAAAAAATAGATATGTTTGAATCATTTATTGTAACAATAAACTTAAATAATAAAAAAAATATACAGCTTAAAATTATATCAATATTTGACGTAACGGGATTGATTACTTAAAAGCTGCGGACTAAAAGCTCTTTCTTTTAAATTTTCCAAAAATTGCTATTTTCCTCGTTCACACTCTTCAGTATCTATATCCAGTCGTTAACACTGTCTGCCATAATGACCATGCATAGGATTGAGGTTTATTTTTCTGTGCATCCGGAAAACAACTTAGTACCAACCACAAGAAAACAACTTAGTACCAACCACAAACGTCCCATGACGTTTTTGGTTTTCCATTACTTAAACATGTCACCCTCATATTCTAATGTATAATTTAAATTTACTCAAATTTTTACGAACATACATAATATTTTCAAATATATACAGACTTGGTAAAGTTAAAATATCAATTTCTTTAAAAAGATCCCTCACAGATTCCCTAGGACCCATTTTATATATGGCTCGAATTGCACGCTTTTGTATGATAAAGATTGTATTATATCTTTGATGCAATCTATAATCAACGTGTATACTTCTTGATACTAATGCAATCCTCACTATATACTCTTATGCTCACTATTTCCTCTATGGAAAATAAATGATAATAAACTTTTTTTAAAAAAAAATACTTGATATGGGGTTTGAACACACGACAAAAATGGTGGGAAACAGTAATTTAATTGCTATTTTTATTTTTTTGAAACTAACTCACCTAAAACTTCGATTCTTCTTTTAATATGATAATTTACTATTGTTCTTTAGCCATGAATTGTTACAGATTTTTACGCCAAATATTTTAAAGTAACAAGGTTAAAACAACCCAATTGTTTTAAGAACTTTGGCGGGAAAACTGTATTGGAGAGCAATATTTTTTTCTGAAAAACTATACCACCTACGGCTTTGGTCCTTTGATATTATTATTTACATGTAATTTATACACCTGTATTATTTCAGATTTATTGGTTTAGAAGTTTAAAATTAGTTACGAGATTATTTAATACGCAAATTTGCATCGGTAAGTGTTTGCGTTGCAAATGTATCGAGTGAAAAATGACTTATACATATGCAAAATAGCGGTTTTCTAGGTTTATAACTGTTGACGTAGTTACGAGATTTATATGAAATGACGTAATATTTTGGGGCCAAAATGTAATTTGGGCTGGTTTCAGATTTCATCAAAATATTCAAAATACTTCCGTTATCTCAGAAAAATATGGATTTTTTCTTGTATGGGCAAGGATGCATCCTTTTGAAACCCATTTGGATTATGAAAGTCGGACTTACGCAGATTTTATGGTAAATTTGTAAATACTTACAAATTTACCATAAAATCTGCGTAAGTCCGACTTTCATAATCCAAATGGTCTATGGTGACTATCGACCGCTAACTGGTATCCCGGTTTGTACAAATGAGGAAGGTAGTTTAATTTCTAGCTGAAGTTATCGCTGTGTTCACTTATAGACATAAACTGAATCCAAAAATATTGGAAATCAATTATTCGCCTGCCATCTTATCCTCCTAAAACAAAAGTTATAGTGAGTTACTAATTTAAACTAGAATAATATAAAAACTAGCAGACCAAAAAGAAAAATTCAACCCTCTGAGGTTGTTAGCATTTTTCCAATAACGCTGTATAAGGCTGCATAATTGTGACGTTTCCTTTTTTTAACACAATGGATGAACAGAAACTAAAGATAGTTACTTAACAAGACAACAATACTTATATTATGGACAACAAATATAAAGTATAGTTTGTTACTTAAAAAAATAAGGACATGATCAAAACTCTGTGGTCGCACTATAAACTTGCGTCTAAGCGTTCCGCGTACGAAACGTCAGAGCAAGGCAAAACGAACACAGGTCCTACCTCGATGGGCGCTCGCGCGGTACTGATCGCCTCGCGCTTGTACATTTCAATTTATAAGCATTTCGAGTTATGTTAAATATTTTTTCTTGTCTAACAAAACAGAGTTAATATCACAATTTATTGAAGATCAGATTAATAAAAGAATGGACTTTCTTTTCATATAATATCTGTTTGGAATTACACTTTATTAAACGCAATATATCGTGGTAAACTGCTGATATAATTCGTGGAAATTGGCGCAAGATCTTTATTTTTTTTTCTACAATGACGAGTAATTATCGATATTCTAGTACACTATGTGTCAACAGGATTATATGCCTGATGCACAGTTTTTTTTTTAGTTAATTTGATGAATATTTATACAAGAGATAGAACTCTGAAGTTGGCTATGTGTACTTTAATTCGTAAAACAAGGTGCGGGAGATGAGTCACTACAAAATAATTAATGTTATGTTTGTAAATCTGGTACATTAACTGAAAAGAGAACAGATTATTCTATTTTTATCAATTATTAAACAACTTGTAGATATTTCCTATGATAGTAAATTAAGCGCTTAAAATCTTCGTATACCGCATTAAAATGTAAAATGCCTCTTAACTCTACTCTATACATAACATTGCATCACGTAAATGTTTGTGCCAAGGACATCGATTATCTATTGGTGCTTTCTAGTAGTGAGCCAATTAGTAGCAGGCTCACAGGAAGTTGGTTAAGTGCCTTGATAATGATAACACAACAACAACTGTGTTAAGGTAATATATCTACTTGTTGTGATTGCTGATTCATTGCTAAAAGCCATATTTGTATCAGCTCTGTTTTACCATTTATGACTGAAGCAACTACTATATACCCTGTGGTAATGGTGTTAATATATCCAGTAGTGGCGAAGTTACTGATACATTAGATGTGCATCCAATATTAAAATGTCCGGCTATCCGTAAAATTTGAAAAAAAAAATAGAACACAAGTTTTTTAAATTTCGAACGGCGCGTCTACTATGATGATTCAGACGTTTGGAAATACATATACAGATTTATGTCACGACAGAATATGTTATATAGCAGATAGCAAGGGAGTGCAGTCACTGTAATGAGTTGTACTTGGTTTAAGGTCATTTTCAGTATAGTGTTTCCTGGTCTTTCCGAAACAATACCTCTTTATGTGGATCAGACAAAGTTAGCATATATAAATAACTCTATTGGGTCATCCATAATATAAAAAGTCCAATATCATAAGAATGCAAGGAGCGAAAGGGCAACTATTATACGTTGCGTCGAACATTTGATGCGAAAGATTCTGTCCATCTGCTAGTTTTCAAAGTGGTCACTCAACTCTTAAGCTTGCTGCAGGAGTTCAATGAGGATTCTAGATAGTTCGAAAAGTTCGCATGCTTTTCATTTCTAGCATGGACTTGATTTTGTAAGCTTTTATATTTTTTGGAACTGCAACACTCCTACAAAGGTTCTTCGAAGAGCTTTTGTGATTTGCAGTTTGCTAACGATTCAGAGAAATAGATATCGCTGCTCTTATGGTGGCTTCTTTACTTTGGCCCTTCAGTAGAACCTAGCTGTATGTCTGCCGTCACGGGGATGCAGTCTAATGTTCACTTTCCGAGGTAGGTTATCAAAGTATTTATATTGTACAAATACTTAAAGAAAACTATATGCGGATCTGACTTATTCACTTGAGTTATAAAGTAGATAAAGGTGGATTACCCTAATTACTAATAAAGTTGTTCATAATTGGTGCTATAAAACACATCTTTCATAGCACCACCATAGCTATAGAGTGAAGATCTGAAACAGCTCATCGAAGTTGGATTGGTGTTTTGTTTTCAGCAAACGATAGACCGAAGAAAAAAATTTCCATTCTTCCAAAGACAGTGATAAAATGTAGCCAGGAAGAGAATAATATTTTCTCTCATTGAGAACAAAAGAAAATCTCAATACAGAGGGACTGTAATAAGTTCATGACGAATGAAATATATAAAACACTTTTCCTTACCACTAATACATATAAATTATTTTATTGTTCACTTTCTAATCAGTGTATTCCTTCCTATCGCACTATTCACGTTTGAAAGGGAAGATAAGTAAAGCATTTGGCATTGAATTATTGAACATGTTCCAACAAGTTATTTTAACTCATTACTTTGCAGTAATTCGAAACCATTTCAGAATAATAATAAGATGCATAGCAGGTAGGGCAATACAATACACATATAATAATTGGTTAATGAGACAATTATCGGGATAAGAACGAGAGAGACAGGTAGGTAGGTTAATAAGACCGTTAATTACTTTAAAAAAATATAGCATTCTTAGGTTTTTTTTTTATTTTATACAGCAGCAAAATGGGTAAGTAGCCATACTGTAGAATGCCCGCCACCCTTAAGTAGAAAATCTGTCGCTAAGCACCTAATGGTGTGTTCCGGCAGCAATACTTGAGTGCCAATTGCCATTTCTAGGACTGCTTACTATCTTCCACCCTACCATCAATTGCCATCAGATGAGGTTGTGATTAGAGGCTAGCGTGATGGTCTTCCTACCCTTATGTTTCCGCTAAAAACACAGGGAGTAATTGTACATTTTGAAAGAGGTTTTTGACCGGCCCCTTTGACGCACTCACATCGATGTGAGAGATGTCATGGAGGAAATGGAATAACACTTTTATTCTTTATACGGCAAATGTGTGTCCCGCGGGGTGCCGGGCTAGAATGTCACCCAAATGACTCAATATGTTATTTTTTTTAATTACTGATAGTTAAGCCTTTGACAACAATCTCACCTGATGGTAAGTGATGATGTGGTCGAAGGCTTAACCTAGAATTACTGGCTCTCAACAGCTGCCGGAACACTCTGTTAGGTGCTTGGCGACAGATTTTCTACTTGAGGGTGCTCGCTAGCCAGGCGGGCATTCACAAAATGCCCTTCCACCATGCGGTGAAGCTCAAGCCCGCGGCGGGATTCGAACCATGGACCTGCTGTGCGGCAGTCCATAGCCAATGCCACTGAGCCATCACTGCGTGTTGTATGTCACTGAGACATGGTCCTTAGCTGTGACCCTTATAGACAAGCTAAGCTCTGACTCTGAGTAGCTCAACAAGCTATGGAGAGTTCTTACTATCTTAGGGGTTTCATTGCGCGATAAATTGCGGAACGAGGAAATCCGTCGAAGAATCACAGTCACCGACAAAACTTTCAGAATTTGCAAGTTGAAGGCAAGGGTCAGGTCAACTGACGTGGAATAAATGTTCTCGAGTGGTTAACACATTACATTTGAATACTTAGTTTGTAGGCCGGTGGGTGGATTAATGACATTACAGAGTCGAGGGTAGCCAATGATTACAAGTGGCTAATTATAGCCGTTCATAGCGGCGTCCTAATAGGGAGGCTGTTGTTTAACAATAGGCGTCTACCATTTGATGATGATGAATGTAAATTTAATTTCAAGCACTAACGCATGCTAAGCGACCATCGCATATTCACAGATTTTTAGACCACACATATTTCGACTTGATCGGGAATTCGAACCCGCGTTTAACTTAACGGGTGCTGCACGGTCATCGAGACTGACTGGACAAATGTAAATTTTGTATTCTGCAACTATCAACCTGACTACTGAACTTTATCTGGCCGAAAGAAGTGCTTTTTCAAATACGTATATATATCTCGTAATGACTAGGGATCCAAACAAAATTTTAAAATTTTAGCTCTGATATTTATAAATAAAACCTACGAATTGCACTGGCTCACGGCATTGAGTTGTTAAGTCTCATTGTGCCTGTAATTTCACTGGCTCTCAAGGACTACTGCCGGAACACACCTTTCGGTGCTTGGCGACAGACTTTCTACTTGAGGGTGGTAGCTAGCCAGGCGGGCAATCGCAAAATGCCCTTCCACCATGCGGTGAAGCTCAAGTCCACGGCTGAATTCGAACCATGGACCTGCTGCGCGAGCAGGTTCGAATCCATAGCCAATGCCACTGAGCCATTATTGCTTCATAGTTATAAATCTATTGATTCTGTGGCTGTTTAAAAGGTCTCCAAGACCATTTGGTATTAATTGTGTTTTATGAAAACAGTATAACAACCATCGAAGTTGTAGTATTTGTTCCGGAGAGCTTTTCACTACATAGTATAAAACAAAGTCGCTTTCCGCTGTCTGTTCCTATTTATTTATTTATTTATTATAATAAGCACGGCAGTCACCATTTACACTTATTAATATCTTTATTAAAAAATTGTTATACATATAAATCACACATAACAATAGACACAATTCATTAAAATTCATAAACATATTATTATTACTATAGTATGTCACTTAATAGAATAAATTTAGTTACAAAAACTTTAAATGAAAAATTATAAACATGCATCTCGAATCAAATGTCATTAAATAAAATTATATGGATGTCAATTATGTCAAGTAATAATAATAAAAATAACTATAATGGATCATATTTTTCACAAAATGTCAGTAGCAATTTATAAATATAATTCCATTTGTCACAAAACATGTCACATTCGGTGTTGGCGTGAAGGAATGCATTGAGACCGGTAAGGGAACGACACAAGGGGGACTGAGCTCGGGCAACGGTGTGACTACTGGGAGTAGCGAACAGCGCGTGTCTACGGCTCGGCCTGTGACTGATATATCTATCAGGAACATACAGTGCGCATAGGAGGTTGTGCAGGTGAGGGCAGTCGATGTTGCCTCTTAGGATTTTGCAACAGGTAGAAAGCTGTTCCAAGGACCGCTAATGAGTGGAAACCAAGCTGCCCTAGAAGAAACTTAGTAGGGTAAAGGTACGGGTAATAGCCATACATTTGCTTGAACAGGTACCGCAAAAAGCGCTTTTGAACCTTTTCCAGCATCAAGGTGTATGTCACGTGATGCGGGTTCCAGACAACCGCGCCCGCCTCCAGTTTACTTCGCACGAGAGTAGTAAACAGGAGCCTGATGACGCGGGGGTCATGAAAGTCGCGCGCATTCCGCAACACAAAACCAAGACGCTGGAAAGATTCCTTTGCGGTATTTATTATGTGGTCATGGAAAGTTAAGCTGCGGTCAAAGGTCACACCCAGGTCCTTAATAGTAGTTACTCTCTTAATGATATTGTCACAGATTTTATAGTCATAAATTAAAGGGTTACGTTTACGGTCATATGTCATAACGTAACATTTCTCAGGATTAAAAAACATTTTGTTTGTCACTGTCCAATTATAAATGCAATTAATATCATTTTGTAAGTCAACACAATCATTAACTGTTCTAACTTCAAGAGCTAGCTTAAGGTCGTCAGCATATAATAGACATCTAGCAAAATTTACTTTACTAGCCAGGTCATTAATCATTATTAAAAAGAGCAACAGCCCAATCACAGAGCCTTGACTGACCCCAGAAGGGGTTAAGTACGACTCTGAAACATGTGTTCCGTGCTTAACAAACTGCCTACGGTCGCGCATATAATCAGCAAAAAACAAAAGCAGTTGACGGGTAAATCCAATTTCATATAGTTTCTGTAATAACACGTCATTGTCCACTTTGTCAAATGCTTTCTGAAAGTCAAAATATAATACGTCGACCTGTGAACCGCGGACCTATGTATGCATAGATCTTCAAAACTACGCAACGGATAATAATGTGTTTTTTTTCATAGATAGAGAGGAAGGTTTATATGGATAAAAAATGCATAATATACGTAGTAGAGAAACACTGATAATTTAAGAGGTTTCTAATATGATGTCGTAAATAAACACATTTTTTGCGCTTACATTGCAAACACTGGCTGGAACCTACGAGATAGATCAAAATAATGTACTACAGTATTGAACACCTCAAAAAGTATGCCTCTTACGGATAACCCACAATAACCATTTTTTATCCTTTACTTTTACGAGGAATAATGGCTTACTTGCGAAGCGATTTTAAGCAAAACAGCATTAATCCTTATCCAATTAAGTACCTTATATATATACACCTATACATTGTGCAATTAATATAGATCGATATGGCCATTTACAGCATGTAATTTAAATATAAATATTATGTTACAAAATTACAAATATACGATAGGAAAAATTTAAGTCATGTGCGGGATTCGAACCCGCGTCCATCCACCCCTTTAGCCGGGGTATGCTCTAACCAATTGAGCTAACATGACATGACGTCATAACTCAAATCTTTCCTATCCTTCTTTAACCATCGTATAGGGATGGAGCGACATCTATAGTACCACTTACGTTGTATGCTCCATCCCAATACGATGGTTAAACAAGGATAGGAAAGATTTGAGTTATGACGTCATGTCATGTTAGCTCAATTAGTTAGAGCATGCCCCGGCTAAAGGGGTGGATGGACGCGGGTTCGAATCCCGCACATGACTTAAATTTTTCCTATCGTATATTTGTGATTGTCGTGTGTCGTATATAGTGGCGTCGAGCTTGTGCTCATAGCCCCTTCTAGAGCTACTTTACTCTCCACAGTTTCACACATGGACCCACCTGCTGTACACTGTTTTTTTTATTTTATTTTTCAATGTTCTTATCACAGAACAAGCCCGTGGCCCACCTGATGTTAAGTGGACTAACCTCTGCCTATAACAGATGCATTTCGTCAACGATGATTTGCACTGTGCCCGTCACACTGAGACGGACAGTTGTTAGGTCTCATGTGCTTGTAATTTTACTGGCTCTCAAGGACTGCTGCCGGAACACACTGTTAGGTGCTTGGCGACAGATTTTATACTTGAGTGTGGTCGCTAGCCAAACAGGCATTCGCAAAATGCCCTTCCACCATGCGGTAAAGCTCAAACGCGCGGCGATATTCGAACCATGGACCTGGTGCACGGCAGTCCACAGAAAATGCCACTGAGCCATTACTGCTTCAAAATTGCAATGTAACGTTTCTGTTATGGTCTTTCTTATTGCATCTGCCAATGATTTTTGTCGGCCTTGAGGGATAAAAATTTGTCTTGAATAGCAAAGTTTATTGGGATTTTTCCAAAATCATTTATCAAATTTAATGGAGGAAGTACAACTAAGCATCTATAGAAAGATGTGGTTCCAGCAAGATGGCGGCGTGATGCAGTATCCCCGCTCAGTTAGGGAATATCTAGATGAGGTATACCCAGGCAAATGGATAGGACTTTATACTTATTTTGAACAACTTGTATAAATATAATTTTTTGAATTTCAATTTGGAGAACTTATAACTTTGCAAGCCCGCCTAAGGAATGAGGGTCACACTTTCACAGAGTAGGAAGAGTAGGACCCGCTCGCGTTGCCGTCGAAGCACAAAAACTAAGTCATATGTCAGCTGCCCAAAATACAGGTCAAAGAAGCGAACAGTCAAATTTCAGATGTTTTGGCACAGTCCAGTCCTTCAGCTTTTGTACCAAGTAGAGCACAACTGGCTGAAGACAAAAAGAAGGTCATTCCTTCATTCAAATGAGGCTTTACCAAACCAAACTTAAGGATGAGTCAGCTGGTCCAATCAGGATTCTGGAGGAATTAAGAGAAGATGTCCAAAAGATCACTCAAAAAATACTAGAGGGCAAGAATGTTGCAATCATTCCTTGTGCAGCTCTACAGATAAGTACTAAGCTACCGATACTTCTCCTAAAAGTTATCTAGAAAATAAGGCAAGGAAGTGCTGGGCTGAAATTAGGTGTTCAGTAATTAAGAAAGGGCTAATACCTTCACATTGTAGGTTGGCTGAGCGGAGAAGACTTGATGTGAATCTAGGAGATATCATCAGCTCAAAAAATGCCCTGTCTATGCACTTTATCATATACATGACATGAGAGAGCCAGTATAATCACCTTTAGGTTTTTTTAATTCTGAACGACTGATTCTTTTCTAAATGAGTGTAATAGAGCCATAGTGAAAAGTCCCACAAATTCTATATCTAAGTTATGTAGATTCAATTAAACAGATTTTTTTTATATTGTTATGATTGCAATAACGCCTGCTAAGCGGATTACATTACAAAATTACAAATATATGATAGGAAAAATTTAAGTCATGTGCGGGATTCGAACCCGCGTCATGTTAGCTCAATTGGTTAGAGCATGCCCCGGCTAAAGGGGCGGATGGACGCGGGTTCGAATCCCGCACATGACTTAAATTTTTCCTATCGTATATTTGTAAGATTTTTTTTAAATGTATTAAATCTGGTAAAGTTAATGGTTTAATTAGTGAACATTAAATGTTCACTCAACAGACTGACAAAGAGTGATATTTTCTTTCAAATTGGGGCAGGCTTAAAATTTGAGGCAGGAATAACAAACACAAATCGAAAATACATAAAGATTTCTTGTTTTTTTTTTAATTGCTTATGATAAAATATATGTAGTTAACATAGATTTTATTATATTTTTCTGATAACTACTGAGACTTGGCTATCACTTGCTTTCGGCTGGATGTTGACTTCTGAGACACCTGATATACTGATACTGTCATATTTCTCTGAAAAAAATCATCCTTATTTACTACCTAACCCTATTCCTCCCTTTGTTCATCATCACACCTAAATATGAATTTGCCCTAGACTAACCATTGCCTTTATAGCCAACGCTCACACTACACTACACTCAATCATAACAAAAGCCAAAATTACTGAAACTTGTTTACACTCCAAGCATCGTTACCGGTGGGGGCAGGGTGGCGGTGATACTTACTTGCGCTATAGATATTCTGGTACTGACAAATTACTTAGCATTCCATGGATTCTCTGTGCCGGTGCCGGGTCCATAGCATTGCTGAGGAAGAGGCCCAAGTCAAGGTGCCTGGGACTTGCAACCCAGTGAGTAAGGTTAATTGGCCCCTTTATGATGCATCAATGCTCCCTTTCACCGCTCGAGCCTCTTCCCTTACCAAACCAAATTTGATAAGATCCTACTAATGCTGCCTTGGATCCATGTGTTTCAGAACTCACCCAAAAATATCAAAGACAAAGAAAAATTGCAAGTAAGGTTAAAAACTTCAAAAATGAGATCTAAGTGAGTGTTTCCTCAACTCCTCCTACACAGGGAAGTTCCTTCTTCCCCTTCCATCAAAACCCTCTCTCCTCTATTTTCGTGCTACTGGATTCTAATGCCAACTCCTTTACAGTTTTGTGTTGTAACCACTTGGTTCTCATCAAAATGTGATAGGAAACCTTTACTTTGGATAGTCATGCCTGGATTTTTTCCTTTGCAATGAGTTAGACCCAACACTTGCTTGGTGAATCCATGGGATGCCAAGTAATTTATGCCATTAAGTAATATTTATTACACTTATTCAATCATCTTCACCATGAGAATTGATGATGTTAAATTAAGTAAAATTTTATTCTTGCTGCCATATCTATAAAGATTTAAAATTCTGTGGCTGTTTTAATAATCAGAAGCTTACAAATTGACCAAGATGCAAAGTTATGTTCAGATACTTGAAAAAACTGGAAACAATACTACTGAAGAAAAAGTTCCCTTTGGGGTGCTGGGCTAGGTCACCCTGCAAACCCCCCCTTGCTACCGGTTTTATAATAAAGTTCCCAAACATATTACAACGCTCAATTGATTAAAAAATCCTAACACAGTTTCTGATTACTTAAACGACAAAAATGCCTGGCTAATTCCGCCTCTGCCAAGCTATTGCCTGACACCTACATAATTTAAACAAATATTGTAATTACTCTATTATAGTAAGTATGTAACACATTGTTAAAAGAATGGCCCCGAGTTTCTTGCCCGTTCATCTCGCAGTAGCTCTATACAATTTATTTGCTGAACGTGGCAGTACAATTTCGAATATTTCAACACTAAAATTTGTAATTGACCTTCATAAGAGCGTCATAGACGCCTACATTGAATAAATGATTTTGACTTTGACTACCTGCCGTTTGGGGGGCTTAGCTATCTGTGTGTATAGTAAGAGGCGACTAAGGGTAATATACCGGAAGGTGGGCAGCAGTGCCTTTTGGAGGAACTGCAATCCCCAGACGCCTAACAAGTGCGAGTACTATTGTAAGCCCCCCTTAACCCATTGAAATCTGCGATAATGATAACAATAGAATTTCATTCATAAATTGGCCATAGTGGGTCAGCCGATGACAACGAGTTAATGGGGAAGGCTGTGTTTAGCAGTGGACAATCCAGCTGAAACAATACAGTGCAGTAAAAGAAAAGCAACATGGGAAAATTTTTAAAACCTTTTATCATAAGAATATGTCTCCATATATAGGAAAAGGCCAAAACGGCATGATCAGGTCAAGTTTTAGTATGTACATTACCACAATAAAAGTTTATTAGTCTTTCTAAATGAAACTTATCTGTAAGGAATTGTTAATAGAGTGTCTTATCTAAAGATGCATGTGGCTCAATCATTTCATCATTGATGTCATCAATCAATAGATGTCTATGAACTGAAATGAGAATCATCATCATTCACACTTTGATTTAGATGAGCAGGTACCTAAATACATTTGACAGGTATAACAGTACTTAACTATACAGCATACATTTTCAATTCATTGTTTTGTGACACCTAAATAATTCGGTTAATAGAGCATTGTTTTTAAGTCTGGTCGTAGAAAATAACTTTGTCATAAATAATATGGTCAGTTTCATTCAAAACTTAGTTTATTTAGGTAACTTCTGAATGAAACTTGCAAATGTACTGCCGAAGGGTATTGTTAGTTGCAAGTAGTTAGATGCATTATGGCTAGTATTTTTGATCAGTGATGCATTGTCTATTCACTTACCAGTTGGTACTTTTCGAGGATACAGTCATGTTTCAGATATTAGAGAGTATTAAACAATCACTTGAATAACGTTTCGTCGTATTACGAACAAAGCACTGCGCGAGCAATCAACGTATGTAGTTTTACTTCACGGAAGACATGGGAAAATAAGTTAATATACAATAATTCAATTCAATATTCCTTCCGTCCCTGCTACAGTCAGATTCGATCAAATGCAAAGCACAAGAACAAGAACACATAGATCACGCAAGACAGAAAGCGGCAACAAGCAAGTTTTTTTTTTTTTTTTAATTAACTTGGCTTTGGATACTTGTCCTTATGCCATATCTTATTGTTTTAATATCATGGAGCAGTCAGGTTCCTGACTTCTCTTCACTAAACTTGTCAATGTCAGGTCAGTGTTTTCTTCAAGTGTTCAAATCTATGGTTTTCTTCACGTGTATGTTTCTATTTGTTTGACATTTTCTCAGTTTACATAAAAAAGTGTTATAGATTTTCGAGCGTAGAAGATACATAATTACATAATGCGACAAATGTGTTCACATTAGGGCGTTCGGATAGCCTATCGGTGCCAAAAATAACACTCACAAACGCTAAAAATGATCACACGGGCCGTTCGTTTTGGGACTTCGTGAGCAAAAATATCGTTTTCGCTCACCGTTCGGATAGCTATGAAAACGCTACAAATGACAGAGAAAAGTGATATTTTTGACCCATGTCTTACCGTGGGATCGTTGTGATCGTTTTTTGACAACTGCTGTTTTGACAGTTGTATTTGGCGCGATTGAAGAGTTTCACAAGATTTTATAAAGTATTTATATTTTAAATAAATTTAAAATATAAATACTATATTATATAGTAGGTACCTACTTGTTTTGTTAATTTTAGAGATTGATTCCATGTTTCGTACTGTGCAAAATTGTTAAAATATTGTCGGTTGTCAAAGTATGTTTTAAGCCGTTCGGATAGCATGCAGTAATTGGTGGTCAAAAATAGCAAAAGCTTCTATCCGAACGCTAAAACACAAATGCCACTTTTGAAACTGCTACAAACGCAATCGAGCCAAAACAAACGCACCTATTGTTCAACATTTCTTGAAGGTGGCGAGGTACATCAGGAGAAATTTCCAAAAGGTCCGATATCAATATGAACCTTTGTAGTGCAAAATGACGACATTCCAATATCAGATGCTGAAGATCTGCTTCTGGATAACCACAGAAAGTGCAATCTTTAGACTGAACTACTTTTATTTTATATAAGTGTGCTGGGGTTAAGCAATGACCAAATCTCATTCTATTTATTATAGTAATAAATCTTCTTTCATTTGTATCTCTGTTATTGCTATACCATGGCTTGACAGGCAGTTCCTTTTGTATTCCAAAATACCATTGTCCCTTCTCTGTACTAATATCTTTCCAATAGTTACTCCATATATCCCTCTTTTGTCCTTTAAAATGAGCATAATAATCAGTAAAAGGCACTCCCAAAATTTCAGTATGATCTTCATCTGGTTCTGAATTAGCAGCTTTATCTACAATTTCATTACCTTCTATGTCTTGATGAGATGGAACCCATTTAAATTCTATGTTCAAATTGCTGCTGGCAAATAACAGAGATCTAATTTTATGTAATATATGGTTTTGCTTATATGTAAGATTACACTGTTTTAAAGTTATTAATACACTAAGGCTGTCTGTTAGTATTATAAAATTATCTATTGTTCTAAAGCTCTGTATGTACAGTAATGCTCTGTATATAGCATAACTTTCTGCAGTGAATATACTGCAGTTGTTATCTAATTGATAAGTTCTACTAGTCTTTAATTGAGGATCATAGTATGCACATTTAACACCTATCATAGATTTTGATCCATCCGTATATATTTGATATTTATTAGCTTTATCTGCCATTTGTTCTCTGAAGTGAAATTTATTATCTATTTTTCTAAAATCAATATTAACACAACTATGAACAAGAGCATCTACTGTACAAGAGTATAGTGGCCATACAATTGACTTATATATATTTATAGTGTCCTGTTTCAATTGTTAATATTCTCTCTGCATAATTGTACTCATTACAGGAAGCCTGTTAGATTTGATATCTGAAGGTGTTATTGTAAAATTTGGAATTGAGCTACTCAGCACTGAAGGCAAGGTTAAATTCTGTAGCAACATGGAGTCATATTGTGATAAAACTTTTATGCAAAATCTATGAGCTGTACCCAGCCGCCTGATAATGAGAGGTTCTACACATGTTTCTGCCTCCAAAGCATTAATAGGCGTTGTTTTCATTGCGCCACATATAATTCTTAATGCTGAATTTTGTATTACATCTAACTTTTTCAGTAAAGTAGGGCTACAATTGAAATATGCTAAACAACTGTAATCAAAATGACTTCTTACTAAGCTTTTGTATATCATACTCAAAACATTTGGGTCTGAACCCCAAAAAACACCTGCTAAACATCTCATAATGTTGACACCTTTCATTGCCTTTTGACTAATAGAATCTATATGCTTATCAAATTTTAATTTATCATCAAGAAAAATTCCAAGAAATTTTTTATGGCGATTATGTGGAATATTTACATTATCATAAAATATATTTACAGGATCATCACTGCCAAAAACTAATACTGAACTCTTTTGACAGTAAATATTAAGTTTTAATTTATGTGTGTAATATAAGTATAATTGCTGAAGTGCCACATTTACATTATTTTGGGCAGTAACAACTTCCCGATTCATACAATAAATCAGAATATCATCTGCAAATTGGAGTATTTTTACTTCACTTTTTATATAATTACATATTTGAGAGGTATACAAATTATATAGCAGTGGGGAAAAACGACCCCCTTGCATAAGACCTTTAAAAGTTTTATCAGGGCCATGTAAAATATTATTGAATTTAACAAAGAGAGTTCGATCGTAACAAAATTCATAAATCCATTTTATCAACTTTCCAGGTATGTATTATCATGGAGCACATACAACAATTGGTGTATATCAACATTGTCATAAGCACCATGCACATCCAGGAATGCGCAGACTGCTGAAGAATTTGATAGCATACATTTTTTCATATCATTAATGAAGTATACAAAACTATCATTTGCACTTTTACCCCTACGGAATCCAAATTGGAATTCAGGTAATAAGTTATGTTTTTCTACAAAATGATCTAACCTGATTTTTAACATTTGTTCAAATAGTTTACCCATGCAAGAAGCTAACAAAATAGGACGGTATGAGTTATAGTCATCTGGAGATTTGTTAGGTTTCAGTATAGGTATAACACATTGAGTTTTCCAAGAAACAGGAAATCACTGTTTACTCCATAAACCATTAAAAATATCTAATAGTATTTTTTTGCTAGACTTATGTAAGTTTTTTATCATTGTAAATGGAATTTGATCTAACACTGGTGTAGTATTTTTGCAAAGCATAATTCTTCATATGTAAATGACTTCAGCAAAAGTGATGCTTCTGGTGTATTTCCTTCAGAATTGAATAGGTTATACAAATTAACATTAGAACTTTCAGATGAAGGCGATTGACACAACTTTGAAATAAATTCAGGAATCCATTCATCATTTTTGTACCTATTTTTACATATATACATACGTTTAAACTTACGAATATTGTTCCAAATTTTAGATATAGGAGTATATCTCATAGGCTTATTTATTGAGCGTAGCGAAAAAATCCTAGGTCTGTGGTATATCTGTTGAGTGATTCACAGATAACTTTCCAACTATTTATCCTAGTTTCTTTTAAAACAATTTTTTTTAATGCGTTTAAATTTTTGTATTCAATGAATGATTCTATTGTAAACTGTGTTCTATATATTAAAAGAGCCTGTTTTGCATTTTTGACTGCCTCTGCACACTCGTTATTCCACCAAGGAGCAGGTGGCTTTATGAGTTTATCTTTGTTGTTGTTGCCTATGAAACATGGAATACATTCAGTTTTTAACTAATCTGAGATATCACAAAATATATTATAGGAATTTAAGGGATTACTTAAATCAGTTTGAAAACTCTCAATAACTTCTTTTGATCTTAAATTATATTTCGTCCAGTCAGCTTTGTGGAATAAGTATTTGACTATATTATCATTACATTTATACATTAACGGGGAAACAGTTAAGTCAATAAAGGTAGGGTAGTGATCACTGCCTAATAAATCATCACCAACATACCATTCACAAAGGGGGGCAATAGCTGGACTGGCACCTGATACATCTATGGCTGATGGTGTTTTATTAGGCCTCTGAATAGTAGTGGGATTTCCAGTATTTAAAATACACAAATTTAATTCAACGAACATTTCATATAACTCCTTTCCTCGTGACTTTGTTGTGGCACAACCAAAAGCTATGTGCAGTCCAGCGTCACCAACCTTAAAATAAGGTAAAATATTGCAGGTGCACCTATTTCTGTCCAAAATTACCAAATACGATGTCATTGTCACCTTGACAACTCGACTAGACTGTCATGGCTATAGACTAATCATATTAGGTGCGTTCGTTTTGGCTCGATTGCGTTTGTAGCAGTTTCAAAAGTGGCATTTGTGTATTAGCGTTCGGATAGAAGCTTTTGCTATTTTTGACCACCAATTACTGCATGCTATCCGAACGGCTTAAAACGTACTTTGACAACCGACAATGTTTTAACAATTTTGCACAGTACGAAACATGGAATTAATCTCTAAAATTAACAAAAAAGTAGGTACCTATATTATTATTATTTCTTTGTTAATGGCTTCTGATAGTTACCTATATAAAAAACATGTGAAACTCTTCAATCCGCCAAATACAACTGTCAAACCAGCAGTTGTCAAAAAACGATCACAACGATCCCACGGTAAGACATGGGTCAAAAATATCACTTTTCTCTGTCATTTGTAGCGTTTTCAAAGCTATCCGAACGGTGAGCGAAAACGATATTTTTGCTCACGAAGTCCCAAAACGAACGGCCCGTGTGATCATTTTTAGCGTTTGTGAGTGTTATTTTTGGCACCGATAGGCTATCCGAACGCCCTAATTGTTTCCGGTAAATTACTTTTCTCTATGTCATATATGGTTGCCAGATGAGGCGAATTATCGCCATTTAGGCTACCTTAGGGGGTCAAATGGCGACCAAAAAAACCAATCGGCTACCAGTAGCCATTTAGGCTACCTAGGAAAATAAGAACGGTCGGTTTAGGCTACTTCAGGATTACTACAATTCTATTAAATTCTTTCTACAATTCTATTATTTTATTTCATAATAACGAGTAGTAACTCATTCTAACTCGCTGTATGATAGATACAGTTCAAAATCAAAACACGAAATCGAGAGTATAGAAACGCTACTAACTTCATTCACAAATTGTAACTAGCCGCGCGCGAAATTTTATATCACGTGTTTCCTAAATTCTTAATTAAGTTGAATGGGAGAGAATTCTTTATTACTTAATACCTTAATACAGACAAAATTTATATTTTTACATGAACCGTATAATTTTGTATGACATAACATAAACATGCACCCCCTTACTTATAAAAACATCGCTATGTAGTTGCTAAGTAATGGATAACTAAACAGTGTTTAAGGAATGCTTAAATATTTCTTACTTATAAACGCTACATAGCACCTCTTTAGCTAAGCAATGGATAATGAGGTCGGACGTATTTTAAACTGACAACATTGTACTAAAAAGTATTATGAATGACCTAAATGGCCAAATAGCATGTATCTAGTGCTAAATATCTTGAAATTAAAAAGTAAATATAATACTTTTCTTTGTATAGTACCACCAACTTAACTGTGCAGTTTTCGAGGGCGCTTCTGGTCAAGGAAATCAACTACGAACTGTCACAATTTGAAGGAATGTTGTAGTTCTTTTTTCTGCCACCTGAACAGATAAGTTGGTGGGTCTGTAACTAAATCAGCTGATCAGAAATATGGGCGCCATCTTGTTACTTAAAATTTAAACAAGGGTGGGATGGTGTTTAAATTGACAGCTGATTTAAGCAGTACTTAGGTACTGGATAAAGTTATGTAGCGTTTATGAGTAAGAAATTTTGCTAATCAGCGGCTAAGTAATGTTTAAAATTTAAGTAGCGTTTATAAGTAAGGCTGTCAATGTTTAATGTATGTATCAAAAAAGACCGATTGAAGCGCCTGGGTCAACTTCTTCCGCTACCACTTCTAGTAGGAATGAGGATTCTCCCGTCTATAGAGATTATTAAATTATAACAACAGGAAATGTTTAACAATTATAATACCTAGTACGTTAAGTAGGTATCAACCTACATTAATATATATTTTTTACAACATAGGTATTTGAGTTAAATATTGGCTACTTTAACAAAATCTTAGGTGCATTAGGCTACTAGTCAAAAAATAAAATAATAGGCGACTTAGACTACTTGATAGGCAAAATTAGGCGACTTGAGTTAGCTGATATCTGGCAACCCTGATGTCATAATGTAATATTACTTGCTCAGTGGTCATATGTCATGGCGCTTTGTAAATATATCACCTCAGATAAATTTAATTCATAAATGTTAATATTTCATTGTGAACATCAATACAATACGGAAATCGCAAAGAAAATGCGAAGTGTGTGGTGTCGAAACACATACAAATATGTTTAAACAATAGATTTCCATGAGATCCAAAACCGGTGAGTTGATGACAATATATCATTGTAATTACATTATTGTTTCAGAGCTAATGATCGCTTGGTTCTTATTGTAATTTAAGTATGTGTTATCATCCAAATTGCTGTAATTACATTTATCTGTATATAAATTACAAATATTTACATAAGTAATGTAAAGTAAGTTTAGTGTTGCTCAAGGAAAGTATCGATACCTTTGTAGTATCGATTTTTTTATAATGTCAGGGGTATGCGTATATATACTTTTTCACAGTGTCAATAAATTAGGAAATATCATATTCGGTGCTGGTGATCATAAAACATCATGCGGAATGTTTTATTATGCCACGAAACTTAACTTACTTTAGGAACAGTTATTTACATCTCACTTGTATTTAAATAACTTTCTTTTTCAGAGATTCATTATGTGTTTTTGGAAAACTTTATTAAACAATGCCTGAGACTAGTATGAGTTCGAGCAATTCGCATTTTCCAAATAAAATTATAAAGAAATTTCATCTGCGGATTTAATTGCTCCATTTCTTGCTACAGGTATGTGCTACGATACTTAGTAATTTTTTTATACTTGCGCCAATCGACTATTGAGATGGCCATATAAAAAAAAATTTGACGATTGTTTCCAATCAAATTGCACCTCAAGCTGCTAAGTTAGCCAGTTCTGATCCATCTTAGGAGAAAAGCATTTTGAAACACCAGGAATTATCAATTTTTCTCTACATAACTGGCACAGTACTTGCTCACTGAACGGCTAGAGCAATATTTACTGTCAAACATATGTAAATTGACCTAAATATTATACAATTAATAATAAATAGTGTAAATAACGTCATATCTCCGCTTGTGATAATAATCTGACTTGTTTTTTTTTTCAGTTAATTTATACAAAACTCCGTCGCTTAATTGAATGCTGAATCGATAAAGCTATGGCATGGAATTTAAGGTACTATGTCACCTCAATACTATATTAAAATCAACATGTGTCCTATACGATCCCAATTACTATTTATTTAAATACATACTTATAATACTATTCTCTAACTTGTTTGATTTTAAAATTAACCAACTTTCGAGAGCAGTTAAATAAACTTTTTTGTAATTTCAGATATGGATATGTCACGCAGATAATATTTGTTGGATCAATTAATAGAACAAAACAGTGCAGAAGAAGCTTCTTGCAATACAAATAAAATAAATCAGCTGCGAGATTAAATTAAATATCAAAATAATTCAACTACCTACACCAAAATTTTTTTTAAAAGTCTATAGTCTGTATATAATAAAAAAGGTGTTAAAAAAGGTGCGTCAAAAAATACTACCTTTTATGATTGAACTACAAATAATAATAATTGTTAACAGTTGATGATAACAAGTTTACTAGTGCAACTTACTTGCAGTATTTTTTACTTTTACATATACGACAATTAGAAAATAAGTATTATATATTGAAAATGCTTATGTATAATGAAAATTAAAAAATATATACACCGTGTCCCAAAATTCAACGATAAGCCGGCATCGGTGCATGGACCTACTCATGACTACTCGGGAAAAAATAAAAAAAAAATTATAACTCTTTTTTTTTTAATTGCAGAGACTTTTATAAAGTTGCGCCAACTTTTAATAAAACTTGCCATGGTAGTGTCCATACTTTTTTTTTAACCCAGACTATAGAAAGTGCATAGAATGTTAAAATCTATGAAAATAATAAGAAAAAAATTTTTTTTTACTGATTTTAGTAAAATAACTACAGACTTTCTGTAATTTTAAAGGATTGTGGTAGATAGCCGTCCTTCTTAGGTTGCTAATGCACAAAAAATATCAAAAATATGTCAAAAATTGTGGTCATGGTAGTTGAAAATAGCATAATGGGTATCGAATATCGATGAAATTTATAAAAGTCTCTGTAATTAATAAAAAAAGAGTTATAATTTTTTTTTTTTTTTTTCCGAGGAGTCATGAGTAGGTCCATGCACCGATGCCGGCTTATTGTTGAATTTTGGGACACGGTGTATATAATAAAAATGTTCTAGTGCTTATACACAAATTACTTTGGAACTATGTATACAGACCTCAATAATACGGTTTTCGATAGCGAAGATATATAGCACGATAATATATTTTGATGATATTGAATAAATAATTACATCTGTGTGAAATATTTGTTTTATTTTATATTTCGTTAACATTTATTTTATAAACCTAACCTACCTACAATTTTTTCCTATATCGATTATAATGGAATTGATTTCATTGTTACTAATCGATTTTAGGGAATCAGTAGTACAACACTCACAAATGTCACTATTATTGTGTTGGCCATATTGTTTTCATTTGTAATGGTTGGTAAAAAATAAAACTTCAAATCTGAGTTTCAAAACAACAAGGTCCGTGCCAACTCTTAATATTACTTGCTCAGTGGCTATGTGATGTGCATTAAAATCTCCAGAGATAAGACAAGGTTTAGGCAATGTATTTAATATGTTTCTTAATTTATTAAGGCGAATTCGTTTCTTTTTTCTAGGAGGACAATATATACAAGCTACTGCAATGGGGCCAGCCTGCGTCTCAACACACACCGCTAGCACTTGAATGTCCTCATAGAATGGACAGTCAATAATCTTGTATTTAATATTATTTTTAATTAGTATACCAACACCACCATGTTCATTTTCAGCGTTTTTATGTATAAAGTTATATCCCGGAAAGTTAATGGGAATGCTTGTAGATTTTAACCAAGTTTCGTTAATAAGGTACATATCTATATTATGTTTGTGCAAGAATGAATGTAATAACGGTTTTTTATTATTTAAGCTTTGCATATAATGTTGTACTATTCTAAATAAATAGTCCTCCATTGAGAGGTTTACAAGTTTTTTAAAAGGATTTCCTTTATTTTTGATGCATTTTTAAGAACATCTTCAGACATATTCCCTAACAAAACCAGGGTCTTAACCATTGCATTTAAGATTCTGTCATCAATTACAGTGTCAGTATTAATTTGTTGCTCTACAGTTTTATGAGAGGTCTCGGGTAAAGTGGCAGGGCTCTTTGTTTGTGGAGGCTTAGCAATCATACCAGTAGAGACAGGCACAGATTGTAGACGCGGCTGGGATTTTGGTATAGCTGGAAAATTTTGTATATAGTTGGAGCTAAGGTTTTTGGCTACATTTGCATATGATTGCTTTTGTTTAGCAATACGCTCCATCTTGCTAGGACATGTCTTAGATATAGCTAGATGGGCACCACCACAATTACTGCATTTAAATTCAGCTTCATTTTTGCAGTCCTTGTAGGAATGCTCACCTGAGCATATAGAACATACCTGTAAATTTTTACATATTTTCGCTGAGTGATTGAATTTCAAGCAGCGATAGCATTGCATTACTGGAGGAACATACATACTCACTGGTATCCTCCAGTGATCCAAATAAATACATTGAGGCAAAACACCTCTGACAAAAAGTGACTGTGACTGTCTTTAAGGGTTCTAAGTTTCCTTCATTTTTTTTCATGAATCTTCTTACTGCAACTATTTCGTACTCACCGGATAATTTACGATACAATTCCTCATTGCTCAGCTCTGTGGGACATGTTGTATAACTCCTACTTTCTCCACAAAGGACGAGGGTATGAAAGCTCTTATGTTTACTTTTTCTAGGGATACTTCATTGCAAAAGAAGTCATTGGCATCTGTAGATTGCTTAAAAGTGATTTTAAGCTTTTGACGTAGCCTTTTTAGCCCTTTACGTATTTTCCTATAATTTTTTGGTAATGGGGTCTTTATTGCCTAATTTTTCCTCGTTTGTGCTTTTCAAGAACACTGCAAATTCTTTATGGTTACTTTTATCAGGGTATAGCCTCTTGTAATTAGGTTTAAATATGGTTTGTACTTAGCGTCCTCAGTTTCGAAACTGCCGCTGGCCAAGTCAAGATCCACGGAGCCGTTCTTCCTTTTGCGCCTTTTTACAGTGGAGAAACCACTATCATCTTCTCCTTCGCTTTCCGCAGGCATTGTTAGATATAACTGATATCTAACTATATTGATGTGAATATAAATTTTTTAAACAGAAAATTTAAATCGACCGCTCTTTTCGACCTTCCCGCCAAAAGTCCCAAGCAAGTGATCAGTGTTCAGTGCTGCCAACTCCAAAAGTACAAATTATCGTTTTGACACCAAAAAGATTTTGTTGCACTCGGAGTACGCTCTGCACTTTTACTCTAACATCATTCACAACATAATCAACATCGTTCACAACCTTCGAGTAGAGCGCAACTTTTTAACTATCAAAAATGGTCGTTACAAGGTTCTTTAACTGACATGACCTTGACATTTCTTGATGAGAGAATTTTAGGCACTCTTTTGTATTTTACAGCTAACGGTAGTTATTGCTTTTCAAACATCATAAAACTTCTATTTATTTTGCTAGTTCCCCGCCAAAAATCTATATTTGAGGTTATAAAACAACCGAGTCGTTCCAAACCTTCGAGTAAGTTATAGCAACCGACAACTACACTCTGAGGCTTGGAACGCGGCCCCGGTATGTTCATGGACATAAATTATCTAAGATCCACAGGTATGTTTCATTGAATCAATGAAACATGCATATGTACAATCTGTCAATTGTACATATAAAATAAAGAGAAGCAAATTGTAAAAATCTACTCTACCATGCATTTTTTTTTAAATACTAGAAAAAGCTTTGTGAGTGCTCGCGTTTATTTTACAACCTGATTCTAGTAGTGTCATCTAGTATTAAGTAGATTAACTACGATGTGTTTGATTAAGTATGGAGTTCTATTGCAGCGATGTTAACGCTTTGGTTTTCTAACAGGTGGCGCTAGTAGTACTATAACATATCCAATGAATACAACATTTTATGTAAGTTATAATATAATAGGTAATTTATAAGGTTATAATATATAACATTGACTTAGATATACTATTAGCTCAATGTTATAAAATGAATATTTTGGATAGATATCTCGTCTATTATGAAGTTAAATTACTGTTTGTTTTATTTTTATTGCTGATAGGTAAGCCTTTGACCACAATCTCATCTGAAGGTAAGTGATGATGCGGCTGAAGGTGTTAACAGGCTTAACCTAGAATTACTGGCTCTCAAGAACAGTTGCCCGAACACACCCATAGGTGCTTGGCGACAGATTTTCTACCTGAAGGTGGTCGCTAGCCAGGCGGGCATTCGCAAAAATGCCCTACCACCATGCGGTGAAGCTGAATTCCGCGGCGGGATTCGAACCATGGACCTGCTGCGCGGCCGTCCATAGCCCAATGCTGCTTCAATATTTTAAAGCACAAATCTTGAGCACAAGCGTGATAGATTTTAATAGGGGGCCACAAAATGTTCAAATTGTGGGATAGGAATAGGGCTCGCTTCGCTCGTCCTAATAATTTGATTTCTACATTTTACAAACTAGTCGCAATTCTGATGGCACATTCTATAAAATATATAGATGGCACCAAAGTATCAAAAAATTTGTTCCTAAAACTGTTTAGAACTGAACAAAACAACATTCCCAATTCTGCTGGTGTCGCATTATAGTAAATTTTAGTGTGACGACTCTAAAATTTATTTAACTAAGTTGGTAGTCTAAAATTAATTTAATTAGTACACTAATATTTGTAAAATCTGCTCTTCTTCTCTGCTAATCTGTTATGTAATAAATTAATAAGTTATGGTGGCTATAACATTGGATTTTTCTATTTTGTTGAAAAGGAAATGTTGTATTATTTGCTCATTTTAGAGCGTAACTTGAGAAAACAAGCGTTTTATGCAGATAAAACCCGGTTTAACAGAGAAACGAATCTAAAATGGCTCCGAAAATGACCCATTTGCATAATGTAGACACAGTGTGCAATTTAGAGGTTAATGATTTTTGGTTATATATACTATTACCGAGTTCCACCTTCCACCGAGAACCACCCTCTTTTCATTAAAAGTGTTTAGGTAATACGGGTGAGTGAACATATTGCCATCTACTGAGCACAGTACCAGACGTCGGATTGCTTTGTAAGATTTTTCAAATTTAACTGTACTAACCTAGAATTGAACAAAGAAGAGGTTAAATTGTTATTTTCAGGCCCTATTATACTATCAAAGTAAGAATCTCCAATCGGTTAAGTAAGTAACACGTACCATAGACAAAATTAAAATTCACTTTGTCGCTACTCGACGTTAGATGATTATAAGTTTACCAAGCTCCGGAGAGAATAATAGAAAATGTACACGAACTCAAGTACTTTTATTTTCTGCCTTGTACACAGTAACATATATCTAATATTCTACTTGATCGTCTCGCGGTTAAGCCCAGAATGCCGCGTTGTGCCACCGACCATCTTTCTTTATTTTTTTCCGGAAGTCCCCATCCCACCGCTACCGCCATCGGCCTCTAGAGTCGTTGATGACGAGTCTTCCGTCTGTCAAAGATACTGATAATGTGGTTGCCAGTATATAAAATTAAAATAATAAGTTATTGCAACCAAATAAGAATCGATAAAATTGAATAAAATTACAAACCCTAACAATCGACCATCCTGACGACGTGTGCGTCCCCGCATACGCCCCCGGTGGGACCCTAACAATCGGCATTATGGTCGGTCGCACAACAGCTCATAGGCAACTTAATCATATTTATTACACAACTTCTAAAATACAATTTCTGAATTTTCAAAATTAGATTACAAGGTTTCCTAACTTCACAATAGACCAGAATCATATTATTTATATTTATCTTTAAGTACATAACAACAATATAGTGAATGAATTGTTTAGCAAAAAATATTTTAAAACAATACTTGATTTACAATATATTTAAAGCGTTTATATATCTGTAAATGATCATACATGTACGACTAGAAATTATGCTTAGTTCAATTACTTCGAAAGCATCAAGACAAGTGCTGATCGATTCAGCTCAATGCATGATCTCTATATACTATGGCTTCGGGCATCACTAGATACGGACCGATCGATTCGGATTCGTATTATGACCATCTTCCAACGCCAACTCGAAGAAACAAAGTGACACCAACCTGGTGTACACAAGACGATCGATTACTTGTGACACGCAGGTGGGACAACTTGGTGGTATTGAACGTCTCAAGACACGGAACGATCGATTCGAATCCATGCATGATCGTTCAACTACCAACTCGAAAATACTCGACACCAGCTGGCAGGCACAAGCCGATCGATTACTTGTGGCGGCGCAGTGGGAGATCTGTTCTGGTCCCATCAACACACGTGATCGATTCTCGTGGTTGATCTGGTGTACACAAGACGATCGATTACTTGTGACACGCAGGTAGGACAACTTGGTGGTATTGGACGTCTCAAGACACGGAACGATCGATTCGAATCCATGCATGATCGTCCAACTACCAACTCGAAAATACTCGACACCAGCTGGCAGGCACAAGCCGATCGATTACTTGTGGAGGCGCAGTGGGAGCTCTGTTCTGGTTGCATCAACACACGTGATCGATTCTCGTGGTTGATCTGAAAAGATACAAAGAAAACTATCTGTAGTAACATGCCTCTATTATTAATTTAACAATCAATTAACATCATTCATCATCATCATCATCTACAACGTTGGTGTTTGTGTTTCTGACGGGCTTAATGAAGCAAAATTTGATGAAGGCATCCACAACTACGAGAAGATGCGTATACCCTCTGTTTGACTTAAGGAAGGGGCAAGGTGATCAACGTGTAGCGTATTAAATGGCACATATATTTTTGGAATGGGGTGGCGTAACTTCTTATTTGCATTTAAGTAATTTTTAGCACATGCGCATTCTATTAGGGCGTTCGGATAGCCTATCGGTGTCAAAAATAACACTCATAAACGCTAAAAATGATCACACGGGCCGTTCGTTTTGGGACTTCGTGAGCAAAAATATCGTTTTCGCTCACCGTTCGGATAGCTTTGAAAACGCTACAAATGACAGAGAAAAGTGATATTTTTGACCCATGTCTTACCGTGGGATCGTTGTGATCGTTTTTTGACAACTGCTGTTTTGACAGTTGTATATGGCGCGATTGAAGAATTCACAAGTTTTTTATAGAGTATTTATATTATATATAAATATATAATATAAATACTATATTATATAGTAGGTACCTACTTGTTTTGTTAATTTTAGAGATTGATTCCATGTTTCGTACTGTGCAAAATTGTTAAAATATTGTCGGTTGTCAAAGTATGTTATAAGCCGTTCGGATAGCATGCAGTAATTGGTGGTCAAAAATAGCAAAAGCTTCTATCCGAACGCTAAAACACTAATGTCACTTTTGAAACTGCTACAAACGCAATCGAGCCAAAACGAACGCCCCTTATGCAGGAGTTAATATATTTTTTTAACAAATTTGGACATCTTGGCGAAGTAATAGTTTTTCTTTAGTCTTTCCAAAGTCTTTTCGACGCCAAAATGTCCAATATCATCGTTATTCATATGACAGATTTGCCACCTTGCATCCTTCGGAACTACCCATCGAATATTATTGTTGTCACCATCTAGATAACGATAAAGTCTATTTTCCTTCACAACATAATTCCTATTGATTTAGTTTAACCCTTTTTCGTCAGAATCACTGCTCAGAATATTTTTAAATCCTGCTGATTTCGGAATCTCCCAGATGTTATGGTGATGGAACAAGCCCGAGACCCACCTAATGTTAAGCGGACTAACCTCTGCCTATAACAGATGCATTTCATCACAAGTGTCATGAACTGCACTGTGCCCGTCACTGTGAGACATAACTGTAAAGTCTCCTGTGCCTGTAATTTCACTGGTTCTCAAGGACAGCTGCCGGAACACACCGTTAGGTGCTTGGCGATAGATTTTCTACTTTAGGGTGATCGCTAGGGCGCAGGCGGACACTCGCAAAATGCCCTTCCACCATGCGGTGAAAGCTCAAGCTCGCGGCGGGATGTGAACCATGAACCTGCTGCGCGGCAGTCCATAGCTAATGCCACTGAGCTATCACTGCTTCAAAAAGTTAAAGAGTATCACAGGCGCAAACTGTTCAGAAAGAATGTCTTCGCTTATAGTTACAGGATTTTTCGTCATAATACGTCAACATGGCTCATTTTCGTATCAGACCTGTACTCTATTGAACAATCAAATTCTTGCAGTGCTATCCACCTACGAGCAATTCTCGGGTTCAAGTCTCTGTTAAGAAATGTGGAACGCAATGCACTACAGTCGGTGATAATCTTGAATGCCTTACCCAACAGAAACTCTAAACTTTCGCAATGAGAAGACTGCCAATGTTTCCAACTCATATAAGTGAAAGTTATTCTCTTTTGGTGAAGTTTGCCTGCTGTAGTAAGCGACTGGGCGGAAATGGGTGACAAATGAACTTTCGCTGGAGAAGTATACCACCTATACCTATTTTACTCGCGTCGGTGTGTAATTTGGTTTCCGCTGCAGGGTCCTATATCACGAGAATTGGCCTGGATATCAATCTGGTCTTAAGACATTCAAAAGCCTATTCCTGTGTAACGCTTCATTTCCATACTGCTGCCCTTTTTCACAGTTTACTTAATGAAAAAGTGATTATAGCGAACTCTTTAATAAATTTACGAAAATAGCTCACCAGCCCAAGACATTGTCTAACATTGTGTACGTTCTCAGGACGTGGAAAATCCTGAACGCTTACAATCTTTTATTCACCTGGTTTTACCCCTCAGCACTAATTTCGTATCCGAGATAGCTAATTTTATCACCAAGAAATTTACATTTACATACTTACATTCTGAGATTAGCCTTTCCTATCACCTGTAACACGTCCTCAAGATGTTCGAGACATTTAGATCAAGCGTGACTAAGCAAGCTTGATTTGTAAGTCGAGCTATCTCATCTTCGATGATGAGAATGGGATATCTTTCCTTAACAGTTACTGAATTTAACATGCGATAGTCTATGTACATCCTTACCGAACCATCACTTTTACGTACGAGCAAAATTGGGCTAGCATAGTAAGAGGCGAATATCCTAACTCTACCGGCATTTAACATTTCGTCTACCATGGAACGAGCTTTCTCCCGTTCATGATGGGACAAACGATATGGGCGATATACAATTAGGCGATCACTATTCAGCTCTATGTGCATTTCGGCTAAATTAGTGCACCCTAAATCATTGAGCGATGTCGCAAAACAATGCTTGAAGCTTTTCAATAAATCTAAAAGACGTTGCTTATCACCTTCCCATACATGTTGTCCTTAACAAACCTAAGTTATATCGATCTAATGTGTACCCGAGCTCATATCTGACGATGGCTCCGCAATGACTTGACAAAATGTACCTGCTCTGCTCGACAAAATACGGAATCGTTCGTAATTCGACACTGCCCTGATGATGTCAATATTTCTATATAAATACGTCCACATTTAGCATGATAAAGACCTCCAGATACGTAATATTGCCTGTTCGGCTCACTTGCAACGCTATTTTATATCAAGATGCTACCACTAAATGATGGTACAATCTCAGCTCAAACCGTGGTTGCACCATGTAATTCAGGCACACCAACTGTTCTAACCTTTACCATTCACTCTCATTGTCTAAATTGGGTTGTGGCAATTCATTATCTAAGTTACGATTTTATACGCGATTTTGTGTGGTTGTTCAGTGTAAGACTGACCTATCAACACTGGTTTGTCCAACATTTCAACATTCACAACTTTGCATACAACCCGGGCAGTAACATCGTCTACACTTAGTTCAAGCGATAGCTCGCGTAACTACGAGTACTGCACTAAAGTATTCCCAAAACCTTTCATAACTGATGTTACGTTGTTGTGAGACAATCCTAATTTATGAGCAACTGACGCTCTAACTAAAGTGACATCACTCCCAAAGTGTACAAACGCTGTCTACGAGGTACCATTTATTTGCACTACTTTCGTAAATTTTGAATGAGGGCCCGCATTATTATTCAGAGAATCAATACACATAGCTTTTTTTTTTATTGCATTCGCGGGCTGTTGCTTTGTTTTTTCGCCTGATTTGCTGCAGAAAATATCGGCTGTATGCCCAAATTTACTACAATTTGAACATTTAAGGTGCGTACCACTTGGAGTCAAATCCGCCATAAACGATAAAAACGATCACACTCCTAAGTTGTTCCACTTGGGTCTTGGCATTATTTTCGCCATAAACGCAATGAAGCCACTGAAACAGTTTGTAGTGCCTACATCTAATGACAAAAGTGGCAAATTTTAGTGATATTCATAGCGTTCTTAACCTAAATGGAACAGGGGATAACAGTTACTAGAATATAACGAAATTGGCGTCAAATGGAATACGCCCTTAATCTTAAGTTAACTTGGTTTTTGTATGACAATTTACACTTAACTTGAGTTTAACTCGCGTTTCCTCTTTGGCGCAAGTGGGTCTAAGTGTTGCCGTTCTAGGGACCTTGTCGCTAGAACTAGGGGATTTTGTGAAAGTTTAGCGGATAAAATTCTAAATTTAGCGGGAAAAAACTTTTTGGCGACTTCTAACGACTTTTAGGCGAGTCAATATATCACTAGTAGGGCAAACATCTTTATTTTGAAATTAAGATACTGACTCGTTAAACATAATAAATCAATTTATATATACGTTATAATTAACCATGGCGGCAAAGCAAGACCAAAAGAAACTCGAGAGGCATCAACTGCCTTTTCTGTTGACGTTGACATTAGAATTGAAGATCCTGGTGACTTCGTATTTAATTTTGAAATTTAATTACAGGTGCCTAGCTAATAATTATTATTCTGAAATGGTTTTTACATAGATATTGAACTCATTTATAAATAAGTTATTCCAACTACAAGATTATAAAATCCACAATATTTTCGTATTTTGCCTTTTCATTTAAAATGTAATGAACAGAAACTGAGGGTGACAGCCGATTTAGTTCAATTGGGATGCATAATTTGCTCTGCTGATGACCCAATTGTTGATTACAACAAAAAAAAATGTCTTGTGTCTCCCCATGTCTTGCATATCGTCGGTGTGGCCACCTATCTACAAAATAGAGAAGTAAATTACGTTTTATTAGAGAATAAGGTACATCATCTTCTAGTAGGGAAACTAAACTAGAATCGATACTTTTTTTAGCGTTACATAATATGTAATATGAGTTTTAGCGACATTTAGCGGATTTTTAATGAACGATTTTTGCCATATCTAGAGGGATTTCTAAAACTGGCTAGAGACTTTTAAATTTGTGGAACGGCAACACTGCATGCAATTGTAAATAGTAAGGTTCCGGTGGCCGAATTGAATAGGAATCCGGCACGAAATCGGAGGACGCGGGTTCGATTCTCGTCCGGGTAAAAAGTTTTGTACTCCAATAATTTATGAATAAGTGAGTATGATAAAAAAATCTTAGTTTTAAATATACTTGGCGAAATGATTACTAGCATTTTACCTTTCATTCTGATCTGTATTATTGTACATATATGTATACAATATTTTTTTACATACTTGGTAATGTTATAATTACATTTGCATGGTGGAAGGGCATTTTGCGATTGCCCGCCTGGATAGCTACCACCCTCAAGTAGAAAATCTGTCACCAAGCTAACCTAACGGTGTGTTCCGGCAGGAGTCCTTGAGAGCCATTGAAATTACACGCAAGGTGACGGGCGCAGCGCAATTTCTCACTTGTGATGAAATGCATCTGTTCTTGGCAGAGGTTAGTTCGCTTAACATCAGGTGGGCTTCGAGCTTGGTCAGTCACTATTGTGACAGACAAAACATGTTTCTTTTCTGTTATTACATAAAAAAAAACATATATATATTTTCTCTCGTATTTATGTCGCATTAATACAGGCAACAGAAACATCGAAAATTTATTATACGAGAGAGAGAGACTATCACTTATAGGCAACGTTGCCCTTAAATTTAGCGCAGGCGTCCATACTTTCAGCAGCATAATAATGTCTCTCCGCCATTATGAAAAATTTCCAAAAAGTGAAACGACAAAAAAAAATGGGCTTATCGAACCTGCTCACAAAATTTTATGAATATCGGTTAAGAAATGCGACCTGAAGAGGAGAACAACCGGAGATACGAAAGAATTTTTGAGTCTAAGAGTTTATCGTATATCAAATTTACCAGCCTAAGTAGTTCACATTATATGTGAAGATGTCACCAGGTCACCACTGTCGTCGGAAAGACGCTCATTCAAAACGGAAGGGAATAAATCGACTGTCCAGCGTCCGCTTCCATAGCCCAGGGCGGCGGTGAGAAGGTTCAAGTTCCCCTGGAAAAAAATGTGTTCGCTTATCAAATCAAATCAAAATTGTTTATTTCAGATATCATAGATCCATATACATTAGTAATACACCAACCTTAGCACTTAGTGTTAGTAACAGAAATTTACATAAAGCAAAGCGATTTTTATATGATGACTGCGGGACAATTTTTATTACTTGACCATCACGTGTACAAAATGCCTTATGAAAGTAGAAGTTAAGTCGTCTGCTACAGTTTTGAGGATGATGTTGTTACTGTTCCACGTTCTATTTCTTACAGATGCCACTTTTTTGCACATGACAGCGTGAAAACCATCAGTCTGATACTGGGTAAACATCTCAGAAGCACTGCAGAAGCGTGGAAGTCCCAACATAATCCTAAAAATATTATTGTATTGGATACGAAGGTCATCCAGCGATTTTTTGATACAGTCAGCAGACAGCATGCGTCAATTCTGATTAAATCATTCATATGAAACTAAAACAATACTTTCAATCGGATTATTGTGTATAATTATGTACTTAATGCGGTGGATTAAGTACATAATTACAATCGTGTAAAAATATCAGGCGTAAATTTATGGTCAATTTATATTCAGGCGCCAAAAATAAACACAAACTTCTTACTCTGAAATGTGTTTAAATTTTGATATTATTTGGTTTTCAAGACTATTACCATAGGCTTATGAGCGTAGCGAAAAAATCCTACGTCTATGACTATTACACATAAAAATCAAATGGCTTTACCTAAAGACTTAACCGATTTTGATGTAAGAGATATCGTTAGATTTGTTTTGAAAGCGCAAGTGACACTAGGTACATAAAATAAAAACCAAACTGGCGGATTTTAGACGCCATATTGTGAGATAAAAAAAATATTTTTCTTACAAACCCATCGAGTAGGGTATCAAAATGAGAGCTTTAAAAAACGATTCCATAAATATATATAACTTGCAGTTTTCATTTCAATGGAACGATAAAACGTTCAATGTAAATAAATAATTTGCAGTCGGGGTTTTTAATTAATTTATACTTGTGTTATTAGATACTTATTAGATAATAACAAATATTTTTAAAATATTTTATGAAAACATCAAATTAATATTTTAATAAAACACAGAAAATTTCTCGATCGTGCGCTCGTCGAGTCAAGACCTCCTGAGGATGCTTCGTGTAGAAGCGAAAGGCGTCGAAAATTCTTCCGGTTTGGCTGCGTGGCGTTTGTGACGTCACGTCGGCTTAACAGGAAAATTAGGCGAAATTGTCACTAGATATATTTTTTGTATTTTTATGTGTTTTATTGAAATATTAATTTGATGTTTTCATAACATATTTTAAATATATTTGTTATTATTAAATATGAATTTCCGCAAAGTAACGCCTGAATCTATTTATTTATACTTATTAGACAGATCTAGGAACTAACAAGGAACTAAAAAGTCATTATTCCCAGGTAAGTAGAATCGTAGGCTGCCGTATAGAAGAGCAGATGCACAAACCACAAAGGTGTCCGTTCTATAAACATCCATTCTTTCAAGGATCAAAGATTCAAAGCCTTCAATAGCGTGGCGGCGCGGTGGGCTAGCTTTTAATAAGATTTATTGTAACTGATCTTGTTGTGACAACGACAATGGTGCTATATCCTTGCCGGTAAAATCTGTAAATATTGCCTTTGTGTGGTCTTGGGATTTATTGTTGGGCACAAAGTCAAAATTCTTACAAACGCACCTGGACGAAATTGTAATTGAACTGACGGACTTTCGCAGCGAGCTTTTTTTACAATTTGACATACTGTGGGTTTTTGGAAGAATAGATATCAGTTTTTTTTATCAATCTAACTATGTTGGGAAGGATATTTTGTTTTGGAATTTGCGGGTAGGTATATTTAGTCGCTGTCTTATTTAAGCTGCTAGTGAATTTGAGAACAGTATTTTTGTGATTTAAGGTAATGGCAGGATATAAAAATAAAAATGCAACCAAATACAATTGTGGTGGAATACTCTATTCAACAACAAAAAAACTTCTAGATCTGATAATGCAGTTGGTTGCGCTGATTCAAAGACGATTTCTATGTAAACTGTAACGTAAGGTTGTTGCAATTATATCCCTATATATCTGTCCACTCCTGCACATACACCTCTGCATGCGTGTGAAAGAGACTGCGTCACACAACTGCGATAGTGGCGCGCCCTATCGCGAGTGTCAAGATGGATTGGAAGCAAGTGCTATACCGACGCGCCTGCGATACTCTCGTGTGAAAAACTCAAAATTTGTGAATTTGTGTCAAGTGGGATGCTTCATAACTATTGGAAGGACTGATAAACACCAGCATCGACCAATAAAGGTATTGTGCACCTTCCTTATATAGAACTGATTCGTTCTTTCCAACTCCCGTGCAGTTCTATTGTCATCCAATTCTCTCGCCGCATCAGCCTGATTTAAATATATATTTTTCGCAAATTTCGCTTAACCCGCGCAAACAGCAGTTAAAAGTAATGCGTTGTCATACTAGAAAAATACGATATAAGCGTTGACTCGAGAAAGTTTCTCTTTTTTTGGAAGTCAGTTAAAACCGGCTCAAAACGTCTCGTAGGCGCACGTCCACGTTTCGTGACTAGACTATTTCTGTGCATATTTAATCAAAATTAGTTTAGTGGTCGGAGGAAGTAACAAACATAGAGAAAAACATGCTATAAGTACATACTGTATCAGCCGGATTGTCCACTGCTGAACACAGCCTCCCCCATTAAGGGGGGGTTTGTCATAGTCTCCACGCTGCTGGGCAGGCGTCTTGGGATCGCATTATAAGATAACAGTTCCTCAGTAGGCGCTGCTGCTCACCTTCCGGTGTTTTTTCCCGTAGTCGCCTCTTACGACATTTACGGAGGAGTTTTTATTTATTTTTTTATGTTATTGTGACGGAACAAGCCTGAGGCCCACCTGATGTTAAGTGGACTAACCTCTGCCTAGAACAGATGCATGTCGTCAACGACGAATTGCACTGTGTCCGTCACACTGAGACGAACAGTTGTTAGGTCTCATGTGCCTGTAATTTTTCTGGCTCTCAAGGACTGCTGCCGGAACACACTGGTATGTGCCTGGCGACAGATTTTCTACTTGAGATGAGGGGGTGACATTCTAGCCCGATACCCCATGGGGCTAACGGGGTATAAGTATATATATGTAAGTAATATATGACGAGGACACAGTTTTGGTTCCTAGGCACAGAACAGATTAGATATAAGCCATATAACTACTCGTACGAAAACAGACTTGTGTCACCATTCAGTCCAAACAAAGGGCTAACTACTTACCCCCAGCAAATGTGTTGATACCATTGAGTTATGGTAATGCATAGATACCTCCAGACAAGACTCCAAAACGAATCTACTCGAATCACGAGAAACATTTTAATCTTAACGACATATATAAACGTAAAGTTGTACTTTCCCGTCACTAAAAGGCGATTGTTGTTAAATTTAACGGCACATAAAATAAAATGAAATAGCTCTGACTCACGGTAATTACTGTATTGACGAGTTGAGTGTACCTGAGATGATCTAGTTAGTTTTAATGAGAACTATAACTCTACAGACAGAAGATTTGATTTCATGGCGATTGGCTTCACCCAGCCCAGCTAGATTTTCGGCAAGGATTTCATGAAACAGCGCATCTAGATTTTTAATTGCAATTTTGATTTATTTGTATTTTGTATGCTCGAGTCAATTTTAATTTTTGTTAAAATTACTTTTATATTTAAGGATTTTGTATAATTCATGGTCACTAGTACTAATATTTTAAATGCGAAAGTTTGTCAGCGTCAAGCATGCGTGAGGACTTCAGTGAGGATGGGAGTGTGTCTGTTTGGTACTCCCTCACGCTTAAATGGCAGAAACAATTTCGATGAAACTTGGAATATAGTTTAAGTGCTGGATTAATCCATAAAAATATTTCTTCATCATCATTATCTACGCGGGTGAAATCGCGGAGAGTAGCTACTATAATTAAACAAGAGATTTACAATTGCTTTACCCCCGTGGGCTGCCGAGTTAGAATTTCACCTCCCCATATCATTCCGTGGGTGTTGTAAGATGCGACTAAGTGAAAATACTGGAAGGTGAGCAGTAACGTCTTCTAAAGAACTGCCATCTTACACTGCGATCCCCAAACCACCTGCCAAGCGTGAGGATTTCGGCAAATACCCCCTTAATAGGGGAGGCTGTGTTCAGCAGTAGACGATCCGGGTGATACGGTACAGTAGAGTATACAGTTTGTTTCTCAAGAACATATAGTCTTATAATTTTTTTACGGTCTCTACAGATCTAACTACAGAATCTTCCAGAAATTACCAATTTATTTCAGTGGATTGTATAATAATGTGATATTATACTATTTCGATTATAAGGAGTCACGAATAAAGTCGGTTTACTGGAATAAAAACCCGTATTAAATGTACTCAAGCAAGTATAGATCTCTTTGATCTAGCATTTCTTCTAAAATAAGAAAGAAAAGGTTACCTTTTACTTACATTAGAGTCTTACCTTACGACTTGTGCCGTATAGTAATGGATAACATTGGCCAACGTTTTTACAACGTCTAAAGAAATTACATTAAAGTAATGGATGCTGAGATGTTCAGTTCTAGGCCGAATGTAACTGTTATACTATCGGTCGTCGTTTAGGATCCAGAGTCCAGTTATTTCCACCGAAATAGTATTTCCATCGAAGAGCACTCTAGCGAATGTTACAAATAAGGATGGACATCCGTTCGTCCTTATTTGTGGCAATTAATTTATGGAGTTTCAATATTCATCGTCATGACATCAACCGGAACATCCCCGTTGAACAAAATCTACCCCATTAGGGAAATTTGTCATTTTGCCAGCCGTCTTGGGTTACAGTAGAAGTTGTCAGTAAGGTGCTGCTTCCCACTTTCTTGTATCTCTCCCTAAGTCGTCTCTTACGCCACCCATATGTGAAGAAATGCGGGATGTCATTCTAACCCGGCACCGCACGGGCCGTTGAATATTCTCTCTGGCAAAAACTATTCGACAGATTTTGATGAAATCTTGGCACAGGGAAAACAAGTAGCATGGAGACTGTACCTACTGAATACATTGTATTCCTAAACAAAATTAATTACTATGGCACTACGCTTCCGGTAGGAGTGTGACACTAAAAAATCTAAAGATGTTGCGGGCGCAGCAGCTCATACTTGCATATTATGTTATAGCGGCTCACGAAAGAAGCATACCCCCAAATCGTCATCATCACGATTAACCGGAACATCCGCAGTAGAACAAAGGGGTTCTCACATTATACCGTACTGTATCAGCCGGATCATCCCATAAACTGAGAGTTTTGCAATAATCCCAACTTGGCATGCGTTTTGGGGATAAGATGGCAGTTCCTGAGAAGGCTCTGCTGCCCATGCACATCCTGTAATTTTTTCTTCGTCTCCCGTCAAATTCATTATTAAAAAAAATTCAATCAGATGTACCTAACGTTACATCTTAGGAGCGGGAACGAAATGGTGCAATAAGTAAGCTGTAGGTCGTAGGCTCTAGGACTCTACATCACAACAATACGACCAGTAAATTGCCCGGGAGCGTGTCGTAAGAGGCGACCTAAAGAAAAATGTGAGATGGGCAGCAGCGGATTCTGAAGAACTGCCATCCCCTAGTAGCATTAATAGCATTCTGTGTTGGTACTTCCGTAGTGTGTGAGCACAACTATGTTGGCCTCACAACTTACTAACATGGCCGTTTTTTTGTTAGTAACGAACAGAACTATACGGTAAAGGTATCATTAAGCAAGGCTTTACATGCTCTTGATCACTTCTGGTACATGATATGTTTTATCTAAGCTTTACGTAAACTTTTCACACAGTGTTACAAACATTTTGGCTATGCCAAAATGTTTCTTATTTACTTGAATATTGGAAGTAGAGTTTGACCTATGATAGCATACCTATAAAAAACAGCAAAACGTTAAGAGCTTTCCTTTTTATAGACGAACTTCAAGGAGCTTTTCTTTAACGTAGCTTTTTGTAGATTTTTTATTGTAGGAAATGAGAAGTCGCTCTCTCTGTACTTTTGGTAAGTATACTATTGAATCCTTAGACATTACAGAATCTAAAAATAGATCATTTCAAGTTATTCGTTTTATGTACAGTAAAAACAATATTATAAATAAGCATTTGTCTTGGGAAGAAGACTGCGTTGGGAAATCAAATTTTATAGTTATTTTTCTTATTTTTACACAAGTATAAGTGTTAGCCTTTGACCACTTTCGCACCTGATGGTAAATCATGATGTGCTCGAGGTCGGTAAACAGGCTTTACCTAGGTCCTAGAATGATCAACTCACAAACACAACTGACGGAACAAACTGTTAGGTGCTTGGCAGCTGATTTCCTACTTAAGGGGTATCTAGCCATTCGGGCATTCGAATGCCCTACCACCATGCAAATATTCAATGCTAAACATTATTACGGTGTAACAAAAACAAACAAAATCGGAAGGTGAACTATTGAGTACAGACTATAGTTTAGGACTCAAGGCACGTATGTGATTGGTCATTTCAGTATATCTCTGTATCACGCAACGTGAATTCCGAATGAATTACGCGAATTGTTTATGGGTCGATAGGCGCAGATTTCGACGGGATTTGATCGGTAAAAACCAACGAGTAGTAGAGTGGGCAATATAATACGAGCCCGACAATATCAGCTACCAATTTCTGAATACAAAAACTTAAACAAAAAGTACTTTACAGATTTTCGTATGTTTGTTTCATGTTCAGCGCCTTAAAGATTTGGTATACTAAATATAATAAGTAACATATAAAAAATAACTATGTAGAAAATCGACAAAAGCAAAACTTTGCATTGAATTTTAAAATACCGAAAAGAGCCAAATAATTACACTTAATAAATTAAAACACCTATATTGTTTTTTTCGCACTTAGGTATAGCTATAGCACACTGCACTCACAAACATACTACCACGTTCTGCCATTAGGTTTTTATTGGTGCTTTTTATTTTCAGTACCCAATAACGGAAAACTTATAAGCTGTTTCTGTATTTTCTCATAATATGAGAGTGGACAAACCTCAGGTCATAGAAACAAGGAACATTTGAAAAAAAAAACAAATGACATTTAATGAAAAACTAACGTTTGTGCCTCATTTTGAAAATATCAACAAAAAGGCTTCGAAGATGTTGGGATTCCTTATTCGGAACAGTAAAGATTTTCATAATCCTACAACTAAAATTATATTGTATAACTGTCTAGTTCGTAGTGTGTTAGAGTATTGTAGCCCTGTCTGGAGACCACACTATGCCGTGCATACTCTAAGACTAGAAAGAGTACAAAAAAGATTTATGTGGCATTTAACTTATTCCAATAAAACAATTAAGCAGTTACGTTCATACAGCGAAAGACTAACTTTTTTTTTATTCCATCTTTGCTCCAAAGACACATTAAATTAGATTTATTATTTTTGCATAAATTACTGCACAACAATATTAATTGTCCTATTTATTCTTTTAACAAAATTTAGACTTAGAGTACCATTTCAATATCCACGTAAACAAATAACCCCTTTTGCCCCTATATTCCGTAGAACTGTTTTGGGGGCGAACTCGCCTGTTCCCAGATTTAGCAAACTAATTAACGAATATCAAAACGATACAGCAGATATTTTTGGAGACCCCTTGCCAAAATATAAAATTAAATGAATTTAACAGTCATGGCCAAATCGGCCAACCCTAAACTTTTCCCATATAGTAAAATATCATATTAAATTACATATAAAATTTGTATTCTTTAAGTTTTGTTTTTATGTACAGAACAGAAGGTACATCCTTCTCGGTTTTTATAATAAATAATGCATGCTGTGCTTGTCTTTATAAACAATGCATTTAGCTTAAGAACCTAGAGTAAGAATATGGTATAACCTATACATGTAACAGTGTAATTGTTAATGATAAGCCTTAAATAAATAAATAAACAAGGAACAACCTTGTTTCTATTATCTGAGTCTGTCCACGAGAGGGACAAACGCTGCACAAGCTGAGCATAACCCTGTTGCCAATAAGATTACATGATATATTCATATTAATGATTTAACTTTGGTAGGGGCACTAAATATATTTTTTATTTTTTTATGTGAAGCTTTTGAAGTCCTATGTTAATGTGTAAATTGACAGTTGACGATAACTGCCTCATTGGTACTTGTTTAAAAGCGAGAATCTCGAATCGTTTGGACCTTAGAGTCTAAGCCTTAGTCACCTCTGCCTACCCTATCCGGGATAACAGACGTGAGGATACTTGTGTTGGCTTAGTCCCGAAATCCCCTGTAAGTTTATCATTACTGCTTCAAGATGAATGGCATAAATCGTTTCCTCTAGAGTATGTGCCTGTACGTTGATGTTTAAATTTGAAGTATTTCCGAACCGATACGACTTACATAGGAACCTACAAGTAGATTTTTTATTAACCTACAAGTAGACCTTTTTTCATACTTGATAGGCTAGCTTATGACCATTATCTCGCCTGATGGTAAATGATGATGTGGTCGAAGATGCTGTCAGGCTAACCTAGAATTAATTCCCGTCTCAAAGGCAACGCATCCTTTATACTTCTGGTGTTGCGGATGTCTGTGGGTGACGGTGATCACTAACCACCAGGTTCTGTTCAGATCAATTCATCAGGCATGTCCTCCTTTAAAAAAAAAAACAATTACAGCTGCTGCAGCAACGAGTAGGTAATGTTGAGCGCCTGTCATCGTTAAGATAGCAAGTGCTAGTAGCGTGTAGACGTATTATAAAACTTAAGTCAAAACAAAAGTATGCGTTTGGCATAACAAATGGTTTGCTAGTAATTGGTATGTCGAAGGAAGTTAATTTATTTTCAGTACCATTAAACCAAATATATGTGGAGATTTACCTGTACATATTTTTTGTTTATTTTTTGGTAGTACATTTTAGTTCCGTACAAAGAGTCGGGTGTACGAGACCCTTTTACTAACCCTATGCACAGAAAAAAAGGAATACTTGAGCCAACGCAGTGTGTTTTTATTCAAAAATATTTGTGATTCATATATATTGAAAACAATATATTCTTGAAAACACAATATTCTCAGGAATATATTCTTGAATCAAAGTATATATTGCATTCTTCTTTGGAGATATCGTTAAAGTGTTTAATTAAATACGAATATGGTTAGTTTTGAATCCAAGAATCTTACCATAAATATTTGTAAGTGAAGCACCTTAATTACATTCAACAAGAATATTTAAAAATATTTCAAGAAAGAATATAGAACTTTTATTTAGAGAATAAAATGTTAACAGAAAAATTCCTATTTTATTGTTAGAAGAATATTTTCGTTATCTTGAAATAATAATTTGAATACTTTATGTGAAGAAATATTTCTTGGATCAAAACAATATTCCTAAGAATATTCGAGTGTAATATCAAGACTCGATTATTTTTCAGTTCAGAATATATTCTTGTTGTAATACAGAATTGTCTTAAATTTATTAAGACAATGTATATTCTTGGCTAAAGAAGTCTTTTTTTCTGTGTGCGCATTTTGTCCATTCATTCGTCTGAAGGGGCGGTAGCTGGCTGATACTCTCACAGAACGAGTATGCGTTACTATTATGGCGGGTATCCCAACAAATCCCCAATCCATTATTTTTGCTCGATCGTAAAAAGGGTACTGTACTGTATCAACCATAGAGATCTAGTTTCTGTGATCTGTGGTATCAACCGAATAGTCCACTGCTAAACACAGCCTTCCCCAATATGGGGGTTTGCCATAATCTACCCGCTTGGCAGGCGGCTTGGGGATCGCAGTGTGAGACATCAGTTACCACAGAAAAATGCTGCCGCCCACGTGGAACGAGTGGGACACGCTCTAAGCATGCCGAAGTTAATGCCCCCCCCCCCCTTCCCCCGCCCCGGCTTTGCACAGGTATTAAACGTATTTTTTTTATAATATTCTATAGCCTATGTTCATCAGGGATAATGCAGTAGTTTTATATTTCATTCGTTACATACAAATATACAAATCTTTCCTCTTTATAATATTAGTACTTATACTTAGATAAGAACTACCTATTGTTTGCTAATTTAAAATGAGAAACGTATAATATCTCTAAATAAACTGAATCACATATTTTATTTTTACACAAGTACTATAATGTAACAAAACATGAATATGTACCTATCTAATGTGTAAATTTTAGTGCGAAACTATTGGTACGCGAGTCCGACCTCTTAATTACGGCGGGTGGTGGTACTAATTCTAAAGTTTATCTTGAAGAATATAAACGATACTTATTATCGAGATTAAAAACATGCGAGGATAAAGGGTCCGTAGACTTCGTAACGTTCAAAATTCAAATGTGTAAGTATATACTTACTAAGTATGCACACCCACCTTGCATGCATAAAAACCTGGTATCTATACATGATTATTTTACTAATATTGGCTTCCTTAAGGGTGAACTGGTCCGACAGTTCTTTACACAAACGTGGTAGGGTGATCATTCCCTTATTTGAGGATTTAGGTCCAAAACAAAGCATGATTTCGATTGAACTCGTCATTATCTAGGTTTGTATCGTAACGAAATTTTTAAAAGATAATTAAGTTGAGTGTTATGAGCCTCGAAACATTTTCATATAAAGTTTTCAAGGCTCATAACTTTCAACTTAATTCTCTTTCCACACAAACCTAGATAATGACGAGTTCAATCGATATTATGCTTAATTCTATACCTAAAATCTCAAATAAGGGAGTGATCACCCAACTGCGTTTGTATGGAGAAATGTACGGCCAGTTCAACCTTAACTCTTTAAAATAAGGTAAATACGATACAACTAAAGTCCAACTGATTCTTTTATCCAGTGTTTACGACGGTCATAACAGTCAACTTCATTACTGCAATTCATCATTACTCATGGCATTGTATCCAACCACCCATTAAGTCGGTTTAACTGCTTTAATTTCGGGCTTTCCCTCAAACCTCATTGATGGCTAATCACGACCAGACAAGGTAATCCTACAATTTATTGGCTGTAATAGATGGTGACATCTAATCAACATTTTGGTATCGATAAAGTTGATCATCAGTTCGTAGACTTCTAGCAGAGTAAATAATAGTACTAGGTTCTATATTCGAGTATATGAATACCAGTTTTGTTGACATAATACTAGCACTTTACTTTTCTTTTCTTTTTTTTTATGTTATTGTGATGGAACAAGCTCGAGGCCCAACTGAAGTTAAGTGCACTAACCTCTGCCTATAACAGTTGCAATTGCACTGCGCCCGTCACATTGAGACATATAGTTGTAAAGTCTCATTGTGCCTGTAATTTCACTGGCTCTTAAGGACCACTGCCGGAACACACCTTTCGGTGCTTGGCGACAGACTTACTTGATACGTATCGTCTCTTAAATCTTGGTTTCACGCTGAAAGTAAATCAGAAACAGATCACTATCCATTTAGGAAGTACAACTGAATGGTCGCCTATTCAGCTTCAGCTTTGATCAATCAAATATCATATCTGATGCAAGTGATGATGCTTACGAAGATGGTAGCTGGCTTTAAGAATGGGAACTACGTAGTATCTCTCGAGGACCTATTCTGCCGGAACACATCGTTTGTTGTATTGTAACTCTTATACTGACAGAGTTAAATGGGTAGAGGTGGACTAGGTTTTTAATTTAGCTTTACTTACAAACAGGTATATACATATATTGATATCATCTTATTTTTATAATTTTCATAGGTTAGTAGTCGGAGTACTGCATTTTTACAAGTAAGTTTTATGAGCTATCTGTAGGTAATCGATAAGCGATCGGCAAGAAAATAGATTTGAAAATTGTATTAATTTTGGTAGGGTTTTAGTTAGGGTTAAGTAAAACCATCCAAACTGCTGCCTAGCTAACCCTCAAGTTGAAAACCGGTTAGCCAAACACGCAACGGTCTGTTCTAGCAGCTGTTTTGAGGCAATTCTCATTCTAGTCGTTAAAGGCTTGCCTGTCAGGTATACCTTTGAAAAAAAGGCTAACTACTATTAGCCATTGCGTACTTAACTTTCGTTATTTATACTAGTAGCACGGTGAGACCTCATGACCCAAATATGATTTATTTTACGTTTTCAACCCACATATTATTATCTCCACTGTTTTGAAAACTGTACAAAAAATGCATCGATAAAAAAAAAAACAAAATCGAACCTGCTTAAAATATCACGATAATCGGTTGTGAAATGCGACATGTAGAGGATGGAGAAGAACCGTCGGACATACGCCGGACAGACATACCGACGAAAGCCCTTTTGCCAAAGCTGCAACGGACACACTTTGCTCTCGCTTCACGCTTGCTCTTCTTTTTATTCCTGATAGGTTAGCCTTTGACCACTATCTCACCTGATGGTAAGTGATGATGTGGTCGAATATGTTGTTCACGCTAACCTAGAAGTCCTGGCTCTCAAGGACAGCTGCCGTAACATACCGTTAGGTGCTTGGCGACAGATTTTCTACTTCAGGGTGGTAGCTAGCCAGGCGGGAATCAGCATGCCCTACCACCATGCTTTAACGACTGCCATCCTTAGACAACAACCGGTACCGACGGCTTAACGTGCCCTCCGAAGCACGGAAGTGGTCAGTAGTAATAATGTCACTAGCGGTCACCCATCCAACTCATGACCGCGGGCGACATTGCTTAACTTTGCTGATCGGCAGTTAAGTAATACATAAACAGCTAAGTAAACTTCGCTACGAGCGTTTCAAATTGGTCGGTCTGTCGAATATATATTATATAATAGGTTAAATAAAAAGAAGTAGGTACATAGGTAATAAATATGAACAATCAATGAACTTGTTTTACCTATACCAGAATTTTAGTGTAATGGCTTTTACTCTTCCTTTACTGCATTACTAGCTAATATCTTCGGCTTGGGCCACCTGGAATAATGTTATATCTTCAGGAGAAAAGTATCCGTTTCAGATAGGTAAAAAATAAATAACACACACACAGACTTTTGCATTTATAATGTCGCAATAGCGTGATTTATATCTACGCAGTAAGATATCGGAAATGTATCTCTTGCCAACAGTTGTTAATGAATGGTTATTGAAATGCAATAAATAAGGCCACAATGCAAGGGCGTTAACAAAAGGGCCAGTCACAATACTAAAGTTACTTATTCGGGTTAAATAGTGGACCACCCTTAATATTTGGGTACGCTGTGGTCGTCTGTGGTGGGTCATTTCGGTCAGTTTACAAAGAATGGGGTATTGAACTTTTGTCTCCTATTGTCAGTTATTGCAGTCATTGGTTGTTATCAGAGCAGTTATGTGGTAGGCCAATACAGGTATTGTGTGTACAGTGTCAATACTACTATTAGGGTATACAGCTACTAAGGGTAGGATCACAAAATTAATATAGGAGTCCTTTAATATTATCTGTTATGTTTTGGTATAGGTGTGCACACAAGGGGCATACACACATATAATCAATTTGCTTCGGTTCGAAGTCAAAGTGCAATCCAACTCATTTTGTTTTCCTCGACAGGAGACACAAAATAAGATCAGTCACACTAAGAAGTCCTACCTGGTGCGGATTATTTCTGTAAACTCGGTTACTATGGAATAAAAATTCAAATGTACCACTTATGTTTGAAATTATGTAAATTTTATTATAATACCTCCCTTAGTGCCCAGTCACTGAATTATAATCGCAAATTGACATTAGAGATTTCAAGAAATAATTTATTTAGGAATAGGATCTTCAGTAGGTATGTATGACCTTTATTAAAGGATCAGTATTTAGAGCCATATGAAGACATGTCCGGGCCTAAGATTCGTAATATTTTAGAGACCGTCATTTTACGCAGATTTAAAATGGACCCCATTTGGACTCCTGTCTAATATTAAAAGACGCAGAAATGGATGAGTACGAGGGAAATTCAAAGTATTCTTGGATTTAATCATCAACCTAATAGCCCAGACTTGACACCTAGTGGCTTTTTTGTTCCCGAAGCTGAAAAAAGAGATTAATGGAAAACGTTTCTCCGACGATGAAGAGCAGAAACTATAAGTTTTCAGAAAAGGATGAACGTAATTGTTTGGGGGAATTAAAAAGATGATTTCGCGTTGTAAGATTACAAGGAGCTGAACAGAAAATGAAATTACTTCAGTTTTTTCCGCCTTTCTTCTCATATCCATACCGGGAATACTTTGAACTCTCTTCCTAGGTTATGAAAAATTACAGCGCGTTTGATTCCCGCTCGAGATTAAATTTTGTGCTCTAGAAATCTAAATATTATTTTTGCTATACACGCTACAGTGCTTGTAATCATGGAAATATATTATTAAATAATTTGTGCCTTAATAGACCCGTTAGTGATTTATAAATATAAAACTAAATTTTTAGACATTGAAACTTAAAATTTTCCCATCCGCTGTTATCATTTCGATTTGGATCAACAATGCTTACAAATTGGAAATGTAGGTGCAAGCGCAGTCATCGCCACCGCCGCGCCATAATTAGGGATTCATTTTTATAAAATATCGTGGTTATTCTCACGAGCTTCCATTTCGTTCGTGACGTGTCTAAAATTCCAGTGGACAAAGGGCTGTGGGCACAGAATATATAACAGTAACTTGGGGGTAGCGGAGAGTAGCGTAGGTAGCGTGAGGTAGCGTGGTCCGAGAGCCTTCCTCAATATCGTGGACAGCGGGGCACCATTGTCACTGCGTTCATTGTGCCGCGGAGCACAGACCAAAAATCATTAATTTTGTATCACAAAGGCAGAACCCACAAATCGAAGACCTGAAAAAAATTAGGGCCCATTCAGTTTCGGTCACTGACACATATCGAGATACAACCGAGGAGTAATTCCAAACTTTAATTATTCCACGATGACGTTGGAACTAAGGCGATAGTCTGAACTGAAATAGAGACTTCTTTGTGCCACAAATATTGAAGTAATACGTAATAATTTTAGAGACCATAAATTCATATTATTCCATACCTACACATATGAATGCCTGGTGGTCATTGGTGCTCGTAAAATTAGAATAAGCTTCTTTGTTATATCTTTATGTGGAGCAGTTAAGTTCTCAAATAGTTCTGTAAACCGATACAAGGTGTTGGTGGTATAAATCACTAGGTCTTTTGTGATTAGATTAATGTCACAGTCAAATATATCCCTAACCGGAGCGTGACAAACGTAACCGGATTAACCAGCTCTATAAAAACAAGAAAAAAGCTTTCAGTTTTCTATTTACAAATCGTATCTATATGTAATTATTTATTTTAATCCCCAAATAAATTATTGAAAATTAGATTCTGTGACAGTTATACTATTAGGGTATCGTCGTCATTTTGTACATACCTTCAAAATACACATAGATTCACTCTCACGAAGGCACGCCCCTCCACAGTAAATTATTGATGCACATTTGTATGAGCAGTCCTCATTTGTACTGTTAACTGTTCCCTTCACACTCGCCTTGTATATATGTACTCATATATCTACATGCTTTGCCAATCGGCTTTCGGCAGTCCTGTCTACATTTCCAAACCATCTCAGCATTCTATCGTCGAATAATGTCAATGTTTCTCATTCACTCCTTATTGTTTTCTTACGACGCAGGTCACTCTGTCTTTTAAAATCACACTATACGCATGTCTCAAAGGGTTTCATCTCAACTGTATTTATCGGATATGATTCTTTTTCTGCCATACTATATTTTCACAACCATAGATAAATGCGGTCACCTACAATCTTCTATGCAGCACCAGCATCACACTTGATCACATTTTGTCATGTTTATGTTATTTGTTATGAATAATAATTACAATTTAAGTGATCTAGGTAATACCTACTAAGTAAAATGCACTTTACACTAAGCGCAATATCGTTACCAACAATAACATCTCTTAGCTACATTTTACAAGATCATTAGAAGTTAATAATCCAGGCAATATAAGAATCAATATCCTAATATGGCTTTTGTACTCTGATCATGAATATTATATTCCACTGTACAGGACCATGATTCGCAACCAGCTGAAACGGAATTGTAATATGTCATCAAAACATTAAACAAACCATTCAGCTATCAATAACGTGGTGCGGAACAAACGCGATTAAAGCCACGACTGCAGCCAGCCATGCAGTCGACGAGAACTGCACAGATGTTTGGGGATATAAATAAAAAGTAAAAAGCAAAAACACGCTCTTTTACTTTGGCTTTGTCATAGCGAAATTCGCTTTTATCCCGTAAACCGGAATCGGCGGACCCTCCGCTTAATAATGCTAATCATAATAGCATTACATTCATTCCTCGGATTTCGTCAAGTATCTGAGTCGCATCAATTTTTTTCTCCCATCCCGATGGTTTTCTCGTTAAAAAACATTAATTTAATCAGGGGTGGCTTCCTTGCTAATTTAAAAATGCGGTGTGCTGATTGTGTGAATGACGTGGCTGAATGAAGTTGGGAGTTTTTTTGAAGATGAGATTACGGGGAAATCGACTTTGAAATTGCATTTGAAGTAAGTAATTAGATTTGTTCAAGATCCGTTTCTTATTCCAGATTAGAGAAGCAGGAGGTGCCCGCGGCAATGAACAAAACCCCACATTAGTGCAATATTGTTAATTCAGACACTTGTTGCTATATATACCTCACAAAGTATGTGTATTTATCTATAAAGTAGGGATCATTTAATTGTCAGTAAAATAATGCTCCATATATATAAACATCAATAATTTTGATTGCTGCCCATAGACTGGATCGCAAAACAATAAAGTCATTTTAGGAATAACACCATTTAAAATAACCATGCACTATTGATTGAACTATGAATTAACCGAGAAATCTAATTCGGTATAGATAGGTACTTAAATAAGAATCTTTCCCAAAAAACTAACCACAACATATTTGCACATTTGGCAACATTATCCCCGGATAAAGCAACAATGTGGCCTTAACTTTGTATTCAGAAACCACCATTAGCACAACTGATACAAAATATTTTGACGTTTACTACCACCACATACGTATGGGCCCACAGGGAATCCTGCCATTAGGTGCATGCAGGCTCAGATACAGTCAAAGGCAGACAGCAACGAAGATCGATTCGATTTATGCGTTTTTTTGCGGATTCACACAATGCACCCCATTTATTGACAGATAATAGAAAGAAGGATGCGCAGGGAACAGTTGGTCGGAATCGATTCAACTTGTAACGCGGTTAGCTATGGTGATCAAAATCACATGTTGGTATCATTCAACGTCATTAACTCAAATTGACGCCTCACGATAGGTAATTTTAGTAACTGTGAAGTCACATTTTCCATCAACGAAGTGACTTATAGCTCCCTAAAGAGTCAACATGTTATATTTCGTAATCAAGGCCCTTTGAACGACACGAATGTATCTCTGTATTGTGGCGGTGATTAATTTGGGATGTCAACCACAACAGGCCACTAAAGACCCGGGAAATTTTATTTTCTCATCGCTCATTCGAACAACAGAGTAACGCAGGATGCGCGTGCAATAAAAAGTGGATTTAACATTTTTCAGTGGTTCTCCTAAGCGGAACCAGGTAATGTTGAACCTTTACGTTTCAGTGTTTAGTTCTTCTGGGATCATTTTAAGTTGCGGTAGAAGCGGATAGTGTAGGTCTTCGTGTGTTGGTTGGTGATGAATCGGCTGACGAGTTGGGTAGCCGTTCTGATTTACAACTTCCTGAACGAGCGGCACGTTAGCGCTGCACTTGATGGCTGCGACATGCATTATGAAATTATTCCTTATTTTAGACTCTCCCACGAGAATAGTTGTAAGCTTGGTGTTTAACTTCTATAGATTTAAAAATACTTCAATAGGGCATTCTCCAGATTCTACTGCGTTTATATGAGGCTAAATATTGACATATTCTACCGCATCCTCACTTATCAGTCAAAAGTAAATAAATGTACGAGGGAAAATACACAAAAATGCAGTATGAAGAATGATCTGGCTTACCCTTATTCCGGTCATCTGAGTTGGTACAATATGTCTTCTATAACAATACATAAAACCGAACATCTAAATAAGCTTGTTTACTAACAACACATTCGAAGATCATGGACACAATGGTAAAATGACTTTAGTGCCGTATGCCGTATTATGTTTTAAACCTATGTTCTGAAATTTTCAATATTGTTAAATTATCACAAGACATGCGTTGGTTGAATTTGAATATTACGCCTGGTTTCTTGATGGATAGGCGGAGACCACTGATTTCTACTTATTAAAGTATTTCTCGGCATATATCTTGCTTCGTTCACTTATTTCCTATTACTAATATGCTACATTAGGTACATTAATAATATGCTACATTTATTTCAATATTTTTAATCGCAATTACGACAGAAAAAGTCTGTTCAGACTAGACTGTACATATGAAGTAGTTCTAAGAAGCATTGCATCTATATTAATATACTATGGGAATCACACCAATTTTTCAAGACAAGTTTTCTGTTTGTCAATTTATTAGGGAATGAAAGGAACGTGTGTAATGGCGAAATTATTAAAGAAATAAATAAACGTGAAATTCCTTTGACTGCTTGCCGACACGTTTAAAAGAGCACTCGTTTTGATCAGTTAAGTTTGCGGGAAATTTTTGTGCTCCGTTCCATGGAGTATCCTAATAAATTCTTTTCCATCTTCCGACAGCTTTTGTTCAATGCAATGTTCTTTGTTTCATTGATTGAACGATAAAATATCTTCAATAACCTTCTTCACCATCTTTTAAATACGTCAAAATTACTTCCGCTTTGGAATCACTTCATCGAATCTTGGCGATTGACGTACATTTCAAGAGTGCCTTCTTCACTTCGTTCTCACTACCGTCTCTGGGAAGCGCTTGATTGGGTTTTTACAGAGCTTTTTTAAGATACCTTTATTACCTACTTGATTGTTGGATTTTAGTTATCATTACATAGTTAACTCAGATGTAATGATAACCATACATGATGATTTGAATATGCTACAAAAGTTTATTTAATAACCGATTATTCAATAAGATAAAGAAGAAGAGTTAAGACATCTTCAGGATGCTTCGTGTATAATCGAAACGCGTCGAAAATTCTCCGGTTTGCTACTTGGCGTTTGTGAGGTCACATTAGGCGGAATTGTTACAAGATATTATTGTACGTTTATATAATAAAGTGTTTTTCTAAAATATTTTTCTTAAAATGTATTCAAAATATTATTTTTAAATATGGATTTCCGCCAAGTAGCTAACGCCTAAAAGTATTTATTATTAAACAAAAAAATTTAGGTCTTGAAGTTTGGCAAGTTAATTATTGTAAGGCTCGACCAATCAACCGTATGCTATTTAATTTAATTTTTGGGTCATATAATATTATTTTATTTATTTATAGCCTTTGACCACTACCTCACCTGATGGTAATTTTGGCATATGGTATTATGGTAAATTACTGGCTCACATGGACAGCTGCCGGAGTACCGTTAGGTGCTTGGCGACACATTTTCTACTTGAGGGTGTAGTAGAGTAGTGAGTATAGTGAGGACTCAGTAGTAATGCCACTAGGAGTCACCTCCAAGTCATGACCGCGGACTGAGCTGATCGGTTAAGCAAACATAGCTACGAGCGCTTTAAAGTGTACTTTCCAGTGCTAGTGGAAATAACACCTACCACATGTCATATCTGAGACCCACGAATATGTAATTTTTTAAACACTTTCAAGTAGGTACTAATGAAAATATCGAAGTACCGCTGGTCCAAATTAGATACTCTTGCAGGTTCTACAACAGACTTATATACATAGTTTTTTTTAAACAGTGCAGAAGAAGTGGTTCGAATCCCGCCGCGGGCTTGAGCTTCACCGCATGGTGGAAGGGCATTTTGCGAATGCCCACCTGGCTAGCGACCACCCTAAAGTAGAAAATTTGTCGCCAAGCACCTAACGGTGTGTTCCGGCAGCAGTCCTTGAGAGCCAGTGAAATTACAGGCACATGAGACTTAAGAACTATGTCTCAAGGTGACGGGCGTACTGCAATTCGTGACTTGTGACGAAATGCATCTGTTATAGGCAGAGGTTAGTCCGCTTAACATCAGGTGGGCCTCGGGCTTGTTCCGAAAGTACAAAAAAAAACTACACTAACTACTAACTAGTCATCATAATATCGAAGTAGCGCTGGTCCAATTTTTTTTTTAATATATTTTTTTTTATTGTGACGGAACAAGGCCGAGGCCCACCTGATGTTAAGTGGACTAACCTCTGCCTATAACAGACGCATTTCGTCAACGACCAAATGCACACACTGAGACGTTCAGTTGTTAGGTCTCATTAGCCTGTAATTTTTAAGCCTATTCAGATACTCTTGCAGTTTCTACAACCAACTCACAGAGTTTTTTAACCTATCTTAGCTTAACAGGCTTGAATAGAAGCTTTAAATACCTTTCCCGTTTTGGTGCGTCATTAACATGAATATGAAATTCAATATAGCTTATAGTCAAGTTAGCTTTTTAAGTCGTTAAATCTTCACAGGTGACTAATTAAATTCGATATTTTCATGAATTTCAAATTAAAATTTAAACTGTTTTTAATGATGTTACTGGTCCCACAAATTCCGTCAAGCTTATTAAACAGGCTGACGATACGGTCTGTATTTTGTTTCATAATTAATGTCGTACTACTAATGTCCCCGTGGGGTGCCGGATTAGACTAGCACCCTCCCATATATTCTTGTGGGTGTCATACGAGGCGATGCATGAACAAATACCAGGAGCCGGGCAGCAACACCTTCTGGAGAATTGCCACCTTATACTGCAATCCCCAAGACGCCTGCCAAGCGTGGGGATTATGGCAAATCTAAAATAGGAGAGGAGGATTTGTTGAACAGTGGACAATCCGGTTGATGTCATGAATATCGTACTTATATTTTATTTTTTATTGCTGATAAATAAGCCTTTCACCACAATCTGACCTGATAGTAAGTGATGATGTGGTCGAAGATGTCAACAGGCTTAACCTAGAATGACTGGCTCTCAAGGACAGCTGCCGTAACACACCGTAAAGCGCTTGGCGACAGATTTTCTACTTAAGGGGGCCGCTAACCAGGCGGGCATTCGCAAAATGTCCTTCCACCATGTGAAGCTCAAGCCGGCGGTAGGGATCGAACCAGGGTACTGCGGCACGGCAGTCCATAGGTATTACCGCTCGGCCAACATTGCTTCAGTTCATACACTTTCTGTATTTGCAGCACTTCATGCAACCCATCTTGGCAAATCTCGTTACCTATAAATTTCTGCCGTTTATTCAATTATCAGCCCATTCATAAAATATTGATAAGTATTGGATGGAAATTCTATTTTCTTACTCTTAATAATCTTATTTTGTTTCTTCCTTATTTCCGGTGGGCTACCGCTTGACCAAAATCTTACGTGGTAGGTAATGATGAAGTTGAAGATGGTAACAGGCATAGAGAAATAAATTTCATTCTCTTTTCTGTGGTAACAGGGTTCACCTAAAATGAGAGCTGGCTCTCAAACACACCGTTGGGCGCGTTTGGTGACATAGTGTCTACTTTAGGGAGTGGTAGCGAGCCAGACGGGCGTTCGCAAAATAATCTACCATCAGGCATTTAATAATTAGAAGAGATACATTTTCTTAAAAATGTGTCTATATATATATATATATTTTTTTTTATACGGTATCCCTTTATTGACAAATTACTACGAAATATATACAACACTACAGCTACTTACTACAATAAAAGCATTTAGACAAACTATATCTAAGTCATTGCAGACTCACAGGCAGTGCAAATGCTCCAGCCCACTGCCAGTTGGCTGCGTGCCCAGCATGCTAGCAGCATTGCTCCGTTGAATAGCAATGCTTATTCGTTGATAATAATAATAATTATTAATAACAAATTGTCAAGCAAATTTTCTTTAACGAAAAGTCAATGCCATCTAATAATAACAAATATTTTTAAAATATTTTATGTACACATCAAATTAATATTTTAATAAAACACTTAAAAATACAAAAATATATCTAGTGACAATTCCGCCTAATTTTCCTGTTAAGCCGACGTGACGTCACAAACGCCACGCAGCCAAACCGGAAGAATTTTCGACGCGTTTCGCTTCTACACGAAGCATCCTCAGGAGGTCTTGACTCTACGAGCGCACGATCGAGAATCGATCGATTGATTTGTGACGTCACGTCGGCGTAACAGGAAAATTAGGCGGAATTGTCACTAGATATATTTTTGTATTTTTTAAGTGTTTTATTAAAATATTAATTTAATGTTTTCATAAATTATTTTAAAAATATTTGTTATGGATTTCCGCAAAGTAACGCCTGAATCTATTTATTATCTCAATGCCATCTCTTGGAAGTCTTGTAGATAAGTAATAATTATTATCTAATATGTGGTAAGAAGTTATATATAATGGTTGTTAGAGTAATTATACTATACCAACCCACATAGGCAGGGAAACGGCAAGAAGATGATAAGTACAGTTACTACACTATACTCTAGTTTTGTTCATGTACTCTACTAAAATTGCAAATGTTGAAGCAATGATGGCCGAGCGGTAATAGCTATGGACTGCCGTGCCGCAGTTCCCTGGTTCGATCCCCACCACCGGCTTGAGCTTCACCTGGAAGGGCATTTTGCGATTACCCGCCTGGCTAGCTACCACCCTCAAGTAGAAAATCTCAAGTCACCAAACACCTAACGGTGTGTTCCGGCAGCAGTCCTTGAGAGCCAGTGAAATTACAGGCACATGAGACATAGTTATTAATGTCTCAAGGGGACGGGCGCAGTGCTATTCGTCACTTGTGATGAAATGCATCTGTTCTAGGCAGAGGTTAGTCCGTTTAACATCAGATGGGCCTCGAGCTTGTTCCGTCACAATAACATAAAAAAATATATATTTCTGTAGTAAAGTAATTACTCCGTACTGCAGGGAAGATCCATCAACTGTGATACTGGTCTTACTCAGGTAAGTTTCAAAATTGTGTGAATTTTAGTCACCTACGAGATAGCAAATGGATGGGAACTCATTTCGAATGATGTCATCAAGCGCGTGAGTTAACAAGTCGTTGAGATAAGCTGGGTTATCGCAAATGCGTCAGCATCAGGTAGTTTCCAGGACGGAACAAAGGAAAATCGATTTTTAATGCTGATCCTTATCAAACTGACTAAGGTGTTAAGTGAATGAAATTTGGAGTAAATAAATAATTACAACATGAATACCGATAGAATTTTAAAGATAATGTAATGCTTTGAACGATAAAGGAACCTAACTGCATATCTAACTACATACATACTTTTTTTATGCTTGATAGCTTAGAATGCTATGAAGCAGTGATGGCTCAGTGGCATTGGCTATGGAGTGCCGTGCAACAGGTCCATGGTTCGAATCCCGCCACGGCCTTGAGCTTCACCGCATGGTGAAAGGGTATTTTATGAATGACCGCCTGGCTAGCGACCACCCTCAAGTAGAAAATCTGTCGCCAAGCACCTAACAGTGTGCTCCGGCAGCAGTCCTTGAGAGCCAGAAAATTTACAGGCTAATGAGACCTAACAACTGGACGTCTCAGTGTGATGGGCACAGTGTAATTCGTCGTTGACGAAATGCGTCTGTTATAGGCAGAGGTTAGTCCACTTAACATCAGGTGGGCCTCGGGCTTGTTCTGTCACAATAACTTAAATAAATAAAAAAAAAATTACTCTTTGACCACTATCTCACCCTAATGATAAGTGATGATGTGGTCGAAGATGTTCTCTCAAGAACAGCTGCCGAAACACACCGTTAGCTTGGCGACAGATTTTCAACTTGAGGGTATTAGCTAGCCAGGCGGGCATTCGCAAAATGCTCTACCACCATGCTGTAACGACTGCTATCCAAAGACAACAACCGGGACCGACGGCTTAACTTGCCCTCCGAAGCCCGGAAGCGCTCAGTAGTAATGTAACTAGCGGTTACCCATCCAAGTCATGACCGTGGCGGACGTTGCTTTACTTTGCTGATCGGTTAATAACGGCTAACCAAACTGCGCTACGAGCGTTTCAAAATATAATTTGATTTTATTTTACAGCTAGCCTTAGCCCACATGGTTAGTTTGACCAAAATCTTAGTTATTGGAAAGTGAAGATGAGGTCGAAGATGGTAAAATACTGCCTCTTAATTGACAAGCTGGAGTACCTACACAGTTAGGTACTTGGCATCATATTATCTACTTGACGGTGGTAGCTAGCCAAATGATGCCCTACAACCATGCGAAGAGGTTTACGGTTTCTAATTCTTATACCTATATGCTGTAAGAAATTCCTTTCAAATTTTATATATATGGTATATATTCTAGGTCAACGAGAAGTACCCTAAACCTATATAGGCTTTGGGTCGCTTGTGAAATCGAAAAATATATGCGATGATAGATGATCATAACTTTTGATCGCATTGACTTGCAGGTTCACAATTGAAAGAAACCGAAATCTGAGATATAAATTTCAGTTTGATACCTCTACGTTCATCAGAAAAAAGGTTTTGACAGATAGACAGACGGACAACAAAGTCAACTAAATAATAACTGAAAGAAAAAACTATTTAGGTTTGTCACATAATTATCTATTTAAAAGCCGAAGAACTTTGTTTCGGTCCGAACTAATGTAGTGTGTAAGTTGTATTACCCTCCTTATGTTGATCACATTTATTTTTCAATATAATCATCGTTGTCTAATTGATATTTATTTAAATTCTATCAGCTTTGGATGGAAGTAGGTGTAACGTGTGTAGAGCAATTATTTTATTTAAAATTTCTGTTGTATTCGGAAGGTATAGTGTATAGGCTCAACGCATAATCAAATGCATTTTTTTATATTTTATAGGTACCCAAAGAGTTTGATTAATTTATATTTAATTATTTCTGAATTAAAAAAAAGTATCATGTTCACAATTCGACTGTATTTTTTTTCGTGTCTTTACAGTTTGTACCGATTTTGAATATTTTTTGGCATAAGAAAACTGGTGCTTGTTTATTTAGTCCCATTTAAATTTCATGAGATAAGAGATCTGACGAATTGTTTGATTTATCCCTAATAACGCGTATTTTATTCTTGTAGTTGTTTTTTTATTGATATAAATATATAAATTACACAGTGGTTAAATTAAATATAGGTAGGGTAAAATTAATTACTTTATAATTAATGTTGTCTTAGGTTTTCGCGATTATTACACATAGTAATAAAACAACTTTAAACGGTTTAAATCGCGTATATTTATTTATCATTATTTTTGTCCCGAAGTTTCAAACACCTTGCAGTGGTCGTGGTCACGGGGTGACACGGGACAAAAATAATTGTTAATATACGCGATTTAAACCGTAAAGTTGTTTAATTATTTTATAATTACCTGTATATATGATTTCAAAACATTACTTACGGCGATTTGATTTAAAAAAGATAGACAGGCAAATCTTTAATTATTTTACCGATAACACTAGGTAGTAAATAAATTACCTACTTAAGTCATAGGTTTGGCGTCTAGAAGGCGGGCGCCCATAAAACTGAAGCCAAACCTTTAAATTATGTCGTTGTGGTGGCCAGCGTGTATTAGCGAAATCATATAGTTTACTTATGTTCATGCGTTGTTATAGAAGACATAATATAATCGGCCGACTTGAACAAACACTGACAACGAAAAGCAAAAACTAATCGTTCACACGGTTTTCAGTAAAGAATCTATTGAAATTTTATGATTAGGCAAAACAAACAAAGTAACAACCGCCATGTTTATAAAAGCTCGCGAAGCGCGCTCCTGTTCATGCCATGCCAATCTTGCGGCGAGCAACTTGTTGCCGTTGTGAACTTTTGAAGGAAAAGAGAAGCCGATATCGGACGACCCTGTCGGGGGAGGAGCGTCCGCGCGCGGGGAGCGTGCCGCACCACCGGTCGCTCAACTCGCCTCGCGATCGCATTCAGTCGCTTCTCACAGAATTCCGCGAGTGGCCGTGCTGCGCACCAGCGTAAACTCGAGCCGTTATGCGACGTACTTCGAAACAAGTTTGACGGGAAATTCGTAGTTTTCCGAGCGCGTTCGGACTAGAGCGTAGCGATGTGCGCGATAACAGTGAACCAAAAGGTGATGATTTAATTGAAGTGACAGTTTTATAGTGTATATTCGAGATGTTATCGATGGGATCACTGGTGTTGTGGTGCGTGGCCTGGTGGTGGATGTGGACCTGCGCGAGCGGTGCATCGCTGACGAGTCGTGTGGCGGAGGCTCCGCAGGAGTGCGAGCTGCAGCGCGTGTCTGATGGAAGCGAAGCCACGAGCGTGCAGCTCGCATGTTCACTGCGCACCGCCGCCGGCGCCACTGATCTTCTGGCTGGGCTCACTGCAGCGCAGGCGCAACGCATCACAGTCCTCAATCTTCATTGCACAGACGTTCTCTTCTTTGAAAGCTCGTTGGACCTTGGAAGAAGGAAAGAAGAGGGTACACAGCTTCTCTCCCGTTTCCACAACCTCAGAGAACTCAGGATAGAATCTTGTAAGATCCGATATGTGCCATCTGAAGTGTTATCGCCGTTGAGTGGACTGAGAAGTTTAACAATAAGGACTCACAATACAGATTGGTCAGCGATGTCCATGGAGTTTCACAGAGATACATTCCGTGGGCTCACCGATCTTAGAATGTTAGATTTAGGAGATAACAATATCTGGACTTTGCCGTCGGAGATATTTTGTTTATTGTACAATTTGAAAGAATTAAATGTGACGCAAAATCGCCTACAAGATATATCGAATTTGGGATTCTCTGATTGGGGCAATGGACCGACTGCTCCAGGTAAATCTTGTAACACTGTGCTAGAGACATTAGATATGTCTTACAATGAAATCAGCAATCTACCAGACAACGGATTGTCAAGTTTGCGTGCGCTTTCGAAGATGTTTTTGCAAAACAATAGAATATCACAAGTTGCTGATCGTGCTTTTGTCGGATTGAGTGATTTGCAAGTGCTTAATTTATCTACCAACGCATTGACAGCCCTGCCACCGGAAATGTTTCAATCATCGAGAGATATAAAACAAATATACTTAAACAACAATTCATTGAGTGTTTTGGCACCCGGATTATTGGAAGGCTTAGATCAATTGCAAATATTGGACTTATCTGTTAACCAATTGACCAGTGAGTGGGTGAATAGAGATACCTTTTCAGGACTAGTTCGTTTAATAGTCTTGAATTTATCTCACAACAGGATTACAAAAATAGACTCACTGCTGTTTCAAGACCTTAACAACTTACAATTCTTAAGTTTGGAGTTTAACAACGTTGCGCGTATTGCGGATGGCGCATTTTCAAATTTGAAGAACCTTCATTCACTTTCGTTGGCTCACAATAACATAATTGAAGTGGACAGCGGTCATTTCTCCAATCTCTACGTATTGAACCAGTTATTCCTTGACGGAAACAGAATAACTAAAATTGACTTACGCTCTTTTGAAAATATTACAAAGTTACATGATTTGGGTCTCAGCGGGAACCAGTTATCTGAGGTGCCCGAAGCAATAAAAACGTTAAGATTCTTGACGTCCCTAGATTTGGGCATGAATAGAATAACAAAAGTAACTACGACACATTTCGAAGGTTTGGACGATTTGTACGGCTTACGTCTTGTGGGTAATAAAATCGAGAAAGTTTCAAAGGACACATTCGCTGCATTGCCTTCTCTACAAATATTAAATTTAGCTTCAAATAACATAGATCAAATAGACGACGGAGCTTTCGCTTCAAACCAACAGTTGAAAGCAATTGGATTAGATGGAAACAAGTTAGTGGACTTGAAAGGCATATTTACTAATACCCAGCCGCTTGTTTGGTTAAATGTTTCAAGCAATGAGCTTCTTTGGTTTGATTATAGCCACATCCCGGCAAATCTCGAATGGCTTGATATGCACGAAAATAACATAGAAAAACTGGAAGATACTTACGGGATAAAGGAGTCGTGTAACATAAAAATGCTTGATGTTAGTTTTAATAAAATAAGAAGCATCGACAAACATTCTTTTCCAAGTCGAATAGAGACTATTGTTTTGAATAATAACAACATCGACAAAATCAGTCCCGGTACTTTCTTACAGAAGTACAATCTGAATAAAGTTATGCTCTACTCTAATAAGATAAAAACTTTGGAATTGGGAGCTTTTGCGATACCATCCGTTCCAGAAGACAAAGATTTGCCCGAGTTCTATATCAGCGAGAATCCTTTTGTTTGCGATTGCACAATGGAATGGTTGCAGTCAATTAACCAATATAGTGAACTTAAACAGCGACCGCGAGTAATGGATTTGGAAAGTGTAAGATGCTCTTTAACCCATTCACGTAAACCGGAGTTACGGTTGCTCGAAGTAAGATCTACAGAATTTTTGTGCGAGTATGATTCACATTGTTTCACGGTGTGTCATTGTTGTGACTTTGACGCCTGCGATTGCAAGATGACTTGTCCAGATAGATGTTCGTGTTATCATGATCAAACTTGGACCACCGTTAACGTAGTCGATTGTTCGAGCGCCGGTTACGATCACGTACCTGACCGAATACCGATGGACGCGACCGAAATATACTTGGATGGAAACGATTTAAAAGAATTAGGTAATCACGTTTTCATCGGTAAAAAGAAGCTACAAGTTTTGTATCTCAATAACAGCAATATAAATACAATACAAAATAGAACATTTAACGGAATCGAGTCATTGAGAGTTCTTCACTTGGAAAACAACAACTTGGAAATACTGAGAAATACGCAATTCACTAGATTGCCAAATTTAAACGAGCTTTATTTGAGTAACAATAAAATCAAAGTAATTGAAAACGATACCTTTAATTATCTGCCTTCTGTAGAGTTCCTGGACTTAGACAATAACGGTTACGTTGATTACATGCCATGGAGAGTCATTACCGACAGCGATCCGCGCCTTCGTGTCTCTATGGATGGGAATAACTGGATGTGCGACTGTAAGGATGTAGTTCAGCTAAATCAATGGCTTATAAAAAAATCTAAGGATACCGAAACTATGTCGTGCTACCTCCCTAACGGTCAAACTATGAACAAAACTGTAGCAGTTGCTGCTAGGGAGTGTAAATCGGAGACTACAACTGAGGAAACTGGGACCGAAACATTGAAGAGGTTATTAATTGAATCGAATGATGGCGTTGAAAATTACATTCCATACATTGTTGGCGTTCTTGTAATAGCAGTCGTACTGTTATTGATGTGTACACTCATGTTTATGTACCGAGAAGATTTCAAACTGTGGATGCATTCAAGACACGGTATAAGAGTTTTCAGTTCAACGACGAAAGATATGAATGACAATAAAAATAAGCGTTTCGACGCATTTTTTGTGTATAATCCGCGTGATGAGGATTTCGTGACTAGAGCGGTCAGCTTGGAGTTGGAAAATACGGGACAAACATTGTGTTTGCAACACAGAGACTTACAGTTGATCGATAGACGGACGAGTGATAGTTTAGTAAGTGCGTCGGAAAGTTCTAAAAGGCTAATAATAGTGTTATCAATAACATTTTTACAACAAGAGTGGTATTCGCCAGAATCAAAGGCGGCTATACAAAGTGCTATTAATTCAGTGAATGTTAGGCATAGACGTCAAAAGATAATATTCCTAGTGACGACTGACTTAAGTGCCATAAACGTTGACCCGGACTTAAAAGTGTTGCTCAAAACGTGTACAGTGATCGTGTGGGGTGAAAAGAACTGTTGGGAAAAACTAAATTTTCGGCTTCCCGACGTGGACGTGACATTGCCGAATCGGACACTTCATAACGCGAACAATATGAAAAGTGGGAATAGAGAGGGGTTTGGGCGTCACGGAAATTTGAGGTATACAGCGCCGCCGACGTCTCACGACCCTTGGTACAAGTATGGGATGGCCCCTCCCATACTGATGATGTCGAGCCCCTTGCATTCGACAAGTGCGAGTGCAGAGGTGTCGGCTCGCAGTACCGAGGACGAGACATGCTCGGTGGCCAGCAGCGAAGGTCGAGGAGACGACCGCCTTCCTCATCACCACAGTTACGTCTCTATAGACAACCACCAATGCGAAGAACGGCCCCTCAGGCCAGCTCAGCAGATTCCTATGTCTAACGCACCCCATTCACGAAAGACTTATTTTGTGTAAACTGTTTGTGATGTAGGTAATTATTGTTAATATTTGTAAATAGTCATTATAAGTTTTGTATGTTAAATTGAGTCTATATTTTCTGGTTTGGTGCTCATCAGCCAATTCACCGGCATGTTTTAAGTGCAGATACGTATGTTATGTATCAAATTTCACAATTACAACAACACTATAACGTTGAGATTGAAGATAATGTTTTAATAGACATACATAATGTTGTAGATATAGGTAAGTAATTTCAGTCGTACCTGTTTAATCTTTTCTTATGTTTCGCGATACATTCCTGTGCTTGTTGTGTCCAAATAATATGTCAAAATATTATTTATTCGTCAGAAAGTTGTATTGCAATTCAAGAATCATTGTTGTCTGAGGTTCCTGATTGACTCCTAATCAGCTTAATTATTCGTAATGATTTGTGATAACATTAGGTACTTAATTTGTATTTGTTTATAGGCGAACGTTTGTCTTGTGTAAATATTGTAAATTATCATGTTTTCGAAGAACTGAAATGTACCCTAGTCAATTTGTATATAGGAATATTGTAGGTATTAATCATATAAGTACACGAAATTTGTGATTTATCTTTTAGTTAGGATATGAAAAATTTTCGTATTTATTACGCTTCCAAATGCAAAATATGAATTAAATATTATTTTATCTACTTTATTTCTGATTTTTATTCCAAAATCTAGAATTCTACCTTATAATATAGAAGTTTGTGTTCATATATGCGAATTTGAAGAAAACACATATAAGTAGGTACATAGATCTTAATACGGATAAAAAATTTGATACACATTTATAATAGAATACACTTGTATAATATCTTCTAATATATATCTTTGAGGTTTCATAAAACACGCGTTAATGTTCCATCAGTAGTTATTTTTTACATGATACCTATCACAACTTCTTTACAAACTGAAAATTGTAAAAGAATCTTGATGATTATTGAAGGTCTACTTCCTTGCATAAATATCGTAATCACAATATGATTTTTTTGTGTATAGACTGGCTTATTATTTATTTCATGTGTTCACTGTTTTCTTTATTAATAACCATAATAACATAATATATAATAACCACCATAACCACTTATTTTTGAAATGTCACTAATAAAAACTATTTATTTTTTTATTAATATTTTTTTAAGTAAAAGTCAAATAAAATAGCAAGAAAGTATAATGCCTCGCAGTTTAACTTAATCGTAATAAAATAATACTTCATTAAATTTACTTACACATCATATTTTTACAATTGAGTGAATGAGTTGTTGGCATAGGTACGTCCACATTATTTTGTTGTACTTAGTAGCAAAGTGGCCGTTATTTAGATTTTAGATAACACTAAGCATTGTTCAGGTTCAACATACATTCTGGACATTGTTGGATTTGTGATTCAGTCAGTACGAATCGCTAAGAAACAAAAACCACATCGAAAATCAAACTAAATAAAAGCTAGTATAAAAAAGCGTTTGAATAAACAGCGTTATGAATTCCATTCTTCGCCGTAGCATCAGACGTGTCTGAATTAGAATCGTATCTAGAATCGAGACAGGTGATCGAATAGGGGCGAACGTCAAAAACGTTTTTCATTGACATAATCAATTTACCGAGTGCTTTGTTCGCCCATCTACGGTCGAGTGTATAAATATTTATTTTATCTAAATTGATCGAGGCGGATAAGATCACGGTTGCGCCTTTAAGATTTTAATTTTGAAAGCGTCCGCGACGTTGCGCTTGCGCCGCACTGTCCGTAGCCCGCTGCGAAACTATAAATCATCCTTGGAATTGGAATGATGATGAATAAACAGCACTTTAATTGACTTTCAATAGACTTTAGGTTTGTCTTTGTTTAACCGAAGCACTGGAGCGATCAATCGGGTTCCTAATAAACTACGCCATTTCATGGAATAAATGTAGACATGAAAAGTGACGATAGGTTCGGGAACACTCATAAATGTATTTTTGTTGTATACACTGCAACTTTTTAATTTTTATTTATGGAAAAAATTCACAAAACTGAGTTTTTTCCTTTATAAATTTTACTTTATTCCTACAAATATAGCTGAAACATTAGTTAAACATATTTTTAATAATAAAGAAATAAAATTGGTATTGCCATACATACGAGATATTCCTTCTAGATAGCAAATAAAGGTTTAAAATAAATAAATTAGTGAGTATGATTCAATTAGTTTGATACAAATCTATACAGTTCGATATATTAGCTTTATGAGACACCAATATGTATAGTCATATGAAAGACATTCAATTATCAGATATATCAATTCTCTGTATCGTCTAAACCCGGCAAAATGTCTTAATTGATGCTCATGTAATACTATCCGGAATGAGAACCAAATGGTCGAATAAAGGATTTAAATCGTTGTCATCAACGTTCTCTGTCTCGAACACGGGGACGATCAGTTCGCGCCATCGACGAGATAGGCAACACACTCATCACCTTTTTTCTTTATATTCCCATCGCAATACGATATCCCATCGTTTATTGTCTACGGGCTATTCCAAACCCGTTCCAAGTCCGGTCTATACCAAATACATTACAGACATCGAACTTAGGTGAGAAATATTCACAAGGTGACAATTGATTGTGTCCCTTGACAGAAACAAAAAGCAGAATCGTTCGATTAGTCATGTCCCTCAGGCGCGTAGGCTGAGAGGAAACAATAGATTGGTTCTGCTTTATGATTCTATAAACGTTTATGTCCCTATAAACGACCTTTTAGCTTTTCGAATCGAGATTGTGATGTTATCTGTATCCCGGACAGGTTTATTACGAAACTGTGGAGCACCTCTTATGAAAATGGTACTCACAATAAAATACGAGCGACACTTTAGATACGTATTTTGCAAGTCCATTAGCGAAGAAAAAATTGTTTATTGTGATGCATCCCATCTCATGATACCACGCGGCTGATTAAAACATTTTTATTATGATTTATTTAGACAGCGAGATAAAAGTTAACGATGCTGTATCAGTTTTTATGCTTCACGATTATTATAATCAAGTAAAGTCGTAGAAGTAGGAGGGTAAATGAAGATTGTATCCATTAACGGTCAAGTTAAAATGTATCGTTTCCTCATAATCGTAATCGTGACCGCCCATAGCTACCCAAAATCGTAAATATCTGGCCGGCTAATGAAATGTTTTAGAGAAACGTCGACTCCGATACATTGCGTAGGAAGTCTCCATATCATAATAAAAGTATTCGTTATGACTCTATTCCTATAAACAAATAATATTCAAGGCATAGAAATTATACTGAGTTGATATGTCATTGAATATTTTATTGGCTTCGTCATTTTCTCTAATACCCAATGTTGCTATTGCGTTTGGGACTTAATTGTTTCATTGACACCGTTCAATAAATATACGTGTGTTTGATTTTAATTATTGGTTCGTGATGTTTCGGTATATTTGCTTATCGAGCCAGGTGGTCGGTTAATAACAGTTTTCTATCGGAGATTAACAGTAACAGGCCATAGTTGTCTGTGGGCCAATGCTCAAGGAGGCATGTTTGTAATAATTAGCCTGCAGCTGTTTCCGCCGGTGGGTGGAGTCAGGCCTTTTTTTAAATAAATGTTCCCCTGTTATTGGAAGGAATTACAAATTTAAATTCGCTAGGGAATACCGCGACACTGTTGAAGGCGAAGAATGTAACGCATATGTTTTGTGCCGGAGTGGGGTCGTTAGGTGAGCGCTACCGCACTTTTTGTTAAAATATCTGCTGAGGCTGTTATACTGAATGTGATATTTGTAGTTCGTTTAATACAAACATACAATTTATACTACGTTTAATACCTACACATAAAATAAAGAACTACACATATTGTATTATATTATTTTTTTGCAATGACGTCGCTTATCCATACGCATCACATATGAACAATTGAGTTTCAGTGTTAAATGGACGATATCGGTTCCTTGTGATACATAAGGAAAGAAGAATAAAATTACAATTTAATATTATCTTCTACACTTTTATGTTCAATATTACCTATTATTGTTATGATGTTGATTTATTAACTCTTCCTGTTTTAGTTAATTATGACATGATTAACATAATTTTATTTTACATTAATAAAGACCAATAATTTGGTTAAATAAAATATGTTGTTTATTGTAACATTGTATGACCTTAGGTGTGTAACGGGAGAGTTAAAACCACAATAAACATTCATAGAACAATATTCTAACTAATATGTTTGTTGTGATTCTGACAACAAATTACAATTAAACAAATTTGTGGTATTTAGTTATGAAGTAAAATTAAATTTTAATTCACATCACAGTTCAATAAAACAGTAGAAGTAAAAAACTTCAGTAATAACTAATACTGAGCATCAAAGTGACACAAACAAAAAGCCATTTTGAATGTTAATCTATTAAGCGACGTTATTGGTAGAATATTTTTTGTTATTAATTTACCGTACCTGGGTGGCTTCAATGTGGCTTGCAAGATCGGACTCTGATAAAATTCTAATTTTAATTATCACCATTGATCAAGGGTACCCTTGTAACCCCTAATTTCTATTTTGATATACTCTCCAACTCTAGGTATACGAGTTAATGTATTAAAAATCAGCCTTATTTCTTTGATCTAAAACCCCAAATTCAACCGCCAGTTACAATAGTAGAAAGGATATTAAAAACATACGTGTGCCATTAGTCATATACAAATGTAGGGTATGAAGACCTTTTTTGTGGAAGTTAAAACCGGATTTTGGGCTTAAGATTTTTAGAAGGGTAGATTAGGTTGGAGCGTGATTAGGGAAAATAAAGGAAGTTGATATTTCTGCAGATAATTTGTATGAACGTGCTTTCTGTTGGCTTCTAGAGATAATGTTCTGTCAGAGAAGAAATCTTTCTTCTCTGACTCATTTTATAACACACATAATGTAATGTTTAGTTTACTTGCTATAGTATATTTACGCGTGATCGTGGCGCATGCAACTGCCGAAATATCGAGAGCTTCTAGAGATAATGTTCTGTCAGAGAAGAAAGATGACTCATTTTATAACAGACATAATGAAAGGTTTAGTTAATTTGCCCTACAGTTTATTTACCCGTGATCGTGGCGCATGCAACTGCCGAAATATTGAGAGCTTCTGGAGATAATGTCCTGTCAGAGAAGAAAGATGACTAATTTTATAAGACATATAATGAAATATTTAGTTAACTTGTCCTAAAGTTTATTTACCCGTGATCGTGGCGCATGCAACTACCGAAATATCGAGAGCTTTTAGTGATAATGTCCTGTCAGAGAAGAAAGAGGACTCATTTTATAACACACAATATAATGTTTACTTTACTTGCTAAAGTTTATTTACCCGTGATCGTGGCCCATGCAACTGCCGAAATATCGAGAGCTTCTAGAGATTATGTTCTGTCAGAGAAGAAAGATGACTCGTTTTATAACATATAATGAAATATTTAGTTAACTTGTCCTAAAGTTTATTTACCTGTGATCGTGGCGCATGCAATTGCCGAAATATTCTAGAGATAATTCCTGTCAAAGAACAAATATGACGCATTTTATAAGACACATAATGAAATGTTTACTTAAATTGCTAAAGTTTATTTACCCGTGGTCGTGGCGCATGCAACTGCCGAATTATCAAGAGCTTCTAGTGATAATGTCCTGTCAGAGAAGAAAGATGACTCATTTTATAAGACACAATATTAGTTAACTTGCTAAAGTTGATTTATCCGTGATCGTGGCGTATGTAACCCCGGAAATATCGAGAGCTCAAATTCAATATCAAATGCAGGTTAAATACCCGATTTAAATAAAAACTATAGTAGCGTTCAACGTGAAAACTAAATAGTATAAACTCATTAACCTTTAAAGTTACAATATTAAAGAGAAAAACAAAAATATAACCCCTGAGCAGAATGCGATTGGTTTTCCATTTGTCGTGAAGCTTCGTTAACGTCAAAGCAAAAACAATACCAGAGTTCAAAATATTTAATAATTAGGTATGTCATTTTAGTAATTCTAATAAAATAGATTTGTTTGTGTCAATCATTATGAAACAATGATGAGGAAAATTTGTTCGTAAATTCTAGGAAGCAACATTACGAAATTGTTTATAAGTGTTGTGAACAATATTGTACCTACTCAATGTAATTAATGTATAATATATATTATGTGCACCTAACTTTGATGTTAAATGAACGGAGGTCATGACTCGTTTAAGTTAAATAAAATGACCATGCTTTGTTTTTGCATTTGCTTGGTGTTAGGGCATTTCACGGATGCCTGCCTGGATAGCTAAAACTCTTAAGGAGTAAATCTGTCACCAAGCACCTAACTATGTGTTCCGGCAGCTGTCTTTGAGAATCAGTATGTTATTGTAGGTTAGCGTGAACAACATCTTCACCCACATCATAACACAACAGGCAAGATAGTGATCGAAGGCTAGCCTATTTTTATTGCTGATAGGCTAAACTTTGACCACTATCTCACCTGATGGTAAGTGATGATGTGTTCGAAGATGTTGTTCAGGCTAACCTAGAAATGCTGGCTCTCAAGGACAGCTGACGGAACACACCGTTAGGTGCTTGGCGAACTATTTACTCATTGCCTATCAGCTACAAGATTTTTTTTTCTGTAAAATACATTTTATTTTCTGTCTGGAATCTGTTGCCCAGTAGATGATAATACGATACTAGGGTGGTTACACACAACTGCCTACACCTTGAGGATGTACAGGCTTCTTGATATGTTTGTTTGTATCTACCGACTAATAAAGTAAAATGCGCCGTGACTGTCGATAAAGGAAAAAACAAAACACTTTTAATAATGAATAGATTCAGGCGTTAAGCACTTTGCGGAAATCCATATTTAATAATAACAAATATTTTAATAATATTTTAAGAAAACATCAAATTAATATTTTAATAAAACACTTAAAAAATATAAAAATATATCTAGTGACAATTCCGCCTAATTTTCCTGTTAAGCCGACGTTACGTCACAAACGCCACGCAGCCAAACCGGAAGAATCTTCGACGCGTTTCGATTCTACACGAAGAGGTCTTGACTCTACGAGCGCACGATCGAGAAATTTCTCGATCTTGCGCTCGTAGTGTAGAGTGTTTTATTAAAATATTAATTTAATGTTTTCTTAAAATATTTAAAAAATATTTGTTATTATTAAACATTTTTAACTACAATACTTATTAAAATTCAATAAGAATTTACTAACTTCTCCAACAAACTAATCTTCTCTAAGAATTTATTCCGATACACACAAAAGTTTACTCTAACAACTGCACCTAAATCGATACAATAACTAACCACAACAAGGCCAGCCACAAATGCGGCATATGTGTAAGCATGGGGTTGCACTTGTCAAAAATAATAATAAAAAATAATAAGTGGATGAAATTGTATATGCTGATTAGAGAGCAGAATGTTGCAGCACGGGTAACAATGGTTTAGTTAGAATAAGTCGAGATGTAAGGGGACAGAAAGGGATGGAGACTCTACGGTACAGTGTGTGTGCATACTAGAGTGAATAGCTCATTTTTTTAAGGTTCCGTACTCGATAATAGGACCCTATTACTAAGTCCACGGTGACGGACGTCCCCCGTCCGTCCGTCTGTCTGTCTGTCCGTGTGTCTCTCTGTAACACCGTTCGACCTATTAATTTTTGAAACCGTCATAGGTAGCTCCATTCCAATACAATGAAAAAAAGAGGAAAAATTGGAGTTATCAGTCATTGTCATGTTAGCTCAAGCGGTCAGAGCATACCCGGCTATAGGGGTGGATGGACGCGGGTTCGAATCCCGCATATGACTACATTTACACTCGTAAATTTATAATTTTGTAATGTAATCCGCCGAGCAGGCGTTATTGCAAAACATAACAATATAAAAAAAATTTAGATTTGCTGGCCAATAAAAGCAAAATATTGTTGGACATTGATTTTGTGAACTGATAATATCAACCTACTTCATTGTAGTCTAATTAGGCGAATATAGGATCCAACGTTAATAGTACATAATAGCTAATAATGTGATCTAAATAAGGTCATTAGTAGGTATCTATTCCGTGGTCATTAGTTAATTACCATTCTAATGATGTACGTTATTGTACTATACCCATTGTGTTTATGGATAGCCTAAAACATAAGTATAATAAATAACACGCAATTATTTGTTGTAATCTACCTACATGTATTAACAATAACGTGCTAGGCAGATGTAGAGCTAATTAATTAGTATAGAAATAGGTGTTATACCTAGAATTCTGAATGAAATATATACTAAGTACCTAAGTTAAAGTCATTTGCGGACTCACTATTAAATACTGTGCATAGTTTTTTCCAGAATGAAGCCATTTGTACATTATTCTATTTATTTTATTTTGGTTATTGCCGTTTTAGGCGTGCAGTACAGAGAAAAAATAGTCGGCTTAATTATTTCAAAATAAATGCAGTGTTAAAAATAGTTTCATGAGTAGGATAAGCTGACACATCAACGTAATGTTGCAATTTATTTCTGCTTGAAGTAATGATACGGCTAACATAATAATATCATCAAAAATAGCTATGGACTGCTGTGCCGCAAGTCTATGGTTTGATCTCCACCGCCGGTTTGAGCTTCACCATTTGGTGGGAGAGCATTTTGCAAATGCTCGCCTGGATCAAGTAGAAAATCTGTCGCAAAGCACCTAACGGTGTGTTCTGGCAGCGGTACTTGAAATTACAGGAGAGAGCCAGTAAATATAATAATAATACAGGCACACTATGTCTCAAGGTGGCGGGCGCAGTGCAATTGGTTACTTGTGACGAAATGCATTTGTTATAGGCAGAGGTTAGTTCGCTTTACATCAGGTGGGCCTCGAACTTTTTCGGTCACAATAACATACAGCAAAAATAAAAGACATCGAGCTCACATTTTTATGGTCCAACTTCCACAATTTATTTAATAATTGTCAGTGAAACAAATCGGTTGTGTCTTAAAAAAATCATTCATTTCAGTAGTGCATAAACGCTGCATACATGATCGATTAATGTCTCTCGCCTACAATACTGTTCATCATCGATAATAGTTGCAATTACCACTAAGTTATCTACGATTCCAGGTATAAGCGTATTAGCAAATATGTTTTTCAGTCAATTGAGTACTAACTAATTGGCCGATGTTGATGAAATTTATAAAGGAAAAACTAATCAATTCAAAAATTTATTTTTTATGCATGGTAGGTTAGCCTTTGACCACGATCTTACATGTTGGTAAGTGATGATGTGGTCGAAGAGATGTTGTTCTATCTATATCGGTTGCGCGTGAAACTAAAGGGACATGTGGATTGAATATACAACATTTTGTGGATTGAATTATATCATTTAAGTACATTAATAATATAATCAGAACTACTCATTACAAGTTTTACATGATTTTATGAAGATATATAGACAACAAGGTACATATGAAACTTATTTTAGTTATGCTTATAAGATTTGAAATAATATTATGTACTAGGAGTGATGATAGGTGATCTTATCGCTGAGAGTAATTTGTATTCCAGATAACTCTTACTCATAGCTCTAGAATCAGATATTATTACTTTGTTTATTTATTTTCTCAAGTTAACAAAAATTAGAAGAGAAGTAGTCCCACTCGACTGCTTTGATAATTGATAGCATATCTTCAATTCAATATTCGCTCACATTTTTTATCAGTCACAGAATTTATGTAACCGGAAGAATTTGAAATCTGGGCAGATAGATATATTGTCATTATTTCGTAATTTTAAAAAACAATTGCTCGTCACTTAAATACCTCAAACCTTTCATAGGCATGACGCCTATGTAAGGTCGCTGTAGCTTATAGCTGTAGAAAAACGAAGCAGTTTCATAAAATGCAAGAGAGTAAAAAAGTCCGCAGTAAAGCATTCCTATGACTATTGTCTACTAGGAAACATGTTCTAACATAACAGTACGATAACCTACGTAGAATCTGAGTCTCCCTTTCGTTTCGCCGCCACAAGGCTCTTTTTATTTTAGTCACGGTGCTTGAATTACGTAATTAGCGGTAGCTTATTGGAAACTTTGGGGCGTCCTGTCGCTTTCCAACGACCGGCGTTATTGAGTGCACCGTCGAATAATAAACTTGAGGTATTTATTTGTCACTGAGAGTAATTGGGTAGACGGTATATAAACGTATTCTTAGGCATAATGCTGGAGTAAATCTTTTATATACATATATACAGGGTTATAGGAAAAATGCTAACAACCTCTTAGGTTTGACTTCTGCGAGTCCTAACAAACATTTTGAGATGTTTATTTTTTTAAATATTTTTTTTATATTAAAAAACATAGTAAGTGTTTTTGCCGGGATAAGCACGAGGACCACCTGATGTAAAAATTCTCGTGAGCATGTAATTTATTATTTCATATTTTTTATTACTTTGCACGATGTAAATATTCAAAAGTCTATGCCAAAGGAGCGCGGCGCAGCAAGGACAGCCTGTCGGAACACACGTTAGGTGCTTTGGGACAGATTTTCTACTTGAGGGTGGTCGCTAGAGAGGCGAGCGTTCACAAAATGCCCTTCCACCATGCGGTCAAGCCCGCGGCTTGATTCGAACTTTGTTTTGCCTGATGGCAAGCTACCAAACTTACCAGGTAATACAAAGTCCACATTACCATGTCCTTGAGGGTAGTAAGGGCCAATCGATGGTGCTCTCAATAATATTTCATACTTAGAAATGGCTGAAAATTCACATCAAACTCTTCCCACAAGACCACTTCTCAGTCTGTTACGAAATGTTTAAAAGCTGGATAAAACTGAACCTGCTGCAGTAATAAAACATCAATTAACAACAAGTGGCCATAAGTGCGACCTATATCATTGTCATCCAACTCTCATAAAGAATCTGCCCTAAAGCGCTATTCATAAAACCACCCCTATAAATAAAATGCACATTTGGTGTACGAGCGAGTACAAAAGATTAAAAAACGAGATGAAATAAAAAACATCCGCGGTTTATCTATTAGTATCTAGTTAATGTTACACATACAGATGTTACAATCGTATAATCCCCTTCGTGTGGGATGTGGCACGGCGCAGGATGCTCTTGTTTTTAGAAAAAACATACCAACTTTGTGTTTCTGTATACCTGGATGACGTGCGCGGTGGCTAAAGTTGGAGCTCCGTTAGGCAAATAACCGAAATAGTTTTATAGATTAAGATTGGGTTGGTAGCTTTAAGTATTTTCGTATGTAATCAAAAATAATGTGGAGAGAAATGAATGTAGATAACGAATCCTACTTGTCATCTTCGTACTATAAATCCTTCTCATCAGGCGTCGGTATTTGGGCATAAAAAGTTTTCGCTAACAAAAAACAAGACGTCATTATAAAAAAACAATACCAAAAAATGCCATCGACTTCAACTCTAACTAAATATACTACTAACTAAATGTGTGAAATAACTCCCAACGTGGAACAACAACCCAGTCACGCACCGACATGGCCAGGGTTAAATACTGCTCATTAGGCACATTTTCCCCCAATACACCTACCCAACCACCAACCAAGTCACCTTTTACGACTTCCATTAGGAGGGTAAAGAAAAAGCTAGAAGCGGAAACTCTATGTACAAAAAAAATAAGAGTTTCACTATGAGGGATTTTGTTCTCACCTCTATAACGGCTGAACGGATTTGAATAAACATTTTCAATTCAATCTATGAGGTTCTTTGTTGCATCTTCACTCCGATTTGCTCAGTAATTAGTTCTCAGAGATGCATGACAGAACAAACCTCGAGTCCAAGCCGACAATGTCACGGACGGAAGCAGCTAATGTTGCGAATTCATAAAACTTTAAATAGAACCATTTACTTGGTTCTGCTGCGGAATTATAGGGTCAAGCCGTGGCTTGAACACAATCTCTATTTTGTTATCATTTCTGCAACATACCTTTATAATTAAAATTGTGCGTATTTAGGTAGGTACGAGTAACACCTCGTACTAATTGGTACATGTTATTTTATGGTGCAAGACACTATTTTTCTGCTGGTGTGTGTCCCACAAACCGTTAAGAACATGGTGCTCAGTACACTACATTAGACACAAGTAATCTAACTTAACTTTTATCTTACCTGTTTTAAAGATATATCAGATGGTTTGCTCTTAGCGGTTGAATATACCCATCCAGAACTCTTTCTCAAGGGAAATCATACAGCGTTTGCTAAGTTATGTATAGAGGTTTTTTTTGTTGAAGCAGTGATGGCTCAGTGGCATTGGCATGCATATGCACTGCGGCGCAGTAGGTCCATGGTTTAAATCCCGCCGTGGGCTTGAGCTTCACCGCATGGTGAAAATTCCGCCTAATAAGAAGCCTGGACTTCCTGATAATTTTACATGGCATAAAAACATGGACAAAAAGGCTGAAAGGCCAATGCAAATTGTGGCACTGGAAACGTGCTAGAGGCAACTGCTTTTGCATCCCCAGGATAATATCAAAAAAATGCTACGTGATGAAAAATTATATGTGTATGAATAATGTAAGTAACGAGATGACAAGTTCAAGAGGAAAATTTGCAATTCAACGGGGCAATGCTGCCAGCATGCTGGGCACGCTGCCAACTGATAGTGGGCTAGAGCATTTGGACTGCTTATATGAGTCCAAATGCTTTTATTGTAGTAGCTGTAGTATTGTAGTAGCTGTAGTGTTGTATATAGTTTGTAGTATTTGGTTAATAAAGGCATACCCCAGAGGAAAATGGTTTTGTACCGCCACTGATTAATATAACTATACCTTCCGTCCACTAATATGCCAGGGCATGGATTCTCTTTAAAAGTAAAACGCGCTGTCACTGAACAACCCAGGAAATCTGAAGAAAAAGACAAGAGCAAAGGAACCCAGATATATGGAACGGCAGACATAGACTTTCTCATTGTAATTTATAATTTAAGTTTGATAGAATAAACTGACTAAAATAATAGTTATACAACTTAAATTCTACATCGTTCATGTAATATGAGAACAAAGAAAAAGCAGCTAGTGTTTACATTCGACATCCAATACCTAGACATGAAACGTACCTGCAAAATAATATACAAGTATTCATATTTCAAACTTAAAAAAAGGTTAACGATCAATGCACGTGGTTTCTTACAAAAGAACAAAACGTCGGCAAGTCGGTGGCAACAAGTTGGAAATTAGAGTTTGAAATTATTTCCTGTTTGGGGCTGGGGCGCACCCATCTGCTAGCTACGACAAATCGGCAACGAAAATATCGCGTTACAATTTATTCAGCGGGCCATTCATTGGAACGATGCTCGCTTTACTTACTGTAAGGATTTTAGGGTTCTTTAGTTGCATTTATACGTTATATTGTTATTTGGATGAAGCTTTTGTCTTTATGAAGCGCTCTTAGCGAAGTTTACTTAGCTGTTCTTAACCGAGCAGCAAAGTTAAGCAACGTCGCGCGCGGTCATGAGTTGGATGGGTGACCGCTAGTGACATTACTACTGATCGTTTCCGTGCTTCGGAGGGCACGTTAAGCCGTTGGGCCCGGTTGTTGTCTTAGGATGGCAGTCGTTATAGCATGGTGGTAGGGCATTTTGCGAATAGCCAGGCTATCTATCTAATCTGTCGCCAAGCACCTAAAACGGTGTGTTCCGAGCAAACAGCTGTCCTTGAGAGCCAGTACTTCTAGGTTAGCATGAACAACATCTTCGACCACATCATCACTTACTATCAGGTGAGATAGTGGTCAAAGGCTAACCTAACAGGCATAAAAAAAAGGCTAGGCCAAGACTGTGATAGATAAACCTAAATGTGCTTTATGGATTTAAGCCTCAGTCCAAAGTTAATCGTGAAAGCAATTTTGAGTGCCGCGTCAGTTTCATCCATAACCTTCACAAATGATTTTAATACCTTTTACATAAATAATATAAGTATTATGTCACTTTATTCATTGTGTTTTTAGGTTCTGTTTGCGTTTAATTAATAATAATAATAATAATGATTTATTGCCAAAACTTATTCAGCTATTACAATACTTTGCCTTAACACAATTTATATGACATGCGAATGTTTGATTATTGGACACAAGAATTGTATATAAGAACCATAGAGATATGGTACTACGTTAGTAATAGTATCTCGATGATAAGAACCTGTGTGACCTGAGCTAGTATTTAAACTGTGTTACAGGCGACAAAGCCGTCCGTTTGTAGGAAACTGATATTTTAAAGATAATTAGGTAATATATCGCACACCCTTGATATCTACTAAATAAAGTCAGCTAACTGTAAGTCGGAATCGATCACCGAGGGTTACTTACTATTTCTCAATATGTATTTGTTGTAGGCGAAGCAATGATGGCCGAGCGGTAATAGCTGGGGCTGCCGTGCCGCAGGTCCTTGGTTCGATCCCCATCGCCAGCTTCAGGTTCAACGCATGGTGGAAGGGCATTTTGTGAATGCCCGCCTGGCTAGCGACCACCCCCAAGTAGAACATTTGACGCCAAGCACTTAACAGTGTGTTCCGGCAGCAGTCCTTGAAAGCCAGTGAAATTACAGGCACACGAGACACCTAACAACGTCTCAGTGTGACGGGCACAGTGCAATTCGTCGTTAACTAAATGCATCTGTTATAGGCAGATGTTAGCCAACTTAACATCAGGTGGGCTTCGGGCTTGTTCCGTCAAAATAACATAAAAACAGGTAGAAAAATCTGTCGCTATACACTAAACTCTCGGTCTGCCGCTGTTTTTAAGAGCCAGTGTCTCTATTCTAACATCCTCAACCACATAATCTCTTATCAATAGTTGGAAAGTGGTATCAACGATGACCTTCAGTTATAAAAATACATAGATGATAATGCATAACACTCATTAGTAAATTTTAGCCCTTAGTCATTGTGTCGGATAAAGGTATTCTTCAAGCTACGGAACTGTACCGCATCCGAGCCCGAACCTCTTTTTGGTAGTTTATTCGTAATTTTGGCGAACGCAACGAGAGATATTAAATGTCTGCGGCTGAGGCCAATTAAAGCGGATTGCACAATGGGTTCCAATGGGCGGGGAGCAGTTCCGACCGGAAAGCTTCGATCGGGGCACAATCGGCTGAAACTCGATGCCGTGTGGACCCACCTGTGTCGAGCTTTGTGTTCAGTACCTCAGTACAATGTAAGGAGAACGGTATAGATATTTGTTGATCAGTGATCACTGATCAGATCACACAAGTATGTAATCAATATTCATCGATTGTTTGTTGCGTTGTAATTCCGTGTAATCATTTTATATTGAGTTTTTTTTAGGGGGAATGTGGACAGATAGTCAAACAGCCGGGCCGCCTGTTTTAAAGCAATCTCAGTGGCTTATGAATATCTATGACACTGGGGGCATAACAAATACGTTGCTGATATTTGACTGACTAAGTTTGAACTCTCTAGACTCGTCTTTATAAGAGCCCCATGTTGTAGCTTCGCTGACATTTCTGACATTTTGACTTATACTTTAAGATCTTGCAAGTGTATGTTTGTTATAAGTATTTTATATACCCCCTTATTCAATTTGAAGTGCTGACTGTTGTTATTATCTATATGCTGGCCTTTGAACACAATCTCACCTGATGGTAAGTAAAATTGTCAAAGAGGATAAAAGCTTAACCTAGAATGGGAACTGGCTCTCAAGGACTTCAGGACCATCTTCTCAGATTCTACTTGAGGACCATCCTTAAACAAGGCTACACTGCGTATATACTACTCGTAGCGAAGTTATTAGTTCGTTGAGTTACAGTTTTGGTAAACTCGGCGCACTCTGGATCTGTTACTGAGGAACCTGCAACAAAGACGTGACAAATATACACAGAAGTTCTGAATGAAAACACCAATGATTATAAATAAAATTTCCACTATAAATAATGCTGCCTCATGGGGTGCTGGGCTAGAATTGCTCCCCTCCATATGTTCCTGTGGGAGTCGTAGGAGGCAACGAAGAGAAATATACCAGAGAAAATGGGCAGCAGCGTCTTCTAAAGAACTGCCGACATACACTGGAATTCCCAAGACGCCTGCCATTATAAATAGGTCGAATGGATATAAGATGCGTCGACAGCGTGGCTCCTAATAAGGTAAAAAATAAAATGTCTACACTGGTATATTTTCAAATGAATGCCAATTTCATGGTCAGTGTCAAAGATGATATGACGACTCCCGATTTGTTTGCTAAAGGATACATAGAAGAGTAACAGGTAACCAATTATTTTGCCACCATGACCATATCATTGAAAAATTTTAAGCGCTCGTAGCGAAGTTTACTTAGCTGTTCTTAACCGATCACCAAAGTAAAGCAACGTCGCCCGCGGTCATGAGTTGGATGGGTGACCGCTAGTGACATTACTACTGAGCGTTTCCGTGCTTCGGAGGGCACGTTAAGCCGTCGGTCCCGGTTGTTATTTTAGGATGACAGCCGTTATAGCATGGTGGTAGGGCATTTTGCGAATGCCCGCCTGGCTAGCTACCACTCTCAAGTAGAAAATCTGTCGCCAAGCACCTAACGGTGTGTTCCGGCAGCTGTCCTTGAGAGCCAGTACTTCTAGGTTAGCCTGAACAACATCTTCGACCACATCATCACTTACCATCAGGTGAGATAGTGGTCAAAGGCTAACCTATCATGCACAAAAAAAAAAATTGAATACATTTGACAAGTGATATTGTCACTTCGGCCTTCGGTGCAAATCAGGAACTTAAATCACAGCTGGAACCCTAATTATAAGTAAAACTTTAGGTGTGTCGCAAACAGTAGGTGGCGCTTGTCCATATTAGTCGAACATTACAATATTTTTTAACTGCGAGTTATCTACAGCATTAGGGAAATTTTATTCATAACTTATAAAGATTGTGTGCCGGGAAAATTGAGTGTAGGTGGATGCCGTTTCTTTATTTTAAAGGGTTAAGCGTTAATCAAATAAACAGTTAATTAACACGTAGAGGAGTGGAGTTTATAGTAGTAATATTAATAGTTATGTTAAGATTGTGCAAGAAATATTAAACATATTTTGAATTTGATTACATTAAGGAATTCATAAAAAAGAACAATATATGTTAGATTATGTAAATGGTGATAATAACTGCCACGAATTACAGAATATTTTTTTTTGGAAATGTTAAGCTTTGCACTCACCACAAATACCTTGTCCTGAAATTTATCTATGCGTGAAATGAGTCGAGTAACATTTTTCTATCCAATAGACATGAAAAAAGCTACGGCTTACAAGAGTGGAATATTAAATATTCTTGAAGTTGATATGTATTATATGTGGACTAGCGTTGCATGTGAAGTAATAATATTACTATAAACCTTGAAAATATTATAACGAAATTAGGCAAGCATTATGTGAATTTACCAAATCCTTTGTTGTCAAATAAATATGACGTTCTCCCTTCGTTCACCGAACAAATTGAAGCGCTTGTTTCGTTAATAAGTTGAGGCAGGTTTCATTTATAAGACATGAAACCCTTCAGTTTCAGTGAAGCGTTTCAGGAGAGTAATTCGTACCGCATAGTTTCACTAGAGGGCGTTATGAATAAATTTATCTAATTAAACATTCCTTCATCAGTTTGCTAAGACAATTGAGTTTGCTAAGACAATTGAATATAAAAAAAATTGACAATTGTTTGCTTTACGCGTTGCATTTGTTATGTGTCCATTAGAATAACAATTTATCAAGCCACGTGTTCATCACTCATGTTTTTAATAGGCTTGACTTCAACGGTGTCAGACATGTGGAAATAAACTAAATAATTCATGTAATTATTTAACAATATTACAACGAGAGGAAAAATTATGGTCAAGAGCGTGATGCGAATCCACGCCATCTATCCTTATGATCTCTGACCGCTAAGCCAACATCACATACAACTCATGACTCTAGTTTATACTTTCATTCTTTTAACCATCCTATAGCGTGCAAAAATAAAAATATTAAGATTCATGTAATTGTATTATTATAATTCGTCGCGATGTATAGCTACTGGAGCAATAAAAACAGTTTGTACATTAAAAAATATTGAATTGAAACAGCAACAGCGTCATAATTTCAGAAATAAATTGACATGCCAATATAAATAAGAGTATTAAAATAAACCTATAAAAGACCTACGAGTCTTCACTTGCGTAAACAAATAACTTGCTTATAAGCTTCTTGATTAAACTTTCTATACCACAATGGGGACGAATTGACTTTGATTACGTTTCACAATCTCGTACAATAATGAAGTTCATATTATTATCCAGCATAATAACCAATACCTTCAAATAATGAAAATTTATTACGATAACAATTGGTGCACGAATTTTATTAGTGAAGTACCGAAAATTATAGAGCCAATATTGGTAGGGCATGCATATAGTAATCTGATATCTATGGTATGTGTCTCTAAAATCGTATTCAAACAAATGTTAAAATTGCGTATTTTATTGGACATTATCATCAGAAAAATATCTAACTTTTCTTACCCTCTGCTAAGCTGAGGTTTGCGTATAGAAGACATTTAAAGATATTTTCAGTCAGATGCAACCCTCCTTTTTTTTTTTTTTATGGTATTGTGATGGAACAAGAACCATGAACCTGCTGCGCGGCAGTCCATAGCCAATGCCACTGAGCCATCACTGCTTCAAAACCTTTTTTATTTGGTTTGGACCTTTGAGTGCGAATAGGTAATAGGATTGGTACGCTTTAACAAATAATTTATAGATACTGAATTCAGTGTACGACGATAAAAGCAAAAATGTAATCATTTTTGATCGTCTTATTAAGAAAATTAATTTATTTGTAGGATGACATTTAATATCCCCATGATTTTAAATTGTATTGCAGGCAGGACCGATACAATGTACGATCGAGTCAGTTATAAAGAATCTGTCAACAATTGACACAAACACTAAAGATATATCAACGTCTATGTTTGTAAAGTCACAGGAAAAGAAAAACCATTTTGTTATGTTTTTTAAAATTTTATTATTTATAGTTTAGCCTTTGAACACTATCGCACCTGATGGTAAGTTATGATGTGGTGGAAGATGTTGTTCAGGCTAACCTAGAATTACTGGCTCTCAAGAACAGCTGCCGGAACACACCGTTAGGTGCTTGGCGACAAACTTTCTACTTGGGGGTGGTAGTTAGCCAGGCGGGCATTCGTAAAATGCCCTACCACCATGCTATAACTACTGCTATCCTTAGACAACAACCGGGACCAATGGCTTAACGTGCCCTCCCAAGCACGGAAGCTCAGTAGTAATGTCACTAGCGATCATTGAACTCATGACCGCGGCGGACGTTGCTTAACTTTGCTGATCGGTTAAGAACAGCTACACAATCTTCGCTACAAGCGCTTCAAAAATTCTAAATGTTGTTATAATATATCATAACATAAATTCTAATTGAGAATGAGATCTTACATTATGACATACAGCTTCAGAACCGTTTTTCCGGAAACATAAACGTTACGTTTGCTTGAGGATGAGAACTTCAACGTTTTGTTTCATGAAAAACGTTTCTGAAATAATAATAATTAGATTTTTTCAAAGACACTGTTTTACAATTATTAATCTATATCAACGGGCTTTCCACTAGGATTCCCTGTATTGGGAAGTTTATTTACTTCCAAATATACAAATTTACATTAAATTAAATTAAATTTAAATGTTCCGTAGTTGCTTGCAAAATGTTTGATATATAAATAGTTTCAAGTCAAAGTCTTCAGACAATTGTCACGATACATAAATTAACAATTTTGATGGTCTCAAAAATAAAAAAAAATCTCAAAAATAAAATAAAGCAATAGGCTCGCTCTCTATCTTATTTTTTACTTTGTATTTATTTTAAGTAAATCGTATATTATTTTAGCGCTCCAGGTTTTCAAATTCGTTAAAACTTCGGTACTGTCTCTATGTCAACAGTACAACCGGACCTTGTGGGGGGTTAAGTTAATGGGTAAGCGAATTGTGCGCAACCCAGTCGGCCATATATTAGGATTTAATAGCTACCCTTAAAAGAACGTATTTTTAATTGCCTAATCTTTAACATCAGAGCAGGCGGTCCACGGGATGATACGCAGTTAATTGTGCGGATTACCTTTATTGGTCAGGTGCTGATATTGTTGTTATTTATCATTGGTTCTTGTAGAAATTATATAAGATAGCCATTAATGTGGATTACAACTTTGTTGTATTGAATATATATGGGAAAGCCGTCATTTTACTTGAAAATTAATAAAATGTTGCAATTATTAATACTAGCTTATGTCCGCAGCTTCGCTCATCTCGCTTTTTAGAGAATACTTCTGGGAAGCTAATTATTAAGGTTTAGGTTCTAGTTTACCATCCTTGACCTCATCAACACTTCATACTCATCAACATACTATCACTTCATCAACAGGTGATATAGTGGTCAAAGGGTAACCCATAAGCAGTAAAAAGGAACTTAGTAATAGAGATAAAAAGTATAAGGTATATCTGTTATTTCATAAAATTTAAGTAGATTAATTAACCTATAATTAATATATAATTAGATAAATAATAATAAGAAATGTCACAAACATCAGTTAAATATTATCAGTTGTCGTAGGGTGGTAAGAAACAAACTCTACATTTCACTTTAATATTAATTTACCTATTTATTTGAAATAAAAAATAACTTAATACTAAATTATATATTAAACATTTTCTTTACTTGTAAAAAATGGTATCAATAACTATGTAGGTTTAACAAAATAATATTATGGCAATGCCTGTAAACTATTGATTTCTCTAAAATACCGTCAAGCATCATTTCCAATATCTCTAGCATTTAATGAAATTATTCAAACCATCAACATTTACTGCCATTACAGTTTATCAAAGCGACAGAACACACTACAAAATTAATATTTAATCGTAAAATACTATGAGATTATTATAAAATGCACATTACAGGTATACCGAATGGTCTTAAAAGATATAATACATGTAGTAGAAGTGAAATTCATTAAAATTCACTGCGGGCGACTTAAACAAGTGGGCTCGTAGACTCATACCTAATATTATACAGGATTTGGTTGTCAAGTGTCAACCACAATAGCGTTTAGCTCCCTAATATTTAAATTTATATTTTTTTTAATATGCTCTAAGCTAATAAATATTTGGATATCAGTTGGGGTAATAAAAGTCATCTTTTCTGTCGAGGCGTTACGTAGTAGGGATATTAGAATTGTAATTTATGGGCTGGTTCGTAAATAAGAGTTTCGATGTATTTGAGTTGATTCTATCCATTCTTTTAATTGGCCTATTATTGTTAAGATTGCATATTTAAGTTGCGAGGTAGGTATGAATAATATAATACATAAGTATCAAGATCTTTGCTTTGTATAAATGCTTATATAATTAATAATTATTTGATGGAGTTAGAAAACTAGAGTTTTGTCTGCTATCTTTATCATCATCCATATCATCATAAACTAAAATCTAGAGTTTCTTTCCGGTTCATATACAGTCCTATTTTAAAAAATCGACGCTGCGTGGTTTTTATCAAATTTAGTGGGTATCTACGTACGTGGGTACTTTATTTATTAATGTTGTATGATATTGTGCTTTGATGTTATAATTATGCATAAAAGATGGTCTTATATGCATAATGTTAAATCAATTATAATGACTACAAAAAGTGTTTAAATTACGGAGGTGGTAGCTTCGCAGAGGCGAAATTGTCCAAGCATTTATGTTGTTTAAATAATCACAAAATCTATTTTGTTATTTATGAAAATATATTTAAAGGCTTTCTTTCACGTGTCACTAGAATTTTCCATGCTGTATGCTTTGTGACATCTTTCATAATAATATATTTAGAAACTTTATTATGTCGCACACAATTCCCTAAAGACTTTGAATTTGTTCTAGATTAACAAGGGTAAATCTAGAACCGATATTTTTCTTTATTGATAGATCTTTATTTATGTGGTTGTCACTATTTATTTAAAATTTACTAAAATTTTTACTACCATACGTAATATTTTCAAATATATACAGACTCGGTAAAGAAAAGGTTTATTAAAAAGTTCCACAGTAGTTTGCTATGATCCATTTCATATATAGAGAGATGTTCTCTATCTTAGCTGGAGCTCCCCACAGCAATCCACCATACGACATAATACTATATAGAAGTCAGTCTACTATACAGTACTATAGCCCAGTCGTAGCTACATCCATAGACCGTTTGATTTTACTAACCGCATATGCAGCAGAACTAAGCGTACCGGATAGATCATGTACATAATATGAGGATCCCACAGTAAAGTTGAATACATTTTGATTCCCAAGAAGGCTTACGCATTGTCATGAGCGGAGAGTTTATCTAGGCCAAGCTTAATTTTGGTTCAACATAACATTTGGTAGACAAAACTTTAAACATAATCCTTCTCTAACTTAAAACAATATTATTAGCGGTGCACTATTAATTGATAATAGATAATATTATTTACTAGAATAAGTATGCTATCTTTTCTCTCTACTTAAAAATCAGAGAGTAATTTGTCTCATACTATCTGCGAATGAGACAAATTCGAAGAGTTCTATGACCATGTGAGACAAAACATTAATATACGCTAGAAACAGAGAAAGTCTTAAAAATGGTCCTTGTGAAAATCCTTTTTTTTACCAAAGACCCGAATGTATTGTCATTTATTTCATCCTTCTGTACCCTGTCTGATAAATATGACTCTAAATAATTCAGAGCTTTTACTCACATGCCATATTGTAAAATGTTACCAATCAGTGTGCGGTACTCTACACAGTCGAATGCTTCAGAAAGATCACAAAATACGCCAATAGCATCATGTGAATCCTCACATGCTCCACGAAATGAAATAGGTTTTGTCGAATGCTTTACTCAGACCAGGATGGATGAAATTTGGCCTTTAAATAATAGGGTCAAATTTAAACCCCGACCTAAAACCTGGAGTGATTTTAATATGTTTACTTAAATCACAGAAGTTTTCACAATCTAGTTTGTAAAGATCGAAAGCTCTTCGTGTATCCGACTTCATGCTCGTGCAATATTTTATTCAAATGGGATAGAAATTGTTTAAGCATATTTTTTTCCAATACTTTACCCAGAAAAAGAAGAGCAGAACAGAGGTGACTGAGTCACTGAGTAATAATTTTTTTCAATGTGTTATAAAATTGGATCGGATTGCTTCCCGTGGCTGGGCTAGAACTGCACCCCTTATGCCGTGAGCGTCGTAAGAGGCGACTAATGGAAAAATACCATGAGGTGGGCAGCAGCGCCTTCTGAGGAATCGTAACAATTAACTGTAATCCCAAAGAGGCCTGCTAAGCGTGGGGCATATCGCAAACTCTCCAAAGGGGGAGACCTTAGTTCAACGGTTGACGTTCGGTTTGATGTGATGATGATGATGATATTAAATTGATTAAACAATAAAATATACCTATGTACCAGTAAACTGTGCGTGAAAACCTAGTCAAGTTGCCAAACACCTAAAACGGATATCGAAGTGTAATAAATTTATCGAAAACAATATTGACAATGACAATAACAATATGGAAAACCAATCGCAAATCTGTCATTAATAAAGCTCCGCCTCTAAATAAATGGGCAGGTGGAGATAAAGTTACATTTAAAAACTGTCATAAACCTGTATTCACGTCATATTATTATTTTTATGGCAGAGAATATATTTTTGATGTTTGAATCACACTGTGTCGCCAAAAATAAATTCTTGGGAGCTGTTGATGATTTGTTGTCTTGTGATTTCGCAATAGTAATATGCTGAGTATACTTGTAGGTAGAAACTTGTATATTATCTTTTAAAAATATTAGAGTTGTTTAATGAAATTTATTAATATTTTTTTCTATTCCTTCATAATTAAATACGAGTGGTTACGTACTGAAAAAACTTACGTTGAAGACTGCTCACAAAGTATGAAATCACGAAAATAGACTCAAAAGAATCTTTTGCGATACGACAGTATTTAGCTTCTTCGTTCTTCGTATTAAGTTAATGGAATTGAACATCAAATGATCCTAGATTATATTACAAAATCAAAAATTAATGCAAAATTAAACGTAATCTGTGAATACAAACGTTCTTCAATATTTTTCTTGCATTAGTATGTGATCTAGAGGCAGGCGGCTTTGCTAACTGATTTTATAACTGTTCATTGGTGATATATCCCTGATTAAGTGAGACTGTTGACTTCTTTCAGGGAAAATTACGCCAAGTATGCACTATGCCCCTACTCATTTCTCAAGGAGAGTACTAATTAGCCCTATGCAAATACTAGTTCTCAAAGTGCCCTATTTTATGCTCCAGCCTAATGTTCCTACCTAAGAGTCTGACAGTAAGGAGCATCTGTCAGGTAGCTAGTGTACTACCAAGACGAGCAATCCCGGGTTGGGATCAGAAAGGCGGCTGGCCGGTTGTGTTGTTATTTTTATTTTGTTAGAGCAAAATAAAAACAACAACAATGTAGATACCGATCGAACATGAGGTGGGACAAGGGCAGGAATATGATGGTAAACTTTCGACACAATAGTAATTGTTATAAATATAAGCATTATTACCGTCTTATATACATAATTTGATCATATATATTACCTACCTTTTTTTTTGTTATGTTAGTGTGACGGAACAAGCTCGAGGCCCACCTGATGTTAAGTGGACTAACCTCTGTCTATAACAGTTGCAATTCATCACAAGTCACGAATTGCACTGCGCCCGTCACATTGAGACATAGTTATTAAGTCTCATTGTGCTTGTAACTTCACTGGCTCTCATGGACTACTGCCGGAACACACCTTTTGGTGCTTGGCGACAGACTTTTTACTTGAGGGTGGTAGCTAGCCGGGCGGGCAATCGCAAAATGCCCTTCCACCATGCGGTGAAGCTCAAGCCGGCGGTGGGGATCGAACCAGGGTACTGGGCACGGCAGTCCATAGCTATTACCGCTCGGCCATCATTGCTTCAAAACCTCATAAATTAAGCCAGTTTCAAACAAAATATCTATGGGATGCAGTGCAGTGCAGACTGTGTAGAGTTGGTTGACTGATTTTAAGCGATGCAATAACTGGCGCGAAGCTGGTCAAAAAGAGCTCGTAAATTTAGCATTGTTTGTGATTGAACCGAATGGACAATGTTCGGTTTTCATTTGCCGATACGCATTAAATAGATTCAATTTATAATCTAATCAAAGTTTTTCTCTACTTATATTGTCCCCCCTAATTATTCTATGACGTGTATTATAAGTTTATCCAAATATAGGTACTCAAAATATATAAGTACTTATAATAGCTGATAGGGGCTACCCTATCGTTACCATTGTTTCACCTGATGATAAGTGATGATACGATTGAAGTTGTTGGAATTACTGGGTCTCAAGGACAGCTACCGGAACACACCGGGGGGTACTTGGTAATAGATTTTCTACTTGACGGTGTTGCTAGCCAGGCGGACATTCGTAAAATGATGTATGAAAAACAATACAATATAGCAAATAATGTCATTCAAATTAGACGTCTTAAATATGTACTCAACATGTATTAGTCAGAAAATGAAAAAATAATATTTAAAGAGCCTTATCGCTTATTTGTTTTACTCTACTTATATCTAAGCGATATAAACGCAAGATATACGTAGCTAGTTTTACAATTATTGTAAGCATTGAATTTATAATTTAACATTAAACTTGGATGTATTTTACCTTGATTAAACATTAAAGCGTTTAAACAGGAGCAAGGCAATATCTGTTTGCATTACAGATTACAGAAATATAATTTCCTCGTTCGTCGTAGTAAGGCCGCACGCGCTGGTTCCCGCGCTATCGGCTCAAAGGGCCGCGGCCGCCATGTTTGCATTTCGCTCCGCAAGGAACCTGTGTTTAAGTTGACTCAGGAATTATATCGCAGCGATTAGTGTAATAACTGGTTGGCTGCGAGGCTTTTTCTTGTTTCAGCGCATATGCTTTCACTCCAACATCCCTTCGCATTGCATCCACGATTTCGATTGTTCGGATCAAGTGCATTGTTTTCCGCGCAATAAAATCCAAGCGGCTATTTTATGATTGCTTTCATTTTATCTTGTGTCGGTGCAATTAATCTCACTTTTTACTTTTTTAGTTATGTACAGCAACGGACGCGCTGCATGGCTTAAATCGGTATTAATTGAAAACGAGCGTGAATGCAATTTATTTAATTAATTGTACGTAGGTATTCTCGGTTTTGGATGAAAAATTCTCACTCGATGGCAGTGCCGATAATATTAATACGCAATGGATTAAAAAAGAATGGGCGATATCAAATGACTGAAACGATAATGCATCGCAATATCATTAAGTTGGAAGATTGCACGTTGGGTTATTTATGCTTCGTTGGACACGATCTCCGTGGGCCGGGCCGGGTGCAGTGTGCGTCCACCCTTATAAATTTTAACACTTGCGTTGTACCAAGGATGGAATGCCGCAAGGTGCAATGTTGCAGTGCAGTACAGAACTCGCGAGCATCGCCAATTCGCAGGACGAAGCCGGCACGGTAATGTGGTAGTGCGTATCGCATTGTCTCGAAAGAGGATAAATATTGATTGAACCGCAAAGAGGCGCTTGTAATTGCGTGTGCGGCCGTACGGAGCTTTTATAAAACTCGTTGGAAACCGCGCGGAATGTAAACCAGAATGCTCCGGGACATTAATGTGTATTTATTGAGGGCGGCGAGTAATGTTTTTATCGATTGCGTTTAAGGTTCGAACGGCGCGATTTGCCCGGATATGTATCGGAGAGTTCTTTTTAATTTACACAAAAGACATCGTTACTTCGCTGGACATTTTTACAGTTGCGTATTTCTACTGTTTTAATACGCTGTAAACTGAGTTAACGATCGCTGAAGTAAGCTAGACTAACTGGCTAACTACCGTGTTGATTTTATAGCTATAGCCGGTTTGGTTTATTCAAATATTTTATTTGAATGGGATGTTAACTCGGCACTTAAGATTTCATGATTGAAATGTGAGCAATTACAAAACGGCAGCTGCGAGGCAAAATATGTATAAGTCCAAGTATCTGAGAGCCACATTAGCCTGAGGGTTATTAAAGATACATCGTAGCCGAATGAGCTGTTACACCTTGAAATGTTTGTTGTGTTTATGAAACGTTTCAATCAGAGAAAGCGCAATGTTTTGGATGACTTTGACTGACATTGTGGTGTCAGATACGGGATTAAATGCTGACGGGATGTTGGGTAGCATTTCGAGGATGATTTTCTTTGTTTTTTGTAGCATGTTTTATTTTGGGATATGAGTAGACTCGCGTGAGTGATGTTTTATTTTCGTATGTTGTCAGCCGTCGACTAATGCATGTAATGTTCAATTTTAGTACTCATAGTCATATTTGTTCTATTATAAATAAGATAAGGATATTTCTAGGCACGAACGACACTGCACGTGTCTTTATTCACGGAACCAATGACATCATCATATAAACATGCATATTTTCATCAGCCAATGTTTGTTCTGGCTGTTCAATTACACTGGCAATATAGCAATTGTTGCCTTTGATTTGGATCAAGTGGTTGTTTCGTACGATATTGGTTAAATTTTTGGGTAGGTACCAACATTGGTTGTTAAGAAATCTAAATTGATGTTATATTTACATGCTAAATCTAAGATTTGGCAGTAGCTCAAGAACTATACAAGCTCAAAGAGCTCTACCATTTCAGTTGTATACTCGTTACTTAATAGGATTTGATTGCCTTGATTTAAAGTGGTCACATGCATGCATCGTACAGTTCCTGCGCGCAATTGTTTTCATTAACTGAAGACAATTTCCAATTTCGCTTATACCTATACTAATTGATGTAAATAGGTCCCAGAAATCTGGACCATTGTCTATTGAATAATATTCGTCGTATTCCTTGTAAGGATATTTACGCTGTTGTAGAGGAGGCAGTGTTTTCAAATAAACTTGTTAAGAATATAAGGACCGTTCCAGTAGGAGCACCGGATTTATCGACGCTTATATATAAGTATTGGATGTTGTAGATTTGAAGGGAATAGTAAAAAAAACAACACCTGAATATTTGTAGGGTATAGAAATGAAACAGTACATAATTTCACAACCGGAGATTACTTATATCAGTTTAAAAAAATGCTTCAGGTTTTTTAATAGATTAAAAATTCTTGTCACGTGGTATTATAATTTATTTTTACTATTAATTCCGAATATCTATGGCAATCCATATACTTTGGCAACCCGTAGCTCGCAGATGCTTCGTTCAAATTCAAATTCAAAGCCGGAGGGTGGGCAGCTCAATCTATCGCACAACAGTAGGTACCTTTAGTCCCCTTTACGTTACGACATCAATGCCTTGAGACGCCTAATACACTACCTATGCCTACTGCTATTCGCCCAATGTCCAGCAACGCCCTACTCACGCCGACGTGGTTTGCTGCACACTGGAGACCTTGATGACCCGACCGGTAGCAGAAATTATACCAACGCAATTCCAATCCAAGGCGGGTTAGCGATAGGCAGGTCATAAAACCGAAGCCAAATTTTTTACTACTCGCATGTATATTATGTGTATGTGTAGTCTTGTGTTAGGAATATCCTGTTTTATAATATTGCTCTTGTGTTGTTCTTAGTATTTAAGTGAAGACATATTGCACTGATCCGACTTGCGTGGGATGAAGGTAGGGAGATGATGAGGGTTGCGTTAGTTGATTTAACGATTGATCATACTCCTAATGACATAAACGTGACATATTTTGTGTGGTTAATTTTAGTAGGCACGTTTAAACATGATTTGGTTGAAAAATCACTGTTTTGCTGGTTTCAATCTGTTATTTTTTAAATATACGCTTCCGACGCACAGATTTAACCGCACATAATAACTTTTCAACCTTGCATTACAAATAACTATTTCCTGGTTATATAGCTTAATAAAATTAAATTTCAAAGTAGTTATAAGCTTGCGAAAATAATTTTCCCGTATTCAGGAGCTATACAAAACGTTGCCAAGTAGCAAGACAACTCGCCTTAATGCTCAGATGATTGCAAAGGAAGTGATTATTTTGCTATTCAAAGGTGTCCCCAACAAAGCACTTTTAAATCCATTACCCGCGCTTGTCGCACGGCAATTTTCCACTGCTCGACTCCTGCCCACACGCATAGAGTTTATAACCAAAAAGAGCTAATAACTATCATCCAAATAGTTGAGTAGGACGCGCGAGTGAAAATTATGATTAATATCTGTTTAGCTAACGGTATACCTCGGATAGTTGCTCTGAGAATCTCTTCGTAATAAAAGGTGAATATCGCTACGCTCTCGCACTATTGTCTACTTTTAGTTCCACAGAAATTATTAAAGGGCGTCAATTAGCTGGTGAGGAGAATGTTGATATCTGGAATAGTTGCAGTCATTCACACGTTCCAGCAAACGCAATTTCATTGTTCAATGGAATTTCATCTTTTTAACCACATTTATAGATGCTTCTTACAGTCGGTTAGTGAGTCACGGTTCTTATCTTAGTTAAGTCTGCTGTTAAGACTTTTAGTGTGCCTTATAATAACATAAATGATAACGTGCCATTCAAATTCTTACGCTAATTTATTTATTTACAAAATTATAGGATATCTTACAGCTATAGGTATGTTACTTTAGGTTTATAGACATATATGCAGTTTAAAGTTACATATAGGTACAGGAAGGCCAATTAAAAGTTTTCACATATATATTATATTATTAGTTAGCTTATCTAAATTTTGTAGTATCAGTATTTTTGTTTTCAGCAAATGTGATCTGAGGAAGTGTTGAACGTATGTATAAAATAATATAAGAAAAAACAAGTAAGCCAGCTGCGTCAGTTACGTGTATTTGATCCTTGAAAGGTAACTTTTAGTAATTAATCGGGCTCGCTTCGGGAACTGAGTACTTAGTAAATCGAGATAAAAGACTTCAACGTCATATCGGATCTGAGGAATTTTGTATACCAATTTTCATAAAAATCATAGCATGATAGAAACGATGATTATTAATGCAGCCGTAAGCTACGCTAGTAAGTAATAACCATTCCTGTGATGACCAGTAGGATGCTTTTACACGCTTTGCTTGAAATACTTAGGATCATAGTCGCACAGAAAAGCGTACCCCAGCAGAGCGCTCTACAATTTTATTACATGAAAGATATAAGAGCTAAACTTTCGGTTTTGTGGTAAGAAATTCTGAACAGTACATGGATGACATGCCTATGAAAGTGCTTTCGCAATTGTAATGGTGAGGGGTGCATTTGAAGAAAATTTTATTACAGAGTCAAATAACATTAGTATAAAGCAATAAGTAATGTTGTGATGACAACATTGATAAGAATAATCAATACCCGGAATCTATTGATAACAGACCAGATAGCATAGATAGATTTGTGAACTGAATTTTGCATATACATACTCGAGATAAATCTCTTGAAGATAAATGACATTATGCGCAGTACGCCAGTTTAGGAATGATAGAGGTCAACATGTACAAAACAATGAGTAGGCTACATTTGAAGTAAATTCTATTTTGATTTTCAATAACCTCTTTCTAATATAAGAAATAATATTTGCACACCCTAAGGCCATCGTTAAACCATTATACAAAAGCTTTAGCCGAAAATAATTTGTTAATATAGCAGAGAAGGTAGAAAATCTGAAAACAAAACACTTTGTGCCCATACTTAAAATATATATACATATTATCCAGATATGTTTCGGTACCATTTATAGTTCGGTACAATAGGGGAAGGTTATATTGGCGTCCTCCCGAGGGGTGCCGGGTTAGAATTGCACCTCCCCATTATCATCCCGTGGGTGTCGTAAAAGGCGACTAAGGGAAAAATACTACAAGGTGGGCAGCAGCGCCTTCTAATGAACTGCCATCTTACACTGCGACTCCCGAGCCGCCTGCCAAGCGTGGGGATTATGGCAAATACTCCCTTGATAGGGGAGGCTGTGTTCAGCAGTGGATGATCCAGCTGATACAGTATATTGGCGTCCGTCGGGCAAAGTTTAAGACTGCTTTTGAAAATTCAATCTATGTCCGAAAAATCCGAGAGCCCTGCTCTTCGAAATTACAGAGCGAGGCAGTCAATATTGTTAAACGAGAAAGACAGACGAAAAGTAAGTACATTATGTTAGTAAATCATACATTTCTTTTTCAATTATCAATAAATAATGTTTATTTTTTCGTTTAATGGATATTAAACCATAGTTATCATAATGAATGATTATACTGAGTGTTGATTTATCTGTATTAAGTCTTGTGAAGGATGAACTTTATAGGTAAACGGAACAATTGAAAGCCAATTTAGTAAGTAAAGACCATTAAGAAAATTATCTGACTGAATAAATAACTTTGCTATGGTCTCAACATTAAAGAGACACTATCTCATTGCTTACATCATAGGTGGTAAATACCTCAGACCTAAATGTGCATAGTAAGGTTATCTATAGACAATACGTTAATGAAGCTTGTAAAATTGGAATTAGCTTCACTGTTCGGTACGTTCCTACCATAGTATACGTTTGAAGCCACTCCTGTATTTGTCTGGGAACTGAAGCTAGGGTTATCAGTATGGGTGAAAGCCTTCTTGAACTTTGCCTTTTGATGGCTAACGGAAACTGGGTAAAGTAGGCAGTCGGTTAAACAATATACAATTTTTTAAAGGAAATACTTTGCTTAAAGAAATTTGGGCTAACCATTGAATTGAAAAGAAAGTTGCTCAGGTAACGGTTTCATGTTTTTGAGCTATGTGTTATAAGTACTCCTCTTATAATAATAATACCTATTCATGTGTACTTTTGCGTTGTTAGTAAGATTAAGTTTTTTATGAAGGTTGTATCAAAAGCTGTTCAATACTTAACGAATAAAAAAATATTAACAGACAGATTGACAGAAGCGTAGATGTAGCAGTAGCAATAACTACGGACTACAGCGCAGAAGGTTCATGGTATGAGTACCGACGTGCTGGAGATTCCTCACTGTGGTAGATCATTTTATAAGTGCCCGCCTGGCTTGCTGCCAACCTCAAGAAGAAAATCTGTCGCGAATCACCATTCTAGTGTATTCAGGCAGTTGTCTTTGAGAGCCATTACCCGTTTTGGTTTAAGCCTGTAAAGCATCTTTGACGCTCATCTCAATCTACGATGTGAGATTTTTGTCAAATGATAACCCATATATACTATTAATTATTTTAGAAATACATATGTATTAGTATGTTTTATTGTGCTACGTGTTACTGCACTCAATACATATTTACATCAGCGCCACTTGCTTACGCACTTCAGCAGTCGATCGATCAATATCTGTCATCTCAGACGCATGTAAAATAGCGTGATACAGAGCAATCAATGGTTACCGAGTCTGTTAAACCTAACTTAGCGACGGCCTCGAGCTTTACTGACAGCCCCTATTTAATAATAGTCCTCGCTAGGAAGATTATCTGTGCAGCGTCCGCCCTGAGCAACTGGTAGTCCTGTCTACCGTCATTATGCAATTGAAACTTAGTGAATTATTACGCACGATAATAATCTCCATAAATAAATAAATGGACCGATCTCGCTGGGCGGTGGATTATGCCGTACTGAAGGCTCTCTTCCTTTCGTGTAAGGCATTTGTTTACCTTTTCACCTTAGACAGCTTTGAAATAGAGCTATTGGTTCGCTCGCTGCACGTAAAGTGCAGTTTAGTGCTCGTTTTGCTTCAACATGCGAAAGAAATGTACGAGTCGATACGGCCATGCTGTTATGTTGGCTCGACATGAAAGTGTTTTTCATGGTCCGTTTTAGTTTTAAGTTGCCTTTTTACATACGATACTCTGTTAGTTATTCTGTGACTATGCTACATTGAGGGTTTTGTCGTGAGAAAATAAGATTCCATAGCTGCGTGCAATGGACTTGTAGGTCTTTCTACTGTCAGATTACACGGACGGGAATTAAGGTAGGTACGATTAACGCACGCCTATATCTAAATGTGCACATAACCATTTCCCATAATACCTTCAACAGTTCTGTTATCGTTTCGAGGATGTAGTATCCAAACCGTATCACTGCGGAGCCATCAATTATTCCACCTAGCCATGTCTGAGACATTGGGGATTGTGCCGGGCCGGTCTAATTGAATTTATGCGGAATTGCGACACCAATACGAATTGGTTTATTGCTAATTGATCGATTATTGGTCTGGGGTGTTTTCAAAGGCGGTTAGCTTTTAAGGACCATGTCGCAATAAGAACACGGAAATTTATTAATGTCTTTGCGTTTTGAATACCAGAAATTGTGATGACGATAAAAAATGTTGTCGGTCATAGTAGTCTGCCTATGTAATATTCTAATATCCATTATTTACAACACCCAATAATTCGCGGTTGTATAAAATTTGCTATTACGATTCTTCTAAAAGTACTCATGAAATCGGGACAAAAATCAGAAAAAATCTATCCAGCGTATTTTGATCAGTGGTATAATTAAATAAATAATACACACACATTTTCGCATTGATTATTTATATTATACCAAAGATGTACAAACAAAAAAATGGTTAATAATTGAGGCTATAAACATAACAAAATTGCAAAATAGCAGGCGTTATTGCAAACATAACAATATTAAACAATAAACATAAGCTGTAAATGTGCCTGGTTAGCTTCTAGAGATTAGGCCGTTCTATAGAAGGCATAACTATGTATATTGGTACTAATTAGAGAGTTTGTATTAGTAGATATTTTTCGAAAACGAGACAGATAGATGCGCCCTTACTTGCCTATTCTATTATATATATATTTTATATAAATAACAAAATAATCTTTAATCTGTTAACAAAGCTACATTTACTTTCGCAGCTGCGCCTGCCTACTGATTAATCGTGCTATGTGGAAGATGAAAGTTAATGGTCACCTTGATATCCAGCTTTAGCTTTATGTAGTTAACTGGTCGATGGGCATTTTGGTAGAATAATGTACTTTTTTTTTTTTTTTTTTATAGAATAATGTACCTAAAGCCTACAATTCACGTTTTCAGACGGTAATATTAACGTCTGAAAGCTCGAACCGTATAACGAATACGCAAGACCAATTTGCTTTCTGTGTTTTATGTAGATTCGTCATATATATCTACCACCGCATAAACAATTATATATTATATCTCTGATATTAAATACTCTATACATATATTCATTAAATTTTATTCATTCATTCATTCATATATATATACTATTCATGTGCCTGTAATTTATATATATATATATATAAATTACCGGCACTTGAGACTTAACAACTAAGTATTAAGGTGACGGGCAGTGCAATTCGTCACTTGTAATAAAATTTATCTCTTCTAGGCAGAGGTTAATCCGCTTAACACCAGGTAAGCGTCGAGCTTGTTCCGTCACAATAATATAATATACACCGTGTCCCAAAATTCAACGATAAGCCGGCATCGGTGCATGGACCTACTCATGACTACTCGGGAAAAAATAAAAAAAAAATTATAACTGTTTTTTTTTATTAATTACAGAGACTTTTATAAATTTCATCGATATTCGATACCCATTATGCTATTTTCTACCGACTTCAAAAAAGGAGGAGGTACTCAATTCGTCTGTATTTTTTTTTTTTTTTTTTTTTTTTTTTATGTTTGTTACCTCATATCTTCTGACTGGGTAAACTGATTTTGATAATTCTTTTTTTATTTGATAGCTGATGCTTGCCGTGTGGTCCCATTTAAATTTCATCAAAATCGATTTAGCCGTTTTTGAGTTACACTCCAAAAACTGAAAAAGTGTTTTCCTGTCCTGATATTATAATCAATGTTTGTTACCTTAGAACTTTTGACTGGGTGAACCGATTTTGATAAACTTGTTTTTATTTAAAAGCTGATGCTTGCCGTGTAGTCCCATTTAAATTTCATCAAAATCGGACAAGCCGTTTTTGAGTTACACCCCAATAACTGAAAAGTATTTTCCTATCATGATGAATTCTCATCGAAGCTCAAATTTGGTGGTAACACAGTAATATTTCCTCAACGGTATAAGATAGAAATAAAATTTTGGATAGGAAGATAAAACGTGTATTATGCTGCAAGCAAGTCTTATTTTGATAATTTAAGTCTGTTATATGTTACTATATCTGTTGGTAAGTTAAACATAAGCCCATAAGTAACAAGGGTCACTAAAAAGGGCGAAATAAAAATTTTTACCAAAAAAATAGAACCGACTTCAACACTCAAATGTGTGAAATAACTTGTCGAAGTCGGTACCATGCGCACAATATTGTGATGATAGGTACTTTTGAACCGTCATGGTACCGACTTCAACAAGTTATTTCACACATTTGAGTGTTGAAGTCGGTTCTATTTTTTTGGTAAAAATTTTTATCAACTACCATGACCACAATTTTTGACATATTTTTGATATTTTTTGTGCATTAGCAACCTAAGAAGGACGGCTATCTACCACAATCCTTTAAAATTACAGAAAGTCTGTAGTTATTTTACAAAAATCAGTAAAAAAAAAATTTTTTCTTATAATTTTCATAGATTTTAACATTCTATGCACTTTCTATAGTCTGGGTTAAAAAAAAAAGTATGGACACTACCATGGCAAGTTTTATTAAAAGTTGGCGCAACTTTATAAAAGTCTCTGTAATTAAAAAAAAAAAGAGTTATAATTTTTTTTTTATTTTTTCCCGAGTAGTCATGAGTAGGTCCATGCACCGATGCCGGCTTATCGTTGAATTTTGGGACACGGTGTATATAGTATATATAGATAAGTTAAATCGTATTGATAAACTGGGACAGAAATTACCTACATAACCATTTCTGCATGTTGCAGTGCAGATATTTTTTTTATCCATGGTTCATTCATAGCATGAGCTGATGTGCGCTCTATGGACACAGTATGTTAGACTATTAATATTACTAAAATGTTCATAAAAATAATCTAATAAAAAAATATCTATACCTTCATAAAAAAAACCTCGTCGACGAAAAATCCTCGTTCAACCCGGTGTTTGAATTGAAGTCCAATGGACGTAACTCTACCGCTAAGCCAACGAGTCAGTCTTAGCATAAATTCGTTAAGAATGGATATGGTTGGCGCCTACAACAACGAAAGCTCGGCAAGCAAACAAAAAGTGACAGAGCACATGTAAAAAAAAACAATTAAAATACAAATCATTGTATGTTCAGTAACTAGTATTACGTCTTAAGTAACAAGTTCGTTAGGAAGTAATACAAAAACAAGACACGATTACAAATGATTTAAAATGGCAAAAACTTAAGTCATTAAGGAAAACATGATATTCTACCAAGTTATTGCTAGTAATCGCTAAAACAATCCAAGCTAATTTTATTTTAAAATCAATATATAAAAACGCTATGCTAACTGCAGTAAACATAAAAAACGAAAGCCACTTGTAAATTAATATTTACCGTACAAAATTGACTTGAGATGGCAACAAACAAAACAAACGGGCATCAATAAGATCAATGCCGTCGTGAGCTCCTATTAAAACTTTGAAGTTAATTACTAATCACTATAAAGCAAACATTCAATTTACAAGGCGGGTTAATTGCGTTGGCCCGCAAGACGCTTTGTAAAAAGTCAGCTAAAAACCGTATCTTAACTTATTTCTTAATTATAGACCAATTCGTGGCGGAGACGCGAGCTTCGTGCCAACGGTGACTTGACGTACCGCACTCTAATAGTTTTCTCCCTTCTCCACCTCTCCAGCTTCGCAAATAAAGTCTAATTTTGTCTAAACGAATGAATAGTAAAGATAAGATAAGTCGTCTCGGCCAGTGGTATCTCCGATAATTATATGGTTCAGATAGAGGTTATCAGCCTCTTAGAACCATGTTAGCCCAACTTATCTGTACTCGATCTGCAGAGTTTGTTTTCCTAAAGACCCTTGAGAAAAAAAACTTCAGCTTCTTGTAAAAAGTAAACAGTATAGTCTATGGTATAGTGATGTAAAAACTTGATTTGGGATTAAAATTCTCACACGGTCTTTCTATATTTAAACTAAATAGCAAAATTACCATAAGAGTATTCTCTATATTTAGTCATTAAAGTCCGACTAATGCTTTCCAATAAGATAAGCTTGCCTATTTGGGCATCACAAAACTCTGCTTCCCATAAGGGAAGGAAAAACTGCACGGATAGTCACTAAATGCCTGGATTGCGTTAAGCCTAACTAAGGTATGCCTAAGCCCTTTGTTGCGATAGCCTTGGGATAGGCGACATTATGGAATTGCTCGCACTGTCCTCAGACGGAATTAAACCCAACCCTGCTACTAATTTGAAAAAGCCAGACATATAAATTTTGCTCTAATCCTACAATTGTGTGAGAGCAAAATTGGACGCAATTTCGTACGCACTCGTACGCCCTTTAGCTTGCAAATCGTCACGGTTTATTGCATAATGAATGCAGGGTGACGGGCCACAGGCTATTCCAAATACCCGTCCAATATTTATAGCTGCAATCACGATTATACACGTTTTCACTAGAACAGTGAATCATGCGCCAACAATATTCTTAAATGATGAGTGCTTTGCAATTCGATACACTTTTACATTCTCGCGGTGAACGTAACTTTATACTTTCAAACGTATTGCATAATCAATTGCAATAATAGTCATTATTAATACATGAATTAGGCAATGTACGAATGATAGTCTCAAAACCGTTCCCACAGCAGACTCTCATCGGAGATATTGGCAATTAGAACTGACGCTCAATTAACATTTGGTTATCGCAACGATCGAGATACGAGCAAGAGCATGTAATGTAAATTAGCATCGCAAATTGAAATTGTATTAATATCGTTTTAATTTGATTCTAGTAGCATTGTGTTGGTGTATTTATCCTGGATCTGAGGCCATTTGTCCCCTTGAAATCAGTCTGAGTGACAAACAATACGCGATTGGGGACATAATGCCATTGCCTCGTGTGCCCCGACACTGCTTCTGCCTTCTGCCGACTGGTACGCATAATACGCATTGCAACCACAGCTCTCTGCTGGTTAGCAGCTAGTTGTTTATTCACAGATGCTCAAACATTTTGTTCATCGATCATAAATTATGGTATTATTAGTGGAAATCAATCAATGATATGGTCTCGTCAAGTTAAAATGATATGATGTTACCAATAACTGACATAAATGATAATGACATCCAGACAAACGAAGAGGCGCCATCCGTATATGGTTGATATTACCAGGACTCGTACGAAGCGCTTCGCTTCCACTTTTCTCATGGGTACTGCAAAAGAGTGGAATTTCTTACCGTCGTCGTCAACTTTTCACGATGAATAGACTTAGACATAGCTTTATATCTATGTTTATGTCTATTCATCGGGAAAAATTACATATAACATGGGTGTTTTCAAATCGAGAGTAAATAAGTTTTTTCTAGGTAAGCGTGCTCAGGCAGGATGTGTTCAAACGCGAACCTATAATGAATAAAAAAATAATTACAAACCTTTATAAAATATTATACCTACACGTTAACAATATAAGTAACATCATTAATGCCTAATTTTCAATAATTGCTAATCCCACTCCCTATCTATACAGCGCATTTTAATATTCGTTTAATTTGAACCCTTTCCACAATTTTTAGAGCCACAGACTCTTCGAACTCTTAAAAGGTATCAGCCATTATAATGGATTGTAATTGTGTCCTCGCAGGCAGCATCGTTCTACGATTGGGTACGATTGAGACAGCGATATTGGCAAACCCTGTAATTGACGTTCCAAATGTTTTCTCTCATTGTTTTCACGGATATGTTAGATTTTAGAGCGCATTGTGAAAGAGAGAGCCTCTGTTAGGCTTATTAGGTCCTATTAACAACAGCCATGTTTGGGTAAAGTTTATAGATGACAGACGTTAATTTTCCTGACCTTTGCGCTTATTCAGATATTTTGTCTACGCATTGTTTACTTCAAAAGGAATATCTATCTCTAGGGCTTGTACGTATAAGTTCATTGATTAACTCTATGCTTACTTTGGTAGTCACTGCGGTTGTCACTTGAATATATTTACCATCAACCTTTTCAGAGCTATTAGTCCCTATGACTTGAATTCAACGTTTATGGGCGTTTAAGTTTTTTCAAAAGAAAATTCTAAAACACATAATAATAAGCTATTATGCGGTACAAATTCAAAAGAGAAACAAAATCTTTAAGCAGATGGTCAAAAACCAAATATTCAAACACTGGACTTCCTCTGGCTTTGCATTATAACAATGAGTCTTGAAAGGTAAAAAATTGTGCTCCTTGCACTTGCATGCCGCCGTTGCGTGCTACGAATCGATTTACATGTTTTTGGGATGTAATTATATACTGGGCTACTGTTTTCCATATCCCATAACTAGTTTCTGTTATTAACAAGACGAGTAGGAGGTTCTTGATGAAAGAAATGTTGGTATTAGAGGCAATTTTCGGTACACGACAGCTATTACTGGTGATGAAATTTGTTATGGGGAACTTTTTTGAATTGTGTCTAGTTTATTATCAAAAGGATTAACTGGAAATAGAATAGCTATATTTTTTTACCACTCATACATAATTGTGTATTAGCTTTAAAAGTTAGAATTGTATATTTTTAGGGTTCTGTGCCCAAGAGGAAAAAACGGAACCCTTATAGGATCACTTTGTTGTCCGTCTTTCTGTTTGTCAAGACCCTTTTGCTCAGGAAGACGTAGACATATCAAGCTGAAATTCATATCAAATACTTAAGTCAACTGTCCTTGGAGCTGTGAAAAAATCAAACTTCTAAGTGAATGCAACCAAAAGATACAGCCGTTTATGCCGCAAATTATCGACTCTCGCAATTCGCTAAGGAATCAAAACATAAATAATGAAAATTAGATGAGAAATGGAAACTTTCTTCATCCATTAGTGTTTTTGTCTATTAGTGGGACAAAATAGGTAAGGTTATTTTTAATATGAGTGAAATATTGAAAAGTGCGGCATGGACGAGAAGACCATAAAGATTTTCTCCTTACAGCGACACAGCACAGGTTGTGCCGGTTTTCTTGAAGTTAGGCTGAAGTTCTTACTCTTCGTCCACCGTATACTTGTACGCACAAGCCACCGTTTCTGTCAATTACAGTACCGAAGATACAATATGATTTCCTCTTCAATAAAAAAATTATGCTAATCATATTTATATATATCTAGCTTTAGCCGCTCCGCCCGCGGGTATATCGGTTATCGCGCAAAATTATTAACCTCTTTTTGCGCAGTTGGATAAAAAACTATCTTATGTCCTTCTCCGTGTTTCAAACTACATATTTCCATATTAAATTTCATCCTAATCGGTCCAGTAGAGCCTATTCAATGCAAACAATCAAATCTTTCCTCTTCATTATATTAGTTTAGACGAAATATTATATTTATGTATAAAATGTGATTTTACTGTAATCTAAGAATTTTGCAAATGTCCACTTATTTAGACACCACCCTCAAGTAGAAAATCTGTCGCCAAGCACGTAACAACAACTTCGGTAGCATCACCACATACCATCAGGTGAGATAGTGGTCAAACGGTAGCCTGTAAGTAATTTTATTTTTATTTGGATTTTTGTTTAAGTATCTTTTATAATATCTCAATTCTTAATATTATAATATCAGCATCTTCAGCATTTAACCAAGAAGTTACACTAGCATGCAACTAAAGTCTAGTTTACAAACAATAACTTCTACTATACAAACCCAGGCTTGGAATCGAGCTGTAACTGCAACCTACTTGATTTTTTTCCGACTTCGAAAAAGGAAGAGGTATACGGTAAGGGAGGAATACGTCTGTATTATATTTTTTGTTTGTTACATCAGAGCTTTTGACTGGGTGAATCAATTTTGATGATTTTTTTATTTGAAAGATAACGCTCCGTGTGGTCCCATTAAAATTTCATCAAAATCGGTCAAGCCGTTTTTGAGTTCACTCCAATAACTGAAAGTAATTTCCTATTCCTTGATTATATAGTCATTGACTGTGAATGACAATCGATCCCATAAGTAGCAAGGGTCACTAAAAAGTGTGTTTTTAGGGTTCCGTAGTACCTACAAGGAACCCTTATAGTTTCGTCATGTCCGTCTGTCTGTCCGTCTGTCCGAGGTTTTGCGAAGAGACCGTTTGTACTAGAAAGCTGCAATTTTATAACGTAAAAATGGAACCGACTTCAACATTCAAATATGTTTAGTATATACCATGCGCACAATATTGTGATGATAGGTACTTCTGAATCATCATACAAACCTTTCTAGCATACAAACCCAAGCCTGGAATCGAGCTGTAACTTTTTTTTATTTTATTTTTATGCCTGATAGGTTAGTCTTTGACCACTATCTTACCTAATGGTAAGTGATAATGTGGTCGAAGATGTTGTTCAGGCTAACCTAGATGTACTGGCTCTCAAGGACAGCTGCCGGAACACACCATTAGGTGCTTGGCGACAGATTTTCTACTTACCTACCACCATGCTATAACGACTGCCACCCTAAGACAACAACCGGGACCGACGGCTTAACGTGCCCTCCGAAGCACGGAAGCGCTCAGTAGTATTGTCACTAGCGGTCACCCATCCAACTCATGACCGCGCGCGACGTTACTTAACTTTGCTGATCGGTTGAGAACAGCTAAGTAAACTTCGCTACGAGCGCTTCAATAGTAACTACAACCTACTTGAGTTTTTCTAGGGAACTAAATGTTTGTGAAACTTTAGATTCTAGAATGATTGTCACCTGTTGTTACTAGAAAGTTATACGATACCTCCAATGACTACTATTTAGAATTTACCAAGTAAGTACTTTGTTATTATCAGATCAGCTAGCACCTTTCATTATAATGATGACAGCTAAGTAAAGTACGCGTAGGTACTTGCACGTAATATAGTTAAGTATCTAATATTACAAGTATAGTTACTTCCGTGCTTCCTTTTAGTTGCACGAAAATTTTGAAATTACTTGCAAATGTTGATATTTTTTTATGGGATGTAACGGGACACGAAAGATGCTCACACCTCTGTCTATAACAGAGGCATTTCAACACAAGTGACGAGCTGCGCTGTACCCATCACCTTGAGCCATACAGTTGTTAGGTCACATGAGACTGGAGTTTACTGGCTATAAAGCCGGAATGCACTGTTAGGTACTTGGCGAGAGATTCTCTACTTGAGGGTGGTAGGTAGCCTGGCGAGTATTCGCAAAATGCCCTTCCACCTTGCAGTCAAGCTCAAGCCGGTGGTGGAGATCGAACCATGGACCTTCAACACGGCATCTATATTATCCATAATCCGTATTGGGAGCCACAGTATAAGATGGCAGTTCTTCAGAGGGTGCTGTTACCCACCTTCTGGTATTTTTCCTATAATAACTTGCAAAATATAGTCTTTTTATTATTACATTTCATTTAAAAGATATTGTTAAAAGTAAGATTGCGTGGTATCTGTATGTTTTCGAAAAAAAACTTTCTTTAATTGACTCCGACACGGCTATGGTGCAGTGCATCTCTAGGACTGATGATATACAGCATGTCATTGCACAGCGTAGGCGACAATACTGATTCCCTGGGTGGCTCCAGCATTGACGCGCATGTCATCGGAACAAGTTTCAAGGCGTTGACCACATACTTGGAGTCCTGGAATTGAAGACACAATCTTATTTAGAGTAGCTTCTCTCATATAGCTTAATTAATTTTCTATCCACATTTCTCAGAGAGATCAGAGAAGAGATTATTTCGAATCATGGAAAAGTGTGGCATCTATTAAGACGAAACAGGAAAGTCATTAAAAACAATTTCCTAAGACCGTTCACATGGCTCCAAGTGCATTGAAGCGTTAATTAAATTAAATTGGGATCATTGTCGACGCAAAGCAGAACGATTAGAGGAATGGCGGCACGCAGCGATTTGTCACAGCCTTCGGTCGTGGATTCTCGTCAAATCTGTTCCACGCCTCTACGAGCCGATGGGTACGGAACTTCCGGCCGCCATTCACAAATCGATCGAGGATCGAATATCACCCACCATTCATCACGAAATCGATCGATCCAAATGTTTGAGATATCGATTTCACGGACACGTTTTCGACGTCTGTTGTGTCATACCGTAAAATTCTACCATCTCAACGTACACAGACTTTTTATTGAAATTCAACATGTTCGTGTCATGTAGTTTACTTTTCGACCTGCTGCGCGCAAAGTAACCGTATTTAATATATTATTCACTCATTTATTTGTACAAGCGAGTGGGCTCGGTCTAAATGAATAAAATTGATTGCTTATACAAACTTGCGCCCAAATACTCGACCATCACAATAAATAAGGGCTTTTGGAGAAAAAATAGAAGTAAAAAACGTAGAGTACGGACGGGCCGGGCTGGCGGCGCGGCGACGCGGCGGCAACGCGAGCTCCAAGAGGCGAGGCGCAGGCCGACCTTGGCGTGCTCCGTAAGACAAGTCGATTTTGTTATTTGTTTATACACAACACTACCTGTTCCCTACGCGCCCGCGTCCGTCCGAGGAGGTGTGTTGCGCTCACGCACACAACATAACCACTGCTCCCTCAAAACCTCGCGCTCGCGTCGAATCGTTCAAGTATTTTACGGCGATTTCTGTAATGAACTTCAATTTATTATACCACTCTGGCATGCTGCTCAAAAAATTACTTTATAGACAAAACACACGAGCGTGATCACAATCAATTTTTATCGATACACACAGCATAAAAGGAGAGCTCATTCTACTCCAATTAAAAATGAAGCCGTAACGGAATTTATATTCAACATCATACAAATATTTATGGACGTTCGGTCTGGACGGTTCTCTAGTTTTGAGATGGACGGTTATGAAATGATAGTTGACGTAAAGCTTTTACAAGATTTACAAGATAAGCGGTTAAGGCTCGGGATAATAGGAAAATGTAACTAGATCTTACGAGGTACACAGAAGCCGAATGCCTTAAAATGCTATAAAAATATTTCACCGTCGTCGTCGGCATCAGAACTACCTGATAAGGATACGCATTTATAGTGGGTCCGTGATCCCATCTGCGGGCCAGCTTGCTTTACAAAACTTATGTTGAACGTATTGTCAGAATTATCTACTAAATGGCCTCTGAGACACCTCAGTCAGATAAAGATTCGGAGGACCTTTTGTACTTATCATACAAATGAGTGTCGTATTTGGATGAACACGATACGAAACTTTTGGCGTGAGTTTTGACAAAGAGCACACTGATAAATGAGGTTTAAAGCGTCCGCCTTTTTTGCCTTCATAAATACAACCCAATAGAAGTGCTTCGTGACCTCTGTTTAAAATCACTGTTGCGATTACGTCCAGTGATTTAGATGGCCATTACTGGGTCGCATCCACAGATGGCTTTGAATTACAGCGTTCCTTCCAGCACTGTTGGTTTTGTACCGACGTTGGTCTCAGTAATTATGAGATCATGTTTCATAGTTATCTGTTGATTTAGAACTCTTCGAAGGCTCAATTATGAATCATCGATTATCGAGAGTTATGTGAGACGGTCCACTGTCATCATAGTTCCTTGCTCTGAGTTTGTTCACCTCGCATCAACATTCTCGAAAAGGAGTCGCTTCGCTTCCTATGAAATTGGTTTATATTGATGTTTTGTATGCTAACGTTTGTAATAAAAGCTCATGGTTTGTGTTTCTAATACGGCTTTTATTTCCATATAATGTTTCATGTACTATTATAAGAGACGAATTATACTAACAATGAAAATCTATAAAATAACAATAATAAATTATTTAACAACAAAAGTTTATTATTACTTACTTATAACATTATTATTATATACAATATATTTTGTAAAAAACACTAACTATATAATGATTTTTCTGATACACAAATGAAATGAGCCCACACTAAGAAAAACATTGTGTCATAACATAACTCATAACGTAATAGATTCTTTATATGAGAAACTGAAATCTTTAAACGAGTTAATTAATTTCATCTTCTTTCAAACACAGAAACAAGAAGGTATGCTGCTGTGATCCTGTTTATGTAAATTTTGAAAAGAAGACGTGCACGGTGTATCTTGAATATCAAACTAAACCTAATTCCAAGAAACTTCCTGAATATTTGAGTGCTATTAGGTTTACAAATTCCATGACCTGAGCAAAAGGAAATAAGAGCTCCGCGGTTATTGTTTGTTAACCTTCCTCAAAAGGAAGTGAATCTAACATGGGGCAGTTTCAATATCCCGCGGCTGAAATTCCAAGTAGAGCAAGCGAGGGTCCGTAGTTGCAGTTGCAGTGTAAGTACACGGGTACAAGTGTACCATGCACCACAGATTAGCAGTCAGGTACTAGGATCTCGCGTGACCAGCCCGACACGACGCGCCCGCGCACGTCATACGCTCATCCACTGATGTTCTCACGACACATTATGACATTTCACTGAACAAATATAGAAGCCATTTTCCATCGGAACGTCAAACACGCAAAGAATGCAAATATATCGCTTTTCCACCTTATCGCGTTTTGACAATGCACCCATGTCTGCGTGAGGGATCAAGGGGTCACATTCACATGGAGATTGGTTAGAGATAAAGATTTACAGTTGATTTTATTGGCGTTTTATCAACGTCCGCTGAGCGGCGTCCATCATCGCCAACGAGACAGTCGTAAATTCAGCTGCGCTACCGCATCCGATTAGAACAACGCTACCGGCCGCTATATTTTGCAGCTCTTAAATCGGTCGCAGTCCATATACCAAAAGCTCAATCAAAGCCCATGAAATTTACAAGGCAGATAAAATTTAATTTAAAGGTTTATCGATGAGTTTGTGCGGGTGTGTGCGTGTGTCTGTACACGGTAATTATGCGGCGGGCGCGCGGGCGCAGCGCTGGTGGTCCGCCGCCCGCGCCCGCTCCGCGCCTCACAACTCGTCCATAGAAACTTCCTCCACACCTGGGAACTCATGCCGCTCGGACTCGACCACTCGCTCAACTATCGCCTTCCACTCGGACATATCGTGTATTGTTCCATTGTTGCCATTGTTTCTACATGAAAAATTATAATTTACGTTAAGTTCTAATTTTGGTGTCACATTGTGATCGAGGAAAGTGTGAGAATTGGTCGGGTATTGAGTCGAGTCGCGCCGAGTTCTCGTCCCATCTTGGAATGCCCCTTTTGTCTGCCTTTATTTGCCTGTCAGTCAAAGTGCCTGTCTCAGACTGGACAAGCGCTGGAACACTGCGACAATGTAGCTCTTTGTACGCGCCTTCAGCGACTTTTACAAAGCAAATTTTGATGTCATGCATAAAGCTGTATGTTTAAAGAACATCGTTTTCATGCTAACAATTATATAGGCTTCCAGATTATGTAGAGCAATTAACATTGACATTTTATCTATTAAACAACAACAAAAAAAATATTAATATCAAGCCGTACTGGCTTGATATTAATATTTTTTTCTTGCCCTGATATTAATATACTAATAACCTAATCGTCGTGAATGAATCATTAAAACAAATGTTTTTTTTTAATAAAACAAATACGCGCTATGTGTAGCGTCGAACAGGGCTCAAATTATGGAGTCCAATAATGTATCATATTGATTATTTTTATATGTGCACGCATTAAAGTGGTTTTAAATTGGTAGTACTTGCAAAGAATGAATTTATTTATATGGACTTGGACCATAATGTTTTGGTTGATTAATGTGAATGGGTTTGGCAATAAAACAGATGTCGTAAAAGCGCGGTGTGTGATTATCATTGACTTGATGACGGATCCGTTGGTTGATTCCAATTATCAAATAAACACCGCCAATCATTCAACGAAGGAAAGTAGGTACAAGCGCAAATTTAATTGATTAATGTCCAGACTTGGTTTTTATTGCCAATGACTTCGTTCGCCACATAGATACTACTTACTTTGAATAAACAAGCTCTGATATATAGTACCTAAGGTCACTAAAATGTTGAATGATACAGATACACATAGTACCTACCCATTCGCGTAATAAAGGCGTGACAATACGTTATATTATAAGTATTGCTTTTTTACACTTCTTTATACACGAAAACGTGATCATATGTTTATAGATCATCGTTTAATTTTGCTACAAATAAATTCATCATCCCGCAAAACACAGAGTTCTTTGTTTTTTAAACACATTAGCAGCCGTGTTTTCCAAAGCTCTAGGTTTGTGAGGTATATGGCCTATCGTAAAGTTAAGAGTTCTTTAGATAGCTGTAAACGTGTATTGTAAACACTTGAAACCTTTCACTGTTGCTTGCATGTCAGACATGAATTCAACGTGTTATTCCGTATAAATGTTTCATTAAATGACACCAATAAAATAATAAAATAACTGTTTTCTTTTATCAGTATTCACTCGCTTATTGCTTATACAGCTAAGGTACACTTTCTTTGATCCTTAATTGGCGAAAGTTTGCAACAATGCACGCAGTCCTTGCAAAGTGTAAGATTTATTGTACACCAATAAATATAAGCCCTTCGATTCAAACTAACGGTTCCAAAATTCAAAAACTATCTAGTTTGCACAGATCTAAGCGGGACTTTCTTTTGTGTCTATTGTTTTTGTTATTTGCAACTCTTTTTGCGAACCCTTCGTCATTTCTAGTTTCATAAATAGCGGGGTGCAATAAAAGTCGGCGTCTTTAAGCCGTTAACTAAGTAAGTTTTTAGAGGCAATTAAGCTGAATTTTATTTAAGTGATTTCTCAAATATTTGCACGCTAAAATGTTTATAGCTTTAAGAACGAGTCAGGCTTTTTAACCTTGAATAAATTAATGTGATCGATGCGCAGTGAGCCAGTGTGGGATTGTGAAGCAGATGTTCTTCGTATCAAATCTATTGATGCATATTAAGATAACAAAGCACAATTCATATAAAATAGGCGTAATATTCAAATTGCGGTCTACACAAGGCCTTCTTATCGGGCTGGATCAAGAATGTGGCGTTTCAGATCAGGGCGATAAAGGCATGAGCTCACGGCCGGTAAGAAGATACATTGCGAATTGACAAGGTCTTGAGCATAGGTGCCGGGTCCATTGTGCCCCATCCTTATAAATAACAGAACACATACAAAACAAGCACAGATGCCTGAGATTAGATTTTCATCTGTCCGATATTTCTTGTTTTAGAGCAGGATGCGGAGAGCAAGGTTCAAAGCTATATTTTTGCGTTGATCCGGTGACTGATATGAAGATCAAGAAGGGACATTCACACTGACCTAACATGTTCTGTTTCTAGTCTGAAACTGTTTTACAATGGAACTTAGGTTTGAGAATAGCATAAAGAGGGTATATCATAATGGACTTAACCGTTGTTGACTAATTTACCCATAAGTTAGGTACTCGTCAACTATTTGTACCTAGGCACCTACCCAACCTACCTATATATGTTATAAAAAACTGTATTAAAGGTACTATATTGCAGGCAATATGCTTCTATTCATACTAACGTTACATTTGATTATTTTTTCAACTTCTGCAGCACCACCTATGGAATACCTTGCAGGGAGTCAATAGGTCAAATCCTATTGCAGGCTTGTGCTTGTCCACCTGTTATACCTATAGCTATCGCGAATGCTCACCCGGCCTAATACCTCGCTTATCTGGTAGTTAAACCTTTCGCCAAGCATCTAACGGTGTGTACCGGCAGCTGTCCTAGAGATCCGGTAATTATAGGTTAAGCCTGTAAACATAGTCAACTACATCATTACTTCATATAGATAAATAGATAAAAAGATATAAGTATATATACTATCGCTTCAACTACTGACATGCGTCATTAACCTTCAAAGACAGTACATACTATTTAGATACTAGTGATTGCACCAAGCGAGTCGAATCTGCTTGGCGATTTCCTCCCTAGTAAACCATTACAACCCACAGAATGTCCCATAACCATCGCGATTCCCAACCATTATCCATTCACTCAACGCCACGGCTTCCTTTAACGCGTCAGTAGGATATTTTATCACAATGACTAGTTCCAAACGTTTCGCATGCATTAGCATTTCTGTTGCAGCCCTGGTTATATGCTGCAATTACGCAAACAATATAATAGCACAGTGTCGGCGTGTCCGGCTGTTTATTTACTGCCTCATATCCCTGAAGAAAAGAAATGTCAAGACATCCTCTGTGCTGCGATTATCGTGTCGCAATCGCTTCGGGCCACGACTGGAAGGCTCATAAAGTATGCTCGCTATGGGGAGGAGACACTGAACACCCATTATACTTCACGTGCCTTTTGAGGACATAGGCTGAGGCCCTTTTAGACGTGAATAGGCAGTGTATGACTAGTAAGTCATCGTAGACAGGGTTATGGTAAACGATGTAGGCATCCACCTAGTTATGACTTTCTTGCTTAAGGACAGTACCTAGTGAAAGTTACATTCGGTACATGACTTATTATATTATTGACAAAGAGGGGGTGCTGCTACTGAGAAAATGCGTTTGACAGTTTATTTAAATAATATTTTTTACCCAGTTCAAAAAGTAACATTATGGAAAAACACTTCTTTTGGTTTTTGATAAGGTTGTTGACCGTGCACCGTCTCCTGCACGGTTAAAGTAATATAATTAGAGCACGGAAATTCAGCTCAAACAAGCGATCCTCGATAGCCCAGTGGTTGAGGCTCGCAGTGCGTAAAATCCTGGGTTCGATTCCTACTCGAGATGAGAAAAAAATGTTTAAGTGTTATTTTCACTTAGCACGCGATAGTATTAGTAATCATACTTGGAACTAACATAGACAGTCTGATTACATAAAATTCTGTCAGTCGGGCATTTAAATATCTAATCATATTTTTTAATAAATATATTTAAAAAAAACGGCCAAGTGCGAGTGGGACTCGCGCACGAAGGGTTCCGTACCATTATTTCATTATTATTATTTTTAGCAACAAAAAAAAGCGAATCTTTATTATTGTATGCGAGCCGCCTTAATTATTTCTTTTATTTTAATTAACTATATTTAAAGAGAACATAAAACTATTTATTCTGTCAATAGTTAAAACGTCTACCTGTCACCGTTATTGGTATCGAGCAAGAAACGGTAAAAAAAAAACAAGTTTGTTGTATGGGAGCCCCACTTAAATATTTATTTTATTTTATTTTTAGTATTTGTTGTTTGTTGCAATAAAAATACACCATCTGTGAAAATTTCTACTGTCTAGCTATCACCGTTCTTGAGATACAGCCTGGTGACAGACGGACGGACGGACAGCGAAGTCTCAGTAATAGGGTCCCGATTTTACCCTTTGGGTACGGATCCCCAAAAAAGAGGAAAAAATATTCGTCTATACGAAAACTAACTGTCTAACGCATTTTCTCGGCGCTAGCCTGATTTCAGGTGCTTAGCTACATATTCTATAGGTAAGTACTTGAGCGTGATAGCTGGTGATAGTGATAGCTGCTAATAAAATAACGGTTTTTAACGTTATTGAAATTCATATATAAGAATTAAGGAGGGATCCTTGATTTTATATTAATGTTTAAGGTACACAATCTGAGGGATACTAGGGAAACAGTAATTTTAATGATAGCGATAGTGATCTAGCCTAGTAAGTAAAGTGTTTATACTTAACCCCACCTATCAATTACTCTGGACTGCTGAATGGACAGCATTTGGAAGCCAGCAAGATGGACGTAAGTATTGAACTGAGCAAAATGGGAGCAATTAGTGGAAAATATAATCGTATAAAGATAAAGCGGGTATAAGAAGAAAACGTGATCAATAAATTATCGAGTTACCCCGGCTGAGTCTAGCAAACTGATAAATTCTTAAGCATTTAGTTGAACAGCTCGAAGTATTAAACCAGTGGTTTATATTTTTTGGTTGTTTTGTGATCACTGATCTCGAAACTGGAATAGAATCTGTAGAATATGTTTCTTATTTTAAGACATAATTACACAAAAGCTGTTTTTATTATTAGTTCTATTGATTTTTGTGTTTTGCTGGCTTATGGGAAACAACCAAATGTAAGTTGGGTGGTAAATTTATGGTCTCCGAACATATATTAATCATGTAATGAATAGATGACAATTTCGAGATTTCAAGTAACCAGTCCTGTCACACCGAATTAAATTATTTAACACATCTCGTTGTCACCCAACAGGTTCTGATTGTGACGAATTTCCATTTCCAAGGAAGCCGACTATTGATCCTTTTCACAGGGCACTTTTAAAATTTTTAGCGTATCACGAAGACAAATCTCACAACGGATTCTAGCCGCTCGCACCGGAGCCTTTATCCTCGCCACAAAGGCCGTAATAACCATATCAAACAGCGTGTCCCTTTGCCGCGTTGCATACATATAGCCCGGACGAGACTTCATTCTGTATTAAAATAAGTTAAGAAATGCGTTTTGTTTCCGCCGAGGTGAGGCTTCCATACCTAATGCCTCACAGAGCACGCTCGTGCATACCTGACTCAAACAAATAGCCACACCGATTCCTGGCTTACCGTGTCATATCCTGCACAACTTATCTTCTCACTTCGTTCCTTTCATTTGCAAATTCGTTAATCTAATCGGATAAGATATGAATTTGACTAATTAGTTACACGGGAAGTTAGTAATTCATCGAGGTACGCTTATCGGTCCGTAAACCTGATGGGTTCCTATGAAACGCCCATTATTTCTGTGTTGATAATATTTGAATGTCATATGCAGGTAACCGTCGGAGCAACCGGTACGTGAGGGGCATGAGAACTGTACCGACCCGGCACATAATTTCAGCTCTGGTCCTTTGTGCTCGTCGTCATTGTTATTAAAGTAATCACGGCCGCCCTCCATCATGCCCCAATCGAAACATTATGGGATATAAACAAAAGAAACCAAGTGGAATTCAATGAAAAGCCATTATGTCGCGGAGGGCACTCCACGAGCCTGTTGTCTCAATATTTTTCTTAGTGGATGGAGTTGACGCGTCATTCTCTTGTGTATGTTCAAAAACGCCGCACTGAATTTTGAAGGGCCCTCGATAATGGCCCATATTTACGACATTTAGATAATGTTATTTAAGAGGTCGGGGGCTGAATTATGGAAAATAAAACGAGAGAAATTGTCGCGTGTCCTTTAACTTCAATTTCTCGGAACCATTTTTATTTACAGCGTGGCTTTATCGAGCGTTAATTGTGCGACACGAATAGACTCCCATTTATTGACAAACTTATTGGCTGTTGAAAAATAAGTGATTGTTAAAAACAACTTCCTTCGGTAAGTAACTTAATATCGATACCGTTAACTTACTAAATTTTAATTACTAAAGTCAATAAGATACCTCGCTTTTCAAGATATTTAATATTTATATACCTACTTATATATTTTCTAAATTTAAATTAAATTTACTGACTACCACCTAACGGTGTGTTCCAGCAGCAGTCTTTGAGAGCCAGTGAAATTACAGGCACATGAGACTGAACAACTATGTCTCAAGGTGACGGGCGCAGTGCAATTCGTGACTTTCGTGACGAAATGCATCTGTTATAGGCAGAGGTTAGTCCGCTTAACATCAGGTGGGCCCCAACCTAGTTCTGTCACAAACACATAAAAAAAAACATAAGAGGTGAGGGGGCTGTACAGGCCGCTCGGCTCACACTTTCAGTCAGTGCTCGCTGAACGTTAATCTGAGACGGAAAAGAAAGAAAAATAAGTCATTTGAGAAGTATAATCAGGCACAAAATATGACTAGGTGGAAAATAATTGAAGAAAAATTTGAAGCAGTGATGGCTCAGTGGCATTGGCTATGAACTGCCGCGCAGCAGGTCCATGGTTTGAATCCCACCGCGGGATTGAGCTTCAACCCATGGTGAAAATCTGTCGCCAAGCACGTAACGGTATGTTCCGGCAGCTGTCCTTGAGAGCCAATGAAATTACAGGCACAATGAGACTTAACAACTCTGTCTCAAAGTGATTAATCTGATATTGAAGTATATTTGGTAATTAATTAGATGTAAATTTATTTTGTACTTTTGATAGCCACTACGGTTGAAATCAGAGGGTAGGTATCTGAAAATACGTAGTTTGTCTCTCAATGTACACATGCGTACTATTACTACTTGTATGTATGGTGTAGTTGAAACGCGTGTCGGCGTTGAATGTGTTGATCTTTGGGCATCGGAAGAGAAAACGTCCCGTATTGGTTCCTAGAAGTTATGGCAATCATAGTTTTGGCTGTTGATGATATATAGATAAAAACATGTTCCATTTCAACTAGGACTCTAATGAAGTCACGGGCACACAAGAATGAAGTAGTTAATATTAAACAACGGTTTTGGATCGTTCTCATAGACGATCTGCTCAATGTCTATGAACATGAATTTCCTTTGTTTCTTTTCTAGACTATTACAGTATGCCCGGGAAGTGAGACAGCCTTAACTGCCTGGAACATTTTATGTTCTTCTTCCTGTATCTTTTTACCCGTTTCGTAGGATTTTTTTTCTCGTTGTTTTGTTGGATCTTGGTAATTGATATTCTTCATAATTATCAGTTAATCAGTTTGATACTGATGATTCTTCGCTTAAGCAAAAAAGGAACTTTATCTTTTCCTTACACTATGCATTTTTATACAAAATAAAATTAAATGTTGTTCCTTTTAATGTACATTTCTTATTAAGGATTGAAAGGGTTCGATATGCAGCAACCTCAATTTCAAAGCTGTATACAAATAATAATATATAAATACCTGGTGGGGGGCCTACCCACTCTAAATTTTCCGGTGTATTGTGGTAACCACTCGAGAACCTTTATTCCCCATCGGTTATCAGTTTGTCGAGCAATGTTGCCCGCCCATTGCCACTTTAACTTGAAAATTCGGAAAGCTATGTCAGTGACTTTGGTTCTTTGGCGAAAATCCACTTTCCGAATTTTATCGCGCTAAGAAACGCCAAGCATAGCTCTCTGCTATCTCCATAGCTCGTTGAGGGCCTCTGAGCTGGTCCATAAGGGCCACAGTTAAGGACCACGTTTCAGTGCCATATGTCATCACTGGCAACACACACTGGTTGAAGACTTTGGTCTTCAGGCTCTGCGGGATGTTCGACGAGAAGTCGCGTAACTTCCCAAACGCTGCCCACCTCTTTGTCGAAAAAGCTTTTTTAAGTTTGTTTAAGAGCTTCAAAACGTCCTCCAACGCATTCTTGAACAGTTTTGGAGAAATACCGTCTCCTATTATTGACTAGTTATCGTAAATTCCGCTATGTGCCTAATATTTATTAAAGTTTTACTCCTTTGTTGAGTTGGAGTTGAGTCTCCTTGAGCTTTTGACTTAACATACGGGTGTCAAATTGTGGAGTGTGTGTATTATGCTTGGCGTGATCCGACAGTCGATTAATGGGTTTACTGCGGTGCGTTTGATTCGCCATTAGAAAATTCCCCTGAGCCTGTGACACTCCGCTAAGTATATTGTGTATTCTGTGACACTCCAGGATTAAACCGTGGACGTAGCTTTCATACAAGTTGCTATGAGTTTTGAGTTACCGGAGTCCTTTGACTGGAGATTACTTAGTCGTAATGCCGATGGGTTCCATTGTTCACTCATCGATGAACTTTGAGATGTTTTTGTAGCTTTTAAAATATCAAATGCACTGTACACATAAAAAAAACCAGTGAAGCAGTGATGGCTCAGTGGCATTGGCTATGGACTGCCACGCAGTGGATACACGGATCGAATCCCGCCGTGAGCTTGAGCTTCACCGCTTGGTGGAAGGCCATTTTGCGAATGCCCGCCTGGCTAGCTACCACCCTCAAGTAGAAAATCTGTCGCCAAGCACCCAACAGTCTGTTCCGGCAGTTGTCCTTGAGATATAGTAATTCTAGGTTAGCCTGATCAACATCTTCAACCACATCATCACTTACCATCAGAGATTGTGGTCAAAGGCATACCTATCAGCAATAAAAAAAAACTGTCTCTATGTTAAATCAACAACGATGAGCATATTTATTTAAAAAAATAACAGCAAGATGTTACAGTTATTATGAGAACTAATGGGTCCATTATAAAAAGTTTAAGAATATAATGTATGCAGAGAGACCACAAATTTCGACTTGAAACGTTCAAGCATAGCGTAATTAGATATGTAAGTACCACAATCAAATTAATAAAGTCTTTGTGTAGGTTTAAATTAGTTTGACCTTTAAAAATAAAATAAAAAATATTATTCCCGTAATGAATTGCAGTAAATCCCCACTTCATCTGCAAAGAATTGATCAAACATTCCAAGACCTACGTAATAAAGTATAATAGGATAATAAAATGTTAAATATATTCTAAGACTAAACTCGGATTCAAATGGAATGATCATGTTTTGAAAGTCATAAGAATACTGTGGTCGACTAAAATGCCACTCGTTGTTGAACACCAAGAATGCTTTGAGAAACTTCAGAATCGTAAATTAGTGGCAAAGTGATCCCAGATTGCATCGTTTGTAGGCAATTTAGGCTTTAGCCGAATGCTTTATTACCGTATACGTTAAAGCCGAAACTAAATTAACGGTCTTAAACGTTTTATGGAAAAAATAACTACCATTTTTAGAGATACGAGGAGAAATTGTGTAACAAAAGCTATTGGGAAGATTTAGAGCATCTTAAAGTTATTTTGTGTCTCTTTTAGAACAGAGATCATTTGATTTTGTGGTTTGTCTTGTTTAATATTTATTCGGAGTGTGGTTTTACTGCTAGGTGTCGCTGGTTTACTAACATAAATGAAAATCTCGCTATAAAATTATATTACTTTTCTATAGTATTATGCAAAAAACGTTAACGTGCCTGAATTTATGAGTATTCTAGTATGTCACACGAAATACCAAGAATATATTTTTATTTTATAAGTTTATAGCTGTCATTTATGAAATTTTTATGTAGATTAAATATTGCAAAATATATGTACCTTCTAACTTGTACTAATTGCCTAGTCAGTTCTACTAGATAATATTCAATCTTGTCTATTTACATTTCCCACACTACAAAACTAAATGACTAATGTAAATATATGTATCAAAGTCTATATAAAACTTGGAAAGTGGGTATAGCCATAGCTTTATTAAAACGGGTTGAAAGCGGAATAGCTCAGAATTAGCAGACAATTGAGATTCAGGGCGTTGCTCGTGGAATTATGAGAGGATTCAGATTTAGTCAGGCAGACTAACACCATTCAGTTTAGGAATGTAAGATTCGGCATCATGCCAATTCTTTTAAGTAAAAGGTCAGGCCACCCACCACTGCCCAGCTGTGTGAAGTTCTTGATGACCGATCTAATAGGCACTTCTCAGTGGATATATAATAAATTTAGGCTTTAGTTTGTAGAAACCCATATTTAATACTAACAAATATTTAAAAAATACTTTCAGAAAACATTAAATTAATATTAAAGAATGCACTGCAAAAACATAAAAATATATTTAGTTACAATTCCGCCTAATTTTCCTGTATAATTTTGTTTTATATTTTAATAACTGTTTATGGGTTTGTGACAGAACACGTACAAAGCTCGCCAGATATTAACGGTAACCTCTGTCTATAACAGATGCATCGTCACAAGTTACGAATATCATTTTGCCCATCACCTCGATTCTTAAGTCTCATGTGCCTGTAATTTTGAATTTACTTACACGCTCTCAAGGATTGCTGCCGTATCACCCTGTTAGGTACTTGGCACGGATTCTTTACTTGAGGGTAGTAGCTAGCCTAGCGAAATATCGCAAATTGCCTTTCAACCATGCGGTGAAGCTCAAGGAGGTGGGGATAGACCAATGGACCTGCGGCACAGCAGTCCGTACCTATTAGAACTCAGCTATCATTGCTTCTAAAAATTCAAACTGGTAATTGGTTTGTAACATGGTATTTATAATAATTTTGTAATACAAGCAAAGCTTCACCAGTATTATTAACAAGTGTTTTGTAATTCAACACAAGACAACAGAAGCTTGATGTACAACAAATATTTGAACAACACTCTGACTGCCTCTCAGTTAATAGGTTACTGAGTCATCAGTCATCGCAAAAGCTTTCAAAGGGTTGTCTATTCATACTGACAATGTTGCTAAGATGAGAGATGTGGTAAGTTTACGACCACTTTCCGGCAGAAACCTAATTCTGGTTGTATTTTAGTAACGTGATGGGTACGAGTAGTTTTTTATTTTTATATTTTTTTTATATTATTGTGATGGAACAAGCTCGAGGCCCTCCGATGTTAAGTGGACTAACCTCTGCCTATAACAGTTGCAATTCATCACAAGTCACGAATTGCACTGCGCCCGTCACAATGAGACATAGTTGTTAAGTCTCATTGTGCCTGTAATTTCACTGGCTCTCAACGACTACTGCCGGAACACACCTTTCGGTGCTTGACAACAGACTTTCTACATGAGGGTGGTAGCTAGCCAGGCGGGCAATTCCAAAATGCCTTTCCACCATGCGGTGAAGCTCAAGCCGGCGGTGGGGATCGAACCAGGGTACTTCGGCACGGCAGTCCATAGCTATTACCGCTCCGCCATCATTGCTTCAAAAATTGCTTCAGTTCTGGATTTTGCGACATTTTTAGTGTATTTCTTATTTTTTTAAATTTTATTTAGGGCTCATAGCCTTTGACAATTATTTCACTCGATGGTTAGTAATAATGTGATGAAGATAGTGTTCAGCCTGACCTAGAAATACTAGCTGTCAAGGACAGCTGCCGGAACACACAGTCAGGTGCTTGGCGACAGATTTTCTACTCAAGTAAACAATCTATCGCCGGTGGTAACTAGCCAAGCGGGCATTCGCATAATGCCCTAGCACTCAGTAGTGCCACTAGCGGTCACCCATCCAATATAAGAACGACTAAGCAAGATAACGCGGGCACTGGCAAACTTTTTATTTACTAACTTTATATTCAATTGGGGGAAGAGAAGAGTGTAGCTTGGAGACGAATATACAATAGTTTTGTATCGTAACTCGATGTTTTATTTTAGAGAAAGGTTCAATTGTTTTTATAATATTATAATAAAATGAAATATTACTGTAAAATCTCAGCTTCGAGTACTTATCGTCCGACAACACCGCCATCCGTCGCACCTCTAGCTAAGATGTTTATGTTATTGTTTACTGAACACGATAACAACTGGCTCTAACCCTTTGTTTTTAGAACAATGACTTTAACGCGAAAATGTTTATTGCCATTGCTATTGCTCAAATAGTCGACCATTTGCGATTTGCTGAAGCGAAAAACAGAGGAGCCTGCAATAAAGAGTTGGGCCGTTAGTTTTATTCGCAAACTAACTAATGTATATTCTATGGTTTTATTTTGTTATTTCGTGATTTATTAGTGTGCGGAATGTATGGGATTTTTATAGGCGCTGTTTGGTTGACGTTTGCCAAAAATAGTCCCTGCGGACCTTTCAGTCTGATAATGTTTTGTTGCTGGCAATTTGGAAAGGGTTTATGTTTTTATTGGATGTTTTTTAAATCGGTTGATTCGGCGAAAAGAGATGGGTTGAATTTTTTTACGTGAAAACAGTTTTAATGACCCAAAAATGTAAAAAAAAAATTAGATCTATGTTTTGCACAGGTAGTATAATAGTCAATATATTTTTATAATAGCTAATAGGTTTGTTTTTGACCGCCATTTCACATGTTGGTAAGTGATGATGCAGTGCAAGATGTTAATCATATCGATACCGTGGGGTAGAAAGGTCGTAAAAGCCACTTTTGACGAAAATTACTTAATAATGCAGTTTTGTTCAGATTTTTTCGTTCCATCGATCTGTATATTTAAAGTCTCGAAATTATAAAAAAAATGTCTTTTACCCCCCGGTTTTTTATATGTCCTAAACAAGTTTTTAAGTAAAATAATGACGTAAATTCCATTTCAATCGTAACTTTTTAGTAACTTGGGCGTATCACTATCGTAATCAAAACAGTTTGACTGTAACAGTGAATGTTATAATTGAATTGCTTTTACGCCCTTTTGACTTTGTTTAAAATACTATTATCCTTTTTATGCCCTGAAATTTCTGTGCATCTAGCTTTTTACTTGTGTGCAAAGTTGTGAGTTACACAGTTTGCGAATTTGTAATAAATCAAATATTCAGGCTCACCTATTGCCAATTGAATTCAACAGATTATCTTTCACTAATAGCTGATTAGAAACATAAGTTTCGACATTATGGCCTTTGTTATAACGTATTATGTTTCATGCCCATTTTATTAGGGATAATCCATTCAGTATTGCACTTTCTCTTAAACATCTAGTAGTTTGTAATATCAGAGCGAGATGAATAAGTGCACTGCGCGATGTCACTACATTGCACGTGCTGGCTTGTTTTTTTATTGTTTTTCTTCCTCACAGTCTTTGTTAGTGCAAAGTAAGTTGTGATGAAACTTAGAAATTGGTGGTGAATTTTATTGTATAAAACTTTAAATTCTTTACAAAAGATAAGAAAAATATTTCAGTCAATAACGGGATACTCACAAAATCGTAAAAAAGTAAGAGTTTACTTTTGTTAACGTGTATTCTCTTAAGTTTTAGTAAGTGCTAGTGTTTAATTTACTACTTTGTTAGGTACGTATGTGCCTACACTGTATTTTCCTATTAAAATAAGTATGTTGCTTAACTTTTGCCTGAGAGTTAACGCGAGTGCGTAACCTAATAATTATAGGGATTTATGAAAGTTCATGCTCTATTGTGTTGACTTGTTTTGTTGTGTATTTGTATTGGTAAATTGATGTACGTACCTAGTCAAGTTTACGGGAGCGCGAAAGAGCTTTTTAAAAAACACTATTTTTAATAAAAGATTTTATTTTGCTCTTAATACTAATAAAATATGCGTCCGAACAAAGTCGTATGTTCTTAAAGACTAACTTAATCTATCCTTACAGCTACCCACGCGTTATACAGAAATCCGGTGTCGCTGTTGATAATGCATCGGCAGTTTCTCGAGAAACTGCTGATCCAGTTGTTATGACGAGACCGGGTGGCCGCATAACTCCTCCCTCATCAAGTGCGAAATTATCGGGTTCCACTGAGATTTCGATCGGGTTCCGATGATTTCGCAAGAACTTATTTCTAAAACGATACACTATATAACTAATACAGCTTACAGGTAGAAACACATATAATATAACAGTAGCTAAACTAATACTTTTAGTGTTAATACCACTAAAATTGACGATTTCACTGTCACCATAGAGACTTTCACTGAACACATCACTTCCTGTCAGCTTCAGAATACGCGAAAACTGCCTCATTTCCTCTAAGTTAATATCCTTTATGTTAATGGAAGGTAAATATGTCGAATTCAGTATTTTCAGTTCAGGTAAGTTAATAACTGGCGTTATTTGATACTGAAGGTTTTCAGCAACTGTGCGTTGGTATGTTAACTTTAATTCGTTCAGGTGAAGAAAGCAATTTTGCGTCGTTGTTATTATATATGTACCTTGGAGTGATTCTTTGACATCGTCACTCTCACATTTTTCTGCTAATATTGTCGGTTTACGCGCAAATACAATCCAGCTTTCTAAACTGATTCGCTGGACCTTGATGTCCTCTACTTCGACGCTATACGCTATACAAGAAGTCAGATCTGCTCGAAACTCCAGGAGTTGCTCTACACAGGTTGGCTTCTGGAACTGTACGATGCTCTCGTCGCTGCACAGGAACGTATCAGTATGGATCTTCTCACAGGGCTTTCTAACAGGCAAGTACATAGAATTTTTCACCAAAAGGTAGGGAAATTCAGGAAAAACTACTATAGTCTTATTAACAGTAGATTTGTAAATTGGAATAGAATACATTTTATAATAGTTATATATTTTCTTATCAGTTAAGGGTACCTCTAGAATATAAATTATCTGGTTTGCCTTTACAAATGCCTTTACCTTGATTACTCGTTCGAATTTCAATAAATTGTTTTCAGTAACTTCATACATTAGGGGGTGACTTTGTTCTATTGCCTTAAGAAGGGTTAACAATTCTGTTGCGTTAATAACCGACTGGTGTAATACAGATACTTTGGTAAATGCTAATGCCGTTTCTATCTCACTCAGCATGATATATGATGTTCTAAAAGAAATCGTAAACATGTGAAACATATTTAGAGCATGAGTGAGGTACAAACCATTGTTTTCTTTATTATTTCCCGCTTTTATAAACTCTTCCATTCGTCTTAATCGATTATCTAAAATTATTGAATTTTCATTTAAAGTGCCTGTATTATTTATCAAATTATCTAACATTTTGGTAACCACGGTCATTCTTTTGTTAAGAATGAACTGTTTTGACTCAATTTTTGAAATCTCTTTATCGTAGCGGACCGCGTCTTCATAGTCTAGATTTCCCGAAATTTGTTTGATTATTGAACCCAGGGGGTTGATTAGACCTCTCTTTACTTTTCTGGATGGAATCAACTGTCGCAGTTTTATATAAGTAATATTTTTTAAATATTCAATTTGAGTTCTAATACCGGAAAATTCTGTAATATAAGTTTTATGTAAATCAACTAATTTTATAAAATTTTCGTATTTCTGTGTGTTAAATTCCAAATCGTTTTCTAAACCGTTCAAATCAAGTTTTTTCACTATAATCCATTTATCTTCCTGTCTGTAAGCTTGTCCTTCTTTTACGGGTAACAATCCAGGGTTTCCGTCAAGTTTTTGCAGATGAAGGCCCCGGCTGCAATGGAGAAGGGCCATCATGACCACGCACCACCTGTGGAGGACGTTTAATATTCTTAATTGCTACTTTCGTTTCCCTACTTCCTATTTCTATCGGTACTATATTCTTTTCTATCTGACCTTTAACCTTTGCCTTTCGGTATCTAGCTTTGTCCTTGCTTTTTCTAGTATTAATATCCTTGACAAAAGCTACGTCACCTTCGTGTAGAACTACACATTCTCCTGTTCGTTTTTCCCTAATCTTTTCCTTTTTCTGTAACATTTTATCCGATAAATACTGATAAAGATGTTTAGTTCGCTTTGCATGATCTTTTAGTAATTGTTGTACGTAGCATTTTTCGAATTCGCCATCAAACATTTTATTGGCGTCCGTGTGGCCAAATACAATTTCAAAAGGAGTTAATTCGGTAACAGAATGTATAGAGTTATTGTAAGCCATTATAGCGTAGGTCATTACTGATGCTGCATCGGTACATTTTTGCTCATATTTAGCTAAGCGGTAGATTTCTATTAATGTAGAGTGGAAACGTTCAACAATGCCTGTAGAGTTTGGATTATGTGGTGTACAAATGTGCAATTCGATTTTATACATAGCTGCTAACTCTCTTATGAGTTCATTATTGAACTCGGTTCCTGGATCGCTACTTATTTTCTTGGGCACGCCGTACATGGAAAAGTATTTAATTAATGCGCGAACCACCTCTGCTGTTGATTTATTATTTATTTCTATTGCTTGCGCTAGCTTGCTGAAGGCGTCAACTACAGTCAGATATGAACGGTTTTCTATGCTAAATATGTCTATGAAAATCTCCTGAAAGGGTGCATCTTGAGTTTGAGTTAGTTGAATGGGAGGTTTGAGTGGCTTTCTATCATATTTTGTCTTTCTACATGCTTCGCATCCATTTATAACGGATGATATTGTCTCTTGCATGTTAGTCCAGAAATAATTTCTTTTTATTCTAAGCATAGTTTCTTTAATGCCCCGGTGGCAAGTTTTGCCTTCGTGATGTTGCAGGACTATAGCCTTTTGTTCGTTCTCGTCTTCTACATACACAACTCTTTCAGTACACTCGTAAAATTCAACGGTACCTTCCTTAAATAATCTTACAATAACTCTATTGAAATCTTTCCTGTGTTGTTCGCTTTCGAAGTATATGAAATATTTGCGTTTAGGTTGTATATATTGCTTTAGAACATCCGTAATTAGTTGTTCATCGTTTACAGGTAGAAATACTTCAAGGATCTTCTGTTTGCTGTTTGAAATGTCTTTCACTTGTATACTTTTATTGAACCATGTGTATACCAAAATTTGATTTGGCTTGGTATCAATTGCCTCGTGAAGAATAGGAATACCTTTATTTTCTAGTTCTACGGCTGAATGTGCCGTTTCCGTAGAGCTACTATTAGAAAGTGGAGGAAGAGGGTAAGTTTTTTCTAATTCAGATGTGTCGCTGACAGTTAATGTTTCTGAGGTATCTGATACCGACACAGTTTCTTCGCTATCTTTTCTACTCGCTAGAGCCTCTACTCTATCGTCAATTTCTCTATATACTTCAATATCTCTTAGTAGGTCATTAATTTTTTCTGTCTCGTCTAAATTTGCTTTCATTGACACGTCGTCAGAGTCACCACCTATGGCATTCAGTTTTATTCGGGATAAGGCGTCTGCATTAGTATTTTGTTTCCCGTTTTTATAGATTATTTTGAAATCGTATTCTTGTAAACGCAGTCTCCAGCGCGTTAACTTGCTATTGGGCTCTTTAAGAGAGTACAACCATGCTAAAGGTCGATGGTCGGTGAAGATTGTGAAAGGTTTACCATAAAGATATGGTCGGAAATGTTTGACTGCCCAAATAATAGCAAGGAGTTCGCGTTCGATGGTACTATATCGCATTTCAGTTTCACTAAGGGTTCGGCTGGCGTAGGCAACGGGCTTATCGCTGCCTATGGTTCCTTGAGACAGTACGGCACCTAAGGCTACATTTGAGGCATCAGTTGTAAGTATAAAAGGTTTACTATGGTCTGGAAATTGTAAGATCGGTGCGTTTGTAAGGAGCTCTTTGCATCTTTCAAAAGCGTCTATATATTTTTGGTCGATTACTATCTTGTTTCGTTTCTTTAAGCAAGATGTTAGTGGTTGGGTAATTTTGGCGAAGTCTCTAATAAAGCGCCTATAGTAACCAATGAGTCCTAAGAAACTTTTTATTTCTGTTGTAGTTTTTGGAAGTGGATAGTCTAGTACAGCTTTAATTTTGTCATTGTTAGGTCTCAGTCCTTCGTCAGTGATGGTATGGCCTAAATAAAGAACTTCCTTTCTCAAGAATTCCGACTTATCGAGTTGTACCTTTAAGTTAGTCGCTCTAAGTCGGTCGAAAACTGTTCGTAAGTCTTTTAGATGTTCTTGCAAGCTAGTACTATACACAATGACGTCATCCATGTAAACTAGGCAGTGTAGCCCTTGTAACCCTCTCAAAACGTTATCCATCATCCTCTGAAAGGTCGCCGGCCCGGTTTTGAGACCAAAAGGCATCCTAAGATAGTGATAATGACCTGCTTCGGTACTAAATGCGGTCTTCTGTCTGTCATCTTTATCTAGTTCTATTTGGTGAAAGCCGTTTGCAAGGTCAAGTGTCGTAAAGTACTTGCTTTTTCCTAGCTTGTCGAAAAGGTCAGTAATGTTGGGTAAGGGGTATTTGTCGTCTATAGTGATGTCGTTTAAACGTCGGTAGTCAATTACCATCCTGTATTTTATTTCACCAGAAGCATCAAGTTTTTTGGGGACAAGGTGCACAGGTGCATTCCAAGGTGAATATGATTCTTCGATGATGTTATTTCTAAGTAAGTTTTCGACTTGAGATTTTATTTCTGCCGTTTGTACCGGTGGTTGCCTATAAGGCTTAACATAGAGTGGGTCTTCGTTTTTTGTTCTAATACAGTGCTTAATTTGGTTCGTAAATGTCATAGGTAGCTGATCGCTATGGAATATATCTTTATATTCCTTGCATAAGTCACTAATATATTTTTGTTCTTCTTCGTTCATATGGTCAAGTCTCAGTCGTGTCAAATTGTCATCTAAAATTTTGTCTACTTCCATGTCTTTCATTTCTACGTCTGTACAGTTCAAACTATTGGTCCGTTCGCAGTACTGAATAACCTTAAAAGGTTTTGTTATAGTCAAAGTCATGGGTGTATCTAGCGTATTTTGTATGATAGTGGTAGCATAACCATTTTTACACTTCACGATAGCTGATGGCATCCTAACTCCTTCACAGAATTTTGTATAATTTAAAATTGCTTCCCCGGAGAATTGATCCGTAGGTAATTTTACAAGTTGTTCTGTTCGCGAGTCTAACTCAATATCATAATTATTGCTTTCATTAATTATAGGTAGCGTGGTTGTCTTAGTGATGAGTTTCGAATCTCTGAGGTCAATGACAGCCTCGAGTTGCCTCAAAAGATCGTTACCTATCAACCCGTCGTACTTGGTGTCCACATCATACACATAAAACTTATGACATTCAGCACTATGAAAAGATGGCATCAAAGGAATATGGATCACCTCATTATGGCTGCTCGACGCATGTGTGCTTATAACCGTGAAAGGTTCACAGACCGTGTGCGACTTAAAGAATTCATGAGCCTTGTGGGGACTTATGAATGATCTGGTACTCCCAGTATCAATCATAAACTTAGCGTCTATTTCGGGTATGTACACGTATGGTAATTTAAGTTTAATGTCGCAGTTCAATTGTACTATTTCTGAGGTTTCTTTGAGGCCTGAATGTAAAAATTTTGAACTTCCTCATGCATACTATCACTCTTCATTATTTCATTTTCTGCTTCCTGCTCCTGCATTTCCGGCTGTTGGTAGTCTGCGTAGTAGTTCAATTCATTTTGTTGCCAATCTTCCTGACTATCATATTCGTAAACGTTATCATAATTGTTATACTCATAAGAAGTGGCTTCACCTAAATCTAGTTCGTTAAGACGAAACCCTTGTGGTTGCGTCTGCCCTTGAGACTTAGCTGGTGCTGCAGTACGCATAGACACATCTGTGTTGCCTGGCTTATTCATCATTTGAGGGGGTTTGTATCCGAATTGTCCTTGATTAAATTGGGGGCGATACCCAAATTGTTGTTGTTGTGGTCTTAAATTAAACTGAGATGGTGGCATATACCTCTGTTGCATATTGAATTGTTGGGGGCTAAACTGTGGTCTGTACCCAAACTGTGGCTGAAGGCCAAAATGTTTTTGGTTAACTTGAGGGAATCTCCCTTGATTATTTGGGATACCGAAATTAAATCGAGGCGGCGGCGGCGCCGATGTCTGTAGTTTAAACCCACTAGGTTGAATGGGCATGCTAGGTATGCGGGCTATGTTAGGCATGTTGGCCATGTTAGCCATGTTAGGTGTGTTGGACATATTAGCCATGTTAGCTATGTTCGAGTTGCCAAATTTAAATGGTGGTTGTGTGAACGGTTGTTTATTAAACCTGTTTCTCATGCTGTATTGTTCGTAAAAATTAACTTCTTCTAATACATATTCTAAGGCCTTTTCTAAAGTTGCTGGTGATTTAAGTCTTACAATGCGTATTAAATTTTCTGGCAAATTGTACAGAAAAACGTTGAGCGCTGTATTATTATAGATTATAATTTTAGCCTTTTTAATATCCGCATTAGTCAGTTGATTTACTTTCGATATCAGAACTGCTCTAGTAGATTGGATGCGATTACAAAATTCGAGGTAGTTTTCACCCTGTTTTATTTTTAAACTTTCCAATTCAATTGCTATACATTCTTCATTTCTCGGATCACCAAAATGTTGGATGAACAAGGCCCTAAAGTCAGTCCATGAAAGTATATCTTCCCTCTCACTCATTAAAGCCGCAGCTTCACCTGTTAGTCTACTGGTTATCGTATGCATAACATAAGTGTTCTGATCATTATTTCCATGAAAATTATTAATGACATATTCACATTTCCCTAAAAATAAATTTAAATGACGCTTATCACCGTCAAAAAGGGGGATAAGCTTAAGCATATCGGTTGGTATTACTTTAATGGTCGTCATTTTAAGGTATTTATTTAACTACCTTATCTATAGACACAGTTATCTTAAGTTATATAACAAGGTTGTTTTAAGTAAGATTTCGAACCCTATATTATTTCATTACCCGTAGGTGTAAATTAAATAGTCAGACAATATCTAAATACTTACAACTAACAGTAACCTATTTTTAGGTAACCCAGATAATTTATAATGGAAGAAGTTCGATTCCAAGTATAATAAAGTGGATAGGGAGAGGATGGCGAAAAATTCACTCACCAGCCAGACTCCAACATGCTCCTTAATATTTCTCGACGTATTTCTTTGGTTCGAGGATCGCACACACGCCAATCGATCGCGAATCGCGAACACGCACTTTTAGGATTGCGTATATCACTGTTCACATAAAACAACACTTTTTAGATGTTTTCGCGAAAGACGGCGCAGCTAATTATGCGATCCTACCGGCTGCGCCAGTCAAGTTTACGGGAGCGCGAAAGAGCTTTTTAAAAAACACTATTTTTAATAAAAGATTTTATTTTGCTCTTAATACTAATAAAATATGCGTCCGAACAAAGTCGTATGTTCTTAAAGACTAACTTAATCTATCCTTACAGCTACCCACGCGTTATACAGAAATCCGGTGTCGCTGTTGATAATGCATCGGCAGTTTCTCGAGAAACTGCTGATCCAGTTGTTATGACGAGACCGGGTGGCCGCATAACTACCTATTAAATATTTGTATTTTTATTTGTTTCTTTGAAATGTGCCCGTGGTATACCAGGATGAAATATGACCTCTATCCATCTCCAACATTTAATGCATTTCTTCTTCATTCTCATTTCTATGCCAAAATTAAATCTTCGCTCGGTTTTTAGTGCATTACTTTTAAACTTCTTCTTTTTGAAGCCGGCTTTTAGATTTTTTAAATTATTCATTTTTTTTTCATTTAAATGGTTTATGTTTCATTTTGCAATTGTAAGTACAGTTACTAAATTGAAATATGTGGAGGAATTCATTTTGTTACAGGTATTAATATTAATATAATATACCTAATTATTATTTGCAGGTCTAATTCAGAACCACATCATCTGAATAGCATCTGTACAAGTTTTAATCACATCTAAAGTTTGCAGTTAAGACTTTTGGCAAACTTTCTGACGGTCTATTGTCGATGAAATACTCAAAAGTTACGTTTCTCCTGCGCATTAGAGAATCTGTTCTCAAAACAGGTACTGCGCGACAATTATTTACTAGCCAGTCTCTTTGTCTTTATAGATGTAAGCTACAGAAAGTGTAAAATAGGGATTTTTTTCAGTTTTCCGTTATTTCACAGCATCCTCTTTAACACATTTCAGCTTCACATGGATTTAGTCCTATCGATTTTTAACGATATTATATTTTTCATTAATACAAACTTTTCCCGGAACCTTTATTACTATCCTTTCCATATATTTATTGTTTTTTTTCCTTTTTCCGCCTATTGTTTATGTTTTCTTTATTAATCACCTTCTTTTTATATAATTACCTTTTTTTTCTTAGGAGACCCACTATTAGACTCGTATTCGTTAAATTTTGAATTGGAGCAAATATTACAATGAATACCAATAGCGATGGTGATGTAAATACATCGACCAAAGTCGCCTATCAAATTATTTCCATCGGATTTGGAACTCAGCTCCTTGCATGCAGATTCTAGCACAATACGACCAAAAGCCTCCAATCTGGTCACCCATTAAACCATTATTTTAAAATACCCTACCATCAAATGTCTGCAACATTATTCAACCTTCATTATCAACTGACAAAATTCAACTTGGACCTTTTAACACGTGCAAAAGTTTACATTAACTAATGTGTTAAATGTGTGAGAACCGTCAAACAGGAATGTCAAAGATCAGAAACAAACGAACAGGTCCAATTTAATTATTCAAGAAGTATAGATTTTCTACCAGAGGAAAAAGTGCTTGACTTTGCTGCAGGAAGTTTGGATGATTGCAACGAATTTGAGTCTAGTAGTGGGAAGAATAAATTGAAGAAACTAAATAAAAAGAAGGTGATAAATAAAAAAACACAAACAATAAGTGGAAGAGATAAAAAAGCAACAAACGTAAGGTAAAGAAAATATTAAAGGATGCGGAAAAAGCTTATATGAATGAAAAATGTGATATCGTTAAGAAAATCGATAGGACTAAATCCATGTGAAGCTGAAAAGTGTATTTATGAAATAATATAAATATAATAATAGTGATGCTATGAAATGACGGGAAACAAAAGAAAGTCCTTATTTTACTTTTTCTGGAGCTTGCATCCACAAAGACGAAGATACTAGCTAGTAAACAGTTGTCGCGTAGTACCTGTTCTGAACCTCCCGTAGGGTGCCGGGCTTGAATGTCACCACCCCATTGCTACCTGTGGGTGTCGTAAGAGGTGACTAAAGCTAGAATACCGGAAGGAGGCAGCAGCGAGGAACTCATCAATCAACAACGGCAATTCCCCCCTTAATGGGGAAGGCTGTGTTCAGCAGTGGATAATCTAGCTGATACAGAACAGTACCTGTTTTGAAGAAAATACCATATTCTCTAATGGGCAGGAGAAGCTTGAATTATGAGTATTTCATCAACAATGGAGAAGACCGCCAGAAAGTTTGCCAAAATTCTTCACTTCAAACACGTTATAATAATAATAGTACTTCATACGTTTTATCTTGTTTATTTTACCTAATAAATCTATCATACATGACTTGAGTTGCTTTTTTATTTATTTACATTTAGTAAGCACAGTGATTTAAGCCCCAAACTTACATAAGTAAAGTAAAATAATTATAGTTATGCCCTTATTACAATACAAAAATCGGATTTTACAGGGCGTATCCACAACTTTTTTGTAAATTTTAGGTCGTAACTCCAAGCTAACTTTTAAATTACACACTTTATTCAGATTATAGTTTTTTCACTATAAAATACATTAAAACACAAACATTTTTCAGTATTTGGTATGATTATAAGTCTAAAATTAAAAAATATATGATTTTTTTTTCTTTTTTTTCTGCGTCCCCACGGTATCGACAAACCTAAAAGGTGCTACTTACAAAAACAGCTGCCGGAACACGCTGTTAAGTGCTAGGCGACAGATTTCTATTTAAGGGTTGTGGCTGGCTTGCTACCGTCTGGATAGACGGGCATTCAGAATATGCCCTTCCTATGCGGTAAAGCAAACCATGTTCCTACTTCCAGCGTGGCAACAAAACTGTTGCCAATGGGCTATCACTGTGAATATACCGTTGATATAGGTAGCTTTTCAGTCAGCAAAATATTTTGTTACTGACAATTTGTAATGGGTTTGTTTTTTATTGCCCGCTTTAAAAACCGGTTGCTTATTTGTTTTAGCAAATACGGGTGTGTTGTCAAATATAGACAAAAACAAAGCTTTTTAAAAGTCCATGGAATGGAAAAATACAATGTTTGTTTGTGAGAGCTATGCAATGTTTGTCAGTTGTGTGGTGAAACTGTATAGAAAAACTTTGCAGTACAAACCTAGAGGTATAGTGGAATTACTCTTTCGTAAATACACATTACACCAGTCCCAGAGCGATGGGATAAAGAAATTAAGAAGATGAAGAACAAATTAAGAACCTTAGTTTACTTATGTATATGTGCTTACATAAAGCACACATATAGCAGATATTCATAACTGAGCAAAAAAAAATTATATTTTAATGCATACAAATACAATTGAGGTGTATAATAAGTTGTACACGATACAATTTGTAATTTGTGTTACGTTGATATAAATGAAGAAGATAGTTATCGAAATAAGTTGTTTAACAGTTTTCATCGTGTATTTTACCTTTAACCCTTTGATGTCGGTATCTTACTCATAACAATAGAAATTTATTTTAATATTTATAATTTTTGCAATAACGCATGCTCCTCGTATCACACGACACAATTTCTGGAGGAAAAATGGGGTGGATGGCGCGGGTTCGAATCCCACACATGACTTTAATTTTCCCCTCGTAATTTTGTAAATTTGTCATAGACATTTATTGTTATCTTGTGAATATATTCACAGCCGATCCTCAGAGGTGAAATGGAATATAGACAAATCATGCGCGAGCTAAGCCGCGGTTACAGCTAGTACTATGTAAGCTTTTTATAATTTTTCATTGTATTGATTTCCTATTCGCCGACTAATGCCTGTAATGCACAAAGCGTGTTTTTCCTACGGCATCGGACATGTGTTATTATTTGTCTGTTGGATATATTACAATATTACAAGCTATTGTTTCATTGTCTCGGTCGATAACGAGTGTTTTTTTTGTATATTCTACGTATAACCGGCACTTTGTCTTAGAAATCAAATTGTATGTTGGACAGTGTTTTAGACAGGACTATATTTTGGAAATTGTAATAGAAGTGACAGATTGTGACTGGCAACGAGAAATCCCTACCGAGATTAGCATTAGGGAGGCCAGCCTCCCTAGTCTACTATACCTAATAGTAGGTTAAATTTAAAACTATGAAAAGGTCTAGATATATTATTTCACTATTTATGTTTGGCTAGAGCAAACGTCAGTATAATAAAAACTTATTATTATCGGTACGATGACGGATAACCGCGTAGAAATCTGTGGCATATGATTCTAATATTTTATTATTAGAAAAAAAGCAGCCTCCCGTGGATGACTGCAAAAGGAGACCAAGGGAAACAATGCGCCAAAAGAGCAGCACACTAGATCTACTGATGTTAACGTGCGAGTAGGGACCTGCTGAACAACAGAACATCATGAGGCCCTCATAAACCGGAAGATTGCAGGATTATCAACAAGTACAATAAAGAGGGTTCGTATGAGACGGTCAATCATAAAACGAAGTCAATATTCTTTCACACGATATTCTTATGTCGATCTCTTTGTAAGAAAAAAGCAAATCTTATCGTAGGTTTTGTAGTAGAAGGTTATTTACGCACATAGAAATAAAGAACGGATTTACTTTTACAAAACGTTACATAGTAGGTACTTAACAAAATTATCGTTTTTTACTTATTTTGATATTATATATATATAGATATTATATTTGATATTATGATATTTGAGTTTTAAATATAATTAATTATTTACAATTAGATAACATGGCTGTATAAACAGTTACCAGACTGCGTTGCTCTAAGAAATAAAATGTTATTTGATGACTATATTATATATTTCTTTAGCCAAATGTAAACATCATGTTTCTAAACCAAGGTAGACTTTCTCGCCTTAAGAAATGCAAAATGCTTTAAGGTTCAGGCACAATTACTCCAATCTCTCCTAACCTCCTTACAATGTAACCACAAAATCGCCCGAAGCTACCCAACGTTACTATACACATAAAATGTAATGTTTTTTGTGTCTCTATAAGACCACCGCCGTGCGACATTCAACCTTTACTATTAAGCTTTAGAATATGTAATTGCAAGTTTTAAAGTTGTTAAGGGTAAGTTTACACAGGACCCGAAGTGCAATGTCGGGACAAACATTAAGCTTTGTGCTGCTCACAGTGGAGAGTCAATATTGACATTTGCTTCGTAGAAAAATGCATTTGGACAACAGGAGAGCCGATGTGTACTGTTTTCATTATTGAAATTAGGCTCGGTCAGTCGGCATTGTTGTTTCTCTGTCTATATTCTACATATGAAGGTAAAGATGTCTGTAAATATGTCGGTTAGTCATTCATTCATATTGTTTTTTTCTCTAAGCGAATAACTTCACTTGTTACTGGGATTAACGTTTTTCTATCATTAATTATATATAGTTATTTTACTGTTTTTATCGTTAAAAAAGTCGCAGAAAAGGTTTCACATGTATTGTGTTGAAAAAATTTACTTTGACGCAGTTTACGTAGATTTATAATGCAAATAGAAAATTGAAAAATTATTTCAGTTTGAATGAAAAAAAATTATAGATCCTAACACTGTCCTAACAAATTGACATCAGAAGTGGTTGGCCCATTGGCATCGGCGATAATGATAACAATAGAATTTCATTCATAACTAAGACGTAGTGGTCCTGACGATGCCAAAAGCACAATTACATACAAACAAACTCACCTATGCATTTAAATCTCAGTAGGTAGGTACTTACTATTACCCTGTGCGGCGCCGGGTAAGAATGTCACCCTCCCATTTGTTTCCGTGGGTGTCGTAAGAGGCGACTAAAGAAAAATTCTAGAAGGTGGGAAACAGCGTCCTATATAGAAATGACAACTTCTTCTGCGATTTCCAAGACGCCTGCCAAGCGTGTGTATTATGGGGAGACCTTGTTCAACGGTGAACGTTCCGAATGAGGTAGGAACTTATTTATTTTGAGAAGCATTGAAACAAGCATAGTTGCAGGCAAAGGCTAGTAGTAATAGTCTTAAAATTCCACATTTATGTAGAGCTTGATATAAAGTGAACAGGACGCGGTCCAATTTGATCCCATATTAATTAACGTGGCAGTAAAAATGCCCTGTGTTTATTCTGGGCGGTACTCGCCAAGTAGCTTCTGATGTTTTGACTTTTGAGGTTGCCGCTTAAAAAAGATTTTAGCGTTCCAAAAGTTTTTTTTATCTATTGTTGTGTTAATTTTCATGATATTAAAATAGAGAAACATCATAACATTTTAGCGCAGTTTTACGTATTTGGTTTACTGAAATTTATGAATGCTAGTCACACAGTATAATTATTGTAAATTATTAAAAAAAAACAATTATTATACCTAAAATTGAGTAATTTCACAATTAGGTTATTATAAATAATAATATATAATTAATACAAAATATATTTTTTTTACGGGCAGTATGCCTTTACTGACAACACAATGTACTGTATCAGCCGGATTGTCCACTGTTGGACACAGCTACACAGCCCCACGCTTGGCAGGCGTCTTCGCGATTCATCTTCTGGTGTGTTCTTAGTCGCCTCTTACGATACCCACGGGTAGAGATGGGGGGTGACATTCTAGCCCGGCACCCCATGGGTACAAACTATATGCTACACTACAGCTACTACACTGAAAGTATTTAGGTAAACCAAAGGCCATTGACGGCCAACAGGTAATCCAAATGCTCCAATCTACTACCAGCCGGCAGCGGGACCCAGCATACTAAAATTTATCTAATCGATTTATTTTGGTGGGCAATTAATATATTAATTATTGTGTATAGTATTGTAGTGTTTTGTATATAAAGCCGGCATGCTTTAAACCGTTAAAAATGCATTCCGTAAAAAATATATGAAATTAAAATCATATAAATAAATAATAATAAACGGTCCGATATGTCCCCATTGTGATTCATACAAAATATCACGATTTTATTTATGAAATACACTTTTGTTTGGTTCGACACAAACATTTGTTCTAAATTCATAGACCATAAAAAAGATTCCAATAACTGTAGTTGAGATGAGAGCCCTGCATGATGTGGTTTTAGACTCAGAGGAAACATAATTGATAGGATATAAGTATGCAGTAAATTAGGTAACGTGTCTATTAAAAAGAAAATACGTCAAGGCAGGCGTGAATGAAACAGTTAGACGGAAAGGATATCCACGAACGTACTCTTATTATATTGGAGACGTTCTGGAGAAAGGTCAGACCCAAAGTAAAGTTCTAAACCGGCGGGCGTGTGAAAAATGTAATCAAAATCAAAATCCTTTGTTCAATTTAGGCGTCTACGACGCTTTTATGAAGATCAACTATAAATTTAATATTGAAATATTCTACATAGTACTGCCACGATCAGGTAAAAAATATAATAGAGCCACTGCGAGAAGAACGGGCAAGAAACTCGGGGCCCTCTTTTAAACGTCTTTTAACAAAGTGTTACATACTATATAATAACATTATTAAAATAATTGTTTAAATTACGTAAGTGACAGGCGATAGCTTGGCAGAGGCGGAGTTGACCAATCATTTTTGTCGTTCAAGTAATCACAAACTGTGTAGTAGGATTTCTTAATCCTAATGTTTTTCACATGCAACGTGAATTTTCCTTCCAGAAACAAACTGAATTACAAAGAACTGATTTAGTTTACTTTACTTTTAAACGTTACTTAGTAAGTACTTAAAAAAATCGTAACTTAGCATTGTAGTATGCTTCGGAACTTTATTATAAAACCGCACACAATTACCGAAGAAGGACCTTTTGTTTGTCTTTGTTAATCTGAAACCTGGCACCGCTATTTGTCTTTATTCCTATGTGGAAAAGTGGTGTGCAACTTCTGTTTTGGGATGATTTATACTATTGGTTTAATACAATTACGCATTTGCCCATGGGATGCCGGGGTACTATTGCTCATCCTCATGTGGATCTTCAGGTGGCAGTCGTAAGAGGCAACGAAAGAAAAATTAGATGAAAAGGTGAGCAGCAGCGCCTTTTAAATACGTTAAATTTAGTCATGCGTTCTTATAGTGTGATCCTCAAGACCCCTGTCTATCACGGGGATTATGGCAAACCCCACCTTGATAGGGAAGCCCTTTGTTCAACTATGGATGCTATGCTAATTATTATTATATACTATTGATATACTTATTATTAACAAGTTGCAAAAAATATGTATTTTCCTGGGATTTACTTTTAGAAACAATTTAAATTTTTTAAACAACTTTATCAATATTTCGAAATCACAAATATACGATAGGAAAAATTTAAGTCATGTGCGGGATTCGAACCCACGTCCATCCGCCCCTTTAGCCGAGGTATGCTCTAACCCTAAGCTAACATGATATGACGTCATAACTCAAATCTTTCCTATCATTCTTTAACCATCGTATTCGGATGACTTAAATTTTTCCTATCGTATATTTGTGATTTTGTTATGTAATCCGCATAGCAGGCGCTATTGCAAACATAACAATATTAAAACTTTATCAATAATTAAAGCCCCAATAGAGCAGCACAAACATGAGCATTAGCTATAAAAGCTTTGACGCATCCTTAAAACAAGTCATAAAACTGCAAAGTTTATCGACTAAACTTTCACGCTACTTACAGGAGGAATTTACGTAGATACCCAGCTAGAACAAGTTAATTGGCTGTTTACTAGAGACTAAACATGAATGCAAAGAAGAGAACTTCCTTACTTGCATTCATCTTTAGCATTTATCAATGCCATTTAGCTTTGCGAATTTAGTACCAAAAAATTGCTTTATCATGTAATGTAGATCCCTATAATATCTTAACCCCAATATAAAAGTTATAATTTGAAGCGTACTACTTATCATTGCCTCTGGGGTGCAAATAAAAAAAAAACTTATGCCTGATATGATATGTTAGCCTTTGACCACTATCTCACCTGATGGTAAGTGATGATGTGGTCAAAGATGTTGTTCAGGCTAACATTAAGCCGGCTAACATTTTATTAGCCTGATATTTTTAATCTGATTCATAACTGACGAAAAACCTAATAATTATTTTTATTTGTGCTCTATACTACCGAGACTTTAAACATATGGTTTTTTAATGTTTATTAAATAACTTATTTCCTCAAGGTCTGTTCAAGGTTGTGGGCAGAAGCGCCAGTTGCGTAGACATGCTAAATGGACGAATTATTTTCTTTAGTTAGGGGCACCATTAAATCATATATGTTGAGACTTTCTGATCCGTTTTAGTTGATGCCAGGTAGTATGATTTGGCGATGAGTCTGTTGAAGAGGAGTTAATTCATGAACTTTTGTTGCTTTGTCCAAATACTTACGATCAGTTATAGACACATAGGTAACTAAAGAACGATATCATTAAAAAAAGTCTGAAGCAATGATGGCCGATCGGTAGAAGCTATGGACTGCCGTGCCGAGTTTCACCGCATGGTGGAAGAGCATTTTGCGATTGCCCGCCTGGCTAGCTACCACTCTCAAGTAGAAAATCTGTCGCCAAGCACCTAACGGTGTATTCCAGCAGCAGTCCTTGAGAGCCAGTGAAACTACAGGCACATGAGAATAACAACTATGTCTCAAGGTGACGGGCGCAGTACAATTCGTCACTTGTGATGAAATGTATCTTCTAGGCAGAGGTTTCAGGTGGGTCTCGAGCTTGTTCCGTCACAATAACATAAAAAAAAATAGCTCCACCTACGCCATGAACTGGATTTATATTTATCGTAATAGTGTAATGATAGATAAGTATAAAATGCTGTGATTTTATGTTATAATACATTTGATTTCTCAAATAGAAACATCAGGCACTTAACAATGTGTAATGCAAGTCCTTGAGAGTCAGTAAATAAAATTATAGGCACTTGTGACTTAAAAAATGTATATGTGATAGGCGCAGTGCAGTTCCTCTCTTGTGATGAAATGCATATGTCACATACAGAGTTTACCACTTTAGCGTAGACCGCTTCCCATACAAAAGTAGTTTTGTCATATTTTAAATACTAAGTGTTCAAACTTGGTGAAACTTTGCATGTATATCCTTGAGTCTAATATCTCTGCTTCTGATATGCCAAATTTCCGTAAAAATATATATTTTCAAAAATAATTCAAATAATCGTTTTGTATGGGAATTATTTTGACATTTAGGGATATGTACTGTACTGTAACAGTTGACTCGTCCACTGCTGAACACAGCCTCCCCTATTAAGGGGGTATTTGCCATAATCCCCACGCTTGGCAGGCGGCTTGGGGATCGCAGTGTAAGATGGCAGTATATAGAAGGTACTGCTGCCCACCTCCTCGTATTTTTCCCATAGTCCCCTCTTACAACACCCACGGGATGATATGGGAAGGCGCAATTCTAACCCGGAACCCTACGGGGGTTTAGAGATATAATAAATAATAATTCCAAAAACGGGCAAACAAAAAACATGGATATCAGGCTAGCAATATGCGTACAAAATTTCACCGAGTTTGAACTCTTGGTATTTAAAATATGACGAAACTACGTTTTTATGGAAAGCGCTCCGTGCACTCTACTCTTAACATCCGCTGGGCCTTGCAAGCGTTCCGTTACACGCACATAAAAAAAAAGATGAAGATAAATGAATGGTTGGTTTTCAAGTTTATTCTATTCTACCTAGTTTATTCGTTCTATCGTTCCGGCAGCAGTCCTTGATAGCCAGTAAAATTACAGGCACATGAGACCTAACAACTGTATGTCTCATTGTGTCGGGCACAGTGCAATTCGTCGTTGACGAAATGCGTCTGTTATAGGCAGAGGTTAGTACACAGGTAGACCTCGGGCTTGTTCTGTCACAAAAACATAAAAAATAACGTGATCTTTATCCCGTCCTATGGCTTTTTGTAATCATAGAACGTTAAGTTCATTTATTTCTGTAAGCCATGGTCACATTAACAAAACAAGGAGGCCGTAGTCTGAACCACTGAATTGCAGCCATAAAGCTGGTCAACCACACCGTCAGTAAAATAAAACGGGACGGTTCCATTCACACTGGTGTCCTAAAACATTTATCGCCTAACTCCAATAATACAACATTAGGTGGCTGTGTCGTTGAAAGGAACATTGTGCTACCTACACGGTTATTAAACGCACTGAACCTCAATGAAGGAGTAACAATATATTATTTTTGGACAATAGATACCTTTACTCTTTATTGAAGAGTGAAGTGCTCAGCTCTTGGTGTCACTTTTGTGAGGCATAAGCTAATCGGTTTGAGTTATATTTGTCACATATACTGTAACTGTGTTCAAGCGCTCGTAGCGAAGTTTGCTTAGCTGTTCTTAACCGATTAGTAAAGTTAAGCAACGTCCGCCGCGGTCTAGACTTGGACGGGTGACCGCTAGTGAAATTACAGAGCGCTTCCGTGCTCCGTAGGGCACGTTAAGCCGTCGGTCCCGGTTTTCGTCTTAGGATGGTCGTTATAGCATGGTGGTAGTGCATTTTGCGAATGTCCGCCTGGCTAGCTACCTTTAAGTAGACAATCTGTCGCATAACGGTGTGTTCCGGCAGCTGTCCTTGAGAGCAGGTAATTTTAGGTTAGCCTGAACAATGTCTTCAACCACATCATCACTTACCATCAGGTGAGGTAGTGATCAAAGGCTTAAAAAAAAATTCATGTAATAAAAGACCATAGATCGTTAGTAGGTACAGTTTTCCGACGTTTTGTGATGCTTATACTTTTCATGAGAAGATTAATTAATATTCGCAAGGGTTGGTTTACACTGTTGTCTTAGGTTAGATTTGTCCATTAGAAGTTATGATGACTTTACTTTCAAGATTCAAATACGCATCCACAGGGAGAGATCTTTAGTTTGACATTATAACATCCGAACAGCCATAGTTTAAAAAAAATACATAATTTAGTTAATTTCCATTACTTACCAATCTAGTAACATAATAAAGCCCCATGCTAAGCGCTGAGCAGTAAAAACACATTGATATTGGTACAATAACGACTATTTTATTACCTTCTTTTCTGTTTCAAAATACGAATAAAGTTTACTAACAATTAAGTAATTCTTGTAAATAAAATTCTTACTTTTTTTATAGGATAGGAGGGCAAACGAGCAGGCCTCTCACCTGGTGGTAAGTGATCAACCGTCGCCCACGAACATCCGCAACACCAGAGGTATCGATGATGCGTTGCCGGCCTTTGAGGAGGGAATATGCTCTCTTCTTGAAGGCCCCTAAGTCGTATCCGTTCGGAAATACTGCACCTGGCAGCTGGTTCCATATTGAGGCAGTGCGAGGAAGAAAACGCCGTGAAAATCGCAAGGTTGTGGACTTCCAGACGTCGACATGAAATTGATGAAACATCATGCTTTGTCGGGACGTCCGATGGCGAAATTGAGCTGCAGGTAGTAAATCGAACATTACTGTTATAACATTTTAGATAATCAAACTATATCTTTATAATAAGTGCTATTATACTTTTTACAGAACATAATATATAAATAAAGTATTAAACATCAATGTTATAACCGAGACACTTAATATATTTTAAATTTATCTAATAGTTTTCACAGAAATTCAAAACACCAGATTATTGCAGCATTCATTTATAACTATCTGAATCCGGTATCGTATTTCAAGAGGTGTTAATGTAATACTTTAAACAGTAACACAATAAATTGTGTAAGATTTATAGTAACATTAACATATGGGTTTCTAAAAAGATACGTATTAAATTTTATATATTCATTGATGTTTTTACTGATATGAAATTGATAAGCATAATAAAAACTCGTAAGTTTACGCCTTGTGTCCACATTAAAGGAAACGGCTCGTTAAGTTAAGAAATTAAGTTATAAATATATACATTCCACTTTATTATAAATAAATTTTATTTTGCGTAAATGTCGAATTAATTTTATATCGTTACATAGAAATTAATGACGGTAAATTATACAAATTGGATCATTATTGTTCAACGTTTATGAAAGCAATACCAGGACGTGACCAACATGTAAAGAAGTTTTAAGCTTTGAACAATAGAACATGCAAACTTGGAAGGTCAAGTTTAGTCTAGCGTGTTCCTAAATTATAATGTAGCATATTATATATGTATTCGAACATATAAATCAGATATTTATGCGCTTGCAATATAGGTTCGCGTTTAGTCTGCGTTGATGTCTTTTCTTAGAAGAAGCGTTTACGTCCTCTCTTCAAGGTTTTCAACTAAAAAATCTACTTATATATTTTATTTTATTAAAGTGTATAGAGGTCAATCGTCTTATTTCATTATCGTCGATAAAAATTATACACGCAGAAATCAAACTGTCACAACTTTCACTTGAATTAAACTGTGCAGCAAGACGAAATTCCAATATTGATATCTATATCAATATTAGAATTTTGTCTGGGATTAATTCAGCCACAAATTAGTTGTTGACATTGATGCTTTCTGAATGGAAGGATTGGGTATCCAGTTATATAAGAAACAAGTCACACAATTTCGGTGTCAAATGTAATTCAATGCCGCATATATTTATACTCATTTCACCGCGATGTTAAAAGATATATTTCAATTTCAAAATAGAAATCCATTGTTCATCAACGAAGCAAAGACACATAAAATAGCGCTAGATTTAGATCATAGGGCGCATTCCATGTGAAAACGTGCTCATTTCAGTTTCGATACAAAAGCGAGATCAGCGACGTTCATTCCCATGTCTGCAGCCGTACGTTACAGACGAGGATTCACTTTGAAGTAGCGGTTACAAATGGGCGGGAAGTAGCGTGGTGACAGCGCGGTTTAAACGCAAATGTAACGACACAGCTGTGCCATTTAGGAGTCTTCTTGTGTTGGGCATGATACCAGAGATTTGAAACACATAGAGTAGTTATATCCGAACACAACTGCTCTAAAAACTAGCTAGAATTCACCTATCTACATACTTATGCACATATACAGGGTGCCCGGTAATTAATGGATAACCTTAAATTAGGTATTTGTATATCTAATGGCCATTCAGAAAAAAAACAGAACAAAAAAAATTAATAAAAATAAAAGTAATTTAAATAATAAAACAAATACAGCGAATATAGCTTTAATATTATGAATAATTTCTTTGTGTAAGCACAATTTTAAGTGGTGATCCATAAAATTTTTGGCCTATTCAAGAATCTGTTTTTTTTTTTTTTAATTTAACGCTGATTTGTAAGCCTTTGATTATAATCTCACCTGATGGTAAGTGATATGTGGTCGAAGGTGCTAATATGAGCTGCAGGTAGTAAATCGAACATTACTGTTATAACATTTTAGATAATCAAACTATATCTTTATAATAAGTGCTATTATACTTTTTACAGAACATAATATATAAATAAAGTATTAAACATCAATGTTATAACCGAGACACTTAATATATTTTAAATTTATCTAATAGTTTTCACAGAAATTCAAAACACCAGATTATTGCAGCATTCATTTATAACTATCTGAATCCGGTATCGTATTTCAAGAGGTGTTAATGTAATACTTTAAACAGTAACACAATAAATTGTGTAAGATTTATAGTAACATTAACATATGGGTTTCTAAAAAGATACGTATTAAATTTTATATATTCATTGATGTTTTTACTGATATGAAATTGATAAGCATAATAAAAACTCGTAAGTTTATGCCTTGTGTCCACATTAAAGGAAACGGCTCGTTAAGTTAAGAAATTAAGTTATAAATATATACATTCCACTTTATTATAAATAAATTTTATTTTGCGTAAATGTCGAATTAATTTTATATCGTTACATAGAAATTAATGACGGTAAATTATACAAATTGGATCATTATTGTTCAACGTTTATGAAAGCAATACCAGGACGTGACCAACATGTAAAGAAGTTTTAAGCTTTGAACAATAGAACATGCAAACTTGGAAGGTCAAGTTTAGTCTAGCGTGATCCTAAATTATAATGTAGCATATTATATATGTATTCGAACATATAAATCAGATATTTATGCGCTTGCAATATAGGTTCGCGTTTAGTCTGCGTTGATGTCTTTTCTTAGAAGAAGCGTTTATGTCCTCTCTTCAAGGTTTTCAACTAAAAAATCTACTTATATATTTTATTTTATTAAAGTGTATAGAGGTCAATCGTCTTATTTCATTATCGTCGATAAAAATTATACACGCAGAAATCAAACTGTCACAACTTTCACTTGAATTAAACTGTGCAGCAAGACGAAATTCCAATATTGATATCTATATCAATATTAGAATTTTGTCTGGGATTAATTCAGCCACAAATTAGTTGTTGACATTGATGCTTTCTGAATGGAAGGATTGGGTATCCAGTTATATAAGAAACAAGTCACACAATTTCGGTGTCAAATGTAATTCAATGCCGCATATATTTATACTCATTTCACCGCGATGTTAAAAGATATATTTCAATTTCAAAATAGAAATCCATTGTTCATCAACGAAGCAAAGACACATAAAATAGCGCTAGATTTAGATCATAGGGCGCATTCCATGTGAAAACGTGCTCATTTCAGTTTCGATACAAAAGCGAGATCAGCGACGTTCATTCCCATGTCTGCAGCCGTACGTTACAGACGAGGATTCACTTTGAAGTAGCGGTTACAAATGGGCGGGAAGTAGCGTGGTGACAGCGCGGTTTAAACGCAAATGTAACGACACAGCTGTGCCATTTAGGAGTCTTCTTGTGTTGGGCATGATACCAGAGATTTGAAACACATAGAGTAGTTATATCCGAACACAACTGCTCTAAAAACTAGCTAGAATTCACCTATCTACATACTTATGCACATATACAGGGTGCCCGGTAATTAATGGATAACCTTAAATTAGGTATTTGTATATCTAATGGCCATTCAGAAAAAAAACAGAACAAAAAAAATTAATAAAAATAAAAGTAATTTAAATAATAAAACAAATACAGCGAATATAGCTTTAATATTATGAATAATTTCTTTGTGTAAGCACAATTTTAAGTGGTGATCCATAAAATTTTTGGCCTATTCAAGAATCTGTTTTTTTTTTTTTTATTTAACGCTGATTTGTAAGCCTTTGATTATAATCTCACCTGATGGTAAGTGATATGTGGTCGAAGGTGCTAATAGGCTTAACCTAGAATTACTGGCTCTCAAGGAGAGCTGTCGGAAAAAACCGTTAGGTGCTTGGGGACAGATTTTCTACTTGAGGGTGGTCGCTAGTCAGGCGGGCATTCGCAAAATGCCCTTCCACCATGACTCACTCAAGCCCGCGGCGGGATTCGAACCATGGACCTGCTGCGAGGCAGACCATAGCCAATGCCACTGGGCTATCACTGCTTTGGTGATTTCTATAAGCGTGATATAACAATCTGTTTTATGAGCTTATAATTAGGCTTTCTATTAGCCTACAAGAAAATGAGTTCACTTTGAAGTAGGCGTTACAAATGTGCTGAAGGTAGCGTGGTGACAGCACAATTTTAACCCAAATGTTAAGACAGAGCTGCGCTGTCAAGCGTTCTCGTTCTCGTTTGGCATTTTTTTCTTCAAGATATTGACTACAAGGTGTGAAGATATGGATACCGAGCGAACGCGAAACGCGAGCTAACCGCAGTATATATAGGTCAAAGCTAAGCGTCTTTGTTTCAGTTTTGATGAAAATGCTTTCGTGTGTTGCTTAATTTTTTAGAAACTATTCACAACGGCTGTGATATGGGCGTTGAAAATCTTAAAAACTTAATAGAAGCTGGAAATTAATAGTCTTTACAATTATGCGAGCAAAAGCGCGGTGGCATCGACAATGTTATTTCCACTTATTTATTTTAATAATTTAATTAAATAAAAATAATTAATAATTTATTTATTTTTAGCTGAAAGCCTAGCCTTTGACCACTATCTCAGTTGATGGTGTGCTCGAAGATATTCGGGCTAACCTACAATTGCTGGAGCACCACCGTTATGCCCTTAGCGACAGATAATATGGCTTTAAGTAAAGTTTATATTTGCAGTATATAGTTTCTACGTTGCTTTCAATAGTTTTTGCAAGGTTTAAAAGAGATAGATAGATAGATAGAAGAGAAACGCTTCTAACTAAGATATAACTTAAGGAGATACTCCTTCGTTTCCTTTATATCTTACAATCGCATAGTATAACACAGTTCACTTTGAAGTAGTGTTCACGGGCGGGAAATAGCGTGATGACAGCGTGTTTGAACGCAAATATATAAGCCACAGCTGCAACCTTTTGGCGAGATTCTTATGTTAGGTTAAATTTTAATCAAAGAGTTGGCCGCGTGCCCCTGGAGACAGTAATAGAGAAGCCTAAATATCCAATAGGAATAGTGTGTATCCGTTGCATTGTAGATCAATATTAATTTACGTGGCAAGAAATATTTGTCATTTTGAGAGGAATGGGGCGATACTTGTGCCTTACTCATCACATATGGCGTTACGCACAGTCATCTTAGCGAAATTCATTACCAATTATAATTTATAATCTAGCTGATCTTATAGCGACTTGATCAATGTAGGATATTGAATAGCATGATTCATCATAACCAAAATAAACGGTGATAAACACGAGTAACATCAAATATGAGTTCAAAGCAATGCAAAATGATCAGCATTTTCAAATTTATGTTTTAAAGCTGTTTTTCGACGTTACGGGCTACACAATTTTCATCAAAATCAGTTCTATAAGTTGGAAGAAACAGAATACTAAGGAACAATTTCTTTTTTTATTCCGTACAGTGTAGCACTTGACCACTATCTCACCTGATGTTAATTAATGATGCGATCGATAATGGAGCGCGCTTACCCTGAAGATATTGTACTTAACCGGAAACACAGACTCAGGCAGGGTGTTCCATTCCCTAGCGGTTCGTATGATGAACGAAGAAACAAATCGCTTCATTAGGGTAAATGGAACATCCACCATATAACGATGGCGCTTCTGAGTATCCCTGGATGTCTGATTTTAGAATGGGGATGGCGGAATCAAATCATGCAGTTCCGTGGCACACTCCCCGAAATGTATCCGATAAAATACCGACAAACATGCGAATTATACAGCGATGTTCGAGACTTTGGAGTCTCTGGCCTACAAAAGAAGGTCGTCGTTAATGAGTCTTTTGGCTCTCCTCTCAATAGCTTCCAGTATCTCCAGCTGGTATTTGGCAGAACCATCTCAAAGTACAGAACAGTACTCCATACACGTTCGGACTTGCGCTTGATAAATATTAAGCATCTGTCCCGGTGTGAAGTATTGTCTCACTTTAGCCAAAACACCAAGCTTTTTTGAGGCTAGCCGGGCTTTTGACTCAATATAGGCGAGAATTAATTTACTTCTACGTTTTTTGTAGAACTTGTAGAGATTTGTTTACGTATCAGCAATTAATATTGTTATTAGCGGCTGGTGCAAATGTGGTTTCTTATAATAACGATAAAGCTATTTCGCATGACTCATTTTATGATCAAAATGTTTCAACAATAAAAATAGCACAGACGATTTCTTTGAACTCATAAAGCAGTTGATGACTGTCGTTTTACGACTGTAATTGGATTATAATTTGGATATGCTTTAGGCAAAGTAAATAGAAACCTCGTAGAGACATGATTGCGACAACCATATGATTGTGGTCGAATGCTTCATTCGTATGCGTTGCTTTGAAATTTTGAACGTTGATGCCCGGGTCGGAGTAGTTATTGGGTTTTCCTGACAAATACATTTTCAGTAGTAGCATAAACACCAAAATGTACGTAACACTGCCCTGTCGTTCATCGTCCGTACATTACTAGTACAAGTACAAGCTGCGTTTGGTACTACTCTTCTGATGTTACTATGGACTGAAGTCCGGAGTCCGAAACTGCCCACAGTAGATTACAACAGAAACAATTGCAATAAATATGAGCCCAAACATGTTTTGCTAAACTTAAGTGATTAGATACCTCTGCTTGGGTACCTCTACCTGGTTATGATATTAATTAATTTTAGTTGACGTGACGATGTTTTTTTCTTGTCAATTGCAATCCAAGAGAAGTATTATTGTAGTTTTTTTTTGCTCGGACAGTTAGCGTTACGTCTTTCTATTTGTACAGATACATTATACAGTATGCGGCCACAATCTTTAATATGACGATTATAGCAGTCAATTGAAAATTCAAACGTTGTTTTAGTTTTGCTGTTAGACTGTTTTACTATTATTGTACTTGTTCACGTAATAATAGAGATTCGGAGAATATTTATGATGATATGGACCTAATACATTTTTTTTATCACTTATCGAATTTATTACATATGAAAAAATATTTCAAATCAAATCAAATATTTTATTGCAGAATTATGTGGTTGTACATGCAGATCTTAAATAAACACAAGGATATAGGTATCACATAATTACCCTATTTGGGTGTAGCAATGTTGGTAAGGAGTGGGCCGGTCTATTTCCAATCATTAATATACTACATTATTCTTTAAGGAATTCATCAAGAGAATAATATGATTTTTTAATTAATAGGCTTTTTTAGACTTTTTTCACATGTATGTTCATTTTCTTCTTCTTTTAATCCAACTGGTAAATTGTTAAATATTTTAATGGCCATTGAATTTGGGCTGGAGCTATGCATTTTTATTCTGGATTTCGTCATCACTAAATTGTGTTGAAATCTTGTTGGGTACCTACGTGGCATATCAGTTTCCTTTTTAAAAAAGAAGGGGTATTTTTTGACGAATTTACAAGTCTCTAATATGTATATGGACGAGATGGTTAAAATTTTATATTTTATAAAAAATGGTTCATGAAAATATGGTTTACTAATATTGGGGGTTTTGATGCTGGCAAGGATACGGATACATTTTTTTTTGTAGTATAAAAAGATCTTCTATCATTGAACTATTTCCCCACAGTATAATCCCATATCTGAACCAGGAGTATGCATACGCGAAGTACGCTGTTAAGGCTGTGTTAGCGTCTGTAGCTCGTCGTAGCTCTCTCAGTGCATATACAAAACTTGTTAATTTTGTTTTAATTTTTTTAATATGCGATTTCCAATTTAAATACGAATCTAGTTCTAGGCCTAATAGTGTTGCCGCGTCAATGGATTCCAATCGATTATTATTATATACAAAGTTAATGTCAAGGGGGGCTTTTTGGTAGGATCTAAATTGCATAATTTTAGTTTTTGGAAAATTAAGGTCAAGGTTATGGTCAGTCATCCAATTAATTATATTATTAACTAGCTGTACCCGCGACTTCGTACGCGATTGCCGTACCCGCAAACTAATTATTCACATTTGAGCACTGTTTATCTCATATTAAGCAACGTTGTGGTCTGTGGTGAAGCACTCTTAGTAAAGCATAGCTCAAAAAGGAGTTTTTTACTTTGTCTCCAAAATGTATCCGGCAAAAGATAGATAGTTAAAAAAATAGAATGTTCAAGATTTTAGAGTTTTATTAGCAAGCTGGCAAATCTAAATAAGGATGCCGAGATGCCCGTGGGGTGCTGGGCTGCCCGTAAGGTGCCGGGATGCTCATGGTTGCCGGGCTGCCCGTGGGGTTCCAAGCTCGCTCATCACTATTCTAACAAAAAAGAATAATTAAAATCGGACTACGCGTTCATAAATTACAACTAAGTAACATTTTGACTTTCATCCCCTTTCCTGAGGGAACCGTGCTGAATTTCGGGATAAAAAGTATACAATAGCCTTCTTCGTAGTATGTACTCAAATCGTGTTAAGTTTCATCGAATTCCATTCAGTTGCCCATGGGGTGCTGGGCTGCCCGTGGGTTGCCAGGCTGCCCATGGGGTTCCTGGCTCACTCATCACTATTCTAACAAAAAAGAATAATTAAAATCGGACTACGCGTTCATAAATTACAACTAAGTAACATTTTGACTTTCATCCCCTTTCCTGAGGGAACCGTGCTGAATTTCGGGATAAAAAGTATACAATAGCCTTCTTCGTAGTATGTACTCAAATCGTGTTAAGTTTCATTGAATTCCATTCAGTAGCCCATGGTGCTGGGCTGCCCGTGGGGTGCCAGGCTGCCCATGGGGTTCCGGGCTTACTCATCACTATTCTAACAAAAAAGAATAATTGAAATCGGACTACACGTTCATTAATTACAACTAAGTAACATTTCAACTTTCATCCCCTTTCCCGATGGAACCGTGCTGAATTTCGGGATAAAAAGTATACAATAACCTTCTTCGTAGTATGTACTCAAATCGTGTTAAGATTCATTGAATTCCATTCAGTAGCCCATAGGGTGCTGGGCTGCCCGTGGGGTGCCAGGCTGCCCATGGAGTTCTGGGCTCACTCATCACTATTCTAACAAAAAAGAATAATTGAAATCAGACTACGCGTTCATTAATTACAACTAAGTAACATTTTAACTTTCATCCCCTTTCCCGAGGGAACCGTGCTGAATTTCGGGATAAAAAGTATATAATAACCTTCTTCGTAGTATGTACTCAAATCGTGTTAAGTTTCATTGAATTCCATTCAGTAGCCCATGGGGTGCTGGGCTGCCCGTGGGGTGCCAGGCTGCCCATGGGGTTCCGGGCTAACTCATCACTATTCTAACAAAAAAGAATAATTAAAATCGGACTACGCGTTCATAAATTACAACTAAGTAACATTTTGACTTTCATCCCCTTTCCTGAGGGAACCGTGCTGAATTTCAGGATAAAAAGTATACAATAGCCTTCTTCGTAGTATGTACTCAAATCGTGTTCAGTTTCATTGAATTCCATTCAGTAGCCCATGGGGTGCTGGGCTGCCCGTGGGGTGCCAGGCTGCCCATGGGGTTCCGGGCTCACTCATCACTATTCTAACAAAAAAGAATAATTGAAATCGGACAACACGTTCATTAATTACAACTAAGTAACATTTCAACTTTCATCCCCTTTCCCGATGGAACCGTGCTGAATTTCGGGATAAAAAGTATATTATAGCCTTCTTCGTAGTATGTACTCAAATCGTGTTAAGTTTCATTGAATTCCATTCAGTAGCCCATGGGGTGCTGGGCTGCCCGTGGGGTGCCAGGCTGCCCATGGGGTTCCGGGCTCACTCATCACTATTCTAACAAAAAAGAATAATTGAAATCGGACTACACGTTCATTAATTACAACTAAGTAACATTTCAACTTTCATCCCCTTTCCCGATGGAACCGTGCTGAATTTCGGGATAAAAAGTATATAATAACCTTCTTCGTAGTATGTACTCAAATCGTGTTAAGTTTCATTGAATTCCATTCAGTAGCCCATGGGGTGCTGGGCTGCCCGTGGGGTGCCAGGCTGCCCATGGGGTTCCGGGCTCACTCATCACTATTCTAACAAAAAAGAATAATTGAAATCGGACTACACGTTCATTAATTACAACTAAGTAACATTTTAACTTTCATCCCCTTTCCCAAGGGAACCGTGCTGAATTTCGGGATAAAAAGTATATAATAACCTTCTTCGTAGTATGTACTCAAATCGTGTTAAGTTTCATTGAATTCCATTCAGTAGCCCGTGGGGTGCCGGGGTGCCCTTGGGGTGCCGGGCTCCCCATAGGCTTCCGAGTTCACTTGTCACTATTCTAACAAAAAAATAATAATTGAAATCGGACTACGCGTTCATAAATTATAAATAAGTAACATTTTGACTTTCATCCCCTTTCCCGAGGGAACCGTGCTGAATTTCGGGATAAACAGTATACAGTAACCTTCTTCGTGGTATGAACTCAAATCGTGTTAAGTTTCATTGAATTCCATTCAGTATCCCATGGGGTGCTGGGCTGCCCGTGGGGTCCCGGGCTGCCCATGGGGTTCCGAGCTCACTCATCACTATTCTAACAAAAAAGAATCTTTGAAATCGGACTACGCGTTAGTAAATTACAACTAAGTGTACATTTTGACTTTCATCCCCTTTCCCGAGGGAACCGTGCTGAATTTCGGGATAAATAACCTTCTTCGTAGTATGAACTCAAATCGTGTTAAGTTTCATTGAATTCCATTCAGTAGTTTTGGAGTGATGCGCGGTCGGGATACAGACAGACAGACAGACAGACAGACAGACAAAAATTAAAAAAAATACAGTTTTGGCATCAGTATCAGCTACAGAGTGCACTCAATTTTTTTTTGCAAATTATCTTCAATGTACAGAATTGGACCTGTTACAGTTTTATTATAAGTATAGATTATGTCAGTTAGATTATTATTCAAATTATTCAAATTATGAGTGTCTATACAGGATGTCAAGATAGAAATGTCGTCGGCAAAGAGTATTTGGGTAAATTTTATTATTTTTGGGTAAAGTTTAATATCTTAGTAAGATACTTATGTGCAATAATATTTTAAACTCGTTAATACAATTATCATGTAGAATAGTTACCAGTCCTACAAACAAGCGCGAAAAACGAAAATATCATATTTCCCTCCGTGAAGTGAGATTCTAAGGTGATAACCAACTTATTAGGAACCGGCTAGGGCCCGCGTCAAATTTATATACCACCAATATTAAAATAACGAATCTTGGTTGCCTAAATGAAAAGTTCATTTGTTTGAAATTTGATCGGTTAATATTTCATAAGTCTGATATTTTTTTTTTAATTATGGGAATTTTATCATGATTTAAAAAAATATTATTATTTCTAAGCAATACAAAATTCCCATAATGCATACAAATTACACAAACACTACATTTAACATACAAATAATATACTTACATTTAATATATAAAATGCATGAAGTACTCGTAGCTAGGCCGTGGGGTGCCGGGCTAGAAGTCACCCCCGGCCCCCCCCGTCTCTACCCGTGGGTGTCGTACGAGGCGAATAAGGGTAACACACCAGAAGGTAGGCAGCAGCAATTTCTGAGGAACTGATATCTCACACTTCAAACCCCCCCTATATTGGGGGAGGCTGTGTTCCGAAGTGAACTATCCGGCTCATACAGTACTCGTAGGTATGTATAATTATTATATCGTACAAAAAGGTATTCGAAAGAATAAATTGCCTATTGTTTGCATAATAAAGCTAACATTATTAAACACCATAATAAAGTAACAATTTTTAATAGTAACAAAATACTTTATTGAATTTTAAAACATTGTAATTCCGATCATTCCCTTCTTTTATGGAATAAAGAGACTTGATTAAAGGTTCTGTTTAAAATGACACTTAACTGCTTACATTAAGTCGTTTTACCAATACGTACATGGAAAATGTATCAATGTAAAGAAAAAGTATTAAATGATAGCATTTGTCCTTAATTCAAATAATAAAAGAGTTATTAGATTCCATGAATGCCGTTATTTACAATAATTAACAGCATATTATATTTGGAAAAGGTCTTTGTAATAATAACAAAGCACTTGTATGGATGAATGAAAGATATGCGATTGGATCAATTAAGTAAAATTGTAACCGTCATTACTGTCAATTGTCATTTTCGGGTAGTGGGGATGAAACTTCGTCGTAGTGTTGCCAGTTTATCACACTTTACAGTATTTGAAATGTAATTAGAATGGTTTTTTACAATTTTAAATCAATAAGTATTTGTGTTCTTCTTTCTTTAAATATTAAATGTGAAATTTCTATACATGATTCCAAGTCACCCCGTGATCACGATCACTGCAAAGTGTTTGAAACGTCGGGACCAAAAAGAATGATAAATATACGCGATTTAAACCGTTTAAAGTTGTTTAATTACTATGATTCCATGCATTATCATACGCTAAGCAAATATCAAAATATTCTCGTAGTATTTTTTTAGAGTCAGGGAATTAAATCTCTTTTTTTCAATTAAACGGACCGTAAGAAATGCTGTTTTTTTTTTCAAACTAATATTTTAAAAGCACTTCTTTTGGTCTTGAGTTCTTCAGTTGCCTCGATGATAATATCGTCCTCTATGGGGGTTAAAAATAATGATGCAGAATACAAAATTTGCATTAATCCACCACATTTGTGGCCAAGGAAGGTTAAGATGCAAGGTGCTCATAACCAAGAGACAGGTACGATTCCCTTTTGCATGATGAACGAACATTACCATTTGGCTTGGGAAGTTAAAAATGTTTGCAAAATTATTTTTTATGTTGGATTAATTTTGTTTTACAACAATTTTACAACAAGTGATGAGGTTAAATTAAACAGGCGTTCTATTACCATTGTTGGTACCAACCCGAGTTGAAATATTATGAGTATAGAATAAATGGCAAGACATATAGGAAAATTTTATCAACGTACTTCAAAAACGTAATTTTGTTGAAGTTGTTTTTAATCTATACTTTTGAACCGATAAAAGATATCTAATATTATATTTTATTTGTATTATTAGCTAAATAATGAAAGAAAAGCTTAGAATGGAAACATTTGAAACACGAGCACGATTCGAACTCATGAGCAATCCGTCTGTTGGTTCTCAGATTGGTAATACATGTCGGCCATAAGTTTAAATCCTACTTGTGGATCAATTTTTCTTACATGTTTTTTTTTTATCTAAGACAATTATATATTTAGCCATATAATTAAGTTGACCTATTGAAATATCGTTTACGAAGTTCTTTCAAAATAATCATTTACTATTTCAATAATGTTACATTTTTTATACTCTCATTTACCATTTGCGTAGAGCACAATGGCAACATTCAGAGCCACGCGAAATATTAAACGACAACAAGTTGAGACTTGTTTATCTGCTGATAGTTGGCGCTGCTTTGAGTAGCTATTTTACTGAATTTAGTTGAATTGATATTAATGTGATTTAATTTGTTCTGTGGTAAAAGTCACAATATAAATTCATATATTACGCAGTGAATACTCCAGTGTAAATAATGGATGTTGTGAATACGCGATGTAAAGTGTAACAATGGCTGCTTCTTGTCAAGCGTGTCTTCGTTGGCTGAGTTCATATTTGAAAGTAAGTACTTACATACCCTATTAACTAAACATGTGTTGGAAAGTGTGGCAGTTGTATATTGCATGTTCCAGGGATAGTACTAATGAACCTGTAGCTAAATATTTGATTGAAGTTGAATAATTTCCTTATAATTTGATGTATATAACCTGATAAAATCCTAACATGTTAAAAACCCCTGTTGGCGACCAACAGTTATTTTTTACCGACTAAATGGAAAAACGGAGTCCTAATATTGAGATTTCGCTGTTTGTCTGTCCGTCAGAGTATGTCATGAGTTTCTAGCTCCTAATGTCTTATTGTATCTGATCTAGCCAAACAATGGTGTTACCTATGATATATATGTATATAAGATAATTGTTGGCCATCGGATCTCAGAAATTGTGCAGTGAACAAAAATGCTTTAGACTTTTGCCACTTGCAGATACTGGTAAAAGTTGGAGAATATAAACTTTATTTTCTATTTTAGGACTTTCCAGTTCAAATGAAATTGAGAACAAAATAGCGGAATAATTTCGGCAGAGCAAACACGGTATTAAGGCAGTCTATTAGAACATCAAGTTTATGTACTTCATCAGAAGACCCAAAATAGACAGTATAATCATTGAAGATAACGTAAGTACTTTTTATTCATAAATTACACATAGTATCTACACTTTGTCGCACCTGTAGGCGGAAATTTTTAAAAATCCATTTATACTCTCTTACTGCTAACGCCAAAAATTTTAAATACGCAAAAGGACCTCTTTAGATCATCTAATCCATCATAATATAATCATTTTTAAAGTTATAAATCGCAGCGTATGTAATTGTTATAGGTGTTTATACTTTATAGTAAATGTATACTTTCATATACAAATATTGATTTAAAATATTCTACGGATAATGACATTTTTTTTTTGTTTTAGCTTTTTTTTATGCGATGGTAAAATTATCTGTTATTATTGTTTGTTGCAGAATCCACAGCCCAGCGCTGACACCCGCACCAACTAGGTAGTACCGTTAAGGTTGATTTTTCCTGGTTGATGCTTAAGTTAATTTTGTCAGCTTACACTAAACCTTACGCGTGTGACTCCCGCTCAATTAAAATATTTGTTACATATGCATATTGTTCGTAATTGATATCCCTTATAAATAAATATATTGTAGCATTTTATCGCCTTTGTTTTATTTCTGTATGCTCTATTGTTTATTCCGAGTTATAAAATATATATATTGTTCTGTATTTCATACATCTCATATCATATCTCTTATCTCATTCATATCTGTATCAGCCAGTTTGTCATATTAGTGGAGGAATATGGTGTAATTTCCACAGGAAAATATGGGACTAAGGGGGTGCAGTTCTAACCCATTTTAAACACGTTCTTTGTCAAATATTATAATTATACTTTTTCATTTTAAACAGGCCCGTTTAACAGCTGAAAAATAGTGACTTATAAATACATTAATTGACTTCTAAGACATAAACCATTAACTTTTTTAATGCAAAAACGTGCTTGTTATAATGGTATAATGATCTTTATTTCAATATTCAAACATTATCATTAAATGAAATACTCACATTTTCATATTCAATATATAAATGTTCGAATGCAATTACAAAAATTATTAATTATATTAAGTTAGTTGTATGAATGAATCAAGCACTTAGTTAAAAACATATTTTACTTTATAAACTCAATCACGTAACTTTTTATATACAAAAAAGTACATTTTCTGTAAAATAATCGGGTTTATCACATTATTCATGCAATTTCATAGAAAATAATATGCGGTTTTTTTAATTTATTAAACATTTGTTCAACGCAATAAAAACACATAATAAAATCAATCAAGTAAGTCATATAAATTAATTATGTGCTTAATTAGCGGAATATTATGACTTGATTATTTTAACAAGTGACATTATTATAACTCGCAAAGTACTTTATTAACCTTACTAAGCTCTTTATAATATGGTTAAAGCAACAGTTTATGGTGACAATAAGAAGCCTTGATATAAATTATAAATACTTGTTTGGTGTATAAAGGCGCGCTTGTTTTATTTTTTAATAAAAACCATCGTTATTCATGGAATCATGTTACTTTATGTGCTCGTATATTAACAAGTTGCTTGACAATCTTTAACAAATTTTTGATAACTGCCATCAAGTTTTTTTCTCAGTGTGGATCGAATTCATAGAATATTAGGCACTTTGAATTTACCATATTGCAAAAAAAAACTCGCTTCAGAAGTCTCCAGTACGCCTAACCATATGTACAAAAACCAGTAGGTATCTACAAAGAATAGTATTTTTTTACTTTTTAATTTTAAGATTTTCAGCATTAGATACATACTTTTTGGCAATTTGGGTCTTTCATAATACCTTTTAGTTCAATGTCGTCAGTTTAAAATACGTTCGATCTCATTATCCATTGCTTAGCTAAATAGTTACTAAGTAGCGTTTATAAGTAAGAAATATTTAAACATTACTTAAACACTGTTTAGTTATCCATTACTTAGCAACTAAATACCGGATTTTTTATAAGTAAGGGGGAGTTGATAAAATAACAAGTAAAAGTGTAGTGTCAATGACACCAACTTTATTTCAAAATACGATTACAAGCACTGCTTATCGCGTGCAAAGCTAAAATCATATTTTTACAAATTATTGGAGCACAAAATTATATGCCCGGGCGGGAATCAAACCCCCGATTTCGCGCCGGATGCCTAAACCACTCGGCGTTATGCTATGTCTCAAACAGCCTGCACGTCTTCACGCTTATTTGTCTTATTCGAGACATCACGATCAAACTACACACCTAGGTAAACTATACAAATTAAATCGTCAATTTTAAATGTTTAATTATTTCAACAGAATTAAACATAGTTTTACATAAAAAAAATATTATTTCCTACTCACGTCTCCACTTATCTTTGTAATGCTTAGAAAGCTAGAAATTATACGAGTATGTCATTAAATTCTATTAATTCTCTTTAGAACTTCGGTTTGCTTTCGTTGATTTAAGTAATTATTTTTGAACTTGGTTGCGCTTAAGCCAAAGAAAGAAATTAAACTAAAAAAGGGGCCAAAGAAACGAAGGCTCCGAATTCATCAATAAGTGTATTCCATTCGTTCGCAGCATGTAAAGGAATCCTCATATATGTCGTGAACTGAATTGAGTTTAAATGCGTCGAGCGACTCAAATCGATTTAGACTCCACGTCTGTTTATTTATGCCGTCGTTTTAGCTATTGTTTTTTTATATGTTTAAATTTTCATCTAAGATCACATAAGGAAACAACAATAAAACCTGGGCAGTAAAGAGGTACAGCATTTTGCCAGCCTAGCTAGCGAACACGCCCAATTACAATAAGAATAGAATTAGAAAAAATCTTACGCTAAGCTCTACGAATTTTTTAAGCAGCTACCTTTCAGAGCATCGTGGGGTGCCAGGCTAGAACTGCACTCCACTAATCTTCCTACAGGAGTCGTAAGAGGTGGCAAAGATAAAAAATACAGAAGGTGGGCAGCAGTGCTTTCTGAAGAACAGCCATCTTACACTACGATCCTCAAACCACCTGCCTAGCGTGGGAATTATGGAAAACCCCTTAAAATGGGTAAGTTGAGTTGAGACCTGGACAATCCGGCTAATACAGGCAGTAAAATACTCTTATGTATATACCCATAAGAGTAAATTTCCATTATAGTTCTAGCATCTTCGATTACATGATTTTATTTTATTTTATTACATTATTTCATATGAGAACAGGGTTTACTAAAGAAACCATTTCCAAAGGAGGTTTGGCGTAAGGAAGGTGACCGGCAATAAAAACGAAGCTAATGCCAATGAATTCTGAAATGATGTCCTTGTGTTGTTAGAAAACACACGTTGTACCGACCCTACATGAATGGGATAAAGGGACGATACGGAAGATATGGTTTCAAAAGAAATAGTTTTAACGCTCATGTTTTCCAAAGTGCTGACACATTGACTATTATTCCTTGAATAAAAAGTGAGCTGACCGCCCCACTTGACATTCGGGAGCTCTTTGTATATTAAGTAGGAATTTACATTTCATCGGCTCATATTTTGTCCTCTTTGTTTCGTGTGTTTTAAAATTCAAATATCCGAGGAGCTTCGACGACCGAGATTGTTTTCCGTTCCATTTCAATTTTATTTTAAACTGACGTGGTCCCAAATGAGTAACCTTTTAAAATCCACGTTAAAATCGATTACGCTCTACGCTCATTAATAACATAGTCATTTATGCATGTAGAGCTTGAAAAGCCACCCGCGCCAACGTCGCTGCTCTTTAATGAATTTCCAACAAAAACTTAATTAAAAATCGTATCTCGCGTGTTCGAAGGAAATGAACTCATTCTTTGGACCCGTTGAGTGACGGCCCGAGTGACGGCCAGTCATTACACTGGCGTCCACCGTTGTGCGACCCCCGATGCCCTTCATTGCTTATCTACAAAATTATAACCGCGGGCGGATCCAATGTGCAGTCAAAGGTCAGCTTGCACTGGCCACGTTGTATGTTTTGGGAATTTCGTAGTTGACGGTGCATGCAATAAAATGTTTATTACCTAATTATTACCCTGAGTTCGTTAATTTTAGTTTATAGTTAATAAGCATTTGTCTTGTCGACAAGGGTTCAGGGAAGTAAGACTAAAGAGTATTCAGGTCTTGTGCTATAGGAAGCCTTGTGTGTTACTTTCATATAGAGCTAGAAGCATTATGTTCCTTGAAGTCAGCATAATGCTTCTAGACACATTTTGGTGATAGAGACTACTAGATATATTTACCATCGTAGTCATAGCTGATAAAAAAAAATCATACCATTACACCTACGTCTGCTTTGACTGCGCATTGCTATATAAACAGAAGAGTATCCTTAAACACTTATTTATATTTCACATATATCCTATCATACAAAGTATAAGCATTTTTTCACGTCCACTTGCATATGAACCAAAAAGTGTAAAAAGCCTTAGGTATGAAGATGGTGGTTTCAACAAAACCAACACGGGCCGCCACAAATTGGCGGTTCACAGCGGCTGGCACGTCGTGACTGGCCCGGCGGGGCGGGCAGATGCGCGGAACGACCACGCTTATGAGAGGAGCGACCGTTTGGCATAAGCAGAGCGAGCTTTTGAGATGAGCAAAGCGAGCACTTGGCATGAGCAAAGCGGTTAGCGACTGCTATGATAATGAGTCCTGAACACGTCAATCGCGCGTGTTGATAATCTTTAAGTATTTAGGTACTTAAACACAACATATTATGTAATTTAAGGTATAATATAATGAAAGTTTACAGTTTTTTACTATATGCTTTGAACTTTAGCGGCATTGTGAAATTTTAAATTACTGTTTTTGTAAGTTTTGGTCACACTGACGGCGGTTGCCCAGTACCTAACGAAGTGCTGCATGCTGGGCAGAATAATGTGACGCCCATTTATGGTATGTCCGTTTCAACTTTAATGTCACGTTCAATTTTGAAAAGAGACAAATATGTATTTAGTCATGATAAACATCAATTATAAAGTAGGTACTACGTCACTAAGCTAGTCAAAAGTTTCTCTAAAAGTTTTAACCACGGTTTTATAAGAGCAGAATCGCAAGCCTTTTTCAAGCGTCTCTCCAGTGAAAAGCGATGGCTTTGTCTACTTTGAAACATGTCTGCTGAGTCGATACCTGTTCACCATGTTCTTGAAAACTGCTAGAATATGTCCATCAGAAAATAGAGACACTACTTTGCTTCATTAATAAGCCTTACGGATAATGAAAGTTAAGTGAAAGTACGTTTTTTTTGAATTTACACCATGTAAGAGTATACAGATGGCAATTTTTTTTTTTTTTATGCCTCGTAGTAAACTACGAGGCATAAAAAAAAAAAAAATTGCTTAAGCCTATAGTGGTAAAAGGCTAAAGCCTTTGACCACTATCTCACCTGACGGCAAGTGATGATGTGGTCGAAGATGTTGTTCAGGCTAACCTAGAAGTTCCTGTGCGTCTTGTAGTCTGATAACAGAACGTGATAGAGAAATACAGTTGTCTACATCGTTTGCACATTCTATCGGAGCTCGAGCCTTTTGTGTACGTTAGATATGATTCTAGTTGATAATTTTCTAATTATAAGAAATTTTAGAATAAGATAACAGGATTCATAATAATATAAGTACATCAATGCACAAAGTAAAGCGTAGGTATCACAGTATATTATGCCTCCTACGAAAACGCAGTACGCCTCAGTTTTTCTTGAAACTTCTTTGATACTAAGCCCTCTCCCCAACAAGTCCACTACGATTATTTGTTCAGTAATGGTAGAAATCCATTAAACAAGCCCCTTTTAGTGATTGAACAAAGACATGCCTAGAATGCATTTTTGAATTGCATCGCAGTCAATTTGCCGACACTAAATTGCATACCTTGGAAATGTGAAATCTCTTTTTGGTCTTGTTTTGTTTAGTCCTTTTTGATTCGAAATTAATTTGAGAGTAGACCTGACGGGATGGCATTGATATGACCTTTTTGTCTTTGTAGTTTTGATTAGACTTTTAATTCTGTGGCCAGGAATGAAATTTATGAGATAGCTATATATGTTTAACAATTAAATCTATGAAACCATCTTCGTTTATAAGTTCTTTTATATTTTTTGTTAGGCTTATCTGAAATACGTAGCCGATGGTTTAATTATAAAATTTGGCTACAGACGCAAAAGTGATATTTTGTAATGTTATTTTAAAACCTTTTTTCACAGGGTTTTTATAACTTACAACAAAGTACTTTTTCATAACGTTACGAATGCTAAATTATACGTCGTCTATAATCTACTTTATTTAATTTAAACTTATATTTATGTTGGAAGCCTATGTAAATAATACACGATAAGCTCAATAAAGGGCTCTTTACCACCCGAAAGGTAGCGTATGTACTAGTAATAAGATAATTTCCAAGAAAGGGTGGGTCAGGTTGGCGGTCGGGAATAAAATGAAGTAGATTTTTCATTAAGTGGACAGATATTAAATAAATCAGATAGTAATATTTCAATAATTTAAAGACAATTTCAAAAAATCTACATTATTTTTTACATTTCAGAGATTATTGTGACATAAAATAAGTGTCAGGAGTCTCTTTTTAAGCATAGAATGCCTGTAGTGGAGATTCCGCTCTTTCATATATTTTAGGTAAATATAACATATTACCCAAACTATTATATATTAGACTAGCTTTCCGGCCGCGGCTCCACTCGAGTTTATTTCGGTTATTGCGCAAAACCGAATGAACCCCTATTTGCGCAGTTGGATAAAAAGTATCCTATACCCTTCCCCGGGTCTCAAACTATTTCCATACCAAATTTCATCCAAAACGGTCAAGTAGTTTTTAAAGTCGTGTCATACCTACGAATAATTTATTCGTAGTGTCATACAAAAATACAAATCTTTCCTCTTTATAATATTAATGTAGATGTAGATAATAATTCAGGTAAATAAAATAAATCAAGTTAGTTGTTGAGTTGATAGATATAGTTGAAAACATTGGATTTAATCAGAACCGGTGCTACGGTTATTGGTCTTGGCTTCGGACGCAGTGATATTTTTATGTCTCTCTTCTGAGATGCCATTCTGCACATGGTTTATATAAAATACGACAAGTTGCAATTGCAAACTTAATTGGTTTGTAGTCGTCTATAAGGTACTTTATTTTATTTATAAACGCCACTGCGCATGTCGATTTTATTATGGTTAATTTAGGCTCACAACAGCCTCTTTACAATCTTATAAGTTGGCATCGTCAAGACCACTACGCCCTAGTTATGAATGAAATTCTATTTCTATTATCGCCGATGCCAATGGGTTAACCGAAAAGTAGCGGGTATAGTTCAGATACGATAATTTCTAAGTAGGATTGGCGTCAAATCGATCCTATTTTTTTTTGATGTTTTTGTGACGGAACAAGCTCGAGGCCCACCTGATGTTAAGCGGACTAAAGTCTGCCTATATCATATATATCACAAGTCACGAATTGCACTGCGCCCGTCACCTTGAGACATAGTTGTTAAGTCTCATGTGCCTGTAATTTCACTGGCTCTCAAGGTCTGCTGCTGGAACACACCGTTAGGTGCTTGGTGACAGATTTTCTGAAGGGGGTAGCTAGCCAGGCGGGCAATCACAAAATGCCCTTCCACCATGGATGAAGCTCAAGCCGGCGGTGGGGATCGAACCAAGGCTTGCGGCACGGCAGTCCATAGCTATTACCGCTCGGCCGTCATTGCTTCAACGACACTTTCTATATAATCTGTTATTGTGTCATGTTTTGTGTTGTTAGAGAAAACTGCTGTTCCGATCCCGTATATTATGTGGGATAAGAGTGAGAAGATGATTAATTATCGCATCTAAGATTAATTATTCAATTATATCGTAAGCGAAACCAAAAGGATATTTCTAATAATGTGTTATTCGCTCAAAAATTAATATATTTTCCATTCGATGATTAAGTTATTGAGACATTCTAAATAAAAAGGAAGTTATTGGAGTGCAAATTCAATTAAACAACGGCTTGACCGATTTTGATAAAATTTAATTTAGACTACAAAACAAGCATCAGCTTTCAAATAAAAAAAGAATCATCAAAATCGGTTCAACCAGTCAAAAGCTTTGCGATAGCAAAAAAATATTTAATTAAGTATAAGTTTTTAAAGTCGTGTCATACCTACGAATAATTTATTCGTAGTGTCATACAAAAATACAAATCTTTCCTCTTTATAATATTAATGTAGATGTAGATAATAATTCAGGTAAATAAAATAAATCAAGTTAGTTGTTGAGTTGATAGATATAGTTGAAAACATTGGATTTAATCAGAACCGGTGCTACGGTTATTGGTCTTGGCTTCGGACGCAGTGATATTTTTATGTCTCTCTTCTGAGATGCCATCCTGCACATGGTTTTTATAAAATATGACAAGTTGCAATTGCAAACTTAATTGGTTTGTAGTCGTCTATAAGGTACTTTATTTTATTTATAAACGCCACTGCGCATGTCGATTTTATTATGGTTAATTTAGGCTCACAACAGCCTCTTTACAATCTTATAAGTTGGCATCGTCAAGACCACTACGCCCTAGTTATGAATGAAATTCTATTTCTATTATCGCCGATGCCAATGGGTTAACCGAAAAGTAGCGGGTATAGTTCAGATACGATAATTTCTAAGTAGGATTGGCGTCGAATCGATCCTATTTTTTTTGATGTTATTGTGACGGAACAAGCTCGAGGCCCACCTGATGTTTAGCGGACTAAAGTCTGCCTATAACAGATGCATTTCCTCACAAGTCACGAATTGCACTGCGCCCGTCACCTTGAGACATAGTTGTTAAGTCTCATATGCCTGTAATTTCACTGGCTCTCAAGGTCTGCTGCTGGAACACACCGTTAGGTGCTCGGTGACCGATTTTCTGAGTGTGGTAGCTAGCCAGGCAATCACAGAATGCCCTTCCACCATGGATGAAGCTCAAGCCGGCGGTGGAGATTGAACCAGGGCTTGTGCCACGGCAGTCCATAGCTATTACCGCTTGGCCGTCATTGCTTCAACGACACTTTCTATATAATCTGTTATTGTGTCATGTTTTGTGTTGTTAGAGAAAACTGCTGTTCCGATCCCGTATATTATGTGGGATAAGAGTGAGAAGGTGATTAATTATCGCATCTAAGATTAATTCTTCAATTATAACGTAAGCGAAACCAAAAGAATATGTCAAGTAATGTGTTATTCGCTCAAAAATTTATATATATTCCATTCGATGATTAAGTTATTGAGACATTCTAAATAAAAAGGAAGTTATTGGAGTGCAAATTCAATTAAACAACGGCTTGACCAATTTTGATTAAAATTTAATTTAGACTACACGACAAGCATCAGCTTTCAAATAAAAAAATAATCATCAAAATCGGTTCAACCAGTTAAAAGCTTTGAATTAACAAAAAAAAATACAAAAAAAACAAACGAATTGAGTCCCTCCTCTTTTTTTTGTAGTCGGTAGAAAATGAAATTACATCGAAACAGTAAACACAGATTTAATACTAGATGCAGAATAAAATTTACTTCTATAGAAATCTATAATAATTCAAGTTCATGAGAGCTAAAATACATTACCAAGTTATAGCTGTCGTGTATGGTCGATAAACTATTAAATTCGTGATTTAATCGTACGGCTTTGAAATAAATAAAACTTTAAGTACTGCACGACATATGCTTTTCGTTTTTATCGCATGTATCTGCATTGCCGCGGAATTACTGAGGTATCTACTCTTAAATGTATCGAGGGAATGTAGTTTATTTGTAATAATTACATGAGTATAATATCAAATCCAAAACGCTTTTTAACTAGTATCTGCAGCGACTTAGCCCTTGTATTCAATTTCTTTTATCGTAATGTTATATTTTTAATACAAAGCATAAGCAGTACACCTTAGGTGCAGGGCTCTGATACCCTTCCACCAATTTCTGCCTGTGGGTGTCGTGAGGAAGAACTACACCCACAGGCTGATAAATATCAGGAAGGTGGGCAGGGCCGTCTGAAGAACTGCCTTTCCCCTTACACTGCGATTCCCAAGCTGCTTGCCTAGCATGGGTATTATGGCATCCCCCTTTATGAGGTAAGACTTCATTCAACGGTGAACGTTAAGCTGTTAATTATGATGACAATGATGAAATTTGGAAATAGGTAAAACCTATTCACACATTTCGTCTCCTCTGTATTTCACCGGACTCCAGCACTTTATTCCGTGTCAGCATATCAATTCATTGCTTCGTTGCTACGTGACAAAAAATCTAATCAACAAACGTACTTTTGAATTTACTTTCTGTTTGTGGGTTTAATGATATATGGGTGTTTGGATTCTTAGTTAGGTTTATAATGACAAGGACGCTACTTAGATCCTTATCTACTCCGTTTTGCATTATTTGGATTTGATCAAAATTGAAAGACAGAGTGGACTCCAAAATTAAATAATAACTGACCAAACGCAGCCAGGAGACTCAGCCTGGACAGATCATCATGAAATATTGTTGGATACCTTCTAACTATGCCTTCGATTATAATGCGCGCGTATGGAAGCTTAAATCGCGCTGTCACAGTAAAGGAGGCAAAAAAGTATTCTATGTCCCGATTTAGTAATTAAATAGTAATTTTAAATGGCAAGTTAAACCAAAATATACAAAGTCGTTTTGAAAGTGAGTGGCAACACACGTTACTTTCGGGTTTATAATAATTTTATAACAGCCAATAAAAGAAATGGACAAATGTGTGTCAGCATATAGGTAAAATTCAGTATCAAATAGCGCGAGGTCTCCTTGCGCAGCGAATTAATTAAAATAACAGTATTTATTTCTCACGAATACCAACATTACAAAATGGTTTTTATATACATATTATACACAGCTATGCAGCATTTCTATTTTCTAAGAATACTGCAATTTGTTTGTTCCAGGTGACATAGCATTAAACATGCGCGAGGGCATAAAGAGGGCTTACAGATCAGAAGCCGTTTATGTCGTTTTTGCTTTATTTAATATAAATAAAAAGGTATAATCTTATTTTAACTCAAACGAAACGGTTTCATCAAAACCGATAAAACGTTTCAAATCGACTTAGAAATTGACCACCCGATAGATCGTCCCATCCAAATTAAATTATGTTAATTCAATGTTGGAGAAAATACGTGAATTTGAATTGTGTGATGGGAACACATTGACCGAGCGTCGGATCGGTGTCGTGTCGACTCTGATGGGCCTTCTAATAGCCACTAGAGGCTGAGAGTGTCGTATCGGAACAAACAGCTGATATATTATAATGAAACATCTTTTTTATGGAATTAAATTGTGGACGGTACGCAAATGATGGCTGTGGAAAGTTGAAAGTGTCTTTTTAGTTGGTGAGGCTTCAGATGTATTGATAAGTTGTTTGTTATCTTAGACGTCAGTGTGTTTATATGTATATTCATGTTGTAGCTTATGTAGACGGTTCAGTGAGAAATCACAACTACAATTTTAGTCGATGGTCTTCTCTTGAATTAGGTAGGTGATATCTTTTTAACTGGAAATTGACGCATTAAAAATTTGAAGGAATTGAGGAGCAATTTTATTATGATTATGGCAAGTTTTTAGAATCCGCAGAGAAACAGAGTGAGAAGTATTGGCCGGAATTTTCAAACTGCCCGAAAAAGCTATTTTCAATAGCCTAACGACAGCTGACCGGACAATAACAGGGACCAACGACGACTCAACGTATCTCCCAAAGCACGAAAGCAAGCAAACACATTAATATTTTTAGTAATTTTAGTAGCAGTAAAAGAGCACTAAGCCGGTCTTTAATTCAACAAAGCAATAAAGATATATACGATAGTAATATGCTAAGTTACTTGAATATAAAATCGGAGAGTGAATCTTATTGTGAGTCAATATTTTGAATGTAAATAAACTAATAAATTCAGATGAACAAGAAATTATTCATTGAAAGGACCGTAATGCTATCCGATAGAGATCCGATATTTATAATGATGTAAATAGCGTCCATTAAAATATTTCCAACGTTATCGCTGCAATTATATCGCCGGGAACAAACACAGCATACATTACCTTTATTGTTCAACAATAGCGAGATTACACTCATGTAACCGGCAATGTTGTTGATAGGACAAAAAATATCGCCGTACGAGCGTCAACGGCCTTCATTTACATATGCCGAACATAAATTCTCGTTTGTAAGAACACACTGGCACTTTTATTGTACGTTCTTCGTTGGAAGCAAAAACTGACAGATTTTTTTGTAACTAGCTAGACCACCACAACACGAGCGATCTTTGATCGCCTCTATACAAATATTAATTCTTTGCATGTCCGACCAGTGAGCTAATCGTTTTTTATTGGACACGGCTATCGTGAGACGCACTTTTTATGTGGGAGGTATTGACTCTACTTTGATGAGCTTCAATCTGTAATTTACTAAACTGTTTCTTTTCTATCAATTTAAATACTACGTGTATTGGTTATAGGAGTTAATGGAAAATGGAGTTGAATTGTAAACTTTTTGGGCGGTATGTTTGCTGTCGGTAAGTTGGCTAAAACCTGTCCAGTAAGTTATTTTTGCAGTAGCATATAATTTAGCTTTCAATAAACTCAGCAAACATGTCTGGTATTTGCATATTTTTAAACTTGAATGTCTAGAGGCTTAAGTTACGTTATTATTCACATTGTTTAAAAAAAAACTTTTGTTATTTGAAAGTTAATGCGTGAGGATGTGGGGATTCAGTATGTATGTTTGTTACTTCTTTATGCTGAAACAGCTCAATGCGTTTTGATGAAACTTATAAAATAGATAGTTTTCATCCTAAATTAACACATTGAATAATTTTATTATCGTTATTACAACATTTTATAATCATAACACGAGTGAAAGCGCGGGCGCAGCTAGTATTCTACATCCACTGCACGTAGCGGTCTTCAGTTTAACTTCCGTTATTCCCGTTCTAACTGCTGTTTACGTTATTGTCGTAAAATGTGACAGACAACGCCGTAGTGTTTATCGGAAATTGTATGTAAACATTACAATTTAATTTCACATACAGGACGGCATGATATGGGTCACGCAGGCCTGGCATTTACACAATCCGCTATTGTGCTCTGCCGGCCACAATATAATATTTTACGATTACTGGTGATCATTAAAAGCGTTGTAAAACTGATTTATTATGAGTTGGGAGTGATTGGTGCATCGCTGCTAAAATTGTAGCGCGTTCAATGCACAGTCGTTCATTTGTTAATTTCGTTCACCACACTCGTATTTACTGGCAGTAAATATTAAGGTCCGTAAAACGTCCAGAATTCTCTTAATAATATTTTAGCTCCCGGTGGGGTGTTCGCGTCCGGCGAAAGAAACAAAACGTTAAAATTTTCATTATAGGTTCTTTAGTAAAATTGTTATTGTTATTTAAAGCGTTTTAAAATATTTATTTGTACATTTTGTATGTTCCTCTTATTACTACGCTTAGAATTGAAGTAGTAGTTAGTTTGTAGCACTCAAATATGTTATTCGCTTCAACAAGAAGGGATTTAATCTCTAAGTAATAACCATTTAAGTGCCTAAAGATCGATTGATCAGAATCAGCTGGAGCTATAGTGAACTAGTATTCAATTTCTTACAGTTTATGTACCAATAAGTGTCACATGGACTATAGTTTCTGCGATAAGGTTGAATTGGCATAAAAGAACACGGTAATAGCTTCATCTGACACGCAAAATAATGCATTTAAATATAAATGATGCGTGTGGGTTGTTTGAGGTTGAGAATATTTTCAGAATTAAACAATTTTACTGATATTTATATTAAATAAACCTTTTATTATGCCTAACAGACTTCTCTTAAAAACCACACAAATCTGAAGAAAACGGATTCACAGTTTTGATGAAAACTCCAATATTTCTGATTTGAACCTCGACAAAACACACCGTTGCTCTATGGATAAATTAGGAATTTACAAACTAAATATTCCGGAACATTGTTTCAGAATCTGTTGCAATACTTATGTAAGTTTTTATAAAGTAACATTCATCCAACAGCCCTAGAGTTGTCGAGTGTCACCATCGTCAGTACGAGCAGAGTCTAGGCAGGTTTATGAGCTCGTAAATAACTGGCCGATCTGTCGCGAGGGCAAAGCAAAATTCTGCGTTTATTACAGGAACTTCGACTAGGTTGATGCGCGATTATGTAGTTACCATCAACTATTTATGTATGCAGTTATACTTTTTAATCACTTTCAAGACTCGTGGTTCCCACTGCCTACTTACTGATCTACTTCTAGCAAATCACACTAATATTATAAATGTGAAAGTTTTGTGAGTAAGTGGATGAGGTTTTGAGAATGTTTGTTACTCTGATGCTAAAAATGCTGAACCCAGAATGGTAACTGAGTATTAAACCATACACTAAAAATTTGTCACCAGCTACAGTGATATCTAGTGATTATTTTAGTTCAGGGAGGTACCTAGCTTAGCTACCAAGTACAACAATGCGAAAAAGGTAATAAAAATAATAAAATAAAAATAAAAAAGGTAATAAATAATACATATCAACTAAGAGAACATTTTCCTCCAGGCCTTTGGTGCGTCATTTTAAATGTCCTTTATTGTAACATAACATAATGTAACTGGGTTAAATAATTGTGTTAGTAAACATGCATCTACTAATCTATATACTAAGTTAAGTTTAAAGCTTAATTACACTTAAATTTTGTTATTTTCTTTTGTATTGTTAGACAAACACGAAAATAATACATACCAAGAATAAATAAGTATGATTTGAAACACTGTTACTAAGTTTTGTCATATTAAAACTAGGCTAAACAACTATGGGAGAAGCCATTGGCTCTGAAGCACAGTTTTCACTAGCTCGGAGCCATTGGGTTCAAATATTAATTTTTACATACTTAAAAAAAAATCATCATCATCTCATCAAACGGAACGTTTAACGATGAACTAGGTCTCTGCCATAATTATAAAATAATTACCATAATTCATACGTTTGGCAGGAGTCTTGGGGATCGCAGTAAAAGATGTTGGTTCTTCAGATAGCGCTGCTTCTCACCTTCTGGTATTTTTCACTTAGTCACCATTTACGACACCCACGGGAAGAAATGGAAGCGTGCCATTCTAACCGGGCAGGTTAAAAAAACGTAAAAGATAACCACACTGTATATTGAGAGTATTAACTGTAGTTCAAAGATTTTGTCTTCAGTTATCTTAGATTTAACTGAACCATGTTTCTTGTCGCCGCCTTTGTGTAGGTGTTTTGTATTAAGACACTTAGTTGCCATAGTCCATGTCAGTATGCAGCAGGACTCTACAGTTTATTATATATAGGCATCACTATGTATATACTCAATGCTTGTATCATGTCTAATATAAGTTGATTTTCTTCGTCGTGCAGTTAATCTTCCATTTTGCCTGCGTGGCGTTGGTTTAGGTTTCGGGTTTATACCCACTGCCCAGAATTGAACGCCAAGAAGTTACTACTCTAGGAGTTTCTAACAGACCCCTAGTAGCTGACAGAAGACACCCGTTGCAGCAGCAACGGGTGTCTTCCAGCAGTTTTGTGTTTGTCGATGTATACCGTTGTGACAGGTATATCTCTTATATCAGCAATATCTCTTGAAAGTCAACAAGAAGAAGTTTTTGAATATAGATTGGATTAGATATTGATTTTTCACAGTAGCGGTCTGAAGACTTTATCGTGGGGTGCCGGGCTAGAATGTCACCTCTCTTTCCGTGCGTGTCGTAAGACGAGATTAAGGGAAAAAATCCGGAAGGTGGGCAATAGCGCCTTCTGAGCAACTGCTATCTTATACTACGATCCGCAAGTGTAGAGAATAAGGCAAACCCCCCCACCTCCCTTAGTGAGGGAGGCAGTGTTCAGCAGTAGACAGTCCAGCTGATACATTACAGTACAGTAGTCTGAAGACTATGCCATAGACGTCTATAGGCTCACCCTCTGCCACATGAACCAATAATATATCTCGCGAAACTTTGGTGTTTGTCACTTATTGCCACTCTTTTGGTGATACAAAGTGGCGATGATATGATCTACACTCCTATAGTAAAAATATAAACCCGTTTAATCTTAATTAGAAGCAGTTATAGCTGAGCTGTAATAGCACTGCCATGCCGCAGGTCCATGGTCCCATCCTCATCGATGGCATGAGCTTCAACCGCATGGAAGAAGGGCAGTTTGTAAATGCTCACCTAGCTAGCTACCACTCTGAAGTGGAAAATAGGCTGCCAAGCAGCTAAAAGTGTGTTCCTGTAGCAGTCCTTGAGAGCCAGTAAATAACAAGGACATGAGACATAATAACTGTATGAGACTTAATATCTCAGGACGATGGGCGCAGTGTAGTTCGTCATTTGTGACAAAAAACATCTGTCACAAGCAGAGGTAACCGCTTAACATAAGGTGGGTTTCGTGCATGATCCCTCACAATCCCATAAAAAAAATAACAATGGAAAACATACTGTACAACACAATTTTCTTCGATAGCCTAATGAAAAGCACCTCACACTCTAAATTACACATAATCAAGGCTGAGGAAAATGATTAAGTGGAAGTGATCTTTGAAAAATGACAGACTGAGGCTGTAGGACGGAGAGACTTCGTTTCGATGTGAGTGAAATAGAACTACGCAATGTTTATTTAAATAGCGTGAGCTTCACAGAAAAGTTACCTTTTTATAAACGGATAAAATCTATGAGTTTTTTGTATTCATACGATTTACTATATAGATAGATACAAAACTTGAATAAGTGAAGTTATGAGCTGTACTGTTTTTTTTCTACCAAGATAAATATATGGAACCGTGTTTTCTGATCAGTCATAGTATTTGTCATATGTTTTAGAATATCATATATTTTAATCATATCTGTTAGAGCGTACACTATTTCTAAAAATCATCTTCAAAATTTGCCTTTTTCCAAACTTCACCTCTTTAAACATTTATATTAATAATCAACGTATAATTATTAATTCTTATTCGTGGTTAATAATGTAATAATTCACCACAGTTGTGCGTTATGCAATAGGATACCTCATCTCTCTTATCTTGTTTTTTTTTAAAGTAAGTGGGTGTATTCGGTAATAAATCAGGGTTTCTTATTCGGTAGAAATCAATGATCCCACTTAAAGAAGCTCTATGCCACGTGCAAAGACGTAAATATTTGTTAATCGGCTTTGTCACCGTTACTGTCTACAAAAATTATACACAATATTATTTAGAAAAATGATTCTTGCGTGGGCGCATCGTCAAACATAAAGCCGGTTTATACCATAATAGGCAATAAAAAAACATGTTGCATTTTGTACTTGCCGCCAAAAGCATAGGGGTTGGGTTTTAGAACGAGCGGAGAGCGTAACTTATTTTACGTACTCCATTTATTGATATATCGCATATCAGCAATAACTATGAGAGATTGTGAGCAATTGACATGACCAGAATATAACTACATTTTATTAAATTGTTTCCAATAAGTACAATAGGAGTTAAATTAAATTTTATTTGTATTTGTAAAATAATCGTGCACATAGGTATTTTATATGCTCTTTTGAAACACAACAATTAATAATTCTAATTAAACTAGCTTCGGTTATATGACATTGCATAACGTCAACTTTCTTACATAGGTCTCAGTACTGTCAGTCGTCGATAGTATTCTCGCTAATACCAGAATAATCATGGCGTAAGGCCATGTTCTTCATTCAATGTACAGCAACACTCCACTCACGTGATATCAACGTGAGCGATGGCACGCTACTTCATAGACGCATATTTATAAGTTTGTTTTTATTGGGAAAGATAAGGAAAAACAGATATTACATAACAGAACCGTTACGCTTTTATTTTTATCTCCAAAATTATATATGTAGTGTCTGTGGGCTGCAGGGCTAACATTGCATTCCCCCAGAAGGTAGGCAGCAGCGCCTTTTTAAAGGGCTGCCATCTTACATCGTAAACTGCAATCCATAAGACGCCTACCAAGCCTGGGGATGGCTAACTTATCAATGGTAAAGGCCTTACTTCAATTGTGGACGTCGTCCGGTTGTTGATTTGATGTGCTGTGTGATTTTACTATGTCCTGAGTTTCTTACCGTATGTTTTGACTTTAGAGTGCTTTAGCCCCGCTCATAGATCTAACTCTCACCGACGCGTACACAGACAAAACAGCAGTTACTACGTACGCAGGTTTTACATTCAAGTTCCATCGCTCATTTACCACTGCACAGTAATTGTGTACTCATGTAAATTAACCTCATTAGCTACTTGAATCTGTTTGCTTTTGTCTGTTCTGAAGCGCCCGACGAATAATTAGAAGTAAATGGGCGTAAATCAAATAAAGTATAAGGTAGATTACATCTTACGGTATTGTAATTGGAATGTCGATAGGTAGATCTTGTGTGTTTTTATAGCTTGAAGCATTGTTACGTTGCGGGTTTGGAGAATGTGCCTCATTACTAAGGTCATGTTGTTTGAACCGTGGTTAAGCGTAACAGCAGTTTAATATTTTGGTAAATTCATTTTTAGTAAAAAGTTTTAATTAAATAAGAAGCCCTAACAAATGTTAATTATGGATGAAATGAATGATGGGAGTAACTATAAAACTTGTGATGAATTATTTAGTTTAAACTGTTAAAAGTTAATTTATACATGTATACTAATATAAATAAAAGTAAATAAAAATAAGCTTATTCAAAGTATGAAATTACCAGTTTTATGCGATTAAAATAAAGAAACGACCGGAAATGCGAAAAAACAATACATAGTTTGCTGGCGTTAATATACACTCTAAAATATAGTCTATTATTTATAAAGAAAATATAATTTCTTTCAAATAATAAATATATTAAGCCATTGAATTGTAACGGGAACCAAATATTTTTTTGGTGAATACGACAATTAGTTTCAGTATATTTTATGCGAATTTTTTGGTAATTCAATCGTCCATTTCAGGCAAAGGTTCTTTGGGTGTTTCTGCTTTTATCATTCTGAGGTTAACTGTATCTATCTCAAAAATTACTTAATATTTCTGTTCATTTTTATTGTAAGATTTATTACAATTCGCTCTTAGATTCTGATACTTTATTACACGCCAATTAACCGAAGCATTGTAATAAGGGTATATAATATAATACAACCTCAAATTCATAGAGTTATTAGACTCGAAATGTCTTGTTTGTATAATAACCCGTAATATCATTACTGTTTTTATTACAGTTGTATTCATAAAGTTATGCGTTCTGGTTTTAAGTGCATCGTTAGCTGAGCTTGTTTTGGATAAGATAAACTTAAATTTACTATTTGAAATTTTAACTTTACCCAAATAGCTTTCCCTTTAATTGACTGTGCGTTTGTTAAAGGCTTTTTAAGCGTTATCCTGGTCGTAAAGAAAATGGAGTGTTAGTGCAGAAACGTTTACATAATGCAGTAGATCAGTGATTTTAGAAATATTTTTATTGATAACTCACAGTATCACACGGATTTTATTAAGTTATTGAAGGTCATGGATAGGTAAAAAATTGCGAAAATAAAGTCAATTATAATAATTAAATATATTATTAAACGAGCATTACATATTAGTATGTATTATTTATACATACTTAGTAATATTCAAGTGTGCAGCAAGGTTTCTTGAAGTACTGACTGTGTATGGAAAGACCGCCTCGGAACAGTTCTTCTAAATTTTTCCATATGCAGGGTGGTGAGCGTCTAATATAAAATAGCACCCCACTAACATCGGCACTATTAGTAAAATGCTGCTCATGGGGCGCATATTTCCCTTCATCGTCTTTTACGACATCTAATATGATGATATGAAACTACATTTTTAAGCTGGAAACTGTAAAAAACTGTACCCACAATATTTGACAATAACAAAACATCAAAGACGAGCCGATTATCATAGTTGCCCTCTACAATAAAGCTATTATTTTGATTTTAATTCCTTTTGATCGTTCATCGCCCACTTCTATTGTGAGCCAAAATATAATTTTGAACTCAACGTGTGTCGTTAATACATCACTTTGGACAATAACACGGTCCTCGGACAATGCTGGGCGAAATTACATGAGGTTAATATCGAACACAGCGAATAAATATTTCCAACTGACATTTGTTGATTTTTCTGTTGTTTTTTAACAAAGACAAAGACTATATCCGCCCACAGGGGCCGACGAAGGGCATCGAAAATTATTACGAACCGACTTCACTTTCGGGGCATTCCACGGCTAATGATTTCGAAATATATCCTCCCCTTGAATGTAAAATGACTCCGCCCCTCGAATGAATTGAAACACTGCTTTGGGGTTTATTTTTTCATTTATTCTTTAATTGATGTTTTTCGGCGGCTGGTGGCCAAATGTGGAGATATTTTGGTATATTTTAAAAATATTTTCAAGCAGGACTATCCAATATGATCTTGCTGAATGTCACAAAAGATTACTAAAAGAAAAAAAAATGCATAATGAGATTATATCACAAACGTCAATTTGTGTTATGTTGCACATTAGATATAACTATAACAGTTCGCGTTATCCATCCAAATTCCTAACGCACTTTTTAACTACTCGAAGGGTAGGTAATGGATATATTACAAACTATACTACCATTAAAGCGTTCCTAATGAGGGTTCGCGTCATAAAACCGAATTTCAATTTTGACCGTTATTTGTCCTTTATGCAAACCCATTTGTTTTATATTTTTATATGCTTAGTGGTTCTGTGTAGTAGATACTATATGTTTTTGGAGAAGACAATATAATCAAGACTGCTTATGAGTGGCATAAGGCTAGGTAGATGACGATAATCCGAGATGATACTAAAGTAATTTATCGATTAATTAAAATCGAGTCAAGTTTGCGATATCTGACATTTGCATGTCTATCTTAAGACTAAACTAATTGGAAATTCGCACCGGGCGCTCCGATTTTATGAGCGTAAAAAATGATATGTTAATAGAGATATTTGAATTAAACATGTTCTAGTGTTATGGATATTTTGACATTTCTTGGTCACGGCACATCTAAATCTTGAATCGAACTGTCTGACGCTCCCACACAATGAAAGAATAGATAGACATTGTGTGGTATTAAGCGTAATTTATGAACATTTATGCCAATTTCGTATATAAAAGCTATATATTACAAGATTATTATCTGAATTTCAAGTTAACGATCTATTTGTAATCGATTTTTCGTTAATCCACACGGTAGCGTGTTCCTTACTATCTAATCTGCGTAGGCGTGGAAGATTTCGATTTGTATCTCATAATCAGGTAATACATTTTACAATAAATATGTAAAAAACAAACCATTTAAATCTAACACTGTACTGTAGTGTATCAGTCGGATTGCCCACTACTGTACCCATTTTTCACCATTAAAGGGAGGGTTTGGCGGCTGGTAAAATACAAAAAAAATAGTTTTAGGTCAGCTGCATTTTTTTTTAATGTGGCCGTGATGTGGATCCATATTCGAGCCAGGCTGGCTCCCTTTATTCTTATTTCGAATGGGCTAGCTAGCATTTGTGTGTGTGTTGTGTGTAAACAGATATAACCTAGTATGGGTACTTGAACTCAAGACATCTGCCGGAACACATCGTTGGTTGCTTAGCGACAGGTTTTCGATTTGAAGGTCGTAATTATCTCTGACTAGTTTCGATTTGACCACATTCAGTGTGCTTTACAAGATGAGCCCGGAACCCATCGATGACGTTATATTTCGCGTTGATCCAACTGTAATTGTAAACATCTGATTTATTCGCATTGCTTTAAACAATAAAGATTTCTCAACTATTTATGTGTTCGACGGAAAATTCATATCACTTATAAAAACATTTCAATAAAAATGCAACAATTTGTGATTATTTATAGGACAAAGATATTTCGAACATTACATTTCTACCCAGCCACCACCTGTCTCCTATGTTAACTTGTTCGTCAACTGGCGAGAGTGAAACTCGCGAGTGCAGGCAAGTTGGCATATTCCGATTTTACCTATTTTTTTTGTAGTCAACCAGCCCCTAAAATCACAAGCTCATGCATGTGTTATAGATTGTATATTTTTTAGTTGCGAACAAAATACAGCGGGGTGCTAAACATTTATATATAACCCGACCCGAGCCACTTTAAAGTACGAGTGAATAGGATTCTCCTCGCAAGCTCGCTCAACCTTACACTACATCTTCGCTTTCAGAGAAAGATTATTGTCAAGAACTTGACCATAAAAATACCTTGTTCTAAACTGCTGCTGCTTTACATCTTGCAGGATACATTTTGTATAGTAGCGGGGCAGTGAAGACGCTGTGGTAGGGCAGGTTTTGCGAAACATCGTCTGGTGTCCCTCTAGAAGAACATCTGTCGCCAGGTACATAATCTGTCTGTTGCGGCAGCTGCCCTTGAGAACCAGTACCTATTAGTGAGATGGTGGTCAAAAGACAACCTATCTATATGTAGCATTGAAAAAAAGGCAAGCAACAGACTTGCTAGTTTTTCTCACTCTATATCGTAAAAATCTTCCGTGAATAGGTGTTTTAGTGTTCAGGATCTGGAGTTTTATTAGAATTAAAATAAAGCTGAGAGAGTGCGAGGAAATAAATGTATGATGATATATGCTCTAAAATATACATGATGAAACACCAAGGTTTAAAACCTGTTTACAAGTTATGGAAATACTATTTCTGAGGATTAAAACGTGGAATCACACATTTCATTTGATGATAACTGTCTATTGTATGTGATTCACGTTATTATTTATCACATTCTTGTTTAGTCATACATCGATTCATATTTTATTTCAAATGAGTCGTTTGGTTCCGCGAAGTGCGTTATGTGTTAAGGTGTGTATAATGTCGGTTCCTTTCCTTTTGAGGCCATCCTTGTTTGAGGTTTCCCATAAATCCATTGGAAACGCTACAATATTTAACACAACACAAATTTCAATATATATATATATAAATGAAAGTAATTTAGATAGATTTATAAAAAGTTATTTTCTTTACAATCAAAATGTTTGTTTTTTTATTATTAGTTACAAAGATTTGCGATATACTTAATTTATTATTAGGAAATTAAGAAATTCAACTTATGTACACGCAGTATGGTGTCAGGTTACCATTTATCTATAGGTTTAGCTTCTCTTTTTTATTTCATAAAGGACCATTGAAAATGTTTGTTTTTTTATTATTAGTTACAAAGATTTGCGATATACTTAATTTATTAATAGTAGGAAGATACATTGACAATATGAATTTCTTTTTGAATTTTATTATTTTTCTATGTGATGATAGTCATCCACCTACTAGATAGTAGTTTATCAATAGGATTCTATGTAATATTGTATGGATAATAGCGTATGTGTGAAGTATATTAATATTCAATAATGTATCAACACGTGACTATCATCACATAGAAAAATAATAAATATCAAATAGAAATTCATATTGTCAATTTATCATCCTACTAATAATAAATTAAGTATATCGCAAATCTTTGTAATTTATAATAAAATAACAAACATTTTCAATGGTTCTTTATGAAATAAAAAAGAGAAGCTGAACCTATAGCTAAATGGTAACCTGACACCATACTGCGTGTACTTTAGTTCTATTTCTTACGAGTATATTGCACAGCTGCAATAATGTAGAAAAAGAGTTGCAAATAGATCAATTCTAGGCCAAACAATAAATTGTTTTATCAATTTAATAAATACACGATTAATTTAAATATGTCACAGATGTATTATAGAAGCACTAAACACCAGGTAGGCCTCGTGCTGGTTCTGTAACTTATCACATAACAATAATTCTATTTTTCTTGTACGGCGCTGTTTCGTACCATAATCCATACTTTCGTACCAACTTCAGCACTCTCCCTTCTCCTATAATCTTCTATAATAATAAACCGAAAATATTTTTTATAAACTTGTATGGGACGAATAAGGTAGGTATATAAACTAAGAATCGAACTAAGAATTATTTGTGCTCGAGAAAACTTTGTGGGTCAAAAGTGGATCAAATAAAAATATATCTAGCGAAATGTACCTCAAGAAGATTTTGTCAAGATCATAATAACCATTTATAAATGAGTTAAACTTTATATGACGAAAAAATTCCTCATTTAATTATAGATCCATTCGTACTGAACATTGACAAACAATAATACTAAATAAACTGATCTATTACAGCACAATACTGACATTGCAAATACAATTTCGTAATTTTATAATCAGTTGTAATGACCATTGAATCACAGTAGGGTATGTGTCCGTCAGTATCAGCCTAAAAGTCCATCTAAGCCTATAAAATATGTTGTAGAACTTTTTCATAGTAAGAATGTAAGGAAGTCATATCGTAGTTAGAATGAATTCGAAACACAGTTTGTTATGATACAGTGTCAGAGTAGTAACATTAGAAGTGTGTGCACCTCGATTTGATTCTTGCACAATGAATAAAATTCACGCCTTTACATTACGGGTTACATGAAAGCTGATCTTGATGTGACGCAATGAAAAGTTAAAGAATATGACCTTTACTATTCTTGTGTTATTTTTGTAGTTGCGAGAGATATGTGAATGTGGAAATGTGGATATACTAGCTAGAGACTTCAGTAATTTCTTTTTTTGTTTTCTATGATGTGAAGTGACAAGACGGACAAGTCACTCGTCGTAAGCACAACGCTTGTCCATTAAACAGTTCCTGTATCACAGTTAAACAGAACTCTGAGAGTGCACTGCATTGAGCTTCGTTCTTATATCTCACTCGCTCAGTAATTTCACTTCCTACATAACCTAAATTGCAGTGGTACCAACCAAGAACGATGCTAAGAGGCTAACGCTACATTGGAAAATGTATAGCAAACTTTTTTTCACCTCTGATTTTGTACATTTTTTTAAACGGAGATCGGGTATAGTGTCAGTTACACAGGTGCTTCATTTGAAACTTCGATACAAGTCTTTAAAAATATGTCCCCCCATTGCTACCTGTGGGTGTCGTAAGAGGCGACTAAAGGTAAAATACCAGAAGGTGAGCAGCAGCGTCTTCTAAAAACTGATATCTTAAACTGTTCGATCCCCAAGCCGCCTGCCAAGCGTGGGGATAATGGCAATCTCCCCCTTAATGGGGGAGGCTGTGTTCAGCAGTGAACAATCCGGCTGATGCAGTAAGTGCCAAAAGGTGTGATAAATATGGCCAAAACTAGTGACAAGATAAATAGATGGGAGAAATGGAAGGGAAAGCATTTTACAGTTAACCAATTTAAACCACCTTGTTTACATTTTGCTTAACGACAAGGTTATCCAAAAACGATGATGATTTGAACAAAACAAAAAATAATTATTTGCCTTGAACATAAAAAATCGAAATCCTTAGGTTCTGCCTACCCCTACCCGTTTGGGAAACAAGTAATTACGTATATACGCAATGATTTTTGCGTGTGGTCCACAATCATCAGTCATACCGATTGACATAAAGCGGACACCTTAACCAACAGCAATAAAATAGCTAATCTCAAAGCCATTACAATAATATGTTACTTAATCTTAAGTCTATAAGACGTTAGATAACTGCGAAATGGCAAATCAGTCGTAAGTTGAACTATGTGAATGTTAAGAGTTCCGCGCTGTTTTCGGCGCAGTTAATTTATTTAAAACATAGTCATCATTATCATAAAACTTTATTGTTATAAGTTTTTTTAAACATCACTTATTTTCAACTAATGTGTGTTACAAGAATCTTAAAATGTTATCTATTTATATATTATTATTTATTTCAATTAATACAGATTAACCATTTACATTAATGACACAAAAAAGTAATAACAATAAGTAATGCATCAAATAATAAAAATATTTAGGATAAAATGGAAACGAATCAAATAGATATTTAAAGACCAGAGAAAAAAATAGTATTAATAAGAACAGTGGAATTTGAAATAAGTAGTCAATATAAAAGAAAAAACTTAGATCGTTATTCAATCACTATAAATGCGACCTTTGAACAAAGAGGAATTAATAACTGGTATGACTAAATACGTTTTGGCCTTGAGTTAAATTTAAAAGATAAATAACTAAGAATACGCCTACAAATCACAACGAACGGTTTTTTTTTACCACGGATTTAAGTTTTCATTTTGTAAGCTCATTTGCGTGTTCAATGTTAGGCAATGACTAAGAATGAGTTTGGCGAACTGCTTTGATTTTGCTTAATGCACCATTGGAGTTTTTAAACAGTAAAATATTTAATTGACCTTCACAACAGCGTCGTAGACCAAAAAATAAAGAAAAAATTTGTTATGATTTTACTCAATGCATTTTTGGATTTAACATTGGGCTCTTCATTGTCCAGTCTTTCACTATTTTTACCTATCTTATACATGTCTTCTCTAGAACTGATATCATATAACCTGTTTGTAATCTGCATACTAAGTTTTGTGTCTAAAGTCAACAAAATTGTACGTGGGAAATTAGTTTGTAACTTATGTTTAATTTAAATAATTACTCCTTGGAGGAAATTTTGACAATAGGTTTTACAAAATGCATGCTTCTTAGGTGATCTCCAGATTTGCAGAGGAATAATGATCACAAGTGAAATATAGGGTCCGAAACTGTCACTATAGTTTAAAATTTCAATATCTGCATAACTAATAACTTGCAACAATATGGTTATAAAAGCTTTACGAATATTCATATACAGATCTCTAAAACCTGTTTCACAAAATGACCTAATCTCAAACAATGAACTGAATCGGTATCAGAATTGGTTATAATTATTTTGATTGAAGTGAGCGTTACTTGTAATTAATCATCGTTTCTCTCGTGTCCGGTTTATTAATCGTGTGGAAGGTAAAGGCTGCTTCACGTTTGTTGTAACACGATGAATTGCCAACATTCTCTTTATTTATTTCAAAAATAAACTTTTAAAAATAAAATATTGAAAAGCCGAAAGGATCGAGGAGGAGAAGGCATCATGCGCAAAAATGGAGGACGAGGGTTCGATTCCCGTCTGGAACAAAAAAAAAATTACCCTCGATAATTTAAATGTGATTTTCGCTCAGCCCGCGACAACGCTTCTAATAATATTTAGTTTTTTTTAAACTATGTATTTAAAACTATATTATTTTTATTTTATTATCATCATCAGGTCAACATTTAAATTAGATGAAACCTGATGATTTTGGCACCAGTATATAATTTTAATATAATGGTCAAACAAATCGGTAACTAAAAGTTTGTTTAAATGATCTATATATTATTTGCTCATATCCTACAATGTAAAGATATAGAAAATACATATATAGGACATAGGTATATTTTTATTACAAATAAAACCTTTATTTTTTTGTGTTTTTTTTTTCAGTAAGATATATAAATCTATGTTGATAATTTTACAAAAATACATTTCAATTATTTTCCTAGTTTCTCTAACAATTATTGTACACCTAAATTATAATTAATAACAGAGACTAGAGCCTTACTTCTGTACATACAAATATAATAGAAAATATATGTTTTGAGCTTACGAAAATGTATAGAAATAGCATAATTACCTAAAAAAAAAATACATGCAACATACGCAGGTACTGTTACTGTTAATCAAACTAATTAAGGCTGCCTTGGAGAAGTTTGTTGTATCATGGCATTTTTACGCAAAACTATAATACTATAGGAATAAAGCCCTTAACGGTTAATTGAAAACGTTACAGAATTATTTGAATTAACCTGCCATTCTATTAAACTATGAGAAGTGTGTTGGTAGATAACTACTTACCGTTAAAACTCGCAAAAAATAAAGCTGCCTGTATTTAGGCAGTCGAAAAATAATGTGTGAATCGGACTTTAAACGCACGCAATCGAGTTTGGCTCGCAAATGTGTTAAAGTGATTAATGTATGTGAATCAAATTTGATTATCTGCAAAACGTATAAAAGCTTTGCGGCAGCGCTTTCACGTTGGTCGCATAAAACGCGGCAAATCGTGATTTTGATGCGCCTTTTTGTGGAATTTAAGGTGGGGAGATGCTGGAGATTTTAATCACATTTAAACCCACATGATTGCCATCGAGGAGTAGTGTGACGAAGTGAAGACTATATAATACATACCTATTAAATACCTAGTAATTAACATGGTGGCACTCATATGGCTCATCTTATAAGCATTGCAATCCAACAGGGCTATACAGCCAAAAGCAGGCTAGAGTATTTGGACTGCCTGTGGGTCTGTAATAGCTTTTAGGTTGCTTTCGTTGTAGTAGATGCAATATTGTCCGTTTGTAGTGTTTTGTTAATAAAGAAATACCGGCACCGGTCAATTTACTTCTTAACCGCTTACGTCAACCCTGCTTCTGCAATAAACGACGTGAAGTGAAATTGCTATATAAAAGATAATTGAATAAATTTAAAATGTTAACAGATTTTACAAAGAGTGCATAAAACAAGTCATTGTAGGCGAGGCGTTGAGCCTAAGGTTGAAAGGTTGAGGCTAAAATAAAGCCCATAATTCACGAGTTGTACACTCAGATTTTCACTTTAATTGTCAGTAAATGAAACAAATAATTTAAATAATATCTCTAAAAAAAAATGAATCCGAACAATGTTCTATTTGAGTTCAATCTTCAATAATACCACTGATCCATGTACATTATATAAGAACCAGGCATACTTCTCTGGATGTTATGTTCACTACAATTGGCTGTTAAACTAGTGTTTTTTTTCTAACCTAACTTACCTTCAATTTAACTAATCTGAACAGTTTTTAAATTTTATAAAATTTAAAAATTGTTCAAGTTTATCACTTCGTTATGTATCGAAAAGTATTTTATTGACTCATTTCAGTGCCATGTGTCATCACACCCTCATTTTTACCAGCGCGTCCACCTTGTAACTGCAGTAAATGTAATAACATGCAACTTTGTAGATTTACAAGAACTGAATAAGGTGAGAATTAAATTAAAAATATGGTACGTTATTGTCAAATGCTCCTGCGTCCTTTTTCTTTAAAACTATTCGTGCAATACACACCTTATCAGAAGCATGCTAGAAGTGTTGCTAGCACGTAGCTATCATCTCCTTAAGAAAACCATAATTATAAGCTAAACATATATTTTTACGATAATTTCAAGCGTCACTCTGCAGAAATCCATGTTTAATAATAACCAAAATAATAAATAACATATGTTAGGAAAACACATCAAATCATATCCAGTGAAAGTTTCGCCTAATTTTTCTGCTTAGCCAAAGTAATGTCATAAAATTACGCGGAGTAACGCGGAATTGTAACTAGATATACTTTTATATTATAAAAATGTAAATACTAATAGTTTGTAATATTAAACGTTATTAAACAAATATAAGTTTAAATTTGTGTTGTTTAGTTTAGGACATCGTTTATATAATCGACTTTTGTTAAAATCGAGTAAAACTCCTAATCGAGTAATCCTGATGTAATTTAATGATCCCGAGACTACTAACAACCAATGTTGTGTGAACAATCGTTCATCCGTATCGATAATAAACACGTGATGAAGACAGGGTTTATTAACATCTGACCGTTCCAATATATTACTCAAAATCTTTTGATGTTTCGCATTTCGTATCAATGGACACAGAATTGGGGCTGCCCGCTGACTTAAAAAAAAGTTAAAAAGCGTTTGGCTTTGTTTGCGATATTTATGAAATATTGATTGAAAGATTAAAGATCATTTTTGATATCATCAGATGCGTCTCTGAGCACCTACTTGCTTATGGTAAGTATCATTTGGTATCTACTTTTGTCTTGGTGATACCTATTACTTATGCCTATGTTATATTGACGTAAACACCTCTAGGTATAAAAAAAACAGCTGGTTGTCTTTTACTGCGAACATTTTGTGATTATCGAAATCCACACTAATATTATAAACAGGAAAGATTAGTATTTTTGGATTTTTGTATGACACGAATAAACCTAAAAACAACTGGACCGATTTGAATGAAATTTGGTATGGAAATATTTTGAGACCCGGGGAAGGACATAGGGTACTTTTTATCCTACTGCGTAAAAAGAGGTTAATATTTACGTGCTAACCGAAATAAACGCGGGCAGAGCCGCGGCTGGAAAGCTAGTTTTAAATTATCCATATTAGATACCGAACCAAGACTACGAGTAAGTATACACTATATTCAAAAGTGTATAATTTTATTTTTGTACCCACTCACCTTCACACGGCTGAATTTATTTTTATAAAAGTTTTAAAAAGACCTATAAAGATTCATTAGGTCCTACAATAACACAAATTTCTCGCTGGGGAATTCTTTTTTTTAAATATAAATCGTAGAAAGTCAAAGTTTCACATGATCGAACTTCAAAGGTCTGAATAATCAGAGTAGAGATAAAATGCATGGAACTAGTATAAGATGTTGGTATGTCGCATCAGTGAACTTGAAAAAGTGCATCCGTGTTAAGCCAAGCGAATCTCCTCTCCATATAAAGGAATTCTGACAAAGCGTGTCTGTGGCAGAGAATTGCAAAAATCTGTTGTAATCTTCAAATTCGCAATAGCCACGGCGTGTTTAACTTCCATAATTATTATTTAGTAACCGGCTAAGACTATTATATATTGACATGCGGCACCGGAGTTCTGGAACCGCGAAGAGTACAGTACTAGTGTAGTGTGTCAACAGTCCAAAACGACAGTGACACCCACAGTGATAGTGACAGAAGTCACAGTTGGGACGGAGTCTGACTTTGACAAAATACAACGTAACCGTCTTAACGCCAGTCACGTGCCGAGGCTCGCGCTCAACGCTGTGCACAATCGTGACTCCCAGACGAAGAACTTCAAATAAGTTCGAAACTGGTCGGAGCAATATCCGGTAAATATTACGCGAGTCCTAGCCGGTTAGTAAATAATGATAATTTTGTTAATATGCACGGTAAAAAAACAATGGAATTAACATATAAATTTGACTTGAAGCAAACACTAAACAGTGTATAAGTCTGTAGATATTATTTGCTTATCTAACTCATTATGTCTTGATGTAAATATTTTAAGTATGCTTAAAAACTGGTTTATATTACCACCACCATTTTACAAGCCTCCAACCTTAAAGCTCATCTATAATCGACAAAACTACGTTCTATGTAATAAAAATATGGAATTCGTCCTTAATTGACCACACAGCGATTTTACCTCAAAATAATCTTGTTAATTACATCGTAAATTAGCCAGATATCAGCTACAAGCATTAAGAAACGTTATTGTGGTTAAAATTTAAAACATATAGTACAAGGCAGTTAAGATGATAAGACAATGAGTGTGTTTTAAAATGTTCGACTGCACGGCACTTTACGATCTGTTGGAGATCATTATAAGTTACAGTTTTTTCTTTTACATTCAATTAAAAATAACAAATTATAAAAAAAGAACAGAAAACATTAATTTATATTTATCAATTTAAAGCAATGATAGCTGAGAAAATGTATACAGACCCACCAACTTATCTGTTCAGGTGGCAGAAAAAAGAACTACAACATTCCTTCAAATTGTGACAGTTTGTAGTTGATTTCCATGACCAGTAGTGCCCTCGAAAACTGCACAGTTAAGTTTGTGGTAATATACTATGGACAGCCGTGCCTCAGCTGCATGGTTCGATCCCCACCACCTACATGACGTTCACTGTAGGGTAGAAGGGCATGCTACTACGACTAGCTACCACCCTGAAGTAGAAAATTTGTCGCCAAGCACCTAAAAGTGTGTTCCGGCAGTAGTCATGGCTTGAGAGCCATATGAGTAATCAAATCAATTAGTTTTTGTACCTAGGTCTTAAACTAATAATATAGGCAATAAAATATATTAGGTTGGCAGTTGATACGTGATACATGAGACTTCACAACTATGTCCAAGGGTGATGAGCGCAGTGTGTAGGCAGAGACTTACAGCTAAACATCTTGAGTGTTCCGTCACAATCACATAAAAATATGTAAATACATTTTTTCAAAAAATTAAAATATATCTAATGAAAATTCCACTTATCCGGAATTTGATATTGTTTCGTTATCATAAAGATCTAGCATACCGCAACTCACTTTATTTATTTTAATAATTTTTAGTCTGTATTGTGGGTATGCGAGTATGTCATTGACAAAACAGTAGCCTTTCGACTGCGAAACAGCGCGTTAAAATGACATTCGTGGAGCTTTGCATCTGTGTGAAATTAGGATATAATCGCGTCATTTTACTTCAAAATATCGGCTGGTGCTTGTGATAGCTCTGGAGCATATACATGTGTTGTGAATTGTGATAACATAACAGGAAGAACATCAGCGAGGAAGACGACTCCAGAATATATTATCGACGAATTTGGATGGAACCTAAGTGAGATGCACAGGCACACCCAAGTACGTACTGTTTGATATTGTCTCCGGCATCTCGTAGTCCCACATAAATCTTTATGATTTTTTTTGAAATTTTCCCAGTGTAGTATTAAGCCACCACTGCCACCAGCTATTTCGGCTCGGTGCGAATGCTACAGATATATTTAATAAGATATTATTTTGAATTATATTTCGATATTATTAATGACGGGTTTCTGCAAATTATCGCCTTAATCTATTCATATATGATATTTGATTTTCAACAAGTTTCAGAACTTAACTAGATTTATCAAGGGAATACATCTTTGGATATTTCAATAATAATCTTCCTAATATTATCTCACGTATGCAAAGTGAGTACAGTAATGAAATGAAAAAAAAATAGGTTTTTATTTCCGACGTCTGTCGGTCACTATCTCATCTGGTGATGAGTGCTGATGCGGTTGAAAATGTTGTTCAGACTAACATAGAACCACCTGTTCTCAAAAACAGCTGCTGGAACACACTGTAAAGTTTTGGTGTCGAAGGCGCTCAGTAGTCAATGCCAATAGCGGTCACCCATCTAAGTCATGACAGCAACGTACGTTTCTAGTTGATTGTTTAAGAATGACAAGGTAAGCTCCGTTAAGAGTGCTTCTAAAATTCTCTTGGCACACGGAAAAAAATGGGTCCTGACAAAGTGTCAATCCAAGAATAATATTATTCTCGGGAGTGTTGTTTAATCTCAAGTATATATTTACTTAAAATAAAAATATTTTCTTGAGTGAAGTAAGGTCATTTTCTCTAAGATAAATAATATAATTCTCACCATATATTTTTATATCAAGAGTATAACTATTGGACAGAGATATTTTTGGTCTTAACAATAGAAAATAGTATCTTTTTGAATGAAATATTTTATGTATTCTCATTCTAATTACGTACGGAGTTAGCGTAAGAAATCTGAATTTTTATACAAGAATAATAAACGTTTTATTTGATTTAGAAAATATTTCCATTCTTTTAACAACAATGGGCTTGATACAAGATATTTCTTTTGTTCATTTAAAATAATTGAGATAAGTAAATGACAAGGATATACATAAGTCCGAACAAAAAAATTATTCTCCTCTCAAAAATGTCAGTTTTCTAAATCTGAGACATATATTGTTTTATTAATCTATGAATTTGTATTGTCATGCTAAGATACATTGGATTTACAACAAAACTATATACTTGATATAACCAAGACAAATATCTCAACTGCAGAAGTGAGTTATATTAGATAGAGAATTTTAAAGTTGTCAAAGCAAAAGTAATTGATTGTTAGTTGTTGTATTTATTCATCTTTAGTGAAAAAATTAAATCTTGATCTGTGTTTGATTATTCTTAATATTTATTTGATATTGTATTCTTTAGTTAAGAATCTTTGATTAACAGGAAAACAATATCTTTTATTGAATCAAGAAAATACATGTCCATTATAGACACAAACTTATCTAACTAAAAGAATTTTAAAGTTTTCAAGCCAATAGTCATATATTCTTAATTGTTATAGTAATTTATCTTCAGTAAAGAAAACAAATCTTGATCTTAAACCTTTATTCTTGATTAATATTTGTTACGGTATTATTAGGTAAAGAGACATTAGTGTTAAGGAAAAACAATTTTATTTTATAACTAAAAAACTAAATCTCGATTGCAAAGGGTGATTTATATTAAATGAAGAATTTCAAAGTTTTCAAGTCAATAATGAATAATTCTCAATTGCTAACGTTAATCATTTTCAGTAAAGAAAAATCATCCTTGATTGATTACTGATACGTTGTTCTTAGGTTAAGAGGCATTAGCATCACAGCAAAACTGTACTCTTTATTTAACAAAGAAAATAAATTTCAATTGCAGAGAATGACTCATATTACATGAAGAATTTTATGTTTTTGAGTCAATAATATTATATTGTTAATTGTTGAAGTTATTCATCTTCACTTCAGAAAACGAATACTGAACTTAAGTGTACCATTTTCTTGATTGATATTTGATATGACATTCTTAGGTTAAGAGATCAAACTATATCCCACGTTGAACCAAGAAAATATATCTCTACTGTAGAGAGTGACTTAGGTATCTTACATGAAGAATATTAAAGTTTTCAATGCAAAGTGATAGATTGTAACATTAGTTACTCATCTTCAATAAAGAAAAGCAATCTTGGCTTAACATGTTTTTTTTTGGTCTACAAATATACATGATTATTGGTAAAATGCTAACAACCTCTTAGGGTTGACTTTTGCTAGTCCTAACAAACATTTCGAAATGTATTTTTTTCTTTCGTTTTTTCCCCACCTTTTGAATAGAGTTTTAAACCATTAAATGTAGAAGTCAAACAAATATATATCTACATTTAAAGCGCTCGTAACGAAGTTTACTTAGCTGTTCTCAACCGATCAGCAAAGTTAAGCAACGTCGCGCACGGTCATGAGTTGGATGGGTGACCGCTAGTGACATTACTACTGAGCGTTTCCGTGCTTCACGAAATGAGGAGGGCACGTTAAGCCGTCGGTCCCGGTTGTTGTCTTAGGATGGCAGTCGTTATAGCATGGTGGTAGGGCATTTTGCGAATGCCCGCCTGGCTAGCTACCACCCTCAAGTAGAAAATCTGTCGCCAAGCACCTAACGGTGTGTTCCGGCAGCTGTCCTTGAGAGACACTTCTAGGTTAGACTGAACAACATCTTCGACCACATCATCACTTACCATCAGGTGAGATAGTGGTCAAAGACTAATCTATCAGGCATAAAAAAAAAAAAAAAAAAACATACTTGTAAATGATACACATCATACTGTATCAGCCGGATTGTCCACTGAACAGAGTTTCCCCCATTAAGAGGGTTTGCCATAATCCCTACGCTGGGCAGGCGGCTTGGGGGTTGCAGTTTAAGGTATATATTCCTCAGAAGGCGCTGCTGCCCACCTTCTGGTGTGTTACCCTTTGTCGCCTTTTACGACATCCACGGGTAGAGATGGGGGGTGACATTTTAGCCCGGCACCCCACCATACCATATCAGGAATAAAAAAAACAAACATAATTAAAAAAAACAGTTTTCTTCACTGGCTCTTCAATCAAAACCATGAATTTTAAAGTAAAAAGACAAATTTCCAGTCAAGAATAACTATTTCTCCATTAAAAATGTGTATTTTCAGACCAAGTACTCAGTTTTTAGTTTGAGATGGTTTTCTCTGTTCCCGATTTTATTTAGTGTTGCAATATTTTAGTTTCGTCTAGTTCTCCCTTGATGTGGGGAAACTACTGAACCTAAGAATACTATTCATTATTAGCAATATTGCATGCTGAATAAGCTTGTTTCAATTCATATTAAGAATAAAATATGTAAATTATCATTTGAAAAATATAAGGTTACTCAGCCAGTAATAGTCAGATAATAGCTGGGAGTCTAATATACTCATAGTACAACGGCAAAGCGGCAGGGTTTGAATCCCGCTAGTGCCCCAATATATTGATTCGTATCTGAAGTAAAAAATGTTTTAAAACTGTCCGATTATTATCTTTAGGTCTCGGTTTCTCATTTCCTAATTCAAAGTGGTTTGAAAGCTAGCCAGGTGAACATTAGTAAAATGCCCTATCACCATGCACTGAATCTTAAACCCGCTGCAGGAACCCATGGACCCCCCACGTGACAGTTCATACTCACCGCCATAAGTGGCGACGGCCAAGGCCTAGAGGACCTATTTGTTAAGTTTGGGTGCCTATACAATACTCACGAGGTCTATCTCAAAAACTAAACTTGTGATGAATCAGAAATTTCGTTAAGTTATGATATTTAATCTAAGTCAAAGTCAAAATCATTGATTCAATTTAGGCATCTACGACGCTCTTATGAAGGTCATTTACAACTTTTAATATTGAAATATTCTACAATGTACTGCCACGTTCAGCAAAAAAATTTACATATCCACTGCAAGAACAACGGGCAAGAAACTCGGGACCATTAATTTAAATGTCTTTTAACAATATTTTACATACTGTATAATAAAATAATTTCAATATTTCTTTTAATTACGTAGGTGATAAGTGATAGTTTGGCAGAGGAGTTGAGGAGAGGAATAGGAACAAACTGGAATAGGATTTCTTAATCAAAATTATTTTCCACGTGCAACTTGAACTTTTCTTCTGTGAGCGTTGTAATATGTTAGGGAATGTTATTATAAAACCGCACACAATTAACCTTTTTACTTTTGTCTTTGCTAACTAAAACCTGGTACCGCGATTTTATCTTTACTTCTTGTGTTGTAATCGTGATTGTCACTGTTTTTTTTTTACGATCTTTCATAATAATACGTCAAATATGTACAGACTCTCTAATAATACAGCCATAGGTAATCATCTATTTCTTACAAATACTGGCTGTATTTAACACAAATCGTCAACCTAAATTAAAAGTTATTCGAATGTGCTCATTTGGTAATAATCACGATACGAATATGTTTCGGGACTTTATAAGGGCGATGTTGGCTACACACAACACAATTTCCGTTGCGAGCGAAAGGTACACGCGCCGTGGCATGGCCAATGGCATTTTCGTAAATTTTGTTTAATATAGTGTTATAAAGTGAATATTTGTTCAAGTTGTGCTTTAGATTGCAACCAACTAGTGTTCATTTAGGTAAGTTTGTTCCTTACTATATAAATAACTGTAGATAGTCAAAAATATCCATCATAGAGGCTGCTAGATTTTCTTTGCCTGGAACGGGCTGTGTGGTTACACTAAGTTGGTACAGCCAAGTTAACGAACGGTAGGTTCGTAATACATAATTATTATTGTATTATATACCTACTCATATCTAGAATTAAAGATAACTCTTTATGATAGAGATCAACAGCAGGCTGATGTTAGTAAATAATCCTTAAATATTATAATTATTATAAATGCGAATGTATGTTTGTGTTTGTTTATGTGTCTGTTCCTCTTTAGTTATTCAGAATGAATTTCGATGTATATATATATACCTATCCTCTCTACACTATATACACATAGATTTTTTTGTTAGATAAACCTATATTCAAGAATATACATGTGTTTTTATCCATTCCAGATCAAAAATTAACCAATGAAACACAAGTGTTACGCTACTCAATACCCCCAAGAGGAAGACTAAACAAGAGTAGATTTTTTTCCACGTTGGAGCAGATTGTGAACTTTGTTATTGTTTTTCAGGTAATTTCATCATGTATAAAACACATATTTAAACAATTTAAAAATATTATATTATATATTTTTTATAACATACTATAATATAACATATATATACACAGTCAGTATTTTATAGTAATATAGTAGTTAGTATACAGAACTTTTAAAAGTGTGCCTAATCATATTTCATGATTCTGTATAGATTATAATAATGATTAACCGCTGATTAACCGCTAACTTGCAGTTTAGATGATTTATGTGTGATAATCATCTACCGGGGCCTTCTGGAAGCTGACTTTGAAAGACAGTTTTAATTTTATTTAGGTTTAACCTGTTTGCTATATTTTACCACTTACTCAACAATATGTGATTGTGGTCAAAATATGCCTATCATCTATGAAAAGTTTATGGATTGTGCAATATTTTCACTGTAGCTCTTTTTTTTTAGGATCCTGGAGATATCCAAACTGAACTGGAGGAGGTGAAGAAAAGGCTCGACTCAACAAGCAAAGTGTTCAACCATACTTTATATTATAACGTAACATAAAATGTGGTGCTGATTATAATGAGAAAAAAATCGTATTATTTGATGGTAGATAAAGGTGAAAGTTTGTGTGTTTGTGTGTTTATTACTTCTTCACGCTCAAATGGTAGGACCAACTTTGATATAATTTGGTATGGAGGTAGATGAAGCACTGGATTAACACTTGGGATACTTTTCATCATCATCCATCACCACGCGGGGTGTAACCGCGGGGCGCAGTACATAACTGTTACAATTATGTATAATATTTTTGATAATGATAATATAAAATTGCATCTTAATTTATTTAATAAATAAATAATTTCCAACTGAAAATATGTATTGTATTTTATTTATTTTTACGATGATAGATGTTTTTTAGTTGATCCCTTTTAGAACTACACTTAACTATTAACCTACGTTATTTGCAGACTTGAAAGGCGGAGATCAGATTGGAAGATCTGGACAGTGCACCAAACTGGCTATTTTCTGTAAGTGAGTTTTTATTCTTGTCGACTAACTAAAAGTTTTATATGAATATCTTATTGTATATAGTAGAAAATATCAATTATCTTGTTCTTATTCAGTATTTCAATGATGAAGTTCGAAGCATAGTTTATTCGAGTTTTTTTTATTCATGAAAGGTTTTTGTGTAGGTATATCTCATTGCATACTAAGGAAAATCTTACGTAATTGTTAGTTTTATTTGTATTTCAATGAAGTTTCAGTTTCAAATAAAGAAGTTCTTATCTACGTAGTACGGTATTAATAATACTTTGAAGAACAACGATATCTTCTTTAAATCTGCGTGCTTCATTAACGATTTCACAGTTTGCTGTAATTTATAATATATTTATTAACTGAGACTTCTTCCAATCAAAACACTATATTTGAATTAAAATAATTAATATGTTGTACAATATATATGGAGTTCAGATGAAACAAATCTGAGCTCCGTATGAAACAATTCATGAGTTGAACCTAGAACTGAGACTTCTTATAGTAAAATGCACTATTATTGAACCAAGATAATTGATATTATTCACAAAATACTATCTGATCTTCATATGAAACACTTTTATGTGTTGAACCAAGAACTGAGACTCCTTCCAGTAAAACGCTCTATTATTGAACCAAGATAATTTATATTTTTCACACTATATAATCTGATCTCCGTATGAAACATTTAGAGAGTTGAACCAAGAACTAAGACTCCTTCTACTAAAATACACTATTGTTGAAGCTAGAAAATGGATAGTCTTATCAATATATTATCTGATTTCCGTATGAAACATGTAATGACTTGAACCAAGTAATGAGACTTCTAACAATAAAAGCACTATTATTTTACCAAGACGACGAAAATTTTAATGTAAAACATGTAATTATTTTGAACAAGAACTGAGGTTTCTTCCAGTGAAATTCCATTGTCGAGTCAAGAAATCTGATATTCTATCCGTAGACAATTCGATCTTCGTGCAAAATACAAATTCTTTTAAACCAATCAATACAACTTTTTCTGGTAAAACACCCATTAGAATACTAAGATCAAAACTACTTACAGTAAAACACTTAATATTGAAATGAGAACTGAAAATTCTTCACTGGAGTACATTAATTATTCGTTCTATATAAACTGATCTCCGTATGAAAACATGTACGTGTTGAAGCCAGAATTATGGTTTCTTAACTTAAATAAGTTACAATATTCAGATAAGAAGATTTTTTGTTTACCTAATAGTAATTTTCTTGTACGAAGAAAACTCTTTTGTTGGTCTAATTAAAATATATACTCAGAAGAATATATTTTACTAGAAGTAAGAATAATATCTTAACTGAACTAATTATGTACTTAATAGTAAAATATTTTTTTTTCTTATTAGAATCTAATGAATGAGTGAACGTATGAGTTCATTTATTCAAGTAAGGATTGTTTTAAATTTGAGAATTTCAGATTCTCTAAATTAGAACAATGATTTACTTAGACAGAGACATAACTACTTTTTTTTAAAAAGAAAATAATAATTTTAGTTAAAGTATATAAATACTTGCACGAAAAATTATTAACAAGACAAATATTTACTAATCACAAGAATATATTGTTTTCCCCATATATGAAACACGGAATGTCTTGACCAATAGATATATTCTTGATTTGACACAATCTTTTTTTTCTGTGCAGTTACTTTTATCTCTTTCGTAAATTAATACATCGACATTTAAACTGAAGTAACCTCCAAATACCCATTTAATGAAGCAGTTCATTTTTTACCAAGTAGGCGTTGAGTAATCAATTAGTTTTTGTACCTAGGTCTTAAACTAATAATATAGGCAATAAAATATATTAGGTTGGCAGTTGATACGTAGGCTATCATTGAACCAACATTTATATATATTTAATTTACGACCAACGTCCCGCCCGGAGTCATTCAGATCCAATAATAGATAACAACGATAAATTATTCCAAGATTTTAATAAAAAATCAATCTAAACATTTGCCTTGAGCGTGTTAAATAAAGCTACTAAAAGAACTAAGAAAACTCGTTCAAGTTCAAGCGCTCCGCGAAAATAATGACCGATAGGAATGAAGTTATTATTTCCCTTGATTAATTTAAATGCTGCTCTATGGGCATTAATAAACAACTTATTTGGTAATTATACTGTAACGGCACAGGTAATCACCGAGTTGTGTTATATTATAACTCGTCGGTTTGCTATGTTACAGTGAAATTAAGCTCAGAAGGTTATCTAACATTATTTAAGGCTAACGCTTTACCACATCAATAAAAAATATTGTAAATGAATCTTCGAATTGCTATTAAAAGTCAGTAAATACCTACCTACTTAAAATAGATAAGTATAGCTCAACCACACAATACCCACTAAACCTATTTGTGAGTGTTCTGAGGTACAATTAATTTCTATCTCTAAAAATTTTTTTTACCTAAAAATGGAACCGACTTCAACACTCAAAAGTGTGAAATAACTTGTCGAAGTCGATGCGCATGGTGCGCACAATATTGTGATAATAGGTACTTTTGAACTGTCATGGTCGACAAGTTATTTCACACTTTTGAGTGTTGACGACGTTTCCATTTTTAGGTAAGATATTTTCTCACCAGTTTAAGTGATCCTTGCTACTTGCGGGACCGATTGTCATTTACTGTCAATGCCTACTCGTATATCATCAAGATATGAAAACACTTTTCAGTTATTGGAGTGTAACTCAAAAACGGGTCTGCCGATTTTGATGAAATTTAAATAGGACCACACCGGAAGCATCAGCTTTCGAATAAAAAAGAATCATCAAAATCGGTTCACCCCTTCAAAGGTTCTAAGATATTAATCAGTAAAAAAGAAACAGTTAAATTGAGTACCTCTTACTTTTTTTGAAGTCGGTGAAAAATAACTAGCTAAGCTATACTTGGTTGGTTGATGATACATAAATAAGTTTATAAAACACACGCATATTTTTAATCTTAATCAGCCAGACCTGTTATAGTGTATATTATTTTAATGGGATAAGATATGTTGCTGTAATGAATAAATAATCTTGTTTAAAGTGTATCTTCTACTTTGTTTACACTGTGGTATAAACGGTCGTGCAATTTGGACGGAAATATGGGAAAAAAGCTAATAATTATTATACGAGTCGAGAAAAATAATAACTGCTTATTATTATCATTGGATGGAGTCTTGGGACGAACAGCCAAGTTAATGAGGGATGCAACGAGGTGTATGGACATGTGGTCCCTTAGAAATAGTTTTTTGGGGTTGTAATAAGGGTAATAAAGGTTAATAAGTTGATATAATAATGATAGGTGTAATATGTGATATATAATTTCGTTATTTTTGGGGGCAATGTCATCAACCCGTCAGCATTATATACTTTTTTGAATAAGGTCCTTATTTTACAAGAGATCTCAGATTATTTTCGCATGGACGCTAGATGTGTAAATTTTACAAGAAAACAGGGAATAAAAACTCATGAGTAAAATGTGGTTTAAAAGTGAATTACCTCACTAATACTAATTATTCCTTGAAAGTTACACAGAAAATCTGTATAGCTAAAAGAAAGTACCAACGATGTTTCTAAAATACCCTACATATACCTATACTAACGCAGGCCCATAAGAAAGTCTGAAATTATTTGATTATTTTTATTATATTAAAATATGTAAGACCAGATGGACTTTCCAATAATCCCGTGTTTATAAAAAACGCCCCTATTGCTGGTTCAATGTAACACGCAATGCCCCTAATGCTTCTAATTGTAGCAAATCCGATTCAAGAAGCCAACCGACGTAGAAACTCCTTTTCCACATGAGGACTCAGACAACAAAAAGACCGACATCCACAACATTCTAATCGCATCTCTAACGAATAGTTCAACAAACACTCAAACAACTTCTAAACATCTTTTTTTTCCAAAAACAACATATGTCGTCATATTTCTTGTGGCTTATTAAAATTGGCGTCAGGTAAAACGTAAAGTCTATTGTTCGAAGTTTCGTTTTCGGAAATACAAATAGTTTTAAAATTCGATTGCTACCTGCGTTCGAGTGCGGATTTTCGGAATTTTGTGATTTGAAAAAAACTGATGCTCACCGCAAACATTGTTTTTATGCGGCTCTCATCTTCGAAAGCTCACAGGGGAGTTCAACAATTTATTTAATATTTTATTCGGTTGAAGCGAAATTAAGTGCCTATTTATATTTCGGTGTATGTTACTAATGTAAACTATTTGTTTGTTGTTGTCGTTATCATGAACTAACTAGCTGCAGCAAGTTTAGTAGCCACTTAGCTACAAAACTTTTTTTTAATGTAAATCATGGTCTTCTGTTTAAAGTAAATCACACTGATTCTACTTCATCACAATAATTTTCCCAGCTCAACATCTCAAACGGTTATTCTAGTTATAAGCATTGTGGTAGGGTATTGCATAGTAGTTGATTATTATGAAATTACTTACCTGCAGAAACTCTTTCACAAAACACCTGAAGGAGTATTTCAGAATTTTTAGGTGCTCGAGTACTAGTAAGAAAATTAATAAGAACAAACAATGAAAGGCTAATCAAATACATAATAATAAGATACGTGATATAAAAATCATATGTCACAATTTAAACGAACTAAAGCCCTAAATAAATAATAAGGTCATAAAATCCGATTCTATCTCTAATGATAGTAAACGATCTTGAAATTACGTACAGTTATACTCGTAAATTGCCTTTAATTGCGCTATGTTTTATAGTGGCACTTAGGAATAAACTGTTCGTGATCGCTGATCTCACACTGCTGGCTACCAAAAAAACTGAAATTTAGTATTTAGCGGGCTTTGAGTCGTCGATGCATGCTGCTCTTGCAACGTCAAATTTTGTGAAACCTGCTTTACATTGCTGCTCCGATCAATGAATATAAGAAAGACAAAAATGTAGTTGACCGAAACACAGCAATGTACACCATATAATTAACATCGTTAAAATTGTCTTCATAAATCTTCGAGAACATCGTTTGGCGAATGTTCACAGACGTCATATGGCGATCGGCAAGATCTCTTCTTTGTTTATGAGATTGTTAAAAATTAAGTCGGTTTTTTACATTATTTAGTTTTTAGTATAGTCAATAATTTACTAATGATTGGTTACATGACAATGACTTGGGCGAATTTATGAGAATTCGGATATGTTGGCTTCAGCTGCTCTTTTGGGCATGTAATTAAAAAAACACAATCAATGTGTTCGAATACATCTATATCTTAAAAATGATTCAATGTTCTAATGTAAGTTTCAACTTATTATTAATATGATTTATTTATTTATGTATTGAAGTTTTGGAAAATAATATTATATAAGGTAAATGACATACTTTGAATTAGTACTGCTATTTAATTCTAATTATACTTTTTGTGTAGGCTCGTAGGCTATACTAGTAGTATGTATTTCCTAAAGCCCCCAAGTAATAACTCAGCATAGTTTAGTATCATGATTTTTTTGCCAGACGTCAAAGCATACCGCCACGACTTGATTAAGTTTATAAAAATGTTTATTAATTATCGTAATAGGTACTACAAAATATACTATTTTGTTGTGTTGACATATAAAGTGTCTGCTGTACAAGTTTCAGAGTAGTTTGCTATTTCGATGGTGAATTTAGACATCACAGTTGGTATTTTTATGGAAGAACAGAATGAAAGGCCAGCAGGTTCACCCTCCACTGGACATGCAATTTTTACATATGTTAAATCTGTATTAGATACACAAAATAACTTGTTGTTCAATAATGCGGTAACATAAACAATGCAGCTTGGCAGCTGAAAGGACAAGGTAATATCTCGATATATCTGTCTACATATATTATATAATATCGTACGATAGCTTTACAGTAAAATATTATTTATTGACCAATATTGATTGTAGAAAAAAAAACATATACAAGGATGTCTCATCCTCATGCGAGGAGAAGCGGTTAAATTGATGGTACTTCGCTAGTGCAACTCCTTATTTGGTATTTTAGTGTATTTTTTTTATATTTTTGACGTTTATGATTCTCTGGCATGAAAGAAGTGATATTTGTACACAAAGACCACACAGCAAACTTTAATAACATTAAGTGAGTACCTACTTAGCTTAATGAACGTCTAACTCAAGAATCTGTTCTTACAATTACATTATTTGTTTTAAAAATACTTTTCCCAGAGCAAAGGAAAAGAAAATTAGTAGCAGAGCCGGAATGAGATGGAATTTCACGTAATAATTGCAGTGGGTACAAGTTAATGGAATAATTATAATTATATGAGGGGCAAAGAAGCCGGCGGCCACCCGCTGCTCGGCTCTCGACTTTGCCGATTGTTATGCCCAAAAAAGCAATTAAAAATGAACTGGTAAGAAATTGCTTCGGATTGTGAAAGAAATTATTGTATTGGTAGATTTCGAACAGAAATATGGAAATTAGATCAAGCTATATACAACGCTGTAGTTACAAACTTCTTGACTTCCAAATAAGTTCTCAATTGGACTCTATGTTTCCTTGTATATTTGTTACTCGGTTAGTCCGCCAATTACGAGTATGAACTGATTCCAATGTTTTTCTTTGGGTAGATGTACCGCCAAGTTGGTCCCATTTTAATTGAATGACAATGAGTTGAGTAGTTTTAAAGTTGTATTAAGTTTTTAGTTAATTATAAAATAACTGAAAAATGTATTTGCATACCTGAATGATTTTATGGTAAGTAATTGCTACTTTTGTTCGTAAATAGTATCGCGAATGAATAAAAAAATTAAGGTAACGCAATGCATGAGCATGGTGCCGACTTTAACAAGTTATTTCATAGTTTTTGGTGATGGGAGTCGGTTAGGTTTTTTTTATTCATATTACTTAATTGCGCTAAATTCCCTTTTGCGTTAAACGTATATGGCAAACATATTGAATAGTTGGGTTCTTTACGTTGTGGCCCGGAAAAAAATGGCCCGAATGCACGTTCTGACATTATGACCGTCTTTGAAAATCTTGTGACACTGTGGGCTAAAGGTATGGGCATTTGTAGTAGGAACAAATCCATCTCGCTCGTGGTTAAAATTTTAGTTTTCCTTGTAATTTTATTTGTTTATTCGCTTCGTTAATATTCAAATTTAATATTTTTTATTATAAGTCAAGTAAATTAAAAATACAATATTATATACGTCAATATATGTCATCTATATCTCTATCTATTTTCAAAAGAGTTGCAATTTTTTTTTATGAATTTATATTTTAGAAACCACATACCTATGTAAACTTTTTTTAAAACGCCTGATGAACGTGTTAAATATATTTTACACGATTAGTTATACTATCTATCAAAAGCTCGTCTGTTAAATATACAGGGTTATTGGTAAAATGCTACCAACCTAACAGGGTTGACTTTTGCTAGACGTAACAAATATTTTGAGATGAAAAATGATTCTTTTTATTTTCGAAATCTTAATATTTTCTTGTGCCTATAATTTATTATTTCATATTTTTTATAACTTCCGAGCAAAGAGCGCCCGCTGCGGCTACACTGGATCGCGCCGCGCTTCCTTTGAATAGAGTTTTGAATATTTACATCGAGCAAAGTAATAAAAACATATGAAATAAAAAATTACAGGCACAAGAGACATTTAACATCAACAAAAAAAACTGTTTAAGTACATACAATGTAATCCACTGCAAAACAAACCGGCGTGTACCGTAGATCTACATTTAATATAATTATTTAAAAAGAAAAGTGCTCAGAAATCTACCGCTTCGACTAACGGATGCTACTATCAGAAATTATTCTAATTCCAGTTCTGATAAGCTGTGGCTTTTGATGAGTTTTTATGATACACAAAATGACATTCACACAAAATAGATACAAAATAAACGTGGTGAGAAATTGAAATCGTGTTTTGTTAACGCAATTCGTAACGCAGTGGGTTCTATTAGATATTAGTGTATTGCTGAATTTGAAAATATGGTCTGTATTTTTATATTGGACTTCTAGTTTTTATATGTACAGTTTTAATTGTAGTGTTTTCGCTTAAGTATATTTTTTGTGATTGCCACATAATGTTTAGCCGTAACTGCCGAAGGTGAACTGCACTGCGCCCGTCACCCTGAGAAATACAGTTGTTGAGTGTCATGTACCTGTAATTTTACTGGCTAACAAGGACTGCTGCCAGAACACACTGCTAGGTGCTTGGCGATAAATTTTTTACTTGAAGGTGGTAACTAGCCAGATGAGCATTATGTGATTGCCACCCAATGTTTAGCTGTAACTGCTGCCGAAAGTGATGAACTGCACTGCGCCCGTTACCCTGGGAAATACAGTTGTTGAGTGTCATGTACCTGTAATTTACTGACTAACAAGGACTGCTGCCAGAAGACACTGCTAGGTGCTTGGTGACAGATTTTCTACTTGAGGGTGGTAAGTAGACAGTTGAGCATTCGCAATATTTCCCCTCCCATGCAGTGAAGCTGAAGCCGGCGATGGGGATCGAACCATGGATGGACCTGCGGTATCGCATTCCGGTTATCATTGCTTCAAAAATATAAAATCTATACTTCTTACTTTCTTACTTAAATGGTAGTTAATAAACAAGCCAAAACTGTCACCTAATACTGAAAAATGTGAGATACATGCTGATACGCTTTGATCACAATATCAAATTTACGGTCACTTTCAGTAAATTATTTCACAATTTTCGTTTTTTTTATGTTATTGTGACGTTCAAGTCCGAGGCCCTCCTGATCTTAAGTGAACTAACCTCTGCCTATAACAGACGCTTTTCGTGAACGACGAATTGCACTGTGCCCGTCACACTTAGACGTACAGTTGTTAGGTCTCATGTGTCTGCAATTTTACTGGCTCTCAAGGACTGCTGCCGGAACACACTGTTAGGTGCTTGGCGACTGATTTTCTACTTGAGGGTGGTAACTAGCCAGACGAGCATTCGGAAAATTTCCTCTCTCATCATTTGTTGAAGCTGAAGCCGGCGATGGGGATCAAGCCATGGATGGACTTGTGTCTTTGTTTCTAATATGTAGTTTCCGATCTCTTGAGTGATGTCTCTGATGCGTAGAATAAATTCGCTTCACTCGCGCTTGGACAAAGCAAAACAAAATATTATACATAATACAAAATATTGTAATTGACATACACCTACATGATCTAACAACGAATAAGTCTGTATTAGAAGCGATATATATATATATTTCCAAATCAATCATAAGACAATCAAAAGTTAAATACGTAATTAAAAATCAAATAACTCTAAACACATACCATTTTCGTGTTAATTGGCCGGGATAGGATGGGAACTATCTATATTGCAATTGAAATTGAGCTGTCAAGCGTGTGTATATTAACAAATGGGTGGCTATGAATATTAATAATGCATTCTATATATTATGTGCTAGCTAGTTCGCTGTCTCGCCACGGCTTCTTAGAACGCTGATTTGATATATTGAAGCGGTGTGATGTGAAGTACCAATATAAGTAGCTATCTACGAGTATCAACTACGTAGTTGTATAAGTTTTTTTTTATATTGCTGATAGATAAGCCTTTGACCACAATCTCACCTAATGGTAAATGATGATGTGGTCGAAGGTGTTAACAGGCTTAACCTAGAATGACTGGCTCTCAAGGACAGCTGCCTGAACACACCGTTAGGTGCTTGGTGACAAATTTTCTATTTGAACCCTCAAATAGAAAATTTGTCACCAAGCACCTAACGGTGTGTTCCATAACGGTGTGATAAATACAGCCTGCCCTATGGAATGGGGGATTTGCCATAATCCTCACGCTTGGTAGGCGTCTTGGGGATCGAAGTATAAGATAGTAGTCCCTCAGAAGGCGCTGCTGCCTACCTTACGGTATTTTACCCTTAGTCGCCTCTTACGACACCCACGGGAAGAGATAAAGAGGGGTGAAAGTTGATCTTATATTCTCTAAATTAAATTACCGTGACAAATAAAATCAAAAATCTACGGAACCATGCAATGCCATGCAGACAACATAGCTTTATGTTTACCAACATCATCTTCAGCGCTCGCTGCTGATACACTGAGAAAAACGACTTAAAGGCTTAAATGAAATTTGACCTTTTACCGTTGAATTGTAAATACGTAAGATGAATTCACAACTCTTAAGATGATTTTCACCAATCAATAAAAATGTACCATGTTTTATAAAAAACACAACCGTCAAAAACGCCTTCCGTAAAGTATTTTCAGAATTGAACTTGTTATACGATAATAATTGCAGTATTGACCATAAAATATAGGTACCTTATTTTTACGGCGGTTTATATACGGTGATTATCACTATAACGTACGACTTAATCAGCCTCATCGAAAAGTCAATATTTAAGAAAGACCACAAAATACACCTTAAATGAAGACGAAAAGAAACATTCGCCTTCACTGACCTCGTTTAACGCCTTCTAGTTGGAAGGCGTTTTTGTACGTATTTAAGTTTGGTCGGTTTTTCACCTTATACCATATAAATTGGCCGTCATTAGGGCGCTTTTGACTTTAGATTTTTCTCAGTGTAATTACAGAGATTGAAAATAATTCAATACGAAATTACACACAAAAACCTATCCAGTTTTTTTTATGTAGTTTCGTATTGAATTATTTTCGTTACAGGCTGATAATTATAGAGATTGCACCTGAAAAGCTTGATCTTGTTTGCTTTGAAAATAATTCAATACGGAACTACATACAAAAAACTATTAATTCAAAACGAAACTACATAAAAATCTATCAAGATTAAGCTTTTCATTTACAATCTCTACAATTATCAGCCTGTTACGAAAATAATTCAATACGAAACTACATAAAAAATTTGGACATGTTTTTGTATGCAGTTTCGTATTGAATTCTTTCAATCTCTATAATGACCAGCAGCGAGTGCTACAAAAATCTGGATAGATTTTTTATGTAGTTATGTATTGAATTATTTTCGTAACATAAATTTCAATACCAAAATTCACTGTATTGACAATCTGCGTACACACGCTTCTCCATTTTGTCATTGTTATGCACCCACGTATTGATCAGGAAAATGGAATCGATGCTTACGTGGCACAGAATCAATGATTAATGCTTTGATTTACGTTCAAGATTATCATAAGAAATAACAAACAACTCTCCGAGAACTCTTTCAAGTTCCATTAGACGACTTCCGGTGTTCATGTTTTTCTCGCTTCCTTCTTGATCGACAACGTAGCTTCTGTAAATAGGTTTTTTACGTAGGTATCATAGAGATTGGCGAAACAAGAAATTAACGCTTATGTATAACAAAACAGACCGTAAAGTATACCTATTTTCTCACGACATTCCATTGCACTTACAACTGTAATTGTATTTCATTAAAAATTTAAATATAAGTTCATATTTCTTGTGCTACAATTTCAGTTTTAGTTTTAAACGTAACACCCTGCATACGTCACCCGTCTGTGGTACTCGTCACTACTCGAAAAACTTTTCTTCTTGAACTGTTTTGTCAATGATGTACCGTGGCCATTGCCATTAATATAATATGGTAGTTAACGTTGTGGACCGGAAAAAATTGGCCCCTTATTTTTCTTGTAACATTGCTCACATTGAAAAGCTTATTACACTGTTGCCTAAAAGCATTTTTCATTTAAAATGTGCATAAGGTACAGTCAAGATATAAAACCGTGATGTAGCATTAGCATTTTATAGAAAAATATATACTTAGTCCGGTTGCAAATCTTGTCGCAATGTAATCTAAACCTATATAGTTTTTAATTTTGGTATTTTAAATTTGAACAATAACATTATACACATTTGGACAATAAATAAAATCTTGGTTCCCCCTCGAGACTAAAGCAATTAAAAGTTTAATATATCTGTATATTTATACTTATAATATGCATGATATATGTGCTACAATTCATAGAAACATAAGTAGCTATTATAAGCGCTAAAGGATATAATTAAATTTTTTAATTTTTAATTTTCATAATTAGCAAACTTAAAATATTCTATCAAATATTTTTATCGTTGTTAGGCTAACATTTGACAACTACCTACCCGATGATAAGAGGAGATGCGGTCGAAGCTTTGAGCTAACCTACAATTACTAGCTCTCAAGGACAGCTGCCAGAACACACCATTTGGTGTTTGGTGCCAGATTTTCTACTTGAGGGTGATATAGCTAGCCAGGCGATCATTTTCAAAATGTTCCCCTACCACCTATATATGCTGCTGCTATAACTACTGCTATCCTAACACAACAACCGAGTTAGACGGCTTTTCGTGTGCCCGGGTGGCACGGAGATCACGGAAGCGCTCAGTACCTAATGCCAGCGGTCATCCATCATCCAAGAACGCAACGGACAGTGTTAAACCTATGGCAAGCTCTGCTATGAGCGCTTCAACTCCATTTATAATATTGGTGGGGATAGATAGAAGATAATATCCGCAAATTATGCTGCTATATTCATTTTATCCTCCATAACATGCATGACACGGTTCAGATATCAGTACTATTGAATTGGTTGTCATAGCATAGGAATAACTAACTATATTGTCCTATTATTAGTTATTGTTCACGGACTATTCGTCACGGATGGACCCACGTTTATAGCTGAATATTGAATATTAAATACGTTTAGTATGTCGGATTGCACGCGAATTTTGCCAAGTGTGATGCATATATCCGCTGCATGAGGATGTAAAGACATTCTTTGACGTTTATAAAAGTATTAAGCTTTTAAAATAGTAGTGGATACTACAGATAGATACAAGAAGTCGTGATAAAGGTTTATGGAATACTGTAGGGTTTGTGTTTACTTAGTTCATAACAGTAAACAGCAAAGAATCGATTCTATAAGTTTTTGATTTGTTATGACAAAGATCGGCGTTAATTCTTCTGAATGTTATTTTCAAAGGTAAAATTTCCTTACGATGTTGAAAACTGTACTGTACTGTAGCTGGATTGCCCACTGCTGAACACAACCTCCCCCCGTTAAGGGACGATATGCCATAATCTTTACGTTGGCTTGCGTCTTGGGGATTGCAGTATGTCCATCTTCTGGTATTCTACCCTTAGTCACCTCTCACCAGAAGAGAGGGGAGAGAAGGGAGTGATACTCTACCACAGAACCCCACGGACTGATTTTGAAAACACTGCAATGAAAGCGTCAGAAAATTGTTAGAAGTAGGATCATGGAGCATAAAGACATTAACATTCCAACTATTGCTGAAACTAGCTCTGTGTCTGAGCACAGATGACAGACTACGTCTGAATTATATGATTTTTTTAGTTAATATGTTAACATAATGTTGAATAGAAGGACAATTATGAATTCTATTAAACATTTTGACGATCATTGAGAAAATGTTATAAAATTCATTTGTTTATAAGGAATGGAAATTTTACATTTGACAGTAATTTACTTTTGACTATAAATTCAAATAATATATGAGAAACGATTTACTGAAGATTTGATTTATGTGTTAAAAAGAGAAAATTAAGGATTTGATTCAAATCAGTTCAATGCAATGTCACGCAATCTTTTTAACAAACTTTATAGGAAAAGGAATGTGAATTTTAAACCAAAATAATACCCAATTTAGATATTTTTAAAACTTAAGCCCTAATTTAATCAAATATCTTCAATACCTCACTACCAACAGTGTGTTTACTTATGTTATCACACAGTGAAAACTGAAGTATTTCTTCTACCATATAAAGGGGCATCTTGACATCGCAAAACGTATTAATAAAGATAATGGCATGGCAGTTCCATAAATTCAACAACAGAAGTGATGAAACTGATAACTACAAAGTAAGAGAAATTTTATAAAATTTCACAGCTATAGATTGATTAACATCGCATCGCCGCGATAACTGCTGGCCTGTTGGCGTCGAAGTGAGATCGATTGGAGGCTCTGCCGCCAGCACAATGATAAGATAAGTTTATTGATTAGACGCATTACTATATCCTATCTGTATATCCCAGCAAGACTTCGCCGAGAAATTCAGAAGGAATAACACGTGGAGCTTGTGGCAATTTAATTTCGAGAATATTTTATTTTGGTGATATCTTTCTACAGCAACTTCAATGGTTTATGCATTCAATTAATTTTACATTTTAGTTGGGTACACCTTTGACTACATTCTCACCTGATGATAAGTGGTGTTGTTGTCAATGATGGTGGGCTTAGCCGAGAAAGGGAACTGGCTCTCGAGAACAGCAGCCGCAACACACCGTTAAGGGCTTGGTGACGGAATTATACTTTAATTTCGGTAGAAAATATATTAAGTTACTGTTGGTTAGCGACCTAGGGCAGCGTTTGCAAAATGTCCTGCCAACATTTAAATCGGAGTTTTTAGGTCACGGACATAATGTAACAACTGCCACAAGCGCATGGTGACACAATTTTACTTTTACTAAACAAGCCTTCACTTAATATTTAATACACCTAAATTGTAGTTACCTTTTACTTACTGGTTCGAGCATTTCACGAAGACGTGCGTTACTATTAATGTTCGACGAGAGAGGAACGCTTGCGGAACGGATAGAATAATCGTAATAAGTTTATTTTTTTCAACTAAGTTACAAAGATATTTCGTGTAAAATGTATTTCGTATTTACATCTATGTATCATAACCCCTATACCCTGTACTAGTATTAACTGTGTTACATGGTTACAGTTTCTTCCCACAGTCTGTTGAAAACTTATACGACACTGTATTTCATGCTGCAGCGAATCTTTATATCATATTATAGTACTGACATGTAAACATATTGAGTGAGAAAGGTGTGTATGTGTGTGGGTGAAGGGGTGTGTATATGCGTGACTATTTGTGTGTGTTTATTTACAGGGTGGTGACAGGGTTACATAATAAGAATAACTATCTAAAATATGAAATCAAAGATTTGGTATAAAATATATTAGAAAATTAACTTTTAAAAGTTTTCTGTGCCATCATAGGTCATGTATTGTAGTCATCTCATGACAATTCATTCGTTCTTTTTCATTCAACGAGGATATACATCCTGGTATCGGCACCTGGCATTGCTAAGTAAAAAAATTTTAATTCTTTCGGATGGAAAAAGATAACTTTTTGCCGAACACCTAACGGTGTGTTCCGGCAGCTGTCCTTCAGAGTCAGTAATTCTAGGCTAGCCTGACCAACATCTTCGATCACATAATCACTTACCATCAGGTGAAATAGTGGTCAAAGGCTAGCATATAAGGCATAAAAAAAAAGTTTCAGCGGGCCTTCAACCCGCAAAATTAAATTGTCTAGCACCCGCTTACATGGTGTAATTGGAAATGCACCAGGAAAGTATTCTGGAGTTGCGAGTGCGAGTGCCACTGAAAGTTATCTTTTCCATTTGAAATTATTTCAATATTTTAGCTCAGCATGCGTCAATGCTCTTTAAAATAATACAAGTACTTACTCGTGTTATTGTTTGTTTTTTGTATTACTTCTACCTATGTGTATATATGTGCTTAGTGGTAATTGCATAATCTGATTCACAAGTTTTTTGGGGCTGTTACTTTTTGAAGGGTTTACATTTCTTTTCATTAGATTCTCTATTTCAAGATCTCCTAAACATTGTTCATTTGTTATTCATCAAATGTATTGCCATTCATATTTCTAATTGTACACCATGACTAGACATAGATGACCATACGTGTTAACGCATTTGATTGTCGTTAACCACACCGAAGTCGGTAAAAGGTCAACTCAATAAAAGAATTCAATATTATCGCAAACATTGGACATTGAATCGATTGTGTCGATTTTGACAGTGAATCAATTTGAAAAGTTTAAATTGGCCAACTTGCTTCACCAACTGAAAAATAATTCGTGAATTTTAACACCATCTTTAATACAAGAGGTTAAGATTGAAGATACTATGTATAGCCTGGTGATAATGAATTCACCGTCGGTAAAAAATGTTGTTCGAATCAAATGTAACAAATATCGATCGTCGAAGAGATAGCCTTAGCAGTTGTTGAATCGATATAGACATGGCGCTTTGATTACTCGATTGAATCCAACTCGTATAAGCTCTCAGATCTCGAAGAGTCGGGCCCATGTTGTGTATATAGCCATGGCGGTAATGTCCGATACCTATCTTTGTCGGCTGGCTGTCGGACCGACGATCATTCGAATGTAACACATTACGTATTTATGTTGGGCAATTGATATAACTTGTTAAGGTATGTTAGTGTGATTATGGAGGATATATGCCATCTGCTTTGTACATAAGCAAGTTATAAAATTACAAGCACATAAGCAAGTTATTTTGCCATTTTGCTAATAGGAGACGAAATATTCGTACGCACGTCTTATGGTTTCCCTATGGGGTGCAGGGCTAGAATTGCACCCCTCCCCCCAGTCGTAAGAGGTGACGAAGAGAAAAATATATAGGTAATTATTCTCATACTCTCCGCGCAGTATAGGGGGTGGAAAGTAGTATATACCCTTAGGTACATACAATTTTACTAATAGTTTGAGTATGGGAATTTGGTTAACCTTAGATTGGCCTAGAATTCTATCACATTATCGTAGATGAAATCAGTCTACTTACATTTCATCAACAATCATAAAGTCCACTATTGAACAAACTCCTCCATTAGAGGGTGCCTCAACACGCTTGGCTGGCCTCTTGGGCATTGCATTATAAGACTGCAGATGTTCAGAAGGCCCTGCTTATGATATTTTTATCTTCGTCGCCTGTTTGTCGCCCGGCAGAAAATAAAAGAGCCTGAAACAGAAGCAAAAGAAGTATAGATACATTTTTCTATGTTTCTGTTTAGGCAGGTACTTAGTATCTCAAGCTGACCTCATTTTTACGACCAACAAAAGATTCTGCAGTACTTTACCAACTTCAAGCACTAAATTGCTAAATCACGACACAGCATGGACAGTTGAGACATTTCTGACAGTTGTTTATTGTCTTTGTCACCAGTTGCCCCATACAGCTACAGTAATAAAGGTGTGTCACAAGGCGTAGGCAGTCCCGAGATAACCCAAAACAAAAGAATGGATAAGCTAAGCAAATCCGATAACGTAAACCCAAACTTTACCAATGTGGGTTACGTTATTGTTACGCAATACCATAAAGTGCATTCCATGGTTATCGCTTCTTTTGTATTCAATTAGCCTTGCATTTGGATTGCTGATGCCTTTCACAGGGACAGTGGTAACGAGAATGGTCAGCTGTCAAAACGTCAAAATAATCAACCAGCTGCACCTCTCACATTTTGACATTTGAAGGCCACAGCGTTGCTGCATTTGCATTCCATTGAATGCTATTAAAGCTTGCTTTGTCATCGACTAGTTTCTAAGCAGCAATGGTAGAAATCAGATAATATTCATCCTCTATTTTGATTATTTATATATAGATATGGCTTTGGAATCGGGCAACAATGTTCAGTCTATTAAAGTCTTTCAGAGGTAGGTCATTTTTGACAAGATGTGATCAGATTATGCAATGAGTGACATTTTGTATCCACACCAGGCCATAAGTTTTTATACGAAAGTATGCTTAAAACGTTCATATATTATAACTCTGTGTACCCCTTTTATAAGTTGAAACTTGAAATTGTATTGTATTGTCGTATTCGATTGATAGTTAGAAATTAAAATGTTCTTGTTTATGTTTTAAAAACACGCATGCTGTAGTCGCAGGGCAATTTTAGGATCGTGGGTAGCAAACCCCATCAAGTAGTAAATCTGTCGCCAAGCACCTAACGGCGTGTTTCGGCAGCCGTCCTTGAGTTAACACAGTTTCACCTTCCATCAGGTAAGATCGAGGTTGGGGAAGAAGGGTCATGTGTGAAAAACTGAACAGGGTTACAAAGACATAACAAACACCACACCATAAAAATATGTATATATATAGTAAATCTTCATCTCAATTCAAGAATCAGATTTTTATGTGGTGATAGGGCATTTACAGCTGCCCATCTGGTTATAAAGCTAACACTCTCAAGTCGAAAAAATTATGGTTTTCAACACAAGTGACGAAGTACACTGCGCTAATCACTCTGAGATATACAGTTGTTAGTCTCATGTGCCTGTAATTTACTGGATCTTAAAGACTGCTGCCGGAACACACTAGTAGCTAGCCAGGTGAGTAGTCGCAAAATGCCCTTTAATCTTGCGGTGAAGCTTAAGCCAGCGGTAGGGATCGAACCATGGACCTGCAGCACGGCAGTCCATCGATAGTTATTACCGCTCGGCTATTACTGCTTCAAAATATGTGGTACTCTCTACGATTCTGGTATAATATTATATTGCCTGCTTTATTCGAAGTAACTTACCTACCACTGAGCCCGAGGGGCGCCGGGCTAGACCCCCCATTCTCTACCCGTGGGAGTCGTAAGAGGCGACTGAGGGTAATACAACACACCAGAAGGTGGGTAGCAGCGTTTTCTGACGAACTGATATCTCACACTGCGATCCCCAAGACGCCTGCCAAGCGTGGGGATAATGGCAAACCCCTCCATAGTGGAGGAAGCTGGAGGAGGTGCTCAGCAGAGGACAATCAGGCTGATACAGTACAGTACTTACCACTTATTTCATAAAAACTTAAGAACATCACTATTCATCGATTTACATTACGTTTACAAGCCTAAATATCAACTATTATATTTGGCAAAGGAAAATATCTTTTAATAATGACAAAATAGAATTCAACGTAACTTATATTTATGAACCACGCTGGTCAAACGAGAGCTTAAGTTGGAGTAACTTACAAATTATAATGTCCCCGCAACTGCTTGAAAATTCACTTGTGTAAAATTCCTTCAGCAAACTAGAAGCTGCAAATCACTGCAGCACCACATAGAAAATGATTAAAATTGTAAGATGTTCGTAGAGTTTGTAAGGCTAATTTCTAAGCGTTGTCGGTGACAAAGCGCGACCCGGGGCGGCTCCTGTGTCTTGCTGTAATGACGTCGTTAAATATGGACCGAGCTCAGGTGTATACCGCATGTACTATCCGGTGGGATAGTATGTGCTTCATTTACTACCTTGTTTATAAGAACATTAAGATGCAACAAAACTGAATCAGTTGTCGTAAAAACGAAAACATCTATATTGAAGATAGGCTAGGTTTTGGCCACAATCACACTTGATAGTAAGTGATGATGTAGTTGCAGATAGTAAAGAGATTTTACCAAATGAGATCTGGTTCTCAAGGCCAGCTGCCGAAATACACCATTAGTATTATTCGATTTATATTAGGTTGGCGACAGGTTTTCTACTTAACACGATTCCATGTGCTAAATACACTTCTGGACTCATCTATTGGCCCACCTTGTATTTTCAGTTTCGTTTGGTCCTAGCTAAAATTTTATATTAGGTCGAGCAAAAAGTTTTTATGCAGTTTTGAACCTAGCACATTCACAATTTCATTCAATAGTCTTTTTTTGAATTTCGAACACAGAATTTAAAGAAACAAAAGACAATTTGGAGCCTGTTTGTTGATATCAAACAATCGAATACTAAGAAAACTTGGTTTTATTGGTTTACTTGGATTTAATTCTTGAAAAAGTGATTGATATCTTTGGTTTTGCAACAAACATTACTTATTCTTAACATTAAGGTGAGGTTCTATCAATAATCTATGGATACTTCACCTGAAGTCGCCGCCCAAGCTGTGGCACTTATTCAGGCCGGACACAGCCAAAGAAACGTGAGTGCTCAACTTAATTTAAGTCGATCTGCGGTCCGAAATGTTTATCGGAGGTACCTAGAGACTGGCGGCTTTGTTTGTCGCCAAGGAAGGCCACGATCTCGGGTCACAACTGAAAGGCAGGATCGATTCATCGTGACGACCAGCTTGAGAAATCGTCACCTTACCTCCATTGAGATACAAAACCAACTTCGCGACTTCCACGGAGTATCTGTGAGCGCTCGAACTGTTCGGAGAAGGTTAAAAGAACGCGATATGGTACCACACAAGCCAGCTAATGGGCCCAAACTAACGCGAGCCCACCGAACAGCGCGCCTTAATTTCGCACGCAGTCATTTAAATTGGACACAGCAAGATTGGAGCCGTGTACTCTTTTCTGATGAGTCTAAAATTGTGTTACATGGCAATGATGGAAGGAAGAAGGTCTACCGACGTAAGGGAGAGCGTTTCGCACAATGCTGCTTTGAAGAGAGGGTTGCTTATGGCGGTGGCTCATGGACTGTCTGGGGCGGTATATCCGCGAGCGGCAAAACTCAACTTGAGGTTGTTACAGGACCACGGCTGCCAACATTAAATGCTGAAAGGTACATTCGTGAGTGCTTAGAACCTCACGTGATACCATACGCGGACTATGTGGGCCCAAATTTCCTTTTTATGCATGATAATGCAAGAGCCCATGCGGCCGGCATCGTCAGGGAATATCTTCGGGATGTGAACATCACAGTTATGGACTGGCCAGCCAGAAGCCCAGACATGAACCCTATTGAGCACATGTGGGACGAGCTAAAAAGACGTGTTAGGGCTCGTCAGCCAGTTGCCCAGACGATGCAGGAGTTGAAAACTGCCATAGAAGAGGAATGGGAGATGATCCCTCAAAATTTCATAGAGCGGTTGATAAACTCTATGCCTAATCGTATGAGAGCTGTGGTAGATGCCCATGGAGGCAACACGCGTTATTAAATTAAACCTTTATTTGATAAAACATGTTTTTTATTCAAAAATCAATTGCCTTTAACAAGGCGCATATCCGACTTGTTAGGCGTAGCTCCATGTCGTATGGTATTCTGAATTCAAATTTAAAACAATACGATCGAAAAAGATGGTAAAATGTATCAGGTTTAAAACTGCATCAACAGTTTTTGTTCAATCTAGCAATCATATTTCGGTAGGGGCCATCGAAACCTAAACTCTAAGGTGGGCCAATAGATGTGTCCAGAAGTGTACTTGAACATATTTTTAGCAAAACTTATATAATTTGCCGCAGCAAGAAAATTATATATTAATTTTGATCACATTATTGAATGCCAAGAAAAGTCCGAAACACGTTCCCTTAAAATTTTCTCAACTAAATAAAATTGCTAAATTGTGTCTGAATTATGCTTGTAAAGTAAATATCTTAATTATTTAATTTTGTGTATGAAAATAAATTAATAAAATAGCAAAATCATATTAAGAGGGACGAGAAAAGTTGCATTTTTGAATTGCGTTACTAGTTTTGTGCTATTAAGCTTACTTTCTAATTTTACCAAAACTGATTGCAGTTTCACCATCGCTGCCTTTCTTTCACTTCTACGCAGTTGAATAGTGGCATAATTTCAGCATTTGACAGCGTCTTAAGGGAGGCAGCTAGACAGAGAGCTATTCTCAAATTGCTCTACCACCAGTCAATAACGACTGCCTTTGTAAGACTGGGACCAACGGCTCTCCGAAGCACTAAAGCGCTGAGTAGTAGCCACTATCACCAATTCAAGTTTTTACTTGTATTTCTTGCAAAGAATATTCCTTAACTTACGAGTAACTGATCTTTTACCGTAGTTAAGAACGACTATAGTTAGCAGCTTAAAAAAATATAGTATAGTACACGATCAGCTAAAAAAAACTACACAGAGTCGTTTTTAACAACTGCTGAAGGCAAGCTCAGCTACGACGAGCACTGCAAAATAAATAGTGATAATTATTAATAATCGCGAGTGCCAGTAGTTCCCTTGTATTTACTTATGAAAGGTAAGTTTCTTGAGATGTAGCAGCTATAGTATAGTCTACTGCTTAACCAAATAATGGTATAGTACTCGTATGTTGACTATAGTAAATGATCAGCGCAGCGCAGTGTCGTTTATAACTACTGCTGAAGGCAAGCTCAGCTGCAAAACTGCAAAATAATGAGTGACAAGTATTATATAACCGCGAATGCCAGTGGTTCCCCTGTGTTGACTTATAAAAGCTAAATTATTAGACATGTCGCAGCACACCTGAATACATTGTCCTGACGCTCCAAAAGAATGCTATAATCAGTTTGTATAGCTGCGTGAGGCATTTCACGCATGTCTCCTAATTGTTGGGAAAGTGACTCTATAACGAACAATTGTTGAAAACAATCAGTTGAAAGGACGCGCTTACGTTTTACTGGTTAGAACGTTTAGCATTCTTGATTGTTGAATTGTCGGCGTTTCAATACCCAGTTTTGGATTTTTCTTGTGTAAAGAAAGCTACATAAGTTAATATCAATAACGTATCATAATATGTAGTACGACGTAAGAATGACAGTCTTAACACCATATATTTCGCCAGTTATGTATGTGTTTTGAAATCATATACTGGGCACAGTTTGAGACCCTACACTGCTACTAAAAAATGATTGTTGTACGTAAAACTACTGTCCGATCCAAGAATCCAACCCAGAACTTCAAGGTTTTTTTTTGTCATTGTGACGGAACAAGCTCGAGGCCCACCTGATGTTAAGCGTACCAACCTCTGCCTATACCAGATGCATTTCGTCACAAGTTACGAATTGCACTGCGCCCGTCACCTTGAGACACAGTTGTTAAGTCTCTTGTGCCTGTCATTTCACTGGCTCTCTAGGACTGCTGCCGGAACACACCGTTAGGTGCTTGGCGACAAATTTTCTACTTGAGTGTGGTCGCTAGCCTGGCGGGCATTCGAAAAATGCCCTTCCACCATGTGGTGAAGCTGAAGCCCGCGGCGGGATCCGAACCATGGACGGCAGTCCATAGCCAATGCCACTGAGCCATCACTGCTTCATAAAGGTTCCAACGTGATGCTTGACGCCGCTTAAACATGGAGGCCTTTGCATTCTAACCTATTTAAATTTTTAAGCACTAGTACTGTGGAGCTTCCATAGTCGTTCTTGATCGATCAACAAGGCTAAGCAACGTTCGCTGCAGTCATGATTTAGAAGAGTGACCTCTAGCAGCATTTACTACTGAGCGCTTCGCCCTATTAAGGGGTGTTTCCTCCGCAGCACGGAATTGCCTGATTTTAGGTCACATTGAAAGTGAACTCGTCTCGAAAGGATCATTACTTGGATTCAGAAAAAAAATATGTACGCACGTTAGAGCAACAAAGCCGCGCTAAAAGTTTTTTCGTCACTGATTCATTAGTAAGTAAAAACATCATAAGTACAGCTGTTTTAAATTGTTTTTGGAACTCCTTCACAAGGATAATGAATAATTACACCTCACTTTCTCGACAATGTGATCAATTACATATGTAACAAAATTTTGTAGAAAATTTTTAAATCAGAAAATGGATCCATATGAAAATTATTATTTTCCCTAATTTTTCGTATTTCGAGAAACAAAATGTCGTAGCCACCACGTGCAGCGCGCGTTGTGATTGAACTTTATTTAATTCATGTTTTGTTTTATTTTTTCTTAATTCTGTTATGTTCTAATTAATCTGAAATGTCACCTTTGGTCAATCGCCGTCGGTCCCACTTGTTGTCTTAGGATGGCAGTTGTTATAGCGCGGTTTAGCATTTTGCTGATGCCCACTTCAGCTAGCATGGTAGCCAAAGGGCGCTACTAGAGGGTGGTCTCCTTCCGTCCTCCCTCTAGTACAAAAGCGGTCGCCAAGTACATAACTGTGCGTTCTGGCAGCTGCACTGGAGAGCCAGTAATTCTAGGTTAGTAGGACCAACATCTTCGGCCACATCATTGCTTACCATCAAGTGAGGTAGTGGTACAAAATTAGCCTATCAGCTAAAAATAAAAATAACTGTGTAGCTTGTGTGAAAATTTAGTGTTACTTACCACTATTTTCCGTAACGGTTATGCATTTTGTTGAAATTTTGAAAACTCGGTGATTTACTTACTGACCGGTTCCCAAGGGAGTGCCATATATTCAATATGAAAGAGAAGTCACGAGCCGAAGCTTGTTTGTTACATATTAACGAAAATAAGCATGCAGCTCAATACTTGTTTGAAATATCTCAACACTGTTACTCGTAGCTAACAATCATTAACTATATCTGACAAATGCTTCCTCATAACTTTTATCTTTAAAACATTGTAGGAAACACTTCGGTGCTCGGCGATAAGATTACACTTAAACAACGATTCTTTTTGGACAAAGTGCGTCGCAACTATGAATTAATCTCTGTATTGGTGCAGTTACAGTGTAGTCTGAACACAGTGATTATGCATCCTTCGAACCCAAAACTTAATAACTAAAGTACATATTAAAAACTAACAGCAATGTTCTGAAATCCAACCCTTTACTCATGTTTTTACTGCAGTGAAATTGGATGAAAAATTAACAAACTGAAAATGATGATGTTATTATGATAAAATAAAAATATCAAATTAAATTCTAATGCAAAAAAAGATTGTGTGAAGTTTACATTAATATGTAATACAAGCTATTGAATATGTTAATATTTGTATTTTTATTATTTGAGTGAGCTATGGTAAAACATATTTCAATAAAACTGCGATATCAATAGGGAACTCATACCTTATGGATGTATTCTGCATTGCGCATACAATACATACGTTCAGTTAGAATGTAGCTGTTCCGAAATAAAAAGTGTAAAGACAGTACTGACGCTCACAAGAAAATCGGAAAGGTCGAATCGGACTTATGAAGTACCAAAGCGCGCGAACGAATCAACAGTTCATGTGTTTTTAATGAGTGAGACTATTCAACCAAAATAACAATACGGAAAGTCTCAAGTAATTTTTTAAGTAGAAACAGGAAAAGGGAGAAACTTTTGTTGTTTATTAAGGCTGCCTACCGTTCCACACGAAAAGCGATTTGAGCGATGTCATCGCCATTCCGAATCAACGAAATCGCGCTAACGATGATCTATATGACGTCACGGATTACGTCATTACATACTCCATATTCTGATTTCAACGACCACGCTACAAACTGAAATCACCGCCGAGTTGTCAAAACTGACATTTTGTTTATACGTGAGTGAGTGCATTCTGTACATGTGTGCTTCAACGAGGAGCCAAACGTTAGTAGCTTTTTTTTTTTTTATGCATGATAGGATAGCCTTTGACCACTATCTCACCTGATGGTAAGTGATGATGTGGTCGAAGATGTTGTTCAGGCTAACCTTGAAGTACTGGCTCTCAAGGACAGCTGCCGGAACACACCGTTAGGTGCTTGGCGACAAATTTTCTACTTGAGGGTGGTAGCTAGCCAGGCGGGCATTCGCAAAATGCCCTACCACCATGCTATAACGACTGCCATCCTAAGACAACAACCGGGACCGACGGCTTAACGTGCCCTCCGAAGCACGGAAACGCTCAGTAGTAATGTCACTAGCGGTCACCCATCCAACTCCTGACCGCGCGCGACGTTGCTTAACTTTGCTGATCGGTTGAGAACAGCTAAGTAAACTTCGCTACGAGCGCCTTAAAATTAGCTATTAATTAATTTTTGGCCCCGTGGCCGTCATTTATGTGAGCGAGATTACGACCGTTTTGATACGTAAGATTGCAATGATAGCTGTTTGACACTGTTCACACTACTCTACCGCGAAGTCGTGAGCGTTGTAAGCACCGGTTGATGACGTCACACGGAATTTATGTGTAGCTGTCAGTACATTTCGGAACGATGTTGAGCACCCTCAAGTAGAAAATCTGTCGCAAAGCACCTAACGGTGCGTTCCAGCAGCAGTCCTTGAGAGCCAGTGAAATTACAGGCTTAACAACTATGTCTCAAAGTGACGGGCGCAGTGCAGTTCGTGACTTGTAATGAAATGCATCTGTTAGAGTCAGAGATTAGTCCGCTTAACATTAGGTGGGCCTTGAGCTTGTTTCGTCATAATAACACAAAAAAAAAACACTCACGCTACTCTAAGCGCAAATCGACAAAGGTGCATCAATATCTAACTATAGATATTTTTATTCTGTTTTGGTTATTGGCTCATATATCAACTATGTTTCATATTTGGATTTCATGTGTCGATCTAGACCGAACACATCTTAGTTCGTACCTAGAAATATAATTTTACATATGCAGGTTTATTTTAGAAAAAGAATGATCTTCGTAACTGTTTGAAAAAGTTTTTTGACATTGCAGTGGCCTTATCGCTTCCTCTGTCGAACATTGGGCCTATTGTCGCAAGATTAGTTCATGATTCATTACGTTTGTTACCTAAGTTCGGAAACTAGATAACGTCGGTCAACGACCCCGCAGGCTCGATTTCAGGAACTGTATCGTTTCTTTGGAGTTTGTTTATGTCAATAATAATATTTTTGTAGTTTATAGGCAGACTATGAGTAACAAATCTTTTTTAAATTTCAATCTTACCTAAAGATTGAAGGTACTTTTCTTTAATGGTATTTAGTACTTTACTTATTTTTATAGATATACTGCATCAAGTTTTTAAATAATAATATTAACTTTAACTTCATTGTTTCTCTTTATCTACATTAATTGTATAAAGGGGAAAGATTTGTATTTTTGTATGTAACGAATAAACTTCAAACTACTGGACCGATTTGAATCCTTTGTTATCCGCGATGAACATAGCCTTTATGCATATGTTCAAAAATGTGTTTCTTTTTTTATTTTTTGTTAAATACCCGGGAGAAGCCGGGGCGGGCTGCTATTTCTGGAATAAAATAATAACCTTGACATGTTACAATCTTGTCCAAATAAATATATATAATTCGTGGACTAAGGAAAACAGATAAAAGAAATGTAATGCATACGAACACACAGTTTATGAGACCTTTATACCCGCACAATTAATTAGACTTGTAGAACATAGACTTATTATGTATAGGTTTATTTGCATAACATGACTAAAATTTTAAATATTGGGACGACAGTCCAATTAATACAAACAAATACCTATTTGATACAGCCAAATTTTAATCTAACTAACACTTGATCAATTAAATTTAATTAAACCAATTTAATCAACTCAAGTATTTTTCTGTCAGATGGTCCCCAATGACTTCAATATTTTCAAAAGTCGAACTCAAGTGTAAAACAAAACGAGTGGCGACGGTACACAAAAACAGTCACGACAACCGCATTCAGAGCTCAAACTGTGCACTACCGAAAGGGCCACTCATAGCAAACAACGTGAGGGTAAATGCCTAGTCATCCTTGGAGCCACATTTTCAAAGCTGACAAGTCTTAAAAAACAGACCAATTGCGATTTAGGCCCGCACTTCTAATTTTTATTATGAGCTATCAACTAATAAATAAAGTTGGTTTATTGGTTTTATGGGTAACAGAATACCAACCCAGTAACAAAAGTCTGTCAACTTTGACAACTTACCATTTCATTACTAAAATAATAACATCTAAATGACTGGACACCTCACATACCAGGTTAATTATTTTTTATTCATCTCCTTTTTAATGTAGCATCCGACCCTGAAAAATTAGATTTAAGATGTCTTTATTACCATAAGTATATTACCACAATTATACAGAATTAGTTAACATGGATTGGAGCGGATTACAATTATTCAATTAATTCAATGCTTTATTTGATTTTGGGTCAACATGAATTATGCAAATTTTGACAATCAGGCAATTAGCAGATAAGGAGGGGTCTGTAGCTTGTAAATGTCTCACAATTGGCACAATGTCCACAAAAATAACCCACAATCCGAAGTTATACCCTAAACTGATTAGTTTCTTCTTGGCTTCGGGATATAATTTATTTTACCAAGAAATCTCCTTGCAACTCGGATATTTTATGAGTAATGTAATATTATATACATACTTTTTAAAATTATTGTTTAAAAATCAAGGGTATTGATTTTGATTAAAGTTTGATATGAACATGCGAAATGATTAAAGTTAAATTTGAATTCGTAAATCACTAAAAGTTATAAATAAAGAGTAATAAACTCAGTGGGGTTAATGTTTCAAAAACTATATATAAATAAATTAAAAAAAAAAGTATAATTGCACAAAAACCGCATTAATTTATATATGGAAACATTTTAACTGCAATATTCTCGTTATAGAAGATGAAGTATATTTTCATCCAGTAAACTTCAACGTAAAGGAGAACTCTCAAGCATTAGGTACGTATGTACCTAATGCTTGAGAGTTCTCCTGTAGATATCAAACCATGAAAATAAATATGCAAGTACCTACCTAAAAGGTGAATAATTCACTTTTAGGTAGGATTTAGTTGTTCACTCGGCTGTAACTTGAAGGTGTTGTGAAACAGGCTCTATTGACCACAAGGGTAGCTCTACACTGGTCGGCATCTGAACAAATTTGGATGGTTGCCCGTACAAACTGTCAATCATATTTCAATAGAACCTAATGAATTTTATTAAACCGTGGTGTTTTTTCAAAGGATATTGTTTAGGTTGTTTTTATTAAACGCCATGTGGAATGTGGCCGTTCGAAAACATGTTTATGTTTTTCTCTAGTCCGGTAGCTTGAGTAAATAAATATAAGACACATATTTAAATGCACAAATTGTTATGTGAATTAGTCAGTAAGTACGGTAATCATTTGCCTTAAGAAACTGTAATTACTAGCACTTTACCTGCCTAAAGAACAATATAAAGTTAATTTTTCTTCGCCCGTCCACGAAACTGAAGTGTTTTAAGTAAACAAGTTTCGTTATTGGTTTCGAAAGAGATATTATTTTTACTATACGTAACGCGTTTTGTTGATGTTATCCTTATAAGTCATATATTTTAGATTATAAAGAAGTATTTTCTACCTATAGATTAACATCCTATATACCAAAGAGTAAATTAACTCTTTCATAACCATGTCTCAATTAAGAGAGGTGTTAGGTTTTATACAATGTTAAACGTAGTACTTATTTACGTGCATATTGGCCACACTTATCATTAATTCAAAGCAAGTTAGTAATAATTCCGTCTATTTTCATTCTACGACTTTTCATCTTAGCCTATATCATCGCTTAACAACAGGCACATATTATGTGATAACAAGCAAGATTAGAAGTGGCAGGGTCGTGGTTCTATTATTTAATTGAATTTATATACTTTATAAAAAAATCCAACGATCTAAAACAAATACTAAATGTATCCAAAAGCACAGTTTCTTGAATGTAATTTTAATAATCCACAAGTCATTTTTTTTTATTTGCCTACTATCCTCAAAACATAATCGAACATAACTTACTTGGAAACTTACAAAAAAGCAGTAAAAACCTATCAAGCCTATCAATCAATGGGTTTCATAGATGGAATTTGTACATACATTACTTGGGCCTTGGTTCGAGTCAGGCGTGGGAAAATGTGTCCAATTATCCAATTTGCAACATGAAACGCTGTGGTTATCAGCTGATATGTTTGATCATTACCTATTTCTGACAGGTATATTGTTCGCTTATATTGAACACTTATACCGCTAACATATAGTGCCTGGAATATGTGAAACCAAATTTCATAATGTATTGCGATACCTATGTATGTTACGGGTTAATGCTAGAATAGTGAGTGAAGGTAACTATAGCTTTAGCCGGTTTTATTGGAATTATTCAAGCAATTAAAAATCTGAAAATAAATAATTATTGTACGTATATCATCATTATTTTGGACAGGTTCCGTAAAGTCTCGGAATAGAAAGATAGTAAGAGAAGAATAAAGAAAAAAGAGTAGAATAAAGTCACTTTTCAGTATTAAATATCTCGAGAGTTAACGCAATATGTCTAAATATCTACTATGCAGTAATTTGTTTTGCTCATTATATAAATATATCATAAAATTAACTTTTACATCTGATCCTAACCCGCGGCGGCAAAAAAGGGGTATTATCAGTTTGAAGCCTTTGTCTGCCTCGTGACTCCGTAGTTTCAAGAAACTGTGTCAATGAAAATTTGCAATGATTCATATTTATTAACTTTCTTTGACGTAAATTTGATCAACCCTTTCCGAGATCAGCTAAGGGTTTCTAGTTTGGGCATATATCACTTTTCTTGATATGACCTTTTTAATAAGCGACAAATTATATAAAAAAGGAGGCTATGTGCCTGTAATTTCTTTCCATGTTTACGTGATGTCAAACATCGTGGTTTTGCGAGTACTGGCATTCTATTGGTCCTGAACCCAATGGATTGATGCGGGATGACGGCAAAAGGCCCCATGGTATAACTTTAATTCCATTGTAGATGGAACGGTCTTTGCGATTGATGCAACATGCGTTGACATTTTAACACCACCGATGCTGTTTCAATGGGGAAAATCTCAACAGGCGCAAATATGTAAACTTAGACAGACGATATATGTTGTAATAATGCAGCCAGAATTTTGAGCATATTGCCCTCCACCCGAGGTTTATTAGAATTTTAGTGCTATATTTTTACCCAATTTATTTTTAATTTAAATTGTCAATTGATATGAATGAAATATTATTGATATATACATAAATAAGATAATAACATCAAAAAACTTAATTTCTTGGTCAGTGATCATACAAACAGCTTAAAGCCATCGTGAAGAAAGGTTAAATCACTGGCAATTTTCGCGTTGTATACATCATAAAATGCTTAGTGGAAAGTTCCCTTTAAGTATTTTAGATAATGACGCCCATCTAAAACACTTGAGCGGATCGCGTCATACCAAATTATGATTAATATCAAGCTAGTTAACGGGCCTCTGATACGACTGGTATGGCAAGTAACAGTTGCGGCCCCTTAGGCACGGATGTCCGTATCTCTCTCCAGTCCCATCATTTGTTTGCTCTTAAAGACCGGTCTCGGCTACTGCTTCAAATTCATAATTTTTCAATGAGCCTTTTTTCTACTTCGCCTCGCTGACAACAACGCTTATGGTTCCTCTGATAAGATCGCCTTGTGCACCATTAGCTAAAGTGATTGACGTAGTTGGTTTGTTGTCAGTAATTTTGTTTGAAATTTAGAGCGACGAACGTGGCTTTTTGTTCGTTAAATTGCGTATAGTAATGTTGACACGGGTTTGTTCGATAATGTTTTTCAATTACGTCGGTTCGATAAAAAGAAAAAAGATTCGACACACTTGGAAATAGCAATAACTCAGACGCAAGTCGTAACAAAGCCGTCGCTCGTTAAATTTGATAGCAAATTGTCAACTCGTGGATTCTCTTAGATATTGCTGCAAATCCAATTAGCAATAAAGTTTGACCTAAATATATCTCTCATATTATGCAATTCGTCTCGGTTATACCTGTACAGTACCCCTCACAAATAATTGTAAATAAAGTTTCACTTACGGTATGTTTTTTATCGGTGTTTACGTAATTATCCAATTTCTCAGCTGAGTTTTGATACGTGGAAAGCAGAAAATAATTCTCAATTTAAGGACAATGGCAAAAGCATAGAATGAGGGATATTGAAGTCATAAACTACACTTGAGGCATTATACTGTAATGTCACAGACGGATGAATAAGTCGAATAGATAAGTTGCGAAATCGGTAAACACAAAACAATGATTCAGTTAGAGTAATTATCGAAGACACAGTTGCATAACGGCATCTGCTATCGGCAGAGACAATGAGACATAGGACTTGGTAGCCACGGACTGAACGGACAAGTAATTTCGGTAGTAATTTGAGATTGCTTGCATTATTCAAATAATGTATGAATTAGTTAGGCGTATTATTTCCGTAAGTTTCATTAAAAACGGGACGTATTTTTTCTGAAGCAATGATGGCCGAGCGGTTATCGCTTTGGACTGCGGTGTCGCAGGTCCCTGGTTCCAACCCGACGCTGGCTTGAGCTATGCAGGGAGGGCAGTTTGTGAATCCTCGCCTGGCTAGCTACCACCCTCAAGTAGAAAATCTGTCGCCAAGCACCTAACAGTGTGTTTCCGGCAGCAGTCCTTGAGAGCTAGTAAAGTTACAGTGAATTTCGTCGTTGCGACGAAAATAGGCAGAAGTTACTGCTTAATATGGTCTAACAGGTGGTCTGCGTGCTAGTTTACTCAATATAATATTAAAAAAAAATATTTATGTATTAAAAATGGATAAAAAATAAAACACTATTAAATTATATTTTTTTTTATTAATTCTCTAACTTTGCATAAAATTATTTGCATACTCTTTGACATCTTCTTCTGGTGATTAAATTGTAACAAACAAATAGAACTTACAAATTCCATGGTCATGAGTGTGTGTAGGATGGCACAAGAGCTATACGTTTTTTTACCTTTAAAAGTATTTTGTCTGCTACTGTCATTGTGCAAAATGATATGGCGTTTACAGTTATTTTTAATAGCCTCCAGCAAAAAAATGGTCAAGACGTAATAATTATTATTCACTCTAAGACAATTTTTCAAAGCAACAGTTACCACGTATCCAGTTTAATTTAAAAACGAAGTTTTCAACTTTTCTGGGGTTCAATTTTCACGTACGCCACTTTGATTGGTTTCGACTCACATTGAAAGATTAAAACGGTGGGCTCAAACGATCGGTTGCTGGTCTATTTTGGGGAATAGGTATAACTCTACGTTTCGTCGCCTGTTCCTACAGAAACAAAAACAAAACATATCAAAATAATGTGTTAAGGTTCAGTTCCGGAAACATATATGTTTCCGGTCTTATATCTTATATAAGGCGCTCTGTTGAGCGCCTTATATACAAAAATATATTCCAATGGATTGTTTCACACAGTGAGATTATTTAATACGTTTTATTATAAAATGAAGCTTGCGGATACTAACATGTATCATGTGGTCTGTGATGTTTTACATTTGTCTTTGAGAACTGCAGATGATCTAAGCAAAATTGCCAGGAAAAGGAGAAACTATAAATATAATATATTCCGTAGCATTACGTACTAATAAGTTATACATTCTTCTTTGAAGCGTAAAAGTTCTGGAAAATAGCCAGAGTCCTCTTTTCTGCTTATTCCATTTTGTAAAACTTTGGAATCCTTGGTGGTGAGTTTATTGATACTTATAAAAACTTGAGATCGTTATCGTGATATGGAACATTTGCAATTATATATAAGGTTGCTAAAACTTTAAGTTATTAAGAGCAAAGGATAAGCTACAATCGATTGTCTATTAAAGAAAACGCATTTTTCGCTGAAATTAAATCTTGAAAACCGCAATTTATACCGCTTTACATGATTTTCGGTCCTTTTTAATCTATAATAGAAACTGTGGAACAGTAGGGTGCCGGTCACCCAATGTCGTGACCGGTCGCAATGTGGTACAATTTGTAGACGATTTGCGATAGACGTGGCGAAATTGAATATTTTGATTGTGACTAATAGATGAAGATATTGTTATTGTGGTAGTCGATAATGATTGTGATTGGACGCCTGGTTTCCTTTCAACATGATTGAAAGGGACAAGTTACAAAACTAAAATGAAATGCATTGAGATACAGATAATTTATGCGATTACAAACTTACCGACAGGATATCGAAACTCAGCAAGTTATCATCAGTTTTTTTTAATGACTGTATCAGCCGGACTGTCTATTGCTGAACACAGCCCCCTAATATGGGGGGAGGGGCTGTCGCCCTTTACGACACCTACGGGTATAGATGAGGGGGTGACTTTCTAGCCCGGAACCCCACGGGCTTTATTGACTAAGTCCTCTTTAATTATTAAGCTACATTACCAGTAATGCACACCGAAAATAATATATAATATAAAAAAAAATATATAAAAATACCGATAAAAATAGTAAGTTTTTAAACCATTTGTCCTGCTTACCATAAACGGAATCTAGTTTACCTCTGAGTTCTGCTGACTGAGTTCAGGCTAACTGCAACAAAGTGATAACACGCAATCGCTAATCCCGCCGACGACCGAGCGCTGTAAATCTATCCAATACAAGGTATAAAACTGCTGGAATTGACATACCAATATATAAGAAGAATAAGAAATAGTTAATGCCGAAAACATAATATATAGTAATCATTCCACACCGTCTCGGAGACAACGTGAGGTGAGATATGCCCTCGTATGCCTGAATACCTGTGGTTATGTATGTATCTAAATGTTGGGCAACCAAATTGGCTCCTGAATTGTTTGTTGCTAATTAATAAAATACTTTTAATACATTCCGTTTCGTCAACTCTCAATATTCATTTCAGCCATTTTAGTATATCCTCACAATTCGCCAAAATCGTTTCGCTATCCTATTTAATATGCATACATATCTGTCACTCTTTTCTCTAGCTATCTAAAACTTCTGAATTATTTAGATGAATGCCCTGATGTTTGCCTATAGTGATTCATTTGTAAGTTCTAAATCATTTGTCGCGCTCTTGTCACCTAATTATGCTCATAAAAAAAATCCAGTAATGACTCTTCTAGTTAATATGAACAAAATAATCTGTATTATGTACAGCGTATTTGCAAAATCCCGAGTTTATCCGATTTCGATGCATTCGTCATCAGTCGCGCGTGGTGTGCGCTTTTACATGTTAATGTCCTTTCGTTAAGGCTGTTACGTTGGCTAGTTCAGTAGCATTGGCATTAATTGGGACTACAAATGCCTGATGTTCCAGTACAGCAGAATCTAAACGCGCCGAATTGAATGACAATTAGGCAAACCTTATATTTCCGTCTCCGGTGGATTCAAACATTCGCACAAAATTTCACTAAAATCTGTTGCGCCATTTTGCAGGTGAATTACAACAAACTTTTACTTACTTTCATATTAATATGACACCATCTAGTGCTGACATAAAAAAGACAATTGTACAAGTTGGATACAGTTGAAGCGCTCGTAGCGAAGTTTACTTAGAGTTGTTCTTAACCGATCAGCAAAGTTAGGCAACGTCGCCCGCGCTCACGTTTTGGATGGGTGACCGCTAGTGACATTACTACTGAGCGCTTCCGGGTTTCGGAGGGCACGTTAAGCCGTCGGTCCCTGTTGTTGTCTAAGGATGGCAGTCGTTATAGCATGGTGGTAGGGCATTTTGCGAATGCCCTCCTGACTAGCTACCACCCTCAAGTAGAAAATCTGTCTCCAAGCACCTAATGGTGTGTTCTGGCAGCTGTACTTGAGAGCCAGTACTTCTAGGTTAGCCTGAACAACATCTTCGACCACATCACCACTTACTATCAGGTGAGATAGTGGTCAAAGGCTAACCTATCAGGAATTAAAAAAAAAACATTGTAACGGCGCAAGAGCAAGAGAATAACCCATCGTCAATCAACAAATCTAAGAGATCGACAATGTACTGAACCGTCAGCTCGTAACAATATGATCTTATCACACTAATACTAATTACTAGTAGCTCTGTGAGCTGAAGAAGAACCGGAATATATATTTTATACGTTTTCATCCGTATTAGAAAAAAAAAAAATTATAATAATAATTTCCCAAATATATTTTAAACCCTATCCACACACTTGAGAAAATTTTTAAAAACTGAATTGAAAAAAGTCCATGCAGGTAATTATCAAACCCGCGACATGTAGACGAACAATACCAGAAATATGGACAACGAAAGATTTTTGCCGATGCTGAAACGGAGACGCTTCGCTCGCCCTTCGGACTCACTCAGTCAATTATATTACTTATTATGTTATTCCTTAACGCAGAAACGGCTGAACCAATTTGGATGATACCTTGGGATACTTTTCATCACAATCATCACAATTTTTCATCATTATCTACGTGGCTGGAACCGCGGGGCGCACATAGTATTATAAATCTCAAAGTATTGCTGACGCTGTTTTTTTTTCTTTATTTAAAACATTATATTGTACCAGTACTCCCAAAAAGGCGGCAAAAAACACTTACTTTTAGCCTGGTAAGCCTATGTAATAAAATACCGAGCACAGTATCGCACCCCGGTCTTACTGAAAATTTGTCAGAAAAACCCAAACAGTGTCTCATCAGATCGAATTCAAGACTTCGACATTAGACATCGATAGTTACAGTCTCGATTGTGCGCTCTAAGAGACACAGTGTATTCACACTTCGTGTAGAAGCGAAACATTCTTCCGGTTTTTTACGCAGCGTTTGTGACGTCACGTAGGCCGGAATTGTCACTAGATATATTGTTTATATTTCTTAAATGTTTTATTAATTTAATGTTTTCTTAGAATATATTTAAATATTTGTTATTATTAAATATGGATCTCCGCAAAGTAACGCCTGAATCTATTCATTAACTTCGAAAACACAAAGCAAAGAAAGCCTTACACGCGCGATTAGGCAGTATATTATATAAATTAACTTTTATAAATAGTTTGAACATAAACAATTATAATAAGGCATAGATTAACAGGATTATAGATAAACGATGGGCACGGAAACGATACACCGCTAAGATCTACGATACCATAGAACGATGATCGATGGCCTGATACTCGTTAACTTTTCATTGGGAAGCCCTCGGGAAGGCCCATTGAGATAAATAGAGTTATAACGTTTAATCACTCGGCCCTTTTGTTCTGGAACTTGTTTTGGTTCACTTAATGGTTTGGCTGGAGGCGAAAATACACAAGACATTTTTTTGGGAGTTTGATCTAGTTTTGATCGGCCTTGTTGTGAGTCGCAAAAGCGTCTTTTTGGAATTTGGAGGGTCTTGGTTCAATCTCTTTGAATTTTTTTATTTATTAAGGTTTTTCAACAGACTTAACACGAAACAAGCATATCATACTAAGTTCAATAGACAAATTACAGCGAAAGTCCAATTACAGGTAAACACACATGCCTAACAAACGGCTTATATGTGGAGTGAGTTAAGCAAAATCGTCATAAGGTGACGAATCACTGATGATGTTTTAACGCATATGCACTTACAAAGTGTATTATGCAAGAAGTGCGCGAAGTTGTTTATTACAATCGATACGGGTTTTAGGCCTAAGATCGAAGATCGAAGATGTAAATGGAGTAGAGATTGTAATAAACAACGCGCACGAGTTTCATACGACGTTTTCCAACACACTTGCGAGAAACGAATACGAAAATTTCGATACGAAAATATTTTCTTGATCTTTTTGATAGCAATAATAATCTGGTTTATAATTAAATCTTCTAAAGTTCTACTTCAGTAGGTACAAAAACTCTTTGGTTTGGTTTTATATGAAAAACGAACGAAACAAACAATAATCTCCTTGATGAAGTGTGGAAACGTTGTTTTTTTATAATTTAAAACACTAGTGCGGTAAAGTTCAAAAGAAGCACGAGTGCGTAACAAACTATATTATGACACTAAAATCGGTGCATTTAAAGGCCCGTTACGAGCGAGTGTGTTGAAAAGTGTATTATGGAATGGAATGGATCTAGACAGTTAACAGAAATTCTCGTTAGCAGTCCGGAGTCAACGGGACCTAAATATGTCTAGTGACTTTTAGACACCTCTGTATAAACATTCGGGGATTACAGGCGTGACGATTAGTTTTTTTTGAGTTTTGAATGCTTTATGGCTTATTATAATAAACTTTTTGAACCATTGAGGGCTCAGTGGCATTGGCTATGGATTGCCGCGCAGCACGTCCATGGTCCGAATCCCGCCGCGGGCTTGAGCTTCACCGCATGGTGTAAGGGCATTTAGCGAATGCCCGCCTGGCTAGCCACCACCCTCAAGTAGAAAATCTGTCGCCAAGCACCTAACGGTGTGTTCTGGCAGCAGCAGTCCTTGAGAGCCAGTGAAATTACAGGCACATGAGACCTAACAACTTTGTCTCAAGGTGACGGGCGCAGTGCAATTCGTGACTTGTGACGAAATGCATCTGTTATAGGCAGAGGTTAATCTGCTTCACATCAGGTGGGCTTCGAGCTTGTTTCGTCACAATAACATAAAAAAAAACTTCCATACGTTTATGTCAGAACTGGGTGGTGTCGTATAATATAAAATAAGTATATGTAAAATAATAATCGTATGATGTAAAAATAATAAGAAAAAATGTGTATGAGAGGGTGTGTTTGAATGTGTAAGAGAGAGTGTATATGTGTGATTGATACACACGCTCATGCAAGGGCTAATGGGGTGTCTATAAAATTGGATACGTACCGGGGGAGTGAAAAGAAAAAAAAAGGCTTGTTGAGCAAAGTCGAAGAGTTTTTTTCAAACGTTGTTTTGATATAAAAAAAAATCGTTCTTTGTTGAAAACAACGACGATTTCCAGAATGTACATTTTTGAAGAGCCGTGTTGTAGCTTACTTAGTCGTTCGTGACCGATCAACAAAGTTAAGCAACGTCCGCTGCGGTCAGGACTTAGTGACTAGTGGCATTAGTGCTGAGCGCTTCAGTGCTTCGGAGGGGACGTTAAGTCTACGAAGGCAATAATTCTAGGTTAAGCTGAACAATATTGTTGACCAGGTCATTACTTACCTTTATGTGAGATAGTGGTCAAAGGCTAGCCTATCAGCTATAAAAGAACCTGATAGATACAGTCTTCAGAGCTTCAAGTACAGAGTGAACAGGTATCTTCTGGGCAAGTATGTACTTACCACCAGGTGACACTGCGGTCAAATGCTAAGCTATCAAAATTTTAAATCATGTACCAAACTACATCAACATCAGTTTATACATACGAAAATAATTTTAATATTGTTATGTTTGCAATAACGCCTGCTTGGCGAATTACATTACAAAATTACAAATATACGAGAGAAAAAAATTATCTCCATCCCGATACGATGGTTGAAGAAACGAGAACAAAACTTAGAGTTATGAGTCATTGTGTCATGTTAGCTCAATCGGTTAGAGCATACCTGGCTAAAGGGGTGGATGGACGTGGGTTCGAATCCCGCACATGAATATAAATATTTATGGAATCGTTTTAGAGAGACCTTCATTTTGATACCACACTCAAAGGGTTTCGATTAGATTTTTTTTTCATTATATGGCGTTTAATGTGTGCCAGTATTTTTTTTATTCCTTTTTACGTACCCAGTGTCACTTGCGCTTTTAAGACAAATCTAACGATATCTCTTTCATTGAAATCGGTTAAGCCGTTAAGAAGTTATGGTAGAATAAAGAAACTCACAAACATACATACGTACATACATGAACCCCGAAAACATAACACTCCTTTTTAGGCAATCGTGTAAAAGACACGATAGAAACACAAATTTAGAATAGATTGACGGTACTTCCGTAGTAATATTAAATAAACATCATAATGCAACTCATTGCCATTAATTTACAATAATTTATGGGACCATTTCAAGTATCATTAAAAAGGGAAAAGTAAACCAAATTCCCGAACCGATAATTTGTGAGCGCGCGACACCCATTTCATGGAGTTGTTACGTTTTTTTCTACACAAGAAACTGTGTGGCGACGTCGTTAACTTGTTTATTTCTTTAGGGACTCCAATTTACCACATGTTGCTCTCGAACTCTATAAAAAATAATATCCACATGATTTCACGTAATTTGTATCATGTTATGACGAAAGTCCGTGTGTTTTAGACCAATTTCTTCCCAAACCGTTATTAACAAGTAACCGTATTTTTTGTAGGAAAAAAGTTAACGAGTAAGAAACGGGATGCACGATGCTACATCTAGTTAATGAACTAAAAGGATACGAAACACCGACTTCAAATTGTTTTTATAAATTATTATAGGAGATATTTTTTTTACTTAATAACTAAGTTTTCTGGAATTCGTGTTGCTACTGAATACGAACGTTAATAAGAAATTCTGATACAATGAAAATAGGATGAGGTTATACTCTATTGTCAACATTTGGTGGTGTCTAATTCATAGAATACTACAATCTTATGATGCAAGATAATTCAAGCTGAAGTTAATAGAAGTCAGTGTTAAACATCGATAGAGTATGCAAAGCTTCCCAAAGTACATTCTTGAAATATTTGCTTATATAATTTATATTCGGCCCGAAACGAATCATCGTTATGGGCCGTATTTCAATATATGAACATAGCGTTACAATCGGCGCTAGTAGAAGATCGAAAACTAATCGTTGTTGAATAGAAATTACCTCAAAATGCAGCGCTTAATGCGCGACGGATGTATTAAGTAGAAATAAATTCTCGAATTTATGTTATCCCCTTTATGGTTGTGCTTAGCGAATGTTAGATTATTGATTTCAATCACCAATTTTTCTTCATTAATGACCACCACTGCGACGGGACCGAATCTTCTTGGTGTTATGACTTCTATCACCGATATTTTATCTTTTACACCATAAGCAGTAGAACTACGCTATTTAGCGAATACAAACAGCCTACTTTAAATTTTTCTCTATGATTATAGAATTCTCGGAAAACGCGGTAGCCGTCTCTGATTCGTTATAAGGAATTAAGATGATAATTAGGCAGTAAGACGCCGAGATTCCATCGTTTTAATTCAATTTACTTGTTCTTTGTGTTTTAATTTTAACTTATTCATTGTTAGCGGCTGCTTTTGCTGGTATTCTCGTTTTAATTAGTTGAAGAGAAATACCAAGTTCATTAAATTAGATTGACGTAGGATTAGGAATTAAGAAGGTACTTTGTTTAATATCAATCTCAGTTAATTAGGTCATTGCTTCCGTTATCATAATGATCTATCTGTTGGGTCATGAATCGTAAATAGGGAGTTAAATTACCGATCAACATCTGACAAGGAACTGTAATATTAGTAGACTGTATTTAGTAGTCAATAGCTATTTTTCTTTAACCGGCGGTATAAATTTATTAACAAAATATTATGTACTATATACAACACTACAGCTAGTACAATAAAAGTATTTAGACAACCTATAAGTCATTGCAGACTCACAGGCAGTCCAAATGCTCCAGCCCACTAGCCCACTACCAGTTGGCAGCGTGCCCGGCATGCTGGCAGCATTACCCCGTTGAATTGCAATGCTTATTCAAATTAGTAATAGTGTATATAACGTATTTATTCATTTGTTTACTCTCTACTCTTCAATGTACCTACAAGATGTACTCTTGTTAGCCGTTAGATAATCAGAAGCATACTCAAATGGAATCAAGTCAAGCGTGTTTTGTTTATCTTAAATGTCAAGTTAACGAATTAATTTTAGTTAATGCAAACATACGACTCTGGCGCGGTTAAATAAGTATTTTCTTAATAAATACTTCAAGCGGCTTTAACCACAATGTATCGATAGAAAGTTCAACTTGAAGCGTCGTAAATTTTAGCTTGTCATACATAAACCTACATGTTTACAGCGACCAACGCGCGGGTCAAACTTAATTTATTCCCTCAAGAATGACCGAAACAAGGAAGACTCTGGCCAAACTAACGAACAACACAAAAAGGTATTGTTTTTTTTCACAGGTACATGGTCGTTGTGTTGTGAAACGTTTTACACGAAGAATTTTAAATTAAAAAAGTCGTCCTTAAGATTTAAGTCAAGCTTTAACTGTCGGTGGAGTAAATTTATCACGAAGTTTATTTCTTAACATTTGTCTCATATACCCAGTAGTTTTGCGGTTGTCAGTAGAAGCAAAGATATGATTTGTTAGCCAATGATAGGCAGTAGCTAAGAAATACCTCTGTTTCATCTCTAGTCATTGTAATATTCTTTGGTCTAAGAATGACGTAATGTGTGATGCTAAAGGTTTATCATGCATGAAACTGATCTATTGATCAATGATAGATCAAAGGTAGATTAAATTAGATTTTCGTAAACTTTGGAACGCTGTATTGCATACATATCTATAAGAGTCCATTTATTCAGATAGGAAAACAAAAAAAAAATTTGATTGACTAACCGTATTAGACTCGGATATCCATCAGGATTTCAGATGACGACCATCCGTTATTAAGGTTCAAAAGTTGACAAATAAAAACAAAAACAAAAAAATATATCCCACAACGTTATTAAGGTCCAAAGTTGACAAATAAAAACAAAAAAAAATATCTCATATGATTATGGGATACATTTTTTGTTTTAGTTTTTATTTGTAAACTTTTTTAAGGTTCAAAAGTTGACAAATAAAAACTAAATCAAAAAAAAATATATCCCATAATCATATGGGATATATTTTTTTGTCAACTTTTGAACCTTAATAAAGTTGACAAATAAATAAGCTTAAAAAAATGCTTAGCATTGCGTTCATTATAATAATAAATGATTTCAGACGATGACTCAGCGTTTTAATCTAGCATTAAAGCACGTTATACTTGCGCAATTTGCTTATCCGTTCTTAACCGATCAGCTAAGTGAAGCAACTTGTCAAATACCTAACGGTGTGTCCTTCAACTGTCCTTGAAAACCAGCAACTCTAGGTTAGACTGAACAACATCTTTGACAACATCATCACTTGCCATCAGGTGAGATAGTGGCCAACGGCTAGCCTATCAGATATATAAAAAAAAATTGACACTGAAAGTAGGCAGTGTATAAACTCAAATTAAAACTATTACTTCTTTGAATCAATTAAAACTATCAAAAAAAATCTAATTTACATTAAGTTGTCGTGGAGACAAGACGTGATATCCGTTATAATTTTGATAACAAAAAAAAGAAATTATGTCGTAAGCAGAGTAGAGGCGGTCTCGCACATTTTGTTGTTTATTGTTAGTAAGTCATTATATGTAAATTGTGAAGTCGTGATGATGGGTCGACAGATAGTGACGGAGCATGTTTTGCAACCACGGTATGATAATTGTTTTGTGCCTCGAAACGTGTGGGTGCCTTGGCCGGCGCACCTGCTTGCCTCTTGTCTATCTTTCTCAGTAAACGGTAGAGATTCCTCTCATAGATATAACTAGATTTAATATTTCATAAACGTGAGGTTTGAAAGCACGCTGCAGTGAATTCCAAGTTTAGTAGGATTTTGAGCTTATGCCACTGTTACGTGGCATGTTAATGATGTAGTTTGGTTGTTAAACAATGCGTTTTAGGGGCTATTTGCTTGAGATTAGTTGCCTTGTTGGGAAAATATATTTGCTTTTTATGGAGAGGTGCTTTATAATATTATTAAATTAGAGCAAGCTTTTGGTTGATTCTTTAAGATAGATACGCACGCAATGGATGTAATGTATTAGATTTTATTTGTCTGAAAACCCGTTTTGTTTTTGTGGCCCATATTTCAAAATCATAAACAAAATGTGTTTGAAACCTATTTTCAAAGCGCATGGTCCTAGTTTTATATATATATATTATGTTATTGTGACGGAACAAGCCCGAGGCCCATCTGATGTCCACCATGCCCACCTAACCTAACCTCTGCCTATAACAGATGCATTTTGTCAACGACGTATTGCACTGTGCCCGTCACTGAGACGCACAGTTGTTAGGTCTCATGTGCCTTTAATTTTACTGGGTCTCATGGACTGCTGTCGGAACACACTGTTAGGTGCTTGGCGACAGATTTTCCACTTGACGCTAGCCAGGCGGGCATTCTCAAAATGCCCTTCCACCATGCGGTGAAGCTCAAGCCGGCGGTGGGGATCGAACCAGGGTACTGCGGCGCGGCAGTCCATAGCTATTACCGCTCGGCCATCATTGCTTCATATCCTTATCTAACAAATGTATGTAGGGTGAATAAGAAATGTCATTCTACAACAAAAATAAATCATATTGTTTTTACGAATAAATAAAGAAATATTATTAATTTTTGTAAAATTGATGATCACTTACCATCAGGTGAGATAGAAGTCAAACGCTAGAAAGAAGGTAAAAAATAAAAAGTTTGTCCACCCCTTCTCGTAAGTGTTGTTTGAGTCGTCTATGGAAAATGTAAAAAAAAGCTACATTTCTTGCAGAGCTGTCAATATCTTCACTGTGATTCCCAACACATCTTCCAAGCGTAGGCATTATAAATGGTAAACATTGTTGGGGCAATATTTATGTGAAGCAAAGTACGTTCGGTCTGTTAAAGTACAGTACAAGTACCAGTTTTGATTTCATGCATTATTTCATCATCAATTTAGCGTTGTTGAAACTGTAAATATTATCATTTTATCACACTAATTTTGCACTGTAATTACAACTAAGAACTTAAAAATAATATTTTGAATGATCAGATGGTTAAACCATTTGATAAGTTACCGCTTTAATGTCAGCTCTAAGAGTACTGGTAGTGCAATACTATTAGTTATGTTATATACACATAGTTATATATGTCTTAAATTAATTTATATAATAAATAACTACTGTATCCAAATACAATTTTGCACGAGAAATAAAACTGAATGATATATTTATTTACTAAAAGAAACACCAAAAATACGCACTTAAATTCTAACCCCCTTACTTATAAAAACATCGCTATGTAGTTGCTAAGTAATGGATAACTAAACAGTGTTTAAGTAATGCTTAAATATTTCTTACTTATAAACGCTACATAGCACCTGTTTAGCTAAGCAATGGATAATGAGGTCGAACGTATTTTAAACTGACAACATTGTACTAAAAAGTATTATGAATGACCTAAATGGCCAAATAGCATGTATCTAGTGCTAAATATCTTGAAATTAAAAAGTAAATATAATACTTTTCTTTGTATAGTACCACCAACTTAACTGTGCAGTTTTCGAGGGCGCTACTGGTCAAGGAAATCAACTACGAACTGTCACACTTTGAAGGAATGTTGTAGTTCTTTTTTCTGCCACCTGAACAGATAAGTTGGTGGGTCTGTAACTAAATCAGCTGATCAGAAATATGGGCGCCATCTTGCTACTTAAATATTTAAACATGGGTGGGACGGTGTTTAAATTGACAGCTGATTTAAGCAGTACTTAGGAACTGGATAAAGTTATGTAGCGTTTATGAGTAAGAAATTTTGCTAATCAGCGGCTAAATAATGTTTAAAATTTAAGTAGCGTTTATAAGTAAGGCTGTAAGTGTTTTAAATTTTCACAACATTTCCTGATCTTTTTATTTACGACCGTCAAAAACTTAACTGGTGACCACAAGTGTTTAACAAGTTGTGGTCACCAGTAACTTAACGTTTCTCTTCGTTTCAGTTTCAGTCGTCGTTGCACCCTATACTATGACTTTGCCATAGACTCGTCATTAAAACTATTAAAATTTTACCTAGGCGGAAAGAGTGCTATCAGGCGAATCATCCACTGCTGAACACATGCTCCTTTTCCAGCTTGCCAGGCGGCTTGGGGATCAGAAAATTATAAAAATGGTTAATAATTTGATTTGAGATTTGATATGTAATCAGTAATTTTGATAAAATACACAAGATTTAATATTGACTTAGGTTTTCGCGATTATTACAAATAGTAACTAAACAATTTTAAACGGTTAAAATCGCGTATATTTATCATTATTTTTGTCCCGACGTTTCAAACACTTTGCAGTGATCGTGGCCACGGGGTTACTATACACAAGATACGTTTTAATTGCGGCTAATTGATGAGCACATTGTTTTTTTATGCAATTTAATATATCCATAAAATGTAAATTGTGATATTTATTTTGAAATTACGAGTTTGTACGTATAATAAAAATATCAAGACGTATCGTTTCTCTTCTTTGATATTATTATATATTTTTATTTATTTACGTTCCAAATAAATAAAATAAAATAAAAAAAATATTCGGGTAATCTGCAACTATTGTTGAGATCCTTACAAGTATAAAATTAACCTAATTTAAAAGTTGGCTTCAGCTTGGCTATAACTGTGGCAGGATTTGGCTTGTTTCCTATTCATCCAGGTGCATTAAGGCTGTTTGGCTCAGACGTACACAATTTGGCACCTAACGGTGTGTTCCGGCTGCAGTCCTTGAGAGCCAGTGAAATTGCACATGAGAGTTAACAACTATGTCTCAAGGTGATGGGCGCAGTGCAATTCGTGACTTGTGATGAAATGCATCTGTTATAGGGAGAGGTTAGTCCGCTTAACATCAGGAGGGCCTCGAGCTTGTTCCGTCACAATAATAGAAAAAAAAAATTGGAGGATTTTAGATAGATAAATAGCTAGATGATTTAAATACATTTATTTAATGTATTGTTTGCTAGAAAACCTCTGTATTGATATTTTGACTGATGCTTTATTGATATAAGTTTTCATTATTATTTCAGTGGCAACATTTGCAAACCATAGCACAGCCATACGATAGCGACGCGATTGCCATACAACTGCGATTAGGAGTTAGAATTAGCAGACTACCGAATTTGACATTAACAGCAGCTCGATCGCAGAAGCATCGCAGTAGTGTGGCGTTTGGTCAATAGCTAAGAGAATTGGGAGCCTGGTGGTAAGTGGTCACCGTCACCCACGAACATCACCAGAGGTTTCGAGGAGGATAGCCTTTATCCAACATAACACCTGTTGTTATGAAGTGGTCGAAGTCAGCTGTTGGAAAACACCGTTAGATGCTTGACAACAGATTTTTTTACTTCAACTAGCTATGCACCACGTACAAACAAAGGCTTGAAACAAAATATCAGTATTTGGAAAAATCCTCATTTAATTATAAGTACCCACAGAATTGGATATTATGCCATTGTCGTGTTATTACATTTTAACATGTTTATTTAACAATATTCAAGTTTTAGGTATCATTTATTCTTCAAGTTGGCAATTATTTACTTATATCTACAATATTACAACTAAGATTGCCGCCACGTAGTAGTAAGGGGCGGTCTTTTAGATATTTTTGTGATATATATACGGTAAAATTCAAACTTTTAAAAATTCTAACTTTAGGTACGCCATAGATTAGTATGGTAAAGGTGATCGACCAAGATTTATATTCCAGCAACCAAAATCAGTTACCTACTGTATCTGCCTGATTTTACACTGCTGAACACAGTCCCGCCTTAAAGGGAGGTTTTGCCATAATCATAAAATGAGTAACCAATTAACTAAACAACAAGGAAGTAGTGGTCCCGGTGGTCTTTAAAACATTTCCCTTAGCTTATCTACAATATAATTTTACGTAAATAAAACCAGCGAATTACCATTTAATTACCAGCAATTCAGTTTGAAATAATTATCCTTGTATAAATAGCAACGTCATTATTCAGTTGTCACCGGGAGCCGACGTTGTCGGTTGATAATCTCGCTCTACATGTGCTAATTAAGGACATTCCCTTAAACAATGATCCTGGCTGTCCTCTCAACCGACTTGAATGGCAACCGGCATGCGAACCTTTCTTACCAGTCAATGACTGACTACCAATACTACGACGCTGTAAAGTAAGCTTTTAAAGTCCTTAAAGAGAACCTTTTGCTTTATCGCATCAACCTAACCAATGACACTTTCAGCATCGGCATCACACATTGCCGCTTCACAATCTGAACAAATTTAAAACTACGAAGGTATATGAGCAATGGTTATCGTTTCTTGCGAGAAGGATGGTGTGAATCAGTTACGCGGGGGCAATTCAGTGATCTTCCAGTGATAATCGCGATCACGGCCTACTGACGTTTCTTTTATTTAATCGCGGACGGTCGCAGCGAGATAAAACGGCAATAAATAATCCGGCAGACGTCGGCGGTACGTGTGCCCAGTTGCGCTTTCTGTTTGTTGTATTATACGCGTAATTATGCCTTAAACAAGAGTTAATACAGCCGGTGTAAGTACATCGGAGAGATGATTTTTTCTGGAATATATTTTAGGCTGCCCATTTGTTTAAATATATAACTGTTAGATTTAAGACATGCGAAACTACCATAATGGAATCATTAATATCATACAAATAATTTCTAGAAAATGGTTAAAGGGGATATATTTTTTCGTGTCTGACCGATAATGGATTTTCAGCCGAAAACAAGTTTCGGCTTTAGTCTTATTTTTAGCCGAAAATGATTTTTAGCATTTTTGGCTTATAGATACATATATTTAAAAAAATTGAAAAACATATTAATAATATCACTGTACAATGAAATCTTGTTTTTTTTTCCATTTACAAAGATAAACAAATATAACTAGAAATCAGCAGATGTAACGAATAAACTTTAAAACTACTGGACCAATTTGAATAATTCATTGACCATCAGATTCCTACATTATCCCTGATGAACATAGGCTATAGAATATTTACAATAAATAAATTAATTTGATATTTTTGTTAAATATCCTTTTGAAGTCGGAGCGTACCGCTAGTATACAACATACACGTAGCTACATGTATCGTAGGTACATGTACGCATAGTAGACAAAAATGTAAAGACATATGTCTACTACGGGAATTGCAAATATTCTAACTACATCATAACAAGTTAAACCAACATAATCGACACATCTGTTAAAGCATTACAGAAGCATTTGCATGAAAATCTGCACTTATTGCTCCACGCACTTGTAAAAGAGCTGTCAGAACTCAGATCCCATGTACAGTGTACCTACCTACTCTGTCTGACTCCTTGCGATCTTATTTATTGCTGATCTCGGTGGCTAGTAAAAAGGATAATCGTCTGTTAATCAGCCTCGGTAATTAACTTAATTTATTTGCTGTACTGTTGTAAGTTATTGTTGTTGGTTGGTCATAGTGCAAAGAGATAGCATCTGGTTGAAATTAAAAGTAGTTTTTGATTGAAATATTGAAAACATTAGTGATCCTTGATACTTTTTAGTATCGACAATGTATATTTTTTAGTCGACGTTTCCTGGGATTGTGTCGTGTTTTTTAACGGATTGAATCTCACCATTGAAGAAACATCTCGAAACAATGATCTTAATCTTTGTTCTGTGGAGAGCAAGTGTCCGCATGAACTATTTATGGGTCTGAAAGGTAAAGGGAACACGAAACTGAATGTTGTCTTGTAACTCGGGCAGAAACTCAGAATGACTAAATAGCGAGGTATTGCTTTTTAAAACATTAGTATATTTTTAGGTGGTTTTATGTTTTTTTTTATGCAGAATAGGTTAGCCTTTTATTCTATCTCACCTGATGGTAAGTGAGGATGTGGTCGAAGATGTTGTGCAGGCTAACCTAGAATTACTGGCTCTCAAGGACAGCTGCCGGAACACACCGTTAGGTGCTTGGCGACAGTTTTTCTACTTGATGGTGGTAGCTAGCCCACCATGATGATATGTATTAATTGGATAATGTTCATATTTATATATTTCGTTATTGAATAAATTAAATGAAATTAGGTGTTTAGATTATCTTGCTAAAACCTTAATTACGAGTAATTCAATCTGTTATAAAATTCTACTGACTGCATTTAAATTAATGTTATGATCAAATAATCATTATTCAATCCTCTGTTCGTCTAGTATTCCAAGAAATCTTTTAGGCGGTATATCGATAACAGAATATGTTTAGATAGAACAAAGTAAGAGATTATGCTTGTCGCATCTCGGCTTCGAGCCTTATTCCTGTGAATCTTGCCTTCGTCGCCATTCTTGTCACGCGCTTCCTACGGGATGTTTTGGGGCTGGGTCACAGTGTATGCGATCTGACGATTAGTTAATCAAATTAAAAATTGCTCAATCTTTTTTACATACTTTGCTGCCTTTTTTATGCTTGATAGGTTAGCCTTTGACCACTATCTCACCTAGCGGTAAGTGATGATGTGGTCATAGATGTTGTTCAGGCTTACCTTGAATTACTTGCTCTCAAGGACAGCTGCCGGAACACTTAGGTGCTTGGCGACAGATTTTCTGCTTGAGGGTGGTAGCTAGCGAGGTGGGCATTCACAAAATGCCCTACCACCATGCTGCACGAGAGCCATCCGAAGACGACAACCGGGACCGACAGCTTAACGTGCCCTCCGAAGCACAGAAGCGCTCAGTAGTAGTGTCACTAGCGGTCACCCATCCTGCTCATGAATTCGGCGGACGTTGCTAAACTGTACTGATTAGTTAAGAACAGCTATGCAAACTTCGCTACGAGTGCTACTGCGCTGACAGACCTTTGACTACTATCTAAACTGTAAGTAAGTGTGTAGGCGAAGGTGAATAGAGACCAAACTTAAAATTACCGGCTCGCAGAGACAACTGTCGGACTGCTAGATGCTTGGTGATTTTCTATTCGAGGGTGGTAACTATCATAGCGCGCATTCGCAAAAGATACTTTGTAAATGCTCCATAAATCCCACCATCAAGTTAAGTTTTATACATTCATCATATATAAAAGCAACCTAAGCAAATCAATGGCAATCGATTTTGATGAAATATAGAAACATCAAAATCGGTTGATAATTGGAGAAATATTTACGTAACAAACAAATTCAAAACAAAGTTAATTTGAAAACTTTATCTATTTTTGAAAAAGATCATTTACTATCTGAATCTCGAACATTAGAGACAAAGCTCGTCTAAATACGCTTGTTCATGTCGCTCGTTCTGTGACCAAACCTTTCTGTATAGGCACACGATACACGCCGCAGAATGAGTTTGAGCCTTCTTCCAAACATCTAACTGTATTTACGTTCCCAAATATGCATCATTGTATTTTTATACCCAATCTGTATGCGGCTTGCGTGGCGGCGTCATATGTTTCTTTAGAACTTTTAAAATTGGGAGCTTTGATACAAAGACGAGGACACAATATCTACCTTATTATGATTGTTTTTTTAAGTATTTCTTTCTGTATAATTATTTTAAAAATATATATTTTATTATTTTATTGGTTTAAGCAAATACATAATAAAATCATATATAAATTACGCCACACTTCCGCCTAACCGTCTATTATGGATACCTACACAGCGGGTCTTCTTCTCTTGCAGATGTTCTGCTCGAGGGAAAAGGGTCTCAGGGCAGTTATGGATACCTAGCTGGCCTATTTCCAGAGTGTCTTCAAACATGGACTACGTTCGCCCTTTCAACCTTTCCAACTATGACATTCACACTAGCCTTGTATACTTGCTTTTTCAGTCTTCTTTCCTTTGCATTGTTGTTGCATGCCTTTGCATGTTCATTCTACATGCTCAGAACATTGCATATTTGTACTAGAGGCACTTTATCATCATTTAGTACATACTCGTATTGCTTTCATATAATGCTGTTCCTCGCACTACCGCAAATCTATCATCTCAACTCCTTATATTTGACCTTGATCCTTCTTCTTCTATATCCACCTTTCAATACTATGTTATTAATATTGGCATTTACACAACTCTAAGCGTTGCCAGTTGTACTTTTTTAGACCGATTATGAAAGTAAAGAAAATATACACTTAATCTTTATCATTCACTTTCCGTTTAATATCTCCCCAATGCCTATTATGCATTGTGATTCTGCAATAGAACACTTGTTTTTGATGTTTAATATGTTTAAGACATTCTTATATATAACCACCATATTAGGTCTAAAGAACTTTGTTTTCGGCATGCATCAAAGGCAATAACGTATCTGCCTCTTTACGTTTTCCGAAGTTAGGGGAGATACAAAGTGTCTCCGTGTTTCGGGGCTTTATAACTATCGCTTATTGGATTTTGAAGGAGGATATCAGACGGGGACAATGCTCTGAGGTTGTTACTAACCGCATTTACAATGTTTTTGGCGTCCGCGTGTTCTGAGTAAGAGACGACGGTAAATTTGTATTATTGTTATCTGTTATTTTGAAGCATAACAATAATAATCTTATGAATTTATGTAAATTGTTCAAAGCTGTCATATTGTCTATGATAACTGAGTACAAAATAGCATCAAAGTTTTAGTTTTTTATGTTATTGTAACGGAACAAGCTCGAGGCCCCCCAGATGTTAAGCGGACTAACCTCTGCCTATAACTGCACTGCGCCCGTCACCTTGAGACATAGTTCTTAACATCAGACATGTGTCTGAAATTTCACTGGCTCTCAAGGACTGCTGCTGGAACACACCTTTAGGTGCTTGGTGACAGATTGTCTACTTGAGGGTGGTCGGTAACCAGGCGGGCATTCGCAAAATGCCCTTCCACCTTGCGGTGAAGCTCAAGCCCTCGGCGGAATTCGAACCATGGACCTGCTGCTTGGCAGTTCGTAGCCAATGCCACTGAGCCATCACTGCTTCTAAATTAGCATTTAGCAGGCAGTTTCGCAGTTTAAGATATCAGTTCTACAGTTGCACTAAGCGTGGGGTAAGGACAGAAGAAGGACTAAATGAATGAAAATCTCTACATGCATAATCTCAGAAATATGCTACGCAAATTATGATTCATCGTTTTTTTTTTCCTAATACACGTTATCCCTTAACCACTATCTCACCAGATGGTAAGTGATGATGTGGTCGAAGATGTTGTTTAACCTAGAAGTAGTAGATTTAGTAAACATGATATGCTCCAAATAACACTCCCATGATTAATCCTATTGTTTTTTCAGCATAATGACAACCTACAAAATAAAATATTGATTGTATGTCCATAATCACAGTCCCTGTATATAAAATACCATCGCCTTGCTCTCTACCATAACGAACGCATTTCGCTGTCAATCATTCCATTGACTCTACCTAGCAGGACGGTGACCACGAGCACAGCTAAGTGTTTGAAAATCTGGAATCATGCATAATATGCAATGTCAGACATATTTTGTGAAGAGTTTATTCATTAGAATTTTATATGTAAGTCAATGATCTATTTGCTGAATTTTCTATCTAATGTAAACTAGTCTTCTCATAAGATTAAAGAGTGTAAGTTATTTAGATGAAATTGTTTATGCCAGAACACCTTTTTGTGCATCCAATTACTTTATAATGTAACTTGGACTACGATCGTACCATGTTTTGTTCTTATTATTATTATTTTTAAGCAATAGCTTGAATATACAAACACTTTTTGAATATACAAACACACATTCTGTAAAAACTGGCTTTAACTTACTATTTCAATGATACAGCCCTTTAATTGTCGGAAAGACGTACAGTAGAGGCTAAATATAATGTTCCGCTTGCTAGTGTGGAATTTTAAAATATAGAGTCACGCAAAATTTAATCATTTAAAAAAATACCATGTTCCTACGGTTACAGGAGGCCTAAATAATAAGCAGGCCGTTGACAGACATTAAAGTAACTTGAGACAAAAATTGTTTCCTATCATAATCAGAACAAAACTTCAGTTAACAAACAAAAATATAAAGTTTTGCGTTTTAGTGGATGCTACGTACAAAAAACATAATAAAATTCATATATTTCTTTCACGAATTATCATGATATAGGTTTAAAGCTTGAGTCAAAATCATATTTTGCTGTTGTTATATCTATAGTATATATCTTCGCCATAACAACTTAAAAAATAATACATAAGTATTTAGTAAAAATTAATTCAGCTATCTGTATTATAGTTCAAAAATACAGCCTTTTTAAGGTCGGATGAATGGACGAGAAGAGCAGAGAGAAGACTTAGTAATAGTATCACGTTTTTCGTATACGATACTCCAAAAACAAAGTTACATTTTTTTTTCACTATTATAATAGGTAGTCAACCCATATTCAATAATTGTATCTGTCGGTGCCTTTTGACGTTCAATTACAAGACGCTTTAATATTCTGAACCAAGCGTTACGTCGGATTAAGTGAAATAAGCTTAGTGTAGACGCAGTCCAAAAAGCTTAGGTGTCAATCAAGTATCGCCTTATGTAGTTTTGGATTGTGCTCATACCTTTATATTAGAAAACATACTCCTTACTAGATACTAGATAAACTCTTTGAGCACCTTAAACTTAAATAACTAACAAACAAGTTAGTAGTAACTCCTCCTCCTTGAGTCGTAGCTCACTGCTGAGCGTCGTGATGTCCCCGACCATCTGTTTCTTCACTACAGAGCTGTTTCCACTTCCCTCGATCTTTGGCATGATTCAGAGCATCTGTGATCGTAGTGTTAAGGATTTTAGTCACTTGATCGGACCATCGTGTTGGACTACGTCCCCTGGGTCGTTTTCCTTCCATCTTCCCTGTGACTATTAGTTTCTCCAAGATGTCGGAGGGTTTTCGTGCTATGTGGCCGAAGTATTGCAGCACTCTTTTGAGGCAGATGCTCGATAGCCGTTGTGTTACATTCAGCTCTTTGAGGATCGAGATGTTTGTCCTACGGCCCGTCCACGGTATGCGTAACATTCGCCTTGTAACTAGTAGTGCTCAATAGGCGGTCTTATCGCTTAAAGCGAGCTGTTCTAGAGATGGTTGTCTATACTAATATTATAAAGAGATGAGATATGTATTTTAGTTTTTTGTATGTAGTGAATAAACATAAAACTACTGGACTGATTTGAAAAATTCTTTCACCATTAGAATATTACATTATCCCTGATGAAGATGGGCTGAAAAATATTAACAAAAAGTATGTTATTTCTTTTATTTTTGTTAAATACCCGTAATAAAAATTTTAAACAAAACATATTTTTGATAATATTATAAAGAGGAAAGATGTGTATTTTTGTAAGTAGCGAATAACATAAAAACTACTGGACTGGATACCAGTAGTTTTTATGTTTATTCGTTACATACAAAAATACAAATCTAATAGGGAGATGTGGTCAAAGACTAACCTATCCAACATAAAACTATGTGTTTATTTTCATAAAGTGTGTAAAATTATATTTTTTTTATAAATACTGGAACACCTATGAAAAACATATTCATTAAGTTTCTAGTCTAATTTAAAATACACAAAGTACAAGTACAGGTTGTCTAGTACAATTAACCTCAGGTTCAACGTTCTTCACGAATATCAAAATTTTTGGTTTGTAATATTCCGTTTACGAGCCAGAAACCTATGACATACGGATGGACGGACAGAAAAACAGCGGGTTCTCATTAAAAGGGCTTCGTTTACACAAAAAAATGTTAAACAAAAAAAAATATTTATATCAAGATTTCAAACAATAAAAATCTCATTTTGATGTCAACAGAATTTCGATCATTCAAGCATATTGATTTTGAAATAAAGTTCTCTAAATTCCTTTACAAACAGGTTTTTTTTATATTACCGGCAGTATGCCTTTATTAACGAAATACTATGAACTATATACAACACTACACCAACAAAAATAAAGTCATTGCAGACTCAGTGCAAATGCTAAATAAGTTTATATAATGTCTAATATATGTCACATAAAACCAACCATCATAGCTGTAAAAATTATGGTTCTGTGTAACATATATACATAAACTAATTTAAGGAATATAGTAAACGGGATTTTAAAATCGATATTGACTGCTAGAATTATTGAAATTCTGTTACTGAGCTACGAATTTTAATTTCAATAGAACACTTATCAAAGCAAAGATCGAAATTCAAAAATACATTTAAAAGGAACAGACAGTTTTAAGAAACTAATTTGAATATTAATTCCAAATATTTGATTCACAGTCACAAAGTCTCGTTAACTTTACCTAAGCAGCTTTAACGTGAATGATTCCCATTCTACCGACATTGCGTATACAGCATGATGTTATTTACTCAGATGTCGATAAACTGTTGCGTCTGCTATATGTCGTGGAAATATCGTACTTATTAATTCATGAAGTGTGAGATTAGCAACAGGTCATCAAATGTCAGTGTGACAGCAGTCACATTTGCGATCAATCTCAGAAAAAAATATATTGAGCTGGCTCAATTACTGGCAATCCACAAGTAAATTGTTTTAAATCTGAAATATATCTACTGTCAATTTCACAGATGTCAATTTTTGTTGCCTGGAAGAGATATCGTTGAACGATAGGACTGCGTTTCAAGCTACTATAATGTATTGTCAACTATTTCTAAATATGGTTACAAGCACTATCGCGTGCTGAACGAAAATCATATTTGTAAATTATTGGACAACATTTTGTTTTCCGGACGGGAAACTTTCAAGAGCCCGCCTGGAACAAAAAAAAATGTGTTAAAAAATTTGTTAATGTATTGTCACACTATTTTTATATATAAGTGTGGATTGATGTGGTAGAAATTGTTACTTATCCCAATCCCTACTATTTGAATATAGTGTAGGTCCAATTTGGTGGGTACCACTGCCGTTTCAGAGCATTCCAACAGTATGTAGTGTATAAAAACTGGTGCTGATAGGTGCTGAATATATATAATATTTTAACGTAAATACTCGCAATGCCTAATATATTATTTCGAACGCGTATAGACACTATTAGTCATTGTTGACAAAATAAGTAAAAATGGTTTGATTATGCAACATCACACGAAAAAGACTTATGGGATTTTTTGTCTGATAATAGTAAAACAACTTGTGAAAGGCGATAAATATCGAAGCAATAGATCAATACGATTTTGTGTTCAGTGTAAAGGTAGCGACTTCAAAAACTTGTTTTATACTTGTCGTGTAAAAAGACAGTTATTTTTTTTCCAAATATATACGATATTAAATCTATTGTAAACGGTTATATAAACTTTTAACAATTGAAAAAATTAGATGCATGACAGTAAAATAACATATTAACGAAAAGATCGAAATCAGAAAATTGAACATACTACGAGCACCGTACATTTTCTTTCAATTAATCGGCTAACCTAACAAAACAAACTGTCAATTAAAGCCATTTAAAATCATTAATACCCTGTATAGTTACCATCAGCATTGCAGTGGCGACGACCAACCATTCGAGATGCTATCGTGAGCTTAGTTTTATGTGACTTATGGTGTAATAAATAAATGTACCGTTCGTTGGACACCTACATACGTCATCGGAACTATTTTCCTGTACTTTGAACTTAACGAGGTCAAGCTCTTTAGAATGCTCCGAAAATAGTTATGTTTGAAAGTTTTTTTTATTAAATTGAGATCATTAACACATTTTATTGATATTATAATCATTGGCCAGACTGATGTAAAGCTTTTGCCGTTAACAATAATTATAAAATGCATATCTTTTTAATTTCGTTCCCGAAGACTAGCGAACAGCAAATACAACGAAAGGAAACATTTTAAACAAAAGAAAATTTAGTGAAAAAAAATTTCACAATTGAATACTACTGCAACTGACTGGACCTCACTTCTGGATACTAAAATTTAACTCACATCACAAAATACTTCGCTAGATTAATATACAGGTCTCTAACGCAAAAGGAAAATGTAACTTAATGTACTTTTTATGTATCTATTAGTTATATTTGTTTTTCTCCAACGGTACCCGTAAATAGCAACATACATTTAAGTCAACAATATAAATCTAAAGGAAATATTTTAATTCGATAATCACTTACGACCTAAGGATAGTATGTGAAGAATAAGCGTGAAACCGTTCAGACAGTCCCATAGTCAGGAACGTTTAAAGACGACAGATGAGATGTCAGCAGAAAATTGGATTTCGTAAAATAAATATGTCGCATTCGCTTTGAATTAACTTATTTTTTTCTAAAATAAACTGTAATGGCATAACAATAAGAATTAAATTTGTATACGGAAACATTTGAAGACGGCACCAAAGGAAGTTAATTTTAAGTGCGACTTTGTGCACAAAGGATTATTGTCCACTATATTGAAGATGATTCCCTTTTTGCAAAATATGAATTTTATTTTAGCATAGCAGGCGTGAGGATTAATTTTTCAACAGCTGACTTGTTACGTTTTTGAGTGACACTTGCCAGTTTTTAATTTAAACGTCGCAATGCCAAATTGAGATGAAATCTCTTAATCCTTTTGTTGGGTTTTGTTCCAACAATAATCCTGTAAGCCCAGCTTTTTGATGTGCTGTCATTGTATTCTGTTTTCGAGATAATTGTTTCTAATACCTCAATTGTCATTCTTAGCTCGCAATGTTCACTTTTACTTTTGTTAGGTTTTCGCTTGATTATATTCATATATAAAAATTGTAAAAATTTTAGCTTAGTGAAATTTTTACCTGTGTTGAAAAAGAGTAGTATAATATATGTCCACCTTTTATTTGTGACATTTATATCCTGTGGTTCTTTGGTTTATCAAAACATTTCATTGGCTTACTTCATCTATTGAATGCTTTTGATTTTATGATTGCTTTTGACTCGTGTTTTCCTGCACTTAACTGTAGAATGCACTTCGGGTGTGGTCCCAATTTCGCATTACCTTGTTGAAGGCTTTTCGATGCATTTTACAATTCGTAGACATATGTTAAGTGGCTCCAAGAATGCGCATCGCACCAATAAAACTCGATATTACAAAACCCAAGCTTTAGTACGGAAATAATGTCGTACGCCCACATCACCCTTCCTAAAATATAGTTTCTTAGTTTGTTAACTTCGATCGCGTAACTTTCAACCAAACACGTTAATGCCCAATAATTTATGTTATAATCAGTTGCTTATTTATACACTATCATATTTTAATAGAATATAAAATAAACACGTAGTGTGACGCAAGTGATGAGAAATTGAAATGTTTAATTTAAGCAACACGCAAAACAATCGATGTAGGAGCATAAATTTTGTTTAATGTATCGCCTTGCCTCTTAATCTTATTGAAATTCGTTCGTTAACTGTGTAAAATTGTCTTTTTATTGAAGTGCTGATTTATTTGACAGCAGGTACACGTGGACGAAACCAATAAATGTATCGTCTCGGGCGGACCCTTGTTTTTAAAAGGCTCCAATAAAATGAATATTGAAACTACTCAACCAGTGGTTTAAGCACAATTTAATACCTATATTCCATTAAGCTTACTTTATCCAATTTACTGCCGAATAATAACATTAAAATTAAATATGACGTTTGTGTATAAACGAAGCATTTTGCAGGTTATAAAAGCACGTATCAAAGTGTTTCGGTGCTTATAATTTTTGTAAAGATTGTATTTAGGTATTTGGTATTGCATTATAATTGCATTGGGTTTCGATGCTCAGTGGGGCTTCTCCGAGATGTAAAAATTGGTTAGAGATAAGAGAATAAACGATTTTTATGATGAACAATAAAAATAAAAGGTTTGCCGACAAAGACTGGAATTCGAATTTGATTCCTGATTTTTTTTTTATAAGTGATTTTGTTTTCCTCTTTAGGACCCTAATTGATTGCAATTAATTTTTATTTCTTTGATGAATCTGTATAATATGTATGAAACATTTAAGGATTACTATAAAAGATGATAAAGGTGATACACGTGTTACGGCCCAGTGGTAAATGAAGATATTTGAGAATACAAGATATGCTTGATAACGTTTCTTATCATAATGATGAAATGATAATATGTGTTTATGTAACTTCCTTTAAAAATTAATACTTTCTTGGTAAGAAACTCGGACGCGAGGTGAAAAGGTTACTTGGATAAACATGGAAAGGTTTTGGTGGTAGGGCATCTTGTGAATGCCCGCCTGGCTACCACCCTCAAGTAGAAAAATCTGTCGCTAAGCATCTTACGGTGTGTTCGGCAGCTGTCCTTGAGAGCCAGTAATTCAAGGTTAAGCCTGTTAACATCTTCGACAACATCATCCACCCCTTACCATCAGGTGAGGTTGTGGTCAAAGGCTTACCTATCAGCAATAAAAAGAAAATGTTTTAGTCCTTCGTGTTGGAGTAATGTGTCACCTAGTAAAGCTAAGACGACAACCGGCTACAATACTATATGGTCAAGGCGTGAACCGCTCCCACGGAACTTGCGGTGTGTAGAGGAAGCGGAAACCAGCGGCCATTTGTATGATACCGCTGGCCGTTGGCTTTGTGACTGTGTGCGTAGGTACTAAAAGTATTTTTAGCATTATCTGTTGTGTAACTTGAGACATGCTTGCCTTAAATTTAAGCAATAAATTATAATCTTTCATTTATAGTTAGATGGTGAAGGCGCTGTTTTTGGAACAATAATTAAAATAAACTAATCCAGCGGAATTGCCTAAATATATCAAGGCTTATAGTTGAAGTACGTAAATTTTATTAAATGGTTTAAGTAAGTCATGTTCAGGACGAGAGAATTTGGTTATTATTTTATTATATTTTCGACTCTTGTAATTATATTTACCTGAAATCTTTCGAGAACCCGATTTAATTCTATATCTAAAAGCAAGTTGAAGCAGTGATGGCTCAGTGGCATTGGCTATGGATTGCCGCGCAGCAGATCCATGGTTCGAATCCCGACGCGGGCTTGAGCTTCACCGCATGGTAGAAGGGCATTTTGCGGATGCCCGCCTGGCTAGCTTTCCCTCAAGTAGAAAATCTGTCGCTAAGCACTTTACGGTGTGCTCTGGCAGCTGTCCTTGAGAGCCAATAATTCTAGGTTAAGTCTGTTAACACCTTAGACCACATCATCACTTACCATGAGGTGAGATTGTGCTATTAGCAATAAAAAAAAAACTAGCCAGCATCCTTAATCACTAATATCTGTGACCTTATGCTACTAACTAACATAGTTGCTCGAAGCATAGTCCTGATTATCAGTGATAGCAAAAACTGATTCTGAATTAAGACCAGTACAATCAGTACTCTTAGTTGTATTGATCCTTGTTGAACATAGTAAATAATGTTTTTTTTTTCGCATTTAGTGCCACGCGTTGTAAAAATTTCGTAACCTATAATTAATGTTTCTTTGTAACATGTTATTTTTTTACTTGTTTGGAGGATAAATAAAAGATTGTCTGTCTGTCAAAATGATGAAACTCCTTCACGAAATGTATTGACTTGATTCAATTATTATATTGAAAATATTTTAGAGTACAAAATTTCTCACCTCTACTTAGTGGGAATCGAACCCCCGTCCCCTGATTTTACGCACCAAATAATCATTATTATTTTCATTGCTTAAACAAGCCTCACAATATGCGCAATCATTAATATATTGGAATAATATCTTATATTATTTGCTGTGTGTTTGATAATTGTGTAAACCATAATGAAATCGAAATACGTCAGAATAACATTTCCTGATCTAAATATAGGTAACTGTTTCAATCTGTAAACAAGTTTGATTAAACTAAAGTTAGGATTAGATGAAAGCGGCCGCTTTGGCTGGAAGCAAATGAAGGTAATTGCTTAAACCGCACCGACAAGAAGCTAAGTCGAATTTATATCAAGAATAGTAATAGGTAATATAATAATATATACAGGTCAAGTGAGAGTCGGAGAAGGGTTCCGTACTAATAATGAATAATGATTTCAATATTGTTAGGTTTGCAATAACGCCTGCTATGCGGATTACATTACAAAATCACAAATATACGATAGGAAAAATTTAAGTCATAAAACAAAAAAAAAAGGCAAGAAAATGTCACAATCACAAATATACGATAAGTAAAATTTAAAAAAAGTTATGGTTAGAGTATACCCCGGCTCAAGGGGTGGATGGACGCGGGTTCGAATCCCGCACATGACTTACATTTTTCCTATCGTATATTTGTGATTTTGCAATGAATAATGATGTTTAAATTTAAACAACTAAAATGTTTAAGTTTCCCAAACAAAAAGCTAATGGAAATTCCTAATGGTTTTAATTTACAGGCTGTCAAATGTCTAATCAGGCTTCATGTAATACATTTTTGGTTTTAAAAAACAATACCACAAAGAAAAATGCACATGACATCAGAGTTTTACTTTTTTTAGGTACTAAAGTCAACTTCCAAATTCCGAATTCTTTTCATTGCGTTTATGCTCATATCACCACATGTTTACTTACTTCGTCTAGATAACATGAAAAAAAGTAGGTTGTGACAGCTGTATACGAAAATGATCCATTATGGTTCTGTTTCTATCAGATGTACGGAACCTAAAAAGCACTTAAGACTTCTAAATCATAGACATTACTCGTAAACGTCTTAAAAATTAAATGGTTCTAATATTTGTCGTATTCTAATAGTACTGAAATGAAAATGAAAATGATTTCTAATAGTTCTGTTACAGATATGTGAGAAAGGCATGTGTAAAGAATGTACAATTTTAATTTTGTACATAATATTACTCCTTAACCAAGTAATACTTTCAGATATTTGGTAAAACATTACTACCCATCACATATCGCGATATGCAAAGCCAATCATGTAAATGTATAACTGATATTTAATTTTTTTTTGTGTTTGCAATGGGAATTTTGTTTTTATTTTAAACAACTACAACTAACACAAAATATGTGATACATATTCATACATATGTGATACAATTTATTTTACACACCCTAATAGGGTTGAATGTAGTGAGCAATTAAGGTTTATTTACATCTTAACCATTTTATGTACCTATGTTCATGCATTAAATGATTTTGAATTTGAATTTGAATCTTGACCTACACGAATGCACAAAACCTATTCTAACTTATATTTTTTCCAGATACAATAACTGTTAAAATGAAACAATATCCTTGAAACATTTAAAATCTGAATTCCTAAACCGGCTATACAGGATGCTTTAATCTTTTAATCTGTAGATATAACAATTTGATTGCATATTGAAATCGAAATACACATAACTTTCCCTGACCTTGGCTAGTGAAGTTATTGTCTGAGGCTATGTCTAATTGTGTTGTGTAATAACGAACAATCTAATGTAATTGCCCAATAGGTTTGTCTATACAGGCTGCTCTTACTGAAGCGATGTAATCAATAATAAGTCTCATACCTCAGAAACGTAGACCATGAAATCGGTAATGTGATTCCAGTTATTCTACACCAGTTTGGAAATTAAAATTGATACGTGAAAAACGTATCTTATCACGTTGATGTGTAAGTTTATTTAATGCTTTTAATTATAAATTTGTAAAAAATATATGTACATAATATTAAAAAAAAAGTTTGTTAATAAATACAAGCGTTTTATGGTAAAATGTTAATACTTATTCCTGCAGAGCATTTTTAGTTCCGGTGAAGTACAATTTTGTATATAGTTCAGGATTAAATATCATACTTTTGTGTATAGTTCCGGTGAAGTACAATACGGGTTATCGGGCAAGATTTGTTCCTTAAAAATACAGCCTGTAAGAAATGATTTCGTGCAATTTTAGTATGTTGACTATTTTTGGCAAAAGATTTAAATCTACTTCTATACTTAATGTTATAAAGAGAAAAGATTTTTAATTTTGTATGCAACGAATAAACTTATACTACTGGATGGATCGGGATGAAATTTGGTACGATAACAGTTTGAAACCCGAAAAAGTACAAAGCATAGTTTTTACCCAACTGCGCAAAAATAGGAAGCAGTGATGGCTCAGTGGCATTGGCTATGGACTGCCGTGCAGCAGGTCCATGGTTCGATCCCGCCCAGAGCTTGAGCTTCACCGCATGGTGGAAGGGCATTTTATGAATGCCCGCCTGGCTAGCGACCACCCTCAAGTAGAGAATCTGTCGCCAAGCACCTAACAGTGTGTTCCGGCAGCAGTCCTTGAGAGCCAGAAAAATTACAGGCTATTGAGACCTAACAACTGGACGTCTCAGTGTGACGGGCACAGTGCAATTCGTCGCTGACGAAATGCGTCTGTTATAGGCAGAGGTTAGTCCACTTAACATCAGGTGGGCCTCGGGCTTGTTCCGTCACAATAACATAAAAAAAAAAAAAAAGTTTAATGGTTTTGCGCGATAACTGACATACGCGCTGGCAGAGTTGCAGGCGGAAAGCTAGTCTTACATAGATATGTAATTTAAAGCCAAGCAGGCAAAAATTCACGGATAAAAGGCATGGTGCTGTATAATAAATAGACAGAGCAACCTGTATACAACCTGCAATGACCACACATTCACCAGGTATTATTTTATTACGATATTAAGGCGCTTCGGGGCACGCACGCGCTGATCTCAAGAGTTTCGCAACATCCTGCCACCAAGAGTTAAGGATTGATTTGGAGACGGATAAAATAATTATGTAATTAAATTCAGTTAAATATTTAATAAATTAGTTGGTATAACGTAAACATTAGAAATATTTAAAAAATAGTTTTGGTATACCTTAAGATATTTAATTTTGACGCTCGTAGCGAAGTTTGCCTAGCTGTTCTTAACCGATCAACAATGTTAAGCAAATTCCACAGCGGTCATGAGTTGGATGGGTGGCTGCTAGTGGCATTACTACTAAGCGCTTCCGTGCTCCGGAGGGCACGTTAAGTGGTCGGTTCCGGTTGTTGTCTTAGGATGGCAGTCGTTAAAGCATGGTCGTAGGGCATTTTGAAAATGCCCGCTTGGCTAGCTACCACCCTTTGCGTAGAAAATCTGTCGCCAAGCCACCTAACGGTGTGTTCCGGCAGCTGTCCTTGAGGAGCCAGGAGTGAACAACTTCTTGGACCACATAATCACTTACCATCAGGTGAGATAATGGTCATAGGCACTATCAGGCATAAAAAAAGCATTTTCAGCATTTTAAAACAGAGAACAGATAAATAGCAGGCCAAAAGCAGGAAAATAATATTACACTGAGAAAAATCTAAAGTCAAAAGCGCCCTAATGACGGCCAATTTATATGGTATAAGGCAAAAAACCGACCAAACGTAAATACGTACAAAAACGCCTTCCAACTAGAAGGCGTTAAACGAGGTCAGTGAAGGCGAATGTTTCTTTTCGTCTTCATTCAGTTTCTTTTCGATGAGGCTGATTAAGTCGTACGTTATAGTGATAATCACCGTATATAAACCACCGTAAAAGTAAGGTATATTTTATGGTCGATACTGCAATTATTATCGTATAACAAGTTCAATTCTGAAAATACTTTACGGAAGGCGTTTTTGACGGTTGTGTTTATTATAAAACATGGTACATTTTTATTGATTGGTGAAAATCATCTTAAGAGTAGTGAATTCATCTTACGTAGTTACAATTCAACGGTAAAAGGTCAAATTTGATTTAAGCCTTTAAGTCGTTTTTCTCAGTGTAGGCTAATATGACAAAAGCCTGTGAAATAAAACGGTAGAAGGCTTGTATTAAAACTTTTCATTATCGTGGTAATACTGAGACGTGAAAGCCTTAACAAACATAGACTAAATGCGACAAAAGTAGACTAAATGTATAGTAATTAAATCAATGCCTATAACAAATAGAAAACAAAGTTCAACAAAAAGCCAATACAGGCTGACGATGAAAAATGAAAATGAAAATGTACTTTATTTCTGTAGCCAAGATTTCACTTAAATTAAGGTAGGTTGAGGCCTTCTAGTAAGTATACAAATACTTGTGTCAGAAGATCTCGCTCTTCCATATCCATTCCATAACTTTAAATGGTTACAGATATAAACGATAAAAATACAAAGTTATCAAAGCTATATACTTAATTATACTTAATATAAATTTTATTGGTAGGTATTATTTCTAATACAATAAACTTTTAGATCTAGGTATTTATTTGTGTGTGTGTGTGTGAGTGTGTATGTGTGTGTTTGTGTGTGTGTGTGTGTGTGTGTGTGCATATGTGTGTGTTTGTATGTGTAATGTGCATGAGGTAAGAGTGCGATTTCCAGTAACTTTAGATAATATCTAAATATTTGGTGTACTATCCATTTAAAATATAAGTTATTTATTTAATGTTTGAAGTAGTGCTTCTACTTCGTCATAATTTTTAGTAAGTATCCAACTGATTAGATGTTTTTTACATTCATGATACGTTTTTGGATAAATATCCAAAGTTTTGTTTAAAACGTTATATAAGCGCGCTGATTTATTTACGAATTGATTACTAGCATATGTAGTTTTAGTGACTTGGACTGTAATTGCCCTATCTTTTCTTCTTCTGATAAGAATTTAGGAGTCAAAAAGTAAATTCTTGTGAACTTTCAGAATTGATTGTACTATATACATTTTTCTTACAGTTAGTAACTGACACAATGAATATAAATTATCTGTTGGGTATCTGTAGCTCTTGAAATACATAACCTTTATTAGACTTCGTTGTGCCCTTTCAACCTCTATAAATTTTGTCTTAGCTGCACCGCCCCAAATAGGCAAACAATAGCTTAGAATAGATTGTGCTAATGCCATATATATTCTATTTAGTAGCATTTGTGGTGCCACATGTCGTAAAGTTTTAAAAATCCATATTAGTTTTCTTATCCTCATGCTGATAACGTTAATTTGTGAGAACCAAGTGAATTTTTGGTCGATATGGACACCTAAATACTTGGTTGTGTTTACTCTATTTAAAACAGTGCAGTCACAATCAACATTGTGTATGGTATTAGAATTATGGAGCTTAATACTAAAGTCAATATCAGGCTGGGTTCTATTGTAAATAGTGTAACACATATAGTTAGTTTTTAGGGCATTAAGAGTAAGCAGGTTCAGTCTCAGCCAATTGGCTATCTTTACAAGGCCTTGTTCAGCTTGTACCCGTACCTTATCCCATGTACTGTTTGAAAAAACCACAGCGGTATCGTCAGCATAGGAGAAAATCATTGCATTCTCAAGTTTATGGTTGCATAAATTGTTTATATAAATTAAAAACAAGGTAGGTCCTAAGACACTTCCCTGGGGAACGCCGTAGGTGATAGCTGCGTCATCACTAACATATTTACCAATTTTGACTTACTGCTTTCTATCACTCAAGTAATCTTTAAAAAGAGCAAGGAGTATATCTCGTATTCCAATATCATTTAGTTTTTGTAAGAGTATGGGGACATAGACGGTGTCGAAAGCTTTTTTCAGGTCTATATATACAGCCACAGATTTTTGTCCTTTATCTACCTGATCTACAATATAAGAAGTCAGAGCTGTTACGGCGTCTTCTGTAGATTTACCACTTTGGAAACCGTATTGCGAGTCAGATATTAAGTTGTATTTATTAAGGTATTTAGTAAGTCTATTGTTTATTAATTTTTCCAATATTTTTGAAATACAGGGTAATACCGAAATTGGTCTATAATTATTTTCATCGCCTATGTCTCCATTTTTATGCACGGGGGTAATGATAGCTGTTTTTAACAACAGAGGAAAGGTGCCTTGAGTAAAGCAAAGATTGGCCAAGTGGCAGATAATTGGTACTACTTCATCTTTAGCCAATTTGAGGAAGCTAGTGGGGATATTGTCCCAGCCAGGGGCACTTTCTGATTTGAGATTCATAAGAACATTGTGTACTTCAACGAGGTCAGTTTCCAAGAGAACAAAAGAATTAGGTTGCGTATAGGTGTCACTTGAAATATGATTTGATAAGTTATGATTTGTTAACATTTCTTCTGCTAGTGTTTTTCCAGTATTTGCAAAATATTGATTAATGTAATTAATAGATTCAGTTGGAGAAGATTTTATGTTCAATAGTTTTGTATTATCTGATTTTGTTTTATTTAAATGTGTTATTGATCTAATATTTTTCCAAAGGATCTTTGAGTTTTTTGTAGATTTTGCCAATTGTTTTCGTTCGTAGTTTCTTTTTAGTTTCTTTATTAAATTGTTACAGAAGTTTCGATACCTTTTATAAGTAATTTTTATAATTTCGTTATAAGGATCTGATCGCACCTTTTTTTGTAGTATGTTTCTGTTTTTAATGCATCGTAAAATACCAGTGGTCACCCATGGCTTTATAATCCGTTTGCTTTTAGGAACTTGTACAGTAGTAGTGTTTTCTTGCAAGGATTCTTTGATCTTATTTATTAATTGCTCTATCAAAGAATTGGGATCCTCACAAAACAAAAGTTCGGCAAGGTTCTTTTTTGCTAAACTTATAAGTGCTGCATTAAAGTCAATAACCGTTTTTATTTTACTACATTTATTAGTAGAAATTTGACCAGATAGATTAAAAAAAGTCATGCGATGGTCGGTAACGGTAGTATTTAGAACAGCCACTTTAGCAGATATTTTGCCATTTTCAATCTTCATCATAACGTGATCTAGACAATTACCTTCTCTGGTTGGAAGCACATGACCTGGCATTATGCTGTGCATTGCCAGCATATTAAGGTATTTCAGTCTATTCGTTCGGTCATATTCCTTTTCAGATTATCTTGCAATTAAGTTAATATTAATATCACCATTTATAAGTATATTTTTGCAAGATTTTAATGATTCTAAATGCAAGTTGAGGGAATCAATAAATGTATCAGCCTTGATATTTGAGGGAGAACGATATATACCCAAAATAGAACTGTTAAAAGTATCTATTAGCAAACATGATGCATGATCCAATATCACTTCTTTTATAGAAGCTACAATTCCATTTTTAACATATACCACAACTCCATCATTTTGATTAATATGGTGACTTGTTGAGAATGATGTATAGTTTGTGATAGAGGGTATTGGTTTATCAGTTTTTATTCTACATTCAGTCAATATAAGTATGTCTGGATTAATATTTGTTGCACTTAAAGTTAAAATTAAATCATCGATATTACTATAAATGCTTCTAATGTTTTGGCAAAAAACTTTAAGGTCATTATCTGTAACAGATATTTCCCGCGTGAGATCTTCAATATCACATTGAATACTTAGTGCAACTTCAATATCATCTATTTCATTCAAAGTGGTAAGGGGACTATCCATAATCAACTACAAAAATGCTGCGGGTCGTAAGCTCAGTACAATGTATAAAATTTAAATTACATTGGCTAAATAAATTTGAATACGGGAAAACGTTATTATTTTTCTTTAATATAAAAATATAGTTTACTGGATTTAGAGTATTTTTAATTGTGTGAGTGAGTAATTTTGAAATGTGTGAGTGAAAGTATGTGTAATTTGTAAATTTTGTTGTGTATATAGCTAGTGACATCATCGATAAATAATTAAAATAAATATACTTATTGAACTTTGAGTAAATGGAAAAAATAAATAACCACATGTTTAGGTATTCTACTAAATCTAGTCATTTTTTCTGAAGCAGCTGCTGAACCTGATTTTCAGCTTTTATTGCAATTATCGGTGAGTTTTCATCTTTTCTTACGTAAACCTTACCATAAGCAGTCCAGCAGAATTTATACCTCTTTGATTTAGCCAAATCACGAGCCAAAAAATGCAGTCGAGAGCTCTTCGGTGTCATTTGCTCCGAAACATAAATTGGAGTATCTTCAGACGTTCGCAGACCTAGATGCAAAGCACGCAGTTTCGTCTTATGTTTGACATTAAAAGTCTTACACATTTTTAATATGTCATTTTTTAGTAATATCGATGACGTTTCAACTACTATTGGGGTATTTTTGACCTCTTCCTTTTTTCCTCGCACACGGTAGATGTCCTTAATATCATTTTTGCTTAAGTTGCCACCTACATTTTTTGACAAGCAAACCACCATTTCTAATAAGTCTTCTTTCGTTTCAGAAGTCTTTTTTGGGACATTTTTTACCTCAAAGTTTGCTTTACGACTCCCCATCTGCAGGTCTTCGATTTTATCTTCCAATGACACAATATACTTTTTGTCTTCGTGTATGACATTTTCTAATTCTCGTTAAAATGATTTATCAGTGTTTTGTGTTTGCTCTGTGTCATGTGAATAATAGTTAAAATTCAACACTGTTTATCATTTATAAATGTATTCAAAGTCTTTAATATTTTATTGGAACTCTTAAAACCATCCGATTGCCGGGCGCCTACCATCGTTATATTGCTCGGGGCAATCATAGTTTAAGAAACATCGTATAACACAAATAAAACTATAATGATCTGATACTCAGCGCGGCCTATTACGATTAATGCTTGCTGTAATTACCGACATGTTTGTTAACAACTTTTAGCTGTAGGTGTATTTAAATCGTGACTGCGGTGAAGCAATGTATGGAGCTTTGAAACTGATAAATGTTTAAACCGTTTAATGTTTGGCAAAAAGTTGCAAGTCGTAGTACAAGTATAGGCGACTTATCATGCCCTTAAAAAGTAAACGATCAAACGTATTGGTCAAACTTCAGGTTTTCGTCAACCAAAAGTAGAAAGCGTCAAACTAGTGCGTAGATTCAGTATTATTAGTGCAGTACTTACTCACGTTGCCGTTAGTAGCGTATTGCTGTACATTAGGCTCGGTACTGCACACAAGTGCATTCTCAAGGAAGGATGGCATCAGATGTCAAAATCACCAAGGATTTATTTAGCTGCAGTGCCTTTTAAGCCTACACACATTATTGTTTACACACTACTGATTCGAAACAGAATAGCTTATATTAAGGTAGTATTGACCAAAACGGGCACTTGCTTAGTAAAACTATAAATTTTAAATTTAGAAAGAATTTAGTGCATATAAGGGTGAACTGGCCGGTCAGTTTTCTATACAAACGTGGTAGGATGGACCCAACGGCGTTTGTATGGAGAACTGTACGGCCAGTTCAACCTTAAATTGGAAGTTATAATACAGTAACTCCCTTTGACTGGCGCAAACCTGTCCTGGCCGGGGATTATATTTTGTCGTTTCATTTAGCTGGTTCAAAGTATGTAAGAGCTATGTAATAATTTTGAACCGACTTCAAAAAAGGTGGAGTTTTGCAATTTGTCTATTTTTTTGTGTTTGTTACCTTACTTACTTACCTTACAGGCTTTACAGGGTGTACCGACTTTGATGTTTTTTTTTACATTTGAAAGCTGGTGCTTGTCATATGGTCCCATTTAATAATGAGTGAGATCTGATGACTAGTATTTGAGTTAACTCTTATAATGCCTATTTCATGTTTGAAGTCGGTATTTTTTTTTTATTTATTACTTTTTCTACTCATTGATTCATGGAATTATGAATTAGAAGATATAACTGCAAATAAAAGTAACCTTTTAAACACACTGAAAGCTATTTCTGCACACTCGTAGCTTCTAAGCATGTCCTAAAGAACTAAAACATCAATGTTTGACGTTACCCTCAAAGCACATCACAGGTAACACCACGGAATCGACATAATGAAGTGAGTTCAAAGCGAGTCTGTCGAATCGCACGGATGAGTGAATTGTCCGGGACAATTTGACCGACGTTACGGAAATACCGGCTAAAGGCATTGCGCCAAACAAGAGCACTCGGAGGGGAGCAAATACGATCGTCGTGTCTCTAAATGTCATTTTGTTTTCGTGTCTCGTGCAACGTGAGTTCGCTTAGTACCCGCCTTTTATAACTCCCATTTTGTTTGTGATACGGGTGCTTTACACTTTTTGCCTGGACAATGTAGGTTCTATATTATGACAGAATTCAAACATGGAACGTGAGTCATAAGAGCTTGCGGTCCGCCTCCTTCTAAGAACTGTTCCTGAAGGCTAGCTACAGCCACAAGAAGAGTTCCGTGACCGTACATAAATTCAGTAGATTCATTCTTGGAATATGTCTACCCAATCTGATTCGCAATTTTGAAGACCTCGTAGCGATGTTTGTTAAGCCGTTCTTAACCGATCAGCTAAGTGAAGCAACGTCCGCCGTGGTTATGATTTGGATGGCTGACTTTGCTAGTGACATTACTACAAAGCACTTCCGTGCTTCGGAGGGACATCAAAACGAACGTTACACAAATATAATGTACAAAGCTTTGGCTTCGGTTCTATAGCCGGCCACCTCTTACCTGATCCCAGCCTTCTTGTTGAGAAAGCGCTGCTGGTAATTACCAAATTGTTATTACCTTTCATTGAAAGGGGGCGTTAAGATAAGCCTCGTTTTGCTGGTATAGTGCAGTAACTCACTACAAACATCAATATGAGTAGTGGTACGCTGTTCATTGGACCCACTCCCTTTGCCATTATATTCTTTAGCAAAGAACTGTAGGCCAACCTTAAAAAAAAAAGTTTAATCTATTATTTGCTAATCAAAAACAAAATAACACAGTGCTTAGTGCCAAAAACATAATATGTAACGTATGTTACTCATATGAATGATACCTTAGCACTTATTGCAGCAGTGTGAAATTGGCATGAAATGAAATATTCTTAACATATAAAGTTATAAATATTCCTAAGATAAATACACTTATGGAATTTCACCATTGACGATTCAAAGCAGTAGGCAGGCGCTCAACGTGATTTTCTAACGACTTCAAAATAAAGAAGGAGGTACTCAATTCGATTGTTTTTTTATCTTTGTTACCTCAGAATTTTTGACTGGGTGAAACGATTTTAATATCTTTTTTTATTTGAAAGCTGATGCATACCATGTGGTTCCATTTAAATTTCATCAAAATCGGTCAAGCCGTTTTTGAGTTACACTCCAATAACTGAGTATTTCATTAACACACAGTGAATGACATTCGATCCCATATTAAGTAGCAAGGGCCAATAAAGAGCGTGTTTTTTTTTTACCAAAAAATGGCACCGACTTTTTCACTCAAATATGTGGAAGAACTTATCGAAGTCGACACCATGCGCACAATATTGTGATAATAGGTACTTTTGAACCATCAAGGTACTGACTTCAACAAGTTATTTCACACATTTGAGTGTTGAAGTCGGTGCCATTTTTTGGTATACATTTTGTGTCATAATTTGTCTTGTAGTAAAAATTTACAAAATAAGTTTTCATTTCTGTAACTTAATCAATACATAAAACTTGGCAATCACTATGTTTTCAACTGAAAATAGTGTATAGGCTAGAATAATCTTGTTGCTTAATAATTATCTTTTTGGCCGGTTAGAATACAAAATATTACAAACTTATTACTTATTATGATTTTGGGAAACAGAACGTACGTAGACTATATTTCAAGGAACCTCCCGAGACAAAACAAACAAAGTAAACACCTAATTTTCCTTCCAATTGTAGCGCCATCCATCGCCTTAAATAAATAAGTATATGATACACTTGCATATAAAATATAGTCTTTCTGTCAAAGGGCAATTTGTCTCTTTCCAAATTGTAGCAACATTTCACTGCGATGTACTCACATTTTATCTTACCTCTGTTTTTCTATTTTCCCCGGTTGATGTATGGGACGCATTTCCGCACTTTCGAATAACACTTCTGTATTCCCTTTTATGTGCGCACAGCTTTAAAAATGTATTCTCAGTTAGGGGCCGGCATTCGAACGAAGATATGTAAAGGAATTATTCAAGAACGCCTAGTTTTTGTGTTTAAGTTCGTTAGGAAATATTCGATCGGTTGAAAAAAGCGTCACCTGAGGGAGTAACTGTAGTGAGGGAAACAAAGGAATGAGTTTTTACACCCACCTTTGTTCTACTCTTATGAGAATTTAGTCGTCAGTGACCAATAGTTTCTCTACAGAACGGACTTCATAACAGTGCAATGACAATACTTCTATTACCTATGTTTGTACTTTGAATTGTTTGTTCCAGTACCGTAAAATATAAATCATAAAACACCCCAGAACCTAAGTATTACAGTATTTTCCTCCTTCCAATCAAGACCAAACCAGCCTCCACATCAAGCGAACCTTATAAGACTCTTATCAGAACATAATCTAACGACTACACCCGGCGCCGTTTTTTCGCCTACAATTTCTAATGACCCCAGCTCAAAGTTTACAAAACAGATATTAAATTACTCGTGCAATGTATAAACCGTTAGAGATTTCAATAGGAGTGTGTTGATATCGATCGGGCGTTTGATCGGGGCGACAGAGAGGGTATTATCAGCTTTAACTAGGAAGCGATCGCGTTCGTTGATCTATCGGTACTCGTATGCCAATTAGCCAATTAGAGAAGGCAAACAACGACTGAGCCCCGATATTCAGATAAGCGGGAGTTTTCGTGGAGTATCATTAATCGAAGTCGACAATGTATTCAGTGACGTGTTTTTTAGTGGAGGTCCCGACCGCTATTTGTCTGCTAGAGGCGAAAGCTTAATTTTCAAATTAATTCGGCTTATGAAGAATGTTGTAATTAGATAAGTGTCAGATGACAGATTATGTTATGGAAACATTTTGTCGACTTGTCCGTTCTGATGACTGGTATTTATTTAATAATCGTACAATCTATGCTGAGCTTTTGTGTAATGAAAATCAAATATTGAAGGTGACGAAGGTGTATAGATAGCTAAGGGCACGCAGGTTAGAAATGTTTCATCATTTTCAACAGATGAAAAACGTCCACCGTTGAACAAAAGCTTTCCCCATGAGTAGGGTTTTTTTTTTTTTAATTTTATTGTAACGGAATAAGCTCAAGGCCCACCTGATGTTAAGTGGACTTACCTCTGCCTATAACAGTTGCAATGCATGACAACTCACGAATTGCACTGCGCCCGTCACATTGAGACATAGTTGTTAAGTCTCATTGTGCCTGTAATTTCACTGGCTCTCAAGGACTACTGCCGGAACACACCTTTCGGTGCTTGACGACAGACTTTCTACTTGACGGTGGTCGCTAGCCAGGCGGGCATTCGCAAAATGCCCTTCCACCATGCGGTGAAGCTCAAGCTCTGGGCGGGATTCGAACCATGGACCTGCTGCGCAGCAGTCCATAGCCAATGCCACTGAGCCATCACTGCTTCAAAACCATGCCATCTTCTTTACCATGCTTGGCAAGCGTTTTGGGGATCGCTGTATAAGTTGGCAGTTCTTCAAAAGGCGCTGTTGCCTACCTTCTAGTATTTTTTCCCGTGCTGTACGAGCCTAGTCTAGTACCCTACAGTCAATTTGTTGTATCAATTCATATCCTCTTTGCAATTTCCGGCTTAGGAATATAAGGACTTTCATATTCTTCTGATGGATTGGTCACAAATCCGAAGTCAGAAGTTTTTACAATTTTTAAAGTCTCGTGTTTACTTGTGTGTCGTTGGCGAAAAATATCTAATATTACAGAATTACAAATTTACGAGAGGAAAAATTGTAGTCTTGTGCGAGATTCGAACCCGCGTCGTCCCCCCGTATAGCCGGGATATGCTCTGACCAACTGAACTAACATGACAATGACTCATAACTCTAATTTTTCTCTCGTTCTTTAACCATCGTATGGGGATAGCGACAGTATAGTTCAACTTACGCTGAACTAAAAACAAGAATAACCCTGCAATTAGCTTTAAACTTGTTAAATGATGACGCAACCCTATAATTTAAATATTTATTATTTTCGTAAATAAAAATATTTAAATAATAATAATAACGCATGCTTTGTTGAATACATAAAAAAATGAGGATTAGTTATTGCGAACATAAACATATTAAAAGTTCTAATATGTTCCTGTATTGTCTACTGTGTATAGGTAGTAAAAGAAGAAACTTTGGGCCGACCCCATATGAGTGAGATAAGAGTCAAAGGCTAGTTTCAAAGTCAAAGTCAAAATCATTTATTCAATTCAGGCGTCTACGCTGCTCTTATGAAGGTCAATTACAAATTTTAATATTGAAAGATTCTACATTGTACTGCCACGTTCAGCAAACAAAAATTGTATAGAGCCGCTGCGAGAAGAACGGGCAAGAAACTTGGGGCCACAATTATTATATATACTTATATAGTTTCTACATCGGTAAGGCAAATACTTGAATGTTCACAATGTTAATCAAACATGCCCAAGATTTATATGAACATTTTATTCACATTTTAGTTCTTCATTAGCACTGACTCCGTAAAGAATGTCTCACATTTATACGTACGAGTAATTTGGCGAGTAATTAGGTGTCACAGAGGTCTTGACGTGACGACTGACCGTCTGACAGAATCACACGACGACTAGTAAGTGATAATGCTGGTACAGTCGAACCATTTTGTACGTGTGGCTCTTACTGGAGGCTTCCAAAACACGTAGTTAGTAGCTTGGCTATGTTTTTAGTATAGTACCTTGGGTTATATAATCTCCAACGTCGGCTCGGCAGGCGTCTTGGGGATCGCAGTTTAAGATATTATTCGCCCATACCCACACAGCAAAGGGGGGGGGGAAGGGTTGACATCCTAGTTCATCCCAAGGTAGTGGACGATCCGGCTGATACAGTAAGGCCCTTATTATGAGTACAAAAGCAAGGAATATTACTTTTCTCGTTCTTGTCCAATAAGACCTTTTAGTTGAGTATATACTATTTACCACCACTGTACTTAAACATAACTAGTTATCAATTATAGCCCAGATATTAAAATAGTACCTATGTGCAAACGTGGCGAACGTTTACGAAACACGAGGCGAAACGGGTTATAATTGATAGGCAATTGATAGAAGAATTGCGAGGGCGCTTAGTACGAGGAAATGTAGCATACCTCCCTTGTTAAACAATCTAATTGCAAATGATTTGTATAATAAATATCAGTTTTTCATTCCTTTACGTGTGATAAATGTTTCGTCGCATACTAAGAAACGCAGTACAACTCAAAACCATTGATTAATCAAAAAGTTAGAAGCTTACAGCGGATCATTTTGTTGATCCCTCTTAAGTTAACCGTCGTCGGCTATCAAGTAGACTTTAAAGTGTGTGAATCGCTTGACGGCATCCCAATAGTTTAGTAATGATGGTTTTGTAATGATTCTATAATATGGAATTGGTTTCTAATGAGTAACGAAAGCTTATAGGATGCTAATTGGAATTGAAATAAGAATATCAGTTGTTAAGTTTGTAGCATTGTAAGTGAAGTAGTAAAATAGACATCATGTTGCTATCCGTGGCCAGCTCATACGGGGTCGGTACGATATGTCTTCTCTAAGAATAGTTTTTTTTTAGCTCAAAATGGAACCGTCTTCAACACTGAAAAGTGTAAAATAACATGTTCATGATAGTTCGAAAGTACCTATTATCAAAATATTTTGCACATGGTACCGACTACGACAAGTTATTTCACACTTTTGAGTGTTAAAAATGGTGCCATTTTGTCGAAAAAAAAACTTAATTTTTAGTGACCATTGCTACTTACGGGATCGATAGTCATTCACTGTCGATGACTATACAAAGGTAGGAAAATACTTTTCAGCTACTAGAGCCTTGACCGATTTTGATGAAATTTATATGGGACCACACGTGAAGCAATAGCTTTGAAATAAAAAAAGAATGATCAAAATCAGTTGAAACAGTCGAAAGTTCCGTGATATAAACTAAAAAAAAAGTGACTTGAGAAATTCCTCCTATTTTGAAGTCGGTTAATAATACAACTATGTATATAGAACATATCGAAAATGTGTTTTCACTGATGAAACACGGACGAAACAGAGAAATAATTGTAAATGGTTTTGGCTTTGGTTGTATGGGCCTACCTGATGCCAAACCTTTTTCTGAACAGCTTGTTGATAGTATATTCATCATCTTTTGGATAACTCGGAGCCTTATTATTGTGCCTAATGTACAGCAACAGCATCACTCATTTACATCGACTTGAGTGTTAAGCGTATTTTTACACGACTGCCCAAAAAAGAAGTGTTACGTTTTCAGGGTTCATGTATGTATGTTTGTGAGTTTCTTTATTCCACCATAACTTCTAAACGGCTTAACGAATTCCGCCTCGGGCTTGAGCTTCACCGCATGGTAGAAGGGCATTTTGCGAATGCCCGCCTGGCTAGCGATCACCCTCAAGTAGAAAATTTGTCACCAAGCACCTAACGGTGTGTTCCGGCAGCTGTCCTATAGAACCAATGAAATTACAGGCACATGAGACTTAAAAACTATCTCTCAAAGTGACGAGCGCAGTGCAATTCATGACTTGTGATGAAATGCATAGGTTAGTCTGCTTAACTGATGTTAATTGGTGGGCCTCGAGCTTGCTCCGCCCTATACCATAAAAAAAAATTGCATTCGTTTTTTTTTTCTTAATTTATATACTTGTGTTTCACGTGATCCAGTAAGAGGATTTCTTATACTCCTAAGCCGGCATCTATATGCCATCAAAACTAATGAATTGTACCTATCATATTGCAACTTTGTTAAAATTCCATTCAACGCGGTCCCGTTCCCCGAAATCCCGTAAACACCAACTACGGACTCGGGGTGTATCAAAGAGCTTAATCCCGCGTTAACGAAGGTCGGGATTGTAATCCCGTCACTCCAGGGCACAGATTAAATGATAGTTGGTACGCTCGGGAACACACTCGGACACAATTAACGAGCACGGACATTGTCTAGTTAGTCGTATCAGCTATGTGATTGCGATATTTGATGGAGGACGTTTGTTGGAATGAAATGTATTACGACATCATATGACCCTATATGACTTTATAACCACGCAGGTATGGCTATGAAACTTTATTACCCATAGATAAATACCCATGTATAAATATATAACCCTAAATAACCCATGTATAAATAGTTTTTACCTTACCAAGGTAACTTACAAAGATACTTTACCGCATAATAAAGAATTTCCATTTTCATACCATTTTTTCTGGTAACATGTGTTTTTAATGGGATTGTGACTGAATACGCTTGAGGCCGTGCATTTTGTACAATCTAACTTTTTGTACTATATACAACACTACAGCTAATACAATAAAAGCATTTTGATCCCTATAAGCCATTGCAGACTCATAGGCAGTCCAAATGCTCTAGCCCACTACCAGTTGGCAGCGTGCCCAGCATGCTGGCAGCATTGCCCCGTTGAATTGCAATGCTTATTTTTTGAGCCAAATAGGTGCCAGCATTTTGATCACGCGTCGCATCGACCAAGCGTTTATATCGATTTTTTGGCGTTATTTCACACAGGAATCGAACTCGCACCCCGATTTCACGCTGGCTGCCTAAACCTCACGACAAACATTATGTGCTATATTTATTTGTAAATGTCATTTTCGCATTCGATAGTGCGCTATCGTATGGAGAAATAAAGCATTATTAATGAAATTTCTAATAAACTAACTCTTAAATATATTTGCTTATTTATTTACACACATATAGATATACAGCATACAATCACTTTTCCAAGGCGCTATACACATAAAACTTAAAAATATATATTATTAAAATGTCATTATTAATATTAAAAGTCATATGGAAGAACCAGATAAATATTCAGTTTTCCTTTTTTATTTGCAATTGGAGTAATTAACAGTAATTTATATCTGAAACTCCTCTGTTAATTAAGGTGTTGTTTGCACTCTCGGTAATTGTGGCATTGTTCTATTATACTGATCCTAACAACTCAATAAAACAGTAGCCGTTAAAACAGTAGTCATCATTTTTTTTAATTAACTTACTGACTTTTCTTTCAGTATAGGTATGTCTTTATAAATGCGAAGTTGGCATTTTAACACTAAAAATTTTAAAAACTAATCTTATGTTTTTTTTTTAATTTCATCTAAATTGCATCTAACAATTAAAATTTATTTTCATAGGATAACTTGGAATTGCTATTATATAAATAAAACATATCATAATACCACCCTGCTTTGGTTTAGCCCTTAGTTACCTTGGAAGGCACTTCATAAGTACTGTACCAGCTGGATCGTTTTTTTTTTTTTTTTTTATTCATAATAGGTTCGCGTTTGACCACACCCTGCCTGATATAAAGCATTGATGTGGTCTAAGATGGAGCACGCTTACCTAGAAGAAACCTATTTACTCTCGATTTGAAGACACCGATCGTGATTGATCGTCCACTGCTAAACACAGCCTCCCCTATTAAGGGGGGTATTTGCCATAATCCCCACGCTTGGCAGGTGGCTTGGGGATCACAGTGTAAGATTGTAGTTCTCTAGAAGGCGCTGCTGCCCACCTTCCAGTATTTTTCCCTTAGTTGCCTCTTACGACACCCACGGGATGATATGGGGAGGTGCAATTCTAACCTGGCACCCCACCTGGACTTCATAAGTGATGTGTGTAAAATGTCGATCCCAAAGACGCCTGCCAAGCGTGAGGATTATGGCAAACAATCTAGCTGATACAGTACAGTACAGAGTAAAAGGTTATACTTATTTGATGAGTAAACAAGCTGAAACTAGAATGAGAACTGTCTCTCAAAGACACCTACCGGAACATACAGTTGAGTGCCTCATGACAGTCCCTAGATAGGCGAGCTATCACCATGTAATGAAGTGATGGCTCAGTGGCATTGGCTATGGACTGCCGTGCAGCAGGTCCATGGTTCGAATCCCGCCGCGGACTTGAGCTTCACCGCATGGTGGAAGGGCAATTTGGGAATGCCCGCCTGGCTAGCGACCACCCTCAAGTAGAAAATCTGTCACCAAGCACCTAACAGTGTGTTCCGGCAGCAGTACTTGAGAGCCAGTGAAATTACAGGCACATGAGACTTAACAACTGTCTCAAGGTGACGGGCACAGTGCAATTCGGCATTGACGAAATGTATCTATTAAAGGCAGAGGTTAGTCCGCTTAACATCAGGTTGGCCTCGAGCTTGTTCCGTCACAATTACATAAAAAACTATATAAAAAAAAATGAAGCTCAAGCTCTTTGGTTAACTCTACAATTGTTTGCCAGAAAATCTGCTTTGTTAATCAACTTGGTCGCAAAGCAGCTTTATATGCTGAGAGCGATTAAACCTAAATCACACTTTAATGCTACTTTGTAACAAGTTTATTGAAAAAGTTGTAACAACCTAATTTACTTCTATTAAACTTTTTCTAAATATGATTACAAACACTATCGTGCTAAGCGAAAATCTTATTTTACAAATTATTGGAGCACAAAATGTTATGTCACGGGCGGGAGTAGATCCGGCATACTCCGATTTCGCGCCGGATGCCTAAACCACTCAGCCACCTGGGCACGAAATTTCGTGTTCCAATTATATTAACCGTTATAGGGGACTGTGCGCGGGTATCAACCAGACTTCTACACTTCATCTGATCGAAAGAAGCGCTTTTTCAAACACTTCACACACAACTTTCGGAATGATGTCGCTACCCTTCTATATTTCTAAATATGATTACAAACACTATCGCGAGCTAAGCGTGAAAATCATATTTTACAAATCATAGGAGCACACAATTGCAAAACATAACATACCTAACCTAAACCCCTCGGCCATCTGGGCACGCTCTTTCGAGCCGAAATTTCGTGCTTCAGGTGTATTACTTTAACCGTCATAGGGGACAGTGCGCGCCAATCAACCGTTAAATTCTATTAAACTTTACAAATATCTTCAGTTGTACGCTTTTATTATTTTGATGTTTTATTATTTCCATACAATAATTAATTTGCTTGATCTAAGTAGTCATAAATCTATTCGAAAGTCACGTGGCGCTTCCTGGCGGTGCCGCGGCGATGGCTCTAGGCTTGTGGGAGGCATTATTGCTATTGTCGTTTACTACGAGACATAGAACTTAAAAAAGGCCGACAATACTAGAAAAAATCTGATGCTATTTTCTGAAAAATGTTTAAGGTATTGAGTAAAATCTTAGATACAAAGTTATTTGGTGTGTTAAACTGAGGTAGTCCACGAGGATGTTGTTAGCATATTCCCAATAACCCTGTATACGTCAGTTACTATGTAATGGAAATAAAAATGCTCGTGTTTTAGAATGCTTGAACTAAAATTAGATGTCGTCTACCATAACTGATTACGATCACACTTGGTTAGGTTTAACGAAATCGGTGGATTTTAAGATCGTTCATGCGTCGTAAAATTTCTGAACGATATTGGCGTCTATCGACATTAATTAATTTCATGGTTAGTAGTGAAATATCTCGGCACAAGAAATTTCCTAATTAATTTCTCAGGAGGTGAACGCAATGCACCGAGTACCGACGACGACAACGTTGCTGTCAGGTGGTCTAGCTGTTGGTTTCGTCATTCTACCAACTATCATGCAAAGCTTCGTGTTTTCCTCATACAATATATACATACATATCAACAATCTTTTGGTTATTGAGAAGGCAAAATCCTCCTTTAGGACTGTTTGGTGGTAAAACAAGAAATTATTATCAACGCCATCTGCTGCATCACGCTGTGCTTGGTGACGCATTTTATTCTTGAGTAAAATTACCTTCCAATATGCGGCTAAACTTAATACTACGACTGGATTCACAGATAAATTCCGTGCACGGCAGCCATGCACTATTATAAGTTCAAAGTAACGATACACTTCTAGTTCCAATTCAGTAATAATTCGGCCTACAGTAAAGTTATTCGAGTAACAAATAATTATTACAGTAAATTATTTTTACCACCATTATACCAGTTTATAGGTTTTGTAGTAGCTCTTATACAGGAGCTCTGTTGACGGTAGAATCCTTACTCAACATGTAGTGACTGTGGCAGGACTTACAAACGAAGCGGCAACCTTTGTGAATTTTTCTCCCATTGTATGGCCTGTAAAGCAGATAGGTAAATTGTATGACAAACGTTTAATGAGGTGCCTCGAATGTAAAGAGACAACGATCGTACTTATTGTAAGAACATTTGCTGCTATGTTTGATTCGATTATAGTTCAAGTAGCTGCGTTAAAATACTAACAGTAAGCTTTGAGACTTCTTTCAAGCTTTACAAAATATTTATTTCTAAGACGTCTTAAATTATACCATGAATAATTAATGGATATTATTTGTACGGATTTAAAACTGATGATGACTAGCGCACGACCCATTTGATGTAAAGTGGACTAAACCTCTCCCTATAACAAATGCATGTCGTCACAATTGACTAATTTATATTTGGTCGAGTGGCGTAAAGTGTAGCATAAGCTAGGCTCTGGGTTCCATCCCCCAGGTGGACAGTTATTAGATACCGGACTAGCGGTTTCGATTACCCCACAAGATAGACATTTTATAAATGTCATATTCGCTTAGCATGTGATAGTGCTTGAAATCAAATTAAGATTTTTCTGATGAATACCTTCCAGGTTAGCATTTTGATCACGCGTCGCATCGACCAAGCGCTCTGATAAGTTTTGGAAAAATATAAATATAATATTGGTTTTTGATTTCCGCAAAGTACCGCTTGAATCTAATCATTATTTGTAATAGTAGTCCATATGTAATTTCATTGTCGTTGACATTAACACACTGCCACAATATTGTAACACAACACATATTCACAGTAACATATTAATATTGGTATTAAGGCATGTATATAAATTGTGGTGAAGTGAATAGGTTATTTGTATGTTTTAATCGCTAGTTAGCGGTCGAGTTAAGTTTATAGGCAGTAATAGCGCATCCGGTTTTACTTCTCAGAATAATAAATAGTGAGATACGTGATGCACATTACATTGGATAGTATTTAGTAAGTGTTCCCTTAAATTATTAGATGGAATGGATATCACTAATGAATGGTTAGTAAATGAATGAAAGTTTAATTTCGGTCCTGATTGTTTTCAAATTATCTGTTTAGAAGAAAAAGGCGAAAGGTTTGAGCGTTTTTAAGGGAAACTGGAGGTTCCCTGTGGGGTGCCGGGCTAAAACTGCAGCACACTATATATATATGTATTTTTTTATAGCTGATTAAAGCCTGTAAGTGATGATGTGGTCGAAGATGTTGTTCAGGCTAACCTACTTGAGGGTGGTCGCTAGCCAGGCGGGCATTCGCAAAATGCCCTTACATGGTGTAAGCGGTGATGGTGAAGCTCAAGCCCGCGGCGGGATTCGAACCATAACATGGCGGCATCTGTTGCGCGGCAGTCCATAGCCAATGCCATTGAGCCATCACTACTTCCCGTGGGCGTCGTTCGAAGAGGTGATGAAGGAAAAATTCTAGAAGGTGGGCAGCAGCGCCTTCATAAGAACTTCCAGTCTACACTGCGATCACCAAGACGCTTGCAATGGAGAACCGTTTGTTCAACAATTCACGCTATAGTTATGGATGTGAATTTTAAGAACCTCGCTTTGGTAGGTTTTGCTTTTTTCTAGTTATGTAATATGATTACCCAATTAAAATTAATACATATTTTAATTGCCGCGTAACAGAAGCCGGCGCTTTTGCAGCCGAGCAAGTTATAGGGTTTGCCCTAGTAAATAAAAATAATTATTGAAATCATTTTGCAATGACAAGACGATTTATACTCTGATGTATAAGGTAATTAAGATCGACATTTACCAAGTAAGAAATATTATAAGCGAAATGACTAGCTCATCTCAACGGCCATTATAGAAAATATTAAAACTATTATTTCATCTATATTAATCTTCCTCTCGTTATCCCACTCAGGTGGAGATGTCTTCCATAACAACACAATAATATATAAAATTAATAGCTTTAATATTCAGCTATTATAACAGCCGGACTGTCCACTGCTGAACACAGCCTCCCCTCATGGACATAATTAATAAGCCTTATTAAATGTACGATCTTTGATTTTACAGAAAACGAACTCCCGACGCCTATCCTCCTTGGGCATGCACTCGTAGATAGTTTAACTTGCGGGTAATTAAACGGCTAATCGGTCCACTCGGAGAAATTCTCATATGAATGTATTAAAAAAATATGAAAAAATAACAAAAAATAAAATAGAAATAAGATTTTCATACATTCGAAAGTATGGCGTTGACAATGGGGTCCCAAGTTATAAATCTATTCAATTTGTGAGCGGACGTGGACAGTAATGGAGGCCTGTTGTATGCAGCAAGAACACATTCACATTAATTAAATGTATTATATTATAATACTTATTACATTATTATTATTATGAATGGTGATAAGGTTGGAACATTTGGAGCATTCTTTTCATTAGTCGTTTCTTACGGTGTTATAAGTATATACTTCTAAAACTGGGTACTTTACGGTTACAATGATTACAGTAGAGGTCACGGAGCGTTTTCTATACAAACGTAGTTTCATCATGTCCTAAATACTAAGTTTTCAAGCATGATATCTATGCCTCTGGTTTGTCAGATTTCCGTTAAATTAAGCAATTTCAGAGATAATTCGAAAAAATGTTTTTTATGGGAATTTAGAAAAATAATAAATTAAAATCTGGAATACCAGAAGCATAGATATTAGGCTCAGAAATATGCACACAAAATTGCACCGAGTTTGAACACGTGGTATTTAAAATATGGCGAAACTACGTTTTGCATGGAAAGCGCTCCGTGCACTCTACTCTTAAAGGTATTTGCAAACGACGTAATATGTTCATGTGTTTTTGTTTAATGTAAAAGGTACCTAGTTAATAATCTTGCGAAGTTTATCCAATTTCACTATAAATCGTTAGCTTAAAAAGTAATTAACATAAAGTATACGCGTTATAAAATAAGCGTGCCCATAACCCGTGCATTGTAAATTTAAGAATTTTAAATTACTCTAAGATCGTAAAGTATAGATTGTTTCTTGTACCGTTAAAGGCGAAATTCGTATGTGGATTTTGTTCAATAAATCATGAATGAATACTGAGAAGAGATTACATTGTGTTTGTTCGCGTAAACATTTTCAGGGTATTAAGGATCATCGGTACATAGTCAGTGAAATCGGTATTTTATGTCTGTATATTATGTAGAGCATTCAAAAATCATTTTTAATAATTTTTGCCTTTTAAAACACATACATTTATAACAATTATACTGATAATTCAGCTGTCAGTGCAGATAAATGATATTTATTTATCATCTGAATGGAATAAGAAAGTTCTCAAAAGGCTTATAATGGTTAATAAAAAAATTGGCTTTATATTTAAATTAAATAATAAACATAACACTAGTATGTCAAAATGTTCAAATTCTGATTAATATTAGCGTCGTTACGTTTCTTCGAAATATATACATATAGAAGAAAAAATAAAATGTTATATTTTCAAATTACACCTTACATTATTTCATCACATTAAATAATTACAATAACAATACACATACACGCAATAATAACTTTTGGTAGTATCCAACGAATAAATATTCGTAGGTGCATCTAAAAAGGATGTCTTAAAACGATTTATTTGTAGTAAAAATAATCATCTGACTGCAGTCGAACTAATTGAAAGTAATGTGCATAAAATATATTCGAAGGTGTAGGTTTTTCCTGAGATATTTGAGTAAAAAATATAACGTTTAACACGACAACCGCAGACCCAAACTAAAATCAACCTTAGAAAAAGAATCACTAAATACCCTAAAACATCAAAGGATGAACATAGAAATATTTAATAATTACATTCAACCTAATTATCCATTCATATATTCCGAGCACGGCAATGACCGTCACAGCGAGGACTCTTTTAAAAAATCCAAAACACTCATTATACTTCTTACGGCTACATACTTTGAATGTAAATTAGCGAGAACTAAAAAACTTTCTTAATAATTCATGCTTAAAACGAAAATAGATGATAGACGGCCGTGTCTAATACTGAATTTATAGCCATATTATGATTGTTTTCTATTACGGGACAATGAAATCCAATTCTGTTTCGAAGATGAGCCACATGACTGATTGTCCGAATTAGATACGACGTCTCTCGAACTAAAAGGAATAAACATTCCCGACAACGCGAAACTTTAATTCAGGCCATAATTAATACAAATAAAATAAAAACAAACGCCATAAATTAAGCCAAGCGGAAAGGGTCCAACGCATATCGAAGGACCTTTTAAGAAACCTGTACACTCAAATTCCATTCCGAGAGCCATAGTTAAAATGCTCAAAGAATAGCTATTCATTAGCGGGTGCGAGAATGAGAATTCTTCAGGCACTCTGAATATTCCATCGGCGAAGAGGCTTGTATTGTCTTTAGAAAAATGCTTTGGTACTTGGAAATCCCGGTGCTAAATTATGTCCAGAGCGTTGGCAACAATCACTGAGACACGGCTGCCGGCGCGACTCGAACATCCTAGTTCATTATCTACTGATTCCATAGATTTTATTGCCTTCCAAGGAAACAATGGGAAGGATATTTGCCACGTGATTAATCTTTGCTCAAATTTATTCCTATGGGAATATCTCTCACGGAAGGTTGTTTTATCAGTAACTTGAATCTGATTTACGAAATCATTTAAGTAACGATTTAACCGTGTCAGTGCGACACCGTAAGAGTGAATTAAAGACACGCAACCATTAAGACCGTGTAAGATTATTCAGCATCCTGTCGAAAGGGTACCACAAAGTTTGCACTTTGCATATTTAAAGAAACGCTCGCCTTATCTGGCTCATCGGCGATTCTGTTCACAGATATTTTGCAGAGAAAAACAGAGTACGAAAGACGAGAATTCTTACGGCTGGCTGCTCGCATTAGGACAAAATTAAGTGCTGTTATGTGTTCGACTGTCACTTTAAAATGCCGTTGGTTAGTTCATGTCGTAGAGGAAAAATAATGCGTAAAGCTATTGGCGGTACAAATACGTGATCTAGTAATAGAAGTCGATTTATTCAGTTGGCCATTTTAAATTAACTTTTAACTGTGTAATGTGTGCATGAGCTGAGGTAATTAAAAATACTTTATCACGCAGGATAGCCTAGAACAGATATATATAGATATATAGTTCTATTAATTGGATTTTTTTTTGTGACGACTTGATGAATTCTCAACAAATTACTAGTAGAACGTGAACTAACAACAGATGCATTATATTACAGAACAACAGCAGCCAAGCTCAACTAAAAAGAGAATTAAAGCACATGTAAAATCTTTATTCATAGCTACGTATCTACGTATGGATAGTAAAACTGAGGAGATAGAAATCCTTCTGAAGTGGACGTCTGGAAAGATCTCGCTGAATGCCTATGCCGCTTGGCTAGTGACCACCCTCAAGTTGAAAATATGTCGCCAAGTACCTAACGGTGTGTATCGGCAGCTGTCCTTGAGTGCCAGTAATTCTAGGTTAAGCCGGTTAACACCTTCGACCACATCTTCACTTGCATCAGGTGAGATTGTGGTCAAAGGCTTACCTATCAACTATAAATAAAATTAAAAAAAACTAGCCCGGGCGGGACCCACCCTTTGATAAGCGGTAACCTCTGCATATATCAAATGCATTTCATTACAAGACAATCTGCACTGAGCCCATTGCCCTGAGACATAGAGTTGTAGAGTCTCATGTGCCTGTAATTTCATCGGCTGGAGTATTACTATTAGCACAGACTACAAGTACTAGCAGTACTTTGTCTATTCTATTAGCAAAACTTTTCGTCTGTCTATTACATAACTTTGAACACAGCAGTGACTCAACTGGCCGTGTCTGTCATTTCCGTAGCGAGTCGATTAGCTACGAGCATTGAGATCAATTTAAATCTAGGAAGGACAAGCGGACTGTGACGGGACGAGCAGGAATCCCGAGGGAAGCAGCGACGGTCAGTAACGCTATTTAATTTTAGGGAAAAAGTTGTCAAAGATGACGGCTTTGTGATTTAGTTCAATTACCGATACACAGATGAACGTTTAGCTAACATTAATTGAAATAGTTACAATTGCTTGCAAAGATAATGTTACTTTAAAAACCTGCTCAAAAGCCTTACTGACGCTAATTTAGCAGCTCTAGACAGCCAATACAAAAACCCATATTATAAAAATGTGCATGGTGGTAGGGCATTTAGCGAATGTCTGCCTGGCTAGCTTGGTAGCTAAGTAGATAATCTCTCGCCAAGCACCTAACGGTGTGTTGCGGCAGCTGCCTTGAGAGCCAGTAATAGTAGGTTAGCCTGAACAACATCGTCGACCACATCATCACTTACCATCAGGTGAGATAGTGTTTGACCACTATGACAAAAAAATATGCAAGCATATTTTAAAATTATATATGTTACAGCCAAAGTAACAAATCTGGACATTATATATACTGTCTAGCCATTATATATAATGTCTACTTAATTTAGATAAAGTTATAATTGACACAAAATTTTGATATTATTCATGAGACTCATATTTCTATTGGTCACGGAGGGCGCACCAGAATGGTCAAAGAGCTTAAAAATAAATATAAGAATAGTAGTAATTTATATGGCGTTGTTGTAGTCACGAGTAACCTAACACTCCTCCTCGCTTCGCTCGTCGTCGCACCTAAATATGACTTTGCCCTAGACTAAATGATATTTAACCCCTTTTTATAACTTTTACCAATATGTGTCGTGAATTATTAATAATTACTACTAAAAGTAATACATTTCCATCGTTTATTCACATTTACCAAAACAATTTTGTGTCAATTATCACTTTATGTAAATTGAGTAGACATTATATATAATGGCTAGACAGTATATATAATATCCAGATTTATTACTTTGGCTGTGACATATACATATTTTTGATATATCCTTGTTGTCTTTTGTGTTGTGCGAGAAGAGATATTCTACTTCTCATAAGTGGGATAAGTATACCAGTATAAGTCAGTGACTTACACTAAAACTAAAAGTCTAAACCAAAAACTTAAGGACCATCATACAGATGTAAAAAAAAACAGTTTTAGTAGCAAAACGGAAAACGCTGAATATACACGGCTGTTATTGGATGAAGACTAAGATTAAAGACATGACATAATGAAGGTCAATAATTCCTTAATGAACAACTCATTACAGTCTCACTGCTAAACATATTCAAGTCTGTTTATGATCAGATTACGGAGAATTCTATTTTCGTTAACTTTACCTCAGCGTTACTTCATATCAACTTTAAACGTGTGGTAGGCGTGTTAATGAAAAACCAAAATTTAATGTTTATATGAAATTCTAGACACACAGTTTTTTGTGCAACTTAACACTGATGAGGAGAATTAATGCCAACATAATTAATGAGCTAGCTATCTTTTACCATTTTAATATCATTCTAATACGATTATGATAACATTTGTCATATCTGAATAGTAGGTACCTACATAAATATTTTCTAGCGATTATTTATTATGTTTCCTTATGAAATACTTGTTAAAATAAGTAAGTGTAAGATTTTGGGTAGTTTACGTCGTGGCTCGAAAAACTTGGGCCCTTAATTTTTGTTGATAGTTTTTGGGCCGTTTGCTAAATTTTATTACACTGTGACCTGAAAGTATTTTACATTTGAAATGGGAATGACATACAGTCAAAATATAAAACTATTTTATATGTAGCATTTTAAAAATAAATATATATTTTTTATTATTATTTTCGCAATAACGCATGCTCTGAGAATTGCAATACAAAAAAAAACATGTCCGCTTGCAAATTTTGTAATTAAAGAAGAAATACTGGTAAATCTCATTTTTCCTCACTTGGCTTTTAAGTAATATTCAATGATATATTCAATAAAATAAGTAAAAATAATCATTAATTTAGTAATAAACAAACAAAATATTTAAATCCCACGAGATGTTTTAGCTCCTTAAAAAATTGTAACCTTTCTTTGACCTTCATGTCTTCATTACCCTCAAGCACATTGCTTATTTTAATATTCCATAACTAATTATAATATATTGTTTTACAATATTTGGACGATAGCACAGGTCATAATAGACGAAAATAAACAAATGATCAGTTATCCTATGCCATAGAAACCTTGTGTTAGGTCACTAAGTCACTATTAAAACTGTGGTCACTATTATATACCTTTAGATAAGTTATTGAAAAGCTAATATTTTTACACTATTTATTGTAAAGACCGGTTTTAAAGTGGAAAGGGAAATAATTCTATAAATAAGCAGAGAGCAGGTTACTCTACAAGTTGCTTTGTTATAGTGCTTAGTAACAAATATTACTAGAAAGAATTTTTGCTCTAATAATTATTCTTATTTGTTATTTTTTAGTGATGATGTGTCGTGTCCTTTACAGATGCTGGGTCACCATCATAATTCTGCATGACACTGCACTGCGCTTGTCTTTTCAGGACGTTAGTTCTTATTTTTTTCGTGTGTCCAGTAATTTAAATACCTACAGTGCCCTTCACGCTTAAACACAGTAGTGTTGACACAGTACTGCTTTAAGACAGAATATCTAACACGTAGTACCCACAACACACTCTTGCTGGAGAAACCTACCTGGTGAATAACACTATGACATGGTTTTAGTAAATAATACGGGATAGCTCACGTGAATAAGTCAGATAGATCCGACTATAGTTTTAACCAAATATAATAAGTAAATAAAAATAAATAGGTGCCGAGCTGCCGCCCGCAGTGCTAAGCGAGACGTCAACTCGGGCGTCCCGAGCTCCCCTTGAAAAAGACCACCGAATGTGGTTGAAATTATAGTCTGAGCTATCTGACTTATTCACGTGAGGTAACCCGTATTATTTACTAAAATGAGTGAAAACCACGTCAGTTGTTATAATAAAACTATGACATGATTTGGCACATAACATAATACATGTATAGAATGACGATTTTCAGAACCTGAGTGATCTCTAAGTTGTACATGTTGGCCTAATTTTTATTTTTAGTAGATACCTACATTATTTGTAACACATAAGCATCTAAACTCTATATGCGAAAACAATTTATTAGAGTGTAGTTATTTTAATTTACTTTAAGATAGTTATAACAAACTCTGTATGTTTTCCGAAGAAAATAAAATAAAAATAAAAATAGAAAATTATAATACCGATGATATATTATATTGTCATATTTTTAATATTTGTGATGATTTTTAGGGTTCCGTACGGCGTAATGGCAAATAAACGGAACCTTTATAAGATCACTATGTTGTACGTCTGTCTGCCAAGACCCTTTTTTATGAGCGCGTGGAGGTATCAAGTTGAACTTCATATCGAGTACTCAGGTCTACTATCGGTGACAAAATCAAACTTCTAAGCCAACGCTATCTAAAGATACTGCTTATGCTGCAAATTTTCGACCCTCGCAATGTATCAAAACTTACAGGGTATCCCGTAAACTCAGAATCTTGAAATTTGGTACGAAGTGACGTTTTATAGCACAGATAAAGGAAACATTCCGAAAAGCATAAATTTTAAGTTGCATCATGAAATTAAATTATTTTCAATAATTTTAACATGCTACAAATACCTTACCTTTAACTTTTATACCTACATGTTTGTACGGAACCCTCAGTGCGCGAGTCCGAATCGCACATGGCCGATTTGTATACTATATTTAATGTACGTACACAAATCTATTCAGTTAATATAAGTACCTATAGTTTCAACATATTTGGCATTAAAATCATAGTCAAAACACAGTCTATTAATTCTTAATTAGCTCTCAGACTAGAAAATCGACCGCAGCTCGCCTTTCTATCCAGGAGGAGACAGCTACCGTTCGGATCATGCGATTTAATTGCGGTACTGTTATAGTTGATGTGAAGTTTATTTAATGTAAATAAAACTGGTTTTAGAATAAGCAATCACGACGTCGTGTGATCAACGGATAGAGTCTATCAACCTGTTATCAACTCAGTCATGTAGATTAACAATAATCTTACGCAAACGTCTTGAGGCGGGAAAATCAATTTTTTTGACAGTGTTTTGCGCTTGTAGCTGGGTTTGGTAACCAATCTACGTGTTGGTTATTACGGCTAGGACTCGCTTTATATTTACCGGAAATTGCTAGGACCAGTTTCCTACTTATTTTTTTTTTTTGACTGGGATTCATGATTGTTTACAAATAAGTATATTACTAACTGTGCGTGAACAATCATTCATCAGTGACAATAATTCATATGGAAGTTACGTGCTGAGGCCTGCGCTCACCCTTATTCATAATCGTAACTACCAGAGGATGAACTTCTAAATATTATAATGTTATCTTAGGTTTTCGCGATTATTACACAGTTAGTGACCACGATCACTGGAAAGTGTTTGAAACGTCGCTCGGGACAAAAATAATGATATATATACGTGATTTACACCGTTTGAAGTTGTTTAATTACTATTCTAATTATTATTTCTATATATGATTACAAATACTATCGCGTGCTGAGCGAAAAACATTTACAAATTGTTGAAGCACAAGTCCTTTTGTTTGAACCCGCGTCTCCCGAAATCGCGCCGGATGCCTATTTTCCAATCGGCCTGATTCCCGTCCGAATCAAAAAAAAAATGTGCTCTTATAATTTGTAAATGAGAACTTCAAATAGGTTCGAAATTAGTCGGAGGAATTTCCGATAAATAATGCGCGAGTCCTAGCCGGTTGCTATATAATAATTAGATATGGAACAGTCTCGTTTTATAACTCAAACTTTATGTGACTATTCGCGAGGTAGTTTTTATAGGAAAGTAGAACGAGGGCAGTTCATACAAGTAATATAAATAATACTGCTCGTATATCTGGCACAGTTATTGATCACAAATGCACATGACTCCATAAATTACACCTAATTTGTCAAAAGTATTAAAAATTAAGATTAGGTACCCGTTTAGAATGTAGCTAACTCAATTTTTACTCAATATAGGTATAACATATATCGTAAAAAAGTAAATTTCGCGTATTCCTGATCATACATACTAGCCAGAAAAGAAAAAAAAATGAATTTCCAGCCATTAAAGACTGCGTTCGCCTTTATAATATTTGGTTTATATCAAACTAAGCGCAACAGTTTGTTTGTAATTTTTTTTGCCATTTTCCTGGTGAATGAAGGGATTTTAATATGGTAAATGGATTCTACAGTTCCTAGACAGCACATAGCATACTATTTCTCCGAATTTATTTAATAATGGACGAGGGTAGCGCCGTATAACCAAATAACATGTATCCGTAACTACTGTATCACATATCAATGATTTATATGTAATATCATTACAACCAATGAAACCGCTAATTCGGAAATTTAAAAAAAAATACAAATGTATTTTAGTAAAACACTCTTTGCAGTTCTTATTCAATTCTAAAATAGTTTTTATAACCGGTTCAGTCACAATATACCTACATACACACGATAAAACGCTACGCCTGTATTCCTAGTATGGGTATATAGAGGTCTCTAGGCACCCATAGTCCGTAAGAGGTGCAAGCCTATTGCCCTGAAGGGATACTGTCTAGTGTCCATAGGCTCCTATGACACTGAGAAGTTTCTTGCCAAAAAAATGAATAGAATAACGTAGAACAATGTATGAAGCAGGCAGGATCTCTTATTTATTAAGGATATTTGGATCAGGCAGAAAGAACGAATGTAGATTCTAGCTTGAACAAAATAAGAACTGCTATGGTTAAGAAAATTTTATACTTTGTGAATTTGTTTAGAATTGACACCACTTACTTAAACAGAGAAAAAAGTAATAAGGCAATATTTTAAAGAATAATTTTTAACATAATCTGCTTTTTAAACTAAAATAATGTAGCTATTTATCAATATCTGTACTAATATTAGTACAGATATTAAAGAGGAAATATTTGTATTTTAGTATGCAACGAATAACCTCAAAAACTACTGGACCGATATGGATGAAATTTGGTAAGGAAATTGTTTGAGACCCGGGCAAAGACAGTTTTTATCCAACTGCGCAAAATGGTTTTGCGCGATTTCCGACAACGCGCGGGTGGAGCCACGGCCGGAAAGCTAGAATTAGATAACTTTAGAAATGACAAGCAATAACTGATTACACGAATTTGTACCGACTGATTCAGTTAACAAAAAAGAGTAGAATGATGTAAAATTATGTGACCGTGTTAAATAAGATTTGCTATTGGCTCTAAAGCAATTCGCAGAAATCTCATTTTAAATTCATTACAAAGATGCTTCCAGGAAGTTTAATTTAGAAAACCGTAAAATACAAAGTCATAATACGTTTCGAAGTTTTTGATTATACGTGATGAGATATAGACATGGAATTAACTATTCGTATCGGCCATTTTTTTAATCCTAAATATTTATTCGTTATATATATTTATATAGTTTTCTACCACAAAGTTCTTTGTTTAAGAATATAAGAACTATTCCATATCCTTCTTTTGGATGTCATTTAATGCTACTAAGGGGTATTACCCTCAATGTGCAGCATGCTCACGTCGCGCGTTGCGTTGAAATGAATGTGGTTGTGCTGCACATTGGATGGTTAACAGGGTTTCTTACATCTTATTGCTCTGATGGTCATGTAGGCAGCAGATACAGAACCAGCCAGAGCATTCCCATGGGGGATTGGCGTCAGAGGGCAGCTGGCCATAAACGCGAAGCCCAAACAATTATGTCCTTTACGTTGTAAGAGAATACATTTTTACCGACCCTACATAAATATAAAATATAAATATAGGGGTCCTTCCGTTTGTTGCGGCAGCGGCCGGCGAAGCGCCGGAATTGATTTGTTAACAATATACTTAATTATGGGTACAATATAAATGCTTGACCTGAAGTGACGACCCAATAGAAATTCTAAGTTTCTAATGCAGTGAATTTGCAATATTTTGGGAAGAGCATGTTATGCCAAACCACATTTGACTACATAATACTTGCTAAAATGAAACATTGCCATGTAATTATTGTTTAACAATCAATTGCCGAAAATAGTATTGCTAACTGTAATATTGTCAAAAGTTTTTTTGCCAAATGTGTTTTCCAAATGAAAATTACTTTGGCATGTGATACTTTGGGTAACGTTATTTGCCCAAAAATTTGTATTCCATTAATATAATATAAATGTTGCTTTTATGGGTTAAAATTTAGTTTTTGATAAAAGTTTTATACTGTTCTTGATTGATCTGCCCGCATCTTCAGTCAAGTGTAATTTGGTGTAATTGCGATGATGAGCTTACTTGCTTGTACCTGCCTTTTTAAAAACAACATGTAGGTACATATGTAAAACTAAAGGGGTGCCATCATATGGGAGTCATAAGTGGTGACGAATGTAAAAATACCAGAAAATGGGCAGCAACTGCCTTGTGAAAAACTGGCATTTTACACTGCGATTTCCCAAGACTTCTGCTTGGGGCTTATGGCAAACCCCCCTAGAACAAACTGGTCTTTTTAAAACGTCTGGGGGCTTTAGACGGAGACACATAGTTCTGGATGCCTGTGAGCGAAACAGACCTACAAAAAATATGAACAGTCAATATTTTTGTATTGGTAAAAACGAATAAAAACGCTATAAAAAACGCGCTTCATCAATGCTTCCGCTAAGAAGCCCTTATTATTTAACATTACGAAGCGTATATTTTTTGCCTCCAAATGTTTCATCTCGCAGTATGTGCTTATTCTCATTTCATCAAATTACATTAGAGATAGTATCAGTTGCAGAATCCATTACATTATTATGAAGTGTATAATTTGAATCATCAATTTTATGGTGCCACTTACCCACGGGCGTGCATTAAGTGTTTTCAATTTCACTATGTGGTTTACCGTTAACAAAATACTGGTATCAATCATAATCTTCTTTGGGGAGATTTGCTTGTTCATTATTTATTATGCTAAAAGCTGGGCTGGACTTGTGAGAAAGCATATTTTAATAGAGATTTGCAAACTTTCAGCCGCACGCACAGTTTAGAATGGGATAGACCAAAGTCTTTCTTGGACGTAGTATAAGGCGAAATGTCCTACCATCGTGTTATAACGCCTGCCATCCTATGACAACAACCGGGACCGACGGCTTAATGAGGCCTCTGAAGCACGGAGTCATTCAGTTGTTGTTGTGTTGTCGTTTGTTTTGTCAGACTATACATAATGTGCCGACCCCGCACTAATGACATCTAGGTAATAATATAAATAATTAATAAATATTATAAATTAAATATGTTGCAAAATGTGCCAAAACAAAATAGCATCAAGCGCAAGACCGAGAAAGTGAAGAGAAGTTTATTGATCGTGCGCTCGATGAGTCAATACCTCCTGAGGATGCTTAGTGTAGAATCAAAACGCGTCGAAAATTCTTCCGGTTTACTTCTTACTAATTTTAATATTGTTAGGTTTGCAATAACGCCTGCTATGCGGATTACATTACAAAATCACAAATATACGATAGGAAAAATTATCCCGCACATGATTTAATTATTCCTATCGTATATTTGTTATTCTTACTACTTACTTCCGGCTACTTAGCGTTTATGACGTCACGTTGGCTTAACAGGAAAATTAGGCGGTGTATAGTGATTGTCACTAGATATATATTTTATATTGTTAAGTGTTTTATTAAAATATTAAATTTATGTTTTCTTAAAATATTTTATATCATTAAATATGGATTTCCGCAAAGTAACGCCCGAATCTATTTATTATGAAGAGAATATTGTTATCAACATTATTAACAAACGCCTTGCACAAGTCAATATAGAAAATAGTAACCTACTTAAAAAAAGAAACTAACTCATGATCAAACTCACTTTCTATTTCAAAAGCTAATAAATCATCGATACAATTGTTCGTTCACGGCAGTCCGCACAAAATTAATCAAAACAAGCATTCAATTAGCTTCCGTCAGCAATGTCTGTTCCACTTGCCGAATTGCTTTGACTTGAACAAATAACGGCCGTAGTCATAGTTCATTAATATAATTTAAATTCCTTCTCACCTTTACCCTTCGCATTGTTTAGGGTTCCGTATCAGTAAACCTATTACCACACCTTACAAAACCAATTAATGCTATCTGAACCATAGTAGAAAGAGTTTCTACTATGTCTGAACAATACATTCAAACGGAATGGATCAAATCAATGTGAGAGATTGATATGATTTTTCGAACTGAGTAGAATCAAAAATCCAATTGGAGGAATCTTTACCGTTTCATCAAAGCGTATCGCAGTTCCTCAAAAGTTGCTGTTGCCCATCTTCCAGTACTTTAGTCGCTTCTTACGATGCCCACAGGAGGTGACTTTCTAGCCTGGCACCCCACGGGGCAATCAAATTATAGCTACTTTAAAATTAGCTATTTTAAAGTAGCTATACACTTTAGCATATTTTTATTCAAGTTAAGTTAGTTTGTATTTATTTTTACTTTATTAATAATGTATATATATTAAAAATATATATATATTTTTCTTTCGTTCAATCCATTGTGGAACGAAATTAAGATATTCTCCACCTTGGAGATCGCTTATGCAAGCCCCGCTACGGGAGCTTTAAGAATAATATTGTAAAAATATTTAGGTTTGGTTATACCGCCACTGGTATATTTTGATTCGTAAGGGCGCTAAGATTATTTATAGCATTTTGATTTCCCAATGTGCAGCAAAATACTATGCACAACATGCTGCATTACTCACCTTTTACGTCATCCAACACAAGTATAATATTCAAACATAATCAACGCACAAAAAAACAAAACCTCCGCGCATAAATCCTCAACTCTCATAAAATAATGATCGTCTTGAAATCAAATGGCTAAAGTAATCACACGCGACGCCAATGATAATGATAAAAAGTGCTATAAATTTTCAAGTAATTCCTTCGCGATGAAATACGGGTATGTGCGGACAGGAAGCTCAATTATTTTTAAGCCCCCTGCCGGTCCATTGAAATCGACAAGATATTTGTCTTTGCAGGATTTACCGTCAATTTTCATACCGTTTAAAATCAATAACGTTTAGGATTCGTACCGACAGAAACAAATGCTTGCATTTATTTATGAAATTTCAGTTTAAAGGTAAGAAAGTACTAGATCTATATTTCTAGACTCTTACCCAAAAGGAGTGTAAAATTTTTATTATTCAACTGCCCAAGGCGTAGTACTGTAAAAAATTGTTTTGGCTATGGATTGCATGATACTCGTTCTGATATTTTGGTGCGTTGTGTGAAAGTAATACGAACTATTCTGAAAATTTTGCGACATAACAAATGCCGCGCTACATATACTATATTGTTATGTTGTAGCATTATATTTGTTTTTTCTGATAGGCTAGCCTTTGCCGCCGATCTCACCTGATGGTAAGTGATGGTGAGATCGATGATGTTGTTCAGGCTAATCCAGAATTACTGGCTCAGGATTAAGGACAGCCATCTTTAGGTGGTTGGAGTGGTAGCTAGCCAGGTGGGCATTCGAAAAATATCCGCCTGGCTAGCTACCACCACGCTATAATAACTGCCACCCTAAGACAACAACCGGGACTGACGGCTTAACGTGCCCTCCGAAGCAAGGAAGAGCTCAGAAGTATGCCACTTGCGCTCGGATCTCGCTCTGTTATGACCGCAGTAGACGTTGCTTAACTTACCTAATCGGTTGAAAAGAGGTAAGCAAACTACCTTACCAGCGCTTTACAATTTTCGACATAAAACCAACGCAATAATGTCATGAAATAGCAGAAAGAAGCTTGAAAGTGACACCAGTAGCGAAAAAAATAAGAGTACTAATGAAAAGACTGTCGTATGAGCGTATTATGAGAGGGTCTGGTAACATATAATTTTATTGCTCATATTAATCCAGGACGATATAGAAATAGTGGAAGGTCGAAGACGGATATAAATATTTTACATGTATTTAAGATTTGTTTAAGTTCTCAAGCTAATCTTTAGTTCGTTGACATCTAAATCTACCAAGCAATGCTGTCACCAGCCTTCACGCATTTCTCTATCAAGCGGCATCTGTCATTTGTCCAATACGTCGGTTCGAATTCACGTTCGGTAGTGGCTCAAAGCTCATAGAAGCCAAGCCTATCGAATTAACCCATCATTTTGGTCGACAGTATCGTAAGATGACATCGGTAGCGGGCATTAGATTTTTTTACTTTTCTAATACTGATGCGTGACGGGTGTCATTGGTTTTAATATCGTTTAAATGTTGGATGTTGTTAATCAAGTTGTATGGCTGTGTTTTGTTCATTTTAGTTATATGAGAGCTTTATATGTCTCAAGGGATATTTTCTCGGGACATTATGCCCAGGACTGTTGATAGCGACTAAATCAGGGTCTAAGGTTATGTTTACATTAGGCAAAGCTTTGGATTAAAAAGTTGCGGAATAATATTTCAGCAATGTAATAAACCAAATCGAAAACGGAATTTATTTGCTAGGTATAAATACTGCAATGAACCCACAGGGCATATAGCAATTGATATATACATATGTTTTTTTTTTTTAATTTTTTTTTTTTATTTTTTTTTTTTATTTTTTTTTTATTGATATATTTTTAACTATCCCTATTTATTGTGGGATACCATTATAATCAATTATAATTAATGATTAACCATTACATTTTGAATTTTATAAGGCGGCTGATAAATTCCTGTAGGTACACTTTATTATTACATTATTACATTTATTACATATTTAGCACATAATTTGAGTTGTTTCAATTCTTAATTTTAATAATTATTTGTTTCGATACGATGTTTCTTATCAGTTGCCTTTTACACTTCCATTTACTTAACTTAAAAATTTAAACTTAAAACTATATTTGTGCATGCATGTTTTTTCCTCTTTTGCCATCTAAATATAGGTGGCAAAGCAGGATCAACACAACATGCATGGCATAAAGGATCACAACTTAAATTGTGTATCGTATGCCATTCCTTATCCTATTCATGCATTATTCTAACATAGACATATTAAACATTCTGTATTAGCTTGGTGCATATTTTACAATATGTGCCAATAATTAATGTTTTTATATACTAATTACTATAGGAAATGTTGCCAAATTTTGCTTTACCAAAATTACTGTTGCTAATTCATTTAATATAATAATTATTTAATTATATATGAGAATATTTCTTTCCAATAATGTAAATATTTAGAGATTAAGAATACTAAGAATATTTTAATTGATTCGATTTATGAATTAATTTGGGTTTTTTATTGATTATAATTTAATAGTGACATTAGAATTATTACATTTATTATTTATTACAATTGATTTATAACATTGATAATTTGTCAATTAACTTTATTTTTAAATTTGTACAGTATTTAGAATGTGATGTGATGTGTCAGGTTATTTGACTGTGGAGCCATTCTCTCTGGCAGCCTTGCGGACAACCGCTTCGGCGAATTTGAGAAAAATGCTCCGGCAATGGTCGTCGTCGACAAAGGTGTAAAGGTTGGATATTGTGAGTGCCTTCCCTAATTCTGTTTCACAATCAAATCTGAGAATGGCATACCTTGGGCATGCTAGTAGTAAGTGCTCGACGGTTTCGTCTTCCAAGCGTCCACAGTGGCACAAAGGGGAAGGTGCAAGTTTAAATCTGTGGAGATAGTGTCTAAATCCTCCGTGTCCGGTGAAGAGTTGTGCTTTAAGGTTTGTCATTTTCAGATTTGACAGTATTTTGTGTGCTCTTTTGACATATGGGAAGAACATTCTGGTCACCGCTCCGGTTGTTGCCGTTTCATGAATTTGTTGCCATCTTAATAAGGTAGTATCCCTGATGAGGTGCTTGGCAAAAGAGAGGGGGAAGGCATCATAGGCAAAGCTTTGTCTGCTGTTAATGGCTGCTTGTTTGGCCAGTTCATCAGCTCTTTCATTCCCAGTTATACCCACGTGTGCACGTACCCAGAACAGTTCTATATGTCCGTTGTTGTTAGCGATCCTTAAAAGTTCCCTCCTCACCCTTACTGCCACCCTTACATATGTTTATTTAATCAACTTAATTAAATGCTAGCCTTTGACTACTATCTCATCTGATGGTTAGTGATGATCTGGTCGAAGATGTTGTTCAGGCTAACTTAAAATTACTGGCTCTCAATTACAGCTGCCGGAACACACCATTAGGTGCTTCACGACAGATTTTCCACTTGAGGGTGATAACCCTTACGTCCGCCACCTAGCTACGGCTAGCCAGGCGGACATTCGCAGAATGCCCTACCGCCATGCTATAACGGCTGCCATCGTCAGATAACAACCGGGACCGCGTACCCTCCGAAAAATGGAAGCGCTAAGTAGTAGTGCCACTAGCGGTCACCCATCCTTGTTATGACCGTGGCGGACGTAACTTGGCTAATCGGTTAAGAACGGCTAAAAAACATCGCTACGAGCGCTTTAAATTTTTTTATTTTATGAAGTGACGAGATCTTGAGAACGTCACGCCTGTTTGTTAAGATTACACTGTAAACTGGACACAATTTTGCGTGATATGATAATGCACGGCGATATTCACCCTATTATTCTATTAATCAGTCTGGCTAGCTACCACACCCACGTAGAAAATCTGTCGCCAAGCACCTAACGGTGTGTTTCTGGCAGCTGTCCTTGAGAGCCAGTACTTCTAGGTTAGCCTGAACAACATCTTCGACCACATCATCACTTACCATCAGGAGATATAGTGGTCAAATACTAATCTAAAAAGTATGAAAAAAAAGCGAGTTCTAGCCCGGTCTAAATGTGTTAAATTAAGAATAAATCTCAGGCTCACTTTTGACATTGGTGATAATTTGGGTCCAAAATTATTTTTTGATTAGACAACTCATTAGATGGTTCTCAAAAAAAAAATATCAGTGAACCTATATTATGTGTACGGTTTTTTTTAAATAACTTGTATTTGTAAAAGTGAGAGTCAGGGACTATCTATATACTTAACAGTTATTTTTACATATGTAGATTAGACGTCGTTCCAGCGTTATCTACATATAAAGTATTGCCAAGCTAATAAATCTTGTATTTGATATAATTGAGACAAATTCCTTAACTAGCGACATTTCTACGACTAGCCTCTGGGTAGATAAGACAGCAGTACTAACAACATGATTTATACGAAGCCTTCAATGGTATCATTTAAATCGTGTTTTTCAATTAGTCTATGGGGCAGTGTATTCACTCACAGCACTTTCCGTACCAACGTTGTTTTGTGATACTTTGAAAACTATACAAATCAATTAGTTTTACAATACATGTGCCCTGGAGTTTCTAGCCCAGAAAGTTTATCATAAGCCTGGTAGATAATAGTAGATAATATCTTTTTGTATACACTGAATTACAAATTTCTGACTTCCAAAATAGGAGGTGCTTATGTTTTTGCGTATTTTGAATTACCATACATAATTTTTACTGTCTCATCTTGAGTATTCTGATGTTGTTCAGAATACTAGCGCAGTACTATTTAATTTAAATGAAGGTTGTTTTTATGTTTATTTGATTCTTGCTACGAATAAATATGAAAAGAAATGTAATTCAAGCTCAAAAACAACAGAAAGCAAACTATACCGCCGCGGGCGTGGCTTAAAAAGTGTACCGCGTGGTGCAGTCAGTTCGCCGCGTGGGTTCGAGTCATGCGGTTGTACTGCGGGAATTTTCAACTGAATATTTCAATGTTCTTCTACGTTGTTTAATTCTGAAAAAATACCATACTGTATAGTAAAATGGTGGAGAAGCCATACGGATATAAAAAAATCGGGAATAACTTGTATAAACGAGTAAATCACAATATTTTGGAAACCCATACTTGACTACCCTGGATAGTTTTATGCAACATGAATTTTACATTAAGTCAAAAATAACTTCGGAACATGGTTAGTCTGAGAACATTTTATGTGAATACAATTCCCAATATTTTTTTCGTATGCTTAATTTTTATGTCAAACATGTACTACAAATGTCATAAAAAAACTTTGATAAAGGTCCTCAATTCTAATTCAATGTTTATGCTTCTAATGACATAAAATATCCTAGAAGTAGGGCTTAGATCTGACTACTGTCAAAGTGTCAATTGATATCGTATTTCTCAGAATTGGTTTAATTTTTGGGATACATACGATATAAAAATTACAAATAAATTGATTTTAGGTCTTATAGCTGTCATACGTAAGAATAATTTCTAGGTACTTTTCATGTCATTTTAATCCAAAATATGAAATAGAAACGGAAAAATATGACATTAACTGTCATTTTGACAGCTGTCATGCTTGTGATCTATTTTTAGAAAACTATAATGTCATTTGTAAACCTAAAACATAAAACTAAAACAGATAAATACTACATCAACTGCCTCGTTGATAGTTGTCACACCTATGGCTGCGGTATTGTTAGTTCCAATAGGTATATGTAATCCATCTACTTAATTTGGTACAACGGAAAGAATAATAGTTCTGGGCATTCTGGGCACGCTGACAATTGGTGAGAGCTGGAGTGTTTAGACTGCCTGCAAGCCTGTAATGGCAGCTAGGTTGACTAAATACTTTCGTTGTAGTAGCTAAAATTATTTATAATCGTTTGCAGCATTTTGTTAAAATACATACCGCCAAAAAAAACTTGATGTACTTATTAATGTAACACACGCAATAAGACATTTTTAAAATCTAATTTAATTCTAAGTTATATCCTACTATCAATATTAACTTGAATAAAACAAATTTACTTGAAATCCATTGCATTTTTTCAGCGCATTATATGTACCGACTATTAAATTATAGAATATTGTTTCCAAGAAAGTAATTCCAATCTACTGAAATAAATTGCATGAAAAACCTAAAATATTTTATTGAAAAACCTGTAATAGAAAATGAATGTAAACAAACTTACATATTGCCATCCACGCGTATCTAATGCTAGTAACGCACTACAGAGTTACGTCGCGACGCGGTATATGGGCCGCTACTACAATTCAACGAAGTTTAGTTTTTCGTGTTCGAGCGACCTTTTAGACAACGAAAATTGAATTTGCGGTACGAAGTTCGTTGTCGATATTGTCTATGGTCGGACCGCATCGTTCATTACAAATCTTGCCCGCTATGGAATCTCCAATACTATTCTGCGAACGTTATTATGCTTCAATCAGTTTTACTTCTTCAAACAGACAAGTTAAAGTATATTTTCCCATGGTCTCAAGACTCTGAGAATCCTAGTTATGGAGCTCAGCGAGAGATGTCGCAACTGTTTTAGAAAATACAGGTAAGATATTTAGAATTTACGTTAATGTCTTTGTTCTCCATAGGTATTTATATCCGTGTTATTTCTGCATATTTAGAACTCGACTGACTACTTATAAGCAAACGAATAAAGTATAATTTCATATTTGGAAAATGATTAAATCATACGAATTCGTTAAAAAAAAATATTCAGAATCTACGCAGGCAAATGCTTGCAAGTCTATAGGAACGAAGTTACACAAAAGTAAGCCAATGCTTGTTTTGCGGATACCTTACTTTAGAACCCGAAGTTCGATACTTCGTTGAATTGTACTAGCGGCCCTGAGCCGACTTTTTTGTTCACAATAATACGGCGTAGCAGAACGGTTCTTCCAACTAATGTCAAGAATTCGAAATGGATAAAGTCGTCGAGGTAAAATAGTCGTGGTATCTTGCAACGAGGCAGATATAGCTGAAAAATTAATAAGTGATATATTTGGGTGCAAAATATAACAAAATACTCGTTCGAAAAAAGCTCTTTTTCACGACTCTTCAGAGATAATAATCGATTTCACACAGATTTTAGAACGTAAAATAAGGTCTTATGAATTGTTGAAACGTGGGTGGAACGTGAAATGATTGGATAATTTACTGCACCGCGTCTCTCCAGTGCCGAAAGGCGTGGTGCACGCGTGACGCAGAGTTGCCTTCGGAGACATCTCTGTAGCACTGCGCCGTGCCTCTCTGAAGCCACATCACTATAGTGCGGTTTACGCCATTTATAAATCCATACAAATTAATATTTCCAGAGCCACGCCGTTTCGCTGCCGCGCTGTGCCTTAGTAGTGCGGTTTGGCCTTAGGCAATGACGGCGGTGACAACATCACATTGACGCGACCAATCAGATGCGATCATTTCAAATCGCCAAATCAATTAACCAATCCAATTGAATTTGGAAAATTGTGCGTGTTTTGTTACTTGTGAACGTGATGAGGCCGAAATCAAAGCGGTCACTGTATCAGAGTACTATACTTCTTTACTTTATTTATTCGTAGGATTCTTGTATTATTATGATAACATAACCTTATAATTTATCGAAATACTTTATTTATAATTTTTAGGATTAAATACCATTTAATTTCAAACATTGTAAATATGACTTGCCCAGTGTAACAATCTTCATTAAAAGGCTGATGACTGACTCTATTTCGTTCTATATCTCCCTTGGTCCCATATGAATTTCATAAATTATTCATAACTTTCATAATTTCCTCAACTCCTATATATGACAATAACCGGGCAATCTGGTACTCAAAATATGATGCAATAATGTTTCTGTTTATGGAATTGTAACGAAATAAGCATGAGGCCCATATGATGTTAAGCGGTACATTTGCCTATAAAAGATGCTTTTCGTCGCAAGTGACGATCTGCATTGCACCCGTCACCTGGAGACATACAGTTATTAATTAAGTCTTATCAGCCCGTAGTTTTACTGGCTATAAAGAACTGTGACTGGTACATACTATTGGAGCAGTGATATATTTTTTCACTATGCAGTGAAGCTCAACCCGATGATGGGGATCGAACCATGCACCTGCGGCGCGGCAGTCCCTAGTTAATACCGCTCTGCTATCATTGCCTTGCACCGAAAGCGCTACCTACAGCTTTTCAGTACCACTCCAAATTTCAGCAGTTTTATTACAATTTATAATATTTTATTTTTTATACTCAGTTAAGCCAACTGTTTATACCAGTTGGAAGAATTAGGGACTAATTATTAAGATCGATTAAAGAGTTCATCTATCCACACCATAGATGTTTGTATGATACGAGTGTATCCATGCAACTATGTTATACTTCTTCTCGAGTTCTTCGGACGATAATTGTTTTCTATGAGTTTTAAAAACAAAACAAAATAATAAACAACAAAACATAAATAAAAATATGGAACATAGTTTTCTTAGTTTATTATAGCATGGTTATTTCATCCAAATCGATAAAATATTATTTATACGATAGATTGAATATAAAACCTATAAAGTAAATCATCATCAAAATAATTGAATCCATTTAAAAAACCTATAGACATAAGTAGAACTTTTATTATTCTATTGCCTTTGAGAGGGCCACATTTTGTTTAAGTCTTGTTTGTCATTTTATGGGTCGTAAAATATTTTAGTAAAGTCGGCAAACTCTTTTATGATGTCCAAAAGACATTTCATGCTTAAGTTGTGGATGATATTTTATATAGTGCTAAATCTTCTTGACTGTACCAATTATATACGTCAATAATAAAAAACCGCTTAGATAAAATAGTAACCGTAAACAATAATATTCCTAAATATAGGTGAACTGGTAGTGGGTGCATTTGGACTATTTGTAGGCCTGCAATGGCTTTTCGGTTGCCTTAATGCTTTCGTTACTACAATGAAAGTATCTTATATATCGAAAACGCGACGCATTCGTTAATTTCACGCTAATTGTCATAATCCCCACGCTTGGCAGGCGGCTTGGGGATCGCAGTTTAAGATATCAGTTCCTCCGAAAGTGCTGCTGCCTACCTTTTGGTGTGTTACCCTTAGTCGCCTCTTACGACACCCACGGGTAGAGATGGGAAGTTGACCTTCTAGCCAGGACCACATGGATACTTTTAATTTTAAACTTAATGGTCCAAAATTTAAGGGGGATAAAGTAAGGACTTCACTGTTCATATTGAAAGAACATAAATATCTGACCAATACAATTTAAGGATTGAAAATAAATTATGGCAAAATCCACAGGACCTTTTTAATCAGCTGTTATTTCTCTCCCATTCGCCTGCCCATGTTCATTCAAACCGGTCGTAATTTCCGTCTGACAGAGAACAATTTCGGTAAATTTGTTTGCATGTACCAAGTTTTGTTTGAGCATTTACGTCGGTCGAATTATGAATGCGATCTTAAATAACAGTGATTGCGTGTCCGGTCTTACGATCATCGATTGGTATGTCGGGTCCGTGTTTAAACAGTTTTAAAGAACATTGTTTATGTTTCTTTATGGCCGTGATTGGTATTTATATGGCTTTTATTGGCAGTTTTTTGTGAAGCCAATTGGCGGTCAATTTCGCGTACTATATGAGAGCGCTGAGTGAGTAGATGTCCTAAATTGCGGTTGATGTGCTTTAAGACTTTTGGTCTTTGTTGATGAAACTTCAGACAAAGGATTTTACAATTTTGTTGCTCATAAGCAAAGCGAAACTTCATACAGTTTTTGACTAATGAACATACAAGAATATTAACTGTTCCATATCCTTTTGTTAGATGTCTAAACCGATTAACATGGATGATTCGGAATTAGCAGCATCTCACTTTATTAACAATAATGTGAGTAAGGTGTTACTTTTTTATGCCTGATAGGTTTAGGCTTTGACCACAATCTCACCTGATGGTAAGTGATGATGTGGTCGAAGATGTTTTTCAGGCTAACCTAGAATTACTGGCTCTCAAGGAAAGCTGCCGGAACACACCATTAGGTGCGTGGCGACAGATTTTCTACTTGAGGGTGGTAGCTAGCCAAGCGGACATTAAAAAAAAGCATGGTGGTAGATGCTATACTGACTGCCATCCTAAGACGCCAACCGGGACCGACGGCTTAACGTACCCTCCGAAGCAACGGAAGCGCTCAGTAGTAATGTCACTAGCGGTCACACATCCAACTCATGACCGCGGTGGACGTTGCTTAACTTTTCTGATCGTTAAAGAACAGCTAAGCAAACTTCGCTACGAGCGCTTCAAAACATACTGCACATTAGGCTCACAATAGAGCACTTTATTAGGATTATCTTAGTGCCCTAATTATGTAAACCATAGTAAAATGAGGTACCAGGCAGGCAGCCGGCTATAAAATCGTTGCCAAAGCTTCACGCTATAGTTACACTTCTTACTAATATTGTAAAAGCGAAAGTTTGTGAGTTTGTTTGTATGTTTGTCACTTCTTCACGCTCAATCGGCTGGACCAATTTTGATGAAATTTGGTATGGAGGTAGATGAGGCGCTGCATCATAGATAATGTAATTTTAATAGAAATCCATTCATAAAAGTACCGTTCAGTCCTGTGGTGTTATAAAGTCAAGGAAATTATCGTACATCTTTCCTCCTAACAAAAAAAAATATGTAAGGTCTATAAAATACCTCAAAACGTTCAAAGAAATCTCGACAATTTAACGACATATAGCGCATCAAATACAAATCCTTGACATTTAGGACACAATCAGATCCAAATATCACATACTTAACTAGCTACTTAGTCTATTTATATACGATATATAAAATGATGCATTGTGTTTGTTGTCCCACGCATCTTTACACTAATCAGATAGAGTGGAAGAATTAGCCATCCATCATTGCCGATAATGATATCTGACGGGCTCTTACGACGATGTATTTGATAAAAACGGAGTTATATAAAAGAGACTGCCACTGGGAATACATTAAAATTAGGGTAGATATTGTTTGATAAATTATAAAAGGACAAGCAAGCACCAGCTAAAGACTGCCTTTATGCATGTGCTGCATGTAAAACGTACTCGTTTCCATATATAAGGTGATTAGTAATTAACAACTTTAAACGGTTTAAATCGCATATATTTATCATTATTTTTGTCCCGACGTTTCAAACACTTTGCAGTGATCGCGAAAACCTAAGACAACATTATAAGATGATTATTTAGGCGAAAATTTTGCTTGGAACATTCTATCTCTGCCAAGATACTGCTGCAGTATGTTATATAAATAAATATTTTAATAATTTCATCATAGACATAAGTTTTAAATCATAAAGATTAAAAAGAATGGCCTGGAGTTTCTTGCCCGTTCTCCCTTTTTTTATGGGATAGGAGGGCAAACGAGCAGGCGGCTCACCTGGTGGTAAGTGATCACCGTCGCCCACGAACTTCTGCAACACCAGAGGTATCGAGGATGCGTTGCCGGCCTTTGAGGAGGGAATATGCTCTCTAATGAAATCCGCATAGCAGGCGTTATTGCAAACCTAACAATATAAAAAAAAATATGCTTCTTGAAGGCCCCTAAGTCGTATCCGTTCGGAAATACTGCACCTGGCAGCTGGTTCCATATTGTGGCAGTGCGAGGAAGAAAATGCCGTGAAAATCGCAAGACTTCCAGACGTCGACATGAAATTGATGAAACATCAGGCTTTGTCGGGACGTCTGATAGCGAAATTGAGCTGCAGGTAGTAAATCGAACAGTTCCTCAGAACACTCCCCGTGATAGATGCGGTAGCTGAGTGTTTGAATTACATAAGAAGTATTGTCACTGCACTGTGATGTTACTATCTGACCCGCTGTGGTTACCACCAAGACGGGTTCTTGCTGAAATGGCCGGATCACAGGAATGTGTAATACATACATACAAAATCACGCCTCTTTCCCGAAGGGGTAGACAGATGCCGCAGATTTCCACTTACTACGATCCTTACATATCTGTTTCGCTTCATCTACACTGATCAATCCTTTCATACATAAGCTTCAGTTTAGGGTATCTACTCCTGACCTGGGCTTTTTTCAGAACATCTACAATCTGATTTCGGAACGTTTGCCTAAGCCTTTCCCTTCCGTTCACTTGTAATAAGTTGTTATTTAAAAAAATGTAGCTCAGCATCTAACGTGAGTTCTGAGCCAGTGAGTTTGAAGCAGTGATGGCTCAGTGGCAATGGCTATAGACTGCCGCGCAGCAGGTCCATGGGTTGAATCCCGTCGCGGGCTTGAGCTTCACCGCACGGTGGCAGGGTCATTTTTGCGTACGCCCGCCTGGCTAGCGACAACCCTCAGGTAGAAAATCTGTCGCCAAGCACCTAACGGTGTGTTACGGCAGCTATCTTTGAGAGCCAGTAATTCTAGGTTAAGCCTGTTGACACCTTCGACTACATCATCATTTACCATCAGGTGAGATTGTGATCAAAGGCTTGCCTAGGCCTGCTTACCAACATTTATTTTTCGAAAGCCTCTAATATTATATTTATTTTAAAAAATGAAGAAAGGCCGTAAATAGATACAAACACTATTTATTCAAAACAGTGTAATCTTATAGTGATCTGATAGGCAATTTCTCTCAACTTACTCTTTATATACTACAATCGGAATTTAAACAGGACATTATGTCTGTGAAAAGTGTCACTTGTGACTGCTCCGTGGTCACCACCTGCTGTGTTTATATTCCATGGAAATAATGGTTCAGAGGTAAATGCTCTATATTTTAGTGTCGAATATTTGACCGTTGCTGGTATTACCGTACCGTTAGCAGTGGGGTTATTTTATGGAGCTATGTCAAGTTCAACAGTTGCCTGTTAGAAACTGTTTATATATATTGCGCCTTAAGGTTGAACTGGCCGAACACTTCTCCATACAAACGTCGTAGGGTGATCACTCCCTTATTTGAGATTTTAGGTCCAGACTTAAGCATAATACCGATTGATATCGTCATTATCTAGGCTTGTGTGATGCCAACATTTTAAAAAGATAATTCAGTTGTAACTTATGAGCCTCGAAGACTTTATATGAAAATGTTTCGAGGCTCATAATTCTCAAGTTAATTATTTTATTAAAATTTCGGCATCATACAAGCCTAGACAATGACGAGATCAATCGGTATTATGCTTTATTTTGGACCTAAATCCTCAAATAAGGGAGTGATCACCCTACGACGTTTGTATGGAGAACGGGACGGCCAGTTCACCCTTAAAATTGGTAAATATAAAACAAAGGTAAATATAAGGTAAATATATGATGAGCCACGTCAGTTCCACATAGATAGTAATTGAAGCGTTCATAGCGAAGTTTGCTTTGCTGTTCTTAACCGATCAGCAATGTTAAGCAACGTCCGCCGCGGTCATGAGTTGGATGGGTGACCGCTAGTGACATACGCACACATGACACTACTGAGCGCTTCCGTGATACGGAGGGCATGTTAAGCCATCGGTCCCGGTTGTTGTCTTATGGTGGCAGTTGTTATAGCATGGTGGTAGGGCATTTTGCGAATGCCCGCCCGGCTAGCTACCAACCTCAAGTAGAAAATCTGTCACCAAGCACCTAACGGTGTGTTGAAAATATTTTTTCATCACACTTGCACGTAAACAGTACCTAAACGTACAGGTTACCTTGGGCACAACTTGGCCGTAATGCCCCATATAAAACCTCGAGCTTTCTTTTTGTTATAAAACCCAAGGTCGGTAAGTATTTTTTTTTATTTATAGCACAGCGCATAGGTCGTGCAAGTCCAAGCAAAGAGTTTACACGCAATTGAAAAATTGTCTTAAAATGTTATCTAAACAGGAATTTCATTGCAATCTCGCTACATGTTACTTAAATACTCAAGTATTGTTCTTAATAATCGATTTGAATAGATTTTTGTTTTAAAGACGTCGACCGTTTTTATTTTTTTTACACTTCTGAATGGTTGTTAAGTAAGTATTTGTCCTTAACGTTTCTGAACGAAACATTTGTATAATCCGTGGTGTGGGCAAGAAGCCAGCTATTCGCTTAAAAAAAGTTCACGTATTTCTTAATAATAGTTGTGCTGCCTTGTAGTAATTATTTACCCGCAAATTTGATGAAAAAAATTGTTTGTTTCACGGGCGGTACGAGAATTACGAACCTGGGCTCAGAAAGCCCTCAGTCTTCGACTTCGGGCTTCTACTACAGCCTCGATCGTAATTTCTTACTTACCGCCCTTAATAAACAATATACTTTGTGCTAAGAGAAAACATATCGTCTTCCTACGTAATCCACGTAGGAAGACGACGATTAGCACAAAATTTGATCTTATCATACTAAGAACATTAAAATATAATTTCTCCGTAGTTTAACAGTTAAGATTGCTATAGAGGTCTAAAATCGTGAGGCACTTAAAAAACAATCACATCCATTAGCCGTTGATAGAGGCAATTCAAAACAATTGTTCGCAAATTGGAGCGTTTAGAAACTTGACAACAATTTGAAACTATAACAATTTTGAACATTATTTTATAATACACACTGGTCTTCTATATCTATACTAATATTATAAAGAGGAAAGATTTGTATTTTTTTATGTAACGAATAAACTTAAACTACTGGACCGATTTGAAAAATTCTTTCACCATTAGAATTCTACATTATCATTAATAAACATAGACTATAGAATATTTTGAAAAAAGTTAGGGATCTAAATGATAATTTCTATAACGCAAACGCGTGATCAAAATAAAAAAAAAAAAACGTTATGTCGCGTACGCTGCGGAAATGATGGCAATAGAGCAAAGTAGTGTATTAAAATTTTATAAATTACATCAATATCGACAAAAAAGTGCGCAATACCATTTGTCTAACTATTACAGTTATGTCACAATAACTACTTATTTTATTTTTTTATTTATGCCTGATAAGTCAGCCTTTGACCACTATCACACCTGATGGTAACCAATGATGTGGTCGAAGATGTTGTTCAGGCTGACCTAGAAGTTATGTGTTTAAATTTATCAGAATATTTGTCATTTTTGTTATATATCCGTGCGAAGTTGGGCGGGCCTCTAGTCTTTATATATAATGACTAAAAATATTGAATAAAGCATGATGTATGTATAAGTAAGAGTTTAGGTAGGTATATATATATATCTTTACAAACAGTACTACTAAATAATACTTGTGTCTATGCGTTGTAAGGAAGCTGATATGACTTGCTCGTAGATACCTAAGAATATACAGAAATCTTACTCATACATAACCCGCTTATGATAAATACGAAAGTTTTTATGCGTGTGCGTGTTAGTTCTCTTGTCTCTAAGCTCGTTGTACCTGTTTGTTATAACCAGTCTCTTCCGAAATCACGGGCAACTACAACTCAATATAAAATTCGAGTCGTCCAAAGGAATCTTCTGTTTTGTAGATCGATTTTAGACCTCTATAGCAATCTGAACTGTAAAACAAAGGAGAAATTATATTTTAATGTTCTTAGTAGGATAAGATCAAATCTTGCAGTAATCGTCATATTGCTACCAAATCCTATGAAAGTAAATCGATATGTTTTCTCTTAACAAAGCACTGAAAAGGTATTTTACTTTAAATTTATTTTTCTATAGTAACACAAACGCATATTTTTATAGTTTTGGAGTCGACTTTTACTTTAGTTGGCTAAAAACCTTTGATGAAAGAATCGACATCTGTCAGTATGCTCGTGGTGGACATTTGCCACATATAATTTTTATTAATAATTGCCAAACTTTTCTCTTCGCAATACAATAAAAATTTTAATCATCTTCATCTAAGTTCTTTGTTTTATTTTGTTTTAGAAAACAAAGTTCTTGTTGAAAAACCTTAATGAGCATAATCATTTTGAAGCAGTGATGGCTTAGTACCCCGTGGGGTGCCGGGTTAGAATTGCACCTCCCCATATCATCTCGTGGGTATCGTTAGAGGCGACTAAGGGAAAATTACTGGAATGTGGGCAGCAGCTCCTCCGAAAGCACTGCTATCTGGCACTGCGATCCCCAAGACGCCTGCCAAGCGTGGGGATTATGGCAAATACCCCCTTTACAGGGGAGGCTGTGTTCAGCAGTGAACGATCCAGCTGATACAGTACAGATGGCTTAGTGGCATTGGCTATGGACTGCCGCGTATCAGGTTCATGGTTTGAATCCTGCTGTGGGCTTGAGCTTCACAGCATGGTGGAAGGGCATTTTGCGAATGCCGCATCATCACTTACCATCAGGTGAGATTGTGGTCAAAGGCTTACCTAACAGCAATAAAGCAACAAAGCACCTAAATAATACCTGTTCAATCGGAATAAAAAGTATGTATGTTTGTTATTTTTCGGACTCGGACTCTATTTCATATTTAATCGAAATAGGCCCATTAAGTTAATTTTGTAACGTAAAAAATAGATAGCAACATTTTACCCACGTATTAACAGCGCTGACGAAATGGAATGATAAACGTTAAGAGAAACAAACAGATTTTGTTCCCTTGATACTTCAGAACAATCTAACCGTAGAATTTACACCGAAAATCCCAAACCTTTGGCAAACAGTCTGAACCCAGAATTTAGCTCAAACCCACACGTGTGTAATAGCCAGCAATCAAAGCGCTCGTGTGTACAGCATTGTGTTTACATCGGGGACGCGTGATCTTAGATTTGGACGCCCCACTTCTGATGCCGGAATGTATGGTGATCTTGGAATAGGTTAGCGTGGAGGTGGCAATAGTTAATAAGAACCATATTTATGAATAATCTGGTTTATATAACAGTAAATTATTATTTCAAAATATGATTCAAGCACTATCGCGAGCTGAACGAAAATCATATAATACAAATTATCGGTGCACAAAATTGTATGCCGCCGGCGGGAATCGAACCCGCGTCCTCCGATTTCGCGCCGGATGCCTAAACCATGCAACAATTTTGTAAAATATTATATTACAGTTCTTATAAATTTGCAGTGACAATACACGTAATTGAAACACTATACAAAGAGAAATCGGGACCATTTCAAGCTTCTCACTCTGATCAGTGTTCATGAGCTAAATTACAATAAATAGATTGAATATATATTTGGGTAAGTTTTTATTCAAAAGAAAAAAACGTACTTGACGGAGTCGATAGGTATCTAATAATATGAATACATTTATCAATGCAATCAAATATACCTAATAGCAAAAAAAAAAACGTAAACTTTGTTAAAACAACTATCTAATTGAACTAACAAGCCTTCAACAAGTTTCAATTAGATAACATTTATTTTTTTTCCTATTGTAAGCTTATTTGAAAGTTTAGCTGATGTGTAATTAAACGCTTCTTACAACTGTGAATCATAATAATTGGTTAAGAATATACATACATGTATACGTGCCTGTCGTAAAGGCATAGACCGGTAACTGCATTTAATTCTATAACTGTGGGGGAATTGTAATTCCCTGTAATTCAAATTATATTATTTTTTAAATAGTTTAATATCATGGTTCTAACTGGTATGTGCAGTCCTTTTCAATAATAAGTATTTATGTGGTCGGTAAATCGCATTGATAGTACACAACAATAAAACTCTTAATTATATATTTTTGTAGTCGCTTGTAACATTACCGCTCAACATTAGGTGTGCCTCGTGCATGTTTGTTCCAACACAATCCTATATAAAGACCCTGTTTCAATTTTTCTGTTCTGTATCAAAACCCGAGTAAATTAGCTTGTATTTTTTTTTGCAGTAGTACTAGAGATACAAATATCTTGTACTACCAGTTAAACTTCAACTTTGTAATCAGTTACAAAACCCGCGTGAATTTCTGTGTCTTTTTTGTAGTAACACTAGAGTTAGAAGGCTGTATAACTTGTGTACTACCCGTTGAACTTCAACTTTGTAATCAGTATCAAAACTCGAGTGAAGTTGCTTGTATTTTTTTGTAGTAGTACTAGAGATACAATGCATACATATCTTATACTACCAGTTGAACCTCAACTTTGTAATCAGTAACAAAACTCGAGTGAAGTTGCTTGTATTTTTTGTAGTAGTACTAGAGATACAAGTATGCGAACATAAACAGCTACTGCTGTTGATGTTCGCATACTTAGACTGAAGACTGGATATTTTGACTTTTGATTGCGTTGTTGGAGTGTGTGTATACTAGTAGTGGTCAACCACTACTAGTTTCGCCCTTGGTTTGATCCCCAGGTCAGACAAGTTATTGAGTTGATTGAGATTGAGATTGACAAATAAACTTTAGTACCTGTCCGTATTCCGGAATTGTTCCATAACACATGTCTAGCCAAACGGTGGCGACACCTTCGAAATTGGAAAGAAATGCCACAGCTATCCCTTTTTCATTTCTCTTAACTTCACGTTTCTTGCACCGCATCCAATCAAATTTCCACGGTACATATTTCACAACGAATTTGTCAAGACCACTGACTCTTTGTAATTACTCATCTCGTACCGAATTGATATTACGACCCGCAATCATACTATTAAACTAACTGATGTAAAACTTTCTTTCGTTATACATTTCTGTACTTCTTTTTTGTGAACAAGATTTGATGAGAGAATTGTGTTGTATTGTATTTAAATAGGTATAATGTTAGAAATTAAACATGAAGGTCATGCTGTTATCAGACCACGTAGATTTTAGAGAAGTGAGACATAATACTGTATGATATATGGGAATTAGGTGGACGTTTGTCTGGATACCACTTAAAAGTTGGAACTTTTATTTTTAATATTTTTATTATTGTAATAACTCATGCTCTGCGGATTACATTACAAAATTACAAATTTACGTGAGGAAAAATTATAGTCATGTGCGGGATCTCCATCTCCATGCGATGGTTAAATAAAGAACGAGAGGAAAAATTGGAGTTATGAGCCATTGTCATATTTAGAGTTATAGTAAAAAATATATACGAAATTTATCGCGTCAGTTAAATTACGAGGAACTCTGGTCACCAATCACCTAAAATTCTGGCATGGTGCCAGGTTAGACTTGCACTCCCATATCTTCCTGTGGGAGTCATTAGAGGCGGGCAGCACAGCATCACATGAACTGCCTTCGCTGCGATCTCCACGAGGCCTGCCAAGAGTGGGGATTATACCAAACCCCCCAATGTGGGAGAAGTTTGTTCAACGGTGAACGTTCCGTTTGATGTGATGATAATGAAGCACCTAATAGTATGTTCCGGTAGTTGACAACACCAAAGGTGGGAGAGTGGAGATAAGAAAAAGAAAGGAAGAAAGAAAGTAAATTTATTCATGACATCACACAACAAATTATTATATAAACAAAAAATATTTTTTTATTCAATTACCCACTCAAGGTTTGCTGCTTTATATCAAGTTGCATTTATATTGTAATACAATTCAATATATTCATTTATTAAACAACAAGAAAGTTTAGAAAATAATAACGATAAGAAAATTAATTAAATCCAGTAATAAGGTGTTACAAAAATCTATTTTCACGTATTCATAACTGCCTCAAGGCATACCTAATAGTTTTATTATTAAATATTTGTTCAACATGTGAGCGAAATTCTGCTCCTGATTGAGAAAATTAAATTCTCTTTTTTTATGTTATTGTGACGTAACAAGCTCAAGGCCCACCTCTTTGGCGCATGTTTTTGAACTCATAATGGTCCTTCCCGTGCTGTAGAGAAATATGTGATTTAACTTCATAATATAAAAATATGTGATCAAACTTGTTATCTGCTATATCATACCATATACTACACGTTATACACATCATACAGTATTAGAAAGTGCATTTATCCCATCAGTAAGCGAACCGAAACGCGATAGAACGCTCACTAGACGCGAGATACGAATCTATTATAAATATAATATGACAATAGTGTTTTAACAATGAAGAGGATGAAGCAACCGACACGGCACCCAAACAACTCTCAATCGCCAGTATGGAAGCTTGTGATAATTTATGCCTTTTCAGTAAATAACTCGGTTCTTTTCAAATATAATTACAAATTTGAATATCGTTATGTTAGCAATGACGCCTGCTCTGCGGATTAGGTTACAGTAGAAGAGAGCAAAAATTATATATAGAGTTGTGAGTCATAATTTCATATTAGTTCAGTCGGTTAGAGCATATCCCCGCTACAGGGGTGGATGGACGCGGGTTCGAATCCTTCACATGACTGTATTTTTTCTCTCGTAAATTTGTAACAATTACTAATGGTTTAAAAACACATAAATCTGATGAATGTGATTAAGTCCATGCTCATCGTAGATAATGAGAATAATAGAATTTCATTCATAAAACGGACGATATCGTCCACGTGGAGTAAAATGTATTAATTACGTAAATGTTAAATACTGACATTTTGTAGATTTATTTTCACATACAAATGCATTGTGTTATTTTGAAGCTATGTTGTCCACGCGGAAGCAGCAATAGTAATTACGATAACTTTAATAGATGATAATAATTGGGCTAATTCCGTCCATGTTTCCGATATTCATGATTATATTAAAAATAAATACCTAATAAAAAATAAACATTATGATGTTTACAATTACTGCAGTTACTTCAACGAGGATTTCAATCAAGCAAAAGTAAACCTTTGGAATACGATCTATTTCAATTTGATAAATATAAAAATAACACTATGATAATATATATTTACACCATATTGTTATCACCGATGAAGACAGTTTTTATTTAAATTTTACAATACATATATTTGGCTCAATAAATATGTATTGCAATCCAACGGGGCAATAATGCCAGCAGATGGGCATGCTGCCAACTGGTACTGAGCTGGAGCATTTGGAAGACCTGTGGGCCTGCAACGAACTTTGGGTTACCAAACAGTGTTGGTGCTTTCGTTGTAGAAGTTGTAGTGTTGTATACAGTTTGTAGTGATTTGTTAATAAGGACAACATTTGCTAAAAAATAATTAGAATATTGGATTTGGTTGCAATATTTAATAATAATGACATCATTTGATGTATTTTTCTAGGTTAGCCTGAACAACATCTTCGACCACATCATCACTTACCATCAGGTGAGATAGTGGTCAAAAGCTAACCTACCAGGCACAAAAAAAAAAAAAAATAATTTTGAAATGATCATAGACAGCAATTTTGCGACGCAATTTCCATGTAAAAACCCTTACGTCGTCGTATGTGTAAATTCCTAACCCAGGTCAAAGCATTGTGAATCTGGACGCATAACAATGACATTTTATATCAGTGAATTATTTCGCTACCAAACCTTCATACTGTTTCTTTGTCTGTATTGTAGCAGTATATGGGATAAGGATCGAGTCGGTTCATTCATCATTCGGGACTTACCGCTCGGTGGGAATATTAGTGATAAACAAACTGCTCTAGATGTTTATCGCAAAGTTTCGGTTGTTAATAGTCCGAGGCGTCTGTGTTATTTGTTCAATTGTTTGTCTTACTTTAAACAGTGTAAGCCAATGTGTTGCCACCGGCGTTATTTTTTTGCTGATAATCTAGACTTTTAACAATATATATTATAAAATAACAGGCAAAACACTCAAGTTGGGGATCGAATACGTCGACCCGGGTTTCGAGTATGTCAGATGCTCATGGGCTGGAAGCTCGCAGCTGTTTCTGCGAGCTTCCAGCGGGCACTGCAGTGCTCACGAGAATTTCATTTGGAAAACAGCTACTAAATAGTATGGTTAACAGGCTAGGCCTTAGATGGGAGCGGTCTCTCAATGCCAGCTGCCGGAATACGTGCTCGGCAATGTAATAACAGAAGTATTGATTTTTCAATTGATTATTGCAACTAAAGTATAAGGCCAACACAACTACTAACGGAAGGGTTTGAATCCTTAAACTTTTTTAGCTAGTTCAAGCCAGCAACTGCCTAACCAACGTAGGCTTAAAATAATTTGTTAAGAGTGTTCAAGTAGTTAAGGTCTTATGGATATAAATTGAATAACCGTTTTAAGTATTATATCTGTTCCTGTGTAATCCTTGAAGCCTCCATAGTAACTTATTTAATTTTTTTAAGGTATAATGGTATCCCGTATATCGTAATACGCTACATTAAGATATTAATAACGTTTATCATTTCATAATTGCATCTATATTTGAATCCCTGTACTTATATGGATAAGTATTAACTGTATAACATTCGTAGTGTATAACATATAGGAATGCAGTTCCTTTTTCTATAAGTAGTTATTTATTAAGAAACGATTGCTTTTTTTGGCGAGATCACGGATTTAGAATCCTAAATCCGTGGGCGAGATATTATAGTACGGACATGAAAAATACATACTCCACGTTTAAATTCCGTTCATATTGAAATGTCGTATTCTAGAATGTCCTAGCACAAAAATGACATAAAATCATTTTTATTTATTAGATCGTTAAATATTTCTCTAGCTCACTTTACAAATTCAAGATTATGTTATCCTTTGATCGTTATGCAGCTTTATTATACCGTTTCAAATAAACTACTTACGGTAGTTCTTGACCGCCCAAGATATTTGTAAGTACGAGTAACTCATGTTGGTTACCATAATAATGTCATATTAACTTCTATTTTAGATAGAATGTAATCGTAAAAGAATGTAAATGAACTTCAACATGCAGTACATGAGAGATTTCGTTGGTAAAGGAACGCCTTGCCAATTGATTATTTTGGTAAGTCTTAGTACCATAAGTAATATTTATTTAATAATAACAAATATAAAAAAAACGATTGATTAATATTTAGATAAACACTTAAAAAAAAAAAGAAAACGCCACGCAGCCAAACCGGAAGAATTATAGACGCGTTTCGCTTTTACACGAAGCATCCTTAGGAGGTTTTGACTCTACAAGCGCACGATCGAGATATATAGATCAATATTTTTAAAACATTTGTTATTATTATGGATTAGCGCAAAGAACGCCTGAATCTATTCATTAGAATATTTGTTTGTTTTTGTAGCATAATTTTATAGGGATGTACGTTTCCCATGTAATTTATATATACAAGTAAATACTTCTTGAGTTAACTTGAGTAGTGAAACATGTCACGATAACTGGCAATGTCAGGATTTAATAGTCATATTTTAAAAGGTCTCCATCAAAATTCATAAAAGTTCAATTCGATTCATAATATATAGTTAAGTTCGATTTTTTCAAATCATTGTAATACTCTATAATAACTTTACATAGGGACATAAAATGATTTCGTTATGAGAATTATAGAAAAAGATGTATGGGGCCTGATTTAAACACAGGTGTCTGATATCACCTGCTTGTTAATTAAGTATCTATAAACTTAATTAGATTAGGACAGCTTGCCATAAATGTTAATACCAATTAGAAAATTAATATGGCTTATACTAAATTTATACATTAAGTTTCTAAATAAAAACCGACCAATTGGATAGTTGGATTCGCATATCAAGGTTTCCTTATCAATACATACTTAATAGTTATATGTTAGTGATGTTGTTATTAAGCGTCGGCGTCGCGTAAAATAATGCCTTCAATTCTGGATCTTTATTGAGAGACCTAGGCCGTTTCAGTAATATGATAATTTATTTGAGAGCTACTACTTAGTAGTAGTTCTATTGCTCTACTACTACTCTATTAAATTCACACCTAGTTTTTAAAATAATCAGCAAAAAAAACCTTAAAAAAATTGTTTTTACAGATTATTTTACTGTCTATTATTGCTGGGCAATCTGCCAATATAGTTTTACTATTATGCCACGTTAATTATTTTCCCAGAACTTACGTAGTCATTTTATTTTTATAGATTACTGACAATGTGGTCAACAGTATTTCTACAAAGTATTTTTAAATTTGTAGCATTATTCATCACAGCACATTTTACCAAACCATAAAAATAAAAATATATGTAATAATTTTCTCATATAAAAAAATAATAAGTTAGTCTTTTTAAACGGTCAAATCCTCTTGTTTTACAAAACCATCGATCGCAAAATGGTATGCGTACGAGTTGATTCTCAGACGGTAGCGGCGTGGGAGCAACGTCACCATAAAACATTATTGTAGGACAGAAACTACACCGCCCGCGAACATGATTGAATTTTATTGTGTGCTTACCGCCTTACTCAAAAGCTATTTTGCATACTTCATGGTGAAATATTACGACAAACCTAACACTCGTCGATCTTTACGAACAGTTCGAATCCTCATAACTTAGGATCTAAGCAGCTGGATAGTTTTACCAATCTTGTTACCGAGAAAACAATACTAAAACAGTTGAACGTTCAGCAGTTTACGATTCACGACATTTAATTTTATAACACAATTTATAGGTGCCATATTTTGAGTTATATATCATTGCGATTTTATTGCATATCGATTTCAGAAGCCGGCTTTACTCGGGAATTTGCAACTCCGCGCGTCGCCAGTGACCACATCGAGTTTTACTATTGGCACATCTCCCAATAAAAGCAACGCCATAAATGTACCCCAAGGGGTCGATAAAACACCATCCTGTCCGTATGATGTCACTATAATATGCATAGACTCCGCTTTATTTGAGGTTTACTGCGAGACTGCTGTAAATAGTGGCAAATGTAGAAGCCGGCGAACAAGCGTGCTCGCTTCTACCTTCCCGGATTGACAATTCTAAGGGGTCTGGATTCGTTTTTACGCGTTCCTGAATAATATATTAACTGTAGGAGCAGGATTTATGAAGGGTGGCCAGGGTTTTAATCTTGCGAAACGACCATAACAAGACGTATGGCCAAATTACTGAATCCGTTATTAGGTTACTGAAGCGAATTTAATGGGTGCTTGAATTTTGGAGAACCCCTTTAATATTTGAATTTAATAGATCAAATAGACGGATTTGGGCTATTTCGCGATTTGCATGCGGTGGGTTAACGTGTTTTACGGTCTATTACGTTAGCGTTAGTGGTTTTTGCACATCAATTTTGATGTAGTCATTACTTTAACAGCACACATTTTTAACTACAGCAGCTGCTCAAACTACTTTATGTTATTTAACTATATACATACAAATTTTTAAACTATAAATTAAAATGTTAATTAGTGATAATTTTATGGGTAAGGCTAATCCTGAATAAATCTAAATATTTTTTTCAACAACTTCCTTACGCATAGAAACTATAGTCAGATTAATTAAACTTCTGTGAGTAATATCAATTCAAATTTACAAAACGTGTGGTACGTTATAAAATATTAATACCTGTTCTGATCTTTATATCCATGGATTATGATAAACTTAGATTTCAAATTAAGTGAAGCATTCTACCAAAGGCATTGCTAATATTTATGACATAATTTATGATGCTCTGTCCCATTTGATACGTTTTAGACATTAGCAATTTTATTATTTCTTAGGACTATGTACACTGATGTAAATAAATGTAAACTAAATATGTTATTAGAATAACGTAGTTGAGAAACTGGGTTTTGTTAAAGCACCTGAAAATAATGTAGTGTTTTTCAAATGTAGGTTGTATGTATGGCGTTCTTTGTGGCGTTGTATGGGGGAGGCTTTTGTTCAACAGTGGACGTCTTCCGGATGATGATGATGAAGTATTAGACCACAGTCTCACCTGCTGGAAAGCTATGAAGTTGACATGCCCACAAAATACCTGTTTTTTTTTATGTTATTGTGAAGGAACAAGCGTGAGGCCCACCTGATGTTAAGCGGTATCCTCTGCCTATAACAGACGCATTTCATCACAAGTGACGAACTGCACTGCGCCCATCACCTTGAGACATTCCTGTTAAGTCTCATTTTGCCTGTTATTTCACTGGCTCTCAAGGACTGCTGCCGGAACACGCCGTTAGGTGCTTGGCGACAGATTTTCTACTTGAGGGTGGTCGCTAGCCAGGCGGGCATTCGCAAAATGCCCTTCCACCATGCGGTAAATTTCTATCTATATTTATATATGTATATATCTATTTATCTATCGGTACTTAAGTATTTCTAGTTATTTTTTTTATTTTTATTCTATTTAATTTAGGATAACTGACAGCTGCACATTAAAAGATTATATTTAACCCGGAAACAGAAACACTAGTGGGATGCTTCATAAATCGTGATTGTCATAGTGTTTCAGCAACCACCACTATGAGCCATGTTAACTTCTGCAACCGCAAATACGTTTTTTTTTTGATTTTCTATTATATCACGTATTAGAATTATGGTTGAAGAAAAAGACCGGATGTATCCTTTATTTACTATCCTATAAGAAAAGCTTCTGGAAGAGATTGTAACGTGCTTGAAAATAAGTTTCTAATTGAGATTGCTAGCCAGACTAATATTCTCAAAAAGATTGAGATTGATTCCTTGTAGATGATCCATCGTGCATCATCTACGAGCAGGGGTTGAAAACCGGTTCCAAATTTCGGTACGGTTCTTCATTTAGGTTCCTATAAAGGTTCCATATTTCGGTACGGTTCCGGTTCTGGTTCCGTTTCGGTTCCGGTTCCAAAGAACCGGTTCCATAGAACCTATTTAAGAGGTTCCAAATGGATGGAAGGGATGCCTTTATAGCTTGCGCTGCTGACTAGAATGGATTTATTTTATATTGTTTTAAAGGACAGATGAGAGTGTCAGCGCTTGGCGTATTTGTACTTATTACTTCCAGTCGAATAGTTTTTTTTTGTATGACCATGTTCATATCTTTTCTGTTTTATAGAAAAGATAGTAAGATATTCTATGAAAGTCCCATTTACTTATCAACATCGCGGCTAAGTGATTTTAAAGTTATATGATTATATTGATTATAATTAATGACTAGAAAATCTGCCGCGACAATAACTGTCGCCAAGCACTTAACGGCGTAAGCCGCTTATATGTCCTTGCGAACCAGTAATTTTGCATGATGGTGGGGCATTTTACGAATACCCGCCTGACTAGCTACCACCCTCAAGTAGAAAATCTGTCGCCAAGCACTTAACGGTATGTGCCGCTATGAGTCCTCTAGAACCAGTAATATTGCGTGGTGGTTGGACATTTTGCGAATACCCGCCTGGCTTGCTACCACCCTCAAGTCGAGTATGAGAGTACCACCCTCGAGAATCTGTAACCAAGCACTCAACGGTATGTGTCCGTGAGAATCAGTAGTTTTGCATGGTGGTACGGCATTTTGCGAATACCCGCCTGGCTAGCTACCTCCCTCAAGTAGAGAATATGTCGCCAAGCACTTAACGGTATGTGCCGATATGAGACCTCCAGAACCAGTAATTTTGCATGGTGGTAGAGCATTTTGCGAATACCCGCCTGGCTTGCTACCACCCTCAAGAAGAGAATCTGTCGCCAAGCACTTAAAGGTATGTGCCGCTATGAGTCCTCTAGAACCAGTAATTTTGCATGGTGGTAGGGCATTTTGCGAATGCCCGCCTGGCCAGCTACCACCCTCAAGAACAATAACTGTCGCCAAGCACTTAACGGCGTAAGCCGCTATGTGTCCTTGAGAACCAGTAAATTAGCATGGTGGTAGGGCATTTTGCGAATACCCGCCTGGCTAGCTACCACCCTCAAGTAGAAAATCTGTCGCCAAGCACTTAACGGTGTGTGCCGTTATGAGTCTTCTAGAACCAGTAATTTGGCATGGTGGTATGGCATTTTGCGAATACCCGCCTGGCTAGCTACCTCCCTCAAGTAAAAAAATCTGTCACCAAGCACTTAACGGTATGTGCCGTTATGTATCCTTGAGAACCAGTAGTTTTGCATGGTGGTAGGGCATTTTGCGAATGCCCGCCTCGCTAGCTACCGCCCTCAAGTACAATAACTGTCGCCAAGCACTTAACGGCGTAAGCCGCTATGTGTCCTTGAGAACCAGTAAATTAGCATGGTGGTAGGGCATTTTGCGAATACCCGCCTGGCTAGCCACCACCCTCAAGTAGAAAATCTGTCGCCAAGCACTTAACGGTAAGTGCCGCTATGAGTCCTCTAGAATCAGTAATTTGGCATGGTGGTAGGGCATTTTGCGATTACCCGCCTGGCTTGCTACCACCCTCAAGTAGAGAAAATCTGTTGCCAAGCACTTAACGGTATGTGCCGCTATGTGTCCGTGAGAATCAGTAGTTTTGCATGGTGGTACGGCATTTTGCGAATACCCGCCTGGCTAGCTACCTCCATCAAGTAGAAAATCTGTCGCCAAGCACTTAACGGTGTGTGCACCTTATGAATGAATCCTTGACAACCAGTATTTCTGCATGGTGATACGGCATTTAGCGACAAAAATATAACCTAGTTAATCTAAGGTCACACAAAGACCACATATATGAAACAAAATACATTGAGCCATATAATAAATTATACAATACAATATACAATACAATATATTTATTTTTTCAGAAGTCATAAGCATTCATGTAACAAATAGGGTGTAAGTAACTAAATACAATTCATAGTCAGAAACACAATTTCTGTGGACCCCAAACTAAGCACGAGGCCTGTATCTTGGGGCCCGAGTGCAATTTTATCTAATGCTTAGCTTTTGACACGACTACATACTGGGAATTTACAAATCTATATCGTTTTTACACGGTAGGAGCTAAAATGACTTAAAATTTACATTTAATGGTTAGAAGATAACAATTTTCATGTTCAATGAGTGAAGTTTGCGTATGTGTATCTAATAATGTGTTTGAGGGTGTGTGTGTATGTGTGTGTGTGTGTGTGCATGTGTGTGTGTGTGTGTGTGCGCGCGCGTGCGTGTGTGTATGTGGGCATGGGATGATATTGTGTTTGATTGTTTGAGTGTGAGTATGCATGAGTCTTTGAGTACCGGAGCGCGCTTAGATTAGTTACTCTGTCTCATCGTAAGATAGTTGGAAAAGCCATTCCATTAGGATCTTTTTGCAAGCAAATGTGGATAGTGTTTTGATATCACACATTTCAGAAACTCTATTATAAGTACAAGGCAGAGAGAAAGTGGGACTGCGTCTAGCCATAAGGCTGTGAGCTTGTGGAAGCGGTAATCTGTACACCCTTTTGCTGAGTATATCTTCGTAATCGTTTCGAAGGTTCAGTTTTTTATGTACTTTCAGTGTAGCGTTGTACACAAAAAGTTGACGAACTCGGAGCACTTTGAGTTCGGCGTACAGAGTGTCAGTACAATATCGGAAAGGTTTTCCTAACATCACCTTTAGTAAAGCCCTTTGAGCTCTTTCGATGCGAATAAAAGAGGTTTTTCCAGTACTGCCCCAAACAGAAATACAGTATTGGATGACAGACTGACATAAAGCTATGTAAATCTGACGTAATAAGGGCATCGGGGTGCAGTCACGAAGGTTTCGCATAACATTGATGAGTTTTCGCGTTCGCGAAGACAGATCTACTATGTGCTCATTATACGATAAGTGCTCATCGATAGTTACTCCCAGGTACTTTAAGTGACTGGTACGAGTGATAGAATCGCAGGAACAGTTAAAATCCTGGGAGATGGGATTAAAAGAGCAGTGATGAATTTTAAGTTCTTTACCGATAGGAGGACTGGACGCACGCGTTTTTGAGAAAGTTATATATTTAGTCTTATTTGTGTTGAGTGTGAGAAGGTTCCTATTCAGGACATTTGCTACAACTGAGAGGCCTTCTTCTGCCAGACTAAACGCAGCGTCCCACGTTTCAGCATGAAATATTATTGCAGTATCGTCAGCGTAGGTTATAATGTCTGCATTGCTTAAGTTATTGGTAAGGATATCGTTTATGTACAGTATAAATAGCGTAGGGCCAAGTATACTGCCCTGTGGCACACCGTAATTGATTGGTAAAAGGTTACTTGAGTTATTTTTTATTTTTATGTACTGACTACGGTTATGCATGTAACTACTAAACCACTCAAAAGCTACTCCCCTTATCCCAATGGATTCCAATTTCTTCAGAAGCAGACCAATCGAGACCGAGTCAAACGCCTTTGCTAGGTCAAGAAACACACCTATACAAGATTCGCCGTTATCAGTGTACGAAGAGGCTAAGCTAGCTAGAAGGGTGACTGCATCTTCAGTTGATCTGCCTCTACGGAAGCCAAACTGTCTATCCGAAATGATATTGTGCTTTTCCAAGTACCTTACTAATCTTTTATTAACTAGCTTTTCTAATACCTTTGAAACAGCACTTAGCAGTGCTATTGGCCTATAGTTATCAGGTATATTTTTAGCTCCGCTTTTATATATTGGAGTAATGGAGGCTACTTTCCAACAGTCTGGAAAAGTACCGGTCTCGAGGCTCAGGTTAAATATGTGGGTCAGTGGTGTGATCAGTGAGTTGATACACTTTTTGATAATTGCAATAGCGATTGAGTCTGGACCAGATGATGTATCAGTTTTTAATTTTGAAATAATGTTCACGATTTCTTGGGGATCAGAAGGGTATAAATACAGCGAGTCTGGTATAGACGAACGAGGCCTGTAAGATTGTATGAGTGATGCTTCATTTTCGTGTAAGTTAGACAAGATTTTACCTGCTAACAACTTTCCTACAGATACGAAGTGCAGGTTACAATTGTTAAGCGGGATAGAATTATCACTACTATTATCTAAAAGCTCAGAAGAATGATTACGTTGGGGCGAGTAACAGATATTTTTGATAGTCTTCCACAGCTTCTTAGGATCATCTTTGTTACATTCTAGTTGTTCACTATAATAATTAGCTTTGATTTTACGGAGCAATTTGTTACAGAAGTTGCGATATCTAGTATAAACTTTACGCCGTTCCGTATCGTTAGGATAGAGCCTACAATCACGGTGCAGTTTGTCACGGTGGCGCATGCACCTTATCAGACCTGGGGTAATCCATGGCTTCATGCTCACCATTTTTCTACCAATCTTCACCTTTTCTGTGTGTTTGTCTATAATTCTTACGATTAACTCATTGAAGGTTTCTACTGCTGCATTTACACAACTTTTTGCTATTACGAATGACCAATCAATTTTATTTATTTCTGAGACTACAGCGTCAGAGTTCGTTATAAGCTTAAGACGTGGTTTTCAATATTAGTCGACTGACACACGCCGGCTATGACAATGGAATGGTCAGTAATTGATGATTCGCATACAATGCCAACAGATTTAGTGTTACATTTTAGGAAGATATGATCAAGACACGTTTTGATTCTAGTGGGGTTAGTAATGGCTGGGAGTAATCCGTGGGTTGCCATAACACACATGTAGTCAGAGACCTGATTATCGAATAAGTCACATAAATCTATATTTACGTCGCCGGCGACAATAATGGAAGATTTGCTTTTTAAATGATTTAAGGTTGAGTCAAGAGGGCTAATAAATGGTTCTAAAATAATATTAGAGGGAGAACGATATATGCCCAAGATAGCACTGTTATCGACATATATTAGAAGCGAATCTGCTTCTACTATAATGGGCTCAAAAGACGATGTTTTGTGCGAGTCTTTTACGTATATAACCACTCCGCCATTTTTGTTTTGCTGCCTGGATGTGCGGAAAAAGTTGTAACAGGGAAGAGATGCAATGCTAGTGCCTTCGGTTAGCCAGCACTCAGTCAAAACAAGGACATCAAATTCCACATTAAAACGTGTGAGAGTAACAAGCAGTTTATCAAAATTACACTGATAGCTTCTAATGTTCAACGACAAGACCCTAAATTTGAATTCAGTGTTTATATGAAAAAATGATTTACAAGATTCTACAGAGTCGAAATTGTGACAATTAATAGTGGTTGTTTCTTCAAGATCTTCTACTATATTAAGTAAACCCATCACAATAAAATATAAATTTTGAGGAAGACAAGAACAGAACACAGTTTGTCACAATTATAGTTTCAATAGTAAAATAGATTAAATGGGTATATTTGTTAGAAGCAGACATTTGGTTATTTATTATGTAGAGGAAGTAAAATAAGTGTACTCTAAGTGGCTGATTTTGTGTTGTGTAGTGTGTGCATGTGTCGTGTTGTGATGAAATACGTGAGAACATCGAGTATTCATAACCTGCTAACAGGAAAATAATATATATGTAATATTTTTCAGGAGAAACGAGTTGCAATGCGAGAACGAGTGCTTCTGTGGTATGATTCTTATCACGATGATGAAGGGTGGGGGCATAGATTGCGTTCAAGATCAATTGTAGATTTAATGGCGATGGCGGGGTTTCCTTCCTGTCGACGCAAGTGAATAACGCCGTTTTTAGTCCAGCAATACTTAAACCCTGCATCTTTGCAACGCTCTCTTGCTGATCGAAATAATTGTCTGTTGTTGTGGGTCAGGCGTTCATTGAAATACAATTTTCTACTGATTCCTTCAAGTCCAATATCTGTGCTAGAAAGATTGCGTCGGCTCTTTGCTGCTTTCAGAAATTCTTCTCTTTTTATCCGGCGCACGAAGCGCACCACTAGAGGCCGAGGTAGCTTTGGTAGTTCATTGGTGGTACGTAAGTCACCGGCGCCACTCGACAAGCGCCGTGGCCCCACACGCACAACGGAGTCCAAGTCGCAATCGTCTATAGTTACTCCAATCTTTTGAGCTGTAACCCGTAACAGGTGTATTGGGTTTTCGTCTGCCGTTTCGGTGATACCTGCTATTTCGATTTCATTATTAAGGCTGCTTTGCGCTTTAAAGTTCAGTTCTTCCTGTAACTGGGCCACCATGTTCCTTAAGGACGTAATTTCAGTCTCTTGTTTGTTTTCGCGTATCTCTAGTGCGTGTATTTTAGTACCATAATCATCAAGACGCATCGTGACATGCTCTGTAAGGTAATTCATTTGTGACCTCATATCTGCCATATCCCCACGCAGTAATTTTAATTGCGACGCAATATCGCTTAAAGAGTCTGTTTCAGCAGTAGTGGTAGCTAAAGAAGGCACCGGCATAATCAATTTACGGCTACCCTCACGCGACACAATTGCTTGGCGGTCGTCGCTTTGCACGGCAGCCTCAGGCGCCGCTAATAGCTGTTGCGCGGAGCGCACAGGGGTATTCGAATTATCCCTTCTTGGCTCTTTGGCTGTACATAGTGGGCATGTCCATGCGGATTTTAAGTCCTCTGTCATTTTACGAAGGTCAGCCAGATTTACGCACGCACTATGAAAATAATTAGTGCATTTTGAGCACTGGATATATTGAGAAGATCGAATAGACTTCGTGCACGCAGCGCAGTTGTTAACCATTTTGCTCGTATAGCCAAAGTACAGTTTATGATAACAACAATAACACTCACTCGGGCGAAGCGCTTGAACCGGTTATGCAGGCACTGAGATAACCATTAATAATATAAAAGTATAGGATGGATATAAAATATGGCTATGAGCCATATGTTTACGTTATACTATTTTATTCATTATCATCAAGCTCACTAAGGGCCTGTTTCAGAATAATCGAGTAAGTTCCGGTTATACTACCCAGAACATATTTAATAAATAAATCACTTTACGTTTCACAGTCATCGATTTAGCCTATCCATCGGTTAAAGCTTGAAACGAGCTGCATATTAACTGTCAGTTTTATCATTCAGTAAAATAAGACTTATAAGTTAGTTATATGTAACCTCCTTTTTTATATTGCATTTAGCATAGCTTACTTGTATGACTGTTCCACAGTTACCCACGGTACATGTGGATTTACTTTGAATTTCGTTATATATAAAATATGAATAAACGGAATTACGTTTCCTTCCACCTATTTTGCAAGGGATAAAAACCTAAAAACATACAGTAGAAACATGCGGCGTGCGCACTGGTACCAAATGTAAGTACTGACTGGTTCAATTCAATTATGTATGATGTATCTTACCCTCCTTTGGATGCCCATACAGCACCGCTATCGTACCGTTGCAATAGTGCCGAACGAATCCAACTAAAAAAGTTCAAACGTGTTTTACATCCCTTTCGTTCACATCGCATACCGATAAAATAAAGGTTCTTAAAGGTTCTTATAGAGGTTTCGGTTCCGGTTCCGGTTCTGGATCGGAACCGCTAATTCGGTGTTTGTTTTTGGTTCCGGTTCTGGATCGGAACCGCTAAATACCGGTTCCGTACCGGTACTTTTGGAACCTTTTCGACCCCTGTCTACGAGGCAGTCAATAGCTACTGCCACTGGGCTGGATTTTCCACAGACTCCTGGATCCGTGCCACTTATTTTTATGTTATTGTGACGGAACAAACACGAGGCCCACCTGATGTTAAGCGGACTAACCTCTGTCTATAACAGATGCATTTCGTCACAAGTCACGAATTGGACTGCGCCATCACTTTGAGACATAGCTGTTAAGTCTCATGTGCCTGTAATTTCACTGGCTCTTAAGGACTGTTACCGGAACACACCGTCAGGTGCTTGGCGACAGATTATTTAAGTTAACTGAGATATTCATTAAACAATTACATCACAATGGGGAACATTCTTACATACACATGCAGGGGGAAAACACATTTATAAAGGATGCTAATTATACCTACTTATATATGTTTTTTTCTCCTATCGTCAAACTATATGGGAAGGAGGATTACAAAACAGACTCAAACAAGTTGGCACAGGCATTTTGAACGGACCAGTGTCCTCAAGCACTCGTCGATGTCACGTGTCAGCCATCGTCCTCCTCAACCATTTCTGAGGGAATAGGGACATGGACTACTACAACTTTGTTGGTCTAATATAAGAAAAGAAAACTCTTTTAATTGGTTTTGGTTTCGAATGTACTCCCTGTGTACGCTTAGGCTTACAAAACTGTCTTTACAATTTCTATTCTACATTAATCCAGACTATTCTAACTGTGGATACAATATTAGTGCTGGGGTGATTCTCGTAAAGTTTGATGGCTCATAAAGTGTTGAATGCGGACATATTTTGATATACGAGTAGCTGTGTACCGTCGTTTTACCGCACCGCTTGACTTGGATTCAGACCGGAGTGGACTAACCTTACGATATAAAATTAGAGAATATAAAAGGGTGTTATTGTCAAGCGTTTTGAATTTCACTAAAAAGGTAGCCATCGTATTGTTTTGGACAATCAAAGTGTGTATCTCGTTTAGATTTATCTTCATTTTCTTTATGATCTAAATTGTCTAAGTAAAATATCATGTTGTTTTATAATATATCAAAGCGGATCAAATGACACTTCGTTTACTTTGATCTAAGTATTTACATTTTGTGAGACATATTAGGTGCCATATGGGAGGGGATGAGCATATTGCCATTTACATAATCAGTTTCAGAGTCCAAACCTCCACTTAACATGTTTTTGTTTTAATAACGTTACCATCCAACTTCGGGACCGAACCAATGACCTTTAGTTTACAAAGCGTCGATCTTTGAATGACGATGGCATAATATGGCTCCCTATTATGAAATCACTTGTATAAATTGTCAATCGCACACTAAAATTTTATATAAAAACGGTGATTTTATTCTATTTATATTTCATCACAAAGAGCATTCCCGAGAATACCCGGACACTTAATAAGGCACGAGCTTTCCTCTCAGTCCGTAAATAATAAATGTGCACACCTAATACACTGCGAGCGCAAGCAGTACTGGCACCACTGGTTCCTTTTGTGCCAGATTAATGGCTCTAATTTGCTCTCCACGGGCACGGTGGTGATGCGATCTTCTCTTGGGGTTGCTATATTCCTATGAGTGAGATCATTAACAAAATAAAAACATTAAAAAAATACTGTACTATAAATAGACATTGTGTATGAACTGTTTCATTGTTGCATGTCGTAAAAGGCGGCAAAAGCAAAAAATATGCGCCTACTGAGCAGTATGCCTCCTTATGGCTTAAATATTTTTTGATAAACATAAAATTCAACATAAATCACGCCTGTATTTCCCCGTTGGAATAGGCAGAGGTGTGTTAACACCCACATTTCGCCAATTGGGTTTTGGTCCAATGTAATAGTGGGCGAGCCTATTGCCTCTTTTTACTTTACTTTCTGCCTTTATTATATTTTCTCTAACACACTGGATGAAACACACGAAAATAATATTACGAACAATATGTTTACGCTAACAACATATAAAACAGGAACACAAGAATATATTGTATGAAACCCTGGCAGATGGTAAACAGCCCTATTGTGTTTCTAATGCCCAAGACACCTTACTCACATCCACGTGAGAAGTCGCATGCTGCTCATTTAGCGCACTTTTCCGTTGGTCGCCCTTGGACACCCACGACAAGAACAGTTAAATTTCCTCCATGCCGTTTTTTATTTTTTACAAACTTACTTTTAACTTACTATGTTAATCCTATATAAATATGATGCTACAATGAAATATGGTGCTACAATTAATTATACATTTACATTTGTGTGCTGTTTTGTCATTTCATTATGTTAGGACCCTGATGGACCCGCCACTGACCCCGGGGGCAGATACATTGGTACTAGAAAAGTTTGTATGCTTGCAACACTGCTCTAAATACCATACGGCTCACGTCGCTGATGATAGTTCTGTCGTGCAAGTCTTAATTAGCACTGACCTAAGCGCCCTCTAAGGTCACGTGCAAATTTGAATAGCATGTTAGTTGAGCTGGTTTCTTCTCAATTAAGATGAGCAACATAGCAAAATAAAATGTCTTTAAATGGGTAAAGTTCAATTTTGACTCTTTATGACTTATAAAAACACGTTTTAATTAACTACGTGTTTCTGAAATTTAGTTCAAATAATGTTATAATATCATGCTTGTATAACTAATGCCTTCATGCACTGTAGTGAAGGTATTGTATTTGTGGACGGTGTGTGACAGAGGAACGGATTCTGATTAAAATGAGTATTCATATGCATATTTCAAAGGTCTTATATAGGAAATAGGATACGTTTTAAGCAGATTTACTCAGTAGTTTCCGAGAAAGCGTGTTGTAACAAATTTCCACGGGAACGAAACCGCGGGCGGAATCTAGATATATTATATATACTTATCAATTGCGCCCATTTTGTGCCCGTCGATTAAAATGTTATAATAATTGTATATTTTTATAAAGAGTTAATAAAATAAGTATAACGGTGATGATATTTTTTTTTATGCTTGATAGGTTAGCCTTTGACCACTATCTCACCTGATGGTAAGTGATGATGTGGTGGAAGATGTTGTTCAGGCTAACCTAGAAGTAACCTAGAAGATAGAAATCAATTTACAAAATTATAGATAAAGGATTCCCTGAGGACTAATGTTTGCGAATCCGAATGTCGCTTGTAGTTAAAATGTTTCCTTTCGTTATAGTTTTGTAAGCTTATTTGCTTTTTAAGCATTGATGCAAAAGTTAAAATTAAGAAGTTACATTTAAACTATACGGATTGCGTTTATAAGTCTGCATTGACTGCCTATATACTTCTTCAAGTGCCGCAGTATTACTAAAGATTGCCAGTCAAGTATTGTATTATTATTATTTATGCAGTCATTTATCCGTTCGAGCTGACACAGTCCAGTGTCTTGAATGTCTAGCATGCTAAATAGTGCAGTGTTCTATTACGCCAAATCACAAAAGGCTTAATTTCCTAACAGATCCAGTACCTAAAAAATTATATTCAATATATGTTCTAGAATCTCGAAATGGCTAGTTCTACATTGTCTAGTTTATAGTCTGACATAAAAAACATTTGAAAAAAAAAGTAATCTTTTTTATCTCTGTTTAGTGATGGCTGCTTACAAAATATTTCACTGGCCTAAAATACCATTGGCCATCAACAAGAGTTGTAATGTACATGAAATCATCCAGGTATGCAAGTACATTTTTCGGTTAATTGACTTAAAAACTACTCAATCGATTTTGATAAAATTTAAATGGGACCAACTTCGAGGTGTATATAACCCAACAAAACAATATACAAAAAAACATAACAATTGGAATGAGAACATCTTTTTTTTTTAAATTGGTTATATATATCAATAATTATTCATTTTCTCTTAGATCAGCTGTTTAATATTTACAAACACCAAATTATCTATCCGAATTTATTTTACTGAAGAAACAAAACTGGTTAATACTTTTCTATTACAGACTTACCTACATGAAATCGAGAACTTAGTCAAAACTCGTATCCAATTATTATCAGTCAATCTAAATTGCATTATTTAATTTCATGACTCAAAATCTTGAGTGCCACTAAACCTATCTTCACGACTTATCAGAAACCAATTTGAGCCGCAATTAAATTTGATAAAGCAATAAACACCGCTGCATATTATCTAATTGTTTTTCCATCTGCTATTATGACATATTTAGTCAACTTTCTCGTGAATATATCCATAGTATTTCGAAACTGAGATCACATTCTTGATATCATGTGTACGCCTGTGTAAATACCAATATAGGAACATTATAATTATGATAACATCTCGAGCCGGTGTTTGGGCTTAATATCGGCGTGATCTGTAGACAATGTCCACCGACGCGCGGCCCACGTGGCACGCCCCTTACCGATCTCACATATTGTTTTTATACCTCGACATCTAAGACATCGATGCTTTCGATATTCAATGTGATAAAAGAGTTTAGAGATGAGAGTTGTTATCCGGACAGAGTATTGTCTATGGCGAACTCGGATTTTTGCCCCGTCGATTGGATATTAATCCAGAATCGGGCATATTGCCACTAAGATAGAGATAATTTGTCTAGAAAAGCGTTAACAGAAGATGGGTTTCAAGTGTCAAGAACATGGAATCTAGTAGTTAACCTTTACAAGAACCGAAGACGTGTTATAAATAGTTCACGATCTGATAGCGTTAGTTTTGCATGTCGAAATTTAAATAACGGTGTGAGTGACAGTGACAATAAATAGCATTGCCTTGCCGAAAAAACGTATGTTCAAGAAAGAGGGTAGACCTGTTCGTCTGCTCTTAGTGCCAACCATCCACTCGCATAAACTTTAGTTTATCCGTGATCATGGCGCTTGCAACAGTGCCGAAATATGGAGAGCTCAAAATTAATCAAAAACACGGTAAATATTCCGTTTGTAATAATATTTATAGCGTCACTTAAGTGTTGTTCTTGATATTTTTTCTAAACCCAAGTTGAATGCAAAACACGTTTCATTAAAATTTACTAGATGGATTAAAAGTTGTAAAGTTGACTCTAAATTACGTTTATAACGAAAATATCTTATTTATTTATATATGTATGTGTGAAAAAATATAACAATAAATTAGCAAACCCTTGGGGTCCCGAGTTAAAATTGCACCTCTCCATATCATCCCGTGGGTGTCGTAAGAGGCGACTAAGGGAAAAATACTGGAAGGTGTACAGCAGCACCTTCTAAAGAACTCCCATCTTAAACTGCGATCTCAAAGCCGCTTGCCAAGCGTGGGAATTATGGCAAATACCCCCTTAATAGGGGAGGCTGTGTTCAGCAGTGGATACAGTAACAATACAAAGTACTGCTATGTACTATTACAGATTGCTGTATAAATACCTAATTTTCTAAAGTACATTAGCAAAAATATGATTTCGTATAAAACACACAGACTAACACAAGGACATAATCTAAAAATCATGTCTTCGATTTAATGATGCAGATTTTTTTGGAAATGCTCTCGTGAGGAGCACACCCGCTTAACTTTGTAATCAGGTCCGTCTACTGGCAAGAAGCCCTTTGTGCGTTCAGTGTGCAGTAACCACCCACTTGTTTTGATGTTCATGGTGACATGTTGCTCATTCGGCGCATTTTTTATTTTAGCCATCTTCTACGACATCTGACAGGAGGATATAGAATAGCCCTTGAATTTTTAAATACGGCATAATAACTTTAATTGCTACCAGGCTACAATCAATCGGTTAGTCTTTTGGAAATTATTCACAAAGTATTATTAGCTTACAGACTACGTAGAATGCAATTGTGAATGCCACTGAAATATTGTTACTCTCACATAGTGTTACTCTCATATCATATAAATTAGCCTCTTTTTGCATGTATGCTATTTTTTGGTTTATTGGTGAAGCTGCAAGTTTTTTAGTGAGGGTGAGAAATTTGCGGAAGTGTGCCATAGTTATTTACACGAACGATTAATGACTGAAAGCAAATCTCCCTAGTTTCTATGATCTGAGGTGTTACTGTATCTCAGTCTGTTTAATTTTAGCCGGATTAAACTTAAATCCGTCCAGATTTACTTCAGGGCACTTCAGTTTGACATCGATGAACTTCAAATACCCAACTTGATAGCTCCAAACCGTTAACGATGCTAGCCGAAACGTGAAACGTACTAAACTCAAATTACGCCATGAATAGGTTTAGAAGACGAAACGATCAGGTTTATGGGGCGTCCATAATGGCGTCATAAGCGATTATAGAGACAATATTGATACAAAAATGTTCAGTTCTATTGTAAAATAAACAGCTTTGCCTACATACATGTTTGTCTCTACAATATCATTTATCGACGGAATCCAAACGCTTTAAACATTTTAAACATTTACTCAGATTTGGGTCCATGCTTAAAATATACACAGAACTCGTTCGTTGATACCTTCTTAACATACTTCGGTGGGCCTTTGTGTTTTTTGATCATCAATTTGAAGAAACAGAAACGCTATCGTACCTTTCTTTGGGCTTTGTAATACAAAATAGTATGAGCATTGTTGGGAGATTTACAAAAAGCAGAATTAATATCGGGATCATTTCGCATTCGACTCGTGCGCAAAAAGGGCTCCCAATTATGCGCAAACGCAGCGTCCACTTAAACTCGTACATTGGCTTCTTTATCTCGCTAAAAGGACTGTACGAATCGTATGTGCTTTAAAAAATAATACAACGTCACGAGAAAAACTATGGAAAATATATTCAATTTTGTATGCGTTTGATATTCTTACATTCTCGTCCCTAACGTCAAACCAAAGTTGCTCCATATGTCATTGTGTCAGGCGAAGTCAATGCATAATGCATTGTTTCCATTACACTACAAATTTTAACATAAACTCGATGTTAACGTTTATTCCTTGAATAAAATGTGATTTTTTAGTCGTTCAGTGAGTCAGGCAAAGGCACGTAGAGGCGGGGCCGTGATGGCTTCCTTTTTTGCTTTATGCCCACACTCGATAATAAAAGTTGTCCGCAGTGCGTATGCCAGTAGTTCTTATTTGTATCTCGTAGTACATCGAGAAATAACGAGTCATATTTTCAATTATGTAGATCCATGCAGGGAAAAATATTTTAATTTTGTTTGAACGTCGGCATCGTTACATAAAGATACTGCAATGACTATTAAACATAGACTGCTATAAAATTCAGCTTGTTAAATGTTGGTATCTAAAAATTTATTATGGATTTATTAATATTTTATGTAAAACCAAGAAAATGTGGGGTGTTCTGAGAAATAAATATGTTGATGTTATATTTCTGAATAAAAAAGGTTGTTCGGATTGCTAAGAAAGATTATATTCCTTGTGTTTCTAAAAACTTACCGTTGTCCTTGTATTGCCAAAAGGGGTAGCCGTAGGTGTCTATAAGTACCAAAGTTTGCAGGATGCGTTTTGGTCCCATGTAATAGAGGGCTATTGCCATCTATTGGGTATATTTCAAGACTTCAGACTACAACTGAGAATTTTTCAGTCAGGAAAATCCTATATCTGTCCGACTGTCTTCTGAGATCAAACCCGAAACCTCGAGATTCTAAATCAACGCTTTCATCACTCAACTAATAAAACATTTCTTATATTAAAATATAAAATCTTCACCTATACTTTTATATTTCTAGTATTAAATTAATATCGATTGCTACTGTATTCAAAATATAATTAACATATGGAAGCGCTCGTAGCATAGTTTGCTAAGTCGTTCTTAACCGATCAACTAAGTTAAGCAACGTTCGCTGTGATGCTTGGATGGGTGACCTATAGTGGCATTACTACTGAGCGCTTCCGTGCTTCGGAGGGCACGTAAAATGTCGGTCCCGGATGTTGTCTTAGAATGGCAGTCGTTATAGCATGGTGGTAGATCACTTTGCGAATGCCTTCCTGGCTACATACCACCATCAAGTAGAACATCAGTCGCCAAGCACCTAACGGTGTGTTCCGGATATATATATATATATATATAATATATTAAAATATATAAGCCTATCCACTACAAATGCCATGGATTGTTGAGGCTTACTTAATTATATATATATATATATATATCTGTTATAGGCAGAGGTTAGGCCGCTTAACATCAGGTGGGCCTCGAGCTTGTTTCGTCACAATAACATAAAAAAAGCCTATCCACTAAAAATACACGAAATCAGATTATTTGTTGATTAAGTAATTAAAACAAATGTGTTGCGTGGTATACACAACCACTTGCATGTTACAGCTCCGTTACGTCATTTTTTATTTGCTCAAACTCAATTCGTGTCATGAATGACTTCTACACCTGACAGTTCCACAAACATCACCTTAACAAAAATAAGGTCAATATGTTTAGTGACATTCCACAGTCATTCACAGTTAACATTCTATTTACGAACGAACCTGCTTCAAATACTCTTGTTATACAAATAGTGTGATTTGCTATTCCGTTTGATTGCGTGTGAGTTGGAGTTTGATGTTTGTGTTGCCGCTAAGACAAACTGTACTGTATTTCACCAGTGACCAGTATAATATTGAGATGAGTTGTCATGACAACAAGGATACAACTTTAAAATTGACTTTAGTCTTATTAATGTATGTCTGAGAAGTTTATATAACCTGTAGTATGCCTTATTAACAAAATGCTATGAACTATATACAACACTACAGCTACTACGATAAAAGCATTTAGATACCTATAAGTCATGTAGTAGAAATTGTTTCGTGTCTCATAACGTTCATTAACATGTATAACTTAATTTAAAAAGTAAGAAACCGGACTGCTTAGTACTAAAAGTAATATTTATTTATGGAATTGTGTTTTAAAGCCTTTCAATGTGATACCGACTCGATTGATATTAAAGATTTTTTTTTATCTCATAATATGGCTTTTAATATCCTCCATTTTGTTTTTTTATTTATTTTTATGTAGTGTCACTTGCGCTGTCCATACAAATCTAACGATATATCTTACATTGAAATATACTGTTTAGAAGAAATATATGGTGGAATAAAGAAACTCACAAACATACGAGTACATACATACATGAACCCTGAAAACATAATACTTACTCCTTCTTTCGGACCGGCGCGCGGCGTGTAAAAAAAAAACCAACAAAATGTAATTTTAGTCAATCTGCAATATTTATCTTATTGCTTATAGTAGAAATAGTCATGTCACATAATGTTTATTTCAAATGAGTAAAATTCAACAAAATGTACATTTAGTTCAGCTGTAGTTTTTCTCTCATATGTTGTGGAACTTTATCGGTTGAAGCCAGCTGGCGCCTTTATTTTTTTTTTCCAATAGGCTAGCATTTGACTACTATCTCATCTTTATGTCTGAACAGGTAAAACCTAGTGTAGGAACTGGTTCTCTATAGCGGCTACCGGAACACATCGTTAGTTGCTTGGCGACCGGTTTTCTACTAGAGTATAGTAGCTAGCCAGGCGAACATTTGCAAAATTATTTACCACCAGTTGTGAAGCTCAAACCTGCTATGGGATTCGAACCGTAGACCCGCTGCTTGGCAATCTATGACTATCGCCGCACGTCTATTACTGCTTCAAAACTTTGATACTCATTTAGGGCTTACTAAAATTAAATCAGATATTAATGTCTTATTAGTTTTTTTTGGCTGTGACATTTTAATTTTTTATTATTATGTGACAAAACGGACAAAAGGCAATCAGCTTAGTCAAAGTCCAATCAGCTTAAAAATGCTTTATGCGTTGATTCACTCTGAGTCGTTAAAGAACCAATCCAATTAATTGGAAATAATAGCTTTATCCAAACCGGTTTCATAAACGTTCTTACTGATTTTAGTTTACTAGAGAGATTGTTTCTATGTAAATTCTCTTCAAAGCATCAAGATATGTTCCCGGCAGAGAGGAAAATCCTGCCCGAAGCGGGTACGGACTATGGACCACCAGCGAGGTCTAGACGCGCAGCGACATCATAATTATTGCCGGCCACTTTGCTATCTCATACACATTATCAATTATATTGTAACAGTACACTATCTCACATGGATTTTGAGGTTGACTGGCTTATTTTTTTCGATCGAACTTGAAGTACCAGTCGCCATGAAATGTTAAAGATTTTGTCACAACAAAACGGTGTACATTTAACTTACTCTTGGCTTTATCATAAGTACGTATATTAATATAAAATAGCAGTAGATATTTTCCTACATGCGTCATTTCTGTAGTTTTTTTTTTAAATATATCTGATCCAAACGATTTTAAAATCATTTTTTTAAATATTTTGACATATTTTTAAGTATTTAAATTTAATCGTGCAGCTTAAATGTCTCGATTACAATAATTGTCAACTAAAGAAAAGTGCCATAGTTTATAGTTTTTATTTTAATCAGTTTTTCTTATATAAACCTGACTTTCTCGTTAAACGAAATGCATATTGTCGGTTTTGGGTTCGAACCTCGAGTCAGACAGTTATTCGATTATTTTGATAAAGAGTCAGACAGTTATTAGATTATTTTGACAAAAAAATGTCCAGTGTCAGTTCAGAGTCTGGATCTGGACCCTTTCGAAAACAGTAAATTCACTTCCTATTACTTAACCTATTTGGGGGAAATGGGTCTCAAGTCTCAACCCACCTCTACAATCGCATCGGATGCATGTTAGGTTATAGTTTATACTGCATCATACCCGTATACGTGCAGCATGCACGATTATCATGTTAGTATAAGGTGCTGCTCAGGTGTGCGTGAGAAAATTCGTTTCATTCTTCTACACTGTAACATTGTCGACATACTTTGTCATTATCCACCTTCCTACTGTATAATAAATTGTGTACACTTGATTATACACTGCTGACGTTTCAATTTGATAGTTCCCTTATCACTTTCATGGGTTATTGATCAACTAACCGATGCGTATCGTTGCCCTCTCCTACGTATAAAATACCCAGGGTAATTGTCAAAGGAAGTGCATCAGTTATTGTTGCCGTCGGTTACCTTATCTTTCACTATCTCTTAAGCACTTCAAGTGCTGCAATTTATCTCAGCTTCAAGTCCTATTTTATTATTGAAAATTGTTGGCGGATTGACGGATCTTCTGACCTTTTGCAAGTGGTGCTTTAGGTGGTATTCGCGATAAGTCGAGCGCTTGTGTTATTTGAAAATGAAACCATAAATCAAAATGTTTTATAATGTTGTTCAAAATTGATAGGTTGCTTCGCTGGTTAATATCAATACGCCATAGAGGTGAGGTTTGTTTGTGTTGTGAACCAATGTGTAAAATTCCTAAACTATCAACTTGCAAATTGGCAATATCCTCATTTAACTTTGCATTTAAGATTCCCAGAATCTCGTCACGCCTTCATTCACTTCTAATTCCCAGCATTTAAATTGAATTAAGTATTTTTTGTTTGCGGCACTTATCATAGCACTCGCTAGAGTTAAGAATGTCAATTCACATGATTCGAGTACCGTTCGATTAAAATCAGCACGATATCTTATTCATAAATCTATTGCAATCGATTGTGTACATGTCATATTGAGTGACGACCGATCAACATAATCGGTTTACAGGCTTCCTGTCCCAATTGTTATTGTAATGCATTGTACTACCAGTTATTAATGTCATACAAGATGTGAAGCGTCACGGATAATATATTTATACGATACAAAACGTAATAATGAAGACTAGTGGTCTCAAGCCAACGATTTGGAACAAAGTTTAGACGTTAATTATGCTTTCCATTAAGAACCACGCCTTGTAAGATACAAGTTTCGCGTATGTTATGTCTCTAGGCGAATTGTTTAGTGATGAGACACGTCATAAAACAAATTTAAACAAATGAAATGGTAAATAAACGAGTTGTGACTTGGTGATATTTTTATTTATTGTTGTAGATAGTTATTTACATCTTTTTACTAATATGCCACCCATGTGAAGTCGGTAAAACATTGTTTCATTTAAAATCACAAAGAATAACACAATATGTTTTCGCTAACAGCACCTAGGCCATCACAAGGACATAATTGCAGACGGATAAAAAAGTTTTGCCTTCAGTTTTATGGCTTTGGTTGATAGTATACCCAATTTTACATTTCTATCCTATTCTACTATTAGTAGGTTATACTAGGTACTATTTGGGTAAACGCTCCGAGCTGGTAAGAAGCCATGATTTGCACCCAATGTTTAGCAGTAACTTAAACGCGAGTGGTGGAATGCTACTATCTGTTCTAATTTTTCTCATATTCGCCTTTTACAACAAAGAGTTTTGAAGAATTTATTTATCTATTATTTATTATTTTAATGAATAGATTCAGGCTTTACATTGCGGAAATCCATGTTTATTAAAATGTTATCTATATATATAGGTCTTGACTCGACGAGCGCACGATCGAGAATTCGATCGAGAAATTTCTTGATCGTGCGCTCATAGAGTCAAGACCTCCTGAAGAGGCTTCGTGTAGAAGCAAAACGTGTCGAAAATTCTTCCGGTTTGGCTGCGTGGCGTTTGTGACGTCACGTCGGCTTAGCAGGAAAATTAGGTGGAATTTTATACATATATACCTATTGTATAAGAAAAAAATAAGTGTTTTATTAAAATATTTGTTATTATTATATTTGATTTTCTCATAATCGGGTTTGTCGCACTTCATGTAAGCACATCACTAGAAAATCTAGCAAGAGTCACGTACGTAGCAGCACTTACAAAGCTACTTCTAATGATGATGAAGTTACATCTAGAGATCTTGAATATATTTAAACAACACGAAATGAGACTACTTTCCATTGCAGAGCATACGCATACATTTTTCCTCTCACGACATGACCCACGTTTTATGTGTAGCTCTAAACTAGCTTATGGAACTCTCTACAAACATGAAATCGAAATGGACATGACTTTAAATACGAAATAGAAATTACCAATGCATATTGACTTTCACATTATAGTCATGGAAATGCGTGTATTATCAAACAAATCCGACCGGACCACACAAGATTTAAATAATTTGGCAATTTATCGATACCAGATATGATTTGATGTTGACTTGCACCTACTTTAATAGCAAGTGATAGCCATAATGTAACTGAACACGATATTGTAGGTATAAGTTTTATATGCGGTGGCTTTAGATATTTTTTATAATGATTAATGACCGTCATTATAACTGTTGATTTGTTTTGATTGAAGCTATTTAGTTTTATAGCGGTTGTATTAATCCACGGCTAATTAAAAGTTCTTATCGTGAAATTTTTCTTCATATTAACGTCTTTGAAGATCGTGGTTATCTTAATGGCCGTCTAGGGACCGAACAACCCCTATTTGGTTTATGATTTATTGAAGTTTCCGATCACCTAGAGGTTGTAAAATGGATTTATAATCTGCGTGATTTATTGGCACGGTAAAACTTTTAACATCTACAGCCTCACGTCGTCGTCGGGTTTACGACCGTTTCCCTTTATAGTTGATCAAAGTTTTTGTATTGATACTGTCAAATCGGTATTTATGTTAGATTTATGCATTCGCACAAACTCGTTTTCATTTGCGTGTGCGCCATTTTGTGAGTAAGTGGCGTAAAATATGCGATTTCCAATTGGAGATTCTGGAGATTCCGGATTTCATTCAACGTGTTGCTCGACCTGAGCAGGTTGTTATTACCCGTTTATTGCTGTAGAATTTATACCGTTTATGCCGTCGTCACGGACGGTACTCGTACAATTATCCGACTCGCGATCTCCCCATTGTTGTCGAAATTTAAAACAAATTTCCTGTACAAGGGGGGTCGCGTTTTTCTGCCCTGCCAAATTGGATAAGCACTGTAATTACTCGTTTGAGTTCCGAACGTTGGTTTGTGGGTATTTCTTGTATATACTCGTATTTGCAGCGGTTTATGAGGCGGAACGCGTTTTGAGGCGCCCGTGGTACCTTCATAATGATAATAACGTCTTTATCTCACAGGGGAGACTAGCTTACTTTGTGTTTTTGAGAGTCGTGCCTTTTATGTTCAACATGTTACTTTCAAATTTGAAATTGGGTAATTAGGTTGGGAAAGATAAAAGAAGGTAGGGAAGCTGTTTTTACTGGGCAACATTCTACAAATGCTTTATATATATAATTTTAAGTTACCTTATCCTCAATTTCTTCGTAGTTGTTGAGCATTTTGCGAACGATTGACTGGCAACCACACTCAAGTGAAAAATCTGCCACTTATGACAGCAGACCTTAAATGCCACTTCTAATTTACGTTACGCCTGGACAATAACTAACCAATCAGCATTAAAAAACATGTAATTTTATTAATTTCTTTGGTTATTTAACCTTATAACTTTTAAAAGTGTCATAAATAAATATCACACAAAAATGCTATGAGTGGGTTTATCATCAATCTGCGGTCGGTGGTCCAGCATTAAGAGATTAAGGTAATATCAAGGCGAGATGGAAGATTGTCTGCACATAGCCTTAGGCTGTGTTCAGGGCACTACAATATGACACCGGATGACAGATGGGTTAGATATTCTTGGCTGTAACTATATGGCATAAAGTTTAATAGTTTGGAGCTAAGTTTAAAAACACTGGAATATGCGTATGTTACGTGGGGTAAAGTGAAAGTTTTCTGTAACTTATAGATATTTAAAATTATGTACATACACAACCAAACGCGCAGCTCACTGGCTGGAGGCAAAAATATAGTCTCGATTAGTGTCTCTCTAAATAGTCACAGAGTAAATCTGAAGAGTAAATCTACAGGTGCCACTCTCAACGGTACAACACTGCAGTTGTACCGGCGCAATTGGTTCCTACTACCCCAACGTCTCTCGTCAACTTGTGATAAAAAGACAATTGTAACGCGACTTAGCACCGAAAAATACTTTAGTCAATGAATGAATTTCTTTTGTTATAAAAATATAACATTCTAAATTAATTCATTTATTAGGGACGAAGCGTAGAATTTTCAATGTAGTCTTTGTACTAAAAATAATTAAATATTCCTTTTAGTAAGTTTTTCTAAGCTAAGTTCTTCTAAACACAATCCGCCACATAACGTCGACAGGAACTACTGCTCAGTAGCTCGCTTTCGGAACATAGTTTTGTGCTTGGTGACAGATTGTCTAATTGACAATGTAAGCTTATCATGCAAGTACGCAGAATGCCAAATAGTTAAATACTATATATAATATTATATTATATCTATATATTACAGACTACTTGTTCAAACAACGCAATTTAATATTTGCATTTTTTAAGCCCACTTTCACTTCTTACATCGAAGAAAATTTCGACAATACACAAATAGCTCAAGCTTCCAAATTGCTATTTATATTGCTTTCATCTCCAGTGGAATGGTTGCAGTACCTAGGGTACAGGAGACATTGCATGACGGATGATATTGCCACTCCACTGTTATTAATACGTTCGCTTCTCTGCGTATTCCCAAAGGAACCAGATTTGAGATAGTGGGATGAATTGGATTTCGATGGTCATAGACAGATAGTTTCGATAGCACATAGTCAGAGAGTGCAAATAGTATTGGAAATTTATTTCTGAAATTTATAACCGAATATTTTTGGTCGGTAATAAGCTAGTTCAACTGCTGGAGACTCCGCCTTAGTGTAATTTAGTTATATCCAGTTCTATTAGGAACTGATAAGTAAAATTGGGAAAGCCCCAAGGAAATGGTGACAAAGTGACACGTGATATTTCAAAACGATTCTATCTGAAGATACCTTATAGCATATAATGTTGTCTTAGGTTTTCGCGATTATTACACATAGTAATTAAACAACTTTAAACGGTTTAAATCACTTTGCAGTGATCGTGGTCACGGCACGATCACTGCAAAGTTCTTGAAACGTCGGAACAAAAATAATGATAAATATACGCGATTATAGAATATACATTAAGAGTACATACAAATACCAATAAAAGAGTACGTGACGGTACATATCTTTACAAAATTCGTCAGGTCTTATACAACCATCTAGATTAGCCATCACGTGAGATAGTGGTCAAAGGCTAACCTACCAGGTATTAAAAAAAAACGCCACACTTGAACTCTGTAATGAAAAATCTTAACTTAACATAAAAGCCGACTAAGTTTAGATCGCATTAAGGTGTAAGTAAGGTTGTTAAACATTTTAATCTAAATACATGTTAAACATCAGTGTTAAGGTTTTTAGATTTAGTGTTTAGATAGGTAACTAACGTTTTGATCCAAATAAGGTCCAATTTTAGATAGGTGTTAAAACTTTGGTCAGTATAAAAAAAAACGTCTATCTACGTTTATGATAGATTTATAGAAAATGTCTTCAATAATAATAATAATAATAAGGACAACACGAACTTTTTCAAAAGGTTTTCTCTAACATCCGACATAAGAAGTTTTTTGGAGTGGCAACGACTATGGACTGCCGCGTAGCAGGTCCGTGGTTCGAGTCCCAACGCTTGAGCTTCACCGCTGATGGAAGAACATTTTGTTTGTCCAGGCGCTGCTGCCCACCTTCTAGTATTTTTCTTTTAATCGCCTCAAACCACTCTCACAAGAAGATATATCAGCACATACCTCGTTGAACTTGTTCTTAAACTCATGAAATTCAATTAAATTCATTCTTGGAGGCAATTTTAACAAACTTTCTTCGCTTCAACGTTGTTAACGAACCTGTGCCCGTGGGGTACGTACGTACTTGAGTCAGCAGGGCTTTATGAGGGACTGAACTCTTACACTGAAATCGCGAAGACGCCTGCCATGCGTGGGGATTACGGCCTTAAAGGTGGATGCTGTGTTCAACAGCCCCTATTGGGCAGGTTGTATTCAGCAGTGGACGATCCAGCTGATACAGTATACCTAAAATGTGATCAAAACAAAAATAGATATTTGTTATGCAAGGCTGCATTGTATTGAAACCTGAGGAAGCGAAGGATTCAAGAATCGAACCAAAATAGAATCCTAAGCCAATTAAAGGTTCAAAGGGCCAAAACGCAAAATAACTTTGCTGCAAAGCACACAATTTATCACCTCACTACAGCTCGGAACAGGCAATGGGTGAAAGAAAAACAGCTCAAATAAAATAGCAAATGTGTATTAATATATAAAATAAAAAATAAAATGACTATTCTTAATATTGAAACTTAATATAAGATTCGAATTTTAAAAACCTTATGCTATCGGATAAAAATGTCTTTTCCATGCAGATTTCTCGAGGCCCACGTGAAGTTAAGAGGACTAACCACTGCCTATAACAGATGCATCTCATCACAAGTCACGAATTGCACACTTTAAAACATATTTGTTAAGTCTCATGTACCTGTAATTTCACTGGCTCTCAAGGACTGTTGCCGGAACCATTTGCACACCATTAGGTGCTTGGCGACAGATTTTCTACTTGAGGGTGTTAGCTAGCTAACTATTATCATATCGTATATAAATACAAAATAAGATGTACTCTTTTATTAAATTCTCTCTCGATTTGCACTCGTCTCAAGGCTAGACACATATATACCCCAAGTTAACTTTTGACAGATGAGGTGTCAGCAGAAAATTGGATTTCGCAAAATAAACTCATCGCGTTTGGAAGGACTGCATTGACCAATGAAAACAAATGCAAAGATCAACAAGAGAAAGAAGATAAATTTACACTGTAAGTTGCTATTAGATTGAAGAGTTATTACATTACAAATGAAATAAAGTTTTAATCAAATGGTACTTATATCTTTTTCATTATGACGATCATTCCCAAAACTTAGTTTTATTTTAAATATCTCCGCGCTTGGACGCCCACGCCCGATGGGACGCGTGATTGCTGGCAAATAATCAACGAATAAGCGTTGACATCCAACGTAACGTATATGGTGTATATATGCTGGTGTATTATGTCCAGTATGCTCCCATTATAGGTAATAAAATTATCCAAGCAGGCAATAACGTCAAAACTCAAATTTGGGCAAAATCTTTTCGGGCCACAACGTGAACTATCCAAAAATTTCAATATTCTTTTCAATTTCAATTCAAATGCGGGGTCCAGGTCAGATTTTAAGTAAAGTTCAACTAAGGTACGATAAAATATATGAAACAATTACTTGTTGTCAATAATAACAAATATTTTAAGATTTTTTTAAATTAAATTTGTAGAAAATCGTCTAAAAAGTATAAAACTGACTGTACCCTGTATGTATGAGCTATTTAATACAGCTAAAGAAATGTTTCCCAGAAACACTCGGATTTCAGACATAATTGTTACGTTGTTCTCATTGTTACCAAAAGTACCATAAACAGCATTAGTATATACTAAAAATTGTTACGTTATGAGTATACGTATCTACAACGCCATACCTAAAGAAATAAAACAATTACCAACCCGTAGGTTCGTAGAGTAAATTAAAATTATGGCTGATAGAGATGTCATTTTACTCAGTCTCAGAATCAGAATTAGATACATTTATGTACCAACATTTTATGCAAAAAAAAAAAAAAATTTTGTTCTATTCTATTCTTAAAATATATCTAGTGAAACTTCCGTCTAATTTTTTTGTTACGGTGACGTTACATATAACGAAAAGCTGAAGAATTTTTATCAAAAAGAAGAAGAAAAAACATTGCACCGTTAATTGTGATTTATCAAAAGCTCTATCTCCGGCTGGGTGTTTCTAATCTGAAACAAAAATACACTTGGTTAGTAACTATCATGTAACATTCTGAGAGATAAGCACTTCTTTCGATCAGATGAAGGCTAGAAGTCTAGGTGATGCCCGCGCACTGTCCCATATGACGGTTAAAGTAATACAATTGAAACATGAAATTTTGTCTCGAGAGAGCGTGCCCAGGTGGCCGAGTGGTTTATGCATCCGGTGCGAAACTGGAGGACGCGGGTTCGATTCCCGCCCGGGGCATAACATTTTGTGCTCCAATAATTTGTAAGTAAGAATTTATTTGTCAAAAAAACCCATGAAGGCGACATTCCACAGCAACGTTTTTTCTTTCCACCAACGAGATAGTCACACAAAACGAAGGCGTTCATTCATATGCAAATATGTATTGTAAAGATCTTGATAGAGATTTGATGAGTTTATTAATTGCAGAGTAATGAGCGTGGGTGTCTGTGAATATTTAACGAGTTTATTTATCTAGTAATCGTGATTGATTTTGATTTATCGATGAAGACAAAAAGCATTGGAGATTTTCTTGTTGTTTTAAACGATTGCTGATTACGTTCGGTGACTCGAGTTAATTATTTCTAATGGTGATTTTTACATCCTCACTGGATTGTAACACATGATAAGGTTCAAGCGATAAAGTGTGCTGAGCGAAAATCACATTTACAAATTCATATAGTTCCTATTATTAGGTGGCCGAGTAGATTAGGCATCCAGCGGGAAATCTGCGGACGCGGGTACGATTCCCGTCCGGAACAAAAAAATTGTACTCCAATAATTTGTAAATGTAATATTTGCACAATATTTTCGCTTGTGACTGGAGTCTGACCTTCCACCTATATACTACAGTAGTTGAGTCTCATGCACCTGTAATTTTACTGTCTCTCAAGGACTGCTGCTGAAATACAATGTTAGGTGATAAATAAATAAATAATAAATAGATTCAGGCGTTACTTTGCGGAAATCCATAATTAATCATAACAAATATTTTTAAAATATTTTATGAAAACATCAAATTAATATTTTAATAAAACACTTAAAAAATACAAATATATATCTAGTGACAATTCCACCTAATTTTCCTGTTAAGCCGACGTGACGTCACAAACGCCACGCAGACAAACCGGGAGAATTTTCGACGCGTTTCGCTTCTACACGAAGCATCCTCAGAAGGTCTTGACTCTACGAGCGCACGATCGAGAAACTACTGTTAGGTGCTTGGCAACAGATCTTTTACTTGAGGGTGGTATTAGCTAGGCGAGCATTCACAAAAAACCTGCGGCACCGCAGTTCATAGCTATCGCCGCTCGGCTTTCAATGATTTCACTCAAGCGTCACATTTCGATGGCCTGGCGGTAGGTTTAACATGAGTCCCGCAGTGTCAAATATTCTGCCTCGAAGCAGTAGTGTGCCAATGCTGTTTAAAATTATAGGGCACTGTATCAACTGACAATACAGGGCTAACTAGGCACAAGAACTACTCAGTGAGACGAGCGCAGTGCAGCCGAGCGCAAGCTGCATGATAACGGTGACACTGCTATTGTCATGGACAGGCAGCAGCCGAACGATGTGTCTTATCCCATAAAACATTAAAAATGGGTTCTGAACATTAAAAATGGGTTCTTTAAGTAATATCAAACTATTACAAAGTCGAACGTTTCTTAGTGCATTGCTTAGCATGTTCAAATCATGAGCTTCAAGTTTAAAACTACAATATTTGCACGATACGTACATATTACGTAAATCATTTCCACTAACCATTTCACATTCCTACTTCATCAACGTTAACCCTTAACGTAAATTCCTAAACGACACATCCCTGGCCGACGTCAACGTCACTTAGCGGACGTGTACCTAATCGACATCTGACCGGTCATGTCACGTCATTAAGACAGTGACGTGAAATGCGCAGTTATGCGAAAGCGTATCATGAATAATTATGTATCTACAACCCCTTAGAGACGTCAGTTAAGTGGCGTCATTGATGAATCGTACAAAGTTAACCCTACCCTATCGTGTAAGCAAAGGAATAATACAGACTTCTTAAAAAATAATTGTGGGACATCCCTTATGAAATATCTACTAAATCGTATGATTTACAATTCCTGACTGAAGAATAAATCTGATGATTTAACAGGTTAATATGCTCCTGTGTTGTTTTAAAATTTGACTAAGCGAAAAAATTCACGCATTGAACAGCATGCCACCACTTACGTCAAGTTGAGTTGGGTGTGTTTCTCATGCCGGGGCAAGATGGTGATTGCTAACGCTACCCCATCTCGCCCCGACTAGGCGGCAGACTGCTCATCCCGGGTTTTTAGTGGGTAACCTCACTTACTACCCCCCCGTGGGGGTAGTAAGGCCCCTCAGGCGAGGACTCCCACATAACCACTCTGCTCCCCCCGGAGCCGGGTGGTATCCATAAAGGATTTTCCCGGGTCAAAAAAAAAAAAAAAAAAAAAGGGTGTGTTTCTCATTAGGGGCACAGCAGAGCTGAATTAGGTAAGGTGTTTAGCGTTCTTATTGTTTACTAAACGGCAGGGGGTAAACTACCAACGTGTAATTTCAAAAGAGGCTTGGAGTCATATTATAACAGAGTGACGCTCTATATAAATCTCTAAAATGTTAATAATATGTGGATATTGCTTGGCGAAAGACATATCGTTCTTAAATAAAAATAATTTATGTTATGCCCTGACCGATTTCGGCCACAGCGACTGTTAGTTTTGGATAGGCATGTTGAATACAGGGATTTAGAACTAGGTTCTGTAATTTAACGCTTTGGTGCGCTCTCTGGTGGATGGGGTACCCAATATTGTTAAAGAAAGTACGAGGGCACTTGGGCACTTGGCACTTTTAATACCCCGCTAACGTTAGTAGTTCATCGCGCTTTTTGTCAAGCTCCTCGCGGTATCTTATGTATATTATTATACTGGCCCATAGATAAAGGAGCTCTGCTGTAGTGGGTAGATATAAAATCATATTATACAAGACATACAAACAAAAAGTTATCATAGATTAGTTACAGTAACTAAGGATACATGCAATTTGTCTCTATGACGCTATAAATTGATTGTACTCTCAGCATGGCGTCCGCACCGCGTCGTGTAAATAAGTGGTTTTGTTAATAAGACTCTACATGACAACATTTCGTATACTCTATGAGGGATTGCAAGAGGAAAATATTCGGTATCAGTTTCGGTTTTTAGATCTTTTAGTTTCGGTTTACGGCGCTTTAAAATGAATATAATTTTCGGTATAATATATTAATTAATACATTCATTGACTTTATTTGATAATTATGTTAATAAAAAGTGTACTCTACTCAATAAAATTTAGATGATGATAGCTCATATTCAGGGGCACAAATACAATTTCTTTTTGGTTACCTTTTCATCCCCTGACATTAATTTGAGTTTAAAATTTGGTTTCAAGATTACATTCTACACAATTTATCTTAATTCCGGTTTGTAACTACCCCGCATTAGAGCTATGACCCGTGACATACGGGCGGATAGAGCGACCGTCATAAGAGACATTTTTAATGCTCTATTTTGCTCTTTAGGTACAACACCCTATAAATGGTTTCAAATTCTTGGCAAATTATTAAAAAAAAAAACTTTAGGATTTCTGAGAAGTAGTATTAATGTTCAAAACCGTTTAGATGCCATGAATGGTTAATATGCATTTTTAGTCATTATTTATGGAAATCAGCATTGTCAGTTTTATAATATAGACCTGTTAGATTCAGGAATTAATCGCGACAATTATGTTTTGAAATGAAACCATGACCTCTCTACATATTTAAATGGACTACCACGCAAGGGGCTCACAGTGCGAGGGCTTCGGAATATTACACAAATAATCGCCTGGATTTACGTATATAAGGAGAGATGAAGCTGCACTTCCAAGTATGTACTGTATCACCGGGCCGGGCTGTCCACTGCTGAACATAGCCTCCCCCATTATGGGGGGATTTATCATATTTCCCACGCTTGGCAGGCGTCTTGGGGATCGCAGTTTTAGATATCAGTTCCTTAGAAAGCGCTGCTGCCCACCTTCTGGTGCGTTACCCTTAGTCGTCACTTACGACACCACGGGTGAAGATGGAGAGGTGACATTCTAGACTGGCACCCCACGGGCTATGACTGTTAAGAATACAGTATAGGAAATCAAATCAAAAAATTTCATAAACTAAAGAAACATTGTAATATCACTTTTTGCTATGATATGCTATACTACTGTAGGTGAATCATCAGCTAACACCCGAAATTTTCGGTTTCTATTTTCTTGGTATTAACAACACTATCTGGGTGAATTCACATGACAACAGAGTTATGAACTAAAGACTCTATAAAATGACAGCAAGACTGTATAAATTGTATAATGTTGCATGTTGAACGCTTTATTATAATGAAACATGACGTTATTTGCATTCTTGAAAGGTTTTTAATGCAAAGTTATGTAAGCAGCATTTTGCTTTGAAATTTATGATACGTATTTTTTATTCAATAATAATTAGGATTGTTATTGGATAATTTCCTTTTATTGTGAGTTTAGTTTTGCTGCCACAGGATTATGATATACCTTATATTCTATCATCACACAAATTTACATTTTATTGATGTTATGGGCTAAGATTCGTTCTTTTTTTTAATTTTTATCGAAGCAGTGATGGCTCAGTGGCATTGGCTATGGACTGCCACGCAGCAAGTCCATGGTTCGAATCTTGTCGTGGGCTTAAGCTACATCACATGGTAGAAGGGCTTTTTGCGAATGCCAGCCTGGCTGGCTACCCTCAAGTAGAAAATCTGTCGCCAAGCACCTAATGGTGTGTTCCCGCAGCTGTCCTTGAGAGCCAGTGAAATTACAGGCACATGAGACTTAACGCCTATGTCTCAAGGTGGGCACAGCGCAATTAGTGACTTGTGACGAAATGCATCTGTTATAGGCAGAGGTGAGTTCGCTTAACATCAGGTGGGCCTCGAGCTTGTCCTGTCACAATAACAAAAAAAATAAAAATGGCAGTCGTTATAGCAACAACCAACTGGCTAGCTACCACCCTCAAGTAGAAAATCTGTCGCGAAGCACCTAACGGTGGTAGTTTATCCTGAACAACATCTTCGACCTCATCATGACTTACCATCAGGTTAAAAAGTGGTCAAAGCTAGTTTACTAGATTTAAAAAAATAGGTATTTTGAATATCCCGCTTTCAACGTAAGCGAGCGCCTTAAAGCCGACGATATTTAAAAAATATACTTTCAAATTAATACAGAATCAAAGCATGTTTTTTTTTTAATTCCTCGTTCGGATTGCAAACGGATAAAACCGTGTTGAACGATTTTGGTTTATATTGTTTTGTTTGGACTCACATACAATATAACTAGACAACACTTTGCCCATAGCAAATATACACATCTTTCCATTCCAGTACCAGCATTTCTGTGAAACAATTTTATCCCAAAATCTCTCCTCGTAGTATAGACATTGTTCAACCACCATCCTGTAATTGCATTTAATTTGAATTCTTGTCACCCTTCTGAGCCCAATTCAATTAAACTTGTTCGTTTCCATTAGAACGGTTTCGAATAGGAACGGAAGGGGTGAGATGTCCAGTGAGTTGGCTAGCGTGGAATTAGGCTTCGTTTTGGACCATCCAAATATCTGGATAAACGAATTTATGAACAATACACGCGGTCTTTATTAGATACAATTATATGAACGAGAAGTGGAATAATATATTTTTTATATATTCATCTTTGGAATAATGCATGCTCTGTGGATTACATTACAAAATTACGAAGTTCTCGTAGCTGTTCTTAACCGAATAGCTAAGTTAAGCAACGCCTCCGCGGTCATGACTTGGATGGGTGACCGCTAAGGACATTTCTACTGAGCGCTTCCAAGCTTCGGATGGCACGTTAAGCCGTCGGTCCTGGTTGTTGTCTTAGGATGGCAGTCGTTATAGCACGGTGGTAGGGCATTGTGTGCCCGTCTGGCTAGCTCCCATTCTCAAGTAGAAAAATCTGTCGCCAAACACGTCACGGTGTGTTCCAGCAGCTATCCTTGAGAGCCAGTAATTCTCGATTAGCCTGAACAAAACCTTCGAACACATCATCACTTACCATGGTGGTCCAGGTGAGATAGTGGTCAAAGGCTATCAGGCATAAAAAAAAAATTATTTAAGGTTTTATTAGATAAAAGAAGCGAACATTAATATCACTCATAACATGATTACATATATAATAACGTAGCAATAATTATATGAAGTATTGTTACGTATATCTATATCAAAATTGTTTCAAGCTGTTACCTACAACTCTTAGCTGTACTTGAGATCCAATTGTAGTACTAGACTTAGCCCGTTCACTATTTTCAACCATTTACCTATATAATTCATAGTCATTTATTCATATATCAATATACACGTCAACAATACATTATTGTACAAAAATAATATTTTCATCTTGTACAGTTTGAAATACATATTAAAAAATAATATAAAAGAAACATCAATAATAATAAAACGAAATTATATTAAACAATAATATTACAAAAACCATAAGACATGTACATCCAATATTGTAGGTATGTCATTAAATGAATTGTTTGAATGTCATAAAAGTGTATAAAATTAAAATATTAAATCTTAGGATTTAATATTTTAATTTTACGCCCGCTTGGCGAATTACATTACAAAATTACAAATTTACGAGAAAAATTTATATTCACACCCTTGACTTTAATTTTTTCTCTCGTTAATTTGTATTTTGTAATATTAGAATTATTATTTTTAAATGTCAAGAATTCATTGCTACAGTTGGGATTGTTGTCAAAGGCTAGCCTGCGGTAACACTAAAAAGATTTGCAGTAAAAAAGTTTTGTTACATTATCAGGTGACGTAATTTCAAAATGTTTCTACAACTAAATGACATGGTATTAAGCTACGTGTATAGACATCATAAAGGGGTTACGTAAAACGACATGTCGGACGTTCAATGAAAGGGTATCGGCAATTGGTACTATTTGGTACGGTTTACGTGTTTACGTCCATGATCTTATCTGTTGGGTATACGGGCGCCCGCCCTTTTATTAAACTGCCATGTTGTGGGTGAACAAGAAGGCATGGAGTTGTTGTATATATTTTATTTTTAATCTTCTACAATCTTATAAACACAATATTGATTACACCTTCTTAACCTGGATGATAACTGCGTTTTCTTAATTTATATGCTGTATAAGTTAAGTCATACATATTCTTTTGAATTTCAACAATAATTTTGGTGTTGTAATGTTTATACATACTTGTAATAATGCCTAGACATAACTTTTTATTTTTGATCAGATAAGGGAGCGACTTGAGGCTTTGACTGCTGAGGTGTAGCTGGAACATGTTTGACTAGAAGATACATTGCTCCAGAGTTTTATGGCAGACATGTTTTGAACATATGTAATAGGAAACAAGTGAAGTGATTTCTGTCGGGCACCGTTTTAGACTCCGGACTTATACTAAATATACTTCGTAAGAAAAACTCAATATTAATTTGACACGGGGATCGCTCACAGAAATTCAATTATCGAAAGTGACGCTTATTAGAACGGTCAACGTTATCATATTATATGGTATGTAAAATATAATATTGATCATGAATTAACATTTTTTTCCTTACTAGTATTTACTCTGTATAAGCATTGACATTTTGAGCCAGTTTACTAGTATTGTTGAAATTCGATCAGCTAGATAATTGAAATAAGATAAATTATACGAATTCAATTCGTTATATACATTAATAAAAAAAACTAAAGATAAAAAGGAAACAATGCATGAATTCTGTAGTGCTTTGAGGAAAAAATGGTGTTGAGGTTATTTATATAAAACTTTGTAATACTGTACTTATGTATATACAAGTATTCAAGGGATCTTAATCGGGATATAACACGTTTAGTACGAGTATTTACCTCGAGATTATACTGTTCAGAATGCTCCTGACGACGACCAATGCAACTTGGTAGAAACGTCAAAGTGAATAACTATGCATATTATTTATCATTAAATCAGACTAATGCCCGGTAACAAACATCTATCGCACTCTACCAACAAAAGAGTTTATTTGTTCTAGAATTCTGCTAAAAATAAATAAATTTGCTGAGAATACAGTATTTAGTTGTTATGTTATTGACGACTGTTTTTTTTCCTCTCCCAGCTTGTCCTTCGACAAAGGCCTCCTCTAAAGTTTTCCAACTATCTCTATCTCTCGCAATCCTCATCAAATCAAGACAGGCGATTTGGTTTTTTAAATAAAAAATCTAAAATAACTCTGCTATAATACTTTTAATATAACATCTGACCATGCGTTGAAAATTGATAAAAACATAGCATATAACTGATATTAATTAAGTATGTAAATATTTCTAGTCGTATATTAATAGTAAATATTAATAGTAGTAGTTAGTTCTAGTACGTTAATAAGAGTTTTACTAATTTGTGTTAAAAAAAAAATTATAATTGATTGTAAGAAAGTTCGTCTCCACAGAAACTTCGTCCAGCTTATATTAGAGGGTGTGTGTTTAATGAAAACAGGACAGGAATCTAAATTTAATGCGTATTTCTCGTGGCTGTCTCAATATCGTTATTCGATAAGTTTATTGAATAGTCGGGTGGTGGATTGAAATTTCATATCGATGGGGTTTTTGGGGGCCGTATAATAGAGGACGGGATTTTACACTAAAATAACGGTCATAGCTTATGAATAGGAACATGGGGACTCAAACTATAATAAGCCGTACGCGTTATACCTACGTAATATTGTTAATCAATATTTGATTTGCTATTTATTCACCTAAATACAATTATTGCTTGATTCGGACAATGCAATTTAAGGCTCGATAGTAAGTGTATAAAAATACCGCTTTGGAATCTCGATATACTGAGTTCAATCCCAGGATAACACAAGATATTGGGTTATTGGTAGTGGTAACAAAATAAATTTTAAGCAGTCCGAATTCTGCAACTGTGTCCGGTAGATGGTAATACGCTAGGTCCCTATTACATCGGACCAAAACATGTCTGGCGAAACTTGGGTGGCCTGATACCTTTGATTATTACTTGTTACTACTTCTCGTGACATTATGTTTGTTTTTTAATTAAGCAGACTATGTCTATTAATATGGCAAGTAGAATTCGAAAATTATGAATGCCTGAGAAAATTCGCAATGCAAAAAATACTGTAGTTGAACATATGGCAGATAGATTTTTTATTCAGTATTACCATGAACATATAATAAATATAAGAAAACGTACCATGCAAACGGATATTGAGTGTTGTATTAATTGCCGGTAAGTTGTTGTAGTTGTCATATGTCGTACAAGAACCCCACATATTTTAAAACTTTTTGGCGTAGTTATTATTTGTTATTATATCAACAAACAATGTAAAAATTTCAACCGGCTTGAAGGACGAAAATATGAACGCAGGTGTAGTAATAGACCTCGGTTTTGACACATACAAATATTTTTTTTAATGATAAATTTTAATCTGACGTGCGTGCTACCAACAGTTTATCTTTCACATTTAAGTATATGACTAAAACCCTTCAAGTAGAAAATTTGTCGCCAAGTAATTTATGATATGTTCCAGTAGCTATAGTTGAGAGCTAGTATTTCTGGGTTAGCCCGAATAACATTTAGACAGAATCTCAATATACATCAGAGATAATAGTCAAGAGACAAGCCTAGCTGCTAAAAAATGGCAAAAGTGCCAATTTTACGATACACGATATTTTTTTTATATCTGATAGGCTAGCCTTCACCACTATTTCACTTGATGGTAACTGAAGTATGGTCGAAGATGTTATTCAGGCTAACATAGAATTATTGACTCTCAAGGACAGCTGCCGAAATACTTCGTTAGGTGCTTCGTGACAGAATTTCTACTTGAGTAGCTAGCCAGGCGGGCATTCGCAAAATGCCGTACCACCACGCATATTATGGGCAGGGGTATTAGCCATTACCATCAAGTGGGGCCCTTGTCTCGATCTACTATATTAAATCATAAACAATATTGTTGGCTAGCTTTGCTTATTGCCATTTATGACTTTTAATTAAGAGACAAAGTTAAGCAAAGATAAAGTTATCACTAACTTTCTTAATGTAAAAGGATTTCCTAGTTTCTTTCTCTACCACCTGCACAGAAAAGTTTCCGTAAGTTCGTTAACCTCCGAACCCGACCCATAATGGGCGGGTACGTCAATCCAACGTCGCCACGTCATTGTACAAAGAAGAGTTAATTTACCCCGTGCACTTAATTTGTTTATTAAAATAAAAACGGAACTTGCGTGAGAATGTCAGCCAAGCGGTGGTTCTTTACAGAATGACGTTGGGCCAATTTGCATACCAAAATTGGTAGGCTTCTTTATTTTTGCAGCATTTTTGCTGGAACGTGACTTCGTCAATTTTTTGTTTGAATGCTCAAGATAAATGTTGAATCTCTTATGCATACACTGGGTACATTTTCCTTGCATCCAAAATACAGCAATATTATGCGGGGCGCAGTAAACATTTCCAGATAAAAATATAAAAAAAAACTTGTATGAAAGCTTTTTTTATGTATTGTATGCTCCGTTAGCGTTAGTGCACTCGAATAAACCGTTTTGGAAAACATTTATGATAGTCCCGTGGTAACCTTGGAAATATGTTTTTCTTACTCTAAGGCTCGTATTAATAAATGCATATAATTTTTTTTATATCTAATAGGCTAACCTTTGACCACAATCTCACCTGATGGTAAGTGATGATGTTGTCGAAGATGTTGTTAACCTGAACAAAATCCTAGAATTACTGGCTCTCAAGAACAGCTGCCGGAACACATCGTTAAGTGGTTGACGACAGATTTTCTACTTGAAGGGGAGTAGCTAGCCGGCCCGACATTCGCCAAATGCCCTACCACCATGCCGTAACGACTGCCATCGTAAGACAACAGCCGGGACCGACCGCTTAACGTACCTTCCGAACCACGGAAGCGCTCAGTAATAATAATAATAGCTCTTTATTACAGACTCTGTGATCCATATACATTGTTAAGAAAAAACAAAAACATACATATAAATAATTCAATGTCAAAAAAAAAACATTATAAAAGCAAAATGTAAACAAAAAATATTAACTCTCTTCTACTTAGGTCCCAATAGCAACCCAGTGTTAATACGTTGCAGTATGCATAAGTCTATCACTAATAATAATGTAATGTCACTAGCGATCACCCATCCAACTCCTGACCGCGATGATGTGGTCGAAGGTGTTAACAGGCTTAACATAGAATTACTGATAGTAATTAAACAACTTTAAATGGTTTAAATCGCGTATATTTATCATTATTTTTGTCCCGACGTTTCAAACACTTGGCAGTGATCATTATACATTGGGCAAACAAAGAGGAGCATTGGTATCCGGTTAAAAGAACACATTGCTGACATGAAGAACAGACGCTCAACCAAGTCTGCGGTTTCTGAAGATGCCTAGGACAAAACCAACCACTACATTCGGTTCGACATTCCACAAATCCTCGCCAGAGAGATCCGGTTTATGCCAAGAATGTTATGCGAGGCTATTGACATCAAAAAGTACCCAAATTTCAATAGAGATGATGATTGGCAAGTACCACCTGCTTGGGATCCTGTTATCAAATTAATTAAATCCCATGGCCGACACAAATCTGCAAGACCTCTGGACACTGTGAGTGAATACTGCGTGAATAGGGAACGTTATGATTAATATAAAATTTCGGACGGTAGACCAAATAATTTTCTTAATGACTCATGTGACAAATAAAACCAATTAGTCACCCCGTGACCAAGATCACTGCAAAGTGTTTGAAACGTCAACGAAAAAAAAATAATGATTAATATACGCGATTTAAACCATTTAAAGTTATTTAATTACTAAGTGTAATAATCGCGAAAACCTAAGACACCATTATAAAATTGCTGGCTCTCAAAGACAGCAGCCGGAACACACCGTTATGTGCTTGGCGACAGATTTTCTACTTGAGGGTGGTCGCTAGCCAGGCGGGTATTCACAAAATATCCTACCACCATGCGGTGAAGCTCAAGCCCGAGGCGGGATTCGAACTATGGACCTGCTGCGCGGCAGTCCATATAGCTAATGCTAATGAGCCATCACTGCTTCGAATTGTTTCTAATCCGCCACCCCCAAAGATCCGACATTTCTACAACATACACAAAGCACATTTAGTATGGAAAATGTTCATCATGCTATTCTATATTTATGTTCACTTGTGGAGATGACCAAAAACTTTTCATGCAAGACTCCATTAATCTTATGTCAATCTTGGAATGCATATTTAAAATCAGCCAGTTCACCAGTACGCGTATCACATGAGTGTGACTTCCGAAGTCAGAACAAGTTGCTATCAAATGATGTAGTACTAGCTTTCCAGCCACGGCTCCGACCGCGTGCATTTCAGTTATCGCTCAAAACCATTAACTTCTTTTTGCGCAGTTGGATAAAAACTATCCTATGTCCTTTCCCGGGTCTCAAACTATTTCCATACCAAATTTCATTCAAATTGATGCTTTTAAGTTTATTTGTTGCATACGAATAGTTACAGATGTATCTATACTAATAATATAAAGAGGAAGGATTTGTATTTTTTATGCAACGAATAAACTTAAAAACTACTGGACCGATTTTGATGAAATTTGATATGGAAATAGTTTGAGACCCTGGATACAAGTTGATTATTTCATTCAACTCGTATGTGAATAATTTATCGGAATACGAGGTCTTCCTTTTAAAAAGAAGTCCTATTCCATGGTCCGAAAAATTCGTACCGACAACGCATTGCAATACGTTTGTCGGATTATCGCGGGTCTATTGTATGGCGTTGCATTGCCTAGCAGGATGCTTTTACTGCTCTCTATATTGTCGCGTTGTAACAAACATTACTACAGAAATCTATAAATAGATCTAAATTTTAAAGCAGTGATGGCCGAAAGGTAATAACTATGGACTGCCGTGCCGCAGGTCCCTGGTTCGATCCCCACCACAAACTTGAGCTTCACCGCGTGGTGGAAGGGCATTTTGCGATTGCCCGCCTAGCTAGCTACCAACTTCAAGTAGAAAATCTGTCGCCAAGCACCTAACTGTGTGCTCCGTCAGCAGTCCTTGACAGCCAGTGACATTACAGGCACATGAGCCTTAACAACTATGTCTCAAGGTGACGGGCGCAGTACAATTCGTCACTTGTGTGCCCCCCGTGCGTGCCGGGTTAGAATTGCACCTCCCAAGATCATCCCGTGGGTGTCGTAAGAGGCGACTAAGGGAAAAATACTAGAAGGTGGGCAGCAGCACCTTCTAAAGAACTGCCATCTTACACTGCGATCCCCAAGCCGCCTGCCAAGCGTGAGGATTATGGCAAACACCCCTTTGTAGGGGAGGCTGTGTTCAGCAGTGGACGAGTCAGCTGTTACAGATGACTTTGAAGCAATGAACTGAGCTTGTTCCGTCACAATAACATACAAAATATAAAATAACAGAAAGAATTTTGAAAGTACGGAACCTCTGTGCACGTATGCCACTCGAAGACCTCCAAGTGTTGAAACCAGGCGCGCATCAAATGTTTATCTTTAATTAGTTTAGAAAAGCTGATTCACTGTGGATGTGATAACTGCTGTCCACCTACGCTTTATTGTATGGTTAAGATGTTACTGAGGACCAGTAGAATAGTTTGAAATAATTTAATAAGCAGTTGATCACAATATATAATATTAGCTCAGATATAAACTTTGATAATAATACTGTTGAACTAGGTGGTGGAATTCCTGGTGAATGTGTAACTTAGCTAGTTTTTACCGACTTCAAAAAAGGAGGAGGTACTCAATTCGTCCGTTTTATTTTTATGTTTGTTACCTCAGAACTTGACAGAGTAAACTGATTTAATGATTCTTTTTTTATTTGAAAGATGATGCTTGCCGTGTAGTCTCATTTAGATTTCATCAAAATCGGTCAAGCCGTTTTTGAGTTATACTTCAATAACTGAAAGTATTTACCTATCTTGATGATATCGTCACTAATAGTGAATGATAGTCGATCCCATAACTAGCAAGGGTCACTAAAAAGGGTGCCAACTTCGACAAGTTATTTCACCATTTGAGTGTTGAGGTTTTTTGTAAGAAAAAAACTCTATATATTATTTACTGTCGAAAGTTTAGACTTTGACCAAAATCTCACACAAGTCGTCGAAACTGTAATCGGATTTATCTAGCTTATCTACGCGAGTTATCCCGTATACTTAATTTAACATCTAGACTGAGGTTCCTCCACAGCCACGTTTTAACAGATATGCTATGGTTTTATGTGAAGGGCGAGCTTTTCATTAGATTATTGCGTTACTTTGTGGAAATCTATAATTAATCAAATGAACAGCCATAACGTAAACTTGAACAAACACCTCCCCAGTTAGAGAGTTGGAAGGGGGTGGGGGAGTTTGCTAAAATCTGCACCTTTGGCGAGCCGTTTCGGGAACGCAATGTAATATGGCAGTTCTTTACAAGACCTTCTGATGGTATTTTCCCTTCGACATTCCTTGCGACCCTCTTCAGAAGACCTTCTGTTGGTATTTTCCCTTCGACGTTCCTTGCGACCCTCTTCAGAAGACCTTCTGATGGTATTTTTCCTTCGACGTTCCTTGCGACCCTGTTCCGCAGACCTTCTGATGGTATTTTTCCTTCGACGTTCCTTGCGACCCTCTTCAGAAGACCTTCTAATGGTATTTTCCCTTCGACGTTCCTTGCGACCCTCACTGGAAGGTGCAAAATATATAAAACGTATATGGTTTTCTCGGAAGCTGACGTGACTTCAGAAACGCCACGTAGCCAAACCGGAATAGTTTTAGACGCGATTTGCTTCCACACGAATTTGGAACCAGCTGCCTGGTGAAGTATTTCCGAACAGATACGACTTAGAGGCCTTCAAGAAGAGAGCACATTCCCTCCCCAAAGGCCGGCAACTCATCCTCGAGACCTCTGGTGTGGCAGATGTTCGTTGGCGACGGTGATCACTTACCACGAGGTGAAACCCATGCTCGTTTGCCCTCCTTAAAAAAACTTCAGAAGGTCTTGCATCTTGCATTTATCGAGATTTTCTGGATCGTTCGCTTCAAATGTAAAAGGGAAACGCAAGGCTAATTTCGCAGAAGAGGAACACGTGAGATACTTTTATATTGATTTTCTTGGTACCTACCCATAGTTTACGAGTGCAAGAAACAAAATAAAACACGACCGAAATCGTGGGCAGAAGCTAGTCAACCATACAATTGTGGAGCTTGTATCTCATTAGAATGGTAACCATTCTAAACATACTGGTGTTTATCAAATGAACGGTAAAGACTGAATATAATGCTTGGAAGCGAATAATATTCATATGTAAATGTGGGTATAAGAGCCCTTGGGATGAATCCATTGTGTTCAAGCCTTTTGATGTCAGAGACTGCGTAAATTCCACTTAGTTCAAATTGTTATTTGACAGTTTGTAGAACAAACTCTGTATTACACGATCCTAAAGTCAGTGTAGAAAATATTGTCCACGTAATAACTAGTTTACACTACCTGCTTGCAATTTCATCCAACTAGTTTGTAATTATCTCTGGACAGTTGGACCCCAGAGACACAATATGTTAAAACGTAACAAGGAGTATCTAAACCTACAAGGTATACCCAACTCATTAAAAAGGTTTAAGCTCAAAAAAGTAACAAACAAACATCGAAATAATAGGTTTTATTCTGAGCAAAAATATTTTCTCATAGATTCCTCAGGATGTACCTAACCGTTCAGTAATATGAGGTAATTATTATATTAAATCTTGTCATCTCAGAAACAGTGGGATCGGCCCCTATGCGAGCTAGCACGGAAAGATCTTTTAAATACGTGCCCTAGTATCGCAGATCGTGCTCGTATTCTCGCTGTTTCTATGTGGGAATCAGGTCTTTGGTTACAAGCCATTCCTTCTTACAAAACTGGTAGCCTTATAGATCCTTCCGCTTTTCGTCTCGCTATTAGCTTACGCTTGGGTGCAAGGTGTTGTGTTGCACATCACTGCCAGTGTGGTACTGCAGTTGACCAACTCGGTCACCATGGCCTCTCCTGCTCTCGAAGTGCTGGTCGAATTTCCCGCCACGCCAGCCTTAACGATATCATTCGCCGGGCTTTTACCAGCGCCAATGTTCCAGCTGTTCTCGAACCGAACGGTCTGATGCGTGACGATGGTAAAAGACCTGACGGCATGACTCTGGTTCCATGGAAGTTAGGACGGCCCTTAGTGTGGGACGCTACATGCGTAGACACTTTAGCGCCGTCACACCTTTCTGAAACCCACGTGAGGGCTGGCGCCGCGGCTACTTCGGCAGAGCAACTCAAGCGGCGCAAATATGCTAACCTCGGTATGGGTTACATATTTGAGCCGTTTGGTGTAGAGACGTTGGGTCCGTGGGGACCGGGAGCTCATCGTATTTTCCAAAATTTATCAGAGCGCTTGGTCGATGCGACGCGTGATCAAAATGCTGGCACCTATTTGGCTCAAAGAATAAGCATTGCAATTCAACGGGGCAATGCTGCCAGCATGCTGGGCACGCTGCCAACTGATAGTGGGCTAGAGCATTTGGACTCCCTATGAGTCCAAATGCTTTTACTGTAGTAGCTGTAGTATTGTAGTAGCTGTAGTGTTGTATATAGTTTGTAGTATTTGTTTAATAAAGGCATACCGCCATTAAAAAAAAAAAAGTTTATATTTCAAGTTTGTGAAGTAGTGATGGCTTCTGATAGGTCAGCTGATTGCCACCCACGGGACATACCTACGACTGTGAACTATGGATTATGGGCAAGGGGTCCCCGCTTCGAAACCCACCGTAGGCTTGAGCATCACTGTATAGTGGCAGGCCAATGTGCGAGTACCTTCAGGTAGAAACATATATAAAATGCAACAACTGTGAGTTTCAGCAGCAGCACTTGAGTGCTGGTTCCCATTCTCGGTAAAAACTGCGTTTCTATCTTTGACCATCATCACTTAATATCCAGTAAGATGGTGATCAAAGAATCGTCATCATCATAACATCAGCCGGAACGTGCACTGTTGAACGAGTTCTCCCACATTCCGGGATTTGCCGTAATCCCCACGCTTGCCAAGTGTCTTGGAGACAGTAGAACCTGTCAGTTCTAACGAAGTGTACTTTTTCAAACACCAATCCGTAGATATTTTGCATTCATGTCCTTGAATATAAAATCTATAATATTTTGAGCGCCAAACTGTCGCACGTCCTTTCTGAAGGTAAGCAGCCACCGTCGCCTATGGACAACTGAAATACCATTGGTACTGTTGATGGACTTTATGACTTTTTGGTCTCAATTATTAAAACCTTATTTATTAAATAAAAAAAATAGAACAAAAGTCACCGACATAGCTCTCAGAATTTGCAAGTTGAAGTGGCAAAGGGCGGGCCACATTGCTCGACGAACTGATAACCGATGGGGAAGAAAGGTTCTTGAGTGGTTACCACACTACACCGGAAGACGTAGGACCACGTAGGTGGACTGACGACAACGTGAAAGTCGCAGGTAGCCAGTGGTTACAAGTGGCTAATAGCCGTTCTTTGTGGCGTTCTTTGGGGGAGGCATTTGTTCAGCAGTGGTCGTCTTCCAGCTGATGATGATGAATTTATTAAAATATAACATCGGAGGTATCATGTATACCTTCCAAGTTTTGCCGTTGGTACATAAAATATTTTAACTATATAATATGTATATAACTTTTCTTTGCAAACTATAATACTTAAGTTTTTTATATTAAATGCTCATTAAAAAGCTTATGGCTTGAATGATCTTGTTTACTTAGTCAGTTTTCAAACAAAACTTACTCTAAGGAAGCAATTTTTTGTGAAGTAGGTTCAAAAATCATGAGTAGGAATGAATAAAACAAATCAGGCATCAACACAAGCTTTGTATTATTGTAACGGCTGGTTTCTCGCCGGTGCCTTACAGACTTCCCGACTGCTCTATATTATTGAGGACACAAACTATTGAGGTCTAAAAAAAAAAATTCAATATTGAATTATCTAATGTCAGTGTCAACAGTCGTATGACAACTGATTGGTTTTTTGTCGATGGACGAAAAATTCGTCATCGGCGATGAGTTGGCTGATTTTTCTGAAGAAGGGGAACCGCGAGAGCGACTCCATTTTGCTACGACGAGGTCGAGGAGTACACGACCGCTATCACAGAAGGAAATTGATACCTAATTTCGGCGAGTGAGGCAGCATCGTCAACTAGAACCGACACCTACAATTTCTGAGCGTGTACTTTACGCCACCTGAAAAGTCGATTCCCATCGTAAGAAGCGTTCCTCACTGCGTCTGTGTCGGCATTCTGCCGGTATCCTGTTCAACCGGCTCTTTTTCCTATAACCAAGGAACCCCAAATCGGGTGAGTGATGAAGTACAATTAGATTTTGGTACATCCATATTGTCAATTTACATGGAAACTAAGTCTGTTTTTTGTCTTTGCCAGGGTTTCTTAGTTTACCCCTGAAACTCATTGCGGTGGTCTTCTACCCTTCCGGGGACTACCTACCGCGTGCACCGCCTCGTCTTCGTCTGAACACATGGTCAAGGCAGGGTGCTGCCGCTTGATATCCAGTGGGCTGTGGCGGTACGGCTGATCTGAGCAAGCTATTTGGTATTGGTGGCTAGAGAGATTCACCTCTCTACCCACCCCTCCTTTCTTTTTAGTCCGTCCCTACTAAACAATTAAATCTAAGAAATCACAAAATAACTGGTCGCAAGTAGTGATTATGTAGGTAAAAACTCACCCCTGAGATCTCTAGTGTTCTAATGTGAAAATTAACTAGTAAGTTCTAGCCGTGGCTTTTATGCTTCAACCTGGGAAGATATCCATTTACTAGCTGAGGCGCCCTAACTTCTATTAAACTAACCTTTACATTAAAATTTGAAGCTAGTGAATGGTGTTCTCTCCCTGTACTGTTACCATAGTAGTTCTTAGTCTGAATACTCTGTAATACTGTATCTGTATCACTGTGTGATAAAGGTAATAAAGAATAATAATATTATTAAACACTTAAAATTTCCACTGAACATATTTGTTTTAATAAGCCACTCCCATACAAAAAGAAAAGGTTACAGTGGCGCCCAACGTGGGGCCACTGTAACCTTTTCTTTTTGTATAAACTAAACTAAACTATATAAAATAAACTAAATATTGTAAGTTATATAACAGCTACCGTGAAAAGAAAATGAAAATATTATTTTAAATTAGCATGTAGACGCCACGGATAGACTACAGGATTAAGTTCTTACACAGCAGAAAATGGGTGCGCTGAATGCAACACTCTATTTACAAGAAATATGGTCTAAAGAGTATCCCTAGCTAGTAGCAAATGTACTTTTTGCTACAATATCTGATGAACGGATAAACTTACAATGCGTTTAATATTATTTCAGATGGAAAAAGATAACTTCCAGTGGGAGTTGAACCCGCAACCCCAGAATATGCATGTCTTGGTGCATTCCCAATCATGTAATATAATATAATAAGTTTGTCGATTAAATCTTTTACTTTTCTCAGATGAAAGGTAAAACTGACATCACAATCCTGGTACAAATGTAAGTACGCGTAAAACCAAAATTACTTTTACAGCAGATTCTACATAACAACGTAATCAAATCCAACTAGGCAGGCAATGTGAGCTCTAATACCTTTAAAATAAGGTTTACTGAACTATCAAAGCGTTCCGGAGGTTGAGTGAAATAAGGCAAACAAAACCCATTGCGCTAGTTTCATTCCAGCTTCCAGATAGCGGGTGAATAACCGGCATGAATTTTTAAAGAATTTCGTGTAGTGCAAACTGTCTCGCTATGAAGATGAAGCTCGTATCTCGGGGACTTGAGAATATTAAAATTCCTTACGAAGACCAGCTAGTAAAGCACAATGCACATTGTCAACGCATAAAGATACAGTGTTGCTTTTATAACGGCATTGTGCTGCAACCCCTTGCAGTTTCTTTGCCGTTTCTACGGCGTATTCTTCCATTTTATTATTCATGTAACAAGTGCCTTATGGAGGCACCTGTAATGTTAATAATTGAAGAACTCCGTGACGGGAAGACGGAAGCAGTTACGTGTTGGACAATGTTGTTTATTGTTATTTTTTGCGGTGTTTTTACTAGGTTTTATTCAATTTTGTCGGTTGTTATCTTTTTGTATGCTGGAATTTACTAGCAGTTTACCTCTGTGCAAGATATCATTTTGCTGACGGCTTTTCAATTTTGTACATGATTGATAGACGCTTCTTACTTACCTTGAACCCAAGTTTTGATGATCAAGATGGCTATAACAAAATAAATAACGATGAAAACACTAACGATTGAACAGATAATAATAGTAAATTAAAAAAAAATATCATATTAATAGCTTTACTATATGTGGATTTTAAAATTGAGTTTAAATGTTTCAAGATTTAAACTATTTATACTATTTTTATATCGTCCGGTTAATAAAACAACATTTAAATTGAAAGCAGTGTGCTTTAATTTTCACGACAATATTATCTTGAACTTTACTCAGAAAATGCATACCAATAAGATTATGTTGACATACAAGTTTATCATTATGACAATAACATACTGTCAGGCAAAATTCTTATTTGTTCTTATTGCATTTAGCCCACAAAAAATTATTTACTTTTAATTCACATTTTGCAGCTTTTCTTTGAAGCATTACATTCCAAGTGGCATTGTTTTAATATAAAATGTTATATTTCGTCAGTCGTGCGAGAAATCATGCAAATAAACCCGTATATTATTGAAAATAATCCCCCATTTCTTATAGGATAGCATTATGCGCTGATGTGAGCATGTTTATGGCGTATTGTTCTCTGTATTATTCTTTGCATTAAGATTCAGTTCAACAACATTTGATACAAAGGAGGCGAAAGGTCAGTTTAATTTCAGATGTTAATAACATATAGGTACAGCAATTTAATAGGTCATTGAAATACGAGTATGTTGATAAAATGTATTGGTATTGAAAGTGTTGAAACTGCTTTCAACTCTGTTAGTTTTTCTTTAACGTGGGACATTCTTGTCAAGGTTCTATGGTTCTCTTGTATGTTTTAATTATAACATAAAAAAAAATACTAAAACTAACCTAGGTAAGTTACGGTTAAAGTTTATTTCAAGTTATTTACAAATTTAGTATGTATTTGAAAGCTATGTGGAAATGAGTGAAAGTTCAATAAAAATAATATACGTGAACATTAAATACTATATATTATATAACTTATAATAATAAATTTTAGTTGCAGAATCTTTAGATGTAGGTATGTTGTAAAATATTTATATAATTGATTATATATTAACAGGTTTATTTACATTTATTAACGTATGATTTGGATATTTTAAAATTCGTAAATTTCTATTAATTTAGGAAACGTATTTGAATATCAATAAATTACCGATAAGAGATCAAACCTGTCTTAGAAGGTAATTTAAAAAAAAGAAGATTTAAAACAAATCAACAAATACGACAAATATTTGCCTGGTATATCAAGGAATTAAAACAGCCAATTGGTTAAGCTACTGTCATTATAAAATATTATAATTGGAATCAAATATTTATTTATATGATTTAGGATAAACTTCCCAATAATTAACGTGTCGTTCACATAGCATTTGAATAACAAATTCATCACTAATTGGGTGTTATGTGGTCAGTTAAGTACTTATCTTTCACATTAATCTATATTAAAATTAATGTTAGTATACTTTACGATGTTAAAACTTGTTTCGTCTCACTTTGTGGAACATCCTAATCGAAAAATTAAACTCATGCAATGAAAAAAATGTTTACCCAAAATCTTGTTAATTAAAGAAAAGATACGGGATATAAATAAAACATATCAATAGACACGATAACAGAATAACAATCTTTGTATAATTAGCTAATAGCGTGCAGAGCTCCGCTTAAATAAAGGTTCCATAGCTAATACGGCCACATCGAAAGAGATTTACTCTAACAAACTGAAAAACTATTAACTCTATATAATGGTGGGTTGGTGCATATAAATTAGCTAAGAAAATTAAATTCAGACCACCACATATATGGGAAAAAATTTATTTCTCTAATTTTCACGCTTTTTGAACAAACAAAAGGTATCAAAGGTCATAAGCGCCACGTGCACACGCTTGAAATTTAACTCAGTTTAATTCGTATTTTATTTATTTTCCGTTAAAAGCTCCTAATGTATCTGCATCGATCCTTTAGGATTTTTAGGATGATTATTATATAACTAAATTGGGTAAAATGATCTTCAGAACATGAGTTCACCTTCAAAGTAACGAAAATCAGGGAATCGTCATGAGAAAATCCAGATGGAAATCAAGCCCACACACCATGTAAATTATATATTTGTATGGTAAAAGTGATAGTATTCCTATTACTATGGACTAGTTTTGAAGCAGTGATGGCTCAGAGGCATTAGCTATGGACTGCCGCGCAGCAAGTCCATGGTTCGAATCCCGGCCAGAGCTTGAGCTTCACCGCATGGTGGAAGGGCATTTTGCGAATGCCCGCCTGGCTAGCGACCACCCTCAAGTAGATAATCTGTCGCCAAGCACCTAACGGTGTGTTCCGGCAGCAGTCCTTGAGAGCCCGTGAAATAACAGGCAAAATGAGACTTAACAGTTATGTCTCACGGTGATGGGTGCAGTGCAGTTCGTCACTTGTGATGAAATGCATCTGTTATAGGCAGAGGATACCTCTTAACATCAGGTGGGCCTCGCGCTTGTTCCTTCACAATAACATAAAAAAGAAACTTATAAATTTCTACTTTCAAACCTATTTTGAAAACCACAATGATCTTAACTAATGATGGTTAATGATCTCGTTTTTCCATTTCGATGATAAATGTTTTTACCATAATGTCTCCTGTCCGCTATATATAATTATCACAGGTAATACTAAATTATATTAATACATACAGCAGTAGACAGACATTAGTCTGAGTAAAATGACCGCAATATACAGACAGATAGATACAAGCAGCAGACGAAAGGATATTTTTTTAAATTTTTTATTTATGTTTTTGTATTTTATATATGTGACGAAACAACCACGAGGCCAACCTGATGTAAAGCGGACTAATCTCAACTTAAACCATATGCTTTTCGTCAAAAGTGACAAATTACACTGCGCCCGCCACCCTGAGGCATACCTACAGTTGTTAATTCTCAAGTGCTACCCGCTGTCGGAACACACTGTTAGGTGCTTGGCAACAGATTTTCTACTTGAGGATGGTGGCTAGTCAGCGCATTTGCAAAATGCCGGCGGCTCAAGCTGGCAGTGGGGATCGAACCATGGACCTGCGCCATGGCAGTCCATAGCTATTACCCGCCATCATTGCTACGCATACAAAATCAGTAAAGGTTTGTCTACGGAACCCTAACAAAAACCATAAACAATGTTTAAAAAAACAATTTATCTTACATGACAAAGGAATCAGAAATACCGTTGACGTAATAAAATTGACATTTGAAATGTGTTCGTGTGAACTTAACACTATTTTGATATTAAAAATGCTACAACAAATATTGAAAGTTTAGCGGAATTGCTCTAGTAGTAGCAAATAAAATTCCAAACAATGGAGTCACTAAGTCGCGAAGTAGGGTATCGTCGCTTAACAGGTCTTGAAGTTTTCCATTATCCGTTTTATTCCATTTTGCCGGAAAACTGCTGAAGTTTTCCAAGAGACGGTAAAAAGTCAAGTATTGTACCGTATTCATAATTAGACCACACGCGATCGTAAGCGGAGGAATTTAAATTCCTACCATTCGGGGAAAAAATTCATGACGTTCCCTCGTTGTTAATACTTTCTACGTTTCCGACAAAAAATGTTTTGAAGTGTACGCTATGCGAGACTTTTTCTGAGAAGTTCAGCTCTTAGGGCACGCCAAGTAACCTAAGCAATTTACGATGTGATACATAAAACTCACTAAATTCGTCTACTTGGGTGGCCGTGCGGTTTGATAACCATTATCTTTTTGTTAGCTTTTAATGGTCACTCTTAACTGGGGTAATAGGAAGATCAGCTCTTGTTTGTTGTTTTTCACACGTACAAAGTGCTCGAGCGCATGTCTTACGTTTTTCGCTGTTATTTACAATTTACAGTCGCCACATCGCCGGGGGAGATCGATGTAAAAACAATCGAGTTTTCGATGGCAGGAACTTTTGGTTTTTGTTGCAGTAAATTGATTTTCCCTTAAAGGCAGGATATAAATTTAGGAATTTTGATGCAAAAAGCACTGTTAGGTGATACGATCTGATTAGAAGAAGGTTTTTTTATCTAAAGCAGAATATATGTATATATACTAGCGACCCGACCCGGCTTTGCACGGGTGCCATGCTAAATAATCTGTAAAATCTCCGAAAATTTTCATGGAAATTATATGCTATAAAGAGTCATCTCTATTGAATGCACAATTTGGTAACTTGGTACTTAATTGGAGAAGGATTAATGCTGTCTTGCTTGAAATCGCTTCGATAATAAGCCATTATTTCTCGATAATATAGTAAAGGATAAAAAATGGTTATTGTGGGTTATACCAAAGAGATATACCATAAAATACTTTTTTGTAGAACTTTTTAAGGTGTACAATACTGTAGTACATTATTTTGATCTATCTTGTGGGATTCAACCAGCGTTTGCAATGTGAATGTAACACCCGTGGGGTGCCGGGTTAGAATTGCACCTCGCCATATCATCCCGTGGGTGTCGTAAGAGGCGACTAAGGGAAAAATACTGGAAGGTGGGCAGCAGCGCCTTCTAAAGTACTGCCATCTTACACTGCGATCCCCAAGCCGCCTGCCAAGCGTGGGGATTATGGCAAATACCCCCTTAATAGGGGAGGCTGTGTTCAGCAGTGGACTATCCGGCTGATACAGTTGCAATGTAATCGCAAAAAAATGTGTTTATTTACGATATCACATTAGAAACCCCTAAAATTATCAGTATTTCTCTACTTTATTATGCATGTATTATACACATAAACCTTTCTCTTGAATTACTCTATCTAATAAAAAACCGCATCCAAATCCGTTGCGTAGTTTTAAAGATCAAAGCATATGTCGGGACATACAGACAGCGGGAAGCGACTTTGTTTTATACCATGTAGTGATGATAGTGATAGTGATTATCTAAACAGAATGTTGTTATATTTCAACAGTTAAATCGAACACAATTACAACGAGATGAAAAATTATAGTCATGTGCGAGATTTGAACCTTCGCCATCCACACCTATAGCTGGGGTATGCTCTGAGCACTAAACCAACATGGCATATGACTCATGACTCTAATTTGTCCTTGTATATGGATGGAGCGACATCTGCAGTTCAACTTACGTTGAACTACAAACAATAAGATTTAAAGTTGTTATCGACGCAACCCTAGTTTTAATATATTTATTTTTGCCATGACGCATGCTCCGCGGATTACATTAAAAAATTACGAGAGAAAAAAAATTGTCATGTGCGGGGTTCGAACCCTCATGCGCCCTCCACCCCTTCAGCTGGGACACAGATCATGCCCCGGCGTTAAGTTACACAGAAACTGGTTATTGAGTGATTGACGGCCTTGGCCATTCAGTGGCGTATATCAACACTTTGTCTTAACCTAGTCCTAGCCCATAGGGTGCCGGGCTAGAATGTTACCCCCTATTGCTACGTGTGGGTGTCGTAAGAGGCAACTAAAGGTAAAATACCGGAAGGTGGGCAGCAGCATCTTTTGAGGAACTGATATCTTTAACTGCAATCCCCAAGACGCCTACCAAGGGTGGGGATTATGGCAAATCCCCCCTTAACGGAGAGGCTATGTTCAGCAGTGGTCAATTCGGCTGAAACAGTACAGTAGCACTAAGGTCCTGAGTTAGATCCCCAGATTGGAGAATTATTGTCGAAAACACGCTGCGTAAATGTATTTATATTTACGCAGCGTGTTTTCGACAAAATTCGGTACAGTAAACTAGACGAGGTAGTCTTCTATATTATAAAAAACACCTATATATGGGCATTATTTCACTACAACACAATTTATAAATATGACAATAACCAACACAATCTTAAAAATAAAATTATGTAACTTTTGTATATGTTCTTCATAAACAAATAAACTGGTAATCCTTTGCGACTGCGAATGTCTAGTCTCCAGTATCAATGTAAATTGTAAGCCTTTAACTTTACATCTTTCAACTAGACTGACAACGAAAAAGGCGGGTGTCTAGAAGTGTCCCATTCGCGTACAGGAGTGTCACGTCTGTCGGATTCAATTCATGTTCTACGTAAATGTCACAGAGGAGCTATACAGTATATAAACTCTAATCTCTCTCTCTCTCTCACCCCGTGACTACGATCACTGCAAAGTGTTTGAAACGTCGGGACAAAAATAATGATAAATATACGCGATTTAAACGGTAACTTTAAACCGTTTAAATGTAATTACTAAGTATATAAACTACCGTTAAACATACGGTAAATCATAAAACAAGTTAATGTAGAGCCATGAATTGACATTTAATATATATTTTTAATGCTGATAGGTAAGCCTTTGATCACAAACTCACCTGATGGTAAGTGATGATGTAGTCGAAGGTGTTAACAGGCTTAACCTAGAATTACTGGCTCTCAAGGACAGCTGCTGGAACACACCGTAAGATGCTTGGCAACAGATTTTCTTCTTGAGGATGGTCGCTAGCCAGGTGGACATTCCACCATGCGGTGAAGCTCAAGCCCGCGTTCAAGTGGAATTTGAACCATGGACCTGCTGCTTGGCAGTCCATAGACAATGCCACTGAGCCATATATGTATACTGCTTCAAAATATGGTTTAGCTGGCTAGCTTCTTTCGTGCCTTCATCCGCATGGTAAAAAGGGCATATCGCACTACGTCGGGAACTAAATTGAGTAAAAGTACGTAAAACTTATAATATCCGTTTAGCCGTTTAGTTTTTTTCTAGATACCTTTTTAATTCTAGTTTTTCAATATCATTTCGCAGAATCTGTTATTGAAATGTTTAAGTCCTACGTGGCAATTAGTTAAATCGTTAATTAATTGCCACGTAGTTCGTAGCCACCATTAGTAAAAGAATTACTTTTAAAATTATTTATATCAACTACACTTCAGTTATTTAAATCTGAGCACAATAAATGTTTAGGTTTGTTCGAGCACCTACGGAACCCTTCACTAAGCATTGCTCAACATGCACTTGACAGTATTTTTACTATTGACTGATCGCTATCTCACGTCAATAATAAGCGACGACGATTTGGTAAAAGATGTAAGCGAGCTAATTGGGAACTAAGGTTTGGTAAGAGATCCATGTTAGGGTTTCGTACGATAACAATCGTACGAAACCCTAAAAACTCAATTCTTTGTATTATTAGCGTTCATTCAAGTTCAAGAATGATAAATTCTTATTTAGTCATGAGCAAGCCCTCTGATATGATGCTATGATGCAAGTAGCTTATTTCTTACGGCTTACCAAGTATTTTAAGTCTCAAAAATTATTTATTAATAAATATATAGTTAAAAATTTTAAAATACTTATGACAAACAAATATTATGTAAGATTATAACAATACCTAATTTCTATGAATTGCTTACAATCTACTTAAATTATTAATAGTCACATCAACAACCTGCTCTACTGCACTTTTTTGAACTGTAACAAAACCGCGGTGTGGAGTGCATTCTTCGGTTTCACCAACATATCGTTTTAAAAACCGCTCTCGCCGACAGATGTCGCTGTCGTCTACGTGACTCAAATGTAAAACAACGCGGTTTGTGAATACGACCGGAATTCAAAAATAGACAAGAAAGGGGGCCATTACAGTTGGATAATGTGAGCGTAAAACGAAAATATTGCAGTCGGGCCTTACTTGGTAAACACAGACACTTTTCCCTAACCAATTGCTTCTCATCTTCGTATTATTTATAAGTCAACGTAAACTCACATACTTTGGACTTCTCAAGAAGTACTGTTTCAGCCGGATTGTTCACTGTTGAACACAGCCTCCCCCAACATGGAGGGTTTGCCATGATCCCTACGCTTGGCAGGCCGATTGGGGATCCCAGTGTGAGATATCAGTTCTTCAGAAAGTGCTGCCGCCCACCTTCTGGTATGTTTGACACCCACGGGTAGAGATGGGGTGGTGACATTCTGGCCCGGCACCACAAGGGCAATAAGTACATATGATAAGAATAATATTCATCACCATCACATTAACTGAAACTACCACCGTTGAACAAGGTCTCCTCAATTGGGGAGTTTCCCATAATTTCCACGCTTGTAGGTGTCTATATAAAGTCACATTTTCTCAGAATTGCAAAAGATACGGTTTCCAGACTATATTAATACTTTCGCAATAATTACTCTACGAATAATCTGTCATCACTGTTTTCTCTAGGCCTGGGTGTGGGATGTGGATGGGTGACCGTTTATTTTGGTATGGCAGTCATTATAACATGATGTTAAGGCATTTTGCGAATGCTCGTCTGGCTCTCTACCAGCCTCAAGTAGAAAATCTGTCGCCAAGCACATAAAGATGTGGCGCTGTCCTTGAGAGTCAGTAATAGGTGAGCCTGAACAACACTTGGCTTAGGTGGCAACTCACCCAACAAAAAACTCAATTCAAAAATGTACATGTACATTTTGTCTTGTTAATCACTTGAATCTTCTTCCTGTACTTATCCCACGCAAGTGGGGTCGGCACAACATGTTGTATTTCGTAGCAAGGTGGTAGGACATTTCTGGGTACCGGCGCAGTGTCAAAAATTCTACCGCCATCCAGTAGTGTGTAGGTTTGAATAGCATTGTGGCAAGTGAAATCATGAGCGAACGAGACTTAAGAAGTAGTCTCGGAGTAACGAGCGGTGAAAACGTAACAGTGCCTTCGAATTTTATATTTTATTATCTTACAATTTCACATTTTATTTGTAAACAGTCATAAAGCGTACCTAGTCTAACTTCATACTACGTTTTCTCAGTAAGGTTTTACGACATAATATCAGTCTCTATAGAAGTACGCATTAAGAGGGACTTTACCACATTCTGTTAAAAGTCAGTCTATGATTTGCACCTTTATAGCTGAGGTAATACTTCTATGCCTATGCTTTCTCTCCATCAGCCTACAAAGAGATTTCATGTAGAATTACTACAGCAAGCTTTACCTGATAAAGAAAAGAAGACGAAAGTCACTTTTTTACCTAATCTACGTAGGCCTCAAAGAGCAAGTGTGTGAATAGTGAAGTGCGAAGCGTTGTCAGTCCGGACAAAATGGCGCTCGGCAGCGGGACGTCGTCGTCGTTGCAGCACTTTGCCAAATGCTTCGAGTATCCGGATTTGCTCGCATATCCCGGATAAAGACGGCCGTCGTTAACACTGTGGTGAAATGCTGTTTTTTGTATTCATTCGTTGCTTTTATTTCACATTGTGTTTTATTTAAAACCTATCTGGTGCACAGTATTTGCAGGTTCAAGCTCATGCTCGTTCTAGGCTGCTGTAGTGCAATTCCAGGCATTTTACAAAAATATATGTCTTAAGAATATATTGAATTTTATTGAATCAGAGAGCTAATAGTCTATTATGAAGGAAAAAAATATAGTCATGTGTGGGATTCCAACCCGCGGCCATCCACCCCTGTAGAGCATGCTCTGACCATTTCAGCTAAAATGACATAATATGACTCATAAATCTAATTTTTCCTCTCGTTCTAACCTATCATATAGGGATGGACCCTATATAGTGCAACTTACGTTGTATTACAAACAAAACTAATTTTGCAATTAGATTTGAACTTGGTAATGTTGACGAAACTTACTTATAATATTAATATTTCCATTTTTCCAATAGCATGCTCTGCGGATTACATCATAAAATTTAAAATTTACAAGAGGAAAAATTATAGTCATATGGCGGATTCGAACCCGAGGAATCCACCCATATAGCATTATATTACTAATTTGTAACCTTGTAATGTATTCAGCAGAGCATGCGTTATTTAAAAATAAAAAAATATTGAAGCTAATAGTCTATTCTAATATACCAACCAAAGCGAATGAAAATAGTGTATCGAAATCTAAACCGAAACACTATACATAAGAATGAAATAGGTATAGTATAGCCTTGTAATTTTCAATAATAATTGAGACTTTGTATAACGTCCATGTCAATGCGTCGTTAGTGAATAACTGGCAAACTGCACTCATGTCGAATAATAAAGGTAATTCCAAAGTAGAAACTGGTAGCACAACGGTGTAACAGTATGAATTCTCAAATCTTAAAGGGTTCAGGAAGTCGCACTGGTCGTACAGCCTTGGTATTCTCGACTCTCCAGAGTCACAGCTGACGAAATACTTTCGTGTGATTAGTAAGTAGTTTTTGTTATTCGATTGTAATGTGTTACACATAATAAAAGTATATGTACTCTCCTAATTTTTAAACCTACCTATCCATTTATTGGTATTCTAGAAAATGTAAGGATGAGGAGTGATCTAGACACATACCATAGTATACAAAAAATATTATCACGAGAAAACGGTAAGAATAGCATTTATATTATGTCTATTTCATACTTCCTCCCCTTATGAGAATTCCGTACAAATTTACTTTTTTTTTATTGTTATTATGTGTTTCATATATAACAGATTTTGCGTGGTGGAGTGGAAGGGCATTTTGAGATTGCCCGCCTGGTTAGCTTCCACCCTCAAGTAGAAAATCTGTCACCAAGCACCTAACAGTATGTTCCGGCAGCAGTCCTTGAGAGCCAGTGAAATTACAGGCACATGAGACTTAACGACTATGTCTCAAAGTGACGGGCGCAGTGCAATTCGTGACATGTGATGAAATGTATCTGTTATAGGCAGAAGTTGGTCCGCTTAACATCAAGTGGGCGAGCTTGTTCCGTTATAACAACATAAAAATAAAACATTTTCAGCGAATGATCAACATAACACCTCGCAATATATGGCCAAAACAATGAGGTATGTTTAATTGCATATTAGTATTTGATAAAAAAATGCGAAGAATTCCGCACCATTAGTCTCATGAGTCAAGTGCTCAAATTATTTCTGTCCATCATTCATGAGAGAATAAGATCCAAGTGCGACGAACAACTAGGAGACAGTCAGTTTGGTTTCTGTTCAGGAGTAGGCACGCGCGAGGCATTGTTTGGGGTACAAGTGCTAGTTCAGAAATGTCGGAATATGCAGCAAGACGTTTTCCTCTGCTTCATTGATTATGAAAAAGCGCTTGATCGAGTGCAACATGATCGCCTATTAGCTCTGTTAATCGATGTAGGCCTGGATGAAAAAGACATTCGCATAATACGAAACCTCTACTGTAGTCAACAAGCGACCGTTCGAGTGGAAAAAGAAGAGACCAAAGCGGTAGAAATTAAACGGGGAGTTAGACAGGGGTGTATATTGTCGCCTACGCTTTTTAATATCTACTCAGAGGCAATAATGTCAAAAGCTCTAGAAGGTATTGACTGTGGTGTCAAAGTAAACGGACGTCTCATCAACAACCTGAGATATGCCGATGACACAGTCCTCATAGCATCCTCAGAGCAGGAGCTCCAAAAAATTGTCGATGCTGTGAACGAGTGCAGCGTAGGCGCAGATCTCAAAATGAATGTCAGCAAGACCAAAGTTATGGTTATCTCCAATAACACTACTCTACAACCGGTAGTGACTGTAGCAGGTCAAATGTTGGAAAGAGTACGGAAGTACAAGTACCTGGGCACGTGGTTGACTGAAGAGTGGGACAGTGATACGAAAATTAAAACCCGCATAGAGATTGCCCGTAGTGCCTTTGGGAGCATGAAGAGCGTACTATGCAATCGCAGACTAAATATCTCACTGCGCACTCGTCTTCTTCATTGTTATATCTGGCCGATACTTCTGTACGGATGCGAGGCCTGGACTATAAAAGAGCAACTCAGGAAATGTATAGAAGCATTCGAGATGTGGGCCTACAGGCGCATGATGGCAATTTCCTGGACTCACAAAGTTACCAATGTGGAAGTACTGCGGCGAGTTAGACAAGAACGTAAACTTTTGAAAACTGTCAAAGAAAGAAAAGTATCATATTTAAGCCATGTACTTAGACATGACAGATTTTGCCATCTGCAATTAATAAAGATGGGAAAAGTTGCGGGAAAGAGACGAGCTGGTCGCAGGAAGAAGTCATGGCTGCGAAACATCAGAGAGTGGACAGGGATTGCGAGTGCTGCTGAACTTTTTCGACTCGCCAAGGATAGAGACGGGTACGGAAAGCTGATTGCCAACCTTCATTGATTGAAGAGGCACCAAGAGAAGAGAAGAATTTGATAAAGTTAAACTAAAAAATTAGATGGGCGGTAAAATAAAAAAATACATAATGCATAATTACAAGTAAATTTATAACTTTTGATTACTATATCATCTGGTGGTAAGTGATGACGTGGTCGAAGACATTGTTCAGGCACCCCTTGAATTACTAGCTCTTTTAATTTTGTTTAGAAAACCAAGTTCTTGTTGTAAAACCCTTTATATTTTTTATATTATAAAGAAGAACAATTTGTATTTTGTTTAATATGTAAACTTAAAAACTACTGGACCGAAGTGAAAATTTCTTTCTTCTTTAGAACCCTACACAATCCCTGATGAACACAAGCTATAGAACATTTTTGAAAACTTAGGGATCAGTATGATAACTTCAATTATGTAACCCAACGTGTGAAAAAAATACCAAAAAACTCGTTATATCGCGTACGCTGCGGAAATTGTTGATAATGGACCGAAGTGATGTACTAAAATTTTATAAAGGACATCAAGATTTATCAACTATGTGTCTAACTATTACAGTTATGTCACAATAACTATTTTTATGTGTTTCAATTTGTAGTTTTTGTTAAATACCCGCCCAATGCCGGGGCGGGCCGCTAGTGATTTATAATACTATATAATATCAATACTTTATATTGAATTTTTTTTTTATTATTGTGTCGGAACAAGCTCGAGGCCCACCTGATGCTAAGCGGATAACCTCAGCCAGAGACACCAGATGCATTTCGTCACCAGTCACGAATGGCACTGTGCCCGTCACCTTGAGACATAGTTCTTAAGTCTCATATGCCAGTAATTTCAATGGCTCTCAAGGACTGCTGCCGGATTACACTGCTATGAGCTTGGCGACAGGTTTTCTACTTGAGGGTGGTCGCTAGCCAGGCGGGCATTTGCAAAACGCCCTTCCACCATGCGGTGAAGCTCAAGCCCGCGGCGAGATTCGAACCATGGACCTGCTGCGCGGCAGTCCAGAGCCAATGCCACTGAGCCATCACTGCTTCAAAATGTGTAATAATCGCGAAAATCGAAGACAACATAAATTCTATAACTATACTTTATATTGACATACATAATTTGTGTGAACTTAAGGCTTGCTATTCTCTGTAGTAGGTGTAATAATTTTAAAGGCAATAAATACCTTAGCAGCTAAATATTCGGCAAGCGTAATTCCTAAGATGCGCATACTCCAGCGCAGGTAAGTGAAGTTACGTGTAGGGCTGTCAAATAGACACAATTTATCGCTGTTTTCTTTAAACAATTTAAAGGAGATCTGAACAAAAATGTCGTAACATAAAAGGTTACTTTCATTGTTTCACTTTCATTTAAGAGCTTCTTTGTACCGTGTTTTCTTTGCTGTATTTATAGGGCAGGGTTTTTTAAGTGATAAGTGGTTTAGTCGTCGTATATCCTCGTATGTCACGGTAATTTAAAGCAGGTGTATGTTCAGCTGTATAAGTAGCTACTTTTAATTGTTAACTGTTACTAAACATTTTGTTTAGTGCTATCAACTTGAGTTAAAATAATTGTTGGATTTGGAAAAGTTAATAAATAATGGTACCTATCTAAGGCGTTTATTGCGATAATTAGAAGCAGTGATAGCTCAGTGGCATTGGTTACGGACTGTCACGCAGCAGGTCCATGGTTCGAATCCCGCCGCGGGCTTGAGCTTCACCGCATGGTTGAAGGGCATTTTGCGAATGCCCGCCTGGCTAGCGACCACCCTCAAGTAGAAAATCTGTCGCCGAGCACCTAACGGTGTGTTCCGGCAGCAATCCTTGAGAGCCAGTGAAATTACAGGCACATGAGACTTAACAACTATGTCTCAATGTGACGGGCGCAGTGCAATTCGTGACTTGTGACGAAAATGCATCTGTTATAGGCAGAGGTTAGTCCGCTTAACATCAGGTGGGCCTCGAGCTTGTCCTGACACAATACCATTAAAAAAAAAACTATCTACATTTTGTAAAATGTACTAATAACAACATATACTGAAAAAACATTATATTTGAGAAAAACATTTCTAAATATATCTTGTGCCTGCCTAAATAAATTTCCGCTTAGCTGACGTGACAATAGAAACGCCACGTAGCCTAGCCAGAATAATTGTCGACGCGTTTCGATTTTACGTGAAGAATCTTCAGAAAGCATTGACTCTACGAGAGAATTGTGACATAATTATAATAAGATATAACTTAAATTGAAATGTAGATCTTAAATAACTATTTAATGTTTTCTCTATATATATATTTAACGATATTAAGAGATATGATCCTGTCGTTTTCATAGTATAGAAATAAAATGAAAATGCCAGGGCGGTATAATTACGACAAAATGGGGCGAATGTAAAGTAATAGGTACATAAAATGTTTGAGTTATAACGGATTTTAAAACGGAATTAATATAGTATTAGGGTTTTTTAGCAACATGGGGTCACCCCTTGTTTTTGAAGAATAGTTTATATTTATTATAAATAGAAATAAACAAATAGTTATAGAAAATATATTAAACAAATTATTGGAGTACAAAAGCATAAAATTTAGTAGTCCAATAATTTGTTAAATATATTTTCGCTTAGCGCGCGATAGTGCTTGTAATCATATTGAGAGTTTAAGAACATGAATGTTTTTTAATCTTATTGTACGATACAGTGTACTCCCTCATATCGGCGTTCGGGTGAAAATATTAAGAAAAAAGTACCAGATATTTTGTTCTACCAAAGTTTTCCAAGGCGCTCGCATGCTGGTTCAAGGAGCCTGGAAATACTAGGGAGTATTCCCTGGCTTCTTGAACTTCGCCTAAATCACACATGATGTTTAAAATATCTAAATCCTATCTTTCGAATCGCATTTCTTTCGAGGAACACCAATAGCGACTATTCCAGCCAAATTCTCACAAACAGGCTCCGTGGCACTAATCATCACATAGCTTACAATTAAAATCATCTTAATGACACTTAATGTAATCTCCAATCAAAGCAGATTCTTGTTGTTCCACACCCAAACAAAACAAATAAATGAAATCTGACCCATAAAGTAACTTTGTATATACTGACATTTTTATTAGATTTGAAAAATTTTACCTGACCCACTTCGGTGAGCAGTTTTTGATATTATTAAACAGGTATTTTGTTTTTAAGATTCTTTTTCGTTTTTTTTAACGATTTGACTCGAACAGTTTGTACAGTGAATGCATTTTAAACATTTGTTACCAACATGATTCTAGTTTTGGAATAGAATGTATCAATTCTTGTGAACTCAGCTTCAGAAAAAGGGTTCATATTGGTATTAGATCAGTAATCAGTACTCGAGAGAGTTATTTCGACGAATTGATATAAATCGACCTGACGATCTATCTTCTTTAGTTTAGAAACGTTCGTCGCTTTCCGTCTTCAACATAATGGGACTAGGGCGAGTATACACACTCAAATATTAACAAATCTCCAAATGTCTGGGTTAAAAAAACTTACGTAAAACATAATTTCAAGCACTATATATAGCACCCTAAGCGAATATCATTTTTACACAATTTTCGTGGGTTCGAATACCGCTTGAGACGAAAATGTTGCGGTCTAAAAATGTACACAAATATCGAATCTGTCCCGTCTCATGTTTTTGCGGAAGTGGTGTATAAGCAAGTTTTTTATTATGTTTCTTTTTATTGTTACGTAACTAGCTCGAGGCCCACCTAATTTTAAGCTGACTAACCTCTGCCTAGAACATATGCATTTCATAACAAGTGACGAATTGCACTGCGCCCGTACCTTGACACATAGTTGTTAAGTCTCATGTGGCTCTGAAGGATTGCTGCCGGAACACACCGTTAGGTACTTGGCGATAGATTTTCTACTTGAGGTTGGTAGCTAGCCAGGGGGGCAATCGCAAAATGCCCTTCCACCATGCAGTGAAGCTCAAACCGGCGGTGGGGATCGAACCAGGGACCTGCAGAATGGCATGGTCCACAGTTATTACCGCTCGGCCTTGCTTCAGTTTTACTAGATATTATGTTTTTTGGTCCTATGTCATAGGATCATTTGCTAGCCAGCGCGCAGCGGGTAAAGTTACATATTTCAGAGCCCTTTTTTGCTATGATACAAGATATGATCCTCCCAGAGCTCCTAAGCAAATAAGCTTACAAAATTATAAATAATTATTCCTGTATATGTATTCCTGTCCAATATTCCTGTTTTTGTAATTTTGTAAAACAAACATATTTTTTTAAAGAAACAAAAATTCAATTTTCACAACGTAGGTCAAGAAAATGAGTACGTGAGACCAGAGAACCGAAAATGTTCTAAAATTAACAACTTCAACAACCCCCGAATTATTTGCATAAATAAAAAATATTTATTAATCCATAGTAATACTTAAATTTTGGTGGAAATAATGTATAGAAATGGGGATATTTTGTTTTAAAGCTAATTTTATGATACATTTCTTTTAAATTAGTACTTGTTTTTTGATGCTACCTTATTTTGAAGGAAAAACTTTTTAGGAAAAACCATGACACACATTGTATCCTAATCATAATAAAATAAATATTTCTATTCACACTTTAAACAATTGTGTATATAAAATCAAACGTCTTGCATGTATGCATTAACCCTTATTCACAATACCTACGTGGCTGAGTGACATCGATCTTTATCCGGGTTCGAACAAAGTACTGTTTAAATTAATCTCCCACCAATGTATTATAGACCCACCAACTTATCTGTTCAGGTGGCAGAAAAAAGAACTACAATATTCCTTCAAATTGTGACAGTTTGTAGTTGATTTCCTTGATCAGCAGCGCCCTCGCCAACTGCACAGTTATGTTGGTGGTACTATACTTAATTTTCCGGAGTTTGCCACCATGACCATTTAGGGCGTATTCCACTTGACGCCTATATTATTATTTTCGATCGTTTTGACCACATTTGCGTCTATGGTATAACATTCAATATGAACCATAGACACAAAATGTGGTCAAAATTATCGAAAAAATACTTGAAAGGTGTCAAGGTACACCCGGATGGAACGAAGTTCCTATCGATTAATTAGTAAAGGAATTGTAATTTTTTTATGTTATATTTTTTTTATTATTATTAACAAACATAATGTAATATAAACTTAATATTAACTTAAACGAAAAAAACTGGCTTGCTTTCAATGAGAGAGAGAGAGAGGGCGAGAAAGAGAGAGAGAGAGACAGACAGACAGAGAAATACGCGCACGCCGCACGGCTTCCAACTAATAGCAAAAAGTGTCGTTACAACTTTTCGTCTTAATTTTTTCCGTCTAGCCTCCTTTCGCAACGCGCGATAAGGAACTTCGTTCCAATAACAATAGTGGCGTCAAGTTGAATACGGCCTTAGTAGAAGTAGCACTCTTTGTGCAAGTTCGTCCGGGGAAGTACTGCCACTATACCTATTTCTACCGACAAGCAGTAATGTTCGCATTACTGTGTTCCAGTAGATCAGTAAGTCTCATGTGCCTGTAATTCAGCCGGCGCCTTCAAGGCCCCTTGACTTAACTTTATATCTAAGGGTGATGGCGCAGTGCACCAAAAGTGGTGACTTTTACTGCATAATATATCTGTAATAGGCAGAAGTTACCGACACCAAGTGAACCTCGTGCTTGTTCCATCAAGTTTTTTTATATGTTTTTTTATGCCTGATAGATTAGCCTTTGACCACTATCTCACCTGATGGTAAGTGATGATGTGGTCGAAGATGTTGTTCAGGATAACCTAGAAGATAGCATAAAACAGTCCCTTAACATGTCACCACGCTTGTGTTCCCCGAAAGGGTAGAAAGAGGTGTCACAACACCCAAATGAATGTAGTTGACCTTCATAAGAGCGTCGTAGACGCTTAAATTGAATAAATGATTTTGACTTTGACCAAATTGCAGAACCAGATATGATGCATGCCATTTTAAAGCAGGAGAGCATATTTAAATCTATCTAGTATAGTTCGTATTATTAAATTATTCATGTCTTAGAATGGAAATCGCTATAGCAGGGTTATTTTAGCTCAGGACTTTGAGGATCCAACTCTGCCGACGACTCAGTTAAGAGTTGTTCCGGAGTTTGAAGTGGCAAAATATAAGTTATAAGTTGATAGAACGATGATTTATAGCTAGTTTTGAAGCAATGATGGCCGAACAGTTAAAGCTTTGGGTTGCCGTGCCGCAGGTGCATGGCTTGCCACCCACCCACCGCCAAATTGAGCTTCACCGCATGGTGGAAGGGCATTCTGCGAATTGAGGCTAGCTACCACCCCAAGAAGGAAATCTGTCGCAAAGCTCCTAGCAGTGTGTTCCGGCAGCAGTACTTGAGAGCTAGTAAAATTACAGGCACACGAGATTTAACAATTGTCTCAGGGTGACGGGTGCAGTGCAATTCGTCGAAATGCATCTGTAATAGGTAGAGGCTAGTCCGCTTAATATCAGGTGGGCATCCGGCACGTTCCCACCCAGCCCCATTTAAAAAAGTAACGTTGAGTAGTTAGTAATTTAAGGCTCGGGTTTTCAAACATAACATAAAAAATATCAGCCAGAAAATTAAAAATGTTAAACGTCCAAATTAAAAAAAAAAAAACATTTCCAATATAGTTTCATATTTAAGTTGGTTCTGTTTACGAATACTTTTGAATAATAACCACCTGTCTGATATTAAAAACTTTAAAAAGCCAGGCCTCAGTCGCGTTTTGTATCTTGGTCCTATTTTGTCATTTGAACATAAGAATTACCCTAATATTATGCTAGCATTGTCAATCGAATAGAAAATTACGACGTAAGGAATTTGAACCACGTGGTCCTTTAAACGCGTCTGCCCAAAAAAAAAGGAGAGTTATGTTTTTGGAGTTCATTCCACCGTAACTTCTAAACGGTCTCCTAGATTTTATGATCAATGGAACGATAATATGTTAATAAAAATAAATAATTTGCAGTCGGGTTTCTTACCTTTTTAAATTAATTTATGCATGTTATCCCAATCTTCCATGATGGTGGCGGGCGTAATTTCACAGAAATTAAAGTCATGTTTAAATGAAGTTTTATGTAAAGCTGTGAAAAATCCTGAGCTCTGTTTCTTACTTATGATCTCCTGGTAGGAAACAGAAGTAACAACTTTTATCTATATTTTTTAAGTAGATATAGTTGCAGAGAGTTAACAGATATATATAGTTACATTATTTAATTATTTCTGTGTTGATTATCTTTTATATACTTGTTTGAAAACATATATTAATTTCTAAAGTTTTTTCGATTTATTCTTCTCAGTCTATGAATGCTTTTATAAAGTCATAAATCTTTGTCCTAGTTTCGTATTGAACTATACTAGTTTTCATTTGAAACGTTAATCATAATTGACCACAATCAGTATTCCGTACTGTACCTCTCAGGAAAAATAAGGAAACAGAAGGTTAGAACAAATTATTGAACAAAATGTACATTACTAAAATGTTTTTTTTTTTTACTGTAAGTAATATTTTTAAGTGACAATTTAATATTTAACAGCATTTCGCCATTGAGGTTACATAGATTTAGTAACTAAACATAAACATAAAACATAAAAATCATTTATTGACAGTTAAAATGTGTACAAGGTTAATTTTGAAGCCTTTGGTCCTCGACGTAGCTTAAAACTGTGTTTCGATATCTATATATTTATTTTTGAAGGTGAACGTTACTCTGTAGATAGAGATACCGTTAATATCCGTTGTTTTTATATTAACTGTAGTGAATGATAAAACTTTTTAAATATTTTTATGTTTGCAATGACGCCTGTTATGCGGATTACATTACAAAATTACAAATATACCAGAGGAAAAATTTAAGTCACGTGCGTGATTCGAACCCGCGTCCATCCACCCATTTAGCCGGGGTATGCTCTAATCAATTGAGCTAACATGACATTGAGTCATAACTCAAATTTTTCCTATCGTTCTTTAACCATCGTATTGGGATGGAGCGACGTCAATAGTTCAACTTAAGTTTTACTACAATCAAGACCAGTTTTGCAATTGGTTTAATACTTGTAAATGATAACGCACCCTAAAAATTGTATCATTGTTATGTTTGTAGTAACGCCTGCTATGCGGATTACATTCCAAAATTACAAATATACGAGAGGAAAAATGTAAGTCCCCTTTAGCGCTTTTTTAAAGCACTTTTCCGCTCGTATATTTGTAATAATATTTTTAGACCGGGTAACTATGACATAGAAATACTTTTATCCCAAATTACTAAGAGTGCAATATAAAACCAATTTATTCGCAGGTGAATCTTCGAGCGCAAATTATCTTTATATTAAACCTTAATGATATCAAATTAAATACTGAATGGTCCCTTATCATTATCAGTTAAAACATGAGTTAAATTACAGCATAGAGAAATAATATTCATTTATCTATGATTACAGTTTAAGATTTCATAAAAGCGGATGTTTAATGCAGTAGTTAGCAATAATATCTAACCAGGATTCGATTTGTCAATTCGTAGTTGTTAATAAAATGTTTTACTCAATTAATTTGACGATCAATAATAATTGCAGTAACGGTTGGTTAACGATTAAAGTTATTGCATTTTCTTATTTTACCACCCATTTAATGCGGGAGTCTTTCCTGTTATGTTATCGGTTACTTTTAATACTACTAGCTACTAAAAGATGAATAGTCTATGTAAAATCTTGCCAGGTGCGAGTCGAAGTTTGCTTTTTTTGAGTTCCGCATCGCAATCCATTAAAAACTCTTTGTTGGTTTTGATCAGAGCTTTAGTATTACAATAAAATCGGCGTGTTCAATTGTTGTTTTCTTATAGGATATAATATGTATATGCTATATCAAAAATCTACATTTTGCGAAGGATTTTAACAAAAATGGTCCTAATTTGAGCACTTTTTGATAATCCTCCATTAATTAATTAGTATTAATATTTAAATATAATACTTTTTCAACGAGTCCTCGATGATGATACCATATGTGTTGGAGTGCAAAAAAGATTTTTTCGGCTACTACTCGTATCTCATGTATTGGAGAACCTTGATTTTTTTTTAATTGTATTTAATTGAATTACAATTTTGTAAAGTCTGCATTTACGTTTTAGAAAGTCTGAAATACTCGAACCGACAGAAATACGCATAAATAGTGCTTCGTTTTTCTTATTTGGTACGGAACTGTCCGGATGGTCATTTAATTTAATTACCGCCGAGCTTAGTTATTGCTACTTATAATTGCCAGCTTAATAATCGATGTATTAGCAAAAATAATTAAAACGGAACCAACTTCTAACACTGAAGGGTACTTAATAGCGTTTTGAAGACGGTACTATGCGAATTCAAATCAGTCTGAAAATCATTTTCATGGTCCTACTTCCATAACTCATATCATAGTTTACAGAGTTTGATTTTCAAGTAGGTATCTGAGGCTAGTATTCGTGAAATCTTGCTCGTAGGATTGTATGTGAGGTAGGCTAACTCATATACAAATAGATATTGGCAAATGGCCATCATATACCATCCACCATATATGATATACCATCATATTCGATGGTAAACGGTACGAAGTAAGCGGTGTACAAGTAAATACTTAAAGTTAGTGTAAAGTTATTAGCTTACATATCACAGGACTCATGCAAACGAATTCGATGTATTTAATTGACTTTCAATTTAGCATGTTATAAACCTGCAATTACTTGTCATTTTGTAAATGCCACCGGAATGGTAGGAAAAAAGGGACCAACTTCTAACACTGAAGGGTATTAAATAGCTTGTTGAAACTATGCTGATTCAGATCACTCTGAGAGCCGTTTTCAATGTCCGACTTCCATATATTTCATAGTTTACAGAGTTACTAAGGCCTACTAGCATATTAGTTTGATCTTCAACTGATTACTTTTCCTAGATATGAGTATTTTCAGTACTAGGTATTAACTAGTAGGTATCTGAGGCGAGTATTCTTGAAATCTCGCTCGTGGGAATCTACCACATATACAAAATAGATATTGACAAATGGTACAAGGATAATATGATGGTATATGGTTCAATGTACAAGTAAATACGCTGATATTAGCTTATGTAAAATCACATGATTCAAATGAACAAATTCGATGGATTTAATTGACTTTCAATTAAGCGTGATAAAAACCTGCAATTACTTGTAATTTTGTAAATGCCACCGGGACGGCAGGAAAAAAAGTACCAGCTTCTAACAGTGAAAGGTAGCTTCTAAAAGTAGCTTGTTGAAGTCGGTACTATGCTGACTCAAATCACTCTGAGAACTGTCTTCATTGTCCGACTTTCATAACTTATTACATAGTTTACAGAGTTACTAAGACCTACTAGCATATTAGTTTGATCTTTGACTGATTACTTAACATAGATACGAGTATTTTCAGTACTAGGTGTTAACTAGTAGGTATCTGAGGCGAAAATTCTTGAAAACTCGCTCGTGGGAGCCTACCCTAGAGCCTACCATATACAAGTAGATATTGACAAATGGTACTACGTAATATGATGGTATATGGTACGATGTACAAGTAAATACGCTGTTATTAGCTTACGTAAAATCACAGGATTCAAGTGAACGAATTCGATGTATTTAAAAAAGATAAAAGCATTCAATTACTTGTCATTTTGTAAATGCCGCTGGTACGGTATATTGTATCCATGTAGTGTTAATGATTGTTGTGGTGTGAGTGACCTATTTTTGTTTTACCCTCTATTTATTTATGTTGTTTCAAATTCAAATAATTTATTTGCCAGAATAGAATCATTTCATATTACATGTTAGTTGTTGTACAAATGTGCCGCATTAGTATTCAGTCTGCAAGCAGACGTGCAAATGTTTTGTCAAGTCGCAATAATTATTACTAAAATTAAACATTGTCAGTTAACATTTATAAATCCCTTGAAATTCTAAATACTTTTAATATGTATTGTTAGGTTTGCAATAACGCATGCTATGCGGATTTATTCTAAATACTTGTTTACACTATAAAGGTAGGTAATTATCTAATAGCCACTTACTAAGCCTCTTTCTTAAAATTTGTCCATCTAGTCCATCAAAGCATCAGGTAACTTATTAAATACTAAAATACACCTATTATACACATTTCTTCTATAAATGTCCTTATAGCACCGACGTTGATATAATAAGTTTTTATATTGATTACGTTTTTCTCTTGGGTAAACTTCACTTCGTGGCTAGAAATATGATGGATAACGTTTTACAAAAATACACACTTCTCTAATGTATAAGCATGGAAGTGGTAAGATGTTATTTCGTTGAAATAAAGGTTTACATGTATCTAAGTACCACGATTTGTTAATTACACGAATGCACCGTTTCTGCACTTGAACAGCCTTTTCGGAGTCTAAGCTCAGTTCAATAGCTTCCCCACATAATCAACCAATAGCTGAGGACCGAAGAAACGTATCCGTGATAAGCAACGCAGCCTCAGTAGATACGGTCTGCCTCAGTCTCTTGAGAGCAAAAACGAATCGATGGACTTTTTACAAACAACTGATATGTGTTCTTTGCAGTTTAAATGTTGGTCCATAATTAAACCTAAGAATTTGATGAAATGCACCTAGTCAACCTTTTGATCTTTATAATATATGTTGTCCAGATTAATTGGTTCTATTTAATTGGAACCTACCTCGCACTGCCAAATTTGGAACCAGCTGTCTGGTGAAGTATTTCCGAACAGATACGACTTAGGGGCCTTCAAAAAGAGAGCATATTCCCTCCTCAAAGGCTGGCAACGCATCCTCGAGACCTCTGGTGTTGCGGATGTTCGTGGGCGGCGGTAATCACTTACCACCAGGTGAGCCGCCTGCTCGTTTGCCACAATATCACATAAAAAAAAAGTTTTATTCATATAATTTTTTAAATTATTCTCTTCAGTCAAATTTAAAACTTTCGATATGGTTTTTTTAATATTTGTTCTGGAAAATTATTTTTGTCCCATTTTACAACTATTGTAGTGTCATCAGCAAACAATATTCACCTACAAGAGAAGTTTTGTTATATGATAAAACGCATAACGATTTTGTTAATACCAGCTTATTGTATCGTTCTCTACATAATATTCAATATTGATTTATTTATAACTGTTGTAGCTACACGTCACAGCGGTAATAAGTTAATACATAATAACAATACATGTAAAAAAATAAACATATTTCCATTCCGTGTTCATGTTCAATATAAATGTTGATGTAAAATGTATGCTTAGTGAAATAACTGTTATAAATGGCGTACTGGTTCCTTACAAACAAAAAGAAACAACAAATACTCAATAACATAACAATTAGGTCACATTTGTGCACTGTTAATATACCACTGTATCCTGTTCTATTTTAAACACATGTTTTTTAATATACTAACAACTTTTGTTATTTTTTAAATAGTGAGCTATTATAGATGTTTCCATTTCAAAACTTTTTTATATCTTATCGCACGCAGTGATAATTATGTCTTACATAATGAAAGAGGCGTTCAGAAACAACTACACAGGACGCCAAGCTGTAAGAAATATTTATTGGTATAACAATTTATAAGATTAACTAACGAGGACGAGGGGGACAGCCTTTTCATTGACGTCATAGGGTAAAAACTTGGTTATAATTATTTCTAGCTACATTTTTGACACCGCACTAATGTACACAGCGGATGAAACATCCGCCTATCACTCCACACTTGCGACCGGTCGCACTCGCACGCGTGTCGATTTATAGCGACAATTAGTCAGAGACGCGTGCGACAACGACGTGCGACAAATCGCTGCCGGCTGCCGTCGCGTGGGTGGTGCACTTATGTGCATAACGAGACAAATTGCTTTTAATTTTGTGCGACTCATTGGTTTGCAATCAGTTTTCACAGATGTTGTAAGAGCTTCACCGGCAAAATTGGTATATTTTGTCGTTCCTGAGAAAACAGTTTTTTTCTTCACCTCAAAGATGTTATTCAAACAAAAATATTTACGAAATAATAAGGTACAAGCTTACAATTTAGTAGAGAAACTCACTAAAATATATAGAAATATAGGGAGGTGAACAAAACTTTCTAGACGGTAGGTTTCTTCAGCGAGAGACCATCTTGGTGGGTACCACCGCATATAAAATACTGTGTTTCAAAGCAGTAGCTTGTAAAAACACTATAAATGTGAGGTAAGTATTTCGAGTCAACATGATCCGAGCTACGCAACCGAATTACACAAATTATTTCACAATTCTCAGTGTTGGAAGTCGGATCCATTTGGTTTTTTTTCCTACCCTCAAGATCCACACATATGAAGAAGAACTGACTACTGATCCTGCATTAATTAACCTAGCAAAGAGTTAAATACTAAAATTTTGAAGCAGTGATGGCTTAGTTGCATTGGCTATGGACTGCCGCGCAGCAGGTCCATGGTTCAAATCCCGCTGTGGGCTTGAGCTTCACCGCATGGTAGTAGGGCATTTTGCAAATATCCGCCTTACCACCCTCAAGTACAAAATATGTCACCAAACACCTAACGATATAGTAATTAAACAACTTTAAACGGTTTAAATCGCGCATCATTATTTTTGTCCCGACGCTTCAAACACTTTGCAGTGATCGTGTCACCCCGTGACCACGATCACTGCAAAGTGTTTAAAGTTGTTTAATTACTATGTGTAATAATCGCGAAAACTTTAGACAACCTAACGATATGTTCCAGCAACTGTCTTGAGAGCCAGTAATTAGTTAAGCCTGTTAACACCTTCGACCACATCATCACTTACATTCAGGTGAGATTGTGGTCAAAGACATATATTAGGTCCTTACATATGAAATTGGCGTTTTGTATGGGAGGAACAAAAAGTCAAATATTTTTTAATATAATATATTTAATTAATCAAAGTATGAACCATTATTTTCTATGCACTTTTGCCATCTCATAGGTAGTTCATTGATCCCTTTACTAAAAAAACCAGTCGGACGGGAATCAATAAAATCTTTGAAGGCGATTTGGACTGCCCCATCGGAGTTGAATTTTTTCCCTTGCAAGAAGTTATCCAAATTTCGAAAAAAATGGTAATCTGTTGGAGCAAGGTCCGGGGAGTACGGAGGATGTCTTAGACTTTCCAATTGAAGCTCTTCTAATTTAGTAGCCGTCTGTAGCGCAGTGTGTGGTCTAGCGTTGTCGTGAAGCAGCAGTGGCGTGGAGCGATTGACCAGCCTAGGTTGTTTAGCCGCTAGCTTTTCCATCATGGTTTGCAATTCCTGACAATAGACATCAGCCGTAATAGTCTGGCCAGATTTGAAAAAACTGTAATGAACAATACCGGCACTAGTCCACCAAACGCTTACAAGTAACTTTTTTGGGGTTAATTTTCGCTTGGGGCAGGATTTGGCTGGCTGGCCAGGATCTAACCAGGAAAGTCTTGCTTTGCACCTACCCATTCTCGCTCGGATCCACACAAGCCACCACGGAACTCGGGGACGTTTTATTATAAAACGCCCTCCGAACTCCTCCCCTCACTCATGAGGGCGGAGACCGCCAAGCTCGAAGATAGCCGAACCATCCGGTTCTAGGATCGCGAGAGCCAAGCAGCATGAGTGCTTCAGACGAGTGTCTGGCATCCGCCACGCAGGGCGGCGGTTGCCCGGACGCGCCAAGGAAGCCGCGAGGACAGCTTAGACCCTCCGTGCGTGACAGATCACTGTCCGCACGGAGGATCCCCATTGACGACGCAGAAGAAGAAGCGGAGAGATACCGCGAATTCAAGCGCTCCGTGCAGCACACCGTGGAAGCTGCACGCCGCGACATCCAACGATGGCGAGCCGGTCCGATTGATGACGAGGCACCAATGCTCTCGCCAATCTCGCCCGACTCGTCACCGTCACCAAGCCCTACACCCTCGGAAGACCCAGCCCCAGGCGCGCGCCGCAAGCGCAGCGAAGAGGCCGAAGAAGAAAACAAGCGAGCTTGCGCCCGCGCCTCGAGCGCAGCGCACCCACGAGATCCGCGCCGCCAATCGGCACCGATGACATCCCACATCATACCGGGGCAGCCTGCAACCTATGCCGCCGTAACCACGGCAGGCACTAGGCACGCACCACTCCCGGCAGCAAGGACGACCCTAGCGAAGACGGCGGCTACGACGAAAGTCGTACCAGCGCACGGAGCAGCTTCACGCCCCCCACCTACCTCACCCCCCCGAGGCAGGAAAGGGACGGAAACAGCCCAACGCCGCCCCACGGAAAAGGCATCCACTTCGTGGGCGGACGTCACGCTCACGCCTGCAAACAAGCCGACAACCGCATTACCTGACCCACAGCCGGCCCCAACACAAAAGGAGCCACGCTACCCGCCCATCATCATCGAGCATTTCCCGAAGTGCACCGTTCACCTCCGCGCACTGAAGGAGAAGCTCGGGCGACCTCCTTCCGTCCGCCCGTACAACCAGGGCGTACGCTTCACCCCCACCGACAGCGAAGAGTACCGGGTCATCCAAGCCTACCTCACCAACCTGGAAGAGGCAGACAAGGTGACCTGGTTCTCCTACTCCCTCCCAAAGGAGAGGAGTCTGAAACTGGCGATTCGGGGACTCCCAGCAAATACGAACCCAGAAGACATCAAAGATGACCTCATCGCGCTCGGGTACGAACCCGAGCACATCAAGAAAATCCAGGCAAGGAAAGGCAGACCAGGCTGCATTTTCTTCGCCTCAATGAAGAAGACGTCAAACCTCACGCCCGGCATATACGAAGTCGATGAACTTCTCTGTATGCCGGGCGTAAAGCTCGAACACTGGAGGGGGAGGAGAGGCCCGGCCCAATGCCACAGATGCCAGGCATTCCGGCACTCCTCCTTCAACTGCTTCAGACGGCAGGCATGCGTGCGGTGCGGGGGAGAGCACTACGCGCGCGACTGCCCCCGCCCGCTAGACGAACCCGCGACGTGCGCGAACTGTGGCGGTGCGCACACCGCGAACAACCCCCGCTGCGCTGTGTTCCGCGAGGAGGCGCGGAACAAGCGCGCGGGAACAACAGCGATCACCACCACCAAAACCGCAGCGAGCACCGAGAGCACGATCACGCGCTCTGCACCGACTCCGACGACCGAGAAGGCCACAACCTCCCTTATGGCCGCAGCCAACGGCCCGCCAGCCCGCAGCACCGACCTAAGGGAACCACAGAAACCCAAAAAAAAGAAGAAGAAGAAGAAGAAGGGATCGCGGAAGGGTGTCCCCCAACCCCCCGCACCCGCACCCGAAAACGCAACCCCTGCGGCCAAGGCACCACGTGCCCAGGCCACGCAACAAGGACGGAGACAACAAGCTGTCTCGCTCCCACGCGAGAGCGAGACAGCCAAGAAGACGACAAGGACGGCGGCGGAGCTAGAAATGCTCGAAACCGCCCTTAGCACCCTCCAGGACGTGCTCCTGGCGATCAGGGAGGGAGTCGACCCAGTCCCGCTATTACTAGCGGGCGTGGGAAAACTCCTCTCCTGCCGCTAGGCAGCGCGAAATGGACCCCCCCAGCGACGCCGCGACGCCCAGGCCCCAAGGGCCGGCCTGGACGCGCTATCATCTCGTCTCCCGAGCGACTCGCTCACTGGGCTTCCCACCAGAGGGATTCACCCGGTGGGCTGAGGGCGAGTAGGGAGACAGAAGATCCCCGGACAGACCTCAAACCCCGACTCAAGACGAAGGTGCCACCCACATGGCACACACCCCACGACCCAGCAGTGATGCACTGCTGGCGAAGGATTGCCGCGCAAAGGGGCCAACCGTGCCCGAAGGCGCGTCCGTGCCGGCACTAGTTGCCGCGCGAAGAATGACGAGCTGAGGATCTAACCATTGCGCTGAGCGCTTCCGATTATCGTAAAGAACCCATTTTTCATCACAGGTAATGATTCGGTTTAAAATACCTTCATTATTGTGCCGGTTTAGTAATGTAACGCAGCAGTCGACGCGCGTTTGCCGGTTTGTTTCAGTCAATTCGTGAGGTACCCACCTTTCAAGCTTTTTAATCTTCCCAATTTGCTTCAAGTGAATTAAAACAGTTTTATCACTAACATCGCAGCCTGCAGCTAACTCGGACGTGGTTTGCGATGGATCCGCTTCCACAATAGCCTTCAACTCTTCATTATCAACTTGAGTCTCAGGCCGTCCACGGGGCTTGTTCTGCAGGTCGAAATTTCCAGAACGAAAACGTTGGAACCAAAAACGAACTGTGTTTTCTTTTGCAACACGACCGCCATACACATCATTCACCCTTCGAGTTGTTTCCGCAGCACTAGTGCTACGGCGGAACTCGTACTCGTAAATAATGCGATATTTAAGGTTTTCCATTTTGTAAAATGAGTGACGCAAACAGAAAAAAACAGAAGAAAAAAAACAAATGAATGACGATCATCGAAGCACAAATACATGAGTCTATAGCTGTACAAATTTGAATTTGGAATTCCTTACCAAAGAGGAGAAATTCGTGATTAAAGTGGCCAGTACGAAAAACGCCAATTTCATATGTAAGGACCTAATATATCAGCAATAAAAAAAACTAACAAATTCTTCAAAGAGGGTAAAACTACATATTTATGATATTTTTTAAATATAACAGTACCTCTTCACAAATCTAACTAGTAATAATTTCTACGCAAATTAGAAGTACCATTGATTAATATCAACATTTATCATAAAGCATGCATAATAGCATCCCGTATAATCAAAGAACTAATTTACATGATCACTACGTATAGCTATGCCGATTATTGGATGGTAATTGCTGCCAATTTGTTATTGCAATTCAGTAATTATTCAATAGAATGTGTTTAACGACCAAGTGTGCGTGTGTCCTTATCTTTATTATTCAATAAGCAATTAACGACACGGCTTAATTAAATAGGAAATTGAGGGAAGAAAACAAGAATGTGTTAGGTAACTATAATTTTTAATGGTATTGTGATGGAACACCTAGTAGGCCCACCTGATGTTAAGCGGTAACCTCTGCCTATAACAGATGCATTTCGTCACAAGTGACCAATTGCACTGCGCTTATCACCCTGAGATATACAGTTGTTAATTCTCAGATGCTTGTGATTTTCTACTGACAAAAGACTGCTGCGGGAACACACTGTTCAGTCCTCACAAAATATCTACCAGAGGATGGTAGCTAACCAGACGGACATTTAAAAAATTCAATCGCCATATGGATAAACCCTTCGTTTGCCTTCAGGGACTGACACAGCTTTCAAGCCCTATAATTGTGTCTATTAGCCAAGTCTTGTGAATTTTTGAAGCAATGATGGCCGAGCGGTAATAGCTATGGACTGCCGTGCCGCAGTACCCTGGTTCGAGCTTCACTGCATGGTGGAAGGGCATTTTGGGCAGGCATTGCCCGCCTGGCTAGCTACTACCCTCAAGTAGAAAGTCTGTCGCCAAGCACCGAAAGATGTGTTCCGGCAGTAGTCCTTGAGAGCCTGTGAAATTACAGGCACAATGAGACTTAACAACTATTTCTCAATGTGACGGGCGCAGTGCAATTCGTGAGTTGTGATGAATTGCAACTGTTATAGGCTATGTTATAGGTTAGTCCACTTAACATCAGGTGGGCCTCGTGCTTGTTCCATCACAATAACATTACAAAAAACATGTTATTCAGAGCTGAGGAAGTAGTCTAGAATTTAAAAAAAATTAATTTTATTTCATATTTGTTCGTTTTTCTAGTCTATTGATTTCAAAAGTTTTTTTAATTTCTAAAGTACATTCCTCATTCTCTGTCAATGACTACCTATATCATCAAGATAGGAATATACTTTTCAGTTATTGGAGTATAATTATTTAACTCAAATAGGACTTCACCGATTTTGATGAAATTTAAATGGGACTACATGGCAAGCATCAGCTTTCAAATAAAAAAGAATCATCAAAATCGGTTCACCCAGTCAAAAGTTCTGAGGTAACAAACATAAAAATATAATATATAAACACGGAATAATTGAGTACCTCCTCCTTTCTTTGAAGTCGGTAAAAATAAATATTGCTGCTAGTTTTTCCAAAACAAATTGGCTATTTTCAAGCTGAGTAGGTAAAAATATATGTTTATTGATTTACAAAGTAATCATAACGATAATATTGTATAATTAGATAGGTATTTCTAACATACTATTTCGATAAACTTCACGGCTTAAACTCATACCTGAAACTGAAATTTTATTACTTCAACGAGTGTACAGTCGCCTGCAATAAGAAGTATTCACTTCGTAATTTTCAAAATAATTTGATGTCGCTAAGTTATTAATAATCTAATTTAACATAAACATGGGTAAAAATATTCAACTTATTCTTTGAATTTAAGATACTTCTGATTATATAGAGAAAAACGGAACTCTTTGCCACCATTTTGAAAATTACAATGTGTATACTTCTTATTGCTAGCGACTGTACGTGCATAGCTTCTTGACTTGTTTCTATGTAATCTCAGTTGCGCCACTGTATGTTTATTCCTTAGCCGAAACGGGGCTAAGGTTTACCCACAAGAAGTTATAAAGTAACATAACTTTGCCAAAGTACATACTAACGGAGTGAGTTCACATGTACTACACACGTGACTAATTTCGTTGTACTTTTCGTAGAATAAAACTTTGTATAAGTACCTGCTAATGTAGGTGAATTACTTTGTAACAATCGTAACAAGAAGGCATGGCTTTATGGCATGCATTAGGATGTAACTTTAGAATTAGAAGATGTAAGACGGAAATGTAAGAACAGTGTAATGAGTTTTAATTTGCATGTTATAGCTTAATTAATAAGTTTTGCAAACTTTTTTTACAGCTCATTATTTTTTTTATACTATCGAAATGGCACTAGCTTGTGGCCCAGCTGGTGTTAAGCAGAACTTCTGCCTATAACAGATGCAGTTCGTCGCAAGTGGCGAACTTCACCGCACCTATTACTGTGAGACATAAAGTTATAAGTCTCATTTGCCTGTTATTTCAGTAGCATCAATAGCTACCCTTCAAATGTATCCATTAATATTTTATTTATTTATTTATCGCTAATTATCCTTTGACCACTATCTTACCTGATGGTAAGTGATGACGTGGACGAAGATGTTGTTCAGACTAACCTAGAATTACTGGTTCTCGTAGACAGCTGCCAGAATACACCGTTAGGTGCTTGTTGACAGATTTTCTACTTGAGTGTAGCCAGGCAAGCATTCGCAAAATGCCCTACCACCATGCTATAACGACTGCCATCGAAGATAACAACTGGGACCGACGGCTTAACCTGCCCTCCAAAGCACGGAAGCGCTTAGTAGTAGTATCACTAGCTGTCACCCATTGAACTCCTGACCTCGGGGGACGTTGCTTAACTTTGCTGATTGTTAAGAACAGCTAAGCAAACGTCGCTACGAGCGCTTCAAAACTTACTTTACTTGCAGGTGCTTGATTATTAATCTACGCAATTCTTTTTGCAATTTTTTTTTGGCTATCTTTATGGAACAAACACGTGTCCCAACTGGTGTTAAGAAGAACCCTCTGCCTATAACAGATTCAATTCGTCGCAAGTGGCGAACTTCATTGCACCTTTTTATTATAGCTTATAGGTGTAAGTCTTTGACCACAATGTTACCTGATGTTAAGTGATGATGTGGTCAAAGCAGTTAACAGGCTCAACCTAGAGTTACTGGCTCTCAAGGACAGCTGCCGGAATACACCGTTAGGTGCTTGGCGACAGATTTTCTACTTGAGGGTGGTAGCTAGCCAGGAGGGCATTCGCAAAATAACCTTCCACCATGCGGTGACGCTCAACCCTGCGGCGGCATTCGAACCATCGACCTGCTGCGCGGCAGTCCATAGCCAATGCCACTGAGCCATCACTGCTTTAAAAATATATTTCCAAAAAGATGAATAATAATGATTTCATTAAATCATCGAAGTGGGCAGTAGGATGTATTATATTTGAAGGTTTATTTTTTCCTAATTTCACTTTCATGACATCCAATTGGGTGGATATGTAACGGAACAATCCTAGTTTTAAATCTAAGAACAGCATCTAGTACCCGTTGCTGTATATGAATGGTGGTAGGGCATTGGTCGTGTTCACGAGTGAAGAGGCGGGGGTCAACGTCTTGAAGGGTGGGTATTTTTATACCGACTTCAATAAAAGGAGGATGTACTCAATTTGTCTGTATTTTTATGTTTGTTACCTCATTACTTTTGACTGAATAAACCGGTTATGATGATTCTTTTTTTATTTAAAGGCTGCTGCTTGCCGTGAAGTTCCATTTAAATTTGATCGAAATGTGTCGAGCCCTTTTTGAGTTACACTCCAATAACTGAAAAATATTTTCCCATCTTGATATAGTCATTGACAGTGAATGACAATCGATCCCATAACTAGCAAGGGTCACTAAAAAGGGCTTTTTTAACCAAAAAATGGAACCGACAACAACACTCAAATACGTGAAATAATTTGTAGAAGTCGGTACCATGCGCACGATAATGTGGTAATAGGTACTTTTGAACTATCATGGTACCGACTTCAACGAGTTATTTCACACATTTGAGTGTTGAAATCGGTTCCAATTTTTTTTTTATTATTGTGACGAAACTGGCTCGATGCCCACCTGATGTTAAGCGGACTAACCTCTGCCTATAACAGATGCATTTCGTCACAAGTCACGAATTGCACTGCGCCTGTCACCTTGAGACATAGTTCTTAATTCTCATGTGCCTGTAATTTCACTGGCTCTCAAGGACTGCTGCATGAACACACTGTTAGGTGCTTACTTAGGTTAGATTTTCTTCTTGAGGGTAGTCGCTAGTCAGGCGGGCATTCGCAAAATGCCTTTCCACAATGCAAAAAGATAAGGTAAAAAATATCTTGATATACCTTATTTGGCCGAACGCCTTTGATACCTCAAAGTAAATATAACAGTCATAAGTAATATACATATTTTTATCGTGACTAATTCCCGTTACATTCTAACTATGTGTGCATGTTAGTCGTGAAAGTCTTCGACTTACTGGTAGTAGGACATTTTGCTAATGCCCGGCTGGCTAGTTCAATCTACAGCACCTTACGGTGTGTTTTGGCAGCTGTCCTTGAGTTCCAGTAATTCTAGGTCAAGCTTGTTAACCTTCGACCTCATCTTTACTTACCATCAGGTGAGATTTTGGTCAAAGGCTTACGTGCCCGCAATAAGAAAAAAATCATAACTTTAACATAGTCTCTGATTGTCCGTGCTCACTTTTTCACTCGAAGTTGATCATGGGAAACATATGAAGGCTGCGCAACCACAGTATTTCCAGTGATTATCTAATTTATTATGTTAAATCTTGATTTTATTTTATATAACTCCACTAACTTAATCCTCGAGTGATACAATCTTATTCCATTACATTTGAGTAAAGTCGAAATCACACGTGAATCTCATTATTTCAATGGTAAGCTATTTGTTCACATCTCCAGTGGTTCTGGCTATAATCCTTTAATACTTCACATCCGTTACTTTTCATTTTAATTACTAAGGGCCTGTTTCAGAATGTTCGAGTATGTTACCGGTTATACTATCCAGAACATATAAAACACTATCTTTGCGTTACACAGTCATCGATTTAGCCTATCCATCGTTTAAAGCTTGAAACGCGCTGCATGTTAACTGCCATTTTTATCATTCAGTTATTTTATGTTCTGGGTAGTATAACCGGAACTTCTCAAACATTCTGAAACAGGCCCTTAGTTTAATTTAGTAGGAATTTTACTACCTATGTGGGTACCTTCAAACCGATAGGAATTACTGTTGGACGTACCTTTTGTGTCTTGCTGAACCCCAACCTAGTATTGTTATCTGTGACCTACGAATAAATAAAGTATTCGTAGTCTGTGACCAAATCAAACAACTTATTCGATTGTTATCAAGACTCGGCTATGAAAGAGGCACCTGTACTGTAATGTAGATGTCAATTTGCTCGTCTTCTCTTGTTAATAATTTAACCATATTGAAATTTCGTGTCTATATCTTTGCCTACCCAATAGGGTATTTGACACAGTCTAAAATAAAATACAGTGTAACGTTAACATGATAGTCGTTGGAGCACAGAACTCGATGAAATTAACAAATTATTTATTCTGCATTGGATTACCTTTATTTTGAATATACAAAATGTATTTAAATTTTCTTTAAGTCACGTGATCTCAAACGGAAGTAAAGGCGGAAATGATGTCATAAGGACAAAAACAAAGCCACAGAATAGTAATAGTAATAGTGAGTTTGCTTCCAAAGGTTTTGACAGTGACAATTGACATTAGTAATTGCTAATAGCAAACAACCCACAAAATGTCGCATCACTATCGACTTTCTACTTAGGCCCCTATTACACTATCAAATCCATTGGATCCCATATATTTAATAGTGTAATACGTACATTTGACTCACTTATCTTTGATCATATTTCGCCGTGAGATTTGATCAAAGATCAACATAGATAATAAAACACAAACTCGGAACAAGAACCTATGGAAACATTTTGCAATCATTACTCTTATTAATACAACTATAGTACCACCAACTGAACTGTGCAGTTTTCGAGGGAACTGAACGGGGCAGATTGGTACTAGCCAAGGAAATCAACTACAAACTGTCATTATTTGAAGGAATTTTGTAGTTTTTTTTTTTTGCCGCCTGAACAGATAAGTTGGTTGGACTGTACTTTAAACAGTTGGAAAAGCTTATGTTTATCATTATTTTTATTCTGATGTCACTGCACGCCATTGTCTCGATCACTTGAATATGTTTACATTTAGGGATTACAAAAATGTTCAATAAAATAGTGATTTTGAACCGTTTAGAGTTGTTTAATTACCATGTATGAAAAAGAATTGATAATGCTGCCACTCACGTATCCGTGCTTCAAACTGTATTGGATCTGTGATTGTTTTATTCAGTCTACATACACCCCTACACTATGGTACACGTTTTGCCGAACAATCTGTATAATCGATTCTAAAATCGATTACGCACGACACTACATAAGCAAGCAAAACGAATTATATTGCAGCATTATTTGTTTTTGTCCTTGTGACGTCATAAGCTTACAGGCCGCCATTGAATGATGTTTTAGCGGCAATTTTAAAAGTTGGAATAAAAAGATGGATTTCTAGTATTTCAGGACTCCTAAAAACATTATTAAAAATGCTAGGTGTATATTTCAGTTTCCTAATTAATTTGACATACTTTAAAAAAATAAGTCAACAACCCTATTACGATAAAAAGAAATATATTGTGTATCGAATGATTTATCGCCATCCGAATGATTCAAAACCAAGTTAAAAAATGGTTAAGTGAAAAAAAATGTCTGCATTTTTTTTACCGGTTCTAACGCGAAAGGAGATATATAGGCAAGTATTGAGTGTATATAGCTTTATACAACAAAAAAATATTTCATTTAAATTTTGAAGTATTTTTTAACTAAGGAATTTCTACCAAAACCTTTAATATTATAACCCATTCTACCATTACATACGTCAATGTCAAGGTTTTTGACCTAAACTCGCTTATCTGCCTTCCGCGCCAGTCATCAAGGAAAATATTTACCAAACAAGAAATCACTAACGCCTAAGAAGGCGTAGATATAGATAACTCGAGATAATGTCTAATTAACACCGAGACGTGAAGGTTTTAATGGAGTCATTTGATATAAACAGAAGGTAAAAACGCGTATTACCATACCGAGGCGTTGGGTGTTTTTGTTGAGGTGTTGTTTTCGATAGAGGGTTGCTATCAAAGCTGTGATACATTAGCTGGTTGGAGATAAACTTTTTTTAAACTTTAGTGTGTGATACGAAGATAGTTTTAATTTCTCAAAGTAAAACATCTTTATGCAAAGCACACCACTGTGCCAGAATATTACAACATTATAGTAAAACTTTTTTTATTACAGATGTACATATAATCACGCATGTATTCTATGTGTATGTTAGAAGAGGTGTATAAACACCCATGTTACGCCAATTGGGTTTTGGTTCCATGTAATAGTGGGCGAGTCTATTGCCATTCATTGGGCACAGTTTCAGGGCATACAAAATGTTTTCTCTAACACACTGGACGAAACACAAGAACATATTACGAATAATATGTTTACGCTAACAACTTCTAAGAGAGGAACAAAAGAACATATTGTATATTGTGAATCCCTAGCAGGGCACTATTTATTGCTGATAGGTAAGTCTTTAACCACAATTTCACCTAATATTAAGTGATGATGCGGTCGAAGGTGTTAACAGGCTTAACCTAGAATTACTGACTCTCAAGGACAGCTGCCGAAAAAAAACATTAGGTGCATGGTGACTTTCTACTTGAGAGTGGTCGCAAGCCAGGCGGGCATACGCAAAATGCGGTCAGGAAATAGAAAACGTTTGGATAAGAACCTCACACTTCCTGTGTCCCCGAAGGGATAGGCATAGAGCTGTCTAAATCTGACGTTTGTTCACACCTGCTATTGCATAACAAGAATATATTCATTCATTTAAAAAAAATATTATACAAGTACAAGTTCACGTACAAGTTAATGTTTTTCACAGTAACTATCGATATCTCGTAACGACCGCATCAATGATATTCTTATTTCAAATATCGATCTAGACTATTCGAAAAATCATAACCGCTGCATGGAAACTTTCAATCGACTGTAATTTACTGCTTGTTGGTGAGGGACTGCGAAAGTGACCACTTAAAAATCATAAGGGGGACTTCGAATATATTTCATGAGTTCAATGGCGTACTTTTTCTAGCATCATCAAGAGTTGAATACTTTGATATAGATGCATTTTATCTGTTAGAATATTACCCTATGTTTTGGATGTAGGTTTGCTGAGCATAATTTACTGTATCAGATCGATTGTCCACTGCTGAACACGGTCTCCCTGTTATTCATGTACCTATATCATTTAGGGGGTGGGGAGGTTTGGTTGCCATAATCCCCACGCTTGGCAGGCGTCTTGGGGATTGCAGTGTAGTAAGCAGTTCTTCAGAAGAGGTATTGAGCATATATGGTACGAAATCTCCACAAAAAATACAATTCACTCGCAGTGGCAAAATGTTTTCATAAAAATCGCAATTATAGGTTAGAAACAATTCACCACTACAAGACCTCCCACTAGGACAGTTCACAAAACCTTTTGACAACTACAAAAAGTGACAGCTAGGAGTGTTCCAATTCAGGCTCGTAATCGGTTTGCAACAGTAAGCATCAAGGAGATTTTGTTTGTTTTTGTGGTATTGGCAGAAAATAAATAAGCCATTTCTTGATCGAGCGCTCAAAAACCATGACCTCCTGAGGATGCTTCGTGTAAAACACGTCGAAAATTCTTCCGGTTTGGCTACTACTTGCGTTTATGACGTCATGTCACCTTAACAGGAAAATTAGGCAAATTTTCACCACATATATTTTAGCATTATAAATGTTTTTCTAATTATGATGTGATTCTAGATATGAATGATTATGATATTCCACAGGAACTGTAATTTTATTCAAGGAATATAAGTACTGTTCGTACATGTGTCATCTTCTGTGTTGTGAAATATTGTTTCGACTTCAGATTTGTAAGACAAGAATGGAATCAGAAGAATAAGCTTTATAAGTCTTCGTACCAGCCAGAAAAAATATAATGTTATCTTCATATGACTTTGATAACCAATCCTTCCTATGCAACTATTTATATAATTTTATATCAATCCTCAACAGTATTCCAATGTAGCAGGGCTACAATTTGCCATGACGTATAATAAGTTGCCATATAGCAACCATAAGGTTTTTAGCAACACTAGCACCCTTTTAAGTTACAGTGAAATTATTTTAGAATTTATCGCAAAACAGTCCTTAAATATTCTTTTGCTATTCGATGTTTATGGGTAAGCTTGTATTCATGTCGTAATAAGAACTGACTTATGGGACAATGATAATCAGTTGGAATGTCTACAGCTGTTGCCAGTCCGATGCCCTTTATCGATTACTTTGACGACTTTATTGTTACTCATTCAATAGCAGTGGTATCAAATGAAATTTGGTTAATTAGGAATCGGTATAAATTATCCTAGAGCCATTTGATAAGTGGCACACAGATCAATCAATGTAGATCTCTATGGATGAGGATGAGTCTAGGATATTTGCTGTTAGACAGCGAAAACTTTTATATAGGATTATTGCCATGAACGTTATTTAGTCAATATATCATTAATAGTTAAGTATTATGCAATTTTGTCTAGTACGCATTTTGTCCAACAAGCACAAAATAAATAAAAATTTAATAATATAGCAATTTGTATTGCGTTATGAACGAATGGCAATATGGTCAATTTGCTTATTGGACAAACTGCTAAATAACCCTCAGACAGCTTCTGACGAAGAAATCAAATCAAATATTATTAGACTGATTGAGTAATCAACGAACTGCACCATATACATTTGAAGAACCGCATTATCGTTTATTAAGAGTTGAGATATTAGTCAAAAGACTGCCTATCGATAATATAACAATAAGATCACGGTTAGTTTACGCAGTAATGGATATAAAATGGCGTTTGTAGCGAAGTTTGCTCAGCCTTTTTTAACCAACCAGCTAATTTAGCAACGTCCACCGCGGTCATTGGTCACTTGGATGGGTGACCGCTAGTGACATTACTACTGAGCGCTTCCGTGCTTCGGAGGGTTTGTTAAGTCATCAATCCTGGTTGTTGTCTTAGGATGGTTGTCGTTATAGCTGGTGGTAGGACATTTTGTAAATGACCGCCTGGCTAGCTACCATCCTCAAGAAGAAAATCTATCACCAAGCACCTAACGGTGTGTTCAGGCAGCTGTCCTTGAGAACCAGTAAGTTTAAGTTAGCCTGAACAACATCTTCAACCACATCATCACTTACCTTCAAGTCAGATGGTGGTCAAAAACAAGCATATAAATTGTAAACAAAATATATATGTATATATGTGTTCTTCTCATGACAATTAGAATATAGATACTGTAGTATATTTATGTAGGTAGTCATATTAATTGTGAGTAGAATAAGTTAATGTAGACTTGAAAAAATCAGTGTTCAACCAACTAGCCTGTGTTTCACTACAGATTCAAACATGATGTATGTTTAAACAGCAACTTTAAAACTTGTACAAAAACAATCAAAGTATGTAAAGCTAATTGGTCCCACATCACATAACTGGCCTCACGTACTGACTTATAAAGCGATACAATACTGCGGACAAGCTAACGAAGCCAGTTAGCATAACAATATTCGTGTCCCGACATTGTTTGTAAAACTATAGTTATTACATGTCACTACAGTTTTCACACGGATTCCCTTGCTGTTTAGTTTTTTTATGAGGTGACGAAGTACGCTCCTTTGCCAATAACAGATTCATTTTGTTACCAGTGCACTGCGCCTATCACCCCGTGACATACAGTTATGTATATCTCATGTACCTGTAATTTCATAAGCTGGCTGTAAATTTCTAGTACTGGCTCTCAAGTACTGTTGCTGGAACTCACTTTTATGTGCCTGGCGATAGATTTTCTGCTTGAGAGTAGTAGGTAGCCAGGTGGGCATTCGAAAAATCATCCTTTCAATCGGCATCCGAATACTTGAGTGTAGACTGTGAAAGAAATTTAATTGAAATTCTTAAAATGTGATTAGTGTCTCCAAAAACATAATGACGACGCTATTGTTGATAAAACACAGTTGAGAATTACACAGAGCCGGATCGTCCACTGCTGAGCACAGACTCCCTTATTAAGAGGGTATTTGCCATAATCCCCACGCTTGGCTGGCGGCTTTGAGATCGCAGGGTAAGATGGTAGTTCTTTAAAAGGCGCTGCTGCCCACCTTCCACTATTTTTCCCTTAGTCGCCTCTTACGACACCCACGAGATGATATGAGGAGGTGCGATTCAAACCCAGCACACCACGGGGAGTTTATGTGTAGCGGCAGAGAAAATAGCAGATATGTGTACACTATGTATTAAAATACTTTAGTGTAATAAAAAATTACAGAGCAAACTCAGATTATTATGTTATTATTATGTAAAGTACAACCACAGCGTTTTCTAAAATAATAACATCAGCTTGTATCTTATTCAAGGCAAATGTTATGTGAACTGACATATGATATACTTAATTATAATATTATACGTTTTGAACAGTACATATTGAAAACAAGTATCGTTGAAATATTATCAAATTTGCTTTGTTATTCATCAAATAAAATCAGAGACATGCAAATAGCGTTCCAAATTTATAAGTTTCTCAAAAAAATACTGTTGCTAATAATCTTTTCTTACGTGATATGAAATTCCAAAAAAATATTTATAACGCGTCATGTGGCAAGTATATCTTGATTTCATAACTCAGAATGAACACAGACAAACACACCTGCATTCAATTATATTGCTCCGTGGCTGTATGTAAATAAACTTTTGCCTCGGGGCGTGTGCACATATTAAAAAGCTTTGTTAGACTTCAACGTATGTTCTGACATCTTTTTCGTTGCAACTGAGCTAGTCTAATCTCGCCTCATGTCAAGGTCTTGTGTTAAAGTTTATATTATTTTGCCTTTGGAGAATTCAACACAGAAAAATAAATAATAACTGTTTACATTTTGAGTAACATAATAGTATTTTGCCTTTATTTTGACCTTATAAGGTTGCTGCTCCGAATTCATATTGGATTATCTGTTGATTTTCATAGTATTGTTATCATGTATAGCTGATAATGTAGCAAGAATATTTGAGATTATAAAATTTGTAAGTTCTCAAAAAAAAAACAGGTGCACCATAATTCTCATGCTGTTTCTTATGCACACAGGCATCAAAATCATGTACTTTATCAGCCGGATCGTCCACTGCTGAACACAGCCTCCCCTATTTAGGGGGTATTTTCCATAATCCCCACGCTTGGCAGGCGTCTTGGGGATTGCAGTGTAGTAAGCAGTTCTTCAGAAGAGGTATTGAGCATATATGGTACGAAATCTCCACAAAAAATACAATTCACTCGCAGTGGCAAAATGTTTTCATAAAAATCGCAATTATAGGTTAGAAACAATTCACCACTACAAGACCTCCCACTAGGACAGTTCACAAAACCTTTTGACAACTACAAAAAGTGACAGCTAGGAGTGTTCCAATTCAGGCTCGTAATCGGTTTGCAACAGTAAGCATCAAGGAGATTTTGTTTGTTTTTGTGGTATTGGCAGAAAATAAATAAGCCATTTCTTGATCGAGCGCTCAAAAACCATGACCTCCTGAGGATGCTTCGTGTAAAACACGTCGAAAATTCTTCCGGTTTGGCTACTACTTGCGTTTATGACGTCATGTCACCTTAACAGGAAAATTAGGCAAATTTTCACCACATATATTTTAGCATTATAAATGTTTTTCTAATTATGATGTGATTCTAGATATGAATGATTATGATATTCCACAGGAACTGTAATTTTATTCAAGGAATATAAGTACTGTTCGTACATGTGTCATCTTCTGTGTTGTGAAATATTGTTTCGACTTCAGATTTGTAAGACAAGAATGGAATCAGAAGAATAAGCTTTATAAGTCTTCGTACCAGCCAGAAAAAATATAATGTTATCTTCATATGACTTTGATAACCAATCCTTCCTATGCAACTATTTATATAATTTTATATCAATCCTCAACAGTATTCCAATGTAGCAGGGCTACAATTTGCCATGACGTATAATAAGTTGCCATATAGCAACCATAAGGTTTTTAGCAACACTAGCACCCTTTTAAGTTACAGTGAAATTATTTTAGAATTTATCGCAAAACAGTCCTTAAATATTCTTTTGCTATTCGATGTTTATGGGTAAGCTTGTATTCATGTCGTAATAAGAACTGACTTATGGGACAATGATAATCAGTTGGAATGTCTACAGCTGTTGCCAGTCCGATGCCCTTTATCGATTACTTTGACGACTTTATTGTTACTCATTCAATAGCAGTGGTATCAAATGAAATTTGGTTAATTAGGAATCGGTATAAATTATCCTAGAGCCATTTGATAAGTGGCACACAGATCAATCAATGTAGATCTCTATGGATGAGGATGAGTCTAGGATATTTGCTGTTAGACAGCGAAAACTTTTATATAGGATTATTGCCATGAACGTTATTTAGTCAATATATCATTAATAGTTAAGTATTATGCAATTTTGTCTAGTACGCATTTTGTCCAACAAGCACAAAATAAATAAAAATTTAATAATATAGCAATTTGTATTGCGTTATGAACGAATGGCAATATGGTCAATTTGCTTATTGGACAAACTGCTAAATAACCCTCAGACAGCTTCTGACGAAGAAATCAAATCAAATATTATTAGACTGATTGAGTAATCAACGAACTGCACCATATACATTTGAAGAACCGCATTATCGTTTATTAAGAGTTGAGATATTAGTCAAAAGACTGCCTATCGATAATATAACAATAAGATCACGGTTAGTTTACGCAGTAATGGATATAAAATGGCGTTTGTAGCGAAGTTTGCTCAGCCTTTTTTAACCAACCAGCTAATTTAGCAACGTCCACCGCGGTCATTGGTCACTTGGATGGGTGACCGCTAGTGACATTACTACTGAGCGCTTCCGTGCTTCGGAGGGTTTGTTAAGTCATCAATCCTGGTTGTTGTCTTAGGATGGTTGTCGTTATAGCTGGTGGTAGGACATTTTGTAAATGACCGCCTGGCTAGCTACCATCCTCAAGAAGAAAATCTATCACCAAGCACCTAACGGTGTGTTCAGGCAGCTGTCCTTGAGAACCAGTAAGTTTAAGTTAGCCTGAACAACATCTTCAACCACATCATCACTTACCTTCAAGTCAGATGGTGGTCAAAAACAAGCATATAAATTGTAAACAAAATATATATGTATATATGTGTTCTTCTCATGACAATTAGAATATAGATACTGTAGTATATTTATGTAGGTAGTCATATTAATTGTGAGTAGAATAAGTTAATGTAGACTTGAAAAAATCAGTGTTCAACCAACTAGCCTGTGTTTCACTACAGATTCAAACATGATGTATGTTTAAACAGCAACTTTAAAACTTGTACAAAAACAATCAAAGTATGTAAAGCTAATTGGTCCCACATCACATAACTGGCCTCACGTACTGACTTATAAAGCGATACAATACTGCGGACAAGCTAACGAAGCCAGTTAGCATAACAATATTCGTGTCCCGACATTGTTTGTAAAACTATAGTTATTACATGTCACTACAGTTTTCACACGGATTCCCTTGCTGTTTAGTTTTTTTATGAGGTGACGAAGTACGCTCCTTTGCCAATAACAGATTCATTTTGTTACCAGTGCACTGCGCCTATCACCCCGTGACATACAGTTATGTATATCTCATGTACCTGTAATTTCATAAGCTGGCTGTAAATTTCTAGTACTGGCTCTCAAGTACTGTTGCTGGAACTCACTTTTATGTGCCTGGCGATAGATTTTCTGCTTGAGAGTAGTAGGTAGCCAGGTGGGCATTCGAAAAATCATCCTTTCAATCGGCATCCGAATACTTGAGTGTAGACTGTGAAAGAAATTTAATTGAAATTCTTAAAATGTGATTAGTGTCTCCAAAAACATAATGACGACGCTATTGTTGATAAAACACAGTTGAGAATTACACAGAGCCGGATCGTCCACTGCTGAGCACAGACTCCCTTATTAAGAGGGTATTTGCCATAATCCCCACGCTTGGCTGGCGGCTTTGAGATCGCAGGGTAAGATGGTAGTTCTTTAAAAGGCGCTGCTGCCCACCTTCCACTATTTTTCCCTTAGTCGCCTCTTACGACACCCACGAGATGATATGAGGAGGTGCGATTCAAACCCAGCACACCACGGGGAGTTTATGTGTAGCGGCAGAGAAAATAGCAGATATGTGTACACTATGTATTAAAATACTTTAGTGTAATAAAAAATTACAGAGCAAACTCAGATTATTATGTTATTATTATGTAAAGTACAACCACAGCGTTTTCTAAAATAATAACATCAGCTTGTATCTTATTCAAGGCAAATGTTATGTGAACTGACATATGATATACTTAATTATAATATTATACGTTTTGAACAGTACATATTGAAAACAAGTATCGTTGAAATATTATCAAATTTGCTTTGTTATTCATCAAATAAAATCAGAGACATGCAAATAGCGTTCCAAATTTATAAGTTTCTCAAAAAAATACTGTTGCTAATAATCTTTTCTTACGTGATATGAAATTCCAAAAAAATATTTATAACGCGTCATGTGGCAAGTATATCTTGATTTCATAACTCAGAATGAACACAGACAAACACACCTGCATTCAATTATATTGCTCCGTGGCTGTATGTAAATAAACTTTTGCCTCGGGGCGTGTGCACATATTAAAAAGCTTTGTTAGACTTCAACGTATGTTCTGACATCTTTTTCGTTGCAACTGAGCTAGTCTAATCTCGCCTCATGTCAAGGTCTTGTGTTAAAGTTTATATTATTTTGCCTTTGGAGAATTCAACACAGAAAAATAAATAATAACTGTTTACATTTTGAGTAACATAATAGTATTTTGCCTTTATTTTGACCTTATAAGGTTGCTGCTCCGAATTCATATTGGATTATCTGTTGATTTTCATAGTATTGTTATCATGTATAGCTGATAATGTAGCAAGAATATTTGAGATTATAAAATTTGTAAGTTCTCAAAAAAAAAACAGGTGCACCATAATTCTCATGCTGTTTCTTATGCACACAGGCATCAAAATCATGTACTTTATCAGCCGGATCGTCCACTGCTGAACACAGCCTCCCCTATTTAGGGGGTATTTTCCATAATCCCCACGCTTGGCAGGCGTCTTGGGGATTGCAGTGTAGTAAGCAGTTCTTCAGAAGAGGTATTGAGCATATATGGTACGAAATCTCCACAAAAAATACAATTCACTCGCAGTGGCAAAATGTTTTCATAAAAATCGCAATTATAGGTTAGAAACAATTCACCACTACAAGACCTCCCACTAGGACAGTTCACAAAACCTTTTGACAACTACAAAAAGTGACAGCTAGGAGTGTTCCAATTCAGGCTCGTAATCGGTTTGCAACAGTAAGCATCAAGGAGATTTTGTTTGTTTTTGTGGTATTGGCAGAAAATAAATAAGCCATTTCTTGATCGAGCGCTCAAAAACCATGACCTCCTGAGGATGCTTCGTGTAAAACACGTCGAAAATTCTTCCGGTTTGGCTACTACTTGCGTTTATGACGTCATGTCACCTTAACAGGAAAATTAGGCAAATTTTCACCACATATATTTTAGCATTATAAATGTTTTTCTAATTATGATGTGATTCTAGATATGAATGATTATGATATTCCACAGGAACTGTAATTTTATTCAAGGAATATAAGTACTGTTCGTACATGTGTCATCTTCTGTGTTGTGAAATATTGTTTCGACTTCAGATTTGTAAGACAAGAATGGAATCAGAAGAATAAGCTTTATAAGTCTTCGTACCAGCCAGAAAAAATATAATGTTATCTTCATATGACTTTGATAACCAATCCTTCCTATGCAACTATTTATATAATTTTATATCAATCCTCAACAGTATTCCAATGTAGCAGGGCTACAATTTGCCATGACGTATAATAAGTTGCCATATAGCAACCATAAGGTTTTTAGCAACACTAGCACCCTTTTAAGTTACAGTGAAATTATTTTAGAATTTATCGCAAAACAGTCCTTAAATATTCTTTTGCTATTCGATGTTTATGGGTAAGCTTGTATTCATGTCGTAATAAGAACTGACTTATGGGACAATGATAATCAGTTGGAATGTCTACAGCTGTTGCCAGTCCGATGCCCTTTATCGATTACTTTGACGACTTTATTGTTACTCATTCAATAGCAGTGGTATCAAATGAAATTTGGTTAATTAGGAATCGGTATAAATTATCCTAGAGCCATTTGATAAGTGGCACACAGATCAATCAATGTAGATCTCTATGGATGAGGATGAGTCTAGGATATTTGCTGTTAGACAGCGAAAACTTTTATATAGGATTATTGCCATGAACGTTATTTAGTCAATATATCATTAATAGTTAAGTATTATGCAATTTTGTCTAGTACGCATTTTGTCCAACAAGCACAAAATAAATAAAAATTTAATAATATAGCAATTTGTATTGCGTTATGAACGAATGGCAATATGGTCAATTTGCTTATTGGACAAACTGCTAAATAACCCTCAGACAGCTTCTGACGAAGAAATCAAATCAAATATTATTAGACTGATTGAGTAATCAACGAACTGCACCATATACATTTGAAGAACCGCATTATCGTTTATTAAGAGTTGAGATATTAGTCAAAAGACTGCCTATCGATAATATAACAATAAGATCACGGTTAGTTTACGCAGTAATGGATATAAAATGGCGTTTGTAGCGAAGTTTGCTCAGCCTTTTTTAACCAACCAGCTAATTTAGCAACGTCCACCGCGGTCATTGGTCACTTGGATGGGTGACCGCTAGTGACATTACTACTGAGCGCTTCCGTGCTTCGGAGGGTTTGTTAAGTCATCAATCCTGGTTGTTGTCTTAGGATGGTTGTCGTTATAGCTGGTGGTAGGACATTTTGTAAATGACCGCCTGGCTAGCTACCATCCTCAAGAAGAAAATCTATCACCAAGCACCTAACGGTGTGTTCAGGCAGCTGTCCTTGAGAACCAGTAAGTTTAAGTTAGCCTGAACAACATCTTCAACCACATCATCACTTACCTTCAAGTCAGATGGTGGTCAAAAACAAGCATATAAATTGTAAACAAAATATATATGTATATATGTGTTCTTCTCATGACAATTAGAATATAGATACTGTAGTATATTTATGTAGGTAGTCATATTAATTGTGAGTAGAATAAGTTAATGTAGACTTGAAAAAATCAGTGTTCAACCAACTAGCCTGTGTTTCACTACAGATTCAAACATGATGTATGTTTAAACAGCAACTTTAAAACTTGTACAAAAACAATCAAAGTATGTAAAGCTAATTGGTCCCACATCACATAACTGGCCTCACGTACTGACTTATAAAGCGATACAATACTGCGGACAAGCTAACGAAGCCAGTTAGCATAACAATATTCGTGTCCCGACATTGTTTGTAAAACTATAGTTATTACATGTCACTACAGTTTTCACACGGATTCCCTTGCTGTTTAGTTTTTTTATGAGGTGACGAAGTACGCTCCTTTGCCAATAACAGATTCATTTTGTTACCAGTGCACTGCGCCTATCACCCCGTGACATACAGTTATGTATATCTCATGTACCTGTAATTTCATAAGCTGGCTGTAAATTTCTAGTACTGGCTCTCAAGTACTGTTGCTGGAACTCACTTTTATGTGCCTGGCGATAGATTTTCTGCTTGAGAGTAGTAGGTAGCCAGGTGGGCATTCGAAAAATCATCCTTTCAATCGGCATCCGAATACTTGAGTGTAGACTGTGAAAGAAATTTAATTGAAATTCTTAAAATGTGATTAGTGTCTCCAAAAACATAATGACGACGCTATTGTTGATAAAACACAGTTGAGAATTACACAGAGCCGGATCGTCCACTGCTGAGCACAGACTCCCTTATTAAGAGGGTATTTGCCATAATCCCCACGCTTGGCTGGCGGCTTTGAGATCGCAGGGTAAGATGGTAGTTCTTTAAAAGGCGCTGCTGCCCACCTTCCACTATTTTTCCCTTAGTCGCCTCTTACGACACCCACGAGATGATATGAGGAGGTGCGATTCAAACCCAGCACACCACGGGGAGTTTATGTGTAGCGGCAGAGAAAATAGCAGATATGTGTACACTATGTATTAAAATACTTTAGTGTAATAAAAAATTACAGAGCAAACTCAGATTATTATGTTATTATTATGTAAAGTACAACCACAGCGTTTTCTAAAATAATAACATCAGCTTGTATCTTATTCAAGGCAAATGTTATGTGAACTGACATATGATATACTTAATTATAATATTATACGTTTTGAACAGTACATATTGAAAACAAGTATCGTTGAAATATTATCAAATTTGCTTTGTTATTCATCAAATAAAATCAGAGACATGCAAATAGCGTTCCAAATTTATAAGTTTCTCAAAAAAATACTGTTGCTAATAATCTTTTCTTACGTGATATGAAATTCCAAAAAAATATTTATAACGCGTCATGTGGCAAGTATATCTTGATTTCATAACTCAGAATGAACACAGACAAACACACCTGCATTCAATTATATTGCTCCGTGGCTGTATGTAAATAAACTTTTGCCTCGGGGCGTGTGCACATATTAAAAAGCTTTGTTAGACTTCAACGTATGTTCTGACATCTTTTTCGTTGCAACTGAGCTAGTCTAATCTCGCCTCATGTCAAGGTCTTGTGTTAAAGTTTATATTATTTTGCCTTTGGAGAATTCAACACAGAAAAATAAATAATAACTGTTTACATTTTGAGTAACATAATAGTATTTTGCCTTTATTTTGACCTTATAAGGTTGCTGCTCCGAATTCATATTGGATTATCTGTTGATTTTCATAGTATTGTTATCATGTATAGCTGATAATGTAGCAAGAATATTTGAGATTATAAAATTTGTAAGTTCTCAAAAAAAAAACAGGTGCACCATAATTCTCATGCTGTTTCTTATGCACACAGGCATCAAAATCATGTACTTTATCAGCCGGATCGTCCACTGCTGAACACAGCCTCCCCTATTTAGGGGGTATTTTCCATAATCCCCACGCTTGGCAGGCGTCTTGGGGATTGCAGTGTAGTAAGCAGTTCTTCAGAAGAGGTATTGAGCATATATGGTACGAAATCTCCACAAAAAATACAATTCACTCGCAGTGGCAAAATGTTTTCATAAAAATCGCAATTATAGGTTAGAAACAATTCACCACTACAAGACCTCCCACTAGGACAGTTCACAAAACCTTTTGACAACTACAAAAAGTGACAGCTAGGAGTGTTCCAATTCAGGCTCGTAATCGGTTTGCAACAGTAAGCATCAAGGAGATTTTGTTTGTTTTTGTGGTATTGGCAGAAAATAAATAAGCCATTTCTTGATCGAGCGCTCAAAAACCATGACCTCCTGAGGATGCTTCGTGTAAAACACGTCGAAAATTCTTCCGGTTTGGCTACTACTTGCGTTTATGACGTCATGTCACCTTAACAGGAAAATTAGGCAAATTTTCACCACATATATTTTAGCATTATAAATGTTTTTCTAATTATGATGTGATTCTAGATATGAATGATTATGATATTCCACAGGAACTGTAATTTTATTCAAGGAATATAAGTACTGTTCGTACATGTGTCATCTTCTGTGTTGTGAAATATTGTTTCGACTTCAGATTTGTAAGACAAGAATGGAATCAGAAGAATAAGCTTTATAAGTCTTCGTACCAGCCAGAAAAAATATAATGTTATCTTCATATGACTTTGATAACCAATCCTTCCTATGCAACTATTTATATAATTTTATATCAATCCTCAACAGTATTCCAATGTAGCAGGGCTACAATTTGCCATGACGTATAATAAGTTGCCATATAGCAACCATAAGGTTTTTAGCAACACTAGCACCCTTTTAAGTTACAGTGAAATTATTTTAGAATTTATCGCAAAACAGTCCTTAAATATTCTTTTGCTATTCGATGTTTATGGGTAAGCTTGTATTCATGTCGTAATAAGAACTGACTTATGGGACAATGATAATCAGTTGGAATGTCTACAGCTGTTGCCAGTCCGATGCCCTTTATCGATTACTTTGACGACTTTATTGTTACTCATTCAATAGCAGTGGTATCAAATGAAATTTGGTTAATTAGGAATCGGTATAAATTATCCTAGAGCCATTTGATAAGTGGCACACAGATCAATCAATGTAGATCTCTATGGATGAGGATGAGTCTAGGATATTTGCTGTTAGACAGCGAAAACTTTTATATAGGATTATTGCCATGAACGTTATTTAGTCAATATATCATTAATAGTTAAGTATTATGCAATTTTGTCTAGTACGCATTTTGTCCAACAAGCACAAAATAAATAAAAATTTAATAATATAGCAATTTGTATTGCGTTATGAACGAATGGCAATATGGTCAATTTGCTTATTGGACAAACTGCTAAATAACCCTCAGACAGCTTCTGACGAAGAAATCAAATCAAATATTATTAGACTGATTGAGTAATCAACGAACTGCACCATATACATTTGAAGAACCGCATTATCGTTTATTAAGAGTTGAGATATTAGTCAAAAGACTGCCTATCGATAATATAACAATAAGATCACGGTTAGTTTACGCAGTAATGGATATAAAATGGCGTTTGTAGCGAAGTTTGCTCAGCCTTTTTTAACCAACCAGCTAATTTAGCAACGTCCACCGCGGTCATTGGTCACTTGGATGGGTGACCGCTAGTGACATTACTACTGAGCGCTTCCGTGCTTCGGAGGGTTTGTTAAGTCATCAATCCTGGTTGTTGTCTTAGGATGGTTGTCGTTATAGCTGGTGGTAGGACATTTTGTAAATGACCGCCTGGCTAGCTACCATCCTCAAGAAGAAAATCTATCACCAAGCACCTAACGGTGTGTTCAGGCAGCTGTCCTTGAGAACCAGTAAGTTTAAGTTAGCCTGAACAACATCTTCAACCACATCATCACTTACCTTCAAGTCAGATGGTGGTCAAAAACAAGCATATAAATTGTAAACAAAATATATATGTATATATGTGTTCTTCTCATGACAATTAGAATATAGATACTGTAGTATATTTATGTAGGTAGTCATATTAATTGTGAGTAGAATAAGTTAATGTAGACTTGAAAAAATCAGTGTTCAACCAACTAGCCTGTGTTTCACTACAGATTCAAACATGATGTATGTTTAAACAGCAACTTTAAAACTTGTACAAAAACAATCAAAGTATGTAAAGCTAATTGGTCCCACATCACATAACTGGCCTCACGTACTGACTTATAAAGCGATACAATACTGCGGACAAGCTAACGAAGCCAGTTAGCATAACAATATTCGTGTCCCGACATTGTTTGTAAAACTATAGTTATTACATGTCACTACAGTTTTCACACGGATTCCCTTGCTGTTTAGTTTTTTTATGAGGTGACGAAGTACGCTCCTTTGCCAATAACAGATTCATTTTGTTACCAGTGCACTGCGCCTATCACCCCGTGACATACAGTTATGTATATCTCATGTACCTGTAATTTCATAAGCTGGCTGTAAATTTCTAGTACTGGCTCTCAAGTACTGTTGCTGGAACTCACTTTTATGTGCCTGGCGATAGATTTTCTGCTTGAGAGTAGTAGGTAGCCAGGTGGGCATTCGAAAAATCATCCTTTCAATCGGCATCCGAATACTTGAGTGTAGACTGTGAAAGAAATTTAATTGAAATTCTTAAAATGTGATTAGTGTCTCCAAAAACATAATGACGACGCTATTGTTGATAAAACACAGTTGAGAATTACACAGAGCCGGATCGTCCACTGCTGAGCACAGACTCCCTTATTAAGAGGGTATTTGCCATAATCCCCACGCTTGGCTGGCGGCTTTGAGATCGCAGGGTAAGATGGTAGTTCTTTAAAAGGCGCTGCTGCCCACCTTCCACTATTTTTCCCTTAGTCGCCTCTTACGACACCCACGAGATGATATGAGGAGGTGCGATTCAAACCCAGCACACCACGGGGAGTTTATGTGTAGCGGCAGAGAAAATAGCAGATATGTGTACACTATGTATTAAAATACTTTAGTGTAATAAAAAATTACAGAGCAAACTCAGATTATTATGTTATTATTATGTAAAGTACAACCACAGCGTTTTCTAAAATAATAACATCAGCTTGTATCTTATTCAAGGCAAATGTTATGTGAACTGACATATGATATACTTAATTATAATATTATACGTTTTGAACAGTACATATTGAAAACAAGTATCGTTGAAATATTATCAAATTTGCTTTGTTATTCATCAAATAAAATCAGAGACATGCAAATAGCGTTCCAAATTTATAAGTTTCTCAAAAAAATACTGTTGCTAATAATCTTTTCTTACGTGATATGAAATTCCAAAAAAATATTTATAACGCGTCATGTGGCAAGTATATCTTGATTTCATAACTCAGAATGAACACAGACAAACACACCTGCATTCAATTATATTGCTCCGTGGCTGTATGTAAATAAACTTTTGCCTCGGGGCGTGTGCACATATTAAAAAGCTTTGTTAGACTTCAACGTATGTTCTGACATCTTTTTCGTTGCAACTGAGCTAGTCTAATCTCGCCTCATGTCAAGGTCTTGTGTTAAAGTTTATATTATTTTGCCTTTGGAGAATTCAACACAGAAAAATAAATAATAACTGTTTACATTTTGAGTAACATAATAGTATTTTGCCTTTATTTTGACCTTATAAGGTTGCTGCTCCGAATTCATATTGGATTATCTGTTGATTTTCATAGTATTGTTATCATGTATAGCTGATAATGTAGCAAGAATATTTGAGATTATAAAATTTGTAAGTTCTCAAAAAAAAAACAGGTGCACCATAATTCTCATGCTGTTTCTTATGCACACAGGCATCAAAATCATGTACTTTATCAGCCGGATCGTCCACTGCTGAACACAGCCTCCCCTATTTAGGGGGTATTTTCCATAATCCCCACGCTTGGCAGGCGTCTTGGGGATTGCAGTGTAGTAAGCAGTTCTTCAGAAGAGGTATTGAGCATATATGGTACGAAATCTCCACAAAAAATACAATTCACTCGCAGTGGCAAAATGTTTTCATAAAAATCGCAATTATAGGTTAGAAACAATTCACCACTACAAGACCTCCCACTAGGACAGTTCACAAAACCTTTTGACAACTACAAAAAGTGACAGCTAGGAGTGTTCCAATTCAGGCTCGTAATCGGTTTGCAACAGTAAGCATCAAGGAGATTTTGTTTGTTTTTGTGGTATTGGCAGAAAATAAATAAGCCATTTCTTGATCGAGCGCTCAAAAACCATGACCTCCTGAGGATGCTTCGTGTAAAACACGTCGAAAATTCTTCCGGTTTGGCTACTACTTGCGTTTATGACGTCATGTCACCTTAACAGGAAAATTAGGCAAATTTTCACCACATATATTTTAGCATTATAAATGTTTTTCTAATTATGATGTGATTCTAGATATGAATGATTATGATATTCCACAGGAACTGTAATTTTATTCAAGGAATATAAGTACTGTTCGTACATGTGTCATCTTCTGTGTTGTGAAATATTGTTTCGACTTCAGATTTGTAAGACAAGAATGGAATCAGAAGAATAAGCTTTATAAGTCTTCGTACCAGCCAGAAAAAATATAATGTTATCTTCATATGACTTTGATAACCAATCCTTCCTATGCAACTATTTATATAATTTTATATCAATCCTCAACAGTATTCCAATGTAGCAGGGCTACAATTTGCCATGACGTATAATAAGTTGCCATATAGCAACCATAAGGTTTTTAGCAACACTAGCACCCTTTTAAGTTACAGTGAAATTATTTTAGAATTTATCGCAAAACAGTCCTTAAATATTCTTTTGCTATTCGATGTTTATGGGTAAGCTTGTATTCATGTCGTAATAAGAACTGACTTATGGGACAATGATAATCAGTTGGAATGTCTACAGCTGTTGCCAGTCCGATGCCCTTTATCGATTACTTTGACGACTTTATTGTTACTCATTCAATAGCAGTGGTATCAAATGAAATTTGGTTAATTAGGAATCGGTATAAATTATCCTAGAGCCATTTGATAAGTGGCACACAGATCAATCAATGTAGATCTCTATGGATGAGGATGAGTCTAGGATATTTGCTGTTAGACAGCGAAAACTTTTATATAGGATTATTGCCATGAACGTTATTTAGTCAATATATCATTAATAGTTAAGTATTATGCAATTTTGTCTAGTACGCATTTTGTCCAACAAGCACAAAATAAATAAAAATTTAATAATATAGCAATTTGTATTGCGTTATGAACGAATGGCAATATGGTCAATTTGCTTATTGGACAAACTGCTAAATAACCCTCAGACAGCTTCTGACGAAGAAATCAAATCAAATATTATTAGACTGATTGAGTAATCAACGAACTGCACCATATACATTTGAAGAACCGCATTATCGTTTATTAAGAGTTGAGATATTAGTCAAAAGACTGCCTATCGATAATATAACAATAAGATCACGGTTAGTTTACGCAGTAATGGATATAAAATGGCGTTTGTAGCGAAGTTTGCTCAGCCTTTTTTAACCAACCAGCTAATTTAGCAACGTCCACCGCGGTCATTGGTCACTTGGATGGGTGACCGCTAGTGACATTACTACTGAGCGCTTCCGTGCTTCGGAGGGTTTGTTAAGTCATCAATCCTGGTTGTTGTCTTAGGATGGTTGTCGTTATAGCTGGTGGTAGGACATTTTGTAAATGACCGCCTGGCTAGCTACCATCCTCAAGAAGAAAATCTATCACCAAGCACCTAACGGTGTGTTCAGGCAGCTGTCCTTGAGAACCAGTAAGTTTAAGTTAGCCTGAACAACATCTTCAACCACATCATCACTTACCTTCAAGTCAGATGGTGGTCAAAAACAAGCATATAAATTGTAAACAAAATATATATGTATATATGTGTTCTTCTCATGACAATTAGAATATAGATACTGTAGTATATTTATGTAGGTAGTCATATTAATTGTGAGTAGAATAAGTTAATGTAGACTTGAAAAAATCAGTGTTCAACCAACTAGCCTGTGTTTCACTACAGATTCAAACATGATGTATGTTTAAACAGCAACTTTAAAACTTGTACAAAAACAATCAAAGTATGTAAAGCTAATTGGTCCCACATCACATAACTGGCCTCACGTACTGACTTATAAAGCGATACAATACTGCGGACAAGCTAACGAAGCCAGTTAGCATAACAATATTCGTGTCCCGACATTGTTTGTAAAACTATAGTTATTACATGTCACTACAGTTTTCACACGGATTCCCTTGCTGTTTAGTTTTTTTATGAGGTGACGAAGTACGCTCCTTTGCCAATAACAGATTCATTTTGTTACCAGTGCACTGCGCCTATCACCCCGTGACATACAGTTATGTATATCTCATGTACCTGTAATTTCATAAGCTGGCTGTAAATTTCTAGTACTGGCTCTCAAGTACTGTTGCTGGAACTCACTTTTATGTGCCTGGCGATAGATTTTCTGCTTGAGAGTAGTAGGTAGCCAGGTGGGCATTCGAAAAATCATCCTTTCAATCGGCATCCGAATACTTGAGTGTAGACTGTGAAAGAAATTTAATTGAAATTCTTAAAATGTGATTAGTGTCTCCAAAAACATAATGACGACGCTATTGTTGATAAAACACAGTTGAGAATTACACAGAGCCGGATCGTCCACTGCTGAGCACAGACTCCCTTATTAAGAGGGTATTTGCCATAATCCCCACGCTTGGCTGGCGGCTTTGAGATCGCAGGGTAAGATGGTAGTTCTTTAAAAGGCGCTGCTGCCCACCTTCCACTATTTTTCCCTTAGTCGCCTCTTACGACACCCACGAGATGATATGAGGAGGTGCGATTCAAACCCAGCACACCACGGGGAGTTTATGTGTAGCGGCAGAGAAAATAGCAGATATGTGTACACTATGTATTAAAATACTTTAGTGTAATAAAAAATTACAGAGCAAACTCAGATTATTATGTTATTATTATGTAAAGTACAACCACAGCGTTTTCTAAAATAATAACATCAGCTTGTATCTTATTCAAGGCAAATGTTATGTGAACTGACATATGATATACTTAATTATAATATTATACGTTTTGAACAGTACATATTGAAAACAAGTATCGTTGAAATATTATCAAATTTGCTTTGTTATTCATCAAATAAAATCAGAGACATGCAAATAGCGTTCCAAATTTATAAGTTTCTCAAAAAAATACTGTTGCTAATAATCTTTTCTTACGTGATATGAAATTCCAAAAAAATATTTATAACGCGTCATGTGGCAAGTATATCTTGATTTCATAACTCAGAATGAACACAGACAAACACACCTGCATTCAATTATATTGCTCCGTGGCTGTATGTAAATAAACTTTTGCCTCGGGGCGTGTGCACATATTAAAAAGCTTTGTTAGACTTCAACGTATGTTCTGACATCTTTTTCGTTGCAACTGAGCTAGTCTAATCTCGCCTCATGTCAAGGTCTTGTGTTAAAGTTTATATTATTTTGCCTTTGGAGAATTCAACACAGAAAAATAAATAATAACTGTTTACATTTTGAGTAACATAATAGTATTTTGCCTTTATTTTGACCTTATAAGGTTGCTGCTCCGAATTCATATTGGATTATCTGTTGATTTTCATAGTATTGTTATCATGTATAGCTGATAATGTAGCAAGAATATTTGAGATTATAAAATTTGTAAGTTCTCAAAAAAAAAACAGGTGCACCATAATTCTCATGCTGTTTCTTATGCACACAGGCATCAAAATCATGTACTTTATCAGCCGGATCGTCCACTGCTGAACACAGCCTCCCCTATTTAGGGGGTATTTTCCATAATCCCCACGCTTGGCAGGCGTCTTGGGGATTGCAGTGTAGTAAGCAGTTCTTCAGAAGAGGTATTGAGCATATATGGTACGAAATCTCCACAAAAAATACAATTCACTCGCAGTGGCAAAATGTTTTCATAAAAATCGCAATTATAGGTTAGAAACAATTCACCACTACAAGACCTCCCACTAGGACAGTTCACAAAACCTTTTGACAACTACAAAAAGTGACAGCTAGGAGTGTTCCAATTCAGGCTCGTAATCGGTTTGCAACAGTAAGCATCAAGGAGATTTTGTTTGTTTTTGTGGTATTGGCAGAAAATAAATAAGCCATTTCTTGATCGAGCGCTCAAAAACCATGACCTCCTGAGGATGCTTCGTGTAAAACACGTCGAAAATTCTTCCGGTTTGGCTACTACTTGCGTTTATGACGTCATGTCACCTTAACAGGAAAATTAGGCAAATTTTCACCACATATATTTTAGCATTATAAATGTTTTTCTAATTATGATGTGATTCTAGATATGAATGATTATGATATTCCACAGGAACTGTAATTTTATTCAAGGAATATAAGTACTGTTCGTACATGTGTCATCTTCTGTGTTGTGAAATATTGTTTCGACTTCAGATTTGTAAGACAAGAATGGAATCAGAAGAATAAGCTTTATAAGTCTTCGTACCAGCCAGAAAAAATATAATGTTATCTTCATATGACTTTGATAACCAATCCTTCCTATGCAACTATTTATATAATTTTATATCAATCCTCAACAGTATTCCAATGTAGCAGGGCTACAATTTGCCATGACGTATAATAAGTTGCCATATAGCAACCATAAGGTTTTTAGCAACACTAGCACCCTTTTAAGTTACAGTGAAATTATTTTAGAATTTATCGCAAAACAGTCCTTAAATATTCTTTTGCTATTCGATGTTTATGGGTAAGCTTGTATTCATGTCGTAATAAGAACTGACTTATGGGACAATGATAATCAGTTGGAATGTCTACAGCTGTTGCCAGTCCGATGCCCTTTATCGATTACTTTGACGACTTTATTGTTACTCATTCAATAGCAGTGGTATCAAATGAAATTTGGTTAATTAGGAATCGGTATAAATTATCCTAGAGCCATTTGATAAGTGGCACACAGATCAATCAATGTAGATCTCTATGGATGAGGATGAGTCTAGGATATTTGCTGTTAGACAGCGAAAACTTTTATATAGGATTATTGCCATGAACGTTATTTAGTCAATATATCATTAATAGTTAAGTATTATGCAATTTTGTCTAGTACGCATTTTGTCCAACAAGCACAAAATAAATAAAAATTTAATAATATAGCAATTTGTATTGCGTTATGAACGAATGGCAATATGGTCAATTTGCTTATTGGACAAACTGCTAAATAACCCTCAGACAGCTTCTGACGAAGAAATCAAATCAAATATTATTAGACTGATTGAGTAATCAACGAACTGCACCATATACATTTGAAGAACCGCATTATCGTTTATTAAGAGTTGAGATATTAGTCAAAAGACTGCCTATCGATAATATAACAATAAGATCACGGTTAGTTTACGCAGTAATGGATATAAAATGGCGTTTGTAGCGAAGTTTGCTCAGCCTTTTTTAACCAACCAGCTAATTTAGCAACGTCCACCGCGGTCATTGGTCACTTGGATGGGTGACCGCTAGTGACATTACTACTGAGCGCTTCCGTGCTTCGGAGGGTTTGTTAAGTCATCAATCCTGGTTGTTGTCTTAGGATGGTTGTCGTTATAGCTGGTGGTAGGACATTTTGTAAATGACCGCCTGGCTAGCTACCATCCTCAAGAAGAAAATCTATCACCAAGCACCTAACGGTGTGTTCAGGCAGCTGTCCTTGAGAACCAGTAAGTTTAAGTTAGCCTGAACAACATCTTCAACCACATCATCACTTACCTTCAAGTCAGATGGTGGTCAAAAACAAGCATATAAATTGTAAACAAAATATATATGTATATATGTGTTCTTCTCATGACAATTAGAATATAGATACTGTAGTATATTTATGTAGGTAGTCATATTAATTGTGAGTAGAATAAGTTAATGTAGACTTGAAAAAATCAGTGTTCAACCAACTAGCCTGTGTTTCACTACAGATTCAAACATGATGTATGTTTAAACAGCAACTTTAAAACTTGTACAAAAACAATCAAAGTATGTAAAGCTAATTGGTCCCACATCACATAACTGGCCTCACGTACTGACTTATAAAGCGATACAATACTGCGGACAAGCTAACGAAGCCAGTTAGCATAACAATATTCGTGTCCCGACATTGTTTGTAAAACTATAGTTATTACATGTCACTACAGTTTTCACACGGATTCCCTTGCTGTTTAGTTTTTTTATGAGGTGACGAAGTACGCTCCTTTGCCAATAACAGATTCATTTTGTTACCAGTGCACTGCGCCTATCACCCCGTGACATACAGTTATGTATATCTCATGTACCTGTAATTTCATAAGCTGGCTGTAAATTTCTAGTACTGGCTCTCAAGTACTGTTGCTGGAACTCACTTTTATGTGCCTGGCGATAGATTTTCTGCTTGAGAGTAGTAGGTAGCCAGGTGGGCATTCGAAAAATCATCCTTTCAATCGGCATCCGAATACTTGAGTGTAGACTGTGAAAGAAATTTAATTGAAATTCTTAAAATGTGATTAGTGTCTCCAAAAACATAATGACGACGCTATTGTTGATAAAACACAGTTGAGAATTACACAGAGCCGGATCGTCCACTGCTGAGCACAGACTCCCTTATTAAGAGGGTATTTGCCATAATCCCCACGCTTGGCTGGCGGCTTTGAGATCGCAGGGTAAGATGGTAGTTCTTTAAAAGGCGCTGCTGCCCACCTTCCACTATTTTTCCCTTAGTCGCCTCTTACGACACCCACGAGATGATATGAGGAGGTGCGATTCAAACCCAGCACACCACGGGGAGTTTATGTGTAGCGGCAGAGAAAATAGCAGATATGTGTACACTATGTATTAAAATACTTTAGTGTAATAAAAAATTACAGAGCAAACTCAGATTATTATGTTATTATTATGTAAAGTACAACCACAGCGTTTTCTAAAATAATAACATCAGCTTGTATCTTATTCAAGGCAAATGTTATGTGAACTGACATATGATATACTTAATTATAATATTATACGTTTTGAACAGTACATATTGAAAACAAGTATCGTTGAAATATTATCAAATTTGCTTTGTTATTCATCAAATAAAATCAGAGACATGCAAATAGCGTTCCAAATTTATAAGTTTCTCAAAAAAATACTGTTGCTAATAATCTTTTCTTACGTGATATGAAATTCCAAAAAAATATTTATAACGCGTCATGTGGCAAGTATATCTTGATTTCATAACTCAGAATGAACACAGACAAACACACCTGCATTCAATTATATTGCTCCGTGGCTGTATGTAAATAAACTTTTGCCTCGGGGCGTGTGCACATATTAAAAAGCTTTGTTAGACTTCAACGTATGTTCTGACATCTTTTTCGTTGCAACTGAGCTAGTCTAACCTCGCCTCATGTCAAGGTCTTGTGTTAAAGTTTATATTATTTTGCCTTTGGAGAATTCAACACAGAAAAATAAATAATAACTGTTTACATTTTGAGTAACATAATAGTATTTTGCCTTTATTTTGACCTTATAAGGTTGCTGCTCCGAATTCATATTGGATTATCTGTTGATTTTCATAGTATTGTTATCATGTATAGCTGATAATGTAGCAAGAATATTTGAGATTATAAAATTTGTAAGTTCTCAAAAAAAAAACAGGTGCACCATAATTCTCATGCTGTTTCTTATGCACACAGGCATCAAAATCATGTACTTTATCAGCCGGATCGTCCACTGCTGAACACAGCCTCCCCTATTTAGGGGGTATTTTCCATAATCCCCACGCTTGGCAGGCGTCTTGGGGATTGCAGTGTAGTAAGCAGTTCTTCAGAAGAGGTATTGAGCATATATGGTACGAAATCTCCACAAAAAATACAATTCACTCGCAGTGGCAAAATGTTTTCATAAAAATCGCAATTATAGGTTAGAAACAATTCACCACTACAAGACCTCCCACTAGGACAGTTCACAAAACCTTTTGACAACTACAAAAAGTGACAGCTAGGAGTGTTCCAATTCAGGCTCGTAATCGGTTTGCAACAGTAAGCATCAAGGAGATTTTGTTTGTTTTTGTGGTATTGGCAGAAAATAAATAAGCCATTTCTTGATCGAGCGCTCAAAAACCATGACCTCCTGAGGATGCTTCGTGTAAAACACGTCGAAAATTCTTCCGGTTTGGCTACTACTTGCGTTTATGACGTCATGTCACCTTAACAGGAAAATTAGGCAAATTTTCACCACATATATTTTAGCATTATAAATGTTTTTCTAATTATGATGTGATTCTAGATATGAATGATTATGATATTCCACAGGAACTGTAATTTTATTCAAGGAATATAAGTACTGTTCGTACATGTGTCATCTTCTGTGTTGTGAAATATTGTTTCGACTTCAGATTTGTAAGACAAGAATGGAATCAGAAGAATAAGCTTTATAAGTCTTCGTACCAGCCAGAAAAAATATAATGTTATCTTCATATGACTTTGATAACCAATCCTTCCTATGCAACTATTTATATAATTTTATATCAATCCTCAACAGTATTCCAATGTAGCAGGGCTACAATTTGCCATGACGTATAATAAGTTGCCATATAGCAACCATAAGGTTTTTAGCAACACTAGCACCCTTTTAAGTTACAGTGAAATTATTTTAGAATTTATCGCAAAACAGTCCTTAAATATTCTTTTGCTATTCGATGTTTATGGGTAAGCTTGTATTCATGTCGTAATAAGAACTGACTTATGGGACAATGATAATCAGTTGGAATGTCTACAGCTGTTGCCAGTCCGATGCCCTTTATCGATTACTTTGACGACTTTATTGTTACTCATTCAATAGCAGTGGTATCAAATGAAATTTGGTTAATTAGGAATCGGTATAAATTATCCTAGAGCCATTTGATAAGTGGCACACAGATCAATCAATGTAGATCTCTATGGATGAGGATGAGTCTAGGATATTTGCTGTTAGACAGCGAAAACTTTTATATAGGATTATTGCCATGAACGTTATTTAGTCAATATATCATTAATAGTTAAGTATTATGCAATTTTGTCTAGTACGCATTTTGTCCAACAAGCACAAAATAAATAAAAATTTAATAATATAGCAATTTGTATTGCGTTATGAACGAATGGCAATATGGTCAATTTGCTTATTGGACAAACTGCTAAATAACCCTCAGACAGCTTCTGACGAAGAAATCAAATCAAATATTATTAGACTGATTGAGTAATCAACGAACTGCACCATATACATTTGAAGAACCGCATTATCGTTTATTAAGAGTTGAGATATTAGTCAAAAGACTGCCTATCGATAATATAACAATAAGATCACGGTTAGTTTACGCAGTAATGGATATAAAATGGCGTTTGTAGCGAAGTTTGCTCAGCCTTTTTTAACCAACCAGCTAATTTAGCAACGTCCACCGCGGTCATTGGTCACTTGGATGGGTGACCGCTAGTGACATTACTACTGAGCGCTTCCGTGCTTCGGAGGGTTTGTTAAGTCATCAATCCTGGTTGTTGTCTTAGGATGGTTGTCGTTATAGCTGGTGGTAGGACATTTTGTAAATGACCGCCTGGCTAGCTACCATCCTCAAGAAGAAAATCTATCACCAAGCACCTAACGGTGTGTTCAGGCAGCTGTCCTTGAGAACCAGTAAGTTTAAGTTAGCCTGAACAACATCTTCAACCACATCATCACTTACCTTCAAGTCAGATGGTGGTCAAAAACAAGCATATAAATTGTAAACAAAATATATATGTATATATGTGTTCTTCTCATGACAATTAGAATATAGATACTGTAGTATATTTATGTAGGTAGTCATATTAATTGTGAGTAGAATAAGTTAATGTAGACTTGAAAAAATCAGTGTTCAACCAACTAGCCTGTGTTTCACTACAGATTCAAACATGATGTATGTTTAAACAGCAACTTTAAAACTTGTACAAAAACAATCAAAGTATGTAAAGCTAATTGGTCCCACATCACATAACTGGCCTCACGTACTGACTTATAAAGCGATACAATACTGCGGACAAGCTAACGAAGCCAGTTAGCATAACAATATTCGTGTCCCGACATTGTTTGTAAAACTATAGTTATTACATGTCACTACAGTTTTCACACGGATTCCCTTGCTGTTTAGTTTTTTTATGAGGTGACGAAGTACGCTCCTTTGCCAATAACAGATTCATTTTGTTACCAGTGCACTGCGCCTATCACCCCGTGACATACAGTTATGTATATCTCATGTACCTGTAATTTCATAAGCTGGCTGTAAATTTCTAGTACTGGCTCTCAAGTACTGTTGCTGGAACTCACTTTTATGTGCCTGGCGATAGATTTTCTGCTTGAGAGTAGTAGGTAGCCAGGTGGGCATTCGAAAAATCATCCTTTCAATCGGCATCCGAATACTTGAGTGTAGACTGTGAAAGAAATTTAATTGAAATTCTTAAAATGTGATTAGTGTCTCCAAAAACATAATGACGACGCTATTGTTGATAAAACACAGTTGAGAATTACACAGAGCCGGATCGTCCACTGCTGAGCACAGACTCCCTTATTAAGAGGGTATTTGCCATAATCCCCACGCTTGGCTGGCGGCTTTGAGATCGCAGGGTAAGATGGTAGTTCTTTAAAAGGCGCTGCTGCCCACCTTCCACTATTTTTCCCTTAGTCGCCTCTTACGACACCCACGAGATGATATGAGGAGGTGCGATTCAAACCCAGCACACCACGGGGAGTTTATGTGTAGCGGCAGAGAAAATAGCAGATATGTGTACACTATGTATTAAAATACTTTAGTGTAATAAAAAATTACAGAGCAAACTCAGATTATTATGTTATTATTATGTAAAGTACAACCACAGCGTTTTCTAAAATAATAACATCAGCTTGTATCTTATTCAAGGCAAATGTTATGTGAACTGACATATGATATACTTAATTATAATATTATACGTTTTGAACAGTACATATTGAAAACAAGTATCGTTGAAATATTATCAAATTTGCTTTGTTATTCATCAAATAAAATCAGAGACATGCAAATAGCGTTCCAAATTTATAAGTTTCTCAAAAAAATACTGTTGCTAATAATCTTTTCTTACGTGATATGAAATTCCAAAAAAATATTTATAACGCGTCATGTGGCAAGTATATCTTGATTTCATAACTCAGAATGAACACAGACAAACACACCTGCATTCAATTATATTGCTCCGTGGCTGTATGTAAATAAACTTTTGCCTCGGGGCGTGTGCACATATTAAAAAGCTTTGTTAGACTTCAACGTATGTTCTGACATCTTTTTCGTTGCAACTGAGCTAGTCTAATCTCGCCTCATGTCAAGGTCTTGTGTTAAAGTTTATATTATTTTGCCTTTGGAGAATTCAACACAGAAAAATAAATAATAACTGTTTACATTTTGAGTAACATAATAGTATTTTGCCTTTATTTTGACCTTATAAGGTTGCTGCTCCGAATTCATATTGGATTATCTGTTGATTTTCATAGTATTGTTATCATGTATAGCTGATAATGTAGCAAGAATATTTGAGATTATAAAATTTGTAAGTTCTCAAAAAAAAAACAGGTGCACCATAATTCTCATGCTGTTTCTTATGCACACAGGCATCAAAATCATGTACTTTATCAGCCGGATCGTCCACTGCTGAACACAGCCTCCCCTATTTAGGGGGTATTTTCCATAATCCCCACGCTTGGCAGGCGTCTTGGGGATTGCAGTGTAGTAAGCAGTTCTTCAGAAGAGGTATTGAGCATATATGGTACGAAATCTCCACAAAAAATACAATTCACTCGCAGTGGCAAAATGTTTTCATAAAAATCGCAATTATAGGTTAGAAACAATTCACCACTACAAGACCTCCCACTAGGACAGTTCACAAAACCTTTTGACAACTACAAAAAGTGACAGCTAGGAGTGTTCCAATTCAGGCTCGTAATCGGTTTGCAACAGTAAGCATCAAGGAGATTTTGTTTGTTTTTGTGGTATTGGCAGAAAATAAATAAGCCATTTCTTGATCGAGCGCTCAAAAACCATGACCTCCTGAGGATGCTTCGTGTAAAACACGTCGAAAATTCTTCCGGTTTGGCTACTACTTGCGTTTATGACGTCATGTCACCTTAACAGGAAAATTAGGCAAATTTTCACCACATATATTTTAGCATTATAAATGTTTTTCTAATTATGATGTGATTCTAGATATGAATGATTATGATATTCCACAGGAACTGTAATTTTATTCAAGGAATATAAGTACTGTTCGTACATGTGTCATCTTCTGTGTTGTGAAATATTGTTTCGACTTCAGATTTGTAAGACAAGAATGGAATCAGAAGAATAAGCTTTATAAGTCTTCGTACCAGCCAGAAAAAATATAATGTTATCTTCATATGACTTTGATAACCAATCCTTCCTATGCAACTATTTATATAATTTTATATCAATCCTCAACAGTATTCCAATGTAGCAGGGCTACAATTTGCCATGACGTATAATAAGTTGCCATATAGCAACCATAAGGTTTTTAGCAACACTAGCACCCTTTTAAGTTACAGTGAAATTATTTTAGAATTTATCGCAAAACAGTCCTTAAATATTCTTTTGCTATTCGATGTTTATGGGTAAGCTTGTATTCATGTCGTAATAAGAACTGACTTATGGGACAATGATAATCAGTTGGAATGTCTACAGCTGTTGCCAGTCCGATGCCCTTTATCGATTACTTTGACGACTTTATTGTTACTCATTCAATAGCAGTGGTATCAAATGAAATTTGGTTAATTAGGAATCGGTATAAATTATCCTAGAGCCATTTGATAAGTGGCACACAGATCAATCAATGTAGATCTCTATGGATGAGGATGAGTCTAGGATATTTGCTGTTAGACAGCGAAAACTTTTATATAGGATTATTGCCATGAACGTTATTTAGTCAATATATCATTAATAGTTAAGTATTATGCAATTTTGTCTAGTACGCATTTTGTCCAACAAGCACAAAATAAATAAAAATTTAATAATATAGCAATTTGTATTGCGTTATGAACGAATGGCAATATGGTCAATTTGCTTATTGGACAAACTGCTAAATAACCCTCAGACAGCTTCTGACGAAGAAATCAAATCAAATATTATTAGACTGATTGAGTAATCAACGAACTGCACCATATACATTTGAAGAACCGCATTATCGTTTATTAAGAGTTGAGATATTAGTCAAAAGACTGCCTATCGATAATATAACAATAAGATCACGGTTAGTTTACGCAGTAATGGATATAAAATGGCGTTTGTAGCGAAGTTTGCTCAGCCTTTTTTAACCAACCAGCTAATTTAGCAACGTCCACCGCGGTCATTGGTCACTTGGATGGGTGACCGCTAGTGACATTACTACTGAGCGCTTCCGTGCTTCGGAGGGTTTGTTAAGTCATCAATCCTGGTTGTTGTCTTAGGATGGTTGTCGTTATAGCTGGTGGTAGGACATTTTGTAAATGACCGCCTGGCTAGCTACCATCCTCAAGAAGAAAATCTATCACCAAGCACCTAACGGTGTGTTCAGGCAGCTGTCCTTGAGAACCAGTAAGTTTAAGTTAGCCTGAACAACATCTTCAACCACATCATCACTTACCTTCAAGTCAGATGGTGGTCAAAAACAAGCATATAAATTGTAAACAAAATATATATGTATATATGTGTTCTTCTCATGACAATTAGAATATAGATACTGTAGTATATTTATGTAGGTAGTCATATTAATTGTGAGTAGAATAAGTTAATGTAGACTTGAAAAAATCAGTGTTCAACCAACTAGCCTGTGTTTCACTACAGATTCAAACATGATGTATGTTTAAACAGCAACTTTAAAACTTGTACAAAAACAATCAAAGTATGTAAAGCTAATTGGTCCCACATCACATAACTGGCCTCACGTACTGACTTATAAAGCGATACAATACTGCGGACAAGCTAACGAAGCCAGTTAGCATAACAATATTCGTGTCCCGACATTGTTTGTAAAACTATAGTTATTACATGTCACTACAGTTTTCACACGGATTCCCTTGCTGTTTAGTTTTTTTATGAGGTGACGAAGTACGCTCCTTTGCCAATAACAGATTCATTTTGTTACCAGTGCACTGCGCCTATCACCCCGTGACATACAGTTATGTATATCTCATGTACCTGTAATTTCATAAGCTGGCTGTAAATTTCTAGTACTGGCTCTCAAGTACTGTTGCTGGAACTCACTTTTATGTGCCTGGCGATAGATTTTCTGCTTGAGAGTAGTAGGTAGCCAGGTGGGCATTCGAAAAATCATCCTTTCAATCGGCATCCGAATACTTGAGTGTAGACTGTGAAAGAAATTTAATTGAAATTCTTAAAATGTGATTAGTGTCTCCAAAAACATAATGACGACGCTATTGTTGATAAAACACAGTTGAGAATTACACAGAGCCGGATCGTCCACTGCTGAGCACAGACTCCCTTATTAAGAGGGTATTTGCCATAATCCCCACGCTTGGCTGGCGGCTTTGAGATCGCAGGGTAAGATGGTAGTTCTTTAAAAGGCGCTGCTGCCCACCTTCCACTATTTTTCCCTTAGTCGCCTCTTACGACACCCACGAGATGATATGAGGAGGTGCGATTCAAACCCAGCACACCACGGGGAGTTTATGTGTAGCGGCAGAGAAAATAGCAGATATGTGTACACTATGTATTAAAATACTTTAGTGTAATAAAAAATTACAGAGCAAACTCAGATTATTATGTTATTATTATGTAAAGTACAACCACAGCGTTTTCTAAAATAATAACATCAGCTTGTATCTTATTCAAGGCAAATGTTATGTGAACTGACATATGATATACTTAATTATAATATTATACGTTTTGAACAGTACATATTGAAAACAAGTATCGTTGAAATATTATCAAATTTGCTTTGTTATTCATCAAATAAAATCAGAGACATGCAAATAGCGTTCCAAATTTATAAGTTTCTCAAAAAAATACTGTTGCTAATAATCTTTTCTTACGTGATATGAAATTCCAAAAAAATATTTATAACGCGTCATGTGGCAAGTATATCTTGATTTCATAACTCAGAATGAACACAGACAAACACACCTGCATTCAATTATATTGCTCCGTGGCTGTATGTAAATAAACTTTTGCCTCGGGGCGTGTGCACATATTAAAAAGCTTTGTTAGACTTCAACGTATGTTCTGACATCTTTTTCGTTGCAACTGAGCTAGTCTAATCTCGCCTCATGTCAAGGTCTTGTGTTAAAGTTTATATTATTTTGCCTTTGGAGAATTCAACACAGAAAAATAAATAATAACTGTTTACATTTTGAGTAACATAATAGTATTTTGCCTTTATTTTGACCTTATAAGGTTGCTGCTCCGAATTCATATTGGATTATCTGTTGATTTTCATAGTATTGTTATCATGTATAGCTGATAATGTAGCAAGAATATTTGAGATTATAAAATTTGTAAGTTCTCAAAAAAAAAACAGGTGCACCATAATTCTCATGCTGTTTCTTATGCACACAGGCATCAAAATCATGTACTTTATCAGCCGGATCGTCCACTGCTGAACACAGCCTCCCCTATTTAGGGGGTATTTTCCATAATCCCCACGCTTGGCAGGCGGCTTGGGGATCGCAGTGTAAGATAGAAGTTCTTTAAGAGGCGCTGCTGCCCACTTTCCAAAATTTTTCCCTTAGTCGCCTCTTACGACACCCACGGGATGATATGGGGAGGTGTAATTCTACTAAAATCATGTAAATTGATGCAATTTTTTTCAAGGATTGCTGCCCTATCACACTGTTAGGTTTTGGGAGATATATTTTCTACTTGATGGTAGTAGCTAGCCATGCGCGTAATAGTATTATGCCTTTCTACCATCCCAAAACAGCGGAATGGAACCATGAACCTGCGACACGGCAGTCCATAGCTATAACGGCTTCTCTATAAATACTATATAAGCGTGAGGGATTTATTTTATTTTACCTTGTAAATTATCTTTAATCAGTAATGTACCAGGTTTACGTCTAATATAGTTTTCTGGTATAGTATAGAGCTCCGCCGCTAAGTCACAAAAACCATTATAGGTACAAAATCAATTAAAGTATTTCACCGCTATGCAAGTCCATTCGTTTGTTTTAATTTAAAGACTCTACAAACGGTCTCCAATCATAATTTATGTGCTATACACAGCAGTCGCGCCAAAGATTTACTCCTTTCCTTTCTGCAGCTAAATTTATTGTCTGCATCATTAAAAATCTTGGCAGTTGAGCGTCATAAACTTGAAACTTTATACCGTCATACTATATTTAAAGGATATTGATTATTAAAACAAAGGAAAAGCATGAAGCGAGCGCCTCGAGACAAAACTTCATTTGCATTTTGCGTTTCAGTAGATGGACACCGTCATTTTGCCAAATGACTCGAAGAGACAATATTGACAAAAGATTTTTGCTCAGTAATGCAGAAAATATGCAAAACGAAACGCAACGTGCTACCAGACTACCAGTTTTATCTTTGTGTGGTCTGGTAACAAAATTCCCAATGAAAAAATACGGTTAATGAGTGAGAAACAAAGATCTTTAAGGTTAATTTTATTGGTTGCAATTGTAGCTTTATTTTCGTTAATTCACGTTGTATTGTGGTTATTAGCATGTCTTTTGTCGGAAGGGGAAAGCAAACAGTTTGCAGCAATTTGTTTACTGATGCTAATTTTGAAATTAACGTCGTGAAATACAAGAAACGTGCTTGGCACGCAGACCACCGTGGAGGCTGGAATACATACATATGCCGTATATGTTGGTGTGTATATATAAACATTGGCAAATTCTATTGTTATGAAAACTACTCCATCTGTACCTTTGTGTTACTTATATTTGTTAGAAGTTACATGCATATGCTCAAGGTCTATCGATAAGTGCATACAAAGTTTAATGACTTTGGTATAACTATTCGTGTACTTTTTATAGGCTTACGTTACATCTGATGTAAATATCTCTCTCAACTCTCAAAATTGTTCTGGAACTTTTATTTTAGTTTACATAATATATATTTTTCCTGGTGCCTCAATAGACCAACAGTGGCATAAAGAATCGGAAACAAAACGTGTGACCCTAGAATATTCGATTCCCATTCACAGTATGAAGAGTAAAACTGCCACGATCTTTTTTTTATATTTCACTAATGTTTCAAGTGTATGTTCATAATAGTAATCTGGTCGAAGGTGGACATTAGACACCAAGAATGCATGGGAATGGCTCACAAGATCAGCTGCTGGTGCACACTATGAGGTGCTTCTTAACAAATTTTTCTTTATTTATACATTTGATGAAATGTGGTTGATTTCCATTACCTTTTCTAGGACATCTACGCGTAAGCTGGCTCTTTTGCATACTCACCTTCAAACTGAAAGGTCCTGAGATTAGTTGCCGTATCGGACAAGTTTTGTTGGTTTATAGCACTGCTCTTTTGCCAATGTAGTATATGTTTAATTACTTTGGAACTATATTTTCCATACGATATTTCATTAAGTACTTAGATACAATATCTTCTGTGAAATATTTTCCTTTCCTCTTCTATGGACGTAACTTCAAGCATTTGCAGTATACGGAAGTTTCAATTTAATTACGTTTAACCGTTACTGTAACTACTGGACTCTCATCGTCTCGGCATTAATCATTGCCTCAGCTGATTTATGTGATAATTCTATGGGATATCTATCTCTTCGTTGATAGAGATGCGTCTCAAGTATTCAAATATTTTCGCTGTTGTGAGCGTTGTGACATTTAGATTAAACTGATTTATCTTTCTGTATTCAGTAAACAATTCAATATGTTCTAGGCATACAAGTACCTCCGTTTACTCAAGCACTTTTAATATAATCTTGAAATTTATTTCGATAACTAACTTCTCTTAAATAAAGGCATGAATAAAATGTATTCTCCTTTTAATATGACAATGACATAGATGTTACTTTAAGATATTCATTGTAACGCTTATTTATCAGTTAAGTCATCAATTAGCCTACCTTCAAGAACTGTTGAATAGTAATTTCACTAAGTACGTTACTACATTAAGGTAGCTTATAGAATTTACATACATACATAAAATCACGCCTCTTTCCCGTAGGGGTAGGCAGAGACCACAGATTTCCACTTACTACGATCCATAAATATCTCTTCCGCTTCATCTACACTCATCAATACTCATCAATACATGAGCGTCGGTTTAGGGTACTCTTGACCTGGCCTTTTTTCAGAACGTCTTCAATCTAAATTCGGAACGTTCGCCTAGGTCTTTCCCTTCGAACACTTCCGTTAACTTGTACCATGTATATATGTTTAGTCATTATCATATGATTCATTATCTCCACATGTTCAAACCATCTTAACATACCTTCCTCGATGTTTGTCACTACATCCTCATTCACACTATATATAGAATTTTAACAAAAAACCATAGATTGTACAATCTTTGTTTTTTTAAGGCTATTATTTTTTAATATTATTTTCGAAACTGTTTTTCGTTAGGCACACTGACAAATGGTAGTGGTCTGGAGCATCTAGACTGCCTGTGGGCCTGCAACGGCCATTAGGTAGCCTAAATGCTTTCGTTATAGTATTAGTTGTAGTGTTTTACTTAATTTTAGTGTTTTGCTGTTGCGTTTTATCCTGCTTTATCTAATTTAAATATAGTACTATATTCTGTCTTGTGACAACATTTGTTCTAAAACTTTTATACCAATTTACAAAAGTTAAGTACAAAAGATTTAGAACAAAAAATTGTATATAACTAAATAAAACACGACAGCTACCACAACAAAGGTATTTAGGCTACCTAATGGCCGTTGCAGGCCCACAGGCAGTCTAGATGCTCCAGACCACTACCATTTGTCAGTGTGCCTAACGTTAATGTGTTTTCGAAAATAATATTTATAAAACATAGCCAAAAAAAATACTGTTAGAAACATAATAGTTAATCATAATGTTAGACATATTATATAGAAGTTAAACATAATGTTAGAAAGCAGGTTTTTTTTGTTATGTAGTGATGAGACGGATAAGTCACTCGCCTGATGGTTAGTAGTGTCACCTTTCTCCTTCTGCTTGATACTGCACTGCGCCCAACCAGTTATTATGTCTCATTCGCCCATCAATTTCAATTGATTGCCAGTTATTATAAGTAAACTATTACTACTAGCCTACTTTTTTTACCGGTTGTATGCCTTTATAGATAAAACACTACAAACTATATACACCTCTACAGCTACTACACTGAAAGCGTTTAGGAAACCCAAAGTCCATTGCAGACCTACAGGTAGTCCAAATGCTGCAGCCCGTTACCAGTTGGCAGCGTTGCCAGCTTCCATTAAAATCTTTAATTTTAAGATTTGGGTGAGTTTCATTGATTTTATTTGTACCATATTTTAAGCAATAAACAGCTGTAACGTTTTAATCTATTTCATGCGCTCGATAATTGAGATCTTATGCTGCTGCAATATAAACTCGTCAAAAACTATTTCCGCTTCGCTACAATGGCGTTCAGACATCTCGTCGGCTTAGCAGGAAATTTAGGCGTACCTAAATAAAGACTAATTGAATTGGTCTAATAAATAGTAGTATGTTATAGGGATCTCTATTGAATCACATTTGTCATGAATTCACCATCTTTGTCCACAAAAGAACATAATATAATGTATATACCTCCAATATAATTGTTTTTTTTATCCATAATATAGAATAGGCTGATGCAGAAAAGTTTTAATACAATATAAATGAAAAATATAATTTAATACAATAAATAAAGAGATGGTAGGGATATCACTGTAGTCACATTTTTCCTTTCATTAATTCAATGCCAGGGGGCTATAAAATGTGCTAAAATAACAATCACACCGTAAAGTCAAACGCAATTTAATACAGTGTTTATAATTTTTCCTCATTGTAAAAAGGTATTTTGCTGTTAATTATACTGTCTTAAACTTTATTCGGTATATAAAGTCTTATAGTGTGAAAATAATTATATTTTTATGTTTTTTGAAACTTGAATCGAACGATCCCCTATGCGAAGTGAAAGGTATGTAACATGTACATAATAATAAACTTCTGCAAATATAAAGTTATTAGGCCGTACGTAGGAAATGGAAAATAATTCAAGATAGTACATATATAACGGAAATGTGGTCGAAGGTGTTGACAGGCTTAACCTAGAATTACTGGATCTCTAGGACAGCTGCCGGAACACACTGCAAAGTGCTTGGCGACAGTTTTTCAACTTGAGGGTGGGCGCTAGCCAGACGGGCATTCGCAAAATACCCTTCCATCATGCGGAATGCCATTCTTTTAAACGTCTTGTAACAATATTTAACTTTTTTTTAAGCACTGATGGCTCAGTGGCATTGGCTATGGTCTGCCGCGCAGCAGGTCTATTGTTCGAACCCCGCCGCAGGCTTGAACTTCACTGCATGGTGGAAGGGCATTTCGCGAATTCCCGAAAGGCTAACTACCACCCTCAAATAGAAAATCTGTCGCCAAGCACCTAACGATGCGTTCCGGCAGCTGTCCTTGACAACCAGTAATTCTAGGTTTAGCCTGTTAACATCTTCGACCACATCATCACCTACCATCAGGTGAGATTGTGGTCCAAGGCTTAACTATTACTTATATATGATGAATAAAGTTATTATTATTATTAAGAATATTACAATAAAATCACTTAACAACAGGCAAGAGTGTGCTTACTATATCGAAGCGCTCGTAGCTAAGTTATCGTAGCCGTCCTTGACCGATCAGCTAAGTTATATAATGTCTGCCGCGGCCATGACTTGGATTGAAGGTTTTGGATGGATGACCGTTAGTGACATTTATACTGAACGCTTCCGTACTTCGGAGAGCACGTTAAGCGGTGGGTCCCGGTTGTCGTCTTAGGATGGCAGTCGTTATAGCATGGTGGTAGGGCATTTTGCGAATTCCCGCCTGGCTAGCGACCACTCTCAAGTAGAATATCTATCGCCAAACACCTAATGATGTGTTCCGGCAACTGTCCATGAGAGCCAGTAATTCTAGGTGAGCCTTAACAACATCTTCGACCACATCATCACTTACCATCAGGTGTGATAGTAGTGAAGGGCTAACCTATAACAGGTATAAAAAACTTCCGATTCATCCACTGCTGGACATAGCCTCCCTTATTTCGAGAGGCGGTAGGGGGTTACAATAATACCCTTGCCATGCGGCTTGGGGATCCCATTGTAAGATATCAGTTCTTCAGGCGCTGCTGGCCCATCCTCTGGTATTTTTCTTTTAGTCTTCTCTTACGACACCTACAGGAAGAGAAGAATGGGATGCATTACAAGCCCGGCACAGCACGGGATCGTATTAATCTTCGTGGTTCTAATACAATATTTTTTTAAAAATAGAACATTCTTCTAACTTTAACTTATTAGGAACCGGCTAGGACACTCGTTATATTTACCGGAAAGGTTCCTAATAAGGTAATATGGATAAAACTCGCAATAATTTTCAAAGGTAAGATGCCTCTCACACTTAAAAAAGGTAAATGAACTAGTGGGAGCCGCTGCCACTCAAGCACCTTCTTGTGACTTCCGTTTTTGGTTTTAGTAGGTTGTGGTATTAAGGAATTACTATTTTTTACTCTCTTTTCAGTCAACATAAGAAAAATCTTCACAATCGAAAGATTCAATAAAAAGCTATGCAAGGTAATATGATTTCAAAGCAGTGATGGCTCAGTGGAATTAGCTATGGACTGCCACGCACCAGCTCCATAGTTCGAATCATGCTGCGGGCTTGAGCTACACCACATTGTGGAAGGGCATTTTCCGAATGCCCGCCTGGCTAGCGACCACCCTCAAGTAGATAACCTGTCGTCAAGCACCTTACGGTGTGTTCCGGCAGCTGTCCTTGAGAGCCAGTGAAATTAGAGGCACATGAGACTTAACAACTATGTCTCAAAGCGACGGGCACAGGCTGCAATTCACCGTTTACATCGAAATGCATCTGTTATAGGCAGAGGTTAGTCCACTTACATCAGGTGGGCCTCGGGCTTGTTCCGCCACAATAAAAAAAACACAAATATGCATATGAGAGACATTCGTCAACCCGAGAATCTTCCGCCCTTTTTGATCATAGATTAAACATAAACATTTCAACACAATTTTGAAACCTCATCCTAAACAAATTACATTTAATTACTATCGTGCCAATATTTGATTCACTTCGTGCTAATTCGTTTCATGTTTAATTTCATACTTATTGCGCTCAATAATTCATTTCGACTGCTTTTGATTGAACTAATAATCTTTATAACGATTAAAACACCTTTCGTTTCGTTACGTGATTTATTATGATTACCATCGTGAGTAATCTGCAAGGTCTATTTTAATTTCATGAACGTACTTGTATATAGAATACTAGCATGGTATAGTCATGTCATGAGGACGAAAAGAATATATAGGTACCTACAAATGGGTGAACAATGTCAAAAGACTTTTTTTTTGTTAGGTTATTGTGATGGAACAAGCACGAGCCCCACCTGATGATAAGTGGACTAAACTCTGCCTATAACAGATGCATTTCGTTTACGACGAACTGCACTGCACCCGTCACAGTGAGACGTACAGTTGTTAGGTCTCATGTGTGTGTAATTTTACTGGCTCTCAAGGGCTGCTGCCGGAACACACTGTTAGGTGCTTGGCGACAGATTTTCTACTTGAGGGTGTCCCTAGCCAGGCGGGCATTCCCAAAATGCCCTTCCACCATGCTGTGAAGCTCAAGCCCGCGGCGGGATTCGAACCATGGCCCTGCTGCACGGCAGTCCATAGCCAAAGCCACTGAGCTATCACTGCTTCGCATATAGAAGAGATAGAGGAAGGCCAAAGAAAGTATAATATGGCAATCATGCACATGACTATAATTTTTTCTCTCCTTAATTTGCAACTTTGTAAGGTATAATATGTTTTTTTATGCATGTGATTTATGTGATAAGTGATGATGTGGTCGAATATGTTGTTCCGGATAACCTATAATAACTGGCTCTCAAGGACAGCGGCTGGAACACACCGTTAGGTGCTTGACAGATTTTCTACTTGGTGGTAAGCTAGCAAGGCGGGCGATCGCAAAATGCCCTACCACTACGCGAAGACTGCGTGAAGGATATGTGTGAGAAAAGATTACGCATGTGGGATGGAAACAAAAATGGTTCTTGCAGCCTTACTGAGCGTAGGATAAGGGCAGGATTATGAATAAGAATGTAACAACTACTTGCTTGCGTCACTCATGAAGTGATGGAAATATTGCCCACTTGATGATAAGCGACACGCAAGTATATTCATTATTAGCGTTAATTCTTATGCCTCATTTGCCAAGTAAGATCATAGCAAAAATAAAAATTACAAAAAGACTCTTCCAGCACAAGATGAACGATTTTAGTGTTCAAAACTAGCAGCAAAATCTGTATTAGCTGCGAGCGTAGGTAAAAAAAAAATACCTTAAAACCATTCGTGGCTCTTAGTACGACTATCGCGTACAAAATTTTCAGTTAGGTATAATTATAATTTTAATCAAATGTACCATTTAATGCATGTATTTTCTTCCTACAACGCGTTATATGCATTAATAATTAAAGGCAATAGTTACAGATAAATACTTTTAAATTACACTGAACTTTTTCAGTAACAAAATTCAATTTGCCAATACCTGTACCTGTAATTTAGTCAACATCATTTCCATGTTAATTGCAACAAATTAACGTTTATTTCTTTTATAGTGGTAAAGTATGGTGGGCAACTTGTTACATTTAATGCCTACCTATCTCAGGCGGGTAGGCATTAGCTGTACTGGCTTAATGTTAATCTGTGGCATCCATAGTAACTATTTCATTGACTGTGGGAAAGTATAACAGTATGGAAACTTAACGAAAACTGTTTGAGTGAATTTAAGTAACGTTAAAAAAATTCGTATTTGACCTACGCTGAGCATTGATCTATGTTGTTTATCTTTTTTTTTTAAGTTATTGTAACGGAACATGCTCGAGGTCCCACTGATGTTAAGCGGACTAAGCTCTGCCTATAACAGATGCACTTCGTCACAAGTCACGAATTGCACTGTGCCCGTCACCTTGAGACATAGTTGTTAAGTCTCATGTGCCTGTAATTTCACTGGCTCTCAAGGGCTGCTGCTGGAACACACCGTAAGATGCTTGGCGACAGACAGAGAGGGGGTCGCTAGTCAGGCGGGTATTCGCAAAATGCCCTTCCACCATGCGGTGAAGCTCAAGCCCGCGGCGGGATTCGAACCATGGACTTGCTGCGTGACAGTCTATAGCCAATGCCACGGAGCCATCACTGCTTCAGAGTGATCATCTATTATGCTGACGCAGTGAATATTTAACTATACATAAAATTATATATAGAGTCTCATCATGTGTTTTGGGGTGAAGTTGCTGTTGTTAGAAAAAAAGCTTAGTGTTGGTCAAATGGCTCCTATTTAATTCGTTACCTGAGTATAAGAATAGGTGGTACTTTAACTCTGATTTGTATGGATTCCATATTGCCCAATCAGTGCGATGTTTCTCGATCATATGCTTAAAGAGTCAAGACCTCCTGATGATGCTAAGTACAGGTAAACGCTTCTTACGTGTCGAAAATTCTTCTGATTGGGCTATGTAGCGTATATGAGTCATATACGCTACATAGCCATATACGCTACATATCATATAATATGACATCACTTCGATTTAGCAAGAATTGTCACAAGATATATTTTTAAGTGTTTTCAAAAATATTTTTTTAATAATATCTGAACATATGTATTATTTGGTATTTAATGTGCGCGATAAAATAAGAGAGATGACGCCGAGTCCCTTGATCCTCACCAGCTGGAAGAAACTCTACTACTGATTATTATGTCCTTTATTTTGAATGTTTGCTTTGCGTCATCTTTAAAACTGGTGACTAATTCAAAATCCGTAGGATTGTTGCTAACCAAACTATTAAAATCTTTTAGCCAGCTTGCAAAAAATTGACTTTCATTTTCTGTCAAAACGTAGTTGTATGATGGGATGCGCTAACTAATTTAATATTTTTATTTGTGCAATAACGTATGCTCTGCGTATTACATGAAAAAATAATACGAGAGGATAAATTATAGTCATGTGCGGAATTCGAACCCGCGTGATATTCATACGATGGTTAAAGAAAGAGAGGAAGAATTAGAGTTATGAGCCATTGTCATGTTAGCTTAGTCGGTCAGAGCATACCCCGGCTGTAGGGTGGATGACGCGGGTTCAAATCCCGCACATGACGTTTTCCTCTCGTAAATTTGTAATTTTGTAATGTACTAACCATTTTTTTCCGCAGACGTAGTAAAAGTTTTCTGATAAGTAAGAGATGAATAATATTTTTATATTCTATTTTCTTCTTCTATTTCTCTTCTATTATAAGACGATTAAACATTTTTACTTTGAACATTTCCACTTGATCATTTCTTCTACATTTATACTGTGCATGCGATATTACGTGAAGCGATCATTACAGTCTGTATGTTTGTTTTGCGCGATCTCGGAAACCGGTGATTATCTTGAAACCCGGGACCGACGTGGATGCTCAACCTGTTGAAGCCTCGCAACTTGCAATTGGCTTGTAGAACACTGTTTGGCTTGCACAGTAATTAACGTAAAGAAATTCTACATATACATAGCGTTTTTTAATGAATATTTAATATTTAGTGGGGTGTCCTTAAAATTCATTGTTTTTAAATCTAAATAAGACTTTACAAAATTACAACGATAGGAAAAAATATAAACCAACTAACGCTTCAGTTATTATGGTCCCATGTATAAGAAGCATATCGCTATCTCCCGGGTACAGTTCTAAAATCTGTATTAGCACTAAGAATTCAGTTAATAGATTCATTATCATATTTAGGTGTACTTTGCAGAAAACCTTAATAAAAATAACATATAATTAAAAAATATTGTCAGAAATTATTGAATTAATAATTATTGAAACACTAAAAACACTACACAAAATAAATCTAATGATAATTCGGTCTATATTTCCTGCTAAACAGATGACAGTCAAGCACGATCGAGAGTTAAGACCCCCTGAAGATTCTTCGTGGTTAGTGAGAAACAAAACAAGTTCTTAAATATTTGTTATGTTCACTAAGAACTGACTTTGCATCTAAAAAATCAAACAATTGACTAACCCATGGATCCATCGAGAGATTAAGAAGCTACGCTTTCGCTATCCAACAACCGTCATTGAGAGCCGGTAATTCTATGTTAGCCTGTTTAACATCTTTGATCAAATCATCACTTACCAATCATGTGAGATAGTAGTCAAAGGCTAGCCTATCAGCAATAAATAAGTAGTATAAGCAGGCGTATCTATAGAGAAATTCTTTTATAACACCCAGTTACTATCAGTAGCATACTTTTCCATCTTCATCACTTATAATTGGTGCCAAAAGTCATCGATCCTCATTAACCGTTGACCGATGGCAACGTTGTCTAAAATCACTAACAAGTGACTTCAATTATGATAACAACAAATTCGTTAGAGGTTATTCATCATAGCGTAGTTGATTGGAAGCTCTCTTTGCAATATGTAACCGCGAGACAGTACATAAATTTCTTCTGCTGTATCGATAACGCAGTCATTTATAACGTGTCATGTCATTTATATTACCTATACGAATGCACAGAAAGTTAGTTTTATTTTAAAAATTATGTATGTATGTATTTATGTGGGTTCTTTATTCCACCATAACGTTCTATCGCTATTATTATTTATAAATTCCTTTATTAACAAAATACTATTAACTATGTACAACACTACAGCTAATTAATACAATGTGAACATTTAGACAACCTACAAGTCATTGCAGACTAACAGGCTACGCAGTCCAAACGCTCCAGCCCACTACCAGTTGGCAGCATGATGGCAGCATTGCCCCGTTAAATTGAAATACTGGCACCAAATTGTCTCAACGAATAGAGTCAAATAGCCAGCATATATTGTTTGAATAGATATCGATACTATGTCATTATTTTTTTAACGTTATCCCAAGTTTCGCCAGCTAGTATATTATTTAGAAAAAAAACTGCACATCTTCATCTATTATGGTTGTCAAAAGGACGGCCTTGAAGAGCATAATTCAATACTATATAAGTAATTTATTAAATAAAACTGATCACTAAAATTTAAAAAAACAAGACTAAAAACACGACTGCCCATGGAAAAACCAGTAATGTGTGAGTTATTTCTCCCAGCGGACTATTCTTTGGAAGACTTCTTAATATAAGAGGTCTCCCGACTACAATGAAACACAAATAACTTGATTTTCACATTTTAATTAGTTTTTGGCAATGCAATAGTTTTTCAAACTATTACTCTGGTGACGGACGCAGTGCAATTCGTGACTTGTGACGAAATGCATCTGTTATAGGCAGAGGTTAGTCCGCTTAAAATCAGATGGGCCTCGAGTTTGTTCAGTCACAAAAACATTAAAAAAAAATAGTATAGATACCACGGAGAAATGAAGTCTCTGGGATGGGTACCTATTATTAAGTTTAAATATACTTCAAATGGAGATGTTTTTCTGACAGGAAAATATCTTATACACATATCAAATCATCAGGGTGTCCAAAAGCCCACGTTCTGTGTGTTTCCGGTCGTATCTATATAGGGGCAAGCCTATTGTTGTCTACACGGCCTAGTGTAATACTAGCCTGCTATGAAGGGCATTTTTCGATAGTTCGCCTGGCTAGCTCTCGTGTAGAAATTGAAGTTTTTTAGTTTTTCGCTAATATCTTTAAATCAGTGCGTCTCGTAGAGAAAAGGGTCTTCTACGTTATGAAAGCTAATATCCTACAGCTTTTGTGTTATACACTTTTTTAAAATCCTAATGAGCTTTCGAGTATCACGCTCCGAATAGTGAAAATAAATGTTTTTGAGCGTGACGTTTCATATATTGTATAACATGATGTTGAAAACTATAAATTAGATAATTTATTGATACTAAAATATCTAATTTATAGGTTTCAAATCTATCGCATAAGCTGGGAGAAGAGGTGAAACCCCCTTAGTAGCGGGGATTTTTAGTATGTTTGGCCTCTGGGCATCATGAACACATTCCTGAAGAAACTGCTTAGGTTCCAGCTCACACACTCTACACCTGCTTTGTTAAGTGGACTAGTATGACACTTTTTATAATAATTGTAAGCGGATTAGTGTTGTTTTTTACTCTTTTAGTAAAAGTTGTGTTACTGTTTCCCAGTATCGTTTGCGATCCTAGATGTAGCAGTATAGCTACTGGCAAAATAGCTTCATAAGTCAATTAAGGTTTTGTTAGATTTTGATGGACAAATAACGGGTGAGCTTGCCGGCATTGCTTTCAATAACACCAATGACTAAGTGGAAATCGTATAATTAATTTTGTTCACTTGCATGGAAATTGAACTCTTGATTCTTTGTGCTCGTTGTAAAATGTTGGTAGCTACTACGCTCGCGACTTACTTAAGTATGAGTTTTTATTTATATCAAATTTGTAAGGTTATTGAAAATATTGAAAATGTAAAGACTTTCTTCTAAAAACTAACTATAAAACTAGAAGAATACTAGAAAAGTAAAACCGGAAAATCTATAGTAGGTATGGATACGCAGGGTAGTCCTTATCTAAGTTTTGTAGGTCTATGTAATAGGTAATATAGGTATACTATACTTTTCGTCACTCGTGACGAAATGCGTCTGTACTGCAGAAGTTTCCGTCTTATTAAAATCAGATCGGCCTCGTGTTGGTTTGGCGTCGTGCTTGTTTTGTCACAAACCCATATATATTTTTTTATATTGACAGAAAATTTAGTTTTCTTGGAATGTCGTAATGACTTGAATTTTAATAACCTTTTCCACGCTAGGGGACAAAAAGCACTTTTCCACGATTTCAAATTATAAACAACACTTTTCCGAACTAGTGAGGGGAGAACACATTTTGTATGTATATCCTACATCGTTATCTCATAAAACGAAAATTAAACGCTTCGTAATAAAAACCTAAAGCTACTTTCATTTTATAACGTCCAGAACAAAACATTTAAGTTCTAAAGAAAATTTGAGTACTGCTATAAATATAAAAATAATCTGCTAGCTATTAAAGGGTAGTTTAGGAATCGTATGAATCAATACTTTATAATTTATGACGGTTCTTGTTACTGATACACTTTGTTGCCAGCCTTAAGGGCCCCGTACATCCTTGTCGATGCAAAATGTCAATATTTTACAATCTAAGTAAAATATGGACCACTGACTTTACGGATCGTAATTATTAAAAAATAGATTTCGTTTTATTGTGCGGTAGATAAATATTCATTGAAAAATAAATTCCATTATCTAAGATGCTGCAAAAGCCGTTATTGAGTTTTTTTTATGCTTGATAGGTTAGCCTTTGACCACTATCTCTCCTGATGGTAGGTAGGTACGTGATGATATAGTTGAAGATGTTGTTCAGGCTAACCTAGAATCGGCTCTCAAGAATAGCTGCCGGAACACACTGATACAGGCGGGCATGCGCAAAATGCCCTTCCACCATGCGTGAAGCTCAAGCCCGCGGAGGGATTCGAACCATAGACCTGCTGCGCGGCAGTCCATAGCCAATGCCACTGAGCCATCACTGCTTTTCTTCTTGTAAATATTATCAGAACTTAATCGAGATAACAAGTATAAATTAATTAAAAAAGTAAAAAACACGAATGCAAATTATTTAGTTTTGTTAAACGTTTTATTGAACATAAAACTGTAAGTTATATTTTTATGGAATCGTGTTTAAAAGCCCTTCATTTTGATACCCCACTATACGATAGGATTGGTAGAAAAAAATATATAAAAATATATTTATGTACCTAGTGCCACTTGCGCTGTCAATACGAATCTAACGATATATCTTATATTGAAATCGTTTAGATGTAATGGTGGAATAAAGAAACTCACAAACATACATACATGTGGGAGATAAAATACTATCTCATATTTTTTCGAATAGTATTAATCTGTGGTTGTATTTTATAGTAAGTAATCTGTGGTCAGATCTATGATTAAGGTCTATGTTTAAAAGACGTGCAACTGACTAATCGTTGTATTCTCTCTGTTAATTTGTCTCAAAAGTTGTGCAGTTGACTTGTTGTTGACTACTGACGAGACCGGCTCTACTATAAATACGGCCACACGAGCTATCGACAGAACCTATGATAGGTGGCAGCGGGTCAGCCCTAAGCTGACAGTAGCACCTGCCTCACAGGTGACTCCCGCTCCTCTCCCAGCTAGGAACGCGTGGTCAAAGCCACCGAGCATGGTTAAAACCATCGCTCCCACCCGCGCCCCGGCCCGCGCACCCGTCCCCGCCCGTACCGCGGCCCCTGCCCGCGCACCGGCCCCGGTCCGCGCGGCACCCCCGGCACCTCCTGCCCTCATTCCACGCGCCGCACCTCGCGTCGCCCGGCCCGTGGCCCCACCTCCTATGCCACTGATGGACTCCTCTCTTCAAGAGGATATAGCGCTAGTCAGCGACCTTGCTATGTCCATCAATATAGATGAGGTCCGTGCTCTAGCACGCAAGATGCACTCCGCACAATCACCTGCGGAAGTCATCCAATACACGCTGGAACATGCCAGCCTTCTTAGCGCTCTAAAGCGCTTCGCCCCCCAAACTCCCCCTCAGTACACCCACTATGGGTAGTACAACCTTACGAACGACACCGCGCTCAGTTTCGTTAGCGTCCTTCAACGCTAACGGCCTCTTCAGACAACGTGACCTTGTACACGACTTTTGTAATACCCACCTGATCGACATTATATGCGTGCAGGAAACCCTACTAAAACCGGGGAAGGCGAACCCCAGGTTTGCCAATTTCAGAACGGTACGTAATGATAGAGTGACCGGTCGTGGAGGAGGCACTCTCATCTATTACAAAAGGTCCCTGCACTGCATCCCCATACCTACCCCGACTCTCACTACTATGGAAGCATCTTGTTGCATGCTAGCCATGACGGGTCATCAACCCCTAGTCATAGTTTCCTGTTACCTACCTTGTAAAAAGCGTATCGCCCGCGCTGACTTAGTAGCACTTTTCTCACTAGGAAGCGCCGTCCTTCTGATCGGTGACTTCAACAGCAAACACGTCCTGTGGAATTGTAATGTCAACAATTCTAACGGTGTTGACCTTGAAAGCCTAGTCGCTGACTTAAACTTTGACATAATAGCTCCACTCGAGCCCACTCACTACCCCTACTTCGACCACGGCCGTCCCGACTTACTCGATATGGCTCTTTTCAAAGGCGTAACACTTCAGCTACGCTCTATGGAGGTGTGTCACGAATTAAATTCTGACCACCGCCCCATAATACTGCGACTAGGCCCCGACCCAACATCTGACGTACCCTGCCCGACCAAGACGATAGTGAACTGGAAGCTCTTAGGTGAATCCCTAAAGGCTATCAGCTCACCCGACCTTGACAAAATCCCTGACGACATTGTGACTAAAGATGACGTATCCCTCGCTATCGACTCTTTCACTAATCACCTCTCCACCGTAGTAGGTGCATCCGCAAAGGAAGTCATAGTGCCGGACGACCGGCGCCTTGTCATTCCAGCGGATGTGAGACGATTAGTGACTAAGAGTAAAGCAGTGACCCGACATTACGACTCCTACCCAAGCAAAGTAAACAAAACTCGGAAACGCCACTTTGAACGCATGGTTGAAAGTCGCATGTCCGAGTTGCGTGATCAGAGCTGGGGCGACAAACTTTCAAACCTCGTGCCGAGCCACCAGGCCTACTGGCATCTCGCACGAGGTATGAAAGGTGTCGGACAAAGCGACATGCCCCCCCTATACAGACCTGTCCCCCTCGTCCCAGCGTTCTTTGACGAAGACAAAGCTGAGTGCCTAGCCGACAGCCTAGAGGCTCAATGCTCCCCCAATGTCGATCACGTAGACCAAGCTCACCTCGATACGGTGGACGCTGAAGTCGAACGTAAAAGCTCTGTGGTCATCTCTGAACTCCCCCCACTCACCCCAGTATCCTTCGCTGAGGTGACGAGACTGATCAAGGACCTCAAACAACGTAAAGCCCCCGGTGCCGACGGCATCTCAAACAAGGTTCTTAAAACCCTCTCCCCCCCTCTCATTCATCTCCTAGTCAGCATCTTAAATGCGGCTATGAACCATTGTGTGTTCCCTGACACCTGAATAGTGGATTGCGTTACTTGACTTTAGCCAGATGAGCATTTTGCGAATGCTAACAGTGTGTTCCAACAGTCTTCGAGAAAGAAGTGAAATTACAGGCAATATGATACTTTACAACTGTGTGTCCCACGATGATAAGTGCAGTGCAGTTCGTCACTTGTGACGAAATGTAAAACATCTATTATAGGCAGAGGTTACTGTTTACTATGAGGTGGGCCTCGAGCATGTTCCGTCATGATCCCATAAAAAAACCTTATAGTAATGGGACCTTGAAACCAGAAAATTAATATACATTTTACGTCTTATAGTGTGTAATAAGTTTCATTTATGACATCCAAGGAGAATGTGGAATATAGGCCTTATATTTTATAAGGGTAGAAATAATGTATCGCTCGCATAAGGTAGGACGCTATCATGATGGAACAAGCACGCGGCCCACCTGGTGTTAAGAGTAGAGTTCACGGAGCGCTTTCCATACAAATGTAGTTTCGTCATATTTTAAATACCAAGTGTTCAAACTCGGTGAAGTTTTGTGTGCATATTGCTGAGTAGTATCTAGCTTCTGGTTTGCCAGTTTTTCGATGTATTATTTATTATATCCCTAAATTTCAAAATAACAACTCTATTCAAACGAATTATTTTTGAAAATACATACTTAATTGAACGGAAATCTGGCAAAACAAGAAGAATATATATCGCTATGTAGTTGCTAAGTAATGGGTAACTAAACAGTGTTTAAGTAATGCTTAAATATTTCTTACTTATAAACGCTACATAGCACCTGTTTAGCTAAGCAATGGATAATGAGGTCGAACGTATTTTAAACTGACAACATTGTACTAAAAAGTATTATGAATGACCTAAATGGCCAAATAGCATGTATCTAGTGCTTTTTTTTTTTTTTTTTTTTTTTTTTTTTTTTTTTTTTTTTTTTTTAGGGAGGACATAGATGCTGTCTACCGCTAAGCGGACGTACAGCTCCACCGGACTTTGGGCGAGGGGAGGCCCTCTTATAGCCCAGGAGGAAGAAGCGCTGAGGGCACTTCTTCTGAGACGGGCGTATAAGGCGAAAAGCGCCTTATACCTCCGTCTCCTGCGGGCGCCGAAAACGCCACGCTACTATCGGGAGGGGTGACAGCGAGCTCAAGGGCACCACTGTGGTTCGGACCTCGGCTTGTCTCGCTGCCGAGAGACAAAGGGGGAATCGGAACTAAATGCCCCGGTACAACTGCAGTGTTGTACCGTTGAGAATGGGCCCTATTGAATATTACTCTGTGACTATTTGGAGAGACACTAATCGGGATTTTATTTTTGCCTCGAGCTCGCCGGCGAGCTCGGTGTTTGATTGTGTAACCTCTGATTACCGCACACCTGGGGATGTTACCAGGACGACTTGCGGACAACGCTAAAGCTGCCAACGTAATGGCTGCGATGGGGTCATCCGGGTCGTCCAATACCTGCCGTGGTCGGCGACGGGGGGGTTTAAACCATGGGTCGGATGAGGCAGTCGAGTAGTTCGATGCCTGGACAACTAGAGGGTTCGAGTGGTGGGGCGCTCGATCAAAGTATCGGCGGGCGCAGTCCTTATTGAACTGCGCTAAAGAGGGAAGGTTTAGGTCGCAGTGCAACTCGGCGTTCCGTACATACCACGGAGCACCGGTTGCCTGGCGGAGGAACCTGTTTTGAATGATTTGAAGTTTACGTAGGTGGGCCTCGCTAGCATGACTAAACACTACTGAAGCGTATGTCATGATGGGGCGGATGCAAGTAGTATAAAGTGTCTTCTTATTTTTAAGAGACATTTTACTCTCTGTACGAATTAAGGGACCTAGGCGACCCATAACAAAGGCCGCCCTGTTACGAACATCAGTGATGTGAGCGGCAAAGGTGAGATGCCGATCAAGGGTGACTCCAAGATACTTTGTTTTACCAACCCAGGGAATGGGTTCGTCAAACAGAGTTAAAGGTTTAGGATAGCGGGGGTTCGAGTGAGTATTCTCATTGAAGTATATAGCTGCACTTTTAGTCGGGTTGACTGCAATGCGCCATTTACGGAACCAGTCACCGATCTCGGTGATGGCCCGTTGAAGGAGAAAATAGGTCTGTCTATTAATATGCCAGCCAGTGGAATAAATGGCGGTATCGTCCGCATATTGGGCTATGAAAACCTTGGGCTGTGAGCGTGGGATGTCGCTGGTATACAGCGCGAAGAGAATGGGAGATAGTACGGAGCCCTGAGGGACTCCGGCACTGACTGGGTGGGGGGTGGAGAGGGTGCCTTCCACGCGGTAGCGAAAGCTTCTGTCCCTTAGGAAGTCTTGTAAGGTGAGCACAAGACGTACTGGCACGCCAAAGTGGTATAACTTGTAAATCAAGCCATTGTGCCAGACTTTATCAAAAGCTTTCGCTACGTCGAGGAAGACTGCTACCGTCGTTTGGGGTTTGGGTTTCTTATTGAAACCTTCAAGGATGTGCTCCGTGAGGCGGTGCACCTGTTGGACGCATGAGTGCTTGGGCCTAAAGCCAAACTGCTCATCGGGAATAAGGTGGTGTTCCTGCGCATGAGCCGAGAGACGGTTCGAAAGGAGCCGTTCGTATAGCTTGCCTAGGGCACTGAGAAGGCTGATGGGACGGTAGCTGGTAGGGTCAGCGGAGTTTTTGCCTGGTTTGTGAATGCCAATGACATTTGCACATTTCCAGACGTCGGGAAATAAACAGTGGCTCATGGCCGCATTGAAGATGCTTACTAGTAGATGAATCAGGGGGGGAGAAAGGTGTTTAAGTACCTTGTTGGAGATGCCGTCGGCACCGGGGGCTTTACGTTGTTTGAGGTCCTTGATCAGTCTCGTCACCTCAGCGTAAGATACTGGGGTGTGCGGGGGGAGTTCAGAGATGACCACAGAGCTTTTACGTTCGACTTCAGCGTCCACCGAATCGAGGTGGGCTTGGTCTACGAAATCTACGTTGGGGGAGCACTGAGCCTCTAGGCTATCAGCTAGGCACTCAGCTTTGTCTTCGTCAAAGAACGCCGGGGCGCGTGGGACTGGTGGGTATAGCGGAGGTATGTCGCTCTGTCCGACACCTTTCATGCCTCGTGCGAGATCCCAATAAGCCCGCTGGCTAGGCACGAGGTTTGAAAGCTTGTCGCCCCAGCTGTGGTCACGCAACTCGGACATGCGACTTTCAACCATGCGTTCAAAGTGGCGTTTCCGAGTTTTGTTTACTTCGCTTGGGTAGGAGTCGTAATGTCTGGTCACTGCTTTACTCTTCGTCACTAATCGCCTCACATCCACTGGAATGACAAGGCGCCGGTCGTCCGGCACAATGACTTCCTTTGAGGATGCACCTACTACGGTGGAGAGGTGGTTAGTGAACGAATCGATCGCTAGGGATACGTCATCTTTGGTCAGAATGTCGTCAGGGATTTTGTCGAGGTCGGGTGAACTGATAGCCTTTAGGGAATTGCCTAATTGCTTCCAGTTCACCATCGTCTTGGTGGGGCGGGGTAAGTCTGCTGTAGGGTCGGGGCCTAGTCGCAGTATAATGGGTCGGTGGTCAGAATGTAGTTCGTGACAAACTGTTATAGAGCGTAACTGAAGGGTTACGCCTCTAAACAGTGCCATGTCTAAGACGTCAGGTCGGTAGCGGACGTTCTCGGGGTAGTGCGTTGGCTCGATAGGTGTAATTACGTCAAAGTTCAAGTCAGCGACTAGGTTGTCAAGAATAATACCGTTAGGATTGTTAGAATTACAATTCCATAGGATATGTTTACTGTTGAAGTCGCCGATCAGAAGGACGGCGCTTCCAAGAGAGAAGAGAGCTTCTAAGTCTGCGCGGGCGACGCGCTTTAAACCAGATTGGTAGCAGGATGCTATGACTATGGGTTGATGACCCGTCATAGCTAGTAAGCAACAAGATGCTTCCATAGTACTCAGAGTCGGGGTATCTAAGGGGATGCAGTGCAGGGACCTTTTGTAATAGATAAGAGTGCCTCCCTTAGCGGAAGTCAACCTATCATTACGTACACATCGGTAATTAGCAAACCTGGGATTCGCCCTTCCCGGTTTTAAAAAGGTTTCCTGCACGCATATAATATCGATCAGGTGGGTACTGCAAAAGTCATGGACAAGGTCACGTTGTCTGAAGAAGCCGTTAGCGTTGAAGGACGCTAACGAAACTGAGCACGGTTTAGTCCTTAAGGTTGTACTACCCATAGTGGGTGTACTGAGGGGGAGTTTGGGGGGCGAAGCGCTTTAGAGCGCTAAGGAGGCTGGCATGTTCCAGCGTATATTGGATGACTTCCGCAGGTGATTGTGCGGAGTGCATCTTGCGTGCTAGAGCACGGACCTCATCTATATTGATGGACATAGCAAGGTCGCTGACTAGCGCTATATCCTCTTGAAGAGAGGAGTCCATCAGTGGCATAGGAGGTGGGGCCACGGGCCGGGCGACGCGAGGTGCGGCGCGTGGAATGAGGGCAGGAGGTGCCGGGGGTGCCGCGCGGACCGGGGCCGGTGCGCGGGCAGGGGCCGCGGTACGGGCGGGGACGGGTGCGCGGGCCGGGGCGCGGGTGGGAGCGATGGTTTTAACCATGCTCGGTGGCTTTGACCACGCGTTCCTAGCTGGGAGAGGAGCGGGAGTCACCTGTGAGGCAGGTGCTACTGTCAGCTTAGGGCTGACCCGCTGCCACCTATCATAGGTGGGACGAGGAGGTGGCGGAGGTCTCCTTTCCGTTGCCACCCTGCGGTTTGTGCGTGGCGCCCTCGGGCAACCGCGGTAGTTGGCGGTGTGCCCCTGGGTGCCGCACAGAACGCAGCTGGGTGGGTCGGGTGAGTCCCTCGTGCGAGAACAATTCTCTGTGGCATGATCGCCTAGGCACTTAACGCACCTAGGACGAGCGAAGCAGTAGCGGGCAGCGTGCCCGTATAGTTGGCAGTTATGGCACTGTGAAGGAGAGCCATTCCTGAATGGGGGCTGAACATCTAGTCCGGAGAGGCCGCAGACCGTCTTCAGGTTGAAGATGGTCTTGCCCTCCGGGGATCGGTCTAGTACTACGAGTACTAGGTCGTATGGGCTTTTGTCTTTGCCACTGTACATGCGGTGTACGGCAAGGACAGGGAAGTCCTGTCTTTTAAGGTCGTCAAGTACAGCGTCTGTACGGACTTCCTTCGGGACACCGCGTATGACGACGCGTAGGACTTTCTCCTCTTCGAGCGCATAAGTGTGGAAGCTTATGCTCTCTTTACGGAGGAGTTTGGTTAACGCTCTGTGGTCGTTAACTGAGGAGACTTGGACTTTAATGCCCTGCTGCGTGGAGCGGGCGTTCGTATAATTGATCTTACGATCCGTGAGGAGGCGGGATAGCATATCCCATTTGCCTTTGTCCTGTATGAACAAAGGCGGAGGCGGCTTTTCGCGGCGTGCGTTAGCGTCCTGAGAGGGCGCTGTAGCCGAAGCGGTTGCGGAAGGCGGGGACGCGGGGCGCGGGGCGGGGGTCGGCCTATTGCCGGCGGTAGGTGCTTTGGCGGCTGCCTTAGCGGGCGGGGCGGAAGGCCCGGAGTTAGCGGCCTTAGGGGCGCGCTTGCGTTTGCGGTCTACGACGGTATAGCCGTCGTTGTCGGAATCTTCGGAGTCTGTGCGTGAGGCGCGGGGTTGGTCGACCTGTATCTAGTGCTAAATATCTTGAAATTAAAAAGTAAATATAATACTTTTCTTTGTGTAGTACCACCAACTTAACTGTGCAGTTTTCGTGGGCGCTACTGGTCAAGGAAATCAACTACGAACTCTCACAATTTGAAGGAATGTTGTAGTTCTTTTTTCTGCCATCTGAACAGATAAGTTGGTGGGTCTGTAACTAAATCAGCTGATCAGAAATATGGGCGCCATCTTGCTACTTAAATATTTAAACATGGGTGGGACGGTGTTTAAATTGACAGCTGATTTAAGCAGTACTTAGGTACTGGATAAAGTTATGTAGCGTTTATGAGTAAGAAATTTTGCTAATCAGCGGCTAAGTAATGTTTAAAATTTAAGTAGCGTTTATAAGTAAGGCTGTTAGTATTTAAAATATGACGAAACTACGTTTATATGGAAAGCGCTCCGTGAACTCTATTTTACCGGTAGCCTCTGCCTATAACAGATGCAGTTAGTTACAATTGACGAACTGCACTGCGCCCATCACCCGGAGACATAAAGTTTTTAAGTCTTATGTGCATGTAATTTCATCGGCAGCCATACTCTTCAAACTTGAACACAGTAATGCGAATATTACTGCTTGGCGGAAGAAATAGTTATAGAAGCAGTACTTCCCAGGAAGAATTCACTCAAAGAGCTCTTCTGCTACTAAAAATGTGCCTGAAAAGATATGTCAAGCCTTCGTCAATACATGTTTAAAAATTTCAAAATTCCTATTTGGATATAAAGTTTTGATGTCATATATAATAGTACATTATACAACAAGTGCGCGAAGTTGTTTATTTTAGGCCTAAATGGATTAGATATTGTAATAAACAATGCGCACGAGATTCATGCGACGTTTTTCAACACACTTGCGAGGAACGAATACGAAAATGTTTTCTTGATCTCTTTGATAGCAATAATAATCTGATTCAGAAGGTTTATAATTAAATCTTCAAAAGTTCTACTTCAGTAGGTAAAAAACTCTTTGGTTTGTTTTTATATGAAAAACGAACGAAACAAACTACTATCTCCTTGGTGAGAAGTGTGAAAACGTGTTTTTTTTTATATTTTTAAACAGTAGTGCGGTACAGTAAAAAAAAAGCACGAGTGCGTAATAGACTATATTATGACACTAAAATCAGTGCAATTAAGGCCCGTTACGAGCGAGTGTGTTGAAAAGTTTATTTTAAGTTGTTAATTACTACATGGTTTAGAGAAAAACTGGATTTAATATAATAACATATAAGTATCCGCGATTATTGTAAGCCCTGTTACTGAGTACAAAATAAATGCTTTGCGTTAAATATACCAGTAAATGAAGCAAATGAGTCAATCAAGTGCATTTAGTATGAAGGTGTTTCTCTTATCTTGTTTTTAACTTAAATTTCTTCAGAAGAGATTATTTCGCTTTTTCATTGTTTTGGCGAAACTGTCTATTAAGTTTTCGTTAGAATGAGAAACAAATACTTTTTTAAACCCAGGTGTATTACATTATAAATGAAAGTACCTATACGTTGTTAGTTAAATCTAATTTGAATCTTGTTTATGTGTTGACTTATCATCTAGCTATGTAGCTATAGTGAAAGAAGTGACTCAGGGTACTTACTGTATCAGCTGGATCGTCCACAGCCTCAATCAATAAGGGAAGTTTCGCCACAATTGGCAGGCGTCTTAGGAATCGCAGTGTAGGATAGCAAATCCTCAAAAGGCAATGCTGCCCATCTTTCAGTATTTTACCTTTAGTCGCCTCTTACAACTACCACGGGAAGAAGGAGGTGGGGAGGATTATCTATCCCCACACCCTACGGAAGATCAAGGGTAAAGGAAACTAAACACCAATGTTTCGATAGTCATTTGTTTCCGCTTCCATGACGCAGTGCACAGTTCTTCTAACATTGCAGACTCATGACTTATACTCATGATCATTTTCCGGGGTTCAAATCCAGGACTAAAAGATTTCCACGCACCACTCGACCTAAAAAGCAATCCAATCTATAAATTGTACAGTATTCTATCTACGTAGGTAATACGGAACACCTGAAGGTACCCTGTAAAAATATATATCTTTATTTCAGTAACATTAATTTGACTGCATCAAAATTCTTGCTTCCACATCAACATGAAATACGAAAGCTTCATCTACACAACCTTCTTACAAGATTGAGACAAGACAGTACAAGTGATTTGGGTCTTAAAGCCTAGCACACCCTTGTTAATTTAATTTGAATATACCATCTGTCGACCAACCGCCTGTCTGAAGAGATATCCAATTACTTGTATGTAAAATGGCTTGGTCCTTTCAGAAATGCACTCGAGGCGATTTCAAGTTGTGTTTATTTAAAAGAGACAAATGGTAATCTTGAAATCGTAGTGCCTTATTTGCCTACGTAATCGAGTCTTCGCTTCGCTGTATTTCGAAAGGTTCGTAGTTAAAATGGAAACTAGTTTTTGAGTCATGGTTCTAACATTTTTGATGAAATGTTTGATGTTTAGTTCAGCTACTCATTCTTAATCAATGAATTAGGATAAGAAGCTGATGCGGCAATGATTGCGATAAATACTTCTAAGTATAGACTAAGATACGCTAATGGCTAAATTTGAAACATTTTCCAATAAAAAATGGGGTAAGTTTTTGATGAGTACTTAGTTTTAGTTTCCTTGAAAACAATGCCGTTGTTTGTTTCAAAAATATTATTTATCGATTTATCAAACTTCAATGAAGATAACGAGAAACGTTATAACTCCTAAGCAGTATATATATATATATTTTACTGCCTGCCTTTATTAACCAAATACTACAAACTATTTACAACACTACAGCTACTACAATAAAAGCATTTGGACTCATAGGCAGTCCAAATGCTCTAGCCCACTATCAGTTGGCAGCGTGCCCAGCATGCTGGCAGCATTGCCCCGTTGAATTGCAATGCTTATTCTTTGAGCCAAATAGGTGCCAGCATTTTGATCACGCGTATATATGAATACATTACATGCCTCCCATTCAGGTTAGAATAAATAGCTCAGTAGTCAACATCAATGGCTAATTTAGAAGCAATAAATTACTTTCATTTTGCTATTCCATACTTATCATATAGGTATTATGGCACAGTCACAAGAAGAGCTCAGAACGTAGCTTAGCAACAGTTCACTTCTGCACCTATAGCTGGTAGGAAAGATACTCTTGTTGTGATCGTCAATTATAGTATCTATCTTAGACTACGGTATAGCTTCAACAAAGAGGTCACTTGAAGAATCTTCCACAAAACGCATAGCAGTCCAATATATATATATATACTATAGGTACTGCATATATGTATATTCACGTCCAAAGTTTCGCAGAATCTGTTAAAAACAGTCTTCTTAAATGTGTGATGCCTCTATTGCAGACTTATAGCAATCAAACATGATAACTATAATAATTATAGAATTTCAAAACTGTAGTAGTGTGTGTGTGAACATGGAAACGAATCCGTCAAGATGGAAAACTGTAAACACTACGTTAATTGCGTGTAGGTACGCCCTCTGACGCAAATTGCTGCCAATTGCACCTGGCTGCGCAGGCGCATAGCTATTTACATTGCTCTGTAGTAAAATAAACAGAAAAACAATATAGGGTTGCCGTCTGTAGTAAATAAACTGTATAAATACTAGAGTCTAAAGAAAAAGGTGGTATAATTTGTCGTTATATTTTATTTTTACACGTAGCGTTGTTATATTTGGTATCCTTTATTTTTAATTTTGTTTTGAATAATACAATATTCATTAATTATATGCAGGAGTTATAGCCATAAAACCATAGCTCAAACTTTGCACAATATGTTCTGAGATTATTCTTTGCTTTGTTGCTTTGTTGCAGTAAATGAAGTGCGTTTTGCTCATCCTTAATGTTGTAAGAGAAAATAAATAGTTGGATGATTATTAATTATCAATGATACAGTTTAATTGTATTAAATTTATTATAAAGTTTTTAACATAAAAATATATTTTTAATATTCTTATGTTTGCAATAACTCCCGCTCGGCGGATTAGATTACAAAATTACAAATTTACGAGAGCAAAAAATACAGTCATGTGCGAGATTCGAACTCCATCACGATACGATGGTTGAAGAATGAGAGCAACAATTAGAGATATAAGTCATTGTGTAATTTTAGCTCAATTGGTTAGAGCATACCCCGCCTAAAGAGGTGGATGGACGCGGGTTCGAACCCCGCACATAGCTATAATTTTTCTCACGTAAATTTGTAATTTTGTAAAACAAATATGTTTCTTAATATGATTACAAGCACTATCACGTGCTGAGCGAAAATCACATTAACAAATTATTTTTCTCTACGATTCCCTTTTTTTTTTTAATAAAAAAAATTGCACTCCAATAATTTAAAAAAAAAAACAATTGCTCAGTTCTAAAATAGACGTATACTGGTAAAAGTGGGAACCCTATCGCTTACTTCAAAGGGTTACCGAAGAAATTTATTTAAAAGAACCTAATCTTCGACGGTAAAGTTTAAAGCGCCATTAAAATTAAAACTTTTAAACTGTTAGGAGATGCAAGCGGAAGCAAAGATTGCAAAATTAAACGACATAATGTTGGATAGAAGGTACCTATAGGAAGTTTACATCAGACTATTTTGATAGGTAATTTTTTGTTTATAATATTCGTATGATTAAATTAGCAATAGTATTAGCTACGAGCACACACGTATTATGTTATATACAATCTGTATAGCTATAAGCGCATGTAGTTGGATCGCAATCCAGCATAGAAAATAAGTGAATGTATATATTTTATATTGTTATGATTGTGTTCTGTTTTGTGCTTTAAATAAATAAATAAAAGTACCGCTTTAGGCGATGACAAGTGTTTAATAGCTTTACTTAAGCAGGGTTTTAGCAAATTGTAGTTTAGTTTATATTAGTTGATAAGTTTGAATTGTATTGCAATAGAAAAGTTAGCATAAAGAAAATTATACGTTAATCTTGATCCTATTTTCTAAGGTAAAGTTAATTTCAAATTACGTTTGTTTAAAATTTCCTCGATAGACGTTAATTCTAAATTGCGCTTGTAACGTAAATATCTCATTTTATGTATGCTTTTGTATAAAATATGTCAATAAAAAAAACATTGTGAAGAGGGACAAGTTGATGTACATTTTCGATTTATGTCGCTAGTCATCTTTTATTTTAGTCTATCGGTGTTTTTTTCCTCTTCTGCACAGTCAGATAGAGATGGATTTTAATATATGTCAGCATCTTAATATGCATAATATGCGTGGTAATTCCAATTTATGTACAATGCAGTAGCAGTAAGTAGTAGTTGATGGTAACTAGTAACCACGCCTACTTTATATTTCTGATAGACTAGGCTTTGACCACTATCTCAACAGATGATGAAGTCGAAGATGTTGCTTAGACTTACCTAGAATTACTGGCTCTCAAGTACATTTGCCGGAACACACCTAGTTAGGTTAGGTGCTTGGCGACATATTTTCTACTTTAGAATGATAGCTAGTCCGGCATTTGCAAAATGCCCTACCATCATGCTACCCCTCATAGTTTAGCTTTTAGGATTCCGTACCCACAACATCAATAATAATGTACTCTAGTGTCTGTCTGTATGTCCATGCGTATGTCCTTTCGTATATCACTGGTCTCTAGGTTAGCATAAGGTTACAAACCTGAAATTAAAATATGTTAAAACACAGATACATTTTTTTTTTACTTAATAAATAAAACGATGAGGGGTCATACAAGTTGTAAGTTTTAGATATTTTTTTAAGGGATCTATCGCTTAAACTATTCATGTGACTAAAGTAATTACAAGAAGTAATACTTATAATATTGTATACTTACCTATTACTGTTTCAGCCGGAAAGTCCACTGCTGAACACAGTCTCCCCTATTTAGAGGGTATTTTCCATAATCCCCACGCTTGGCAGGCGGCTTGGGGATCGCAGTGTGAGAAGGTAGTTCTTTTGAAGGCGCTGCTGCCCACCTTCCAGTATTTTTCCCTTAGTCGCCTCTTACGACACCCACGGGATGATATGGGGAGGTGCAATTCTAACCCGGCACCTCACGGGAGACCTACCTATTACATTAGTACAATTAATGCTGATTTATTCTTAAAATAATGTTATTTATCTCTTATAAATGAATAAACATGTTTATATACATAAAAAGAGTACTTACAATAAACATTAAAATTTTGAGTAGTAGCCCTAATGAGAAGTAGCCCAAGTGAGAAGTAGCCCTAATCAGAAGTAGCCAAAATGAGAAGTGGCCATAATGAGAAGTAGTCCATTAGCGAGTCGGTTGCCATAATGAGAATTAGCTCTAATGCGCCTAAACCCATATAGGTTTATCCAGGATTATTGGTAAAATGCTAACAACCTCTGATGGTTGACTTCTGCCAGTCCTAACAAACATTTCAAGATGAATTTACTTATGTGTTGAAAAAACATATTTAAAAAAGTTGTTTAATATTGTGTTTAATGTTTTTGACTATATAAGCACGAGGACCACCTGATGTCAAAAGTATCTTGTGCATGTAATGTATTCTTTCATATTTTTATTACTTTGCCCGATGTAAATATAATATTCAAAACTCTATTCAAAGGGACCACGGCGCGGTCCAGTGTTACCGCGGCGGGCGCTCTTAGCTTGGAGTACGCATTAAACGCAAAATGTTTTTTTTTTTTCAAAACAAAAAAATCATCTTAGGACTAGCAGAAGTCAACCCTAAAAGGTTGTTAGCATTTTACCAATAACCCTGTATAAACAAGTATTTAAATACTACCAACACATACTGAAAATGTCGATTAATACGTGTTGAATCTGTGATGAAAACCAGACAATATTTTTATCACTGACTGTTGCAAAGCATAAACCTGAAAAAATGAGACCCGGCCTCACTTGGGTAGTATTTTTCTTCATTTTCAAATATCAGCATATATTATAGAAACTTACATCTTAAGTACAGTACAATACACTTTAAGTAAAGTTTTACACAGTTATACTAGATAAAATTTTAACTCAATATATCTAAATATTGGGTTTAAACTTTTTCTCCAACTACTATAGGTACTGCATATAGGTACATATTAAAATATTCGTTTTGAATATTAATAGTGATGTAACAGAAACGCATACTTATTAATAATAAATATATACAAAATATTTTAAGTAAACATTACTTACTTGTAGGTTTTCTAAATGCTTTTATTGTAGTAGCTGTAGTGTTGTATATAGTTCGTAGTATTTTGTTAATAAAGGCATACCGCCGCGGGTTAAAAAAAGTATCATTATATTTTCGAAAAAACATGTCAATTACATGCCTAGTGTCAGTTTTGCCTAAATTTTCAGCTAAGCCGACGTGATATCATAACGCCACGTAGTCCTACCGAAATATTTTCGCAAGTTTCGCTTCTATAAGAAGTATCATTAGGAAGTGTGCGCGAAGAGACACGAACTTTATTGAATATGTTTAATAGGCTTTAATAAAATGTTCACATAATAAACACAGCGTTTATGAACTTCAGCAAATGACGGACATTATAGCATCAATTTTTTGATTACATATTTTTTTATTCTTAATTCTAAATTCGTTTCATTCAATGCTGAAATTTTAGGGATACACAAAATATTAGTTATTATGTAAATTTGGTTATACATTTCTCACCATAAATACTAAGTACCAACACATTAAGAAAAAAAGTTACATAAACTAACGACATTAAAATTGAATGTAACGACCTGATCTCATGTAGTTATTAACATAAAAATCAACTTAACGAAGTAGTTTTCTGTATTACACGAATGTATCATTAAATTTTATTACTTAGACATTTTGGGAATCGATAAGTGATATTTATTGATTTCTTGGGACATCTTAAGAAATTATGTGCGAACCTAGTTGAACATAAACACTGAACATTTTTATCGTTGATTTGCTAGATGTTGACCACAATCTCACCTGATGGTAAGTTATTATATGATAAAAGATGGTAAATATGTCATCTAGCCGTTAAGGACAACCGCTGGATCACACCGTAAGGTGCTTGGCAACAAATTTTTACAGACATGAAGCAATCATGGGCGAGTGGTAATAGCTATGGACTGCTGTGCCATAGGTCCATGGTTCGATCCCCACCGCCAGCTCGTGCGTCACTGCATGGTGCAAGGGCGTTTTGCGAATGCTCGTATGGCTAGCTCCACCCTCAAGTAGAATATCTGTTGCCAAGCATCTAACAGTGAGTTCCACCAGCACTCCTTCAGAGCAGTAAAATTACAGGCACATTAGACTTAACAACTGTCCGTCTCAGATTAGAGGGCGCAGTGCTATTCATCACTTGTGACGGAATGCATCTGTTATACTCGTAGGCAGAGGTTAGTCCGCTTAAAAGGATGGGCCTTTTTTTTTTTTTTTTTATTCGTAATAGGTTCGCGTTTGACCACACCCTGCCTGATGTTAAGCATTGATGTGGTCTAGGATGGAGCACGCTTACCTAGAAGAAAACTATTTACTCTCGATTTGAAGACACCCATATTGTATTCATCGGGAAAGACTGACCACGGTAAGGAGTTCCACTCTTTCGCAGTACGCACGAGAAAAGTGGAAGCGAAGCGCTTCGTACGAGTCTTGGGAATATCAACCATGTACGGATGGCGCCTCCCCGTTTGTCTGGACGTCCGATGGAAAAAGGGTGAGGGCGGAACCAATTCGTGCAGTTCTTGTGCACATTCACCGAAATGTATCCGGTAAAAGACCGATAGACAAGCGACTTTACGGCGGTGCTCAAGGCTTTGCAGCCGAGAATCCTTCAGAAAGTCGCTGCCTATTAACCTCCTGGCGCGTCTCTCAATCGACTCCAGTGCCTCAAGTTGGTATTTGGCAGAGCCGTCCCAGAGGTGAGAACAGTACTCAACACAGGACCTTACTTGCGCTTTGTACAAAGTTAGCATCTGTTCCGGTGTGAAGTACCGTCTCACCTTCGAGAGGATACCAAGTTTCTTGGCGGCTAACTGAGCCTTTGACTCGATATACGAGCCAAAGTTTAGAGTCGATGATAGAGTGACACCGAGGAGGTCTAGGTGGTCTGTGACGGGCACGGATACATCTCGGAAAGTTGGAGACAATTAAAATGGTCTCCTTTTAGCGGAGAACAAACACGCCTGGGTCTTATTTGCATTGAACTTAACCAGGTTGGCATCGCCCCAGTCAGAGACTGCCTTAAGGGATAAGTTCAATCATAAGGCCTCGTGCTTGCACAGTCACAATCAAATAAAAAAATACAGAGTTGAGGTTAGCTAGCCAGGTGGGTCATCGCAAAATGCCCTACCACCACGTTGATCGCCTTTCGTCCTAATAGACATCGGCAAGGACCGAAGTCGAAGCACTAAAGTGCTCAGTATTTGCCACTAGCTGTCACCCATTCAAGCCATAACTGGAGTGGACGTTGCTTAACTTATCAAGCTACGCTAAGAGCGCTTCACAATTTGTCCCAGAAACCCGTCGCCATATCGCCATCTTGGATTTATCCTATTCTTTACCTCCTGGTAAATGACGCCCTCCTTTTCGATCACCAGGTCATAATCTCAAACTATACTATTACTATATCAGCCGGATCGTCGACTGCTGAACACAGCCTCTCCTATTATGGTGGGATTTTCTATAATCCCCACGGTGGCAGGCGGCGTCTTGGGGATTGCAGTGTGAGATATCAGTTCCTCAGAAAGCGCTGCTGCCCACCTTCTAGTGTTTTTCCCTTAGTCTCCTCTTACGACACCCACGGGTAGAGATATGGGGGGGGGGGGGGTGACATTCTTGTCCGGCACCCCAAGGGCACGGAACAGGCAGTATTATGTAATGTGCCCCGAAGAAACTGGATAAATAGCTAAAATCATAGATTAGGGGGTAAGATTTCATTCTGTACTTTTTTATTTAAAATATTCGCATTTTGTCGTTAAGTTCGGTCCTCCGTCTGTTGCTTAAAATAGGTTATAAATATTTTTATTTTTAGCGATTGCCATGACTACCATGTCGGCAGGAGTGATAAAAATACATTCTCGACCTTGATGTTTGACGCGTACTTGTCATTAATATGATCAACGCAATTTGGTAGACATCCTATTTGTTTTAATGCCAGCAAATAATGAACTGAAGCACTTCAATTTTAATTTAATTCGTTGCCGCTGAGTGAAACTTTCAGAGGCGAAAGTCTTGACCGTGAATCGCTGACAAGTTAAATTTTGCTTAAATTTTATTTTGCTGTAATTCTTTTATCAAAATGGATATGTTTTGACTTTAGCGAAAAATTTCGACACTAGGTGCAGTTTTGTGGATTTGATAGAACGTGAAGTTACTGGTTGATACCAGTAGCGTAGACCGCGATGACTTTCGTTATATTGATGTGATTTAAGAGGAACGGGAAGAGAAACTCCAAGAGAAAAATAGGTATTTTAACAAAGTGATGCTGTCTCGCCGCTAAACGCCCGAACAGCATTGTGCGATAAGGGCAATTGCAGCTTCTTCAAGTTTTGATTTAGAATTTGCGCATAATGTGCGTTCTGGGATAAAACTTTTCTCTTCTAGTAAACATTGTTAAAATCTAAAAATTTTGGTCTTATTTTATAACTGACAGAATAAACTAGGTTCACAGGTTTTCTTTCATCTTCTTTAATATAATGATAAAAAACAAAACCTATAAACCTGGATATTGATAACATCTATAACATTTTCAAAAATCATCAAAATCGATGATTTTATATATTTAGTTTTTTCAAAATTAGTACCGCTACAGAGCGAGTTACACTAATGATAGTAAAAAACTTAAAAACTAGCACATATTACAGTCAGTCAATTGAAATAATAATTACTATAATAAAATGTATCTTATCAAAATTTAAATGTCAAATTGAAATGATTGTTTAGGGGGGGTAGAAACGTTTTCTCTTTTTGTATGAAAATTCGAGACTTCCCTCCAATAGAAATCTTGCTAAGAAAGCGGTGTAAAGAGATAAAAAATGGTAACGTACAGGCAGACATGTAAGTTTTTAAAACTTATTTGTGGAAAATACATATTAAATCTTTACGGCTTTTATTATTTCCAAATCAGGCTGTTTGTTAGAGATCATATTTATGTCATTAAATATTTTTTATTTTTATATCTAAGATTTATGAGCGTATAATCAAGTCGAAAATATATTTTGTAATATTGGAATTCCGATGACCATAGTAGATATTTGATTACAGAAAAAAACCGGAAGATATATTTTTATACTTCTCTACTGAAATGTGTTCTCTGCTACCACTGCACTTCAATTCAGGATTAATTCGCGGTTTATCGGGAGTATAATTATCTGAGTCTGTATGTACCAGAACAACAATCTGTGGTTTATATTTAAATCAACATAAATGTACCCATTTTAGTTACAAAGGTTACTTGTTTATAACGGATTATACCTGCATAATACGCTGAAAAGTAAGCTTAAAGTATACTTTTGTTTGTGTCATATATTTGTAAATAGTGCGGAAATGTGGTTGAACTGAAAATATTTGAGGGCAGCGGCAACGTCTAGGATTATATATGTAGGTTTTTGGTTGGGGATAATAATATAGACGTTTAACATCTACACCTTAGCCAGGTATGTATGTCCACTAAAACGTGGATGTTCGTCGTTTGATTGTTTCTTACTCGGTTTTGACGATAACCCTGGGGGAGAAATGAAAGTCCTTTATTAGCCCCAAACTTGGAGTGTACAAGGCGTATTCTTCAAGGTCCTGATTGCGATTCCCTGATCAGACAGATTTAAAATTTTACTGCATGGTAAGATAATTTTCAGTAGCGTGAAACTGTGCCCGGTAGATGGGAATAACATTAATTCACAGACTTAAAACATAATAACATCTGGTGAAAGGTGTGTGAGCTAAGTATTTAGGAACCTTTGTAGGATATTCAGTTGCTGAGTTGTTGATGACGGTTATCAAAATATCGTACCTTTGATGCACCAGAGGCCTGATTGAAAATTACAAATATTTCTCGAGAAGCATCTAAGGATTCAACGATCTATAATATTATGATAAGTTTTTGTTTAAGACTTGGTTATTAAGTATTATAATTTTACATATGTCTACGCGCACCCAGAAGGAAACAAGAGTATAATTATGACAGTGGAGCAAATAATCCGTAAGCACACACGAACTTTTTGATGTTACCTACGTATTATTAATTTAAAATATTTGCAATGATTAACAAAGCACTGCAAACTAATATACTATACTACAGCTACAAAATCGAAAGCATTTAGATAGCCTTCAAGTATTTCAAATGCTCTAGCCCAGTAGGTACCAGTTGGCAGCGAGCTCAACATGCTGGCAGCATTGCTCCATTGCATTGCAATGTAAAATAAGTAAAATAAGTGCCAGCATTTTGATCACACTTTACATCGACCAAGCTCTCTGATAAGTTTTGGAATATAAGTTCTGTTGAGCTCTCAGCCCCCACGGACTCGAATGTCTCTATACCATAAGACTCAAATATTACCACTACCGCAATAGCCATACTTGTGTCGCTTGAGTTGTTCCGCTGAAGATAGTCACGGCGCCAGCCTTAACGTTAAGTATCAACGCAAGTAGGATCCTACAGTTAGGGCTTTACTTAGGCCCTTACTCTCTGCAACATAGTTAAGCATGCTGATTCAAATCACTCTGTGCTTTTATTTTCATGGTTAGACTTCCACAAATTATAACAAATTGTTCAGGTTTCTTTTTATTTTGAAATAAGTTCACCCTTATCTGCCAGTATTATGTACGCAGTATAACACATATATTCTGCTTATAAAATCGATTTTCACTCACTCACTATACAATAATGGTCGCCCTGGACAGCACTTGCAATTACTAAGTCTTTGAGATATACTTTTATCAGTTATCTTAGTGTAATTACTTAATACTTTACTTAATTCACACCAGTTATTGTAGGAGTGCATGCACTTTCTGTGTTCTTAAGCCATTTTACAAATTTTGTCATTTTGCCTCTGTTGTACGAGATGTGCGATATCGTGTTGTTGTAATATTAAATTAAAATAAATACTTTCAATAAAAATAATACTTTCCACGATGACCAAGACAGTGTCAAGAACTGGACTAATTTTCGTAATTTGTAGAACTATGTACAGCTCTGTGAAGTTATTACAATAATCATGTAGTTTCGTCGAACCGTCACCACTTCCTTTGAAAATGCATACAATGGCTCCTGTCGTAAGGTGAAGAAAGTTCAACGTAGAACAATACTGAAGGAATGGCGACCCCATTGTCCTGAACAAAAACCCAGGAACAATAGTCAGTCCTTGATTGATTGATTAATTAACTTAAGGACGTTAAATCCGAGCCTTGCTCATAGCGGCTAATTCATCGGCAGCAAATCCATTGTTTTCTATGTAAATTTTCATGTATCCGTTGGTTTTTGGAATTAAGGCTAGTCTTAGTTGCTATTTACAAACAAACGTAGTTTCATCATAGTGATTCTAATACCAAGTGTTCAAACTCATTGTAATTTGCATGCATGTCTAGGCCAGAACCTGTGCTTCTGGTTTCCCAGTTTTTAATTTTATGATCTATATTTTATATCTCTAACAATAATAAATATCTAATTGTGAAAATACCTAAGTATTCCCATACAAAACATTTTTTGTAAATAATTTGAAAATATATATTTTTACGTAGAACTGAGAAATGAGAAGCATAGATTTTAGCCTCAAGGACATGCATCAAACATTTCAAAAAGTTTGAACACTTGTTATTTAAAATATGATGAAACTACGTTTGAATGGAAAGAACTACGTAACCACTAGTCTTACCCTGACATAAGTGGAATGTTTTACTGTACTTTATCAACCGGATTGTCCACTGCTGAACACAACCTCTCCATGGGATTTGCTATAATCCTCACGCAGGCAATCCTTGGCAGGCGTCTTGGGATCCGCAGTGTGTGAAATCAGTTCCTCAGAATGCGCTGCTGCCAACCTTCTGATGTGTTACCCTTAGTCACCTCCTACGATACCCATGGGTAGAGATGGCGGGGTGACATTCTAGCCCCACAGAGGAGACTAGGCACAAGAGACTTTTAACGTCAGGATTCCGTCAAAACACAAAAAAAAACCATTCATCACAAAATGTTTTTGGGACTAGCAGAAGTCAACCCTAAGAGGTTGTCAGCATTTTTCCAATAACCGTGTATAACAATTAATTTCCATATTATATAAATCAATAAGTTGCACGTAAGCAACAAAATGTACCAGGAATTATAACATAATAAATTCTTATTCCTATTCCTATTACCAGCGCCACCGTCCCAGCAGCGGCCCGTTCGCGAAGCAGGTGCTCGTACGAAGTCGCCGATCGTCGGACTAGCGCAACCAGCCAAAGCAAAATAGGCTATATCGCCGCTCACTCTCGCAACCGGCCGATCCACCCTCTCCACCGCTACTACATCTACGACATCGAGCCTCTTATCAGCTCCGACACAGATAGTACCTGTTACGCCTACAACACCAGAAAATGACATTGTTGATGTTGAAGCGAATTCTAACAATGCCGTTACAAATGAGGACGCTTCCGAATGGACCGAGGTGAAAACGCGGAAGGCTCGCCGACCGATAACAAACGCCACATGCGGTACTGCTGCCCCAGGTACGACTGCGTTGCAGGCTGCTGATCGTAAATCTTATCTTCATCTCTATTATGTGAAGTTAGGGACGACAGCCGAGCAAGTATCTGTTCATCTGAGTACTATTTGCCCTGAAGATAAGTGTGCAGTTGAAGCCTTGAAATCCAGAGGTGATTAAGCATCCTTTAAATTATCTGTGCCTACGAAAAATGTCGACAAATATCTGTCGCCCCACTACTGGGCTGCTGATGTTTATATAAAACCTTGGCGTAGTGGGTTTCGCAGATCATTCCAGCAACAGGAAGGCGAAAACTAAACACAAAACATTTAGGTAGCTTATCAGAATGTTCGAGGATTACGCACAAAATTAGATAAATGTAAAATGGCATTACTGAATGAATCACCTGACATGATCGCGTTCACCGAAACTTTCTTGATGAGCAGCGTAAGCGACGCTGAATTTATGCCTGCAGGTGAAAAGGTCGTGCGCCGTGACAGGAGCGGTGACGTAGGGTGGGGAGGCGTTCTTTTAGGGGTCCAGGACAGGATTCCCGATTCCCGATTCCCGATTCCCGATTCCCGATTCCCGATTCCCGATCCCGATCCCGATCCCGATCCCGATCCCGATCCCGATCCCGATCCCGATCCCGATCCCGATCCCGATCCCGATCCCGATCCCGATCCCGATCCCGATCCCGATCCCGATCCCGATCCCGATCCCGATCCCGATCCCGATCCCGATCCCGATCCCGATCCCGATCCCGATCCCGATCCCTGTTCCTGTTCCTGTTCCTGTTCCTATTCCTATTCCTATTCCTATTCCTATTCCTATTCCTATAAGTGTGCACGCTTTATGTATAGGAAGCTTTATGGATACTACCCCACTTGGGCATATCCTTCTTTATTTGTTGGTGGTATGGTGGGAATGAACACGTTGGAGCTGAGACGAAAGTGTGCACTCATTGTTCATTATTATCTACTACTTAACAATAGAATAGATAATCCCACTGCGTTATCTCAGTGTGCACTATGTATCGGCGGGCGCGAGTCGCGAGCGCGTGCGCAGATGCGCGACTGCAGCGTGCCCCCTCTTCGTGGCACTAGTACCGCCGCGCTCAAACACCGCGCGATATGCGCCGACGCACCACGCACTCACACTGCTAAACACATTAATAGTTTGTCAACCGGAAATCGATATATTCTTGTCTGATATTAATGTAGTATTGCAAAATTGGGTTCGATATTTACCCGATTTTTGTTATTATTGTTAAGAAGATCTCTTGTTTTTCTTTTCTTCATTTAACTATGTATACCTACTATTATTTTAAGTTTGGCTCAAAAACGTTGTAATCGTAGACTGTAAGTTTTTGATGTTGTGATTATAAATAAAATAAATAAATTCCAATTCCAATTCCGATTCCGACTCCGACTCCGACTCCGACTCCGACTCCGACTCCGACTCCGACTCCGACTCCGACTCCGACTCCGACTCCGACTCCGACTCCGACTCCGACTCCGACTCCGACTCCGACTCCGACTCCGACTCCGACTCCGACTCCGACTCCGACTCCGACTCCGACTCCGACTCCGACTCCGACTCCGACTCCGACTCCGACTCCGACTCCGACTCCGACTCCGACTCCGACTCCGACTCCGACTCCGACTCCGACTCCGACTCCGACTCCGACTCCGACTCCGACTCCGACTCCGACTCCGACTCCGACTCCGACTCCGACTCCGACTCCGACTCCGACTCCGACTCCGACTCCGACTCCGACCACGACCACGACCACGACCACGACCACGACCACGACCACGACCACGACCACGACCACGACCATCAATCCGATTCCGATTCCGATTCCGATTCCGATTCCGATTCCGATTCCGATTCCGATTCCGATTCCGATTCCGATTCCGATTCCGATTCCGATTCCGATTCCGATTCCGATTCCGATTCCGATTCCGATTCCGATTCCGATTCCGATTCCGATTCCGATTCCGATTCCGATTCCGATTCCGATTCCGATTCCGATTCCGATTCCGATTCCGATTCCGATTCCGATTCCGATTCCGATTCCGATTCCGATTCCGATTCCGATTCCGATTCCGATTCCGATTCCGATTCCGATTCCGATTCCGATTCCGATTCCGATTCCGATTCCGATTCCGATTCCGATTCCGATTCCGATTCCGATTCCGATTCCGATTCCGATTCCGATTCCGATTCCGATTCCGATTCCGATTCCGATTCCGATTCCGATTCCGATTCCGATTCCGATTCCGATTCCGATTCCGATTCCGATTCCGATTCCGATTCCGATTCCGATTCCGATTCCGATTCCGATTCCGATTCCGATTCCAATTCCGATTCCGATTCCGATTCCGATTCCGATTCCGATTCCGATTCCGATTCCGATTCCGATTCCGATTCCGATTCCGATTCCGATTCCGATTCCGATTCCGATTCCGATTCCGATTCCGATTCCGATTCCGATTCCGATTCCGATTCCGATTCCGATTCCGATTCCGATTCCAATTCCAATTCCAATTCATTCGTAGAGGAAGGGGCAAAAAACACAGATCATGTCACTTACCGATAAGCTTACAGATAAAAATATGCCTTATTAATCTGTGCCTAGGGATGCCAGGATGCTGCAATGAAATACCCATTTCCCACAGAGAGGGCCTCCTCAAAAAGAAGGGGAAATCCTAAATTCGTGTCACTGCGCTAGGAGCAATAGTGGACGTCGCCAAGCAGGATTTCACTTCCACCATCGTCCTGGAACGAGCCTAAGCAGGGACAAGGCGCTAAATGGGCAACAGAACCTCAGTTTCAAATGGAGACCAAAAGTATACTACCGGGGCTCCTACATTCAATGCGATGACGAACAACCCGTTCCGCTTCGTGCGAGGTGGGATTCCACCGCGACGGAATTTTTGGTAATAACAACTATGGTATAAAAAAAAAACATCCCCATACGGTCTCCACCCGCTAAGTGAGAAAATTCGATTATCTGGCAACACAGTGCCATTACTTATCATAATTTCGAAGGTCATAGATTAGTTGACGTTCGATGGACATTCCGCTTTGCGCAGAACAGATTAAAAAGAAAGCGGGGAACGTTCAAGACTTTGAAAAAAAAACCGTAACAGTACCCCCTCCCCTTAGAATTTTTGAAGGGGTACCGACAAAAATGTTAGCTGGACCCCCAGCTATCAACTTGAACAGAGAAGCATAATGTCAAAACTTAAACAAGGCTTCCATATAATAGTGCAGCCTGAAAATTAATTCCATAAAAGAACCAAAAAAAAAATTCTACCTGCTCTATCTCAACTACCGGACTCTACAAAATATTAGGTTCAGAACAAAAATGTTCACAACCTACGGGTAAACAAGTCCTACAAAGAAAACATTTGGTGAAACCTCATTGTAGCCGAACTATTAAGATCTCTAAAAATAACTTAAAATTATTGAACGCTTCATAGAACTAAAAACTAAATTGCGCAACCCTTAGGGGCCAAATATTTCTAAAGCCCATTACCACTTACTAAAAGGCAAGGACCGAAGAGCTAGCTAGAACAATAGCATATAGATGCCACAAAATTTACTTACCCATGTCAATCAGGAGAAACCCAAATATCAAATGAGAAGTAAGTAAACAAAAGGGTGGATAACCACATATTACCGTTATAGGTCTAAGCCGTGGAAACAGCCTATATTAAGACCAATAAATAGGTACAAAGAAATATTGTCTCGGCCCTTGAAAATAGAAAAATATTTGAGAGAAAAAAAAAATTGGTTTATTACCCCACGCTCCGGCGACCAGACAGAACGTTTCCCCTCCCCAAGGGAAGGGCAAGCAAACTCGCGATGGCGGAAACGGGTCACCGAGTCGCTCGGTAACAAATCACAAAGGAAAATGGGATATGTACCCTAGGGGGATAGACAAAGTAAAAAGGGAAGAAGAGAAGAAGAGGGAGCAGGAAAGAGGAAGAATGCCTTGGCTTCAACAGCACCCAGAAGGGGCACTGATGACAGAGTGGCCTACGGCATTGTAGCTAACTACTAATAAGACCCTATAAAACTAACCTATAACTATGATAGGTCTATAGTTATTATGGATCTTAGGATACTAACACGAACATATACATACCAGCTGAAAGAAAATCAACGTTCATAACGCTTAGAAGCCATTCCGGTATGTCAGTAAAAATAGTTACAAAGACTTTAAATTTTCAGTTAGATTGCCAATGATAACCTATGTATCAATATAGGCACTAACTGATGAAGATACAAGTGCTAATCCCTGCAAAAGAAGGGTAAAATAACAAATAAAATGACTGCCCACTCACCAATAAAATTCACTGGAATAATGCCAAGTGTTAATATTGTGTAAATCTTGTCTAATAAAACAAATCAAACAAGGAAAGGTTCCCAAATACAACAAAGAAACAAGCCGACATGGTTCTGGAGGGTATGGAGAAGCTGTTATAATAAACAATTTAATTATTAATACATACATACATAACATAATATAAAACACTTACATTCCAGGTTCACTAACAAGGTTCATGAGTCACCACTTTCTGCAATTCTTCCAAGACCTTCATTCATACATAATTCCCCTGTTCAGTCATGTCAAGTCATAAGTCATAAGTCAATTCTAATTACATTCAGTCTTCCTTTTCATACATCATCTATTATACATAAAGCATTATGTGGTTCCTCATGAGCATTACCACTCACCCACAAAATGCAGATATTTTTATATAAGTTTATATATAGAGACAATACATAGGTTTTAAATAGGGAGATAGGAGTGTCCTTATCATGATGTTGACTCACCCTGTTGAGTACAACGCCGAGAATAACGACATATAGACAGATTCTAAGTATGAGGCTTTCAAAAAGGGGTTACTTAGTAAACCGCCCCTGTAAAGGCTTAATTTAAAGAGTTACAATCCGCTCTTCGAAGGAAATAAGACAGATAGATAAACTACGTATATAGGTACATAAGTCATAATGCCAGTAGAGATGTTGACTCATTCAGCTGAGTACAACGCCCAGACATTTGACAAATAAATGATTACTAAGTATTAGGCTTTTTTTTAAAAAGGGGTTACTTAGGAAACCGCCCCTGTACTAGGCTTAATTTATAGAGTTACAATCCGCTCTGTGATAAATATAATAAATGAATATAGCAAACATATACATAAAAAAAAAATTAATTACTTAGGATGCTTCTCCGTACTCAACAACCAAGACCGGATAGTCTCCATTCTCTAAAAGGAACATGTATCTCAGGACTTTGCTTAGGTAGGTACCCATTTGGTGAGTTAAAATTTTAGGGGAGTATAGAACTATGTATAATCCCATAAAACGAAGAAATCCTGTACCCTGAAACTAAGTGGACTCGACAGACAGAGTGCAACTTATAATGACATCAGGAATACCAAGATACAAAAATATAAAAACAAGAATGGTACTAGGCCTGAACATGGTAGAGCACATTGCAGAGCTATCTGGTACCACCACATTGAATTAAAAAAAAGCAAGACTGCCTATAGCGAACCCACCAAATATATATAGACATATAAGTGTCCCAGAACACAAATGTCCTAACTAGTACAAAAATATTTATATGGTTTGTGAAGAATGTGCCTTAAGACAACCCTATGTTATCTAGACTTTAATAAATCACTTATAAAAATACACAAAATCAGACCTGAAGATAGTTAAATATTTATGACTGTCCCCTTTTCAGATCCTTAATGTGCCAACTGCCTAACAATTTACCTGAAGTAAAATCCTGAAGTTCGTAAACCAACCGACTCAACCTTTTGATAATTTCACATCTATCATATTTAGGAGCCAGCTTAGCCATAAATGTATATTGGATGATTTCTGAAATAAATGATTGTATTTGCTAAAGGATTTATTGGCATTACTAAGTGGATAGGTGCGTTTCCAAACAATATCTGCCACATGATGATCCTTGTTAATCACTCTGCATTGAGGTTATAACAGTGCCAAGCAAACACTGCTTGTTTGCTGAAACGATAAATAAAACCAACAAAAAGCTACAGTAGCTAGGTATATTTTAACTAGATCAATCTATAAAAATGTAAACCTGTCAATAAATAAACAAAAAAAATTTTACTCAAAAAACAATACCTACATTGAACAACATAACTCTTATCAAACAGCATCTATATATAACAGCCAAACCATTCATCAGCAACTCCATCAAAAGAAAACTGCATAGCGGCAGCCTTCAACAGCACAAAATCAGCAAAAGCCGAACCCACCGATGACACCATCAGCAAAAAGAGGTGAAAACTGTATATCAACAGCGTTCAAAACTATCACTACATGAAGTCTGTATTATCACAGCCTCCAATATCAGCATAAGAAAATCTGTATAGTGATAGCCCCCAATAACCAAAAGAAAACTGTATAGTCACAGCCTTTCAATAACCACAAGAAAACTGTATAGTCACAGCCCTCTACAATATGGAACGAAGAGATGAACACTGTATAGCGACAGCCTTCAAAAACCACAAGAGAAAGCTGTATAGTCACAGCCCTCTACAATACACAACGAAGAGACGAAGACTGTATAGCGACAGCCCTCAAAATAAATGAATGGTCAGCTATAGAATGCTAAAAAATAAATAATATTGTTCAATGATAGATGAAGAGATAATATAAGACTATAAATGTAATTGCTTATAGCAAAAACAAACTGCATTTCTCCTTGAAAAACTACAGTTAGTCATGAACAATCATTATTGTAAAACAATGTATTATGATTCAAAAAAGTTAAAATAAAGTTTAAAATAAGCATTATATGCATATTGACTGAATAAAATTTGAATATAAATTGGAATCTAATTTGCTGGTGTTAAAATTTAAAAATTGAGTTCACATTATGATAATATTTGGCACATAGAAATTTCACAGATATAATGTTTAGCTAAATGGGTAGGTACATATGTAATGGCACATTCCTTAAAAATAACTTTACACACAGTAAACAATTGCAAAATAATATGGTGAGTGTACACAGAAACATTTCAGTATAATAGTGAACATTAGTCACATAAAATTAAATAAAATTGCTGTGAAAAGAAACACAATATGCAAGTATGTTATATATTTAAAAAAAACTTGACAAAATGGGAATTCATCTTTCCTTATGCAAGGCCCCTACGTTGCGGCGTCAATTGTTACATTTATAGTTCGTTGATGAAATTTGGGTAATAAATATTTAAATTAAAAAAAAAAACAGAATGGCAACTCTCCAGGTGGGGAAGAGAAGCTTCCACGCACCTAACCTAACACTACCTATCTAAATAAGGAGGCTTTAATACACAAATAAAAACAATACAATACAATACAATACAAAAATTCTTTATTGTTTACCAAGTAAAAGTAAATTACATTGATTAAGACTAATTATCCTATGGCAGTACAATGGGCGGTCTTATCGCTATGTAGCGATTTCTACCAGACAACCTTTGGATGGACAGAAATAAGGGACAAGGTAGACGGTGGTGAACAATAAATTAATGTTAGATAATTAAATTCAGATACATAAATCTAATATGTGATAAATAAATAAATAAATACCTACATATATACATAATAAATATATATATATATATATACTAAAGTTATACATACTACATAAATAACATACCTTTAAATAACACATATATAACAAATTACTTAAATATGCATCTACATATATTACACATAATATAAACAAATAATTACAATGTTATATACTGGATAAGTAGTGATTTTTTACCATTATTTTAAAAATTCCAATAGATTTGGCACGTCTGATTTCTAGTGGTAAAGCATTCCATAGTCGTGCAGCCTGTACTGTGAAGGACTCGCTGTAGTACTGAGAGCTATGAGGGGGGATTTTAAGTTGGAGAGTGTTGGAAGAACGTAAGGACAGATTATGGGTGACATGGCGAAACACAAAACACTTTTTTAGATATGTAGGAGTACTGGAAACAAAGAGAATACTGTATAGAAGATGTAGAATATGTGCATTCCGGCGAAGTCGAATGGGCAACCAATTCAATTTTTTGCGATACTCGGATATATGGTCGTACTTGCGGAGTCCATATATGAAACGAATACAAAAATTTTGTAGGCGTTCTAGTTTATCAAGCTGTTCTTGAGTTAGATCGAGATATGATATGTCAGCGTAGTCGAGAATTGGGAGTAAAAGTGATTGTGCGAGCGCAATTTTAGTTGTGATTGGTAAAAAATTTTGGAGTCTTCTTAGAGAAGAAGCGGAAGCAAAGATTTTGCGGCTAGTTTCAGCGAGCTGTGGTACCCAAGATAATTTTCTATCCATGATGATACCTAGATTTTTAACTGTGGTGCTGTAATCTATAACTTGTCCATCAAAGATAACATGTGGAAGGCGAAACCAGTCAATCAAGGAAACCATTCTTGAGCTGCCAATGATAATTGCATGTGTTTTCGCCGGGTTGACCTTGAGACCATAAGATTTACTCCATTCAGAGATTCGTCGCAAATCAGAATTGACTATTTCGATCGCTGCTGGCAACTCGTTTAGAGGAGCCTGAGCGTATATTTGCAAATCATCTGCATAAAGATGGTAGAAAGAAGATAACTGGTGGGAAATTGAATTTATAAAAATCGAGAAAAGGAGAGGTGATAGAACGCCGCCCTGAGGTACACCTGCTGCCGTAATACACCACGATGAGAAAGTCTCATCGACGCGTACACGCTGCCGGCGTCCATACAGGTAACTACGAAACCAGGCAATAACCATTGGAGATATGTTAAGAGAACACATAATGCCTAGGAGTACGTCGAAATCTACGTTATTGAAGGCGTTACTAAAGTCTAATAGTGTTAAAACTGTGAGTTGTCCATTATCCATACCATGCCTTATATCATCAGTTATCTTGACCAGTGCTGAGGCAGTGCTGTGCCCTGGACGGAATCCAGATTGGTATGGGTTAAGGAGGTTATTTTTGATAAGGAAGGATGTGAGCTGTTGGTGTACTAAGCGTTCAAGGAGTTTCGAGAGAAATGGAAGGATAGAAATTGGACGGTAATCGGAGAAAGTGGAAGGATTAACTTTTTTAGGTAAAGGAATGATCTGCGCCTCTTTCCATTTGGAAGGGAACATACCGTGGGCAATGGAATAATTGAGGATATGCTGGATAACGGGCAAAATTTCGTCGAGCACCAACATTATCATTTTTCTGGTAATGCAGTCACTGCCAGCAGCATCGGAAGAAATGGCTTGTATGTTTCTCTTAACATCAGAATCAGTTAATTGCGTGAAGACAAACGAAGGATAGTCAGGAGTTGGAATGGATGAAAGATGAACTAGTGTTGCAGCTTTTGTAGGGCCATCAAAGTTGGCAGAATAGGAAAAGTGCTGATTAAGTGAATCAATTTTTAAATCTTTAGGAATATCGCTATTACGAGATTTACCAACTCCTAATGACCGAAGAAATTTCCATACCTTTGAAGGATCTTCATTTTCAAGAGAACTATGAATATGTCGGCGTTGCGCGTTTCTACATTCTTTATTGCAGTGATTGCGACGTTCTGTATATTTTGCTTTATTTTCATCGGTAGGATTGTACTTATACTTGGCTTTAGAAACAATTTTTTTATTCATAAGTAACCTGATGTCGGGTGTAAGCCAAGGTGCTGGTAGGTGTTTTATTTTCACTGGTCTCAAGGGAGCATGTCTATCATAAAGATTCGTAATCATATCGTTAAAAATTGTGACTTTAGCATCTACAGACTCAGCATTAAAAACACCATACCAGTCTAAATTACGAGCATCGTGTTTCAAACTCTCTAAGTCAATACAGCCAAAATTGCGCCGCAGAAGGATTTTGGGTTTGGCTTTGGGAGGACGAATTTTGTACGAAAGATAGATTAGGTCATGATGAGAGAAGGCGTCCGCTGCGCACTGGCCATGTTTTTTTACGTGTGTTGGAGAAGAAACGAGCATTAGGTCGAGAAGAGATGGGGTGGAATTGGGGGGATTATGTGTAGCAGTTAATGGTAGGATGGTAAGATTGTTTGCCGTGACTGTAGATTCAAAAGAGATTGTGCGGGAATCTTGCTTAAGCAAACATGTGTTAAAGTCCCCCATGATAATAGAATGATCGTAAGAAGGGGTTAGATCTTCTAAAAGCCTTTCAAAAGAAGAAAAAAAACTAATTTTGCAGGAGGGTGAGTAATATACGCCAAGGAGTACTTTTGTGTGCGAGAGTATAACTTCCAGAAAAAGATGCTCACCCGAGCTGGGAGGTGGTGGCTGTGTTGACATACTTAATATGGAATAAGAGATATGTGAACGGAGATAGATGGCAACACCACCACCACGACTGCTCTTGCGATCATTACGAACAAGTGTGAATCCAGGTAACGCATACAATTTTGAAGGAAGGCACGGTTTTAACCAAGATTCGGATACCAGGATAGCATGGATTTGAGAATGTTCGAAAGACGCCAACATATCGGAAAAATGCGCCGGAATGCTTTGAGCGTTGATAAAATTTTTAGAAACATCGACCAACACGGAATCGATAAAATTTGACAGGTTCGAAATACTACAAAAACTATCTGATGAACAAATGGAATGAAAATCATCACTATCTGATTGTGATTTATACATTTACAATAAATACTATACTACAATATATATATAAAAACCTAAATCTATAAAATATTAAATAACAAATACAATACGTATATAAAAATATAACGATATTACTGCTTATTGGTGGCTGTCCACCCGCCAGCTGTGTCTATACAATAAATACACCAGATTATTTAAATAGAAAACTAAACACTCAAAAATAAAAGAAAATTAGAAAAATAATGCATAACAATATTATGAAAGATTACAAAGGGACAGCAGAAAAATCAAGCAATCCATCAGCTTATGCAACACATCATAACTTCTTCTTCTTCTTCATAAATGGACATCATAACTTACTGACAGTTAGTGACAACTGACAGCATAACATTGACATTTACAGTTAGGTACTCAATAATTGTTGAATGAATGTCATACTTCGTAGACGTATCGAATCTTTGACAAATTGACAATTAACAAAACGAAATTAAAATTGTGAACTATTTATAAAGTGATTGGACGGTGCAAAGCAGAACATATTTATTTCGATTCGTGAAAATGTGGGTACCTAGTGTCGACTGTAAATAACCGTACCTAATAGAATTACTTCCTGGCTGCTGCGCGCCTGGATTTAGCCGGTGCCGCGGCCTCCTTCGCTGCGATGGGCTCCCTTGTTGCCGTTGGTTTTGAGGCCATATTTGGAATACCATCGAGGTCTTCCTGACTCAAGACGCGATGTCGGGATCCGTCTAAACCGAGGACAAAAACATTGCCCTCCCTCGTCCAACACTTCGCGATGCCAAAGCGCTGTCGTGCAGCCATGAATACTGTGTGCCGAGTCTTTGTTAAAAACTCCGAGAGTGTGACTCCAGATCCCTTCAAATTAGTCTTGGCTGTCCAAATTTGGTCGCGAACTGAAACATCACGAAGCTTACACAAAATGGGTCTTGATTTGGCGGAATTTCCTGTGCGGCCCATCCTGTGGCATCGGCTTATGTCACTCGCGGAAAACGACGCCTGTTTCAGCTGCTCCTTAAAAATTTGTTCAGTGACTTCAGCCACTACTTCGTTTGGGTTCTCAGGCACCCCATGTATTAACAGAATCTTGCGTCTGTTATGCATTTCTTGCCGGTCTGCTTCCTTTGCCAGGCATTGAATTTGCTCTTGAAGTGAGCGCAAGGCCTTAAAAACAAAGTCCTTGAAGGCAGCATATTCTACTGCCAAAGCTTCAGTGTCAGAAGACGGTGCAGCCTTCTGGAGTTTACCTTCAAAGCTGTCCATACGTTTGAAAAAAGAATCCATAAGGTGTTGAACAGATTCATAGGTGTTGGCATCCATCTTGTGAAATATATGAGTTTAAGTGTACAGCAACAGAAAAATTAAAAAAACTTGTGATGTGAAGTGATTTGGTTTAGGATAACACAGTTTGGCAGGTGGGGCCTCTTATTTATTGATATTATGCATGAATTAGTAACCAAAACGCAGTATTTATATTTTTTTATGAATAATTAAATGATGTGATCTAAAATTACTTGTGATTATTTGGCCTACCCACAGAGAAGTGGGGTAAAACAGTAGGTATGGAGCGTTCAATAAGTTTATATAATAATTTATTTTACAAACATACACACAATTGTTATTAAAAGAAATAGGCTATTATATCAGTCCAGAACACACTTCATAACAATAGGGGTTTGCTCGCTAACACCAGGAATAGGAGGTATATTAAAGTTTAAAACATTTCAAAAATATGCCCAGAGCGAGCGAGCAGCACCGAACTAATTATTACATAAAATTGCCTCAATTATAATTTCTGTGTGCCAGCAACGTAGATCCACATAAAATTAGTGTCCTAGATTAAAATGATTTAATATTTAAAGTGAATTATAGTAATAAAACCAGCTTGCTCAAGAAAATAAGTTATCTCAGGGGAAAAATCGTGAGTCGCATAAGGTTTTAAAGATGAATTCCGTTATTACAAGAAAAGAAAAGGGCGCCACCCGGCTATATAAAACCGGGAAAATATATAAATACCGGATCGGTGCGACGGTATACAGCCTTGGGGTGAAATCACTGCATTGGTCAGCAGCCCTACTGCACAAGGGACGCAAAGCAGAGCGCTGACAGCTCAAACCGTTCACTCGGGCCGACTGCCGGAGCTGGCGGGCTATGGCAGGTGATTACTCTTCAACCCCTAACGGTGAAGCTTTCCCCTCCCAACCAGGAACCTCCTGGAAAACGCAAGGGTGCGCATGTGAAAATCGTACCTGCCTGTGAAGGGCATTTAGAAAGCGTTGACATCACTATCGCAAAAGAGGCACCGGTCGATTTGGCGTGGGTGGCTAGCCCACGTGGTGAAGATGCATGCGGGCGCAGCCAGCCTCAATCCACAGGAAAACACGGAATTTCGCTCGCAACGACAGGGCCAATATTCATACACTCGGCACGCGGTCACTTGAGAAAGCTCGCACATTCGGGATCAGCGATGGCGCGGGCCTATGGACCACGCGGTCCACAACTCGGAGAGCCTCACTAGATAAATTCACGAGACGAAACACTGGAATTTAGCCCGGCGTTATAACCTATAACTTCGCACGAAAACACTGCACCGAAAATATTCAATCACTTTACTAACCTTTTGGGAGGTTGAAAGGCGCTTGTAGCGTTCCGGTGACTTCACGTCTCACACTTGGAAAGTCGCCTCCTAGGGCTTTATTTCAGCTGGTATGTATCGTCCAGAATCTCAGTGGAACGCTGTCCTGATCGTGGTCCCGCCCTGAAAATATCGAAATTAGTTTGTCAATTGCCAAACTCCAAAGCCGCTAGGGCACGCCACGGGAATCAAGACTTACCTAGCAGCAGGCAGCGTCACACTTAGGTTGCTGGGCGAAAAAGAGTGCAAAACTGCTCTTCCGCCGTATTTACGGGGCGGCGACAGTTTCTCGAACATTCGTAGAGGAAGGGGCAAAAAACACAGATCATGTCACTTACCGATAAGCTTACAGATAAAAATATGCCTTATTAATCTGTGCCTAGGGATGCCAGGATGCTGCAATGAAATACCCATTTCCCACACAGAGGGCCTCCTCAAAAAGAAGGGGAAATCCTAAATTCGTGTCACTGCGCTAGGAGCAATAGTGGACGTCGCCAAGCAGGATTTCACTTCCACCATCGTCCTGGAACGAGCCTAAGCAGGGACAAGGCGCTAAATGGGCAACAGAACCTCAGTTTACTCAAATGGAGACCAGAAGTATATACTACCGGGGCTCCTACATTCAATGCGATGACGAACAACCCGTTCCGCTTCGTGCGAGGTGGGATTCCACCGCGACGGAATTTTTGGTAATAACAACTATGGTATAAAAAAAAAACATCCCCATACGGTCTCCACCCGCTAAGTGAGAAAATTCGATTATCTGGCAACACAGTGCCATTACTTATCATAATTTCGAAGGTCATAGATTAGTTGACGTTCGATGGACATTCCGCTTTGCGCAGAACAGATTAAAAAGAAAGCGGGGAACGTTCAAGACTTTGAAAAAAAAACCGTAACAGTCTGTCGAGGAAGGAACCGAGACTCCAGGCGCAACAGCGGCAGCGGCGGTTCCATCCTCCAAGCACACCTTTTTGTCCGCCATGACTTGGGAAGGGGACACAAGGTCAGTGCTCCGCTGCCTCTTCGCGCCCCGAGTCTCGTGCTCCCTCTGAATATTTTTTTCCACGGTGCCGTCGGTACCGGACGCTTCTCCCTTTCTATCTCCATCGATCACAGCGCGCCCCTTCTTTCCCTTTCCCTTACCCTTGCCGGTAAAACGACCTGGACCCGGGTTGGATCCGGAAGGGGGGCGAGTCGAAAGAGTTGCCGCATCCGAAGGCACCGCGTTGTTATTTCGCTTCGCGAGTTCAGAGGGCGTCTTAACGTGAGCTTCATGATGGCGGTCCGCGGCAGCGCACGGGTTGACACTGGCCATGCACGCCGCGACAGAAGGCGGGAGTGCCGACGTGCCGGGGAGGTGCATGACTCCTTCCCGGTGTGCTGGCTTGTGCGGCTTCCTGATACCTTGCCCGGTACCTTCCAAACACAGCGGCCTTTTCCCTGCTGCTCCCTCTCGCGGTAGTTGTGCCGCGCCCTGGTCCAGGCCCTGCAGGTACCGTCTTCGTGTTCGCCGTCATCGGTCCAGTAGCAGCCGCAAACAGGCGGGGCCTGGGACACCACCCCACCGTCGCCTTCGGTAGCCAATTTCCCACCCTCCGGCCCGGGAACCAAAGGGCGCCGGGTGCTGGCCGGTTCGCATGGCATCTCATTCTTAATTGACATCTTATGCATATTTATTATTTAGTTTCAGTCTACGAATAAATAAAGTATACGCTGGCCACAGGCTGCCTTTGGGGGGGAAGTATAGCTCGGTATATCGCCGGATGAGACAGCATACCGCACTATCCAACCCCTCCCGGGTGCCCTCCCACTTTATTCGGGCTTGGGATCGGCCCCATACCTAGGTATTGTGCTGTACCTGTACGCGTAAGCGGTGCACAGCGCAATAACTAAATATGGAGGCGAGGTTTAAATATAAATATATTATCAATGATTATGACCGACATTTTATCCAAATAAATATTATTATATTCCATTCTAAAACTGACGAATCAAATAGGTAACTTTGACTGCGATGTGCCTCAGTATCAATTGTTAATATTATTATAGGACAACAAACACACCTCATAAAAATAGCCTGTAGAATAATTACATTAATAGCCTGTAGAATAATAACTCTAATCAACATCTTTCACTCCTTTCATTTGTTTTACGACGTTCGATTAAGTTCACTGACGACTGCTAAATAAAGCCATAAATACACTAAAAAGCATTTCTAAAAACGCACCATAAAATTAATTGCTGCTGACAGACAATTCGATATATCCATCAGTCTTTGCGTTTCGCCGCCAACGTAGCATAATGTGTGCCTATGTTGTAGCAGTAGATCAGACTCATACAAGATAGTCACGCACACTGAAAGAATTCGAGTTAAATTATTTGTATATGTAGAAAATAGCGCTCTGATAGCATATTGCGTATCATTAGTAAATTACATGAATAAGCACTGAGGGGAGAATATTATAGCCATTAGCTCTCGCTTAGTCTTTTTCATGAGACTTTCTCTACTTTAGTAATATTTTAACTTCTATGCGTTATTTATTATGCGAGTAGGTCATTTTGAGTGCTCGCTTGGCTGGCTAACGAGCTAGCTGTTATCAACTACCACATTCACGTAGTTAAATTAACAATGTATTTAGGAGGTACACTTAAAGGCTTATAATCATTCCTGGACTGTCCTGTTACCAATCGCATCATCACTGACCAACAGGTGATATAGGTGTGAAAGGCTAGTCTAATATTCATAATCCTTTCAATTGAATAACATAAATAAATATTAGGAACAAAACGGTAGTTATTTTGCATTAGCTTTTATATCGCAAGTCAAAATTTCGAACATCGCGCAAAACATTTTAAAGTCTCCTTCAAAGTCAAAGACTAAATCATTTTTTTTTTAAATTTAGGAGTCTACGACTCACGAAATGAATTGCAAAATTTTACATCGAAATACTGTTCATTCTACGTGATTCTACTGCCACATTCAGTAAAAATGTGTTATGAGCCACTGCAAGAAGAAAGGGCAAGAAATGCGGAGCCAGTAGTTAACGTCTTATAATGTGTTTCAAAATACATTACAATGAATAAAAAAATACTTAATTGCAGGTGGCAGCTTGCCTAAAGCCTTTGCGTTGAGTAAGTTTTTAATAGGATATTCTTATAATAGGGATACGGATTTTTAGAAGTTAACAGGTATAATATTCTCTACTTCTATGCAGTCATAGGAAGAGTCATTAAGATTACCTATATTTTTGATATATGATTGCGAGGTTTGCTGTTTCTAGTACCCGTAAAGATATGTGTGAAAGAGGCAGCTAAAACTTGCCGATGACCCCTTTTAGAAAACTTTAGAATTTGAGCTTTATTTACTTCCTCCTCCCCATTTCAGTTTTTTTTTTATAACTATCATACTGAGTATGATTTTATATGGTGTATATATTCCGCTATTTCAACTCGTTCTATCAAACGGTAAGTTAACGCGTTATAAATAAATCTGTGGACAGACTGTCGTGACGATTCCACTCGCAATATTTCAGGCGGGCGGACGCATTGGATGCTATAAAACCTTAGATTGACGAATCACTGGATTGGAACTTAACTCTACTTGATTTTGATTACAGGTACATATTGTATTATGTAGTTACAGTAACTTGTAATGTTTGATAACAAAAACCAATGATAAATGTTTAGAGCACAAAATTTCATGTCGGTCGGAAATTGAACTCTGGTCTCTAAGTTTTGCGCAACAGTACGCTTAGCATGAAATAGTACTACCGGAATATTTTTTTAGGAAATAATCATAAAACCTTGTGTAGTGCTAAAATCTACGTAGGTAAGGGATGATGTCAAACAGTTGTATTTAGATCTTGTATGAAGTTGGTAATTTACGGATGATATATTATTATACTAAGTAGAGTCATCTTAAATCTCCCGTACCGCTTGAGCTAACATGACAATGACTCATAACTCCAATTTTGTTTTTTTCTCGTTCTTTATTTAACCATCGTATCGGGATATATAAATGTGTAATTTTATAATGTAACACGCCGAGCAGGCGTTATTGCAAACATAAATATATTCAATTTAGTTTTCCTTCTTTTTTGGACAAGCATATGCAACTGCATGTGTGTTCGTCCACGCGTTTCGCTAAAACTTTTAATCAGATTATAATTATATTTTTGTTGGCTTAAATATACTTTAACTTAGGCAACATTGCAATTTTATCAAAATCCGTTTAGAAGTTTTCAAGATATGGACTAAGATAAACTTTTTAACAAAACTTAACTAAGTAAGCCTGTAAATTTGATGGCCTGACTTATTTTGATACGATAGCTCGTATCAAAATAAGTCAGGCCATCGGGTATGGTGTCAAAGGTTTAACATTCTTGAAGTCAGACCAAGAAAATGTGAGGTCTGAATGTTTTGAATCAGCGTGGTACCGACTTCCACAAGTTATGTTGGTTTAATTTTGAGTAAATTACTTCTTCCGGTGATTTAAGATTTTGACTTATTTATATAACGTTATTTTGTATTTTTACTCTATTGTGAAACATTATCACATACAAGCGCAAAACTAGGTATCATTAATAATACCTGCAATAGCTAACGCATGATGAAAAAATAAAATAATCACCCTTGAGGATCTCTTCTCTATGCAAAAAATAACGATTTTTGGGACATTCTGTGTTGATACTCGTAGTTGGTACATAACCTGCAGTGTGCGAGTGCAACTCGTACATGGCCGACTTTTATTGCCGATCAGCCTTTTGACACCGTCAATTGTTTTTTGAATTTGAAGGTGGTAGCTAGCGAGGGTACTCACAAAATTCCTAACCATCCTGCGGTAAATCGATCATTGAACCTACGTGGTAGTCCACAGTCATGTCAATGGGCCATCACTGCTTCATAATAATGAAACATTATATAGGTACCTATTGTATTAGTACTTATCCAGTAGTTCGCAAATCAAAGAATAGACTGCGTCGTGAGTCCTTTGATGACGCTGCTTATGAATATCGTGAGCTCGAGGTGGTGACAGCTTCGCGATGTGGGATTTTCTAACGGAATATGGTATCTTGTATTTATCCCACTCATGAGTACTAATATTTTTAAGTACGCGAATAAATATTTACACTGTTACCCATAAATATTTTCTCGAATACAATGTAGCCTCAGAAGCATTATGTTTTTTACCTTGAGGCAGTACGATTTCAGCCATATCTAGATCCAGTAACCAGGTCAAGCAACCTTCTATCTTTGAAATGCTCTAAAAAGTCTATGGCTATAATTGTTTGACACCATGTCCATAAAAAAAAACAATATGCCACTGTCAATATTACGGGTATTGGTAAAATATGACAGGGCCATATCGTAAACACCTCAAATATTAATATTTTTGAATTTTGAAGCAGTGATGACTCAGTGAAATTGACTATGGACTGCCGCGCAGCAGGTCCATGGTTCGAATCCCGCCGCGGGCTTGAGCTTCATCGAATTGTGGAAGGGCATTTTGCGAATGCCCGCCTGGCTAGCGACCACCCTCAAGCAGAAAATCTGTCGCCAAGCCACACGGTGTGTTCCGGCCAACCTAACGGTGTGTTCCGGCCGCAACCCTTGAGAGCCTGTACTTCTAGGTTAGCCTGAACAAATCTTAGACCACATCATCACTAACCATCATGTGAGATAGTGGTTAAGGGCTAGCCTATCAGAATTAAAAAAAAAACTTCTTTGTTGGCCATGCAAGCTCGAAGCGCGAGAGTAGCGTCTCTGTTTCAGCTTGGGCTTGTTGCTATATTCGTATATGGACATCCAACTGTTCTTCTCTACTATACAAATCGCATGTCTCAATTGATAAAAAAAAATTACAATATTTTCAAAATGGCGTATCTATATATGGTGGTTCAAATGTGAAAGCGAGGTCACCACCCCTCCCGATAGTAGCGGAGCGTTTTCGGCGCCCGCAGGAGACGGAGGTATAAGGCGCTTTTCGCTTTATACGCCCGTCTCGGAGAAGTACTTCTACTTCTCTTGGCACTTCTCCCTCCCGGGCTATAAGAGGGCCTTCCCTCGCCCAAAACCCGGGGGAGATCGGACGTCTGCTTAGCGATAGTCAGAATCTATCACCTGCCTAAAAACAAAAAAAAATAAAGCGAGGTGTTCAAGTCAAAGAGCTACTAGTTGTAACTGTTTAAGTAATCCACAACTCTCAATTATTTATACCTACCAATTGCAAAACCAGATAAACCTCTAACCGCACTAACAGTAGCTTATCCCAAACCGACAAAACGATGTGATTGTCACGCGACAAAAAAATACAATCTTGAACAAATTGTCGCCGCACTCGTAACGTCTGCGGCGAGATAATGGCTCCTGACCGCAAGATGATGGGCTTCGGTCTCCAAACGAGATGGTGACCTTATGCAATCAGCTGGAAATAATGGTCGTTGGAGTTTTTAAATTGACTAGGCTTGGGTGAATAATAGACTGTCTGTAAGGTTGTTTGGAAATGTGGCTGTTGAACTATGGTAATAAAACGGTAGAAATGTGATTAAAAATTACTACACCACGCCAAATAACGGCGATGTGAATCGCAACTATAACAAAAAAAGTTTCGGCTTTGCCTAGTATAATTTAGCAAAGCATTTTAGAACAGCACAGGTTTGCTTGCAATTCTGATTATCTTCACATCTTCGCTTGATGCTTGATATTTTTTAACGGGAAAATTACATTTATTACCACAAAATGGCTTTCATTTAGGTATTGTTACGTTTTCGCAAAATTTCAAATAGTTCCACATTGATACACTTTAATATTGTTCTGTTTGCAATAACGTCTGCTATGCTGATTACATTACAAAATTACAAATATACGAGAGGAAAAATGTTAAGTCATGTGCGGGATTTAAACCCGCGTCCATCTGCCCCTTAGGCCGGGTATGCTCTAACCAATTGAGCTAACATGACAATGACGTCATAACTCAAATTTTTCCTATAGTCTTAACCATGACTTAAAACTTTTCCTCTCGTATATTTGTAAAATTGTAACACATTGATACATTTAGACATTAGACAAAAGGATAAGCTTACAGTAGACCAGCGCTGGTTTAGTCCAGGAACATGCTGAGTTGAGGCCGGTATGTGGCAAAAAACGAATTGTACCATTCTTTTTTTCTGTTTGTGTTATGTTTTATATTTTTTTGTTTTTCGCTCTAAATACAATGTTTGTCTATTTAGAAAGCAGCATTTGTAGTCCGTGAGAACATGCATAAGTTTTTACGATCTTCCTAAATATCAATCAACAAGGTCGTAAACAAATATTGGGGATTATAAAAATTAACAATCAATATTTTTAAAATGACATCGACATATGCCATCATTCTTTATTGCCTAATATTTTGAATAAACATCAAAATCTGAGTTCAAAGAATGAACATCATTTACAAGTTACGCGTTGAGATGTATTATTAGTTATTACTGTTATTAGTCACATGCTTACTCACAGTAATAAAAGTTTACGATTTAAACACAGTATAGTGGTGAGGTTCTCAGTCAAATAATAAAAAGTTAAGGTTGGTTGCCACCTCATGTATTTTGTACCCAATGGGATATTAGATACTGTTAGTTTCGATATTTTTAAGATAACTTATAGGAGAAAAGCATTTTATGAGTTCAGTGACGTATGTATTTAGAAGTATGTACTAATGTTTATCATAAAATCTTTTTTTTGTGTTATTTTGACTGAACAAGCTCGAGGCCCACCTGATGTTAAGTGGACTAAACTCTGCCTATAACAGATGCATTTCGTCACAAGTCACGAATTGCACTGCGACAGTAACCTTGAGATATAGTTGTTAAGTCTCATGTGCCTGTAATTTCACTGACTCTCAATGACTGCTGCCGGAACATAGCGTTAGGTATTAAGTTGGTGTAAGATTTTTTACTTGAGGGTGGTTGCTATCTGCAGGCAATCGCAAAATGCCCTTCCACCATGCGGTGAAGTTTATGCCCGCGGCGAGATTCGAACCATGGACCTGCTGCGCGGCAGCCCATAGCCAATGCCACTGAGCCATCACTGCTTCAAAAGATTAGTTGCCACCTCATGTATCTTGTACCCAATGGGATATACGATACTGTTAGTTCCGATAATTTTAAGATAACTTAGGAGAAAAGCATTTCATGAGTTCAGTGACGTATGTATGTAGTAGTAAGTATACTAATGTATATCATTAAATAATCAATATTTAAATATTGGATATGAATTTTTACAATGTTTAGGTTGCGTATCTAAAAACTAGCTGCACCCCGCGGTTACACCCTCGTGGTGATGGATGATGAAAAGTATTCTTTGTGTTAATACAGCGTCTCATATACCCCCGTACGTAATTTCATCAAAATTGGTCCAGCCGTTCGAGCGTGAGAAAGTAACATAAACACACAAACTTTCGCCTTTTTAATATTATACTAGCTGCGCCCAGCGGTTACACCCTCATGGTGATGGTTGATGATGATGAAAAGTATCCTATTTGTGCGCAATAAGAGCTGGATACCGAATTTTAAAAGAATGGCCCAGAGTTTCTTGTCCGTTCTTCTCTCTCTTCTCGCTCTATAAAATTTTTGTTTGCTGAACGTGGCAGTACTATTTAAAATATTTCAATATTAAAATTTGTAATTGACCTTCTTAAGCGTCGTAGACGCCTAAGTTGAATAAATGATTTTGACTCTGACTTGATATCAAAATCAGCCGTTTGAAGGTGATGAAGTCCATACACACACACAAACTCTCGCCTTTATAATAATATAGTGTGAATAGTGTGATGTGATACTGTGAAGTGTGATGAGTGGTGAAATAAGAAGAAAAAACCCAACAATAGGAACGCTTCATTTTCCTAGCCTCACTGAGCGCAGCGATCCAATTTTGCTCCACATCTCATGTAAAGTAAAGTAAATGTTCCTCGCACATCTCTATTGTATACGCAGCCTAAGTCCTGATTTCAAAACATAACGATGAACCAAACGCTGCGATTGGTTTGACAATGCCAAACTTTAGACATGGTTGTTTCCGTAAGACTTCGTACGAGACACACCTATACTTTCTAAGTATTTGGCATTCTTTATGTGTGAATTATATATCTCAGATTGTGCAGTGTTGTTTCTTAGCCTTCTCTCTTTTCTGTTCTTTCCTTTTTGGCATAAGAATGAATGACCTTATATATAGTGATATATTCTATCGTATTTTGCTCAGAAATTAACACATTTTCGTTTTTTTTTATTGCTGATTTGTGAGCCATTCAACATGATCTCACCTGATGATAAGTGATGATGTGGTCGAAGAGGTTAACATGATTAGCTTAGAATTACTGGCTCTCAAGGACAGCTGCCGGAACACACCGTTAGGTGCTTGGCGAGAGATTTCCTACTTGAGGGTGGTCACTAGCCAGGCGAGCATTCGCAAAATGCCCTTCCAACATGTGGTGAAGCGCAAGCTCGCGGCGGGATTCAAACCATGGATCTGCTGCGCGACAGTCCATAGCCAATGCCATTGAGCCATCACTGCTTGAAATTCAATGCTGAAAATATGTCGTAACAGGCTTTAAAGAAAAGTACCTATGTTGAACACTTGTAACTTTACTTCAGAAAATTACCACTTAGAACCAAACAATGTAATCCGACAGCTGTTATTGATTGCCAATTCCTATTTTAAGTCTGGCTTAGCCTTACTTTGACCGTTTCAGTGGTAGTTTTTTTTAAAATAAATAATTTGATAAGCTTTGTGAGCGTCGTAAGCGGTGACGAAGGAAGAATACCAGAAGGTGGGCAATAGCGTCTTCTGAAGAACTGCTGTCTTACACTGCAATCCTCAAACGTGGGGATAATTGCAAACTCCCCTTGAAAAATGCCCCCACGCTTTTTTTCGAGGGTGCAACATGGCTATTAACGAGATCAGTCTCTGAATCACAATAACTGCATAAAAGATGATGGGTATTAAGAAAAATACATTAGACAACACGACAAGTATGTCAATAATATTGTAATTTTCGATAATAATTCGAACAAAGAAAAATATGTGTGGGTATTTCGTATATATATGTAATTATGTTATTCAATTCTATTAATACATTTTGATATTTAACCTTATTCGTCTCCGTCTCTCGTCGTCCAGTTTTTATTATTCCATCAGAGGGACCATATAACCAATAGTTTAACATGTCAACGTCTCAACAATTTTATGAACTCCACTGGTGCTTTGCCAGATCGTTAATTTGCGTACAGAGAAGTTCGTTCCACCACCTAACTCACCCAAGATGAAATAAGAGATGTCATTGATGGATGATAGACGAAAAAGCAGGTTGCCATGCTGTGCTGCGACCTGCCTAAGCCTTCGACTCCGAAGAACATGCCGTCCTCGCTGCCAAGCTACACCATTATGGTGTGCAAGGACCTGCTCACACATTATACACTTGCGTAATAGGTCTCAGGGAGTACTTACCGATAGAGGAAAGATAATGTCGGACCCACTCTCGACTGCAATGGGCGCGGTACAAGGGTCGTCGGTGTCAAACATCCTATTTTCCTTATTGCAGATCGATCTGCCTGATGTTATCACTACGAGGGACAATTTTTATGTACGCAGATGATGTGGCAGCCATCGTCACTGCATGTTAATGCTTGAGCGTTTCTTAAACATTACCATTAACGAGCTTGCGCAATGGTTTGAGTTAAAACACATCATTCTAACTAAAAAAAAAACAAGAGTATGGAGGTACTAGTCAAGGGGGACCTATAAAAAAAGTGAAAGCGATTTCATTTCGCGGCTTTGAAATAGACTGCGGAATGAAATGGAACTCGCATATTGGCAAATTATGGGCCAAATTAGGTAACGCATGTTATGCTCTTAAACGTCTATCTTGTGTGGTTTCTGTAGTTACGAGGCAGGGAGGCAGGCAGTAAGGTACGAGGTAGGCACCTGTTATGTCGTACAGTACACTCGATGCTCTAATACAGCACCGAGCTCTGCGGCTGCGCAGCTGATATACTACGAGTTTTTAGGATGCAAGAAGGGCTCTTGCTATTCACATTAAATTTAATTTATTTTTATAGTTTTTGTTAATAAATAATTTAAAATAATAATTATTATTGTGATTACGTACGTTACAGGGTCATTGGTAAATGCCTCTTAGGGCTGACTTCTGCTAGTGCTAACAAAGATTTCCAGATGTTTTTTTTTGTATGTATTTTACGGAATAAGCATGAGCACCACGTGATGCTAAAAGTATCTTGTGCCCGTAATCTATTATTTAGGAATTATTGTTGACTGACTCACAAAGGGAACTTTCATGTTAATAACATTTATATTAAAAAGCCTACTACGCAGCTTGTAATTATTTAATGACAGATGTTTGTGAAATTCCACCTCTGCCAAGCTACCTCCTGTCATCTATGTCACGTATGGAGTAGTGCTTCTGGCATATATGCGAAGACGCAGATAGATGGATTCCACGCCATTATACAAGATGCGCTTCACTTCTGAACAGATGGCGTTGCAGTATCCAACATTATTTTAAAAACAATAGCTGAACGATAGAATAACCCGTTGTTCCGCCATTCACATTGTGGGTCTTTTTAATATGATTTTCGAGGTTCTACGTATATAAGTATAAATATATTGTTATGATTTGAGTTATGGTTTGTGTAACCTGAAAAAAATCAAGATAAAAAAATATTATATTAATAATATATTTTATTACATGTTGATGTCACTGATATGATAATGTCAGTGAGTTACTTACTCCTTTTTAACGAAAGTATAGCTTTTTTTCTCGCACTCCAGTTGGCATTGTCTCTCCATCTCTTTTCTGGGAGCCTCGCGTTTTCCTGCATCATACACAATGATCAAGTGTTGTTTACATTAACACGCTGTCAAATGCTGAAATTTTGTCGTTATCGGAGTGCGTAGGAGTGAAAGAGAGGCAGCGATGGTGAAATCACTATCGGTTCAGGTAAAAACCGAAAGTGAGCTTAATAACACAAAACTAGTAACGTAAATCGAAAAAGTAACTTTTCTTGTCCCTCTAGATAAGGTTTTGCTATTTGATTATTATATTTTCAAACATATTCATACGTAAATAATTAAGATACGTTGCCAGCGTAATTTAGAGTCAACTTTACAATATCATTCTATTACAAAAATGTTAAGGAAACGTGTTTCGGACTTTTCTTGGCTTTATATAATATGATCAAGATTAACATATAATTGTCTTACTGCTACAAACTAAACAAATTTAGCTAAAAATTCCGAGGTTAATATAAAATGTTTATCTGTTTATCTCAAACTCTTTTGAATAAATCACGTAATTTAACAATCGAACCGTGAACAAAACCGTTAAGACATGTGTACTTATTCATCGTTGTTAACCCCCAGTTTGAATTAGCATACACTTCACACCCATTGAAGTCGTTACAGACGTGCTATTACCTGATTTGCGTAATAATACCTGTTAGAATGCTACCTTATTGAGTCTGTTATATCTTAGTAACTGCGTTTTGAAAAATCTTACTGACCCTGTAATTTGGTTGGTCTTGAAACGGTGGAAAATGATATGAATAGTTTTTACTAGTCCCCTGTTATCTTTTGTGAGTGTGGAATCAGGCTCGCAACTCCAACTGGTTAGCATTTTTTGCATGGAATAGAAAGATAAATGGTGACTAGTATTATGTATCAAGAATGCTTTAATAGTAGATTATGATACAAGTGAGGTTAGTTGCTCATTATTCACGAGGCCGTGTGTTGCAGCCCGAGCCGTAGGCGAGGCCGTAAGTCAGCCGAGTGTACAATGAGCAAGTTGCTCACGAGTTTCATTCGCACTTTTTCAACACCCTTGCGAGGAAAAAAAATATATATTGCACAAATGCGATACAAATAACATATGATTTTTTTTTTGCGCGTGGCAAATGTTGATTGTTGACTTCATACAAAACCTCTTTGATATTACAAATCTGTATTACCCGGTTAAATTGAAAATGCTCTGTTTACTCGCATATAATTTGCAGTTAGGTAGTAACTTAACGTTGTAGGGATAGTTCTATTACGCACTAGTGTATAATATTATTATGCACGAGGGTGTTATAGTTCGGTTTATGGCCCTAAAAACGATATAATAAAACTCTCTTCACGAGCAAGGGTGTTGAAAAGGCTTTTAAGAAAAGCTCGTGTCTGTTCGGAAATACTTCATTTGGCAGCTGGTTCCACTTAGTGGTGATGAAAATACATACATATGCGAGGCAGAAAATGTCGCAAAAATTGCACGATTTTGGTGTTCCCGACGTTGGTATAGTGAAACCAAAAAACTTATTTTATACGTAGTTTAATGCTGTAACTTCAACAGGATCTTAAGCTATTCTGATACGTGTGGATGGGTGTCAGTGCCTATACCACTTATTTAGTCTCTAAATACGAGTAGCAGTTTAGTAAAGAAGAGCACAACAATAACAAATAGACGATAATGGTCAAATATCCGAAGGATTCATTCTATAATTTTAATTAAACTTCTGCCCAAAAAGGAAGGTTATGTTTTCGGGGTTCATTTATGTATATTTGTGAGTTTCATTATTCCACCATAACTTATAAATGGCTTAACCGATTTTAATGTATAATATATCATTAGATTCGTCTTGATAGTGCAGGTGAAATAAGGTACATAAAAAAAACAAACTGGTTGATTATAGACGTCATAATGTTAGAACTTTTTTTTTTATCTCTTACCCATTTAGTGGAGTATCAAAATGAAGGGCTTTAAGAAACGATTCCATAAATATATATAATTTGCAGTTATATTTTCAACGGAACGACAAAACGCCTAAGGAAAGTAAGTAAATTGCAGTCGGGTTTTTTTTAATTTCTAATTAAATTATACTTGTTTTTCCAAGGTCTTATCTCGTCTGAAATGGACTTACAAGAGTTTCTGTAACCACTATGCAATACCTTGTGCCTCATGGTGACATCTTCCGTAAATAAAAATGCAGTTTTAAGAAAATTATACAAATTGTTGTATGATATGTTTAGCAATAGTAGTGGTAACAATCCTACTTACAATGATGTTCAACTACAGCAAAATGGTTTGTCACAATTAATTACCTCATCCAACATGCATGACAATCTAATAGTAGAGATCTAGCAGCAACCCGCTTTCCGCTTTCTCTCGCACGAAGTCCCGACTTAGGTTTGTGGAGCTTTGAAATTAGCAATTTCCCACAGACGGATCTGTAAGACGGATTACAAATATGAAGCGCTTAAAATTTGCAGAAACCTGTATCAGTTTCGTAGCTAGTCACGTTAGTAAAATAATTTATTTCGACCAACTTGGATCGTAAAGGTACAATTAATTAGTATCATAAACTAAATACAAAACAGTTATAAGTAGGCATGTCAGATTTTACAAGATAGAAAATATACCTAAAGCTACTTAGCGATAATAATATACCCACAGCCTAAACAGGCTGTGCGTTGTCTGTCAGTCAGTGAGTCAGGACTTTGATTCTTTTAGAGATAAAGTGTAGACAAAATTTACTCGTGGCGCGCATGCTAGCTGGGCAGGTCATACAAAGGCTTAAAGCCGATCTCGGGTATAAGTCTACAACCACGTTGAACATGTATGCAATACAGACAACATCGACAGTCATAACGTCTACCGTTGATAATAAGACTTTTATTTATTTTAAGTTCTATAATGTCAACGTAATTTTTTTCACATAGATAACGAAATCGTCGTTACTATAACATATACTATGGCGTCGGTTATCTCACGTTTTATCACAATCAATGTGGACTGGATCTGCGGCACTGGTTGTTACAGTCTTGTGGACAAACCTTGTTATTAAAATATGAGTGTGTGCTTTTTCAATATCACCTAGGAAAATTATTCTTGTAAAAATATAAAAAATTGTCAGCAATTCCCATCAATTTGTTTTCAAAAATATCTTCCCGATTTACTGCTGTTTGGTCAATAAAAAGCATTTTAGATAGGTATTTGAAAGGTTTAATTCTATCTATTCTCTTCTATCATCAGCTTCTTTTTATACCGTCCATCCAATCGTGCCCGCTCGACATCACCAGTTACAATGATGATCAGGTCATCAAGCGAGGGCATTATTATCAGTAAATTTAGTAGGTTAAACTTAATAATTGGGCAACTGAAACTGACAAAACTTACACATCCACTTGGAGCCATACTCTATCCCACAAAAAAAAACCACCAAGATTGAGTAATCCTTTAAAACATTATACGTGTTAATGTAAAAAAACGCATCCGTAAAAACCTTCTCGTTTTGATAGTAACTTGTAAAGTCGCTTTAGCTTATAAAACCGTTCATTTTCAGGCCCAAGTTAGAGGTCGTGAGTTGAACTTAATTGGACCCCGGCCGGGTGACACGGAAAGGAGATGCATCGTCTCACTTTATGGAATGCATAAATTCTGATCTGAGAATTGAACTCGTTCGCACTTTGTCTTATAATTTCTGCGTGTATATTTCATTGCTGAAGGTTTATTAAAATAAATCGTAAATAGCACCTTCGTTATAGCAACGCGTTATTAATTTATATGTTTGGTGTATTCAATGTGGATGAAAATGATTATTGTTTTTTCTGTTCTAATGTTGACCGAGAGAGATTGTTTTTTGAATCTTTCTTGTTTTTATCTTATATAGGCTTTAACCAGAATCTCACCAGATTGTAAATTGTGTAGTAGAAGTTAACAGGCTTATTGTACAATTACTGGCTCTCAAGGACATCTGCCGGAAAACACCGTTATATGCTTGACTAGCGGCCTGCCCTGGCTTTGCACGGGAATTTAATAAAAAATATAAAATTAAACATATATACTTAAAGTAATGTTGTCTTAGGTTTTCGCGATTATTACACATAGTAATTAAACAACTTTAAACGGTTTAAATCGCGTATATTTATCATTATTTTTGTCCCGAAGTTTCAAACACTTTGCAGTGATCGTGGTCACGGGGTGACTAATTGGTTTTATTTGTCACAAGAGTTAGTAAGAAAATTGTTTGGTCTACCGTGCGAAATTTGATATTAATCATAACTTTCCCTATTCACGCAGTATTCGCTCACAGTATTATTACTCGAAAGTTTTGAAACTACGGACACCTGTTTATATCAATAAATTCTTACCATATTTTATATAGTTAAAATATATGTTGGAATTTCAATGCACATAAATAAAAACCCTATTTTAGTATTCGTTTAAAACAGCATGGAACTAAATAATGCCAATAAAAACACGTTAAAATAACAGCATATAAAATCACATGTATTTCTCAAAACAATAAACTTCAGACAGAAATAATGAGAATACAAATTCCATTAAAACGAATCTCAAATATTTAGCCAGCAAAAGGGAAACCAAACGCATTGAAAAGATTTACAAAAGACCCCTGTGGGGTCTATTAGTATAAATTCAGGTGCAGAAACAAGGAGAAAAAGTGACAATAGACAACAGGTAACCAGTAAACGAGAAAGAACGTGAGCCGCTGACACATTTGAAGATAATGTTCGCATGCTCTTTCGTCAGGGGTTTGTGCAAGTGAAAAGCGGATGGGAAAAGACGTTACAGATGATAAAACCAATTGCAACATTGGTCTTGTTTGTAGTACAACGCAAGTGGTACTATATATGTCGCTCCATCCCAATACGATGGTTAAAGAAAGGAAGGATAGGAAAGATTTGAGTTATGACGTCATGTCATGTTAGCTCTATTGGTTAGAGCATACCCCGGCTCAAGGGGTGGATGGACGCGGGTTCGAATCCCGCACATGACTTAAATTTTTCCTATCGTATATTTGTGATTTTGTAATGTAATCCGCATAGCAGGCGTTATTGCAAACCTAACAATATTAAAACTCATCTGATGTTACTAAGATATATATAGATATAGATTTAGGCACAGTCCTAGATCGTGTAGTCCAGGATTTTGGTGAATACTGTGAATATAATATCAGAATTTAAATCAAACAGTCGTAAGGCTATATTAATGAATTTTCATATGAGCTGTTATTTTAAATTCATTAATTTGACATTTTTAACATCCACTCTAGTATACTCATCACGGTTGCCTGGAGTTGTCAACAAACTGATGTGACTAAATATCCATGTTATTATTAAAAGTCTTCATTGTATAGCCGAGTGACAGATAATAACATTTTATTAATGTTTTTTATGTTATTGTGACGGCACAAGCCCGAGGCCCAGCTGATGTTAAGTAGACTAACATCTACCTATAACAGATGCATTTCGTCAACGACGAATTGCACTGTGCCCGTTGCACTGAGACGTACAGTTGTTAGGTCTCATGTGTTTGTAATTTAGCTGGCTCTCAAGGACTGCTGCCGGAACACACTGTTAGGTGTTTGGCGACAGATTTTCTACTTGAGAGTGGTCGCTAGCCAGGCGGACATGAAGTAGTTTTTTGTCTAGAAAGAGATAATGGGATCATAAAAATTACAAATTTACGAGAGAAAAAAATAAGGTCATGTGTGGAATTCGAACCCGCGTCAATCCACCTCTATAGACGGAGTACTGACCAAGCTAATATGACAATGACTCCTAACTCCAATTTTTCACCATCGTATTGAGATGGAGCGACAACTATAGTTCAACTTACGTTGTGCTACAAACAAGGCCTATTTTGCAATTGGTTTTAAACTTGATAACGCAAACTTATAATTTTAATATTGTTATGTTTGCAATAACGCCTGCTCCGCGGATCACATTACAAACTTACAAGAGAAAATATTATATGCTTGGAGGCGGGTTTGAATTCCACACATGACTATAACATTTTTCACATAGGAGGCGTTATTGCGAACATAAGAATAATTAAAAAAGAGAATGGGATTGTTTAGCAACAGTTCACTTTTCCCTTGCACCGCACCTTCATGAATACGGAGCGAGAGTCGGGCGCCGCGTAACGAGTGCACATTTACATTTCATCTGGTACAAATGATTCGGTGCAGTGGTTGTGCGGTCACATTGAGCACTGATCCTTGACACCATTGCGCCGTGTCAACTTTATGGGACAACTTGTTGGACTAACAAATTCACTTGAGTTTCATTGACTTTGTACTTCTTCTTGTGACACATTGAACATTTTATTTTGAATTTTCTACCGGATGCAGGAGTACGTAAAGATCCTATCAGATTGAGCTAAAAAACTTTCTAGGACTCGCGTAATATTTACCGGATATTGCTCTGACCAGTTTCGAACTTATTTGAAATTCTTAAAAACGTATATTTTTTGCATGTTGATAGGGCACTTTGCGAATGCCCGCCTAACAGCAGTTCTTGAGAGCCAGTAATACTAGGTTAGCCTGAACAACAGATCGCTTACCATCAGGTGAGATACTGGTCAAAACCTTAAACTAAACAGACATTAAAAAAACAATTGCCTGCTATGCTGTACATAATACTTCTTAAACAGAAAAAAGTTACATAATACTTCCATATGATGTACCTATTGTTTTACCCTCATCTCTCTCATCTTGTTACAATACCTCTGTTAGGAAACTCGGGTTGACAGAGATTATTAATGACTAACCATTTGATGCAATCTAGAGCACGGTATGGTATTGCGCCTTGATAGAAATATGGAGGAAGTGGGCGAACTCTATACAGTGTTAGGCAAGTCTGGTAAATTGGTAGCAAAGGTAGCTGTTGAAGTCGTGCATATTTCCGTCATTACCGACTATTTCATAAAGGTGGTTAACAAACTGGACATTGATTTGTTGCTGGTCTTGAGTTTTGTGAAAGATTAAAGATAGGGAAGCCATGTAGTTAGCAAGTTTCATTCTAATTTCTTGAATTGTGTTGTGTGTCATTTTTGTGTCAGATACCTATACGAGTATATAGTGCAAACGTTTTCAGTGTCTTCTCGAATTTGTTCTTTTCGCATTATTAATAAGTTTGTCCCATTATAATTTGTTTAAACTTTGATACTGCTTAATTACAATACTGGACAACCTTTACCTACAGAGTATAGAAATATGTAGTAGGTACGCAAGTGCGTATATATTTTGCATGTTTTAGTTACACAACAAATTTTGTATATTGTTTTTTTTTCATAAATCACGACGAATGTCTAATCAAAGGTTACAATTTTACACAAGGTTGACCCTAGATCAGATATCAAATATAGACCAACATGGTATTTTTTAACGATGTTATGCTTTTTTTGTCCCTCCGTGGACAGTCAGGTTAGAATTGCACACCTATATCTTCCCATGGGTTTCACAAACGGCGACTAAGTGAAGAATACACGAAGGTGGCTATGTTCAGCAGTGGACAATCCGGCTGATACAGTACAGTGTTATTATTGATAGTTATTGTTCATTACCTACTGAATAATATATTTAAATTGTTTATTAATTCTTTTTTTGCAAATCACACCGAACATAATAATTAAGGGTTATACATACTTACCCTTAATTATTTGAGATGTTTATTTTATACGCACGAAATTGAACTGAAACGGCTCCTTGTAGTTTAAGTTGCTAACAAATGATAATGCCGTGATGTGCAAATGACACTGAATTGAGTTACTGTAACCCTCAATCTGAAACAGTATGTGATAACTCAGAACCAACGTGGACCTCGGTAGATTTAGTAACTTTTTAATATCACACTGACTACCCTCTATATCCCAGTTAGGTTAGGTATTTTTTTTTAGATCATGTATGAACGTAATCTACATGTTAAAAATATCTAAACCTTATATAAATTATATTATTATATTACCCTCTTCCCACGCATGTTAGGTCGGTATAATAAATCTTCTCTAAGACATAAATTACAATGCAAGAATAAGTTTCCGCTAACAAGACAAAGAACAACACAAGGATAAAAATGTAAAAAGGTTTCCTTTATTTTTTCTTTGGTTTCATGGCTTGCCTGATGGCATTACTTCTTGGTAAAGCTTTATTGACAGTTTACCAACCACTTTTTTAATAATCGAAGCATTAAGGAGCCCTGAAGTACGTCCAATATGTAGCAACACTCCACTCAAATCGGAGTGAGTGTTGGCATAAGGCTTATTATTTTCTTTAGTCGCCTTTTATGACTTTTAACTAAAAATATAATAATTCTTATATTCTTAGCGCCTGAACAGACAGAATTAGAGTTCTTTATTGTTAGTGGAAATTTGAAGCATTGATGAAAGTAAATAAAGGCAATTTATTAACTGACACTGGACGTTATTTCAGTCAAGATTACATTTTTTTAAATTAATTAGAAAAACAAAACATCTAAATCAGCGCCAGGTCCTGATGGTATCCCATATATAGTGTATAAAAAGTGTCCATCGGTTCGTAAACATCTCTTAAATATCTTCATTAAGATCTATTCAAGCAAGCAAATACCAGTGGCATTCGGAAAAGCAATTTTTGTCCTCATTCCAAAAAAAGACGAAGTAACTCATCCAAAAGATACTAGGCCGATTGCACTTACAACCACAATATCAAAAATATTTTTCTCAATTTTACAAACAAGAATGACACAATTTATGATTAATAACAGGTATTTCAGGCCCAATCACCAGAAAGGGTTTTTCCCTGGAATTTCTGAATGCCTGGAACAAAATACTTTACTAGCGGAAAGTTGAAAAGATGCCAGAACATATGAAAGACAAATAACGGTGTGCTGGATAGACTTCGAGAACGCGTTTGGTTCTGTGCAGCACAAATTGCTGTTATTTGCAATGAAATGGTATAACTTTCCACTTCTGGTCAGCGACATCATCGCATCATATTACTCCCAATTAAAATTTGTTATATCTTCAAAAAAGGGACTTACTAAAACGTTGCAATACAATGTGGGTTTGTTCCAAGGTTGCTGCTTGTCACCAATAGCATTTAATATAGTAATTAATATTTTAATTGACAAGTTAATTAGTCATGAAAAAAAGTGGGGCTATCGGTTTAAGATCAATAACAGATACACAGAGTCCATCTTAGCTTTTGCTGACGATCTTACAATACTGACACGTAATCCAAAACAATGTCAGGAACTTTTACGAGAAGTGGATGAGTTCTGTGCGTGGTCTGAAGGGTTGAGAACAAAACCAAGTAAATGCCACTGTCTGTGTCTGGGCAGACGGAATACCAAATTTACCTCTTACGATCCGGGACTCTTGATAGGAGGAGAATGTGTTTCCACAATTGCTGAATCTGTGCCATTTAAATTTCTTGGTAGAAAGATTGATCACAAAGGTCGCACACCATCTCTAGACGCAGTTGTCGATAACTTTCTAAAAGACCTTAGTATGGTAGACCAACAACTAATAAATAACATTAAAAAAGCTTGGATATACGACAACTACTTAACATCACGTCTGACTTGGCCTTTTCTAGTATACGACATTACAAAATCACTTTTAACAAAGCTGGATGTAAACGTCATAAGGACATTGAAGTCTTGGTTGGGGCTCGCACTTTCGGCAGACCCATCTACTCTATTTAGGGATCAAACTAATTTTGGGATGAAATTAAAGAAACCATCGTAGCTCTATAAACACCTAAGAGTTACCAAAACGCACGTCTTATCAAAATCTCAAGACGATAAAGTCGCATCTCTCCCAAAAGACAAAAGTGCCTCCGACCTTGACTTCAATTCCACAAACAATTTATGAAAGGTGCACAGACCAGCAAAGCGGGTTTTGGGTAGGAAAAGAAAATGGAGGATAAAGACGTTGTAAAATCTTTTCTACAGCAAGACGAAAATGATAGCTATAAAGTGCATGTAATGAGCTCAGAAATGCAGAGCGAATGGCTAACTATAGGTGAATTTTGTATCCCTCTGGCGTTAAAGTGGCGCACCTTGATATACGACTGGTCTCCTGCCTTATTAAAATTCTATCTAAACACCTTTCAGATGACCCTCCCAGACCAAAGTAACTTAGTAAGATGGGGGAAAGCCACCGAAAAATCTTGCGGTATTTGTCGGGAGGCGATCGTTACAGCTAGGCACTTGCTGGTAGGATGCAAGGTGCTCCTTGATAGGGGTCATTATTCACGTCGCCATGATAGAGTCCTCGAAATCATACGTGAAGCCGCGAGTCTCTCGGTAGCTAGAGCAAAAAAAGGTCTGACCACGAATAAACGACACGTCGATTTTGTAAAAGAAGGGTCATCTACAAAATCTAAATCCATGCCTTACTCCATCTTAGGCGCAGCTCCCGATTGGACTCTTTTGATGGACACGTATGAAAAACATTACAAAATTCCTGAGGATGTTGGTATTTCGTCATCCAGACCAGACATATTTTTATACTCAAAAAATCTAAAACGCATAGTACTTATAGAACTTACTGTGCCGTGGGAAACAAACATACCTAAAGACCACACAATAAAAACAAACAAATATTATGACCTAACAAAAGAATGAACCAAAAACGGTTATGTGGTTAGTTTATATGCTGTAGAAGTTGGAGGAAGGGAATACCAGCGAAATCCCTATATAACCTACTTAAAGACCTTGGCCTACCAAGAACAACCGTTACTTCCATCCCAGAACGTGTATCTAAGGCGGCATTAGTAGGATTTTATCAAATTTGGTTCGGTAGGGGAGGAGGCTCGAGTGGTGAAGGAGAGCATTGATATATCATAAAGGGGCCCCTTAATCCTACTTCTGGGTTGCAAGTCCCAGGCCCCTCTGGCCTCTTCCTCTGCAACGCTATGGACCCGGCACCCGCACGGTGAATCCATGGAATGCTAAGAAATTCGTCTCAAACTCTAATTCTTATTTTGATTACGCTAGAATTAAATTTGGTAGATACCATAATTATGTAGGTGACATCATTTAACAATCGTAAAACTAAAATATTTATTTACAATTGTGGGTTTTCCGTCAACACAGTTACAGTTTAGCATCAATTTTCATGACGATTTATTTTATAAAACTAGCTTTCCCGCCACAGCTCCGCCCGCCCGTTTGTTGGTTATCCCGCAAAACCATTAACCTCTTTTTGAGCCGTTGGATAAAAATTATCATATGTCAAAACAAATAAAAAAGTCTCTGTAATTAAAAAAAAAAAGAGTTATAATTTTTTTTTTTTTTTTTCCCGAGTAGTCATGAGTAGGTCCATGCACCGATGCCGGCTTATCGTTGAATTTTGGGACACGGTGTATATATATATATATATATTATTGCGACGGAACAAGCTCAAGGCCCACCTGATGTTAAGCGGATGAACCTCTGCCTATAATAGATGCATTTCATCACAAGTAACGAATTGCACTGCGCCCGTCACTTCGAGACATAGTTGTTAAGTCTCATGTGCCTGTAATTTCACTGGCTCTTAAAGACAGTCCGGCAGCTGCTGGAAACCACCGTTTTATGCCATGGCGCCAGATTTTCTTTTTTTAATATTAGTGTAGATACAGATTTACATTAACTGCGAACGAATAGATAATCTATAAAATTATATTAATGTCATTCTGTAAGTGTTATACACTTAAATACACTAATTTTGTTTTAAGCTTATTTAAACTAATATTTAGCTTAAACATAATGCTATCTTACGTATTATATTTAATTAAGATTGTTTAATGTAGGTAACTTACGGTCACTCAAAGACTCAATTCACAAATATTGAAAATTTGAATACCTTGCTTTACCTTGCTTCATAGAAACTTTATCAAAGTTGTTATTGTATAAAACCTATTTTAGTCAACTTTCTCATAGTTATAAGGTTTATTAAGTAATTATATAATCACAGGGCCAAGAGACTTATTTCTTTCCGAAGGTTTATTAAGTAATCAAATAATCACTAAGCCAAGGGCTTATTATTTGCCGCTATTTGGTCACTATTTACGTCACATGGAAATATTGTAACTGTTTAATTACACAGAATGTTATGGATACCAATTAAGTAACTGGATAAGTTTCATTGTGTTTATGTTGATGTTTCGACTGCGTGGAGTAATACTTGATAACAGGTGTGATGTAAAATTTAAATACCTAACAGTAGTGCTTTACAGCGCATAAAATTAGTGCCTGGAAATTATAAACACATTAATGGCGTTCAGAAAAATCGACAATCGCTAAGACCCGCTAAATTGACTTGAGTTATATGACATCGATATTATAAAAAATCTAACATCGAAAAGCAATAAACGGATTATTTTTTGGATAGAATAGGAATGCAAACGAGCAGGCGGCTTGTCCGTCGATGCGTAAGTGATCACCGTCGCCCACGAACATCCGCAACACCAGAGGTCTTGAAGATGCGTTGCCGGCCTTTGAGGAAGGAATATGCTCTCTTCCTGAAAGCTTCTAATTGGTATCGGTTCGTTAATACTTCACATGGCAGCTGGTTCCACATAGTGGCAATGAGAAGCAGAAAATGCCGTGAGACATAATCAAAACCATGCTATCTATGGTTTTGAACTTCCAGATATCGACATGAAATCTTCAAAAAACTATTTTTATGAAAGAGAAATTGAGTCATAAAAAGCACACAGCCTTGCGGAACAATAGCATTGACCGTATTTAAGTCGGAGCATGCACCGTCGACGTCGACCTTCATTATACAATCCACCAAAAAACTGGAGATCCACTCGCACAATTTCTCTGAAAGCCCATAGAAAGCTGGTTTCGAAAGAAGCACTTTGTACCACACCCGGTCTTCGCTATGTCCAAACTAGCCGCCAACAGATCACCCTTGGACTCCACCGCCTCCTTCCGTCGATGCTACAGGTATACCAGAAGGTTACCAGCTGACCGACGTGGCTCTAATCGTACTGGCAATCACTAATAAGCTGGTGCTCTTCTAGATAATGCAAGAGCTGGTTGTTGATAATGTATTCCATTATCTTGAAGAACATAGACGTTATAGCTATAGGGTGGATGTTGGACGGATATAAGCTGTCACCTTTGTGGAGATTGGGTGTACCAAAGCCATCTTCAATATTCTTTGGACAACGCCTAATTTGTAGGAGAGCCGGAAAAGACATGGTCTCCCACGTCTTTTCAGTGTCAACTCAGGAGCACAGGTCTGCAGCACTATCGGAGGGATGATTCCTGAGAATCCGGGTCTCAATCAATCAAAACGCAGAAGCATAACCACAACTTCACGTTAAAGTGGGGAAGTGGTACTACCCCAATCAGGCTGTTACCCATAGCGTACATTGTTACCCATAACCATGAAATAAGAATTATCATAGGTTTCAGATGTTTTGTTCTTTCTGCTTCAGGACTTTGTTGTTTTAACTAAAATCAAGCTGGCAATGCCGTCTGTAAAACATAGTATATATATTTTTATGAGAGTATGACCTCTCTTTGGATCTGCTTAAAATATGGCTTAGGGAAACATGTGCCATATCAGCAGCATAGGGCATGCTTGCGTAAACTTGAGAAGATTGTTGCTGAACATTAGATGAACAACAGGGCCAGACGATATTAACCTCGAGAACGCTTGTTTTTATTTAATGTCTCTTACATGTCCATATTTGGGCTTCTGCAAGAATAGTTGGAGTCAGATAAGAAACTGATATGTAAGAAGATTGTGTCCGTACGATGAACCTACAATGCATGTAGCGATCAAACTTGTATATGATGACATCGCACCGTGTGTGTTCTTAACAAGTTATTGATTTTTTGCTTACATTGTAGTGGTTGAGTATTACACCGCAGAAAAACAAAGAATATTAAATAGACAAAAAGTCTCTCATTTTTCATTGATCTAGGATAAGAATAATGGCTTGGGATATGATGATACCAGTTTTCTTGGACTGTAGTGTGACCATCTAGTTGTGGTTTTATATATGCGGCACCATTTTCATTCCTGCTTTGTTTTTTGTTAAATTATTAGCGAAGATTTATATGCAAATTTATGATACAATAAAACTAAAGTGGTTTTTAATCATTTTAGTAAATAATACGAGATAACTCACGTGAATAAGTCAGATAGCTCAGACTATAGTTTCAACGACATTCGGTGGTGTTTTTCAAGGAGAGCTCGGGACGCCCGCGTTGACGTCTCGCTTAGCACTGCGGACGGCAGCTCGTAAATGAATGTGGTTGAAACTATACCACCGAATGTGGTTGAAATTTTATTATAGTCGGAGCTATCTGACTTATTCACGTGAGTTATCCCGTATTATTTAATAAAATAAGTTACTTGAAACAATTTATTACTCAGCTTCTTTTTTTTTTAAATCCAAGACAATTATTTTTATGGTATTGCGTATAATTTTTGTTATATTACAACACATTTCTAGTCCATCTTGTTTGTTCTCAGGAAAAAATATAATATATGATATTTATACAAAGCATCATTATAAGCCGGTTTAGTAAAGAAAGCGCTGGGACAAGAAAGATCGCGTCAGGTATCATACCATTTGTATATAGTATTCGAGTTAGAGTAGTTCCACTTATTAGCTGATGAGAAGCAGGAATACTTTTTTTATGCTTTATAGGTTAACCTTTAACCACTATCTTAACTGATGGTAAGTGATGACGAAGATGTTGTTCAGGCTAACCTTGAATTACTGGCTCTCAAATACAGTTGCCGGAACACACCGTTAGGGGCTTGGCGATAGATTCTCTACTTGAGGGTGGTAGCTAGCCAGGAGGGCATTCGCAAAATGCCCTACCACCATGCTATAACGACTGCCATCCTATGATAAAATCCGGGACAGACGTCTTAACGTCCTCCGAAGGACGGAAGCGCTCAGTAGTTATGTCACTAGCGGTCATCCATCCAACTCATGACCACTAAGAAAAGCTCAGCAAACTTCGCTACGAGCGCTTCAAACACGCACTACAATACTACCAACAAGAGTTGTAAAGGAAGGTTGAATTTCGGTAGGGGTAGATGAATATATGATAAATAGTAATCTCATCTCTTTATCATCACTATCAGCTCTTAGGTTTCCGTATTAAAGCGTTACAAGTCTAATTGCTATATATTCTGTGTTAACAGTAACAGCCGGGCACTGGGTTTCACAATGTCAACAGTTCAACAAGTAGTAGCATCTAGATAATAACAAATTTTAATTTAAGTTCTCAGTGATTCCTTGTCACCCTAGTAAGGACATCGTAGATCTCCAGTCGCACGTAATCGCTCTACATTGCTCGAGATTGTAGCGTATTTATTTTTTACCCTGTTCAAGTAAATTATGGATAATTTCGCTGATACTGATTTCGAAAGCCATAAGTTAACTTTAATGTCTTATTTTACAATGGTCTTATCTGCTACAGGCTATAAACAAACTAAATTTTATTGGTTTACTAGAAACCTGTGTTTTAGTTGTAAAATGTTTGCAAGATTTTACTCGTAATCGTGGAGGATATTTTCGTAATTTTGTATTCGGATAAACATTTAAAATGTAAAGCTAAGGAAGGCTGGTATACTAAAGTAAAGTACTCCCAAGGAAGATTGGCGTCAGTCTTTTGCAAAAACTATGCAAGTTTTGGATTGGGAAGGATGTGTTGTACCGAGCCTCCTCATAGATGGCGTTATGTATATCAGAAATGATAATGATGGGAAATTATCAAAATTCTGTACTGAATATAATGACTAAGGTTATTTAATCTGCAGGTAGTATAATGACAACGAAATTAACACAATTTAAAACATATTTTATTTTAAGAAGAGAATAATTTATATATTTGTATTTTTATCTAAGTAGATAGTACATAGTAGGTACTTTAGGTATTCTGTAGGAACTACATCATAACTACGTGTAGTAAAATAAACGAATGACCCGTGGAGTGCCGGGTTAGAATTGCACCTTCCCATATCATCCCGTGGGTGTCGTAAGAAGCGACTAAGGGAAAAATACTGGAAGGTGGGCAGCAGCACCTTCTAAAGAACTGCAATCTTACACTGTGATCCCCAAGCCGCCTGCCAAGCGTGAGGATTATGGTATGATTATATATATAAATACCCCCTTAATAGGGGAGGCTGTGTTCAGCAGTGGACGAGTCGGCTGATACAGTACAGTACAGTATTAAAATGAAAGCATTTGAGCTCCTTACATAGCAGCCTTTGGAAGCCTGTTAGTAATCCAAATGCTTCAGTGCAAGATACCTATTAACGACATTATTCAATACCAATATAAATTACCTTATTCAATCTGTATCACCAGACAGATTCGCGAGAGAGTTTCCGAGGGATCACTATATAACCAATTTTATGTATATATTATATAATATATATATAACAAAACTCCACGTAGACGAAGCCACGGTCAAAAACTAGAAAGTAAATTATATGTTACTAAAGCAAATCCATAAAATTTCAAAGATACACTGTGGCTCACGAATTACACAACAAGCACTCAAGCTAAGTTTACTGCTAGTTTACATTTTATCGCTCCATTGAAGCTTAGCTTGTACTTTACGACTGAATCTACACAATGCTAAATACCGGTAATTAACTGTATAGCCTGCCTTATCCGAGCAGAGGACAAATCTGTACTGAATGATGATCACGTAATTGTATGAAGTTATTTGTTTTGGTAATTACAAATTTATTGTAATTGGTTGACCTTTAGTTAGTTGTCGGTATGTTAAAGGCCTGCTGCAGAATTTATACCGTATTAGGTAAGTGCCGTTACATGAGAGCGGTTAGTGAAGACTAGTATAGAATAAACGCATGGTGGAAGAGCATTTTGCGAATGCCCGCCTGGCTAGCGACCACCCTCAAGTAGAAAAGCTGTCGCAAAGCACCTAACGGTGTGTTCCGTCAGCAGTCCTTGAGAGCCATTGAAATTACAGGCACATGAGACTTAACAACTATGTGTCAAGGTGACGGGCGCAGTGCAATTCGTGACTTGTGAAGAAATACATCTGTTCTAGGCAGAGGTTAGTCCGCTTAACAACAGGTGGGAGCTTGTTCCGTCACAACAAAAAAAAAACAATTTGCATTAAATAGAGTGACAATGAGAACTCTTGTACCTGTCAAAAATAAGACACTACAAAACACGTATATAGTCCTCACATTTCGTCATGTGCCCTTAGTACACAAATTTTCATAGGTTAAATTACCATAAAAGTTGACTTTGTCTGTGTTTATCTTCTATACATATGCCTGGGGCAGCGCCCCTAGCGGTTACGCGAGGTAACCTAAGGACGTAATTAAAGTACGGCTAGAGGAGCTTAAAAAGTCTGAGGATAAATGCCAACTTTCGTGGTTACGTAAAAGCGTATTCAAATTCGTACTAAGGCTGATGTTTTAATCATAAGTAGATACCTGAAATTTACAGCACCTATTAATCTAGAACCCAATCAATACTATAAGATAACGAGGCCTGCAAATATTAATAAAAACGACGAGCTTAACGTTTATTATTTCACGGTTTTCACCTACAAAATTGAGCGGATTCAATTATTTTTCGTATTAAAAAATTTAAGGAGGATACCCTCCTTAAATTTTTCTGGGCTTCTATATTTATCTTTAAAAAAAAACAACTTGGTCTGCTGCTGGGGACATTTTTAGTGATTTTCAGGATTATGTTTCTTTAGTTATAATTAGTTAAATAAAGGAATTGACAGGGATGTGTCTATAGCAGGCCTTGATTTTATGTAAAGAAATTATTACTTTGGAGACAATATCGAGAAAGAAAATAGGGGAACACATTTGTAGGGGAAATCGCAGGCTGACTTTCCTCATAACATTGTTTTTTTACCGCCGGTATGCCTTTATTAACAAAATACTACAAACTACAGCTACAGCAACGCAGCAACACTACAGCTACTAAAATAAACGCACTTATACAACTTATAAGTCATTGCAGACTCACAGGCAGTCCAGATGCTACAACCTACCAGTTGGGAGCGTACCCAGCATGCTGGAAGCATTGCCTTGTTGAATTGCAATGCTTATTCTTTTAGCCAATTAGGTGCCAGCATTTTGATCACGCGTCGCATCGACAAAGCGCTCTGATAAGTTTTGGAAAATACGTTACGCGGCTTCCCATGTCAAAATTTAAGTTGTTTGATAAAATGAAGGCAACAAGAAATGTATTTTACTGATCGATCTATGAAATAAAACAGGCAAGTTTCAAAAGGAAATAATTCGCAAGATATCTTTTAATAATAACAGTATTTGATGTAAGCTAAAACAAAAAGGACTTTATAATCTAAATCCCCGTTCTGAGAGATAGAGAGCTAATCCTTGTTAATTAGAGACTATAGAGCTATTTTAGACATGGTCGGACCCTCTCACAGTATCCACTTTGTGTTAGCAGAATGTGAATTCTACGTTAGATGCCGCAAATTGTGGTCTTACTTAAATATTGACTTTTGATAAGGCTGATTAAGTCGTACGTTATGGTGATAATCACCGTATATAAACCGCCGTAAAAGTAAGGTATATTTTATGGTCAATACTGCAATTATTATCGTATAATAAGTTGCAATTCTGAAAATACTTTACGGAAGGCGTTTTTGACGGTTGTGTTTATTATAAAACATGGTACATTTTTATTGATTGGTGAAAATCATCTTAAGAGTTGTGAATTCATCTTACGTAGTTACAATTCAACGGTAAAAGGTCAAATTTGATGTAAGCCTTTAAGACGGTTTTCTCAGTGTGGCTCTAAAGGACAGCTGCCGGAACACACCGTTAGGTGCTTGGCGACAGATTTTCTACTTGAGGGTGGTAGCTAGCTAGGCGGGCATTCGCAAAATGCCCTACCACCATGCTATAACGACTGCCATCCTAAGACGACAACCGGGACCGACGGCTTAACGTGCCCTCCGAAGCACGGAGAAATGTGCTCTAATAATTTGTAAATGCGACATATGCATAGCATAAAATAGTGCTCGAAATCATATTTAGAAATATAGAAGCTAAAAACATAATAACGCGATACATTTTATTGATGAAGTCTAGTAGTCTGGCCCATGGCGGCAACGTCCCCTAAGATAATTCAAATTAAAATTGGAGTAAAAAATTTGCTTCTTTCCTTCTTTATGGCCAAGCGATCAAGGTACCCGGTGTGTCACACTGTCCCTCGATATGCGTCCGTGAGTTGGATTTGCGCTCGAGACGAACATTTTGTTGTCTTAAAATGTATAACTGTGACATTAGCTTCGCATTCGATTGTACTTAAAATTGTACTTTTTATGAAGACATTCGTAAAGCTATCTAAGTAAGGTTACTATATGATGATTGCTTATATAGTGGTCGTGACACTGCCTGCTTCTAGGTTTCAATCTTGGCCAGAAATATTTATGCAATTATTCATAGTCTCTAATAACTTTCATCTGGTGAACCCTTCGGGCAGATACTTGTTTGAATATATTTATATGCCAACGCTTTTGATACTTCAAAGGAAATGATAAGAAATTTCACATTTCGTGCCTAGCTTCCCTAGCACAATGTTTACATACTGTGACAACTTATCCATTTGTGAGGGGGATATTAGAAACGTAATAGGTGCAGGTGCATTGTTAAGTCCATGCCAACTATTGCTTGCATGGGGATTGCTATTTTGCATATAATTATACCCACAGTTGTAATTTGGGCAAATTTTGTTGATGTGATGACTTGTTTCAACAGCTGGTATTGTCATTATATTGAATAGATTCAGGCGTTACTTTGCGGAAATCCATATTTAATAATAACAAATATTTTAAAATTATTTTAAGATAACATCAAATTAATTATATAATATAACACTTAAAAAATCTTTATAAAAACTATATTTATCTAGTGACAATTCCGCCAAAAATCATTTTCTGTTAAGCCGACGTGACGTCATAAACGCGACGCAGCCAAACCGGAAGAGTATACGACGCGTTTTTCTTCTAAAAGCATCCTCAGCCTCCTCAGGAGTTCTTGACTCTACGAGCGCACGATCGAGGCTCAGTCAAACCGAAATTGATGCATCAGTTTTAAAATATTTGTTATTATTAAGTATAATTTAATTCAGTGCAGCTGTTTAAGCGTACAGGAGTAACAAACACAGACTTATATCACACTTATATCGCATTAATGATATAAGTGTGATGGTTGGTTGACACACTAGAAATTACTGGTTTTAGGCAGTAGCCTTATTAGGTATATGCAAAGCAAAAGAGCTCTTGAAATGTGATCCAACAATTCAATTAATTTCAAAGAAACAATTCGGTTACAGCATAAAACATTAACACTTAAAATGATTTTAACAGAACCTACACTAAGTTGATACAATTGTGCTGTAGGTTACTCTATCATCCCATAATATAAATCCAGATAAAAATAATAAATTATATTTGTCCCTCAGAGAGTTATAATTTAATGGGACAGTTGACAAAGGTCCGTCGGCGAACCCAATTACAGGCTGTGTCTGGATAATTCACGCGTATAAGCACTATGTAAACTTTTGGAATAGACAGAACTGATTGTAAGGTTTAGTTTTGTTGGCAAATTACTCTACTTAGTACCTACTCGTGACAAATAAACAAGTGTAAACAAATGAAAGTGAATTTTAGTTTTATATCAGTAAGGTGGTCAGTTTGTTATAGGAAATCGTCACGTCTTTAAGCTAGGGAATAGATTTCAGCATCGTCATGTCTAAGCTAGGGAATATATATTTGGCACAGAGATAGAAACATACCAAAGAGATGTATTAATGTAACACACTTAGTTCTCGAATACGGTCTCTTCAAATGTCATGCGTCGGGAGTTGGTATAATGCTAGCTACGAGTATGAGCTAGCATATTTAAATGTTATATGATAGAAAAATCACGAGGCCCACCTGATGTTAAGCGGTAACCACAAGTGACACAAGTGTTCATCACATGTGACGAGCTGCACTGCGCCCATCACCCTGAGACATACAGTTGTTGAGTCTCATGTGCCTGTAACTTTACTGGCTCTCAAGGACTGCTGCCAGAACACACTATTAGGTGCTTGACGACAGATTTTCTACTTGAGGGTGGTAGCTATCCAGGCGAACATTCGCAAAATGCCCTTTCATGCGGTTTAGCTCATGCCAGCGGTGGGATTCGAACCATGGACCTGCGACACCGCAGGCCATGGCTATTACCGCTCGGCTAATATCATTGTTCCAGAATAGCCGATTCAGCATGAAGTTTTGTTTGTGAAATTGCAGTAGAACCCTTTGGAAACGAGTTCGTCCGGGGAATACTGCCACCTATTTCTACCGCCAATTATTATTGTTCACATTACTGTGTTCTGGTTTTGAGGGTATGCTGGTTAAATTACAGGCATATGAGACTTAACAACTTTATGTAGCAGGGTGATGGGTGCAGTGGCGCAGCCTATACCAGATGCAGATATGCGTCTGTTGTAGGAGAGGTCACCGTTTAAAACCAGGTGGGCCACGTTCTTGTTTATTCATAATCTCATGAAAAAGACAGGAAAGTAATAAATAAAAGGAACCCTCCTTAATGAGGGTGGCTGTGTTCCGCAATGGAAAATCCGACTGATACAGTAATATTTTTTAGGTAGTGAAAACTTTATCACTATGTATACCTATGGTAATGTCCAGTAAGTTGTAAAGTAAGAGTGAACAAACGTATTACGATTATTTATTACTTTCTTGTCTTTTTCATGGGGTTGCCATAATCCCCACGCTTGGCAGGCGTCTTGGGGACAGCTTGGAGATATCAGTTCCTCAGAAAGCTCTGCCCAACTTCTGGTGTGTTATCCGTAATCGCCTCTCACGGCACCCACGGGTAGAGAAAGGTGATATTCTAGCCCGGCACCCCACGGGCAAAAAAATATTGTGTTATAAAATCTCAATTTTGTATTTTTTTAGTTGAGTATAAGTAGATTAAAGTGTAAAACAAGTTTTTAGAGCTCTAGAATTCCTGGTAATATCAGATATGCGCGTTTATTTACCTGATTAAATCATCAACGATATAAATCAGTGTTCTTATGTCTTCCTCTGATCAATTATTGCAGGATCGCATTCTTTGTGCGTGTATATTCTGCTCGATTCCCGTCACAAAACCGGGTATTGATGACGAATTGATAAATACTAAACAGGGTACCTGTCTCATCGACTTTATCTTGGAGGATAACGTTTTTATTATTATGAAGCGATTCGATGTTACTTAAGAATATCAAATAGAGCATTTATCTATACAATTTCTATAAATAAACTATTATTGATATGTGTACTATAAGTATGTGCGAACATAATATTCATAGATATATTTATTGAAAACATTATATTTACAAAAATCAACTTATTCTTAAAACAATAACTGTAATAAATAGAGTCATGAATAATTATGCAATTATACATAGGTACGTCATTATTAATAGAAAATGGAATCAATGATAATGATAATGAAATTAAATTATACCTAATAAAAAAGTAACCTAACGATATTATTCCCTAATAAACCATGTAAAATACTGTTTGAAACGGCAACGAAAAATATGGTTATGTGTAAAGTTTTTACAAAATCATGAAAAACAGATTGTTTTATACATGAAGAGATAAAAAGTTAAAGTTCTTTCCTTGTTTTTTTTTTTGCAATCTTGTTACAAATATTAGATGATAATAAACGTAAAACATTGTAATAGGTACTCAGATAATCTTTATTATATGTGGAGAGCAAATAAATTCCCCGGTCGTCAAATATAATAAAAGTTTAAACAAAACATGAATACGCTTATATGTCCCCAGAGGCCAACACCAAAAGGTTGGGTGTCTAAATTCCCCACTTTTGTTAGATATAAGTATTTTAGGACCTCTGAGTTAGGTATCGAGCTTACTTATTAGTAATTACAAAAGGTACTGACGGGCTTGCAACAAATACATATATTTTAAATTGTAATCATTATCTGATATAACATTACTTACAGTTTTTACATAAAATTCAATTACTATCCATATACTTCATTTTATTAAACTGTAGCCGAGCACCTTATGTTGTGTTCTAGCGACTTCCCTTAGAAGGTTATTTTATATTTACGGTGTTCAACATCACTATCAACCAAGATCTGTGATAGATAGATATTTTTAATCGAATTTTATCATTTGACATGTTATCGTTTCAATTTGCGCAGGACCCTGTCCCAATACTGCTAGTGTACTCTGTACAAAAATAAACGAAGCTTTTATTTTCATCACTTTACGATAGATGGCGACTTACGTGGTTATAATAAAACAAAATATAATAAAACTGATTCACTTGAAAACTTTTTCCAATGCAATAATACTAGTTTTTATGTATCGTAACATATGTTACGAATAATAATACGAGTATGAATAAGCTATATAGATTATGTTAATGCAACTGTCTGTTATATTAAAATCAAAAGCAAAAATAAATATATTTTGTTTACTATTACGGCATTTCAACGGCACATAACTAAGATTTTGAATAATTACTGGTTATAAATCAAACTAATTGCTTTATTAATTTCCAAAAATAAAAATTTTAGTACCTGGAAAAGAAATTGGTTATCCTTGCATTCGTATTCAAATTGTTTTGGTACGTAACATTTTTTATCTCTTTAGAATTCAGAAGTAAAACAGAGCCCATTCTCTGTTCCCGTCTCTATATCTGTCTGTCACAGAAATTTCACGTATTTGCGTATCAACTTATATATAGACTGCACATGAAGCAACGTTTATTTTAAGTAATGTACTTACAAAATAAGTAACTATATAATATATAAGTAAGTATATGTAAAGGAATAATGTTACAAAATACACGCATTTAGATAGATGCCGATACTAACTAAGGTACCTATTTTTTGTGTAAACCAAGCATTTTAACACTTGGTTGTGATTGACTAACAATAAAACTCTCGAAGCTCTCTTCGCAAACTTCATATTTGAGTCATAAATAAACGACATAATAGTAATTGTTTGTTTAGTTTTACGGCCTTACATATCACTATGTCCTACCTAATCTGTGGCCTAACGTAGAGATGCTACGAGATTTCCGAGAAAAATAAATAAATACTCAGTAATGCACTTGAGGCTAGAAAATAGAAACCACATGCATATTTCTATATAATTTCAACCTAATAAATTATAATTATAAGCCTGTGATTGATTATTACTTTGGAGACAAAATCATGCATCACATTTTGTTAGTTTCGTCATGAAATATACAGGGTTATTGGTAAAATGCTAACAACCTCTTAGTGTCGGCTTTTGCTAGTCCTAACAAACTTTTTGTGATGAAAAATATATTTTATAGTAATAAATATGAAATAATAAATTAAAGGCACAAGAGACTTAACATCAGGTGGTCCTCGTGCTTGTTCCGTCACATACAAATAAACAAACACAAATTTATTTATTTTTAAAATTACAAAAAATAAAACTCTTCATTTCAAAATGTTTGTAAGGACTAGCAGAAGTCAACCCTAAGAGGTTGTTAGCATTTTACCAATAACCCCGTATATTCTATTGAATATATATATTAGGTCCTTACATATGAAATTGGCGTTTTGTATGGGAGGAACAAAAAGTCGAATATTTTTTAATATAATATATTTAATTAATCAAAGTATGAACCATTATTTTCTATGCACTTTTGCCATCTCATAGGTAGTTCATTGATCCCTTTACTAAAAAAACCAGTCGGACGGGAATCAATAAAATCTTTGAAGGCGATTTGGACTGCCCCATCAGAGTTGAATTTTTTCCCTTGCAAGAAGTTATCCAAATTTCGAAAAAAATGGTAATCTGTTGGAGCAAGGTCCGGGGAGTACGGAGGATATCTTAGACTTTCCAATTGAAGCTCTTCTAATTTAGTAGCCGTCTGTAGCGCAGTGTGTGGTCTAGCGTTGTCGTGAAGCAGCAGTGGCGTGGAGCGATTGACCAGCCTAGGTTGTTTAGCCGCTAGCTTTTCCATCATGGTTTGCAATTCCTGACAATAGACATCAGCCGTAATAGTCTGGCCAGATTTGAAAAAACTGTAATGAACAATACCGGCACTAGTCCACCAAACGCTTACAAGTAACTTTTTTGGGGTTAATTTTCGCTTGGGGCAGGATTTGGCTGGTTGGCCAGGATCTAACCATTGCGCTGAGCGCTTCCGATTATCGTAAAGAACCCATTTTTCATCACAGGTAATGATTCGGTTTAAAATACCTTCATTATTGTGCCGGTTTAGTAATGTAACGCAGCAGTCGACGCGCGTTTGCCGGTTTGTTTCAGTCAATTCGTGAGGTACCCACCTTTCAAGCTTTTTAATCTTCCCAATTTGCTTCAAGTGAATTAAAACAGTTTTATCACTAACATCGCAGCCTGCAGCTAACTCGGACGTGGTTTGCGATGGATCCGCTTCCACAATAGCCTTCAACTCTTCATTATCAACTTGAGTCTCAGGCCGTCCACGGGGCTTGTTCTGCAGGTCGAAATTTCCAGAACGAAAACGTTGGAACCAAAAACGAACTGTGTTTTCTTTTGCAACACGACCGCCATACACATCATTCACCCTTCGAGTTGTTTCCGCAGCACTAGTGCCACGGCGGAACTCGTACTCGTAAATAATGCGATATTTAAGGTTTTCCATTTTGTAAAATGAGTGACGCAAACAGAAAAAAACAGAAGAAAAAAAACAAATGAATGACGATCATCGAAGCACAAATACATGAGTCTATAGCTGTACAAATTTGAATTTGGAATTCCTTACCAAAGAGGAGAAATTCGTGATTAAAGTGGCCAGTACGAAAAACGCCAATTTCATATGTAAGGACCTAATATATCATAACAAAGGTCAAGCTTTATCATCAATCCAAGGTTTATCAGGTCGTATTGAGGTCAAGGACCCAGTCTTAAATGACCTATCATAAAACTAATGCGATTCCATTTATAACTTTCATTTTTACGACTTGTACTTACCACTAAATGAAAGTGCAGTCATATTAAAGTTCCAAATTGAGCTACAGGGGGATGTTTAAAACAGTGCTTTACCGTCCAAAGAGCAGGATATAAAACAGTCGTCACAGGGCAGAAAGTTTTAATACCGAGCTATTATAAATCGGGTAATTAAGCAAGCTATAACACTCTAACGTGAACTTATGTCCCTTTTCCTAAGCTTTTAAATAATGTGCACGAGTGGAGAATTGGTTCAGGGTAGAATAGTCTAGAACTAAAGCGTGACCATGGATAGCAGAAACTTAAAAAAAAACATGGTTAGCAGATTTTTTTAGATGGTTTGTAGTAGAACAGACTTTAGAGTAAAAAGGTATTGTATTTTTTTAACACTGAGGTAGTGCATAAATGCACAACACACATTACATTGCTATTCAAAACCTTTTTGGAATAACAATGTTTTATACACTACCTCAGTGTTTATTTCCCTAATAAATTCCAAGTCTAATTAGGTAGGTACCTACCTACCTTAGACCAGGTACTTCATTTTACTTAACACATTCTTTAAGCACACAGTTTTCATTTCAGACAGAATCGAACTTGGATATCTCGGTTTTATGCATATAGAGCTTGAAATTACATATGTTCCTTTGTTTTTATTATATTATTTACAGCGTAATTGCAAATTTTGACTTATTAGATTTAACCTATTCATTGTACTAAGTTCCACTTTCTGTTCACGTAACACAACATATTATATATATAAAATATGAATGAAAATAGACAATACAATAGTATTGTTTAACAACCTTGATTAAATTGGATGCTAATTTAGACAAATATTTTCTGAACGGCTATTCTACTGTATTTTATTTCTACGGCAGAGGGTTGTTAAAAACTGCTTGAAGAATGTTAAAAGCGTAACGTCAGTGGATGTCGTCAAAATTAATTATCCTTAACTAAGTGACTACTTAATCATATCGATTACTTTTATGTGGTTAACTTTAGCCGGACGGAAACAGCATGATTAGTTGTGGTAGTAAAGTAAGGAAAAGTTTCAAAAACGTTTTATAAGAGTGTCATGGTTTTAAAAGAAAGTTTGTGATCATCACAAGCTTTTAGAACAAAGTTACCGAGGTCTCGGTAGCCGAGATGGATAATCGTCTGGCGGACATAGTTGGAAAACGTGAGTTCAATCGTAGAACGATTTGAATAAAGACGCTTTCAAATATTGTGTCTGAAGTTGTTGTGGTTATTCTTCAATTGGGTGAACTAAAGCCAGGTGAGAAAAGATTTTCTGATATAATTATATTATTATTATTATAAATAAAAGGATGCAATAAAATAAATCAAAATATAAATTTATAGGTTAATTTACAACCGAGTTCGGTATAACTAAAAAAAAACAACGATAAAATAATGTCATTGAAAAAGTCTTACAAAAAACTGAACGCTTGTAAAATTTTTGCTGAAAGTGGCGAAGCCAACCAAGCTCATTCGATAACAAATCAGCATCAAATTGGGAGCAATACCTGAGGCTGGCAATACTCCTGTAGCTTGAATCTCACTCTCATGCACCGCGTCCAATCCATAGGGCCTTCGCTTGAGGTGCCACGTACCAAGCAACTTCGAAAAAAAAACAAAATTAATTAATTCAGGGCAATAGAAAAGACTGACAATTCTTTTGTGGCTTGAAATCCACTTCCAGCCTCCAAAAAAAGTAACATCAAATTTAGGACCATAGATACAAGCTAACGAAATTCTTGTGTATGGCCCTACGAATAAATATGTATTCGTAGGTATGGCATAACAAACAATAAACTTCGTTCAAAATAGAATTAGCTGAGAACTGAACTTGAGGCTGACATACTAGCCCTACCGATTATCGCGCCCTACTGATTTGGATTGAAAAGCTATAAAGCCTACAAATCTACACTAATATTATTACGAGGAAATATTTGTATTTTTGAATTTTTGTATTATTGTATGACACGAATAAACTTGAAAACTACTAGGCCGAATGGGATGAAATATGGTGTGGTAATAGTTTGAGACTCGGGAAAGGACATAGGATATTTTTTATCCAACTGCGCAAAAAGAGGTTAATAATTTTGCGCGATAACCGAAATAAACGCGTGCAGAGCCGCGGCCGGAAAACTAGTATTAAATATAGTACAAACCCCACATGAGTGGGATAAGATTAGGTAAAATATTCAATAGCTGATAAGGTGTCTAGCGCAAAACTTATTAACCATCCCGCAACCGATAAGCAATTAAACACTCCATGAAACTCTCGCAAACTCACACAAGGCCTCCATTCGGTTTACCGCAACGCTTTAGCAATTATCGAGACACGACAAATTGGAACTGACAAATTAATGGTGAGCATCCACCAATCGGCGGTAGTCGGTACTAATCACCACTTCAATGGTGCGAAAATGTGAACGATTCAACGCGTTCAGATTATTGGGCGCGTTTGAACGTAAATTATTTAATTGAACTTTGTTGTAATTAGGTTTTATGACTGCATAAACGGAGAAATGGTTAAAATGAAGAGCATAATTATCATTAATATGTTCCATATTTAAAACCTAGTTCGTCTAATATTTTAATTTTAAATTCACTCCTGCTATGTCTTCCTATCCTCCGCGCAGTCAGTTGAACATAGAAACGTCCCGCTAACGCCAGCGTCGCAGTGCAGTTTCTTTACTACAGGACCATTTCACTCACGAAGGCACGCCCCACCACTATAAATTATTGATGCACATTTGTAGGAGTAGGCCTCGTTGGTATACTACGTCTTAATGTGGGCGTTAAGTTAATGGTATATACAGTAAAAGAATGATAAATATTATTGCTTGGGTAGGTATTTGTAAGTTGGAACTACACTGAAGCGCTCGTTGCGAAGTTTGCTTAGCCATTCTGAGCCGATCAGCGAAGTTAAGCAACGTCCGCCACAGTCATGAGTTGGATGGGTGACCGCTAGTGACATTACTACTAAGCGCTTCCTTGCTTCGGAAGCCACGTTAAGCCGTCGGTCCCGGTTGTTGTCTTAGGATGGCATCGTTATAGCATGGTAGTAGAACATTTTTTGGATGCCCGTCTGGCTAGCTACCATCCTCATGTAGAAAATCTGTCGCCAAGTACATTACGGTGTGTTCCGGTAGCTGTTCTTGAGAGCTAGTAATTCTAGGTTAGCCTGAACAGCATCTTCGACCACATCATCACTTACCATGAGGTGAGATAGTGGTCAAAAATCACCTATAAGCCATAAAAAAAAAACTCCTACATTTTTGAGGTGGTGAGGATGCCTACGAAGAAATAAATTTATTCGTTGGTACTTGCTGCTTTCTTGGATGTTAGACTACTAGTACCTCAAAACTTTGGGAGATGGCGCTAATAACGTCTAGCGAAGCTTGGCAGGCCTAATACTTTATATGCTTATATGAGAATTGATACATCATGAACTACGAATGTTTCGGAACCTAGAGTTCATCGCACTCGTAAATTATCAGTGTCGGAAAACTAGTTTATCCAGATGCAATTTTGCAGCAACCTAAGTAAAGAATTTATTCTTTACCTTGAACCATCTCTCTTTGGGTATTTTTCCCGATAGTTCCAAGATGGCTGTTTATAAAAGCGAAAACAAGCTATCTTTCTTTTTCTTTCTTAATTTCTTAATCTTTATTTTGTTGCGTTTTTTTTTTATTGCTGATAGGTAAGCCTTTGACCAAAATCTCACCTGATAGTAAGTGATGATGTGGTCGAAGGTGTTGACAGGCTTAACCTACAATTACTGGCTCTCAAGGACGGATGCCGGAATACACCGCTGCTCTTCCTCGATATGAGCAAAGCTTTTGATTTTGTGGATCATAAATTACTAATTTATAAACTAGAAAGGTACGGCATAAGAGGAAAAGCGAATGATTGGATAAAAAGCTATCTGTCAGAAAGAAATCAATGTGTTGAGGTTTCAAAAGTAACAAAAGGTTTAAAAAATGCAAGTAGATCTATATATAAAACAAATTGTTTTGGAGTCCCGCAGGGAAGTGTCTTGGGGCCGTTTTTATTTCTTATTTATATCAATGATCTCCCAAACGTCACTAAACACAAAACTATTCTGTTCGCAGATGATACAACAATAATAATAAAATGTAAAGATAAAACTAATTATGAAACTGATATAAACCTCGCGTTACATAAAGTTGTTAAATGGTTACATAATAACAATTTGAAAATCAATCTTTCGAAGACTAAAATGATCCAATTTCGTAATTATAGAAAAGCTGACATTGATTTAAAAGTATTTTACGATGGAAACCAAATAGAAGAAGTAATGACTACTAAGTTTTTAGGAATTATGATCGACAAACATTGCGACTGGAAGACGCATGTAGGATATGTCTGTAACAAACTTGACCGGTTTGTATATGCCATCAAACGGTTACGCGTAACGGTTTCCACCGAAGCTGCACTTAGTGCGTACCACGGCTATGTGGCATCGGTACTTTCGTACGGTCTTCTTTTGTGGGGTAACTCCGTCGAGATTGAAAAGGCTTTTTTAATACAAAAGAAATGTGTCAGAGCAATTTGTGGAGCCTGGTGTATGGACACCTGCAAACCTCTCTTCAAGAGGTTCCGTATATTACCACTTGTGTGTATGTACATAAGAGAACTTTGTGTTTTTGTTAAGCAGCATCATGCATTCTTTACACTCAACTCAGAGGTGGTCAAGAGACCAACTAGATATAAATATAAACTGTTCTGCCCTTACAGTAATCTGACATTACATAAAAGAAATTCTTATATAAATGCCATTAATGTTTATAATAAGATACCTGATAATTTAAAAGAATTAACTTTACCTGTGTTTAACCCTTAATTCGACAGATTTTTTTAAAAATTAAATTTGTGAAATTCTTATAGATTTCGGTTTTTAGCTTGTATGGGACCCTAAAAAAAATACCTAAAAAATTATATCTCTTTCAGTTTCCTGAAAAATCTACGTCCATTATACTGGACATTATCAAGTTCATAAGAAATAGATTCACTCCAACCATGTGCAGTATACTTCCCACTGTCAAAGAGAGAAGAATAAGAGAAACTAGTGATTCCGTAGGAAATATTTATTATATTTTGGTATATAAGTCTCATAGTTACATTGCAATACTATATAGTTGGTTTACGCTTACAATACTCGAAAAATAGTTAAAATGTCACGTATGTTTTGAACATAATATTTAGTTATCTAATAATCAACACTTAGCTTATAAAATAATTAGCCTTATAGTTTTGAATAATAAGTATCAAAAATATCAATGTATATGTTTTTAGTTGCTAGTTTACCTACCTACTTATTATGAAAACTATAAAAACAATTTCTTTTGCCCACCAAGCACAACCTCTGCTTGCATTTGGAGCAATGCATGTTCGTTTTATTGTTCTTGCAGAACTTACAACGTCCATATGTCGTATATTCAGGCCAGTGGTTGTACCCATCATAACGCACAGAAACTAGGGGCCTCGGTGCTCTTGGGTTTTGGATCAGCGCTTTTTTCGGTACAGGGCTGGGTGGTTCTGTTTCAACCGATCTTCCTTTTTGCCTCAATTCGACTGCCAACCTCTGTCTAAACTTTTTCAGACTTATGTTTTTCAGGCTCTTCATGTTGCATTTTCTCCTGTAGAGCAGCCAAGCGTTGTTAACCGATATATCTAACATTTGGCCAAAGATGTTCATGTACCAACGACGGCTCTTGAAAGATGTTCTGTAGAGAGCTATCAGCATGTCGCATAGATCAACGCCTCCCATATGTTGATTGTAGTGTCTAACTAACTGTGGACACGTGACACCAAGTTTTTTTTTGTGTTCTTTGCTCCATCTCTTGACTTCTTGAACTGGGTAAGCATCTGCATACGAACAGGCTAAAGTTACAACTTTATTGTCGTACCATTTGACAATAGCGATCTTTTTATCGTTATCTACGACTTGACTAAAAGAACCTCTGCCTCTTTTCTTTAGTTCTTTGTCACTTAACAGTCCTTTGCTGCAACCTTTCAATCTGTTCTGCCTTATAGTTCCGAGACTAAAAATCCCTCTATGTTCACGTAGATACCAGATCAAGTCGAGCGTTGTGAAATAGTTATCGAAATAAACAGCACATCCTGGAGTCTGAATTGTCTTGCAAAGGGCTAATACCAATTTAGCACCAAGTGTCATCTGCTCTTCCTCCTCACTAAAATTGATATACCGGAAAGTGTCATCGCCGCCGTACAATAGAAAATCATAGACGATTCCAGACGCGCCAGCGCGTACTACGTTCTTGAATCCCCATTTGTTAGGTTTCATGGGGTTATACTGTCTCCGGTTTCCTGCTTTAGTACCCTTATACGGTATTGTCATCTCATCGATGCTATACTTTGTCTCTTCTTCCGTTGCGAGGCAGTTTCTCCTAATTTTTTCAATTAATGGTCGTATTTTGCAATATCTATCCTCATCCGAAATGGCGTTGTCCACAAAGTGAATGTTGCGTCGAATCAGCTCAAACCGTTTCAATGGCATGACGTTAGCCACTTGAGCATATCTGAATTCTGTAGACCAATAGTCTAGATAGGAAGGCATGTTCACTATACCCATGATAAGAAGAGTGGCGAGAAAGTCTTTCAACTCCTCGATGGTTATTTGTATACATTTGCCCGTTCTTTGGGTTGAGTACAAGTTCGTGTTGTCGACGATATCAACGAGTATATCTGGGGAGAAGAACCGATGAAAAAAGTCCAATGGAGAGTCAGTATCCGGTAAATCAAACACGTAGTCATTTGAAGGAATATCAGCCTTATGCCTGAACTGTCCTTTTTTCCATTTGTAGCTAACATTGAGTGTTTTTCTTTGTTTTGCTTGGACATTTGGCACAACTCGTATTGGTACTTTTCTTTTACGCCTTGTTATTCGCGAAGTTGATGGACTAACAATTATAGTCGAAGCATCTGATGACGGAACCGATAATAAAGAAGCCAAACTTGGTATAGCATTATAATTTATTTCACCAGTCGGTTGTACCACGTTGTTAATAACAGGGGTCAACGGAGGACCCTCATAATTGAAGTTTTTTTCGATCTCTAGCACAGGGTTGTTCTCGCTACCACTGACGCTAGGATTATCCTCTGTTTGAACATTATCTGTCTCCACGAAAGTATCATCTTCAAAGTAAGTCTGATTGCTGTCGGTTGAACTATTGTTTTGTGAATCATTTTCGAAGTCGTCTAAAATGTTCATGCGCTGTATGTCTGAATCGATGGAAGGGCATGGTGAGGAGGACAACACTTCAGTTCTAGCAATTTCCTCTTCATTTTCAGGTTCAGAACCAGTATCCATATCAGAAGGAGCATTTTCAGGCGGTACCAATGCTACTATGCGTTGTCCTCTAGACTTAAAATTCTGAAAAAGAAAAAATAGTATTGTACAATATTTTATCCGTGGATCCCTAAAATAGTATTATAAGAAATAACGAAAACTAATTTTCTAATAATACGACAACGGGAAGAATACTGGACTTACGATTTTACATTTAGTTTTCTACTACTTTGACAAGGGGAAGAATACAGGACATACTATTTAGCAGTTATTTTACTTGTAATTCGATGACGGGAAGCATACTGGACAAACAAGTTTTGGGTGTCGTAGAAAATAAACATAACTCAGTGAGACAATCAAAACATTAAAAATAGCTTCTTGGGTATATTATCTGTAGTTTTCAATGATATTACTTCAAAATACGCTGTAAAAAATGAATAAAATGAAACTTACTGAGAGCCCTCGCAGCGCGTCTCGTCTCCCCGCCATCTCGCCGGTGACTGCTCGTGTCCCGTCGATGTGAGTGAGTTGCCGATTTTTGACGGAGTAGTTAGATAGTTTAGAATGCAATTATACACCTTGAATTCAAGGTATACGGTCAAAATTTGTATGTAGATTTTTTTTTAATCAACGGGAAGTATACTGCTCAGACTCGAATTAAGGGTTAAAAGGAAACTAACATTGTGGTTACTCGAAAATTGTTTTTATAACCTAAAGGAATTTATGACATATAAAACTAAATAACGAAATAATTTATGAATTTATTTACTCAATAAAAAAAATTATATAATAATTTAATTTTGACATTTAAATTTATAATTTTCTTTAATTGACATTTTAACAAAAGATATTGACATTCGATTTCTGTTAATTAGTTTTATTCATCTTAATATTGGAAAACATTAATCATTTATAAAGTAAATTTTGTATATTTCAAATAATGTTTACACACCATTGTTATGGTAGAATGTTTGAACCTATTAACTGATTTACCACCAGCTGTGCTTTATACAACATTCTCGTAAATAAATAATTTTGATTTGAAAAACTGTTAGATGCTGGGTGACATATTTTCTACTTGAGGATGGCCGCTAGCCAGGCGGGCATTCGCAAAATACCCTTCCACCATGCAGTGAAGCTCAAGCCAGCGGCGGGATTCAAACCATGAACCTGCTGCGCGACAGTCCGTATCCAATGCCACTGAGCCATCGCTGCTTCAAAAACTGCTCTATTTTTATCTTGCACAACAAATAGTACCAACTCCACATAACAAAAATTAAGTTAGGAAGATAAATTATTAGAGCATCGCACATAATATCCAAATGTTCTATCTACATTAACATTAAATATAATTCTGCACGCAAATGTCACCGTATATTCGCTTATTAACAACGGGTCATGTGGCTGCCAGTGCCAAGTTGGAGCAACTCCAAGTGGTCTCCATCGAATTTGGCAAGATCACTGATGGGTGCAGATGTCACATAACCACCTGGAAGTTATACTGGCTGCTGAAAATAGCACGTAATTTTGTGGAAACATCCAAATTAGGTACAGTTTATGGCCTTAAGTTATAAGATGTTTTCTATAATTTGAAGCGCTTGTAGCTAAGTTTGCTTAGCCGTTCTTTACCCGCTGCGCTCATAAATTGGATGGGTGATCGCTAGTGATAATACTACTGAGCGTTGCCGTGCAGGGCAAGTCAATCCGTCGGCTCAGGTTGCCGTCTTAGGATGGCAGTCATTATAGCATAGATGTCATTATAGGTTAGCCTGAACAACATCTTCGGCCACTTCATAATTTACCATCATAAAAATATTACCAGTTGAATGCCGTAAATGAAGTAACATTGTAAGAATGGGCCAAATACGCATCATGCTAACGCTTATATTGATGGATTGGGGTATTGCTTCACATCTTTTATCTACTGTTGACGAATATATCCTATGAATAAATAATAAAATAGAGGGCGATCATATTGCCATCTTCTTGAAACCTTGCCAGACTCGAGACCGCTATTGAATAGTTATATTTGTCAGAAAAAAAACATTATCTGTTACATCCGGTAATCGAACCCAAGGTTCGAGATTGCTAAGCAACCACTCACTCAACAAGGCTTTCGATAGAAAAGGCTTAAAATACTGTTAAAATTATTTTTTGATCCGTGCGACCTAAACGCGCGAATTTCGTTGAGAAAACTATAAGAGAAATTACGAGTGTACGAAAAAGGCGGGTGGACATTAGGAGAAACACTAACAAAATCAAGCCATTGTAAAATAAGACGGGAACGATATCAAGTTCTGCATGAAAAATATTCATTAATTTAGATTTATCGACACAAGTCTTTCGGTGTCCAAACATCCATTTGAAATTCTCTGAATTTTTTGGATCTTTCCTTACGTTTTCTTCGTACAATTCTGGTCTTACTTCCTCAAAAAAATATATGTAACTACATAAATATTTACTCCTTAAGTAAAGTTCCCCATCTCCATGTCATAAAGAACATTACGTAATTTGCATAAGAAGTTTGAATGGCCAGGGATGAAAGCCTTGGGCCGCGTCTCGCATATGAATTACATTTTATACGGGTAGGTATACGCTAATATTGACTGTTTTACTTACGGAGTACTACGGTGTCTCTGCGTTCTTTTCCACATTTTTTTTTCTTCGTAATATAATTTTACTACGCAAAAATGCGTTCTGTTTTTTATTCTTAATTTCGTTATGTTCAAAATTAAATTCTTAATTTTCTGTTGTCCTAATGAAGCGAGGATAACTGTTATACAATTAATTTTAAAACATACAGCTATATGATGAAGGTTTTTTATAAACATAATTTATCAAAAACTTATCAAAGCGCTTGGTCGATGCGACGCGTGATCAAAATACTGGCACCTATTTGGCTCAACGAATAAGTATTGCAATAGGGTTGTTGACTTGATTTTTTTAGGTATGTTAAATTATTTAGGACACTGAAATATACACCTAACATTTTTAATTTTTTTTTAGGAGTCTTGAACTACTAGGAATTCATCTTTTTATTTCAACTTTTAAAATTGGCGCTAAAAACTTATTCAATGGCGGCCTGTATGCTTATGACGTCACAAGTACAGAAACAAATAGTGCTGCAACATAATACGTTTTGCTTGCTTGTTGTATTGTCGTGCGTAATCGATTTTAGAATCGATTATAAAGGTTGTTTGGCAGAACGTGTACCATAGTGTAGGGGGTATGTACATACTTACTCAAAAAAAAGCATCAACGAATAAAACAAAGACGGAACCAACACATTTTGAAGCACGGATACATGAGTGGCAGCATTATCGATTATTTTTTATACATGGTAATTAAATAAGTTTAAATGGCTTAAATCACAATTTTATCGAACATTATTGTAGTCCCCCAGTGATCTAGACAATGGCGTGCAGTGACATCGGAATAAAAATAATGATAAACATACGCTTTTTCAAGTGTTTAAAGTTGTATTACTATGAGTAATGATTGCAAAATGTTTCCATAGATTCTTGTTCCTAGTTTGGAGTGGTTTTATTATATATGCTGATCTTTGATCAAATATCACGGTGAAATATGATCTCAAATAAGGGAGTCATATACAAATAAGTGAGATATACACTATTAAATATATGGGATTCATTGGATTTGATAGTGTAATAGGGGCCTAAATAGTAAATCGATAGTGATGCGACATTTTGTGAGCTACTTGCTATTAGCAATGACTAATGTCAACTGTCACTGTCAAAACCTTTGGAAGCTAACTCTCCAATTACTATTACCTAATCTGTGGCTTTGTTTTTGTCCTTATGACATCATTTCCGCCTTTACTTCCGTTTGTAATCACGTGACTTACAGAAAATTTAAACACATTTTGTTTATTCAAAATAAAGCTAATCCAATGCAGAATAAATAATTTGTTAATTTCATCGAGTTATGTGCTCCAACTACTATCCTGATAACATTACATTGTATTTTATTTTAGACTGGGTCAACTACCCTATTCAACGGGGCAATGCTGGCAGCATGCTGGGCACGCTGCTAACTGGTAGTGGGCTAGAGCATTTGGACTGCCTGTGAGTCTGCAATGACTTATAGGTTGTCTAAATGCTTTTATTGTAGCTGTAGTATTGTATATAGTTCGTAGTATTTTGTTAATAAAGGCATACCGATGGATAAAAAAAACATAATAAAATAACAAGCAGATTACAATATCATCAAATTAATATAAATAAATACCATGAAAGTTAAGTCTTATACACACTAAATAGTTATAGGTAAATTTAAGGAGACGTTAGGTTCATCAAGTTATAAGATCATGATCGTAAACACCTACATAAATATAATAAGACAGAAGTTACAAATCAAATACGTAAATAAGGTTCAAATGTACTTTAGTGTAGAGGTCATTTAATGCGGCAGTTAGTTGCCAAGATTATAACTTAGACTTAAATTTGTGACTAGCTCATGATATTATAAATTCAAACTGAGTTACAGTAACCTATCAGCAGGCATTCGAGTTTCCATGGCGAATGCAGCAACAAATATTTGCACGTAACTTACCACAAAGCACGTGAGGTATTCCTTTGATAATTTGCAGGTACAATCAAGGAAATAAATTAAAAAGCACAATTTTGATTTGTTTTTATATCTATAAAATTCAGTTTACTATAATAGTTTGAATATTATTTAATACTAGCTGTACCCGCGGCTTCTGTAATCTTGTTTTAATGGGAAAGTACAAAGTGTACATCAACCTAGTTCTCTATTTACCTTATTTATGCGGTCGTTTTTTGTCAGGTGTTACGGTGTTAACTCATTGCAACTCCCCATATCTTCCCGTGGGTGTCGTAAGAGGCGACTAAGGGAAAAACACTGGAAAGTGGGTAGCAGCGCCTTCTCAAGGACTGCTTTCTTACACTGTGATCCCCAAGCCGCCTGCCAAGCGTGGGGATTGTGGCATTTACCCCCTTATTAGGGGACGCTGTATTTGGCAGTGGACTACCTGACTGATACAGTACAGTAAAGGTGTTGAGCGTCTAATAATACTATCTATTTCCATTGACGCATGATTTTTGAACTAATGTGAAAGAATAAATCAAACATGACCAAACGTATACTCACATTAACCAAAATAACACCTATTTATCTCCTATGTACAGACACGAACTTGCTTACAGTGTTGTACGTAAAGATTTATTAAATTGTATTTAATTATGCAATATCCGGTAAATATTACGATAGTCCTAGCCGGTTACTAAATAATAATTTATTTAATTTTCGAAATATAATACAGAAACTTTTTTTGCTACATTGCTTAACTATTGATGGGGCCAAAATTATAACAAAATATTATATTTGTTGTAATTGTTTTGTGTCATCACTTACCATCAGGCGAGATAGTGGTCAAGGGGTGCCTTGACTAAAGAACGTTCTCTTCAGGAGTTTTAGTTCTTCATCAGGAGAACATTACTTACACCACTGTACTAGACTAATACTAGCCTGAGTATGCTAAGTAGTCGTTTGACCCGAACAATGGCGATATCAGATCGTTTAGAGGGAAGCTTTTTGCGTTAAGTTATGCTACTGCTTTAAATTTACGCCAAGTGTTTATGAACTAGGTCCTTTTGTTACTTAATTTAATACGACTGCAAGTTATAAGGTGCGCTGTTAATGTGCACATTTCAGCTCTAAGGTAAAATGGAAATAGGGAGATTGAAATCTCGTTATTATATCTAGTGCAGTAATGCAGACAGAGTAAACAGACTTATTTAAGGAATCTAAAATTATTTTAGAATCGAGTTTCGTTGAAGCCAGTGTAAGTTGCATTAATATTATTCGCGTCACCAGCTTCTTCCATTTGACCGCATTCAACGCAGAGCGACTAGAATCGAAGTATTCCCTTCTCAAAGGCCGGCAACGCATCCTTGATACCTCTGGTGTTGCGCATGTTCGTGGGCGACGGTGATCACTTACCGATCACCACCAGGTGAGCCATTTGCTCGGTTGCCCTCTTATCCCAGAAAAAAAACAATAGCTTATTACCTCCACCAATGAACTCCTCCTCTCATGGAAGAGGGTTGGGGTTTGCCACAATATCCTGCTTTGCAGGCGTCTATGGGATAGCAGTTGAATATGATAATATGGGAATACTTCAGAATATGCTGCTTCTTTCTGATTTTTTTCCCTTTCCCTTCTCACCTCTTATGACTTTCACAGTAAGATATGGGGGGATCATGCTAACCCGGCGCAAATGACTGCATAGTTGCAGGATATATCTATGGGCGACGGTGATCAGATGAGCCATTTAAGAGCTTGTCCCTCAATTCCATAAAAAGCTACAGGCGAAAGCTAGTTAGCTACTCAATCGATAAATTGCTTTTATATGACAAAGTTTTATACTATTATAGTATTATCTACCATTGCACATAGGTACCAATTTATTTATCGTGGTTTGTGTATTGTCGCGGGGCAGCAAAAAGTAAGCACCCCTTTTATCATAAATCACTGGTTCGATTAGTTTCCCATAGCAAAGTAATAATTTATTTTGTTTTCAGAGATTTTTATCGCTTCCCCTACAAATATCTGCGGGCGGGTTTACCGATTGCAATCAGAATTATCAAAATCACTTGAGGGTGAACTGATTTAAAACAGAAGCTCGCAGAATGGGCAATATAAATTGAATTGTAATCGTAAATCTGATCTGTATATTGAATTCCGCTTACCATTGTTAGAATTAATCTTTCCATAACATGAAACACAAGTCTTGACGTTGTGTTTGAAGTTTAGATGTGAATAAATTCATAGAAATTGTAAGATTTTTTTTAAATATTGTTTCTGCTTGATAGGTTAGCCTTTGACGACTATCTCCCGTGGTGGTAAGTGATCATGTGGTTGAAGATGTTGTTCAGGCTAACCTAGAATTACTGGCTATCAAGGACAGCTGCCGGAACACACCGTTAGGTACTTGGCGACAGATTTTCTACTTGAGGGTAGCTAGCCAGGCGAGCGTGCGCAAAATGTCCTACCACCATGCTACGACTGCCATCCTGAGACAATAACTGGGCCCAACGGCTTAAAGTGCCCTCCGAAGCATGGAATGTAATGTCACTAGCGGTCGCCCATCCAACTCATGACCGCGGCGGACGTTGCTTTACTTTCCTGATCGGTTAATAATAGCTAAGCAAATTTCGCTACGAGCGCTTCAAAGATTGAAAAATATGGGTGTTAGAGCGTTCAACACTTACCTTTAAGTCGATATAACGATTATTAAATCTTAAAATACAAAAAACGAGCGTTCGTTTTTATAATAGTTATATAGGTACCTATACTAGGAATAAGTTTAGTATGCCAAATATGTAAGTATCAAGACAAATTAACCCAATCTCAACCCCCGAATTTACGTTTGTACAATGAGCACTAAACTCGTCTCTGATAAATGGTTACTTAGTTTTCGTGTAGCTTTGGTATCTTGATATTCTTGGTAAATTCAAGTTGCACGTGAAAAACATATTGATTGAAAAATCCAACTACATAGTTTCTGATTACTTAAACGACAAAAGTGGCTGGACAATACCGCCTCTGCCAAGCTATTGCCTGTCACCTACATAATTTAAACAAATATGGTAATAACTTTATTATATGGTAACACATTGTTAAAAGATGTTTAAAAGAATGGCCCCGAGTTTCTTGCCCGTGCTTCTCGCAGTGGCTCTATACAATTTATTTGCTGAACGTGGCAGTACAATGTAGAATATTTCAATACTAAAATTTGTAATTGACCTTCATAAGAGTGTCGTGGACGCCTAAATAGAATAAATGATTTTGTTTTTGATTTTTGCAAGTCTTTCAACCAATCTGTATGTAGTAATAGCGACAGAGTAAAAATTGGTTTTACATTGAAACTGGACCACTGCCTCTTCGGTATGGACTGAGGCCTAATGCAGGCTCCTAAAAAAATTATTTTCGTTTTACTAGGAATTTTGCACTATAATTATATCAAACTATATTCTGTTTAGCCTCCTCTTGCTTGTTATTGTCCGGAAACTGTCGATACTGAAAGTTGCTGCATGACACAATGAACAAAAAAGCCTATGATTTTTTTATTTGATATTTATTTATATTTGAAAGTTAATCTGTATGTAGTTTTTGAGTTGTAAATAGTTGTTCAACGTGGTTAGAATCATGTCTAGTTTCAGCACGATGGAGCTAAAATGTTAGTTAGAACTTAGAATTGTTTTTTTTAGTAAAAATAATCACTTGTGTATTCGAAGGAGTTTCAATGACATATTGAAAACATGATAAAGTTAGAACCTTTAGAATATTTATGAATTCTACCAACAAAGTAAGCAAGAAATTACTATGTATGTAGATATAACATCACCCAAGTACTCAACGGTAGGTCTTCGATAACTTTATTGCTTGTATGCTTCATGAATACTAAATGTTACATCGCAAGAGTACATTAGTTTGAATGATGCTGTTTTGATAGCGAGTGTTGACGTTTAAAATATAATTTATAATAGTTTAATGGGTTATATCAATGTAGATAAGTTCGCGAGCGCTTACCTTATTTATTTTTCATCAAACTTGCACGTAAACAGTATCTAAACATACAGGTTAACTTGGCCGTAATGCCCCATATAAAACTCTCGAGCTTTTTTTTTGTCATGATACCCAAGGTCGTTAGTATTTTTATTTATTTATAGCACAGCACACCGGTCATGCAAGTTCAAGCAAAGAGTTTATACGCAATTGAAAAATTACCTTAAATGTTATCTAAACAGGAATTTCTTAGCAATCTCGCTACATGTTACTTAAATACACAAGTAATTTTAATATTGTTAGGTTTGCAATAACGCCTGCTATGCGGATTACATTACAAACTCACAAATATACGATAGGAAAAATTTAATCCCGCACATGACTTAAATTTTTCCTAGCGTATATTTGTAATTTTGTAATACACAAGTAATGTTCTTAATAAAAGATTTAGTTTTTGTCTCAAAACATCGTTTTTTTTTACACTCCTTCATGGCTGTATACCTACGTAAGTATTTGCCCTTAACGTTTCTGAACGAAACATTTGTATAATCTGTGGTGTGGCCATCCGCTTAAAAAAAGTTCACGTATTTCGTAATAATGTTTGTTCTAATTTGACTTTTTGTACAGTGACTATAAATTTAAATAATTTGTTTCTGCCCTATAATTTTATTTAAGTTCGCGCAAATTTGATGTAAAACATTGTATGTTTCACGGGCGGTACGGGAATTACGAACCTCGAATCAGAAAGCCATCAGAAAGCAAGCCCGAAGTCTTCGACTTCGGGCTTCTGCTAGCGCCTCGATCGTAATTCCTTACTTACCGCCCTTAATACACATGAAATATACTATTATACACTCTACAAGTATCATAACCTGTTTAAGTATATATTGATGGAAAATTTCAGAGTGTTAGGGCATTTGTAACAACGCAAGGTTTGCTAGCTTCCACCTTCTAATGTAAAATGTGTCAACAAGTGCTTAACGGTGTCTTCCATCAGCTGTCCTTGAGATTCAACTACAGCTTTAGTTAATTCTGCAATAGCTTATTTTGATATAGTGCTTAATGTTTTTAACTATCAGTCTTAAAGAAACCTGAATGTATAATTATTTTTAGCAATTTTCCACTAAACTATGTTCTTGCTAGTTATTACCTACTTTATTATTTTGAGTTAATTACAGATTTTTGGAACCAAAAAAATGTTGTTATAAGAAATTAGATGTTTTGAACCTTAATTTTATAAAAAAATATCCTTATAATGTCAAATCATCAAAGTACCCTACATTTAGTCTTAATACTGTTCTTATATTATGCGTTCAGTCTACGTCAAGCCTCGAAGTTTCCCTCGCCAAACATCTCCACCTCACCTAAGTCCAGTTCCGTGTCGACCACTTGTACAACTGTATGTACATCAGATGAACCACTCCAATTAGTTACCGAATGTGTAGTGGCTACATGACACGTTGCGCTAATCCAGGATTACACGGTGAACTGTGCTAAACAGTCGAAATCCTGCACAATGCAGGCTATTCGTGTGTTTGAGCCCTATGACGGGATCAAGAGCCCTACAATGTAGCAAATGGCGAGTGGCTAGGCTTAATTTGTAAACTGACATAGTTGGATTGTAACAAGGCTGATTATATGTGGAATAGTAGGCAGTTTACTACTGACACTATAAGAGATATCTAAGTTTTTACAGGATTGCTTACAGGACTTGCTGTTTTAGAATTCCAAATTTCTTTGAAAGGAAACAAAATATTTGTTGGTTTTGATTACATTATAGATCGACGTTCTCAGTATTCGCTGGTTGTGTATAGGATAATTATATACACTCACACTGTACAGAAATTTGAGATTACTAGTTAATTTCTAAAGGCAACGTGTGTCAACATTATATTTGGTTTCCATATAATGCGCAAATATACACGTTGTTCTATTTCGTTTTGCAGGTAAATTATGAACATAATTTGCAAAATCCTAAATCTATTCCGACTAGTTTAGTTCTTGAGAAAACTCATTATTTTAGACCTTGACTATTACAGGGTCTACTGTAATAAAAACTTACTGAAATTGTCAATTTTAGTGCAAAAAAGATTTTTTCGGATAGCTTATCACGTCTTCCTTAAATTTGTTTTTACTTAATATCTAGTTCAATAGTCGTCGTCGGGTCCTCGGTTTTCACTAATTATATCAATTTTAGGTTTGTAACTCGTTTTGTTAACGAGCTAGAAACCTGTGCCGTACTGAAAACAGCCAGACCGCGCAGACTTATTAATAATGCCCCATTTTTCTCTTTGGGTACGGAACCCTAAAAAACTGGCAGATACATATAGACCTGACCTCATGACTAATTTCATTCGCAGTCAAATGATCGAACGGAAAGTATTAGCCCGTTCATTGTCTGCATAGCCCGGCGCTCGACCATCGCGCGTATTTCAATACAGTATAGAAGTTTTACACAGACATGATTTCTTGAAACTGACCTGATGATATGCAATATCCACAAAATCAATGTCTTTGTAAGCAAATCTTAATCAACTATTTGAATATTGTAGGTTGAGTTCAAAATGTAGTTTTTTTTTTTTTTTTTTTTTATGGCGGTATGCCTTTATTAAACAAATACTACAAACTATATACAACACTACAGCTACTACAATACTACAGCTACTACAGTAAAAGCATTTGGACTCATAGGGAGTCCAAATGCTCTAGCCCACTAGCAGTTGGCAGCATGAAAAATGTAATTAAAAAATAAAATGTAAAAATAAATAAAATAATGTAGTTGACATAATTAATTATATCAACTACATTTTGAACTCAACCTACAATATTCAAATAATAATTAATTGATGAAATTAGTCATGAGGTCAGGTCTATATGTATCTGCCAGTTTTTTTGGGTTCCGTACCTAAAGAGAAAAATGGAGCACTCTTAATTAGTCTGCGCGGTTTAGTCCAATAAAACTAGATTAAAAAAGACTTAAAGATAAGATTAAATTTTGAAGCAGTGATGGCTCAATTGCGTTGGCTATGGACTGTCGTGCAGCAGGTCTATGGTCCGAATCACGCCGCGTGCTTGAGCTTCAATGTTCGCAAGGTGGAAGGGCATTTTGCGAATGCCTGGCTAGCAAGCAGAAAATCTGTCGCCGAGCAGTCAACAATGTGTTCTAGCAGCAGTCCTTGAGAGCCAGTAAAATTACAGGCACATGGGACCTAATAACTGTACGTCTCAGTGTGACGGGCACAGTGCAATTCGTCGTTAATGAAATGCGTTGGTTATAGGCAGAGGTTAGTCCACTTAACATCAGGTGGGGCCTTGGACTTGTTCGTCCACAACAAAAAAAAATTGATAATCTTAATTGAAAGGAACAATAGCGTGCAATAAGTACACTAGCATTGTTTTAATCAAACCTTTTTTGTTGCAGCTACTAACTAGTTTGTTATCTGGATGAAGCTAGCACAGAGTCCACATATCGTCCAGATGGAATACTGTGTACATCACAAGTACGTGGCTGGACGGCACCATTTGTCAGCCGACGTCGTTTGTCGTCCGTCGGGTACATAACTAATTGTGGCAGTAAATCGTCCAGCGCGCGACACGGCCGCGTCGACGCGTAGGGCGCGGAATGAACGAATGAGTGAATGACGCGTGATGCTGACGATTTGGACGTTTTGGAGCGATGACGTCGCCTTCCTTTGCCGCTGACATATAATTGATAGCTACTGTACATCTCTCAACTCGATTTGCAAACGTTTGCAAATACATAAGATTTGTTTTTACGATATGTGTAAGCGTTCTTTGGTGGTGACTGAACGATGAATACGGCAATAAAGTTTGCATCAACACTGGCGTTTTTGGATATAATGTTGCTTTTATTTTAGAAAATATATTCCGTTCTTTATTCGTTAGGAGTGCTCTTGCATATCAACAGTGAAGAGAGAACGATGACAATTTCCAGCTCATCAGTATGACTCATCGGTAAAATGAAAATACATCCTGGGATTATGTGACAGTGAACGCAAATCAACGGTACAAAAAAATTGAATGGACGATTTACTAGTGGCCAATGCTTACCAATATATTTACTTTCATTAGAAAGTACCATTACAGATTCAAATCAAAACGATATTGCATTAATGTGAGCGAATGCTAAACATGGTTTGAATGTTTTTTTTTATTATATAGTATTCTAGAACTTAGTTGGAAACAAAATTATTAAAAAACAGAACCCACTTCCAACACTGAAAAGTATGAAATAATTTGTTTAAGTCGGTACAATGCTGATTGAAAACAATGATTTAGCATTATCATGGTTCACAAGACTTCCAAAAGTAATTTTATACTTCTCAGTATTGAAGTTTACTCCCGTTTTTTTTTCAATATTGCTTACAAGATCATTAAGTCGCCTAAAATACTGTTCACAATAACAAGCGTTGCAATTATTCATAATTAAAATTTACTTTCAAATCATCCAGGTATGCAAAAACGTTTTGCAGTCATAGACTATAACTTTAAAACTACTCAACCGATTTTAATACCCAACAATTAATATTCAATAATTATAAATATTAGTTCATAATTTTATTGACTGAGTAATCTCGTAAAAACATAGTTTGAAGCGCTCGTAGTGAAGTTTGCTTAGCCGTTCTTAACTGATCAGCTAAGTTAAGCAAGGTCCACCGCGGTCGTGAGTTCGATGGGTGACCGTTAGTGACATTACTACTGAGTGCTTCCGGGCCTCTGAGGGCACGTTAAGTCGTCGGTCTCGGTTGTTGTCTTAGGATGGCAGTCATTATAGCATGGTGGTAGGGCATTTTGCGAATGCCCACCTGGCCAACTACCACCATCAAGTAGAAAATCTGTCGCCGAGCACCTAACAGTTTGTTCCGGCAGCTGCCCTTGAGAGCCAGTAATTCTAGGTTAGCCTGAACATTATCTTCGACCACATCATCACATACTATCAGGTGTGTTAGTGGTAAAAGGCTAACCTATCAAGCATTAAAAAAATCCTAATGAGAACCTCCTCCTTTTCTTGGAAGTCTGTTAAAAAGTGTGTAGACGTCCTAAGGTTATGGGTTGAAAATAACTTGAGCTAAATATAGACTTAATAAACTCTATATTTACACATATAACCTACACGAAAAACATGACAACGTGGTGTTCAAGTCACCCACACACAGTATAGAAATAGAAAGAGTACAAGAACTTACCTCATCAATATTAAAAAAAATACACAACGCTATACAGAAGTGATAAAATTTCATATTTCATTAGTTTTATTTATATGATATATCCATAATATAATATTAAATGGTTATTTATTGTAAATGATTAAGATTCATTGCTGATATTATAATTGCTTTTCATTCCATCTATTTGAAAAATAATTATGTTGGTATTTTCTGCTAGAGAGTTTTATAGAGGGCGGAAAAGAGTTTGAATTAGGAACATGAAAATCGTTTTTTACAGGGCAATCTAGAACTAGATCATAGAATTATTATTATAATCGTTTGTTATGGAAAATGTGTGTTCGACGCAGCGAAATAAAAGGTAGGTAACGGTGTACATATAAAGCAAATAATTAAAACAAATGGTGTGCATATACAATTTTAGCTATTACTTTCATTTTATCCAAGAATAATTATATGTATCATTTTAATTAATTTTATCCGTAAGTTGTACATACTATGTTTAGAGTCACTTATTTATTTTTCTCTTAGTAGGTAGGTAGAAGTAAATTTTAACTATAAATAATTGCAACTCTTGTTATTGTGAACAGTATTTCAGGCGACCTAATGATCTTGTAAGCAATATTGAAAAACGGGAGTAACTTTCAATACTGAGAAGTATAAAATAACTTTTGGAAGTCTTGGATGGACCATGATAATGCTTAATCGTTGTTTTCAATCAGCATAGTAGCAAATTATAAAAACGTGCTACAATTAACCTATATTCATTCTTTTTAGCGAACAACGTTGCTAAAAAGAATGAATATAGGTTGATTGTACCACATAGGAACAAAATAATATTTTTTTACGGCGAGTGCACTATTTTGAATCCAGATAACGTTAGCGTAAAGTCTGGTCTATCATTTCTCCTTACATAAGGGCATATTGTTCAGCAATGCCAGTTTTGCTTGTGGTGAAGTGGAGTCATGCATTGGATAAATGAATATGGTAATAATCTCTATTTGTGCCTCCTTTATATTATCATATGTCTGTCGCAGCCAATTAAAGATTAATAAGAGAAAAACGATCGTGCTGTGGTAGTACTCGTAGCAGGTGGTGTGACTAAAACAGGTACGCAAATTGAATGACTAGGCTAGACAAGTAGTTTAATGACATCGATGAAAGTAATTTGCCTAGCGGTTGGTTTGACATGTATTTTCATTCAAGCACCTAGTTAAACAGTGCCGAGTAAAAAAGCTGTATTGTAAATTAAACTGCGATGTCAGTAGGCACAAGTTTCAAATTTTATCGCGCAAAACATTCGAACTCAAGTTGTACTTTTCAGGTTGCAGGACAAAATGTTAAGATATCACTCATACTTTATTACTATGAGCTTTATAACAACTGTAAAAGGTTTCAAATTTTTAACCATTCATTTCAAGTTTTACTTCAAGTGTTCCAAGCCACAGATTTTTAAGCAAGCCAAAGCTTGGTTGGTAGCATTATTATGTGTTCTGTGGCTTGGTTTGGTGTATGCTCAGAGCGCTATTAACACGGAGTGCTAACGATGCTCATCCGCGGAGTACCGTAAGCGCTGTTTAATGACGTCATCGATGACATTACACACATCAGAATTGCAATCGCTCGGCACCATAAGTACAATTTGGACCAACTGTAAGTATGCCATTGGTACCAATGGCTCAAAACGGACCACGTCCTATGTGTGCTTAAATCATATAATAAGAGCTTGTGAACTATTTTCTACCGTAACTGCGTCCCACTCACCCACACAGTGTTCTTATAAGTCGAGTTCGATGTTCACATTGTTTGACGTGTATTGTTTTGAGACAGGATGGTAGACTCGTGATAAATGATGCTTCGGGGATGGAGATTGACAAGCTTCTGTTTCAGGGGGCGTGATGCCAATTTGATTATAAATGATAGCCGAAACAATGAGAAGATTTTACTATTTAACCAGCATATAAGAAAGATTACATAGAATCTTATACGTTTTCGTTTATTGAAAAACATTATTTTCGATATTTTTTAAAAAAAGGTTAGGTATAATTCGCTTTTTGTGGTTTTCTTGATAAGTACAAGCGTTACTTTGCAAAAACGCGCAATCCTAACAATACTAATGATTTTATAGAAATTACTAACTAGTTATTTTATAAAAATCTTCAACGAAATTATCTAGTGACAATTCCGCCTAAATTATTAAGGCAGAATAATGTACTTAGACAAAATTGTCACAGGACTTGTGTCTGTGTGTGTGTTGTGTTGTGTGTTTTGAAATTAATATTGATTAAATTCCAACATTGTAAATTTCATTGAATGAAACGTAACGCCTTTTTTACATTATAACAATATAATTCTTATTATATTGTTATAATGTAACCTAATTGATAAATTTCATTAAAAACAATATCATATAATATGTAGCATTAAATACGATTTCAGTGTGTTAAATATTATTAAAGAAAATTTGTAGTGTATGTACCTAACTAGTATTTATTTATAAGGTTATTATGAATAAATACTAGTTAGTATTAATGAATTTGTTGATAATTTTTAGAAATAACGCATAATAATATGTCACAATATTAAACATGTTAGATAAGCAGTAAGCTATGAAAAGTGTGAAAACGAGCATACGATTAAATGTAATAACAATAGCAAAATTTTAACAACGATCGGGATTCGAACCAGGGACCTTGGGGGTCAGGACGTGATAATCACGGGTTTGAATGCCACGTTAATAATTTGCCTTTTTATGTAATTTTCGAAGCATCACTTAGCAGGTTTGAATTATACCCTCAGATAAACAATTTTCCCTCAGTTTTCAATGAGCCAATAACCCATAATAACCCACTTATTTTATAAAAAAAGAATGGTTGAAAAATAATACCTCTTTCTATTGACTATTTTGCTATCTGTTTCGACTTTTGACATAGAAGTAAATCCATTATACCTCATTGGAATTGCACCGATTCAGCATAATGCAGTTAATTAAGCAGCACAATCAGCCGTTACCAAAGATACGCCCCCAAACGTAGAATAAATTATTGGGGGGCTGAAATCACTTCCACACTGATACCTTACAATTTTACAAATGCAGCCACCAAACCATATTTTAAACTCTATTCCTTTAAATTAGTAGCGATCGTTTGGATTGATTGCTTGTGTATAAAACGCCATTGCATGGGCTTTGACATCACTCCTTGAACGTTTAATTTTCTTTTAATCCCAAGTGCTTCGATCCTTATCATTGGGGGGTTGCCTCGTGACGAATTAAACGGATTGCATCGGTGTCGCAAATGAGGCTATTTTATTCCTCTGGGGAGTTTTGGCAAAGGGGCAAGTGGTTGCATGGCTGTGATTGTGTTCGCGCTTGGTTGGTCTAGGATATGTATTGGGTATTTTAAAATTTGTAATTAAGGTTTCAGGTTCATTTAATGACAAAAGAAGCCTGATGTAGGCTTAATACTTTTTTGTTTTTATACTGAATAATCGTTAGTTGCCCATGAACATGACAAATAAGAGGAAAATAGTTGCAATGTTCGTTGATTGTTACGTAATAGAGTTTCATCCCAACGATATATTTTAATATCCCAAGAAAGATCTTAGATACTGTGGAATACTTAAAAATGATTCTCTCTGTGTTGGATTGCGTGGTTGGTGGAGAATTAAAACTCCCTCTTTTGAATCTCGAGGTTCTCTCGATCCCAGAGTAGATAGCAATAGGTTCACCCCTCATACATAGCACAAAAACATGTTTGGAGAAACGGTGTTTTTTTTTTTTTTTTTATGTTATTGTGATGGAACAAGCGCGATGCCTACCCGATGTTCAGCGGTATCCTCTGCCTACAACAGATGCATTTCATCACAAGTGACGAACTGCACTGCGCCCATCACCATGAGACATACCTGTTAAGTCTCATTTTGCCTGTTATTTCACTGGCTCTCAAGGACTGCTGCCGGAACACACCGTTAGGTGCTTGGCGACAGACTTTCTACTTGAGGGTGGTCGCTAGCCAGGCGGGCATTCGCAAAATGCCCTTCCACCATGCGGTGAAGCTCAAGCTCTGGGCAGGATTCGAACCATGGACCTGCTGCGCGGCAGTCCGTAGCCAATGCCACTGAGCCATCACTGCTTCCAACACTGTACACGTGGGAAGGTTTTTATACTTACTATTGAGCTGTGACTTAAAGGTTAAAATTATTTCGAAGAGAATTACATTGCTGACCGGAGATGTCATTATTTAAATGCATTAGATAAATAAGTCTTCTTTATCGAATGCATTTCAAAGAATAATAAAGCCAGAGTAGTGCTGGGCTAGAATGTGTACCCGTTGTTGTCGTAAGAGGTGACTAAGTGTAACACACCAGAAGGTGGGCAGCAGCACTTTCTGAGGAACTGGTATCTCATACTGGGATCCCAAAGCCGCCTGCCAAGCGTGGGGATTATGGCAAATACATATTCGGGGAAGCAGTGTTCAGCAGTGGTCTAACCGGCTGATATGGTAGATAAACAAGTACAAGGAACAGTTTATTTTGGGCCCTATATCTAATTGTGAGTTTTTTGGAGATCGCTGATACATAAGTACATTTGGAACTCTCCTGATCATTGTCTGCAATATCAGCTTACATTAGCATCTCTTAAGGTAGACGAGGTGGTTACGACCATTGCATTTCGAAGTAGATGTTAACCAATTGTAGCTCAGAATAAAAGATAATCTAAAAGCGTTAATCAAGGCTAGTCACGAGTTTGAATTTTTCCCTTTTTTGGGTTTTTTTTAAGATAACAAACTTACTATACTATGCAGTTATGTTAGAATGTGTTATAAATAAAATGATGAATGCATACAGCACTTATTATAATGTGTAATAGCGCTTATTTTACTATGTTCAAAGTTTTACATAAGTGCATGGGCTTTACCTAAGTACATATCCACCCTATTAAGAATCAACGCATTCTACTTACTAAAAAAGAAACACAATACACAAATGAATAGAAATAAAGGATCACGTTTCTATAAAGGCTACTACACTGAAAGGATCCTAATCCACTAAAAGCGCAGCTAGATAGAAATGAGCCGATATTTTCTGTTGTATCATGAAGTAAGCACCAAGAAACTGTTGAAAAAACATTAAGCATTGACCAACTTCACTAAGAGACGTTTTCAAAGTACTAAAGATAGCAAAGATCGTCTGAAGCGCTTTACGATTCACAAACAAAAGACAAACAATCCATTGTCTATTGGCAAAGATTAAACAGCAGTTACTACGTAAATTGATGTGCCTGAAAAGCAGTGTTGTGCAAAGCCTTAAGTTGCTCCTTTCACGGGCCTTACTATGTGTTACATGTTATTACTCGACGATCGTAACTATAAGGAAATTTGAACGGTAGCGTTTATAGGTTTGTTACCTGAGTGTTTTATGAGTACGGATTCTGTATAATTATGAAGAGAAGTTTTTTATTATGAAATCGTGTACCTAGTCTAAGTAATTTTCAAGGTTATCTACTGAATTGATTGGTACGTTGTGACCATTGCAAAATTATAATACTCTAAAATTATAATCTATCTAATATGGCAATAGGCTCGCCTCCTATTACGTGGGACCAAAACCCAATTGGCGAAACGTAGGTGTTTACATACCTCTGCCTACCCCTTCGGTGAATACAGTTGTGATGATATGTATGTATCCATCTAATTATAATTGGTGACATTAATATATAATATTTTAAATGGATTCCACGAGTATATTACATTGTTAAAAGGGTGCTGGATCTAAAGTCTGCGCAGTACATATTAAAAACACGTAATGTACTTATTGCGGAGGAACCACCTACGTCAAAACACCATGATCTATGCAAACCAACCATGAAACACAAAAGACCACAAACACTAGAATTGCATGATCCGATGGAGCCTTTAGTTAGTGTGAAAACCACGCCAAAACTCACAAAATTTACAAAAACATGAGCAACCACAACAGATGGTTACACATCATTCATACCTAGAACTTTATATTATTGCTCTCATGTGTTTTAAACCTAAGAACATTTGCGTAGCAGATCTCTTATTCTTGGAATTTTTATTTGTGCTAACATTAGTGGATCCTAGTGGTTGTTTTGATGTAGTTAGCGCCATGATGTTTTGACACCCACTTTGTAGCTGGGGTGGTTAAAAGAAATTGCGAGTCTTTCTTAATGATCCAGATTCATAAGACTGGTGCCCACGTACCTGACTCTGACTTTTGATTCACAATCATCTCTTGACTCCACAGTCAAGAGATGGCTTTCGATAGGATGCCATCTCTTGACTAGGCAAGAAAGAAGAGTAGACCGGTTGGTAGCTATGGAAGAAAGTTACAAGGTAACAAGATAACAGGATGCACAACAGGATGAACAGGACTGCATGCCTACCTAGTCTCCTTTTGCCTGCTTCTCCGTTGGTTGTGACGATCCAGATTAGGCTTGCAACAGCTTTTCTTTGACTGCTCAAGTACGCATGCCAGCAACGTGCTTGCCTGGGCGCAGAGCCTCCTTAGAGAAAGCTTTACGAAAAACTTGCGTTTGTGTTCACGTAAGAGACCTATTTTACTACTACTGCCTATAAAAACGTTATATTATATTATAAAACTATTCAAGTAACTGCCGCATTTGCACTGCCACATTATTCGATTAGCAGTTATCTCACCGAAGCATAGGCAAATATACAGTAGTCATGCGTTAGAAAGGGATAAAGTATGGAAGTGAGGGTTGTAGGAATATGGTTACCAACGCTAAGAAATAAAAAGAACTGTGGTAAGATGGTAAAACGCGCGAAATTTGAATTGCTTTATATTGTTCTTGCGAAAACAGATGTGAGTACGTATTTTAAACCCTACTGATTATATATATTTTTTTAACTCAGCAGTATGGACATCATTTCAAATTATAACGAATATGCGATATAGCCACACCGTTAGTAAGGGCCACGTTTTTATCTAGAACTTCTTTATAAGCCAATATATTTTCATTATTTATATTTACAATATGTCCTCTACTTTGTTTCAAGTTTACCCATTACAGAATATCTGTCTATCAATACAAACAGTAAGCTTAACTGCAACTTGCTAACTTAGTGCTAACTTTTCGTGCTCTCGTATAAATGTTGATCTTGTACTTTAAAACTTTCAAATCCAGCTAACACGTCCATATATGAGAAGAAAAATAAATCATATATGAAAAGAAAAAGCTGTTTGAAAACTTTGCTGTTATTAATTCTATAAGTTTATATGTACTTTTACTAATAATTCAAGATAACCTACTTTAACCTTTAAAAGTACATTTTTTCTTCTATCAAAAATAAGAATACTTTTGCTTATGAGAAGAACTGGTGATCCATTATTATTTATTTTCAAGAGTACTCGTTTGCGTCAACTTTTACTACGTAATAATAAAGCAAAGGATATTCGTATTCACATCTTGTTTTATTATTCAAGAAATATATTACATCCGTTTTATTCTCTCCTTTCAAGATGAAAGACCCAATTTCACAAACAAGATAATTCGTTTGTACTGTAATGCGTGCCTTTTCCTTAATACAACCAGTTTCGTATAAAGAGCACATCAACATATTTATCAATGCTTAAGTTCTATATCTATTGTAAGAAATATTATACAAAGTTCAAATCTGGGTCACCCTGAATAACAATTGTTACTGATAGTAGGAATATTCTTGAGGAATAATCCTCAATATAAATTTGATGGTTTATCTTCTATCCTTTGAACTGCTGGACAGGTCAGCCAGTGATTTTACTGGCAATTAAAAAACACAAAAAATTCCTGATCGCAAACTCAACGCTCTTCCGCGCCGTTTTGTATATCATTGTCGGAATCAAAAACGTATTGAGGAACGTCATAAAAACATCAAACAAATTGTCTTCTATTTTAATATTGTTAGGTTTGCAATAACGCCTGCTATGCGGATTACTCCATCCCAATACGATGGTTAAAGAAGGATAGGAAAGATTCGAGTCATGACGTCATGTCATGTTAGCTCAATTGGTTAGAGCATACTCCGGCTCAAGGAGTGGATGGACGCGGGTTCGAATCCCGCACATGACTTAAATTTTTCCTATCGTATATTTGTGATTTTGTAAATTATCTTCTAGTTTGACGTTTCATACAAGCACAGGTTAGACAATAACTTGGGCATGTTTGCGTGATGATACATCAGAAGTTACAGGCGGAGCTCTTTAAACCAGTGAAGTTGCATCTCTTATCGCACTTTAGAACATAGCATTTTCTTTGATCAAAAATTTTAAAAAATAAACTGGGAGGTAGTTATCAGTTACTCTTTTACATATTTAAAAAAAATAGGACTCCTTTCAAACTGTATTTCAAGTGCACTGAAATGAACACCGAATGTGAAAAAACATGAAAAACGAAAAAATGCATGCAGACGCATAATTACTTGGTTATTTGAATGGAACGTCGACTTTGCGATTCAACCGCAGAATCGTTGGCATCAGTAATACAGTAGCACAACTTTTACTGTTATAATCTTCATCGCAAAACGATTCAAAGAACAGCAAAGTTTTTTTTTCGAAACAATGGTTAGGGCCCCCTTCTAAAAATGTTTTTTTTGGTTCAGTAATTTTTATGATATCCGTCATATTTATTTATAAAGCCTGCAATACTAAATAATCGCACCATTTAAAAATGGTAGGTATGTGTACAATACATTTAAGGTACATAAAGGCGCACAGGTCCTAAGGTTTTGCTATGTTTAAGTATTTTAGCTCTATGAACACCATATTTACCTATGTAGGTAATGTTAAAACTGTTTGGACCTAATCTTATATATATAATTAACGTAATATAAATAAGTAGTAACGATGAATGGAATAACATTATTTGATATAATAATTTTCTTGAATTAAATATGGCAGGAAGAATCACAAAAAATCTCATTTTTATTACTCATCTTAACTGTCTTAGAACTATCTTCATTAAAAATCCCCAAAAGAAGAGGATGTCTTAAAGTAAATTTCAATATACATGCACAGAAGAAAAAGGATACAGGTTCCAAAATAACCCCATTCGCTACATTCATAAGACCGGAATTGTAAGAGAACTTTCATGTTTCCAGAATTTGTTTACAGCACAATTGTTATTTATAATCTTTATAAGAAGAAAAAAATAAGTATTTTTAGAAGCAGGTATATTTGAACTTTTCATGACCAAAGTTTATAAAAAGTAACTGTGCTGTTAGCGTAAAACTCACATGTAAACCAGATTTAAAAGATATTGTACTGTCAGTTTTATACTGTAGCCGCAGGTCTAGCTTTGCATAAATATGTACGGTTCCGGACCACTGGCTTAGATGATTGCATTAAATGTGCATACAAAATGTGCGGGAGACCGGCCAGGGCGTAATCGATAGGAGGAATTTAATTTTAAAGTCTTACAAAGGTAAAACCTAATATGCTTAGCTTTGGAAAACCACATAGTGGAAGAGCATTTTTTCTGCTGAACGTGGCAGTTAAATGTAAAATCTTTTATTTGTAATTCACACTCATATAAAGCGTCGTAGACGCCTTAATAAATAAAATGGTTCTTGATTTTGACTTCGAAGAACCGAAGGCCAATTCTGGCAAGAATCAAAACTGAATCTTATGTAGTTTTTTTAAAAGGTTATTATTAGTGTCAGGCCTTACTGATCATGGGTTCATTACCAGGTTAGAGAAATGCAAGTAGTTTTTATAGATGTCTGGAAAATAGAACAATGCTCAGGGATGGGAGATATGCGTGCTAACATGAAGTCAAAAAAAATCTGGCCGAATGTATCACCTACCCAAGCTTTAGTGGCGATCTAATGTTTGGGTGTTAGTCGTTATAGTAATAGTCAACTAGCATGTCAGTAATTTTTAGGGGATATTTCCATGCTAAGACGGCGTTGGTAGTCGCGGCTTAAATTACATATACAACAACCGCTGCTATAGTACGATGGACACTCGCACAGGGGTGGTCAAATCTCATTACTGAAACATATCACGGATTTTTATACATCTGATAGGCTAGCCTTACACGTACGTACAGGGCAACGTGGAAAGCATTAAACCCCGGGGCAGGTCACTCTATCAATGAACTGACCAAATAAAAAAAAAATATGGTGACTCCTAAAATGGGGACCGCCAGGATGACCTCTAGCAGAGAGAAACCCTGAGGCGTGTACTGTCTGCCCCACCACCACTACTTCATGACGACCACGACCGCTCTGCCAAGAGGGTATCGACTTAAGAGAAGAAGAAGGCTAGCCTTTCTCAACAATATCCGTTGGTGCATGATGACGTGATCGAAGTTAATATAAGTCTAAGCTTAGATTAGGAATTGGTTTGTTAAGAAGAGCTGGCGGGACACAACGTCGTAAGCTTGGAGACAGGTTATCTATGCTTTACCGTGTAGAAGTTATATAATTAACCTTTCACACAATCGCCTAAGGCCTTGCTATGAAGCTCCAACACGAGGCAGGATTTGAACCTTCGATTCACTGTGTACGTGGCGACAATTCTAATTTATGCCACTGGGTTATCATTGCTATTTTAAATTATTATGTAAAGAGAACGAAAATGTTATCTTAAATATTAGCAAGAGTTTATTGTTTCATTAGCATTATTGTCATGGAATCACGAAATTAGAGATTATATTCGACCAGCGAAAATCAGAACCCAATTGGACATAAATTGGGTTGTTGGTAATTTGAAATTAGTTTTGAATGGAGTACCATTATTAGTGTTCGATTGTTAAATCGTGAATTAAATTTAATAATTCTATTTGATTATTCCAATATAATAGACGTATTGATTTTGTGTTATCAACTATTTAAGTTGTGGGTAGCAAGTGTGGGTTACAAGCGGCTAGTAGCTGTTTTTTGTGGCGCTCTATGGGGGAGGATTTTTTTTAACAGTGGACGTCTTCCGGCTGATTATGGTGATAATGATGATGCATGCCTGTAAGCTGCATGGTTAGAACTCGCACACTCCCAATATCATATCGTGGGAGTAGTATGAGGCAATGAAGATAAGAATTGCGCCGTAGGAGTAGCATGCCACTCACGTGGATATGAGCGAAGTGTTGCTGCACACTAGGTGCACAACACTTACTATCCCAAAAGATAGCAGTTGTACTACCAACGAGGGCATTCGGAAAGGCGGTTTGCGTTAGAGATGACTTTCTTGTGTTGTCCTTTGTATTGTTTAATACGACATATTGAACCGAGCGACCCCATAAACATCAGATGATAATAGTTATGACAAATTTTATACTGTTCATTACATTTTTATACATATCTTTCCATGCAGTTTGATTAAAAATAATAAATGGATTTAATGTTTAAGTGAAATTAACAGAGTGTAATTAACAGAGCTTGCAATATACATATTGCAATGTTATTTAAAATATTTGAATACACTTTATAATATGAAATATTCTATTGTTTCTAATTGAAGGCGAACACTGACGTTTTCGGCAAAGTTTTTCTTTGTCATTACTTTGTCTACCTATTGTTCTTGATCACGTAAATCGTCAGATTTGGAGAAGATGAGTTTTTACAATAATATATCAACTTATTGAATTTACTACTTGTGTTACGGTGATGAAGATTTCACGGTTAATTTATGGGATCATGTACCTTGGTGTCAAATAACAGTTCGATAATTATTTGAGTTATATTATTTTGAACTTGCGATCACCATTTTGTAGAATGGTAATCGAAAACCAAGCTACAAGCATATATACCTAAACAGTTTTTAATTTTGAATTTCCCGCCACAGACGTGAGTTTCCACCTTAAAACATGCAACCCTTGCGAATGCCCGCCTGGTTAGCTACCCTCAAGTAGAAAATCTGTCACCAAGCACCTTACGGCTGCCCCTGAGAGCCAATAATTCTAGGTTAGCCTGAAAGAAAATCTCGACCAGATCATCACTTACCATCAGGTGAGGTGAGTCAAAAGGTACCCCTATCAGGTATAAAATAAAACATATTTTAAAATTACAATACGATTTATATTTATGATTAAATTCGAAGTTTTTTATAGTAAGTAAATTATATTATGCAAATAAAATCGAATTTTGAATTAAAACTAACTTTTATTATTCGAGTACTATTTACTAAGTAAGTGTATAAAAAGCAATACATTCTGTGCACTTTGGGAGCACTGCCATAGACTACGTGGTGGTGTTACATAAAACCTCCTTTCTATTAAGATTTTCAAACAAAATCTGTGTAAATAAAGCATTTGTGCAATTCTATATCTCACTAAAGTTTCATGCAAAAATAGTATTCTTAGAATCATTACATTCATATATCGTCAAGGCGTTTAGCAGACGGCGGCGCCGGGCGTCACCAAATGATATATCACTTAATTAACACCAGTCGCCTAATAAAAGTATGCAGCTGTATTAGCTCCTATTTATAAGAGTTCAAGGTATATAATCGATTAATTTATGTAAAACAAGATTTGTGAGCTTACACGTGTCTACAGATATCGGGAAGAGTATGTTAGCTTTAAAGGTTCAACGCGAGAATTATGATGCACAGTGTAATGAAATATATGAGCAAGGCTAAAATAAAAAAACACACTTTAAAGTCCCACCAGAAGTTTTTTGGTCATAAATACTTTTTTGGTAATAACACTTTCGTATAAAGATTTCCACTTTATTAGTGAAAATGGTGAGTTAGAATAGGAGAAAACTAGACTGCAAATTATTTATTTTCGTTATGCGTTTTATCGATCCATGGAATTTAAAACTGTAAGTTATATATTAGGTCCTTACATATGAAATTGGCGTTTTGTATGGGAGGAACAAAAAGTCGAATATTTTTTAATATAATATATTTAATTAATCAAAGTATGAACCATTATTTTCTATGCACTTTTGCCATCTCATAGGTAGTTCATTGATCCCTTTACTAAAAAAAACAGTCGGACGGGAATCAATAAAATCTTTGAAGGCGATTTGGACTGCCCCATCGGAGTTGAATTTTTTCCCTTGCAAGAAGTTATCCAAATTTCGAAAAAAATGGTAATCTGTTGGAGCAAGGTCCGGGGAGTACGGAGGATGTCTTAGACTTTCCAATTGAAGCTCTTCTAATTTAGTAGCCGTCTGTAGCGCAGTGTGTGGTCTAGCGTTGTCGTGAAGCAGCAGTGGCGTGGAGCGATTGACCAGCCTAGGTTGTTTAGCCGCTAGCTTTTCCATCATGGTTTGCAATTCCTGACAATAGACATCAGCCGTAATAGTCTGGCCAGATTTGAAAAAACTGTAATGAACAATACCGGCACTAGTCCACCAAACGCTTACAAGTAACTTTTTTGGGGTTAATTTTCGCTTGGGGCAGGATTTGGCTGGCTGGCCAGGATCTAACCATTGCGCTGAGCGCTTCCGATTATCGTAAAGAACCCATTTTTCATCACAGGTAATGATTCGGTTTAAAATACCTTCATTATTGTGCCGGTTTAGTAATGTAACGCAGCAGTCGACGCGCGTTTGCCGGTTTGTTTCAGTCAATTCGTGAGGTACCCACCTTTCAAGCTTTTTAATCTTCCCAATTTGCTTCAAGTGAATTAAAACAGTTTTATCACTAACATTGCAGCCTGCAGCTAACTCGGACGTGGTTTGCGATGGATCCGCTTCCACAATAGCCTTCAACTCTTCATTATCAACTTGAGTCTCAGGCCGTCCACGGGGCTTGTTCTGCAGGTCGAAATTTCCAGAACGAAAACGTTGGAACCAAAAACGAACTGTGTTTTCTTTTGCAACACGACCGCCATACACATCATTCACCCTTCGAGTTGTTTCCGCAGCACTAGTGCCACGGCGGAACTCGTACTCGTAAATAATGCGATATTTAAGGTTTTCCATTTTGTAAAATGAGTGACGCAAACAGAAAAAAACAGAAGAAAAAAAACAAATGAATGACGATCATCGAAGCACAAATACATGAGTCTATAGCTGTACAAATTTGAATTTGGAATTCCTTACCAAAGAGGAGAAATTCGTGATTAAAGTGGCCAGTACGAAAAACGCCAATTTCATATGTAAGGACCTAATATATAAATTTATGGAATCTTTTATGAAAACCTTTTTTATCATACCCAACTCGAAGGGTTTGGAAAAATACGGCGTCTCAAATTCTCCAGATTTTTGTTATTGTACCTAGTGTCACTTGTGCTATAAAGAAAAAATGAACAATATATCATACATTGAAATTGGTCGAACTGTTTAGAAGTTATGGTGGAATAAAGAAAATCACAAACATAAAAGTATATACATGAACCCTGAAAACATAACACTATTATTGCAAACATAACAGTATTAAAGTTATAAGGTTGCGTCATCATTTACAAGTATAAAACCAATTGAAAAATTGGTCTTGTTTATAGTATAACGTAAGCGGTACTATAGATGTCGCTCCATCTCAATACGATGGTTAAAGAACTATAGGAAAGATTTGAGTTATGACGTCATGTCACGTGAGGTCAATTGGTTAGAGCATACCCGGTTCAAGAAGTGGATGGACGCGGCTTGGAATCCCGCACATGACTTAAATTTTTCCTATCGTATATTTGTAATTTTGTAAGGAAAGATTGTATTTTTGTATGCAACGAATAAACTTAAAAACTACTGACCGATTTGGATGAAATTTGTTAAGGACATAGTTTAAGACCCGAGGAAAGACAAATGATAGTTTTTATCCTTATCCCACTGCACAAAAAGAGGTTCGTGGTTTTGCGTGCAAACATACGCGTTGGAGGAGCCGCGGGCGGAAAGCTAGTGTTAACATATTTTTATTGAAATTGACTAAGCATTTAGTTTAGTCGATTTCAATAAATATTTGATGTAGGTACCTATACTCTCAACCTACGCATGTATTTTTTTAATTACATCTGTTCTAGTCAGGGTTCATATTTTTAATCTCACCTGACATGGTTTTCATATTCACTATTGAATGAAAACGGACTAATGTATTGAAAACACACACACCCAATGTAATAAAGTTTTTAGAGACACGCCGAATAAAAATGTAGAACCAAAACAATCGCCACTGAAGCTTTAAATGTTTCATATAAGTTAAATAACTGTCTTATGTTCTACTGTGACGACTACCGATATAAAGTGTAAATCAAATGGTCCATGCGAGGACGCGTAATCACTATTCCCTGTTTGACCTTCTCTTTGATCATTGAGAAATTTTGCGTTTTATTAATCGAAATTGAGTTTCTGAGGATTAATTACGCATTTTGGCTTCCTGTGTCCTGTTCTTGGAAGGGTTATTTAATTTTTTATAGTTTATGTAGTTTGGGACAAGCACATATTTTCTAAAAATTATGTCTTTGTCTTGTCGCGTTGGTGGACTGGAGTTAATCGTAGCGTTGAAATCTGGAGGTTCTGGGTTCGATCGGGCGAATAGTTGTTGGTCATTTTTTTGTCGTTATCTATTGATGAAAGTCGTGTCTATTAAGGTTGATGCATCACTGTCAGGCCTTCCTTCTTGACGCTTCAGAGATTTGTAGGCCAATGTGGGTCTGCTGACAAAGACATTTTGGTATGGTTTTTATTTAATCTGTATTGGATGATGATATGGTTGAAAGTGTTAACAGGCTTTACCTAGAACTACTGGCTCTCAAGCACTACTGTTGGAACACACTGTTAAGTGCTTGACGACAGATTTTCCATGGTCGCTAGCCAGGCGGCCATTTGCAAAATGTCCTTCTACCAAGCGGTGAAGTTCAAGCCCGCGGTGGGATTCGAACCATGAACCATCTGCGCGGCAGTCCATAGCGAAAACCACTGAGCTACAACTGCTTAAAAAAAAATACTTAAAAGCCAACTATAACAATAATATTATGAATGCGAAAGTTTGTAACTGAGTGAAGACGTGAGAATGTTTGATACTCCTTTTCGCTGAAACGGCGGAACCAATATGGATAAAAATTATAGTTAAAGTTCTTAATTAATACATAGGTACCTAGAATACTTTCATCATTGTCATCATTTTCAGTACTATCCACTTGGTTGAATCCGTGTGGTGCAGCTAGTTCATTTTAAGATTTAGAACTTTCTTAAAGTTGGGGCTATGTCGAATTTTTAAGAAAACATCCTATATATCCAGGATTTACTTTTGCCTAATTAACGCGCGTTGGACTGACCAGATCAAGTCTGCCATCGGAGGTTCACTAAACCAGTGCAGCAGAATGACCTCCAGCAGGCAAAGGTGGCGAAAAATCGTGAGGCGCATCACATCTGCCCCTGCCAGTACTACTACTACATAGCGATCACGACCGCTCTGTCAAGAGCGTACGGGATAAGAATAAGAAGAAGTAAGTGTTAGTTTTCTGAGGGACCTTATTAGAATAAGAGGATAATTCTTAGAATAACAATATGTAAATCCTTGTAACAAATGTCATAAAAATTGATTGTATGTAAAATCTATAATTTAATAAGCTATTTTAATGGATCATCTGGTCTGTCTATCAGCATAAAGTTATTTACCTAGTAAGCCTGTTAAAAATATTAGTTTTGAAATGCTTGAATATCTCTCAGCTCGCTACATGTCATCTACCACTTGTTCTTCTGGAAATGCTCTGCAGAGCTTTTTGTCCTTAACCCGGCGTTATAGATTTTTTATCGCAAATCTCGACATCGTCAAAAGGCTCATCCCCAAATCTTACGCTCACAAAAAGAACAGCATTAAGATTGGTAGTCCACAGTTTTTCAAAACCGGAAATATATATGCACAAAAAGGTGCTCATAAAGTCAAATAACCGTAAAAGTACTAATGAAAGTAAGTGATTTGAAAGTCAAATAGACGGTACAGTACAGGCACGCGACGGCGTATCGTTGTAAATATCTACGATAGCTCAGCAAATATTTGTCTAACGTATACTATGAGATGGTCACGTCTGTTAGAGCTCTGTCATCAATTAACTTTGATATAAACACGAGTCGAATATGCATATTAAAGTAGGAAAGAAAATTTTACGCAAGAAGACTAACGGAGAAACGTTAGCAAATAATAACCTAAGTTTGTAGATATGTGGGCACACTATGCGTCATGTACTGCTTGTTCTTCGGGAAATACTGTGAAGAACTTTTTGTCCATATTCCGGCCTCGTAGCTTTTCACCGCACATCCCAACATCGTCAAAAGGCTCATCCCGATATCTTGCAAAGCTGGAAAAGCTACACAGTCGCCTGATTCTCTCGAGTTTTTTTTATTGCTTAAGGTTAGCATTTGACCACAATCTCACCTGATGGTAAGTGTCGATGTGGTCGAAGGTGTAAACAGGCTTAACCTACAATTACTGGCTCTCAAAGACAGCTGCTGGAATACACCGTTAGGTACTTGGCGACAGATTTTCTACTTGAGGGTGGTCGCTAGCCAGGCGGGCATTCGCAAAATGCCCTTCCACCAAGCGGTGAAGCTCAAGCCCGCGGCGGGATTCGAACCATGGACCTGCTGCGCGGCAGTCCATAGCCAATGCCACTGAGCTATCACTGCTTCTTTTCTTCCGAGAAAATACAAGATGTGGTATAACCATTCTTCAAAAGTATTCCCGCGGCATTACATCTGAGAGCCTTTTGAGAAGGGTATCTACAAATCCCTCTCCAGGACAAAAAAAAACACCAGCGTCACTCTACTGCAGTTATTTATAGGTTTTATTTACCACCAGGCTGACTTTCTGCTTCTTTGCGATATTTTGATAAAAACCTGTTTTTACTTAGAAAGAAATTTCCTTCATGCCTAAAGCTTAATTATGTGGTTAGTCAACCCGGAACTACATTGTGTCTGCTTCAAATGAATCTTGATATCTCACTTGTGTCATAACGTGAAATGTGCATTTCATGAAACAGAGAAATTAACTGTATAAAATGTAATAAAGACTTATATTTCCTCGATTCTTGGAAGAATTGAGTTGAATTCAATTATACATTTTTTTTTTTTTTTTTTTTTTCTTTCTCTTTCTCATATAACATAGATCATACAACATAAATTGCTATACGATTATTTAACATTATTTTTATCTCGATGTTTCATAGACTTTGCACAGATTTTGTTCAAGGGTATAAAATGAAAGAGAAACAAAACTTAATATGATAAAGTGGGTTAACTTTAGTTTAAATTCTTTTTTTGAGATGTGATGTTTTTAATATTTACATTTGTACTTTTTTCCATTTAAATATCTACAGGAGAAATTTTATAAATCGTATTGATCGTATTACACTTATGCGATACCGCATTCTTAAGTATTATCATAGAAAAAGTCCTATTCATTTATCTATAGTATTATAAATAAAAATGACGAAGCCTTTTTTAAGTACCCACTAGAAAAATCACCTTCAAGATTGATTGACATTTTCCTCTTTAACGTTTAGCTCAAACTATCTTACAAAATATTTCATAGAAAAGCTTCTTATATAGTATGGTATAAGATTGGCCAGTACCTTAACAAAAGCTGCAATTACATTTCCGTATGGAACACTGAAATTTCTTTAGCGAGGAGGTATTTTAGCCGCGCGACCGATAGATGATTACGATATATTAAATAAATAATTGTACTAAACGTATATCTTTTAAAAGTTGTATAATGTGGATAGAACTAGAAAGTATACTGTTGATATTAAAAAAAAGTTACACAGACTTACACTGTTGAATTTTTTTTCTGGTTTCGTATTAGAAAACAGCTGAATGAATTTTGGACTCGGAGTTTGCTGGACTGGAGACCACGACCACACACAATTAGATGGAAAGATGATATTACACGTCATGCAGATGATGACTGAATGACAAAAGCTCAAGACCGTAAAGATTGGAGGATATTGGAGGAGGCCTACGTCCTGGAATAGATATTACAGGCCGCTATAAATAGATAAAGATATTAGAAAACAGGACCTACGTTTTTGCGTCTTGATGTGGCTAATCAGCGCTATGAAAATTACGCGAGGAAACTTTCAGAAAAAAATAATGACTTGTAAATGTTGTAGTTTTTTCCAGTTATTTATTTTATGTACCGATTGAGAAGTGAGCAAGTCTAACTTATTTCTTGACACTTTGTCATTGAACTTGATAGGTTGATCACGTTAGTTTAAGAAACTCATTGTAGCAGAATAATAAATTGCTTTTTGACTTTTAATTTTTTTTATGGAGGACTAGGATGTTGTTTGCCCTTCCGGCAATACAATTTCTCCGGGCTTCAGCCTTTATGAAGCAGTGAGGGCTCAGTGGCATTGGCTATGGATTGCCACGCAGCAGGTCCATAGTTCGGATCCCACCGTGGGCTTGAGCTTCATCGCATGGTGTAGTGCATTTTGCGAATGCCCGCCTGGCTAGCGACCACCCTCAAGTAGAAAACCTGTCGCCAAGCACCTAACAGTGTGTTCCGGAAGATGTCCTCAAGAGCTAGTAATTCTAGGTTAAGCCCGTTAACAACTTCGACCACATAATCACTTACCATCAGGTGAGTTTGTGGTCACCTATCAGCAATAAAAAAAAGTTTACCTCAGTCAAAGGTATACCTCTCCCTTACCGCGATAAAACACTTATGCAGCAGAAACAATTATGGATAAATTGCACAAGATTACGTACTGTTTAGAAAAATGTATTTGTGCTTCATGAGTAAGCGCGATTCTGATATTGATGTAACCTTTGCTGAACTATGATTGATAGTGTGCTATTGAATCGGGTGTTATCAGGGGATCACTATCTACAATGAGCTTATGACCGATTTGTTGGGATATTAGACATTTTCTATCATCTTGGGAGATTCCTTTGTTGGTGCCGGAGAAAAACGGGTTCGGATATTATTATATAGTGCTGCGTAAATATTTAGGTTTATCTTGTTATCGGGACTGTTACTGATCGATTCAAGTGCTTGGAAGTACCTGACATTGCTCGGTAAATAAGTAAAACACGTTGAAAACTGTTTAAAGACTGATTAAATTTTTTTGACTATAACGAAACATCTGTTAGTGTTAAAGGGAAGTTTTCGGTAATTATATCTAACAAAATACCTTTATTTACAATTGAATATGGTTTTTCACACGTTAATTAAACATAATATTTAATTAAAGTTTTTTATTAATATTCAATTAATACAAACAATTTACCGTGAGTGTTATCACGGCTTTACTAACAGTTGATTTTAGAAAACTAACGTTCCTTACATCTCTACAACACTGATTATTTACAAATTTACATAGTTTATATTAATTCGTTTTGCATCATGAATATATAAAAGAAAAAATACGCCTGCCATCTGGTAACGTCTTGAAACACTGACAAGATGTTTGCACAAAAATAAAAGCTCCAAGCAATGTCAACACGAAACTGAAGAGGTTCAAGTGCTAAAGTAGCTTTTAAGAACGGCTACGGTTCCCACTCGATTTCCTCTTGGTTGAAGTCGGGCTTCCTCTTGGTTGACATTTGGTTGACACAGTAACCAGTCTGCAATGATAGCTCATTAGCCCGTCCCACTGACATTGCAAATATTGAGTCTGCACTTCAAACATGAACTGGAAACTTGCAAACACTTGAAGTGATACAGTGAACGTCGAGTGGCATTCGGATTTTGCACCTGATATTTTAAAATGTATGTTTTTTTTTCTGTTTGTACGACTGTTACGTTACTTCGATGTGTACTTTAAAGCTTTCTTAATTTTTATATACGAGTATAATAATAACTTGAATTTATAATTAGACATGTCATACAAAATTTAAGTACTTTTTCGGATACAAAGACTGGCTTAGGATTTTGACCTAACTGAGGTATATTTTAATAATAATTTAATTTTTTAAATTTCCCTTGGAACGATTTAGTTTAGTGCGCCAACGGTGCCATAACTTTTTTAAATATTAGTTAAATACTGGATTTTTCATATAGAAAAAGTCACTTTGGGTATACCACTCCTGGTACATTCTGAATTTAACGGAGTTAAAACTACGTTGTACAATAGCGTGTAAGAACACAAAAGTTGCGTGTCCGGTAGCACACCACTAAAATACAATAAACATAGCACATGAAGCAGTGATGGCTCAGTGGTATTAGCTATGGACTGCCGTGCAGCAGGTCCATGGTTAGAATCCCGCTGCGGGCTTGAGCTTCATCGCATGGTGGAAGGGCATTTTGTAAATGCCCGCCTGGCTAGCGACCACCCTCAAGTAGAAAATCTGTCGCCTACACCTAACAGTTTGTTCCGGCAGCAGTCTTTGAGAGCCAGAAAAATTACAGGCTAATGAGACCTAACAACTGTACGTCTCAGTGTGACGGGCACAGTGCAATTCGTCGTTGACGAAATGCGTCTGTTATAGGCAGAAGTTAGTCCACTTAACATCAGGTGGGCCTCGGACTTGTTCCGTCACAATAACATAAAAAAATAAAATTAATAGACACTCGCTTAGTACTAAAATTTTAAAAAGGTAAGTAGGCAAATGCTTACCACAGGTTAATAGTTTAAGTATTAAATTATCTGCGTATTAATATAACCCTAGGTTCATGAAATCGGGCCTTGTTATAGTTCATCGTGTGGTTTTGTATACCTTATTACATTTGATATCTCAGTATCACTTAACACTAGTGAACTACATATTTAGGCAGTTCCATTTATATTATAAATCACCTTAAATAGGGTTATGATAAGCATTTTAGACAAAACCAGATGTCATGAATCACTTCTTTAGTCATAAAGACCTACTGTGGGCTGAATTAAACTTGAATCTCTTATCTTGACACAAATACTTTTCATCCAAAATTTGGATACGTAAAGACCATTCGGTTTTAGTTATCGTTTTCATTCTTTGTCACAGTTAAACCTACAAAACTGAGTATTTATTTGTATTCTCTGACTATGATCACTTGGTGCAACAGTTAAAAACGGGAACTTTGTTTTATTGCGATATGGTACTAGAATAAATTGTAATATTAGTATCACCTTCTGCAGTTTCGTCTGGTTCAAACGTTTAAAAGATAAGCACTATCTTAATGACGGCATAATTATGGCTAACATCATTTCGGTGGATTATAATAAAGTCTTTATTGGTAACAAAATACATATTTATACCGTTTCGTGGGTTACCGTTTTATTGTCCAAGCGGTAATTTGTTTTATCACTTAATCTACAAAGGCGTATTGTGTTAGGCGAGTTTCAGATGATAAGGGGTTTTTAGAGCATAGTTAAGTGTATTTTACTTGTATTTGAATAATGTTGAGCTTTTTCTGCAGCATTAGTTGCGGTCCCTTTTTTGTAGACAAGTTTATAGTTCACGAATTTAGGATATAGGTAAATCTTTATATAATAGTTCACCGTGAATTAAGACTTCGCGTTGTTCTGAATGTCGTGTATTTTCTATAATATATTATACATAAAACATTTGAACAAAACGAATAAATGAAAATTAAACAAATAAATGAACATTAGTTTACAACACCAACACACACAATCTGCGTTCATATTACCAAATTAACTGAAGTTAATTATCTATTCCAGAGATTCCTTGTGATCAGTGAAGGGTTGCTTTTACTGGAACAGATCAGCTGTTGCAAAGTTACTTTAGATATCTAGATGCGCTTGGGCAGGACAATTAAGATTTTGTATATATGTACAATTGTACATATGTATGCATATACATACATATGAAATCTCAATTAGCACAAAAACTTCGCATAATTTAGTTTTTGGAAACTGCCGCGGCGTTATGTCTATATTAACAAAATTTACGAACTACAGACTACAGCTGCTACAATTAAAGCATTCAGACAACCTATAAGTCATTGCTGACTCGCAGACAGTCCCAATACTACAGCCCACTATCTGTTGGCAGCGTGCCCAGCTGCTGGCAGCATTGTCCCATTGAACTGCAATGCTAATTCGTTGAGCCCAATCGATGCCAACATTTTGATCACGCGTCGCATCGACCAAGTGCTCTGATAAGTTTGGGGAAATACGATGAGCTCCCAGTCCCCATGGACCCAACGTCTCTACACCAAACGACTCAAATATTATGTAACCACTACAGAGGTTAGCATACTTGTGCCGTTAAAGTTGCTCTATTGTTTCGGTCGGGACGTGTCGGTCCCGGTTGTTGTCTTAGGATGGCAGTCGTTATAGCATGGTGGTAGGGCATTTTGCGAATGCCCACCTGGCAAGCTACCACCCTCAAGTTGAAAATCTGTCGCCAAGCACCTAACAATGTGTTCCGGCAGCTGTCCTTGAGAGCCAGTATTTCTAGGTTAGCTTAAACAACATCTCCGACCACATCACCACTTACCATCAGGTGAGATAGTGGTAAAAGACTTACCTAACAGGCATAAAAAATAAAAAAAATAGTCCCTATTATATTGTCTCCAAGGCCGCAAGTATATTAATAAAATCGCTACACTACAAAATGTATTTTGAAATATCTATGTTTGGATCGTTGATGTCTAATTTACGTGTCTTTAAACTGGTTCTTAACATTTTATTCCAAAGAATACCTCTAACCAGACTTATATTTATTGCAGGAATTGCAGGATTTATAGACTTCGTCCTACCCATAGAGATCCCGCAAACGATACCGCAACCGCAAAAATGTGTGTCTACCTCGTTAGTCACACTTCTCACTAATTCAATATCCGTAGCTGGCAGTAGGACTTAGCTAGTTTATTTTATTCTTTTTTTTTCTAGCAACAGCATTCCTGACCACATAATTTATTTGAGTGTCAACACGAATAAAATTAAATTGAAAATATTAAAACGTGGACGTTTTAAAACGTATTTTGCGTGTGAAATATGATTTATAAGCGGGATTTATTATGTAGTAAGTAAACAAAAAAATTGGAGACAATATTAAATAACTACTAGAACTATATTATATTGTTATTTTATTAACTATAGTGACATAGGTTTGCTATAATCGTATATTGGATAAAAACACAAGAGATATATATACCTACAGCGAAGATAGAGTTTTCTTTTATTTTGACCTTTTAGTGACGGAACAACGTTTTCTGTCTACTTAAATATGTTTAGTACATCTAGATATAGAGTAAAAGAAGGCAGAAGAATGTATGAATAGATTGCCAACATTCTTCTGCCTTCATACATTCTTCTGCCTTTTTTTTACCTCAATATCTAGTTTATGATTTTAAAATTGTACTATCACCGGTATATTGAAGACATATTGTTATCTTTTCCATTATAACAATATGTCTTCTTGCATCTTTTCCATTATATATTGTTATAATGGAAAAGATGCAAAATAAACAGTCTCTTCGGTTTTAGTTCTATGCGCATTCGTGGTTCTGATGAGGCTCCAGAAATTTGTCAAGATTTCTTCCATCCATAAGTTTCCTGCTTTTTACTTCCAGTGATATCAACGTCGTTTTCAATCAATGAAATTAATTACCCGATAGAAGAAGAATGTGTTATATAATCTTAAGTTTTACTACAACGTGCTTTAGATCTGCGCTACCATTGCAATGTTAACCCCTTAAACATCGTTTGTTCGAACCCTATCGATCAAATTCAATATCGCAAGAATCCGTACATCATGCCTTGTTAGTCACACTTATTTTCAATATCAAAGGCGCGTTCCGACCCACATCAAAGCGTAAATCCATCGACTATTGTTAAACTTTTTGTGGTCGATGCGGTGCTAATTTTATTGATTCTGTGAGCGTTTTCGGAGAATAGATTTCTGATATCTATTTTGCAAACATGACTTAACTTTAATACATTCTTTCTTCGTTTATAGACTAAGTTATTTTTTTTCGTTTCTAAGAAGCCTTTATACTACTTTCAGATGAAATCATCTGTGGTGTTAGGCTTTTGCTAAATCACAACATTTAAGTACATTCTCGTCTCGTCGTAATGACATCTCATTCCCTATTGCGTTTACCAATTGTTTTATCACAAAGAATAAGTCAAAACAGCTTTGTGACTGGAAAATTCTTCTTTGCGGTTTATTTAAAAGAGAACCTAAATGTACACCTGCAAATATTATTTTGTCGTCAAATTAAAAATCAAAGCATCTAACCATTTTAAATTTCCTAACGAAATCGATCACCACGGATTATTTTTATATGTCCAATATTTTTATCTAATACCGAGCCGCTTTTTACTACAAAATTACATCAATCAAATTCCAATAGAACCGGCCATGGTCAGTCATTACTCGAACATTTTGAAATTTATGGCTTCCTTCACTAAAATATTTTAATACACCTTTCAACTCTTCACAATCAATGAATAAAACAAATTCGTACAGTGTGTTATTAACATTTAGATTTATTGTATTTGTTTCACGAAACTGGTTAACAAGTTGCCTGTAAAAAGGTCAATAAAAATAATGGATCAGAAATTTTGCCTTAGGAGTTAGGACCACCCGCCAAAGATCTTTTTTGGAATTGACTTAGGTCGTAAATTACAAATTTCGTTCAAAAGACAGGTACTAATTAATTTTTATTTTGCTTTTGCCCTCCAGTATTTTGTTAGCTCTAAGTTAGGTAAACAGGCCACTTAAAAAAAATCCAATAATGAAATAAAATATGCTTCAGCAGAATAATTCCTAACAAACATTTATATATCACAAAGGTATATTTTTAATCAAATAAATGTCATTGCAACAAATAAAATTTTAAGCAATCGTATCGTTGCATAATTAGCAGTATAGTTACTGGCTTAAGAATGTAAGGACTGCTCCATATCTTCCTGTTGGATGTTGTAAAAGGAGCTTCATGAGCAGTATGACACCATTTACGCCGATTTAAAAGAGGGGTGTTGCTGCAACAAGGCTTCATAACATCTTAATGCGTTGATTACCCATAATGGTAAGCGGGTTTATATAGTTTCGCAAAGAGGGCTGGCGTTAGAAAGATGGCCGAAAATAAGACTAAAGGCAAATTTAAAAACATGTCCTTGCGGTTTCCTACGTCTTGAAAATTTTTAAGACGTGCTCATATTGTTATAGAATACATATTGTACTCATAAATATAATTATAATTAGGTAGGTATGTAATACGATATTTCTAGTATCATTCAAACTAAATTTTGACTTTTATTTTACTACAAGTATATATATTGTAAATAAAAATTATAAATAAGGTATAATATCACCTTTATTTGGTTCCTGGGATAAGATTAACAAAAAAGTTACTCGTGGCCGTACACGTAGCGCCATCTTTTAAAAACTGGTTGCACTGCTTGCATACAAACTAAGCCATGGCTCATGGCTTAAGCTCCCTTTAAGAAACACCATGGAGATGGAACTAAGTAACACGTATTTTTTTTTGTTGGAGTGAACTTACAAGATTAGAAATAACTAATAAACTTTGTTTATCACGTACTATATATAAAACCAGTATTTACGTACATTATTGTTTGCCAATCTGACAATAAAAATACAAATTGTCAGTCACTAAAATCTTACCGCTTTATAAACAAACACGGAAGCGCTTGCAATAATACTTTGTCTCTACGCCTTGCCCAGTTTTTATATGTGAATAATATTTTTAATTACTCCACCTGGACCAGATACAATACTAAAAGCTCGCGATATTTTTTCACATTCAGACTGAAACTGCTTCTGCGCCATCCGAAACGTTCCAAGTACGTGAGAAGTGAGCGAAGTTTGAATTAAATTAACTTAAATAGCACCGAAGTGACCTAAAGAATAATTTAACTGTGGCTCTCTCTAGCTAATGAAGAATAGTGCCCTCCAGACGGCTGTTTGCAATGAACTTACCCCATTTAAGATATTATAAACCTTGGGTCTGCACTTGCTGTGAATGCTAAGGAGCTGAGTGGGAGATTCCAGGGATACATTTGCGAGCTTGCTCTCAGAAGTTACATGTATTTACAATGCTCTAAAAACAAAGCTAGCTTATATAGGGGCCGATAGTTATCTGTGTGTTACATTTTATTTCGTATTATTATGTATTAGGTATTTTTTTTAATATAGGTATTGAAAGGTATGGGAATAAGATGATGATGGACTCACAGTAGGTATCCGGGGTTAGCTTCGACGTTTATTATCCTTTGATTGTTGAAAGTGTTTCCGTAGGCGATTACCTCTCAAATCAGCTGGTGGTCTCCTTTTCGTTTAACACAGTTTTATATATATTGTGGCACACGCGACCGCGTTGTATTGCATAACTTAATTTTTCGGTAATTTTGTTTGTATTAACGTTTATCTAGGCAGATTTATAACTTGGTACTTCTTAGCGAGCATCACAAGGAAGAGTGACGGGGAAGGAACGAAAGGAATGTGTGAATGAGTGAGTGTATACAGATAATGTGTCATTCATTAGAACAGGTAATATGTATAACTAAGCTGCGCGTACAGGTATATTAATACCACCACAAAATGGAATAAAAATCGGCCAAGTGCAAGTCGCGCAAAAAGGGTTCCGTTTCCGTACCATTATCTAAACAACATTAGTCTATTATTTTGTATAGATAATAGAACCTTTTTTTAGTTTTCTCGAAAAGTGCGAGTGCGGGAGTCTGGCTCGCACTTGGCCGGTTTTGTACTTGTTGTAATAGCGGCAATAGAGACCATATGTGAAAATTTCAAAGTTTTCCTTTTTTTTCATCACTATTTATGAGATACAGCCTGGTGAAAGACTGACAAACAGACGGACAGTGAAGTCTTAATAATAGGTTCCTGTTTTGACCCTTTGAGTACGGAATCCTTAAAAAGATCTTATTTTTTTTATCTAGCGATCCTTTTGCTTTTGATATTTAGGTATGTTAAAGTAAAGATACTCGTACCTATATTGATATTGAGTAATTCAGAGGCCTGAGTATTAACTCAGGCCTCGTTCTTTTAGAAATGAGATCGTGAATGTTTAGAGTTATAAATAACTCTATTTCAAAACCTTATATTTTGCATGTTATTTACACGACCAACATTTTGTACATGACATGTTGTTTGCATTATATTTTGTTCTTTATATATGTACTTATTTGACAATTGAAACTTATTGATTTATATACGAAAAAAATATTGTATATTAAGCGTTCAAAGTGTAATAAGCACACATCATCAAGCATTTTTATTAACATGTATTTACTCTATCTTAAGGTTCTGGAATAGAAACAATCCAGAATTAAAGAAAAATGTTGACCAATTTTTTTTTATTAATGTGAATATTAACAATATCAATCCATATATCATGTCTCAAAATTTTGTGCACGTGAAGAACGAAAAAATGCAATGCGAGCTAAAATTTAAAATACGTTATGTTTATTATTGTAGAAATATTCAGTTTCCGTAGCTCTGTTTTGACTATTGAAATAAACAAATTATAGCATTTATCAAAGTAAAATATCATAAATTCAAATGTTATCAGTGGTTCCAACGTTACTGCGATACATATAAATCAATCTGTTATCTAACCGATAGAAAATAATTAGAAGTTGTTTAATTATTCTGGTTTTTGTATTATTAAGATAAAGCTTCAATTTGGTTGGAATTTATAGGCATTTGGTATGTGATAGCGGCTTTTTAATGTTTTAATTTTCAATGTTTGGATCGGTGTTTATATATTTTTCACGTAACAGGCCCGGAAAGGTGTTGAAAAAATTTTTTCATTAGAATTTGCTGGAAAACTGATATTTATCCGCTTCAAAAACCTTTACCGGTTTCGAAATTGAAACCTCTATAAATAGTTAAAAAATAAAGGGTAACATCTATATTTTTCCTGTAAGAGATGTTTTGTACCGACCATACGTGCGATAAAGTTGAGATTAACTTTTGGTATGATGAATGAAATGCCTCTTAGAAGATTTACTTACAATCTTGTAACATGGTGTCCAGAGTAAACAACATTATGGCTAAGGCATTGAGCTGCGGTTTTGTCTCCGACACATTCAAATATGTAAACTGACCAAGATATATAAAACAGTCCAGTGAAATTATTAGTCCATAGATAGAAATTTACAAAATAACGCCTCGAGCAATTATCTTGGGCTGCTAATTGAATTCATCAGTCCAATGATGGCTCTTTTCGAAAAACCGATCGTCCTAAGTACTCTTCTTTGCAAATTTCCGCAAATCCTTTATTCTTTTGTATGGTATATTAACACTCATAATTGTTATACAAGTCCCTGTAAACAATACCAACACTATTGATATCACATCAATTGTTTCGGTATGGAAATTCGTACCTAATCATGGCTGTTTGCAAAAAACCAACCACCTAAAGGTACTCGCTGTTATAAGCCTATGAATAAATACATATTTATTGGTAGTTATAAGCATATAGCTTCTTTTTTCTGTTATGTCAACTTATAAATTTGATAAGTTCTAGGCTTATTAGAGACTCGTATAAGTTATTCCGCGTTAATAGCATCTTCTTACAAGTCATACCTGTCCCTTATTCTAACTTAATCCCATCTTATTTGCAAACTCATTAACAACAGCCTCTAACTTGTCAAGGTAAACACCCGCAGAATGCTAAGCCCCAAGTTAAATAGTCACTTCTCGCCCAAAAGGGTCAGCTTTAACATAATTTGATGCCTTCCTTTACAACGTGTAACAAGATGCTTCTAATTTAGCCATTGAGTTCACTTGCGAGTTGTGTCCCTTGCGTCCACTTGATCATTCTCGAATTCAACAGATCTGGTTCAAAGGAAATTTGGGATGCAGTCATCTGATATGCTGGATACTTAGGATGTTCGTGTAAGTAAGTACCAGATCTATTGAAAAAGACAGTATGAACCATGTCTCTTGTAGACGATTTTGTTCATATTCTTACAACTATTTTCACTTTAGACCCGTCAAACCACAAAAGAAAATATAGAATTATATGTCTCTATGCGTTGAATTATAGGTCATTTGCAAATATATTTTTTAAAGGCGATGCTTGTCTGTTTTCTCTATCTTCTATCTCACCTGATGGTAAATGATAATGTGATCGAAGATAGGCTAACCTAGAATTTCTGCCTCTCAAGTAGGCTACTGAAACACACGGATAGGTGCTTGGTGACAGATTTTGACGGTGATAGCTAACCAGGCGGTCATTCGCAAAGTGCCCTACCACTATGCTATAACGACTGCCATCGTAAGACAACAACCGGGACCGACGACTTAACGTGCCCTCCGAAGCACGGAAGCGCTCAGTAGCGATGTCACTAGCGGTCACCTATCCAACTCATGACCGCGGCGGACGTTGCTTAACTTTGCTGATCGATTAAGAACAGCTAAACAAACTTCGTTTGAGCGCATCAAAAATAGTATATATGCTTTTAATATATAATAATATAGTATTTTACTTATCTGTTCTGTTAGGTTATTACACAATACCCATCGTCTTGGTTACCTAGAAGATCTACACCTAGTTCGCGATCTACAGTGCTGGTTCCATGACAGTTAGTAAGCTGGTGTAAGCAACCGCTGGTATTACGATATCACCATCCCAACTCTCGACGCTGCCGAAGAAGTTCATCCTACACTGTTCGGAGTTAGCGGTAACGTAAAAAATCAATGACACCTTAATTCTATATAAGGCGTTGTACTACCAATACATATGAAAAGAAATATAAGGCAAACTCTTAAACAGCAGAACGTAAACCTTACCACAGCGGGCGTGGTTTAAAAAGTGTACCGTGCGGTGCAACAACATTATCTTGATGCGATCAATCGGATGCGATTATTTCTAAGTGGCAAATAAATTAACCAATCCAATTGAATTTGGAAGATTGTGCATGTTTTGTTCATTGTGAACTTGATGAGTCCAAAATCAAAGCGGTTACTGTAAGAGAGTTACACTTCTTTACATATTTATTCTTTGTTCTTTTATCAATATTAAGTAAAGTAGTTTTTATAGCTAAAAATAGTCGGTAGGTGGTAATCTCAGCTGTTGGTAAGTAATATTTTTGTCGAAGATAGAAAAAATAAGGTTCTCAAAAAGTTACTAGTTCTTAAGGGTAGTTGATTAAATATATTACACACTTAGATTACACACGTATCTACTAGGTGCTTGATGACAGATTTTCTACTAGTAGGTACTGTGCAGCTCAAGCCCGTGGCAGGATTCAAACCATGTATGCCCCGGGTGGCAATCCATAGTCGTTGACACTAAGGCGTAATTATTTCAAAGATTTTGTGTTCTTTATAATAAAGTCGTTAATTGGGAAACCAGTATAAAACACTTGCAAATTGTTACTTCGAAAACAAGATTTAAAAGTAATCAGTCTTATGTGACTTAATTACTCGAATACTGTTCCTTGTATCCAATGCTGTTCCTTTAATTCCGACATTAGCTCAAAGCCATTATTAAGTAATCTGTGGCCAAACAGCAATTACCTTTAGCACAGCCCTACAATCCCTCTATGTACTTTTAATTACGAAAGCAAATGGGCAGCAAACAGGTCAACAGTTCAAACAGGGTTGTCATTAGCCACCAATCACGATAATTTATGCAGTACCTGCGTCATTCAACGATGCGTGTTTTGGGACAGGTTGGATTGGACATGATGTTTGAGTATCGATCTGGGTACGCATTCATTGGAATGATTAGATGTATGGAAAATGTTTTTTGTGTTTCCTACTAAAAACGGAAAGCTTTTACTGTCTACGCTGTCCATCGATCCGTCAGACCTATAAAGGGCAGTATCTCTAAGACCTTCTTATGTTACTGCTCGAAATTGAAAATAGGAGGAGTTACAAGAAACGATTTTTCTTTTTTACCATATAGTTAAAATGGTAAGACGAGTAAATACAACTTCCTCGTTGCCTTTTGCAACAGACTTTCGGGCAGCATTTGACTCCCCAGGTTTCAGCAGCATCTTCCAGGTGGTCAACCACCTGAGTTAAAGGGTGTACTGCATATGCTCTGTCGCCAGAGCCTTTATGAAGCAGTGAGGACCGCGGTAGCCCTGAAGCCGCTACCACTTACTATTCATCAGCGCGTGCAGGTGAGATTAACTATTGTATCTGATAAGACCTTATTTTCGTTCTCCCTGTACTCCCCAGATTGATCCAAATGATAACAGAGTAATATATGCAGAGCTTACTGCCACTGCTGCATACATGTTTTTTTTAATGGCCACTTGATGGAAAGCGGTAACCTTCCTATAACAGACTCATTTCAGCACAAGTCACTCTGATGCAAGTTTTTGAAAATCTTGTGTGCCTGAAATTTGTTGACTCTCAAGGACTGCTTCTGGAACAAACTGTTATGAGATTGGTGACAGATTTTCTACTAGAGGGTGGTAGGTATCCAGGCGAGCAATCGCAAAATACCATTCTACCATGCGGTGAAGCTTTTGAGCTTGGTTTGCCACGGCGGAGGGATCGAACCATGGACCTACGTCTCGGCAGTCCATAGCTAGCCCAGGTTTCAGCAGCATCTTCCAGGTGGTCAACCACCTGAGTTAAAGGGTGTACTGCATATGCTCTGTCGCCAGAGCCTTTATGAAGCAGTGAGGACCGCGGTAGCCCTGAAGCCGCTACCACTTACTATTCATCAGCGCGTGCAGGTGAGATTAACTATTGTATCTGATAAGACCTTATTTTCGTTCTCCCTGTACTCCCCAGATTGATCCAAATGATAACAGAGTAATATATGCAGAGCTTACTGCCACTGCTGCATACATGTTTTTTTTAATGGCCACTTGATGGAAAGCGGTAACCTTCCTATAACAGACTCATTTCAGCACAAGTCACTCTGATGCAAGTTTTTGAAAATCTTGTGTGCCTGAAATTTGTTGACTCTCAAGGACTGCTTCTGGAACAAACTGTTATGAGATTGGTGACAGATTTTCTACTAGAGGGTGGTAGGTATCCAGGCGAGCAATCGCAAAATACCATTCTACCATGCGGTGAAGCTTTTGAGCTTGGTTTGCCACGGCGGAGGGATCGAACCATGGACCTACGTCTCGGCAGTCCATAGCTATTACCGTTTGGCTATAATTGCTTAAAAAATATTCTTTACTACTATCACACCTTTTTGTAGTACTGGTGTGGTTATTTTTTGTATTTGTAGAATAGATAAATCTCTGCCTAGCTTTTGGGGGAAATTCATGGTTATATATTTTCCACAAATTAAAGTAAAAATAGTTGTTTTTAAACGTCGACCTTTTGATTTAATGTATCGATCGTGGTCACGAGCTGACTGAAGAAGTGGTTGTCCTTCAAGAGGCGGAGAAGATGCTATCCTCATTCCCAATACACACGGTTTTAATTTATGTGTTAATAGACACACATTTAGTTCGCGAAAGTTTATAATAAACATATTTTTCCAATTAGTCTCGATGTTATTCAAGAATTGTAGGATTTTTTTTATGTTATTGTGACTGATCAAGCACGAGGCCCACCTGATGTAAAGCGGACTAACCGCTGCCTATGACAGATGCATTTCGTCACAAGCCACGAATTGCACTGCGCCCGTCACATTGAGACGTAGTTGTTAAGTCCCATGTGCCTGTCATTTCACTGGCTCTCAAGGATTGCTGCTGGAACACGCCGTTAGGTGCTTGGCGACAGATTTTCTACTTGAGGTAATAGACGATATTAAAATATAACACCTATATTAAAATAATGAATAGATTCAGGCGTTACTTAACGGAAATCCATTTTTAATAACAACAAAAATTTTAAAAGTGATTTAAGAAAACATTTAATTAATTATTTAATAAAACCATTTAAATATTCTTTATAAAAATTATATATGTGTTATATTTGTTATTATTAACTATATTTAATTTAAAAAACTATAGAATGACTGTAATTATAAAAAATATTACTATCAAACTAATCTTCATCTAGTGATGGACATCATAACCAAATTGAAATTGAACGATTCAAACTCTTACATATATTCATTCAAATACTTGAAGTGGCCACCAACTCAGAACGGAGTTATTTTAAACTGCGGTATTAAAAACAATTCGCGAGGCCGCTGTTGAAAGAAATTGAATTCCGCAACATGACCCGACGGTGGTCGTAAAGAGTTATTATTATAAGTGTTTGCCTTTGTTTCTTATAATAATGAAGACAAAATGCAAAAATAAAGTAAATTTAGGGCCGCGGTTCAAGAGATTACAATATCGCAACATTAAATAAACAATATTCAGTGTTAGACTTCTATGAAAATGTAACCTTTATGTAAATATAAGAATAATATTTTATGTAGTCATACTTGCAGTTAATAATAACAAATATTTTTAAAATATTTTAAGAAAACATCAAATTCGTATTTTACGAGCGCACGATCTCGATCGTGCGCTCGTAGAGTCAAGACGTCCTGAGCATGCTTCGTGTAGAATCGAAACGCGTCGAAAACTCTTCCGGTCTGGCGTGGCGTTTGTGACGTCACGTCGGCTTAGCAGGAAAAATAGGCGTCACTAGATATATTTTTAAGTGTTTTATTAAAATAATAATTTGATGTTTTCTTAAAATATTTTAAAAATATTTGTTATTTGTAAATATGGATTTCCGCAAAGTAACGCCTGAATCTATTCATTATCATACTCGTAGTCTTAAATCTCAAACCGCTGGTAAAAAAAAATAGAGATTTATGTATTGTATTAGTACAAAAACAACCTAAAAGTATGTACCTATGTACTACCACACCATTACTAGAAAAAGGTGAAGGTGGTCAAGAATAAATTTTGAAGCAACTATGGCCGAGCAATACAGCAATATATCGATTGCTGTGCCGCAGATCCATGGTTCGATCCCACCGCCAGCTTGAGCTTCACCGCATGCTAGAAGGTCATTTTCTAATGCTCGCCTGGCCAGCTACAACCCTCAAGTAGAAAATCTGTCGGTAAGCACCTAACAGTGTGTTCCGGCAGCAGTTCTTGGGAGCCAGTAAAATACCAGGCACATGAGACTCAACAACTCTGTCTGCAGTGCAGTTCGTCACTTGTGATGAAAATGCATCTCTTATAGGCAGAGGCTAATGATACAGCAAAAGCAAAAAACCTAATATAAAACAAGATTTTTGTACGGGGACCCCTGTAATTTTTAATTTTTTAAGTAATATATTAAGGTTTTGGCTATACAGCCTTTTAAAGGTCTGATGGACGGATAGACAGCAGAGACCAGGTAACGACAGCGTAGAGGGCGCACAAAATATTTGTAACCTTTTTGCTAAGAACTTTGCCTCATCTTATGAACGTTCTTTTGTCCATCCTCCACAGCCCCAGGACGTATTCGGTGTAGCTGACCTTACTAGTAACTATTTAACTTTGATTCAATTCAAGGACGACCAAGTGCTAAAAATTTTAAAAAGACTTGATTTAAATAAAGGAGCCGGTACTGATGGCATTCCTTCAATATTTGTTGGCAAATGTGCACCTGCTTTAGCCCGTCCTCTTTGTCTTATTTTCAACAGGTCATTAAGCTCTGGCACCTTTCCTTCCGCTTGGAAGAAAGCCTTAGTGGTTCCTCTACACAAAAGTGGCGCTAAAAACCTAATTAATAACTACAGACCCATTTCCATACTGCCAGTCTTTGCTAAAGTGTTTGAGAAGCTACTGATTCCTATTCTGTCCTGGCATTTCAAAAACTTAATTATACCACAGCAACATGGCTTCATGAAGTCTAAATCTACGGCAACCAACCTCGTGTCGTTTATAAACGATGTATCTCAAATTGTTGACCAGCGCTCTACAGTAGGTGCAATATATACAGACTTCAGCAAGGCTTTTGATAAAGTTAACCATCATTTACTTCTTCGGAAGCTTTCTGCGCACGGTATCGCTGAGCCTATGCTCGGCTGGTGTCAATCGTACCTTTCACAGAGATCTTCAGTTGTGGTTGTGAATGGTGACTCTTCCGACTCTTTCGCAGCCTTCTCAGGTGTGCCTCAGGGCTCACATTTGGGGCCATTATTCTTCAATGTCTTTATTAATGACATTAGCAAATGTTTCAAACATACCGATTTTTATCTTTTTGCGGATGATCTTAAATTTTTTAGAGTTTTGGACACTGGTGACGATGTCTTAAAACTACAAGAGGATATTGATAGGTTAGTAGCTTGGTGTGATGTTAATTACATGAAACTTAATGTGTCCAAATGCTTCACTATACAGTTCTCCAGAAAAAAAAGTATAAACCGTCCAGTGTTAAAAATTAAAGGCACAGAATTAACCAACGTAGATGAGATACGTGACTTGGGTGTGATGCTTGACAAGAAGTTGCGATTTGATACACACATAAACAACATTTCATCCAAGGGGTTTAAGTGTTTGGGATTCGTGTTGCGGAATTGCAAAGATTTTAAACTGCCTAGTACTAAAATATTATTATTCAACTCACTGGTCCGTAGTGGTTTGGAGTATTGTAGTGTTGCATGGAATCCTTTCTATGAAGTATACAATAAGAGGCTGGAGAGTATTCTTAAACGTTTTCTGTGGCACCTGACGTACTCTTGTCACCTTGGAAAGGATCTTGTAAGTTACGACGCTAGACTAAAGCACTTCAAAATAGATCCGCTTTCTCATCGCAGACATATACTCGATATCATGTTTTTATATAAAATAGTACACGGTATCATAGACTCATCATATTTACTCTCACAGCTGTCTATCTCTGCACCATTAAAACTGCCCAGAGCCACGCGTTGTAACAACTCATTTTCGGTTGCTGTATCTAAATCTAACCTTGGTTTCAATGCACCCATGAAAAGATTGGTTCGACAGTACAATAACGTATCAAGCACTACATCGGTTGACATATTCACCAATAACATCCTTGTCTTCAAAAAGTCTCTGACATCCTGATTTTAAGAATGCGTAAATAATTTTTATTAGAATTTTCGTAAATCTCACTCTGAAGTTTAATTATTTACAGTTTTATTCTGATTATGATTTTTATTATAATTATTATTATAAAGACATGTTTTAAATAATTTAAGTTTAGCAATCGAATAATCCATTATATCTCCATAAAACACAATTTATCTTTATATTAGTAGAATGTTCATATTTGAGTGTATTTTTATAAAAAGGTTAATTTTTAAGATTACTTACTCACATTTTCTAGTTACATATTTTGCATGCTGTCTTCACCTATAATTACTGTGACACTTAGCTCAATTCTACAATGTTTGTTATGATTTCAATGTATTGGTGTACACTGTGTTGGTGATCTTTAAATAAATAAATAAATAAATAAATAAATAAGTAATATTGGTTCAGGGTGAACACCAAGTTTCTTATTTAAGGTTAATCCAAATATGTAAAATGTTTTAATTTTTGGATACCAATTCGGTTTTCGGTGAACATCCAGCTTGTGATCTTGGATTAAACCGAAAATAACAAAATAAAATGAAATGAAATGTAAAACAATACGCATTTGTGTAAGTGATATTATAAATTCTAATTTTATATAGTAAAATATTGGAAAAAGTAACTTTAACTTTCCAAAATACCGAACCAAAATTAATATCGCGTTAAGTACAAAAGGACAAATTAGAGTCGGACGTCATATTATGTCATGTTGGATTAGCGGGTAGAGCATACCAATTGGGGCGGATAACGCACATGACTATATATACATATATATATTAATTTCAATTATAATCGAAAAACGTCAGCTGTTTTCGTTCATTATAATTTGGGATATATATACTAAATAATTACCACGTCTGACTGAAGCGGTAGGTAGGTGTCTAAACATTATATTTCAGGTGTCTTCTATTTGTCACTATTATATACTCCGTACGGACTATTTCTGAAAATCATAAAAAATATAATTCTTAACCTTTTAGCATATTATCAAGTAGATACATGGGGATTTAAAATACATGCGTGGATGGTTTTAGGGAACTTGGTTACACGCGATCACCACCACTGAATTCACTCACGAATTCAAACAAAACACAGTTAGTTACTGTTTATTACAGTCTACAACTAAAGTCAAATTGGACAATCCATACGATACCTTTCCGATGTCCTCGGACATCGCGATACATTCTCAAACAGTTTTACGCCAAACCAAAAAAGATTACCCTACTAACTTGCCCTAGGCTTACTGAACAAGTTGAGTCAAGTGCATTAATTAATTGAACAGTGTCTACGAGGCGCAGTACGAGGGGATCAAATGGCAATTTAGATTAGGCGTGGAAATAGAGAATGTATTCCGTTGGCTTAGGCGAGGATATATGGACGTCAAAAAGTGGAGCGATTTTATGCATGTCACATTGTTTTCTACAGTGATAATATTTAACGTTATAGTTATAGATTCAAAAAAGTAACTGCAATTACAAATTATTATTCTAAGTATATTTAAAATCATTGCAAAAGTTTCAGTTCATTTAGTTATTATATATTCTATTAAATAATACAATGTCTTGGCTTTAAAACATGGCTACCTGTATAGAGATGCTAGTCAATTCGACTTACATAAAAATAAGATATGTAACCAAGACAAACCTATACGTGGTGTGTTCGAGAAACTTCCTTGAGAGCTAGTCATCAATATAGACATTGTCTGGAAGCTCCACAAGATGAACACAGATCACCTTTACAGTTAAAAAAGGTATTATGAAGATAAAAGAAGTACGAACTAAGTATGTAAAATTCAATACTTACATATAAGTAAGTACATACATTTCATATCAAAGTTTTAGATTACACTCAATTGTAAACTTATTGAAAAATAAAACAAACAGTGTGTTTGCAGTCCGTGTAATGCAACCATAAAAGGTATATCCTCCGTCGGCCTCGTCACCGCGCTAACTTATCACTCTAAATAAATACAAACACGACTAACGAAGTGCTGAAGGCAAGTTAAAAGCGTCTTGTGAGGAAGGTAGTCCTTACTATTGGTATAAAATGTTTGTGTTCGAGAAACTCAGAATATAAAGCAAGTTTTATTAAGAGACTGGTCGAGATTACACATACTCTAAATCTACCTATGCAAAAAATATACTGTAAACAATTTCTTATTTTATAGATAAATTACACCCAAGTTGAACACACTACTTTTTTAATTAAGCGCGAGGAACTGAAACTTTGGCAACAACATTTTCAGCAGTCTTAATCCTTGTGCGTCTAACACATTTTGTAATTAAAACACGGGTTTTCAATCATCAGATAAAAAAAAAATCAGCCTGATAAATTAATGTTCAACGAGCAATTTTAAAACAAATGAACACTAAACTTATTTCAAACAACCAACATTCATTATTTTAACATTTATTATACATTTATTTTTAGGAATAGCAAACTATCGCATGATTACAAAACTGGGTCTAAGTAATATTTTATATTTTGTACTATTTCGTTTTAACGAAAATCCTATATCAAACGGTAACACTAACAACGAAAATTAAAATAAAAACGATGACCTGTTTCCATTTTCCTGTCAACCTTAAATCTCTTTGATTGTATGTAATTTTTGTCGGCGCTGCGTAAAGGCATTATTCACACCTTAAAAAAATATGGTGTTGCGTTTTACACAAGTAACCAAAGAAATACAAAAACAACTTTAGCTTAAGGTACTAAATATATACGATATAACCACGTGTCATTACGCAAATACTAAACTAGACATTTTTAATTGAACTTGATTCAACTCAAATAATAAAAATAACTCACACTGTGACATACGAGTATAAGCGATGTTTTTTTAATTTTTTCTGGCAATAAAATTAATCCACAGGTGCTAATAATTCTAGTATATCACCTTCATTTCTCGGTCTCATATAACTTGTTTTCGTAAATACTTCGAGTTTTCGTAGTAAAAGTACTGAATTTATTAATCTTAACGAAACCTTCACCGCTTCATTAAATCATATTTGACCGAGCGACTAAAATGTTACTTGTTGCACCAAATAAAGCTATTTTTGAACAGTATTTCCTTTTCTTTCAATGTTGACTTTCAAGATTAATTTTCAGCTTTAGTACATTATATTTATGGACTGAGGTGCCGCAGGTCCAGGGTTCGATCCTCACCACCTGGCTTTAGCTTAACCGCATGGTGGAAGGGCATTTTGCGAATGCACTTTCGACCACCCTCATGTAGAAAATCTCTCGCCAAGCACCTAACAGTGTATTCCGACTTTGTAGGGCCTCGTGATTGTTCCGACACAATCACATAAAACAAAAACAAAATATTCAATACAATCGTTTGGTCATTGCTTCGAGAGTTACAATCGGTTGAATAGCGTACAAGTTATATTTGTTTATATTTGAGGTAGGTACGTAAGTATCTAAAAAAATAAAATAATCCAATGTCGTCTTTCGAACGAACCATTCTTTGGACTTTGCATGGAGATAATTTCTTCTTTATATGAAAATCAATTCCGAAAATTCTGGCGACGTGCGGGGGGGAGCCACTGCTCCAACTTGGCATTTAAATACAAGTTTTGTGTTTGTTCACAATGGAGTCGAAGATCTGTCAAACGCTATCAACGGTACCAGACGTACTTGGTTGCGATTGATTTTAATGATCAGTTCGTATAAACTTCGTCTAGAATATGTGTGACGGAGGAGGAAGGAGGAGATTGTCCTCAAGTACGGAGTACAAAATGTGGTTTATCTGACTTGTAACATAAGGTTGGTAGGTAAATTGCTTTTTTTTTTATATAAGTATACAAACGTAGTTTCCTCATATTTAAATACCAATTAAAAAACCCTAGTTCTCCAACTCAGAGAAATTTTGCATGCTTGTCCTTTAATTTAATATCTATGCTTGTAATTTGCCGTATTTTTTTACGTATTCTATCACTAAAAGTGACAGTATAATTCCTATACAAAAGGAGTTTTCCTAATAATTTTATTAATACACAATTTTACGGAAAACTGGCAAACCAGAAGCATAGGTAGATATTAGGCTCATGGATATATATGCATATTTTAAATACCAAATGTTCAAACTCCGTGAAATGTTGCATGCATGTTCTTTAATATGTATGCTTATGAATTGCCGGATAGATTTTTTTTTATATTTTACTAAGAGATATATTAGTATTGATGTATAAATAATATTGTTAATATACAATTTTACGGAAAACTGGCAAACCAGAAGCATAAATATAAGGCTCTAGGATATGTGTGCAAATTTTTACCTAGTTTTAACAATTAGTATTTAAAATATTACGAACTTATGATAAAAGCGGAACGAAGACACTTCCCTTAAAATCGTCATGTATTAATGTCAATTTTATTTCTGTTCCACACTAACTTCCGACGAAATGATTATAATGAATTCATTAAAATTTCTCAGAGGACAAATGATTGAGAACACCATTTGTATTGTGACATCAGTTCTTATTTAAATCACGTGCTTTATCATGTTAAATGACATCAAGTGCTTTGTTTTCAGTTCATTAACCTCATAAAGCGATGATGTAGGTACCCTAATTGAATGTAGCTTGAATTTCATAGCTAATAAGAGTGACAGGACCAACAAGAAAGACTTCGCACGCTGATTGTGGTAAGGAATCTTAGAGTTAAATGATTTGACCCTTTTCTGACTCTTTCACTTCTGTTTATATCATTAGCATACCATCTCGTTTCTTTCTCTGCCCAGAACACTCCATTATTTATAAGAATGTAAATCGTGCTGTCTGACGTAAGCTTTCAACAACATATTTTACAATGACCTATTTCAATATTTTCGGTCGTATTTCCCTCATCACTACTTAATAATCCAAGGGCAGCGAAATAATGGGTAACCAATGTATATCCCGCATCATCTCCGTTACATTTGTGAAGTGTTATCTTAACAACCACCATTGTTATTCAACCTTGGCATAGTTTGTTATGAGTAATATTACATACCGCATCTTGAATTTCACAATTAGATATTTATGTTAGAATTGGAAGAAGATCTTGTGTAAATAGTTCTAATACTTGACGTTAAAGATTTGCTATTATTGTACTCGTTAGTGGTTCGATTGATACTATTGAAATGATAGTTGTCACGATTTCTTTTTGGAGGATTCATTTAGTCCCAAAATGGATATCATTATGCGCATTCAAGATAATGATAGTATTGTGGTTGTGTCAACGGTTGTATTATTTTTTTATATATTCAGCCTTGACACAGTTTTAACATACGCATTGGTAACGTTTCAGCATTAATCATCGCTATAATCTATTACGGTTACAGTGTTATTGATACTTAAGAAAGAAAAATACGACATTTTGCGTCATTACCGGCTCTTTTACATGTAGCGTTATCTACAGAAATTATTTTAAAACTTGCCTTATCTATCACAGCGATGACAGATAAAAAGATGATATCTCCTAGTTTCGGTTTACTGCTTAATTAATGTTTACTATGGTATAAAAAGCCGACATTTGGACAATCGAGATACGGCAAAATCTGTGATGGTGTAATGCTGTAAACGGAACCGGTATATCGTAAACATAATCATAGGAACCATAAATTTAATAGTCTCATTTATACGTAATAAAACCAACTATAAAGTTTCAATGTGGTGTCGCACGCACGGTTTTTGAGTCAATGAGCTAAATCGGCCACAATTGAATCCATACGTTTGACGGTACCGTGAAGAATCGGTCAGAGTCATGTTACAAAAGATTACGTTCATCCGTCCGTCTGTGGTTGATCTACCTCGAGAATATGACTTTAAGCTTGTGTAATAAATTCCGACTTACGGGTCACATACTTTTTACGTCTTGGAATAAAACGTATTTTTCTTGGGTATGTAGGTACTTCGTAAGTTTTTGTTCATTTCGTAACGCCATCAACTTTTTGTTACAGTTTGTTGTAGAAAAAATTGCTCATAATATTTCTACTTTCAATAATTTAAAATATAATTGTGTGTTTTGATTAAATATTTGACTTTGATGGTCCGGTAGCTTTGAGCGTCGGTTTTGATTTTTCTTACATGCATTAAATTACCAAAATTTTTAAATGTTTTCCCTTTGATATCAGTACCGTAGCTCGTATTGATAAGCCGGGCCGTCGTAACACATAAACGTTTTAGTCCATATCTTGAAAATTACTCAACCGATTTTGTTGAAACTTGCACTGTTCCCTAAGTTGAAGTAAATGTAAGATAATAAAAAAATGGTCACAATCCGAATAATCAGAAAATGCTGGATCAAATAAACATATAAAATTTTTGTATATTATTTGTTTGCATGCAGTTCCAATAATATTATATACATATCGTGGTCAATAAATAATCTATCTTTTGAACTCGGTAAAGGACAATAAAAGAAACACGTTTCTTGTATATTATTATTATTGTATATAAGCATTATCTTTACTATTTTTGTTTTGTCGAAAACTGAATTTAATGACCAAGAATTTGTGTTCATTCGTTTTCAATTATAATAAGGCCTAAATTAAATTAATCAATTATAAGAAGCATAACTGAATTTATCTTTCGAAGCTATGTTATTACACTAGTCACACAGGTTTACAAAATAAGAAAGCATTTTTCCATCTCAGTTTATTTTTTAAAGCAGTTAGAAGCGTCAAAGGCACGGGACGGCGGCGCGTGGCCGGTAACCGCTCGAGCTCGTCTCGTTTGGTGGTAACCGCAGAATTATGCGCTTGAGCGCCTTGTAATGAGACAAGGGTGAGTAGATTGGAAGGTATTGTGGGACATATTGCAATGGGAAATATATGTTTTATTTATCTCCCGTTTTGAAGCAGAGATGGCTTAGTGGCATTGGCTATGGACTACGGCGCAGCAGGTCCATGGTTTGAAGCCCGCGGAAAAGCTCAAGCCCATTTTTGCGAATGCAAGGACAGCTGTTGGAACACACCGTTAGGTGCTTAGCGACATATTTTCTACCTGAGGGTGGTTGCTACGGTGTGCCAATGCCCCACCTGGCTAGCGACCACCCTCTTCTCTTTGGAACTTCGTTGGCAGTATACCAGTTAGTTACATTTCATGTCAATACCTGAAGAAGTGAGGCGGATGGAATTTTTCCGTAATAGCCGTTTACGTCATCCTACAAGAGGATATGGAACCGTCCTTACATGGTTTAGCCGGGAACTATATAATTTATACCATATTATTTTAATTTGAAATAGTCTGCATGATGATACGAGGACGGCATTAAAAATCGCCAAACTATATTAATATAATATTTTAATAAAACACTTAAAAAATATAAAAAAATATCTAGTGACTATTCCGCCTAATTTTCCTGTGAAGCCGACGTGACGTCACAAACGCCACGCAGTCAAACCGGAAGAATTTTGACGAATCACGATCGTGCGCTCGTAGAGTCAAGACCTACTGAGGATGCTTCTGTAGTATCAAAATGCGTCGAAAATTCTTCTGGTTTGGCTGCGTGGCGTGGTATTTTTATACACAATATTTTAAGTTCTGAGTAGGAAAAACTGGCTGTTTCATCAAAATAAAGTAGTTTTCTAACTATCACAAAATCAATTGCGTTCTATATAATTCAAGTAAAAAGGCTTAAATAATCAATATTGATACGCATTAGGTAACAGTGTTAGTAAATAAAATACGCCAGACTATGTAGTATAGATAAATAATCACCAGTGAGTTACATGTAATAAAATAAAAAGTTAAATTATGCTAAAGAAAGAAAGTACAATCCGGATGTGACAAAAGCAGCTCTCATATATTCTTGGGAGACTAACATTTTTCCTTTGTCTCATATTCAAATCCCTACGAAATGGATCTCCTACAAAATGGGTGCAGAGAAACGGTTGAGATCAAAAACACAGACCGCAAATGAGTTTCAGAATCAACTTGGAAGGGTACACCTTTCTTTGTATAGTGATTATCGCAAATTGCAAGTAACGGATGCTTACAATCTTGTTTTTGCGCAAATATCATTAAAACCGTGAATGTGGACTGAACACTTTGAAGTAGAAAAATAGATTTCGATAAGTTAACGGATGTACAATGTTTTTTTCAGCTTTCATTATCTTAATGAATAGATTCAGGCGTTACTTTGCGGAAATCCATTTCGAGACATCGAGACATGTCTCGATCGTGCGCTCGTAAAGTCAAGACCTCCTGAGGATGCTTCGTTTAGAAGCGAAACGCGTCGAATACTCTTCCGGTTTGGCTGCGTGGCGTTTGTGACGTCACGTAGGCTTAACAGGAAATTAGGCGGAATTGTCACTAGATTTATATCATTTTTATAAAGATTTATTAAGTGTTATATTAAATAGTTAATTAAATGTTTTCTTAAAATACTTTTAAAATATTTGTTATTATTTCATTATCTTACTTACATATTACATTCTCTTTGTTTTCGTGTCGTGAGCGTAATAATAATCATTTATTACAGATAAAATAGAAGTAGAAAATCAGTCGCCAAGCACCTAACGGTGTGTTCCGGCAGCAGTCCTTGAGAGCCAGTGAAATTACAGGCACATGAGACTTAATAACTATGTCTCAAGGTGACGGGCGCAGTGCAATTCGTGACTTGTGACGAAATGCATCTGTTATAGGCAGAGGTTAGTCCGCTTAACAGCAGGTGGGCCTCGAGCTTGTTTCTGCACAATAACAAAAAAAAAATTAAGTGATCCATTAGAAGACAATTATAAAATTAGAATTATGTGTACATTAATAATTTAGAACAATATATTTGAAAATTAAAACAATGGTCATTAATAGTTTTAACCATCGCATTTACAGACTTAGACAATGTTACTCTAAATCTGGCAATAATGTTAGTAATGTGTCGATTGCTTAAGAGTTAAGTTTCACGGGTTTATATTCTTGGATGTAACTCGAAGATGTGCCTGGTATATTGTTAAAGAATAATGCCTCAGTTGTTCAGGTATAGTTTTCTTCCTATTTCTAAATGACATACAGGAGTAATGATTTCTATGTATATTGGATCATTACAATCGTGTAAAATGCAAACCAAATACGTTCATTTATATAATTCATAAATACGTGGGTCTTGTGAATTTATGGAATTCCTTTAGTAGTCTACACATTTTCAGTCCATATTATAGTTTCTTTTTAAATTAATTGTATAATTATTATGATTTTCTTAAATTTGAGTGCAAAATATATTGAACACAATCACTCCTACACTTTCATTGTAGATTTCATAATTCCGTAACGTAGAGTAATTGCGTTTTCTTGAAACAAAAATTTTACCATCCTGTCCTTTCTTTCGATTGCCGTAAAAACTATCCGAGGATTGACTAGGAAAAGGGGAAAATTCTTCATTTATTCGTTCTCATTCTATTAAGGCTACAAATCTGCTATTTCTTATTATCTCCCTGCAAATTCTAATAAACTAACAATATATTTCTAGTTTCCATAGAACGGGCAATGGGCAATATATTGAATATTGCAACGATGACAATAAGATTACCAATTGAGCAACTTTTGCAAATATTCTCACATCACAAGACTGACGATGTTGTGATACACACTCGAGCTGTCGTTTCCAATCGAGTCACCAACTAATCATGTTTATTCTATCGAGCAAGAAACCTGATAGTCCACGGTGATCGAATGACCAACTTTGTGGAGACTGCGTAAACGGTAGCCAAGATTGGGTGACAGAAGCGCCACCCGTCGCGATCCTGTATTAGTTTTATTCTCGTCTCAAAATCTCACTTTTCCGAGATATCTCTCGATTGGACACTTGCGATGCCCTTTTATGTCGGCAGGGGTCCAAACGTAGCGGAGTATTCTTTCAAATTGACGCGAATTTGAAATTCAATACTGTTACACCTTTGTTTTGACAAGGTGTTTTGATGTAATGGAAGTGACGTTTTGACATGTAGAATTAACCACCAAATATAATTTTAGCGATACAGTGATTTTAATTTTAAACAATAAAAAACTGGATAGGTACTGAGCTTGCTCATGGCAAAAAAGTTCTTCATATCATGTAGATCGGTGTTTTTCATATAAAATAAGTTGTAAGGCGCATTAAAACCTGTTTTTAAAGCTATGTAATTATTGTTTTTCATCGTGTTAGGAAGTTAAGGAAAAGAAGTAAGTATAAATTATAATAAAAAAAAATTCAAAAAAATTGGAAGGTTGGCAGCAGCGCCTTCTAAAGAACTGCCATCTTACACTGCGATCTCCAAGACGCCTGCCAAGCGTGGGGATTATGGCAAATACCCCCTTAATAGGGGAGGCTGTGTTCGGCAGTGGACGAGTCGGCTGTTACAGTTACAGTATACATTATCTGTGTTCATGAAAATCAAATTTTTAGTAGAATTTTGAAGCGCTCGTAGCAAAGTTTGCTTACCCGTTCTTAGTCGATCAGCTAAGTTAAGCAACGTCCGCCGTAGTCATGACTTGGATGGGTGACGGCTAGTGACATTACAACTGAGCGCTTCCGTGCTTCGCAGGGCACGTTAAACCGTCGGTCCCGTTTGTCGTCTTAGAATGGCAGTCGTTATAGCATGGTGGTAGGGCATTTTGCGAATGCCCGCCTGGCTAGCTACCACCCCCAACCCACCTGGCTAGCTAACGGTGTGTTCGGCAGCTATCCTTGAGAGCCAGTACTTCTAGGCTAGCCAGCTAGGTTAGTCTTCGACCACGTCATCATCACCATCAGGTGAGATAGTGGTCAAAGGCTAACCTAACAGGCAAAAAAAAAAAAAAACCTATTGTTAATGATGTTATAATACATGGAATAGATCAAAGTTTCTTCCACAGAAAAACTGAGGAATTGCCTTCTGACCCATTGACGCAGTAAATTATTGCTACATATCCTATTACCCGACTGAACTTAATAACTTGAAAACTCCAAAGCGAAGTTCTGAAAATCTGGACCAAGTAAAGGCAAATGTATATAGACGCTTACTTTAATTTTTTGAATGACCACTGTTAAAACTTCTTGTATGACAATTTTCCCAGAATGCCAATTTTCCTGATTGTCAGATTTCATTTACAACCATTTCTTTAAACATGATTGTAGCTTGATAATAATGTTATCACAAAATGGTTCTTGTTCTTCATAAGCGCTTTCAACATAAACAAAGAGAAAGATACACAGTCCCGAGAAAATCAAAAATAACTCCATTATAATTCCTAAGACAATTGGGCCATTTCTCACAAAACTCCCTTAAAATAAGGACAAACACACCTATTAGACTATTCTTGTGGCAATATATTAGGCAACTTCGGCTTATAAGAATTTAATTCACTTTGTGTCAAAAGCAGGCAATAAAATTCGACTTAGAATGATTTTAATTTAATATATTACGGAGGAACATTTAGGTAGCTTATGATTCCTGTTTTTTTCCTGAGTCTGCTCAATAAACAATAAATTTTGATTAGTGTCTAGTTCGTCTGCATGTAGATGAGATTTCTTATTAGATTCTTTACCTTTTTGTTATTAATATTATGTTTTCGAGATCTAAGGCAAGTAATTTCAAGAAGTTATTTTAATGTTATTCACGTTAGTGGCATGGTATTTATGATTTGGTTGACTTTTCTTCGAAACTGCAATGTGTTTTGATTACTATATCGACTACAAAAACTGCATAGAAATTTGAGGTCATTAGATTATGTTTTTTTTTGCAGGCTAGTCTCTATTACACTTATAAGATTAGTGTTTTCTTAATCTGACATTTAAACTCATACACTGCATAAAAACTAAATTATAAGTTGAGATCCAGAGCTTCGCTATATGAGGTTATAAATATGTAAGAGACTCCTATTTCTCCTATTTACAGACATTTCAATTAAATATTGAAATGGCTAAATAGTGACTTTTCTTGATAATTATGCTACCTGTTACTCATACATTTATATGAGTCAAATATTGCTGTTATATCGTACCAATATGTTGAGTTTTATAGATTTCATCTTATGTATAATACTTTTCAAATTTTTAAAACCTTTAGGCGTGAAGGACATTTTACCTACGGAAATACTTAGTGATAAAATATCTATGTCAAATATGACCATTTGATGAAATTTTCAAATGTGTTTGTATATCTAATATAGATATTTTAATAATTAATATAATATAATAATAATTTATTTGAAACGACAACAAATAGCTGAAAACAAGGTTTCGTGGATTTAAAATGGGGTTGAGTGAACATAATATTTGGTTAAGGCAAATGTCAAAGAAACTTGATTCAATTTTGTACAAATTTATTTTATCAGTGGCATAACCCTCTATAATTAAGGTACCGTATAATTTCAGTCTGCAAAAATCTTATTAGTACAAAAATAAACATTAAGAAATATTTAGCCTATATGTATAAAACATATCTAGTATTTGCCCATATCAATTGGAATTAAATCAAACATCAACTCTCAAAAGCCATTTTATATTTTGTTTTTGACATGTGACAAATTTCATATTAGAAGTGATTTCGGTCCCCAAGTACAAAGGGGTGATTCTTCCGGATGTTGCATTTGCCGCGTTGTGACGCTCAGATGCATCTGCGTCCTGTGAGGGTCAGCTCTAATTTTATTGTTTTGATTATTTTTGGACCAACGAAACAGGTAACGTAGGAGATTGGATTCTATACTAACATTGTGTTTTACAGAGGCCAAACTAAAATTGGGGATGCTCTTTTTGATATGTATGTTTTATTACGAAAATATACTCTGGTTGGTGTCACTTAATTGGCTGGCCATTTTTTTTATTTATTTTTTGATAGTTTAGCCTTTGACCACTATCTCACCTGATGCTAAGTGATGATGTGGTCGAAGATATTCTCAGGCTAACCTAGAATTAATGGCTCTCAAGGACAGCTGCCGGAACACACCGTTGGGTGCTTGGCGACAGATTTTATACTTGAGGGTAGTGGCCAGCCAGGCGGGCATTCGCAAAATGCCCTACCACCATGCCATAACGACTGCCAGACTGCCATCCGAAGACGACAACCGGGACCGACGCTTTACGTGCCCTCCGAAGCACGGAAGCGCTCAATAGTAATGTCACTAGCGGTCACCCATCTAACTCATGACCGAGGGCAACGTTGCTTAACTTTGCTGATCGGTTAAGAACAGCTTAGCAAACTTCGCTACGAGCGCCATAAGCGCGTTCTTATAGAAGGCATATTGTATCAACAAGTACAAGTAAATTTCGTGCCGTTTAATTTTCCTATGCTACGATTTGAGCATTTTTCACTGCCGTAATATATATTCGTAAGAGCAAATTGCATATTATCACAGCAAAATATTTTGTTAATATATTTTATTACATGGAAATTTAAAATAAGCCGGCACAGCCAATACTGGTACACACGACATTCTTCCCCCGTCTAGGCGATTCGTTCCAGTCAAGCGCAACGAAAGGTCGACGCGCGTCAAGTCCAAGCCACGCGCTTGAACTTCCATTGGATTACCAAGCACTGTAACATCCCGAACATCTAAGTAATAATAGACCTAATTTCTCAGCACTTAAGTTTTAAAATTGTCAAAACATAAATTTTCAGACAATGGGAGAAAGTTTACTTGTACACAATTAGGATGCAAAGAAAGATTTATGATGGAATGATTTGCGTAGGGATGTTGGAGCATATTTGTAACAGAAAACAAAGCATAATTAGTTGAACTAATAAAGCGTTCGTTCAGAACATTATTAATTTTGGAGGGAGAAGGAACATAAAAACATACCTAAAAGGGGCCTACCCCTATCTCAAGTAGGTGTATAAAAGATACCTACTTTTTATAAAAGTCATATTATTCTCGCCATGTTGGACCCGAATTGTTTAAGATTGTCAAAATCCTGTTAATGTTATATTAAATGTTATATACTAATATGATAAAAGAAAATTGTATATTTGTGTGTGAGGGTATGCGTGGGTGTCTGACGCTATTCACCTCTGAAACAAGTCTTATACAATAATTTCAAACATAACCTTATAGTACCGATTTTCTAAGTTATTCCCATAGGAGTGCAATATTTCACAAAAATATGACCAAATAAAAACTAAATAACTAAATGTTCTTAAGATAGTAATTTATCTTGGCAAACAATGCCCAAATTAAGTAATCTGCAAAGTGGACCGGAAAAGGGTCCAATTAAAACATCGCCTTTTGATTCGGGTGGATATTTATTTTTCGCAGTACGACCTCTGATGCCCATAGGGGTCCGACCCACAAGACAGACGCACCATGCGTAGCGATTCGATTAGGGTGAAATACTAGGGAGAAATTTGACGATGCCACAATACAAAACTCAGATTTATCACCCTTCAGTATATTGGCATAAAGATCAGAGTTATTTAAAAAATTGCAAACCTAAAGTTCAGTCGGTATGTCATTTCATTTCATACACAACACTCCCAAAATAGATCGGTGACGAGTGCCCTCACAGAGTACCATTTCGGAAAATGGAATTGCTAGGGGCATCATGCCAGCGTCTTTTTATGACATTTTTAAAGCACTATTACGAAACATGTCAGAAAATGAAGCAGAGAAACATAAGGCGGTCGTTGTCCTAAAAGCAAAACTATGTCGTTTGAACAATCGACCGCTTATGGAAGCACGAACTATTGGAAAGTACCTTGTACCTAACAAAGAGGTCTAATTGGACGTCGATAATTTTAGAGATTAAGCACGAATGGAGGGTAATGGTGCCAATTTGTGATGTGTAAGGGCTGTTATAAAGGCTATTAGTGTGGTACACATGGATGCATTCTCTGCTCTCGATTTTGACAACTCAAAACGTTGTCGTGAGATGGCGCCACAGATAACGGAACGTATGTCACGACAAAGCATGTGAATGCTGCAGTTAACATTGTTTGCAAGTTTGCAACTAATAATACTATGTTCAAATCTATCTAGTACTGGCCAAATAAAAGAAGGGAACAAGTAAAAATTAAAAAAAATATAAAGTAAATATAGAGCAAATATAAAGAAAGATTTTTCGATTTGGTAACTTTTGTTCATGGTCATGGAATTCGCGACACTAAAATAATATAGAACATAATATCGTGAAAAGTTGTTAAACATAAAAAAACATGATTAATTGTCCATCATATTACTATCAAAAATATTAAACTATAATAATTTACCCTTAACACTCGCCCATCACATGATTCAGTACAAAAATTAAGCAATCTAGCTGTAAGCTTAAAAAAATAATTGTGTCAGCGTTCACTTCACGAAGTTTTAAGCTACAAACAGTAATTAAACAACTTTTAACGGTTTAAATCGCGTATTAAGTTAACCGTCAGTAGCGTATAACCGTTTAAAGTTGTTTAATTAGTATGTGTGATAATCGCGAAAATCTAAGACGACTATTTAAGCTAGAAGTTGATTTTGTCATATAAAACATAACCGAAGGTATTGTAATGTTTGATAAAGTAAATACAACGTTACAAAAATGATAAAATTCTTAAAAAACTGTATTTATATGAACTATTAAATAATGCATGGTAATTTTAGGCAGGGTTCAAAATAAATACGCGTTAACTTGAGAATCTTGTAAAATCGCGAAGAAAAGAAGTCAAGTAGTCGCCAAGTGAAGAAGTCAGCGAAGAATATGTCAATTAGTATGTAATAATTTTCCACACAAATCTGAATAGATAGGCTATTTATTCACATTTCTGTGTAATTTTCCATCAAACTACTGTATCAAAACTACCAAGGTACATTTTTACGGAACCTCAGGACTTTTATTTCAATTTATTATTGAATGATTAAAGTTTAAATTTATGAAATATCAACGTGATATCTATTTTAGTACTCAAAAGGACTTTTTGACCCAGCTTGATTACTTTTTATTTTGTTATCAGCTTACAAAATCACTAGTTTCATTATTCACACGAAACTACTTTTCTACTTACACAATTCACAACTCTATTATTATTTGTTCAAAATAAGTTTATAAAGGTGCATCCCGCAGTCAAATAACAGATTATAATGTTATCAACGGGTCAATCTCTAGTTTTCAAGCGTTGAATACGAAAAAATGAATTTGTTTGCTTAAAATTGAATCGAAATGAAATGAACGGATCCCCTAAAAAGGGAGTATGAGAGCACAATACAGTAAAGTTCCAGTAGCTATGGTAATTATATTGCTAATGAAAGAGATAGATAATTCTTTATTTATGATTATTGCACAGAAAAAATAACATGTACAAATGCTTACAATGAAAAGAAAATTAAATGAAAATATGATAATTGTTGGATTAGATACAAACATACGTGTTATGAAGCAATGATGGCCGAGCGGTAATAGCTATGGACTGCCGTACCGCAGTTTCCTGGTTCGATCCCATCGCTGGCTTGAGCTTACCGCATGGTGGAAGGGCAATATGCGAATGCCCGCCTGGCTAACGACCACCCTCAAGTAGAAAATCTGTGGTCAAGCACCTAACGGTGTGTTCCGGCAGCAGTCCTTGGGAGCCAGTGAAATTACAGGCACATGAGACTTGAGAGTGACGGGCGCAGTGCAATTCGTAATTAGTGAAGAAATGCATCTGTTTTAGGCCTAGGTTAGCCCGCTTAACATCAGGTGGGCCTCGAGCTTGTGCCGTCACAATAACATAAAAAAAGTTAGACCAAAGTTATTTACATTGGTGTGAGCATATTAGATGGCGGAAATAGTCGACAATGGAACACCGAAAGTTAAGTGAATAATTGATGACATCACATCTCTCAAACCGGATATCTGTCATGGCAATCATAGCAAGAACTTACGTTCTTGGTTATAAGTCATTAGATTTACAAAGACTCTATACTGCCTGCATGTATATTGAAGTTGGAGTAAAGCAAAAATAAAGATGGGTGCCTCTTATCTAGATGTAGAAATGTTGAGTATTGTGGATTGTAATGAGGGAAGGGGAAACGTGAAAGGGATACGGTTCGACCCGCCCCACTTCAAAATAATTGAAGTTAAATTTGTTCATTTAAATTAGGTACGCCTTAATGATGCAAAAGGGTAAACAAACAATTTTCTGAATAGTGAATTCTATCGCTAGTTTCTATTGTTGGAAATGTAATTGAAATATGAAACAATGATGGCAGTTCAAGTCTATGAGAACCTATATAGGTGATATATTAGGAAGCTAGATAGATATTGACACAAATTTTCTATAGGTTAAATTAATTTATGACTTAGGTATAACTTTGATGTGAAATGAACATTTGTTATAGCATTGAATTATTTAATAGAAATTATGCACGGTTTATTTATTTTATGATCTCAATGTATGTATAAAGATTGTTTAAATGTTTTGTTTTAAATTATTTCCTATAGGATATAAGTTAAGATTGACATACATTTTTATAGGAAACATACACTTTATACTGGCATGATTTAAACCGGCTTGTATGCTTCTTATATTGCAGGCCAAATGGCAAATTATTGAGTTTGACTAAGTTCTGGTACGCACTGCAACGAGGACATTAGACACAAATTTTCGTCCATGTTCATTATAAGTCCCACCTGTAAGAAACTTTACTGAGATCGCAGAGCTTCTTATGCGACTCGTCCACAATGAAAAATGTCATTGACGAAACAAAAGTGTAGTATTTGCTAATGATGTTGTAGTAAGAAATGGCACCTGCGGTCATCTGTTGGATAAGAGACCGCTAGTGGCATTTCTTATGAGTGCTTTCGTACTTTGGCACGTTAAGTTGTAAGTACCGATTTTTGGGTTAGGGTTGTAGTCATTTTAGCATGGTGGTAGGGCATTTTGTGCTTACCCGCATGGCTAGTTTCCAGCATTGAGTAGAACATTTGTCGCCATGCACTTAACGGTATGTTTCGGCAGCTGTCCTTGAGACCCAATTGTTCTAGATTGGCCTGAACAATATCTTTATCGTAGTACATTTATGTGCCTGCAAAAAACTCGTAATCATTCCTAGTTGTGACTTGAAGTCGGTTTTTAAATCTGCACTAGAAACAAAATAGAATCTCCAATAATCCCCATGCCCGACACCACACAAAGTATCCTTCCACCATCTTGAGTTGCAAGCGCAAATAAAAAGAACTACCTAGATATGTTGATCATGAGGTATAACAGGGCCTTACGTGCGCCATCCGTCGTGTTGCGGTTAATCATTCATTATTATTTATTAAAAATATTATTACAGCAGGCACACGGCAGTTGTTATAGGTTGTACTTAAAATCCTGCTAACAAATCTTCTTGAGTTATACATTGATATAAATTAAAATTGTCATTAATAATTTGGTATTCAATACATCTTGCACGGAACGTCCATCAAAGCGTCATAAACCCTTTATTTTATTCCACATGCAAATAGAATATAAACACCAAAACAAAACTTTCTCATTGTTTCGCTGATGGCACTAGATCATTGTCATACCTGTAATTCATGTTCCCACGGATGACAACTTAAGTGCACCCCAGAACGTTATTACTGTAGAAAGTCTTGAGAGTCACGTCTGCCTTAGTTTGCATCTCATACTTTTCCACTATCTGGCTTCATAACATCTGTCACGTTACCTGATATGGCTTGCAAAAATACAGGACAAGTCATTGGGTCAGGGGAATCTGACGATTTTGTTAGATTCGTTTCACCATTCATTATACCTTCATTCAATATAAACTGAGTAAAAAATATCTAGTTCTATGTCGAATTGGAGCCATTGTCAAAGGATTTTGCACACGTGGAGGCGTGTGACCGAAACCTCAAAAAAATACCGATATTTGGGTCAAAAGCGCAACGCGTTGCGTCAAAGAATTGAGCTTCAATATTGCAATCCAGGTACAAATGCTTTGAAGGTAAAGTGAAAGTGCGATTTCTGTTGACAATTAAAATTATTTTCTCATGTCAATCACGCATGGGAGTATTACGCAAAATTAATGTTTTCTAAACAAAAAATTCAATTGTCACACAACTGATTGCTCATTTCGGGCTGGTGGGTCCCACGTTGTCTAGAAACAGGTGACAATGCTTGAGTGCCAGTGGCCAGATGATGTGCAAAACAAAAGCCTTGGACATTCACCTGCTACACAAATCTGATATTTGATATACTCGTACTACAGATGTTACAGTAAAGAGCGTCTTGTCCGATGGCCATACATGGTTCTTAGGAAGGACAGTTTGGAGAATATTTTGTTTACTTGTGTTTATTATGATCACATCTCGAAGTAGTTGTGACAGTTCCCGGCTAAAAAAAATGATATCCTCATATTCTTGAAATTTTCAAAATTCACCTAAGCTATACCACCACCCAAATAGATAAATAGTGTGCCATAAATAGAACATACAGATTTTTTCTTCTGGATGGTATATCCATACATATAGAGTAGAAATAAATATCATCTTCTTCTACCCTTATCTGTTTTATATGGGGTCGGTGGAAGTGTAATACGTTTCGAATAACAGGAATAATAAGAAAAGAACGTGGTTGCTAAAAGTTTTGGGTTCGACTTTATGGCTTCCATAGTGACAGCTACATTTCCAGTAATCAGGACTTTTAAATGGTAAAGACTCAATGCTGTTTTTTTTTTCAATGTAAAGTAATGTAAGCAATAATCCATTAACATCGACAGGCATGTGAGAATGATGGCATGCTGTTTATTAGGCGCATGTTTTTCTCTGCTGTTTTCTTGTACGAAATCTAACAGAAGGATACGGAGCAGTTCATTGGCCGAGAAGAACTATATACGGCTGTTAAAACATGTTTTTCCAATAAGTGTTATTTCTAACATGAGTAACCCAACATATTTCATTATTAAGGAATGCGATCTAATAAGACTACAGGCAAGAGATAATTTATTTATGGTTGTAGAAAAAATACTAAGCTTCAATTTAATTTAGGCATTTTGATTTACCAAATGACCTGAAGCGACATCCTTTAATGGTTTTGCTTATACATAATTTTGTAGGCCGTGGCCGAGCTAAACAAACTGATGTCGAGTAATAATTAATGATGTTCTCTGCCTCTATTTTACGGTTGGCAACGAAAAAAGATATTAACAAATCAGAAAATGCTCCACGTTCTAAACACCTGCGGGTGAGTTTTTATTAATTATGTTTTGTTTGTCTTTTGTATTTTAAAAATGGGTATCAATTTATTAATCAGTACAGAATTATTTGTTATTTTTAGAGACGTTCTAATTATCAATGGGTATTTCCGATCAGGCGCCTAAATAGTTTAAATGGTGTATTTTTTTAATTTCTAGCAAATATGCCAAATACACGATGATCCCTACCAGTCAAGTGAATTGTCCATCATCCATCTTTAATTAGTTATAAATTGAAGTGATAGTCAAAATATTACTCATAATAAGTTTATAGATATCGGTAAAGAAAAATTAAATTATTATGATATAGTTACCACACTACTTTTGTTTATAATATTGATCTTGACATTCTTGTCAGTTATCGTGGGTAGACTAAATATGTTATGAATCGTTAGTTAAAAATAACATAAATGATAAGATTCTGTCATAAACATTTAACTATAATATTTTTTACGTGTTGTACGTTTAATACTAAATTAACTTTTTATATTGTACTGAGAAAATTGTAACAGTTATGGAACTAAAATTCAGTTCGAATTATTCAATTAAAATTCCGTCAATTCACAGCAACACTTATTTTAAATTGTCTAAGTGGAGCCCTTTCTATAAAGTCATTGCGATGGGCGGGTCGCTTCGTCCAATAATTTAAACAAAGCACTTAGATCTGATGACGCAGCAAATCTGGGTAGTTCAACTTTGTAGGCTTTATTTATACAAAGATCTGTGATTTATAAACATTGAATTGAATTATTGATTATTTTATTTGCTAGCTAAAAAACCCGAGAAATTAATTACCGCTCTTTGTATAAAATTCCAGACTATCGAGAAAATTTTAGTTAAAATTGTTTTTGTATCACAATTAATAAATTATTTGACACCTAAAATGTTATTACATATTAATTTGAGAAATCTTTACTATACGAGTACCTTCTCGCGAACTCTCAAATGAGTTTGAAGAGTATATGTACCTGAGATTTTTAATCATCAATTACGTTAAGCAAACAAGCCTACTTCAGCTAAAAAGGTGTGCTTTGATACATCGCGTAGTCTTTTTAATTCGCTGTTTGATCTTCGATGCTGCTGATATCAAAGCCACCCTCCGGGCCGTACATTATATTATTTACAGTAGTATGGGCAGTATCGCAACATAGTTAATAACATCTCCTTGAACAAAACATTTCTAACATTGATTTACTAATAAGAAGCATATTAGTAAATTCATACTTGGAGCTCGTAGATGCAGCTGCGCACTTGCCCTGATGATGAGCATCTGATATGCTCGAAACCCGCGAGACGTATTCGATCCTCAACGTGAGTGTTTGTGCCGGTTTAATTTATCATATTTAAATAAGCATATATCTTTATAGAAAATATATACTAAAAGATAAACAAACATTCTAGTTAATGATCTATGGATATACATACACACATTGTAACGAAAGTAAAAATACTAGGCAAGCAACCTTCGGTTGATGCTTCCTAGACTGCAGTTCCCATTACTCTTAACCAGTGGTTCTTTAATATATCAATAGGTTCAAATTGTCGTCTAAAATGCTGATGAAAGCCTACTTTCAGTAATAAAAAATAAAACCAGGAATGCTGTCGTTATTAAAATGAAAACCTATATACGTATATTGCTGAGTGGATTTATAGACACAGTCAATAAAACTTTATGAAAACGTCAAAATTACTAAAATTTTTATTGTGACTAATTTTGTGCAAAACAAACCGGATATTAAGAACTAAAGAAACAATTGAATATGAAATAAGTTGGAATTTAATAAATAGTTAAAATGCCTATACTGTTGTTATTCGTCGAGTTGATGGCTCACTCGAGCTAATCTTGTAAAACCTGTGTATTTTTAAGATGCAATTTACAACCCCTGTTTCTGTTCTAGAGTCCCTTTTAAAATGTTAATTTCTAAGCATTTAAGTAGCTTGAGCTTCACTGAAACATTTTTTTACTTAGAAGCGTCTCGTTAAAGATGTATGCTCTTTTCATTTTGAGTACCGTGTTATGTTGATAGGAGTTTTGCTTACCTAAATAATGTAAAAATGACATTGGATTGCGAGTTTTACTGAAGATGGTGGAAATATATAAAAATATAAATTTACTTGTAATATTGTTATGTTTGCAATAACGCCTGCTCTGTGGATTACAGAGTGCTAGCTAACTGCCAACCTTCACTAGTTAGAGAGGCACCTGAAGAAAAATAATACAAGATTATTACATACGATGGTTGAAGAACGAGAGCAAAAATTAGAGTTATGAGTCATAATGTCATGTTAGCTCAGTCGGTCAGAGCATACCCCGGCTATAGGGGTGGATGGACGCGGATCCCGCACATGGTTATAATTTTATCTCTCATAAATTTTATTGTAAACTTAAATGTAATAGATATACTTAGTTTATAAAAAATAAATATTTCAACAGGTAAATGACTGAATATGACTTTTGGCAGTAACAGCCGTGCGGTTAATAGTTATGGGATACCGTGTCGCAGGTCCGTGGTTTGATCCTCACCATCGGCATGAGCTTCACCGCGTGGTGGCAGGCAAAAATGTTCGTCTGGCTACCCTCTGTTGCCAAGCACCTAACATTGTGTTCCGACAGCAGTCCTTGAGAGCCAGTAATTCTAGGCCTAGTCCAAAAGAGCGAGCCCATTAGCTGTAAAAAAGACCCTAGAGTATAAAATGTGCAAACAGTATGGCCTCTAATTTAAGAAAACCAAAAAACATCGCGTAATGTAGCGTATTCATAGCTACTTAACTTAACGGAGCCCCTTTTACAGGTGTGCTGTTTTTCTATTATTATTAAATATTAATATTTTTGGAAAAAAATAAAAATAATATATATATAGAAAATAGAAAATTACATAACCAAGTTTAATTTGCCTCTTATTGCTTAATAGGCTTTTTTTTAAATAATTTAGATTTTTGATGAACTTACGCTGTCTTACTGAATACTAACGCGTAGAATATGCTTTAGAATTAGCACCTTTCTTCACAATTAATGTAATTACTACAACTTTTTTGCAAGTGCTTATCAAAATATCTTCCATATATATGCGTTTAAAAACGATACTTCTATGTATAAACATTATTCAGCAAACCACGTCCTATGATCACCAAACTAATATACTATTAATAGTTAACCAGAATCGATGGTTCCCTGGAGTGGTCCCCGTGCCTTATTATAACTATAATATGTACAAGGGCCATTTTATTGCTAGCCTATCTTGAATGATTGCGCCCTTCCGAGGTGTGGGATATTTATGAAAAGGCTTTAGCGCCCTCTATGGAGGGGTCATGTAAATAATGATGGACTAAGTATACAGACATCGATAAGGGCTGTGCGATGACAATTTCCTTAGTTTCTTGGGAATTTGCTGTACGTTATGACTTGTTGGTCGATCGGCGTAGGCGTTAGTGATCTTGAGGTCGTTGGTTCAATTCCCAGATCAGAATTTTTAACGCAGTTGTCTCGTCAGTACGCACACTATAATGGTCCTTATTTCAAAAGTAGTTGCATTGATTTTAGTAGATCAGCGAGCTGCTAAAGCTGTGTATCCACTAGAGATGTGCGAGGAATATGAGCGATGTAAAAGGAAAAAAAACACCAAAATAATCAATTAATTTTCTTAGGTTCGCTGAGCGCTGTGTTGCTTTTGGTGGAATTTTAAATACATTTCAGTAAAAGGCCGCGGTCTGGAACTGCGCCCAGTAGATGGCAATAGACTGCTCTCCTACTACACAGGACCAAAACATAACGGTGGAAGGAAGTGCTCACAACATTTTATATTTCACGATTTTTATATTATTATTACATCTGTATGTATCGACACTGATATAGAAATTAACGAAGTATAGACAACCTTAACTGCATTTAATAGGTACTTACATCTTACATAAACAGATCTTCGATAAACCCCCGACTAAACTGAAGTAAGTATCGAAAGATAACAATAAAAATGGTTTATTTGTCGTCGAAGTTGATTGTTCTGAGAAACTGCCGACTATATTTGCTGCTGTAACACCTCGGTGGTCTACAGCCGTAATATACGTAATATACTTAATAAAATGTATTATTATGATAAGGAAAAGGAAGATCTCAAAAGAGTACGGACCCAGAGTTTGTAGTGTAAAAAAAAATTATATATATATTTTATATATATAAAAAATTTATAATAATATAAATAGGTTTAAGAACCTTCGCTGAAATAAAACTTGTACTGTACTGTACTAGCCGGATCGTGCACTGCAGAAACAGCCTCCCCTATTAAGGGGGTATTTGCCATAATCTCCACGCTTGGCAGGCGGCTTGGGGATCGCAGTGTAAGATGGCGCTTTTGCCCACCTTCCAGTATTTTTCCCTTAGTCACCTTTTACGACACCCACGGGATTATATGAGGGGGGTGCAATTCTAACTCGGCACCCCACTGGGGGTAATGCCAAAAAACGTAGTTTCCGAGGAAAGTGGTAGCTAAAATACATACATACAAACAACCTCTAACCCCAAATGCATATATGATATTCCGTCTATCATATTATCTTGGAAGATTAGAACCCTTTTAGGCCGTTAAGCGTTATCAGGTTTCAAGTAAGGCGTCATTGATAATACGTCCTTAATCTGGGCATCATTCAGGTTTAATTTGCTCTATTACTGTAACACGTGAACAGTATAGTTGCGAGCCATAAGCAATTATTACATATTTCATGACGTTATGATATTATTAGATATGAAATGAAATAAGATTCTGCCTGTTTTCAATTTCTAGATTTATTGGTTTGATACATTAATTTTGGGCACAATAAGTTTCCGCTCTTTCCAAGCAATAAAACGGTTCCAAATTCGTCCCATCATTTCCTACATCACACCATCCCACAAACAAAATGATACCGTCACAAATAAGGCAGTAAGTGAAACATCTCGACTGTATATTTGTACTTAAGTCAAACTGCATAACGGCACGGACGAGGTAAGTGCTAGAACCAACAACATCAATACACTCTTAGTGCGGTGGGATGGATAATGCCACCTAGTGTGTTGTTGGTTATGGAGGTACGAAGAATGAGTACGGAAGAACTGAAATGGGAATGTTATTATAATATTATTTTTTTTTTTTTTTTATACCGGTTAGGTTAGCCTTTGACCACTATCTCACCTTATGGTAAGTGATGATGTGGTTAAGGCTAACCTAGAAGTACTGGCTCTCCAGGACAGCTGCCAGAACACACCGTTAGGTGCTTGGCGACAGATTTTCTACTTGAGGGTGGTAGCTAGTCAGGCGGGCATTCGCAAAATGCCCTACCACCATGCTATAACGACTGCCATCCTAAGACGACAACCGGGACCGACGGCTTAACGTGCCCTCCGAAGCACGAAAACGCTCAGTAGTAATGTCACTAGCGGTCACCCATCCAACTCATGACCGCGCGCGACGTTGCTTAACTTTGCTGATCGGTTGAGAACAGCTAAGTAAACTTCGCTACGAGCGCTTCAAAAGTCTAGTTTAAAACATAAGTAAAACTGCAAAATCATCACGCCTGCGTTCCTCAAAAGCAAATATAATCCAAAACTGCTTTGCGTAAATGCTTAAGTCCCGTGTAATAAGAGATGAGCAATTGTTATCAACGTGGCATAGATCCAGACTCCAGACTGATACTGAAAATTTATTTCTAATGAATTCCGAACAATTTGTCCGGTCTCTTGTTTGTAACTTTTCTACATTATAACCAATAGGATCTCACAACTTCAAAGAAGCGTTTTCACACACACTTCGGCAAGTTTCTTATAATTGACAGCAAAAGCACAAAATTCCTATTTTGACTACAAAGTCCAAGTGCAGTCACTTGGACTTTGTAGTCAAATCATAATCAATAAACATCGACAATCTGTCTATATTCTACTGCACTACGCTATGAATTGTTGAAAAGTACCTATAACTTGATTGACGAAAACCTTATTTGCGGCTAAACATAAAAAAATACTGTGTCTGGAGAATGGCTGTTACTTAATAACTGCCTAAAGTATATTGATTGAACAATAAAATCATTTTTGGATAAAAAAAAGTTTATCACGTTTCCACTGCTGGGACACAGGTTTAGCACTCAGAGAGAGAAAAGTAGATAATAATAATAAAATTACAGATATTAACAAAGTTTTCCAATCACCCAAAGACGTCTGACATATTCTTATGACTAACCAGGACCGTTAGGCTAGAATTGTACCCTCTCAATTCTAACTGTCGGAGTCGTAAATCGAAGAGAAAAACACTAGACGGTGGGCAGCAGCGTATTTTTCGGTGTATTATCGTATTACACTGCGATCCCCAAGACGCCATTTAGATGGGGAGGTCTTTGGTCAATGGTAGACTATGAAACTGATAAGATTTACATTAGGAATGACTTTGCGTGACATGAAAAATTAAGAATGGTTTAGGCCAAAACTGGGAGTGAGAGATGTACTTGAAGAAACAGCAAAATAAAGTGGAGTTGGGCTGGCCACATTGCCCGTATGGACTATAATAGATAGACTCGCAAAAGCCTTGGGAAAATAACAGACCATGAGGCTGCTCTCCAAAAAGATGGGTTGATGAAATCAGAGGAAACAGTTTATGACTGGATGACCAAAGCATAAGACCGGAAGTTATGGAAAAAAGCGAAAGTGGTAAATGTCCCGAAATGGACCTCAAAAGACTTAATAAAAAGAAGGACGTATAACTGGTGTTACTCGTAATGTATGTGGCAGTTAACCTAGACAGAGCAGATCACGAAAGTAAATTCTAATTGAGGGCTCCTATCTAAGTAATGATCGCAATGAAAATGCTTTACCTGATTGGTTAAGAACGAGAACTGTATAAGGGCTTCGTCATAGATTATATAATTGAACGATGCAACGAGTATAGTATTTTACATTTAAATAATTATATTTCATTAGTAAGTTTCAGTAGATTATGACTTTTATTACTTCGCTGATAGTAATGAAACAGAACGAACTTTGGTGGAATATTTATGAAGCTTATCTTTTAAAGTAAAGAATCACAAAACAAAAAAGATCCGAATGGACGAAATTGTACCTATCAAAAAGTTCCAATAAACATCACACAAAATGTCATATCAATTGTTTTCTTGCTTCCTAAGAACACGTGATCACATCAGTTGGTACTCAAGAACGAATCCCGAGATTTGCTTCTCATGTAAATGTCACTTCCGTTTCTCGTGCAAACTAAAAAACCGCCGAGTTTGCACCTTTGCTTCTACTGGAAATCTATTACGTACTGTAACGAAGTAAGAGATTACAAGTCTATTCATCATCTTTTTCATGCCATATCACAGTCGTTTGGGGTCAAATATAAGAATAACTATTGTATAGTTTTTGTGAACAACACGCATCAACGTATTTTTCTTACACAAAGACATAGGTGTGTTCCTGTTAGTTCATCCAACTAAACCCAGAGCATCGAGTGCCTTTACCAACTTTAAAACCACATGGTGTCACTCCTCTCCTTGTCTGCATTAAGCGGAAACACGGTAACGCTTTGGTACCCAACCGCGTACCCGCTGTGGTAGTCCGTCTCCGGACCCATTCCCAGGGGAAACCCGTGCCATGCGACATGCCAGGACATATTTCATGACGAAACTACCTTCTCGAGGCCAAGCTTGCAAGTGGTTGCCAAGTGACCCCGTGCCTAGACGCCCTAGGTGGGGTGGGTCAAATGAGTAGCCCCACCACCTGCTACTTTTGCCGCAGAGAACAGGGAGACCGGCTAACGACAGACCGATAGACCTTTCCCTGTCCGCCATCAAACGGTGGCAGACCTGTAATACCTGCACTCTTCTCCCGACTTTGCCTTCGCCTCTCAACCGCAGTGAGCCTGTATGACATCGTTGCCCACCTCATTTGTTGAGCCATCATACTGGAACCTACAGTTGCTTCAACATGGGCTTGAAGAAAAAAAAGCCCAGAGAAGCGGCCTGGCCTTGGGTTCCCGACGCTTCATCATCCCAATTCATTTTCACCCACAGTCTCAAAGTTACTACAGCCCCTCCACCATGACAAGGTGAGGAACCCTTAGACCAATATCTCAACTCATTGTAAAGGTATGGAATGATGGAAGGTATTATTCAGGCTAACATAGAATTATTGATACTCAAAAACAGCTGCTTATACACCGTTAGGTGTATAAGTTAGACGCTATGTTATACTGCACTACGATTTTACCGTCAATATTTTGGTGCCATGGAGATGACATCCTGCATAACGCGATTACCAAAGTGCCGAAATCAGAAAACAGAATTCATCGTCCGTATTATAAGTTAAATACGACCTATTTTTCGAACATGAGTGATGAAAATCCTATTAACATTTCACATGCAAACTAAAAAGTCGCCAAGTTTGCACCTTTACACCCACCGAGTCGAAATCTAACTACGGTAGTGCAAGTTATTAAAGTAACTCAGCTTAAGCACACACGAGGGCCTCATTCGAGTAAGTGGAAAAATATTATACCGGAAGTTTAGTTGCTGGCTTTTAATATACGCAAGTTTGCTTTGACGGCGCAGTTGTTATTTTTAGTTTAGTTTGAGCGTATGTAGCGGTCTTGTTCATATCAGAAATAACGATGTTGGCTTTTGTAAGAAATATATTTTTTCTAGTATGCTATGGCTGTTCACACATTTCATTGAAATGTAACAATCAAGTGTAATTTGAACTTATGCGCTAAGGGTTTCGTGACGTGTATTTCTCAAAAAATTATTTGGATATCCTTAGCCAGTAGGCTTGTATTTTGTTACTTCATGTTTAATATTAATGTTTACACTATGTTGAGGCTTGCATTTCCCCACTCCCGTCATTCGAAATTCCCGCGTATATTGCTGCAAAGCCAATGAAATCACTGGATCCTCCCGCGCATGCATACCAAGGACGTGTAGCGTCCACTTCGACACAGTATAAAACTAACTATAACCTAAGCTGCTTAGCGCGCCGGCTGCCATCGCGTGTCAAAACAAAACATATTAACAGTGCAGTACAGTGCAACGGCAGATCACCTAAAACTGTAAGTCCTAACTCCTTACCACTCCTGCAGCCTGATCAGTGTGTGTTTTGATTTCAGTAACGTCCACATTATAAACTTAATACATAGGTACATACATATAATCACGCCTGCATTCCCTGAAGGTGTAGGCAGAGGTGTGTAAACACTCACGTTTCGCCAAAAGGGTTTTGGTCCCACGTAATAGGGGCGAGCCTATTGCCATTAATTAATAATAAACTTAAAAACAAAAAGTTTTAGCTATTCAATTAAGTTTGTGTAATACAATGACATTTAGGGCCTGTTTCAGAATGTTCGAGTAAGTTCCGGTTGTCCTAGAACATATTTAATAAATAAAACACTATCTTTGCGTTTCACAGTCATCGATTAAGCCTATCCATCGGATAAAGCTTGAAACTCGCTGCATGTTAACTGTCATTTTTATCATTCAGTTATTTTATGTTCTGGGTATTATAACCGGAACTTACTCGAACCTTCTGAAACAGGCCCTTAATAAAATTACTGCATTTTGTATGAAAGTGAAAGTTGGACCCCGACACCGAGGTTTCAGTGCCGACACAGAATGTACTATAAAATCGTTATTTTATAAATACTTTTCGAGATACCTACTGAGCGGGAATTCGCCCCACAAATGACCAAATATTATTTTGTTGTTGTACGCTTAATAATGAAGCATAAGCGTACCTACTAAGTATGACGCTTCTATTTATTACTGTTTATACGATAGAGCAAAAAGAAAAATCGTTAATAAAGAACATGTTCTTTGTATGGCCCTTATATGTTTTACTTCTTATTATTTGCTAGGCAATCCCTCGTACTAATACATATTCTGTAAAAATTTCAATCAGTTATACATATTACGTTACTAAGATACAGCCCTTTAAGGTTAGGGTGCTAAGTAAGTGATGATGTGGTCGAAGATGTTGTTCAGGATAACCTAGAGTTACTGGCTCTCAAGGACAGCTGCCGGAACACATCGTTAGGTCCTTGAAGACAGATTTTCTACTTGAAATTCGCTAGTCAGGTGGGCATTGCCAGACACCATGCTATAACGACTACCATCCTAAGACGACAACCAGGAACGAATTTATGTACAATTTCTTATGAAAATTAGCATCAATAATACTTTGATTCTTTTTAGGTGCCATTTCTAATACTATGATAATAAATGCTTTCTCTTGCCATTAGCAATAGAATAGTAATTGCAGAGTCACGATTTCTCTTCTCTAGAACTAATAGGTGTCATTTCATACGTTTCTGATTCAGACTGGAGCCTAGGTTCCTAGGGATGTACACTTCATGCGGAATAAAAGTTACTAAGCAAACGTTTTAGAAAATATATCATATAATAGTTCTTTTTCATTATCATTGTGATAAATTTATTTTAAATGCATTATTTCTTCAACATTAAGCACCATTAAAGAATAACAAATATTATAAGAAATCATTAAATTAATGTTTTCGTATTTTTTTGTATTTTTCTACCTCATTAATTTAATGTTTTCTTAATTTTTTTATCAATATATATTATTATTAAATGTTATTACTGCAAGGTTACGCTTGAATATATTCATTCATCATTTAAGTTAAAGATATTTTTTTGGATTTTTAGTTTTTTGTATAATAATACTTCAACTCTACATACTCTGGGTCCGTACTCTTTTAAAAACTTCGATCCTCGTATTAGGCATGAGTTTTAGTAGAAGTAGAACTCTATGTGGGATCTTTTCCGGGGAAGTACTGCCACCATACCTATTTTTACCGCCAAGCAGTAATGTACAATACTGTGTTCCGGTTTGAAAGGTATGGATGATGAAATAACAGGCACATGGGACTTAACAATTTTATATCTCAGGGTGATGAGTGCAGTTCGGCACTTGAGACAAACTGCATAGGCAGAGGTTAACACTCAACACCAGGACCTCCATGTTTGTTCCATAACAATAGAAAAAAACGTTTTTTTGATGAACTTATTTTTGGTCACAATCCGAAATCTGGAGTAGCGCCTGGAATAGCAATAAGATCGCCCCCTATTTTAAGGGGCTATACAAAACACTTGGCAAAACGTGGGTATTCACCTCTGTCTAACCATCAAATCTACACATGGGCGTGATGATACTTGAATGTGTGTGTGATGATCTGAAACCATTAAGCATGATGGTATAACTTTATTGGAAAGGTTGTGCTAAATACAGAAACTTCTAAATAAGTTACGATGAAAATCTATACCTTTTCTCAAAAATGTCAGTAGTGAAAAGTTGTGCCACCAAAACCAAATTAAGAGAAGAAATCGAAGAAAGAAATCACACTGCTAGGATGCTAGGATGTAGGGGCTAGTGATACGGTGGCCTACCTTTACTTTTTACTATGGAAAAGATCCAAACTCAAACAGTTCGGTGAGTGCAGTGACTCATTTGAAATAGCTAAAAAATATTGTAGGTTTCAGTTCTGATAAATAAGATATACTAGCAAAAAGCTGAGCTTTGTGAGGGCTCGCGTTTATTTTATAACCTGATTCTAGTGGTGTCATCTATTATTAAGTAGATTAACTACGATGTATTTGAGTATTGAGTTTAGTTCTGTTGCAGCGATGTTAACTCTTTGGTTTTCTAACAGATGGCGTTAGTAGTACAATAATATTCTCTCCAATAAATACAAAATTGTTAATGTTATTTTTTTATTGGTTATAAAATTATATTTTTTGACAGATAAAAAATCTAAATATCAAGTTAAATTACTATGTTAAAATACAACTCTATAGGCGTGATAGTTTTTCAGTAACGTGTGCCACAAAATGTTCAAGCTGTAGGGTAGTGATAGGGCTCGCGTTGCTTGCCCTAATTAAATATGCTTAATATCAATCACATTTATTATTAAAACAAATTGTGAACTAAAGTTCTCTAGAGAGTGATTTGTACCTCTTGAGTGATAAAGTGAGTGCACATTTTTGCAATGAGTACATCACTGTTAACGCGTCCTACAATATTACAGACCAAGCGCCGCCATGCACCGCCTTATCATACAAATGAGTTGCATACCTATCTTGAGTATGCAGTTTTGCACAATACCTCGTCATTTTGTGACGTCATTAGGAAGTAATATGTAGGATGCGAGGATGCTAGAGCATTGTTTTCCGTTAGACCGTTGTGCAGAATACAGAATTAGAAACGAGGAATGTACTGCGAACTACAGTTCGCCATAGCGACAAAATTAATTTATGCACTAGATTATTGTACCAAATACAAATACAAATAAAATAAATATTTGTATTTGTATTTGTACCTATTGACTTGAAAAAAAAAGAGGAAGTACTCAATTATTATGTATTTTTTTTATATTTGTTACCTCAGAACTTTCTTTTTTTATTTGAAATTTGATGCACGTTCCCATTTAAATTTCATCAAAATCAGTCTAACCGTTTTTGAGTTACACTCCAATAACTGAAAAGTATTTTCCTATCTTGATAATATAGTCATTGACAGTGAATGACAGTCAGTCGCATCTGAATCTAAATCTGAATCTGAAATAGCAAGGGTCAATAAAAAGGGTGAAATATTTTTTTTACAGAAAAATGGATTCGACTTTGCCAATCAAATGTCTGAAATAACTTGTCGAAGTCGGTACCATGCGCACAATATTGTGATAATAGGTAGATTTGAAGCATCATGGGTACCATGATGACTTGAAGAAGTTACATCACACATTTAGTCGATTCCATTTTTTGGTAATCTATTTTTGCATTTACGCCTGTTATTCGAGTATTCCCCGTGGGGTGCTGGTTAGAATTCATCCACTCTTCTTCTGGAAGTCGTAAGAGGCAACTAAAAGAAAAATGATAGAAGGTGGGTAGAAGTGCCTGCTGAAGAACTACCATCGTACACTGCGATTTCTAATACGCCTGCCAAGCGTGGGGGTTACGGCTAATGGAGGAGGCTATGGTCAGTAGATCCGACTGCTACTGTACAGTCCGGGACTCGAATAACCTTATATAATCGAATTAAAAGGAAAAATATGAATAACTAGCAGAATTTCAACCCGCAACCACTGTATTTCATGAGCTATCCGCAATCAGCGTAGCTACCATAGTAATGAGTAATTTTTTAGGGAGTACCGCCGGATATTTTCCTTATGTTATTGTGATTGTTGTAAAAAATTACATTTACAAATTAGTACTTTGTAGCTTGTTTTATCAACGATGTCAGAGTTTTTTGAATATCACCACCGCGGATAATATTTTGTCTCCAATTTTCTATTGGATCCTTGAAATCGATAAATACCTAAGTCAAATTCAAAGTTAAATTAATTTATTAAATTTTGTCGTCTACGACGCTCTTATGAACATCAATTACATTATTTAAATATTTTACAGCCGCGTTCAGCACAAATGGTATAGAGCCACTTTGATAAGAACGGGCAACTGAATGACTGACATCCTGCCAAACATTTCCCACATTCAATTAAAGCAAAATTTAATTACAAACGAACGATTTAAAATGGCGAACACTGTATGGAGACCGTATGTCACCATGGCACTTCAGGTCTAAATTAGTGACAGGCAACGTGTGTCAATAGGACGATCAAAGAGATGGAGGAAGATAATAACAAATAGTAGAACACTTAAAACATAATAAATTATATCTGTGACAATATAGCGACAATTCTACTTTCCTTTCCTGTCAAGCCGACGTGACGTCACAAATTTCCGACGCTTCTACACAAAGCATCCTAAGGTCTTGACTCTTAAAGCGCACGATATTAAGTATGGATTTCCGCTAAGTAATGCTTGAATATGTTAATTATATTTAATTATGATAGAGGAAGACCGAATTAGGTACAAGTGTAAACATGCATTACAATTTTGTGCATGTAATGTAAGTATATTGTCTGATGCGGTGTAAAAAACATTTTGAATCGCTCGTAACGAAGTTTGCTTAGCTGTTCTAAACCGATCAGCAAAGTTAAACAACGTTCGCCGCGATCATGAGTTGGATGGGTGACAGTGACATTACCAATGAGCGCTTCCGTGCTTCGGAGCGCACGTTAAGCCCTCGGTCCCCGTTGTCGTCTTAGGATGGCAATCGTTATAGTATGGTGGTAGGGCATTGTGCGAATGCCCGCCTGGCTAGCGACCACCCTCAAGTAAAACATCTGTGGCCAAGCACCTAACGGAGTGTTCCGGCTGCTGTCCTTGATAGCCAGTAACTCTAGGTTAGCCTCAACAACATCTTCGACCACATAATCACATACCAGCAGGTGAGATAGTGGTCAAAGGATAATCTATCAAGCTTACAAACAAAATATAAAAATTACTTAAATAACAATATTAATAGCAAAGTAACATCCTTTACTTTACAACAAATGTTATACCAAGATATATCAAAGAGCATTGAAACAAATCAAATTAGTTTATTCACTGCAAACCGACAACTGTTACCTAGCTGTAACTTTGTTTAACTTGTATCTAGTTCAGGTCGTCTCTGTTGACTTGATAAGGAAGTGTTAACTAGAGCCTTCTAGGAATTATGTATCACTGGAAAACTAATAGAGTTGAAAACAAAATATCATCTACCTAGTTGTAATGTATTCTGCATGACTTTTTTTACCGCCGACTATTTTAAAGCCTTTATTGACAAAACTTTTCAAACTATATAATACAGCAGCTACTACATTGAAAGCTAGTAGGCAACCCAAAGGCCATTGCAGCCTTACACAAATGATATATGATGATAAAAGATATATAATGTATTAATTCATAAACATTAATCCATGACGTATTTAAGTATACTTGTGATTATTTATCAATAATGCGCGGAGAGAAGTTCGTATTTCACTTGTAATGTGGTAGTAAGTAAGTCTCATTTTCCGCCCAAAAGATATCAAAAATTGCTTATTAAGGTAGTTTTCTTATCAAAACACTCCAAATTATATACAACTTTACAGTTACCACGCGTAAGCACTAAGATAACCTAAGGGGCATTTCAGGCCCACAGGCGATTCCATTGCTTTAGCCCACTACAATTGCCAGCGTACCAAGCATGCTGATAACTTTGCCCCATTGCATTGCAATGCTTATTATTTAAGCCAAATAAGAAGTATGTATATTTTAAATTCAACGTATCTTATTTTACAAATTATTGGAGAACAAATATTTTTTTATACCCTTAGCGGTTATCGAACACGCGTCCTCCGATTTCACGCCAGATGCCTAAATCACTCGGCCACCTAGTCACGCTCTTTCGAGCCGAATTTTCGTGCTACAATTGTATTTCTTTAACCGTCATAGGGGACGGTGCGCGGCCATCAACTACTAGATTTCATCTGATCGGAGAAGTGCTTATTCAAACACTCTTTAACTCTCAAAATGACGTTGCTCAACGTATCTCTTTGATATATCAAACTTATATTAATATCGGACTATCTAAAACTAAAATCCAAAGTTTGAGGAGTGGGTAAACGGGAAATAATAACTTATTAAAGTGTAATTTGTATGGCGGTACGGTACTAAGCGAATGCCCGCTTGACTAACTACCACGCTCAAGTGGAAAAACTGACGTTAAACAACTAAAAACTTTAAATTATTTTTTTATATTGTTATGTTTGCAATAACGCCTTTTATAACCTAAAAACTAATGTTTGCCGGCTTCCATTTCAGATGAAGCAGTTGTTTACAACCATTAACTGCATCATCACTTAATACTAGATAAGATTGTAGTGAAACATCATTTAACTTTAACTTAGGTAACAAAATTTGTGATTCTTTAGTTTTAACGTATAACAAAGGTTCTTTAACCACTAAGGCTGGATTGCACCAAATTTGACGATGGTTAAATCCGTAAAAAACATTCCACATTCAACCTTATTCCGACGAAATAATTTGATTGAAAAACGATTTGACGTTGACCAGAGATGTTGCAACCCAGCCTTAGTATTTTTATATTCTAACGTGACGAGACGTGCAAGTTACCCAGACGGGTAGCCAGTGCTGAGATGATAAGCGTAACGCCTGTCCATTACAGTTGAAATGTTACAGTTCTCAACCTTGACACTGCACTGCGCTCGTAATTTTGTGACATTTGTTCTTATGCCTTGGCTGCCTAGTAATTTAACTAGCGACAGTACCCTTCAAGCCTAAGCACAGTAGTATTTGTACAATACGCCTTTGAGGCAAGATCTTTGACACTGCGGTAGGTAAGTCATAATACATCAGCAAGAATCAAGCACAATTCTTTAAAAAAAACCTAGCATGTGACCATTGTTACGAACATGATTGTTAAATACAAAATATCTAAGCTTATCATTCAGTAAATTAAGTTTGAAAAAAGGGTTTGGAAATCATCATCTAACCCTTGTCCCACGCATGTAGGGTTGGTGCAATGTCACTTTTCTAAAAACACACGTTTTGCTAACAACACACAGAAAGGACAACACGAATACATATTATGTAAGAAAATTGGCTTTCGTTTTGTCAGCGGACGCCCAGTTTACTCCAACAATATTTTATATTTATATTGCAATTTTGTCAAATTGAGTAAATAATACTATTGAACATTTAATTTTGTTATTTCGCACACTTATAAATACAATAAATTCACGGCAAGTTTGGTGAACATGACTTTTATATCATTATTTTATGCGTAGTCCAAATTTGAAAATCTTTAATTATTTAGCGGAAACCAAGAACGGTAAGCATGGACTGGACATCTCATTTAGCTACTGGATTAAGCTTAGTTAAAACATAAACCTTACCATATTTGTACATAATCACGTGTTATTTATGGAAATGACCTATTAAGATGCGTTATCGGTAACATTTCACTCAAAATGAAAAGGTGGTCACGAACGCTGTTGACAGTACTAACAGTAAGGAATGTTAGAAAAACACGAAACGTTATAACGAAATTCCATTTTCAAAATGATAAAAACAAAGCTACTTGTTTTTAAAATAGGGTTTACATATGATGTTGCTTATGTAAAATAATAAGTTTGAACATTGTATTTTTTAGCATTAACGCTAGATAAAGGAGTAAGCTTACAAAATTACAAAGAAAATAATGGAACCACGTGTAGGATTCGAATCCGCGTACATCCAACTCTGAGGCCCGGACATAGGTATTTTGCCAATTTGCGGTACCGTAGTGAAAGTCAGTCATATGCAGTTTGAATTTATTATTTCGTTATCATTATATTATTATACTCGTAGTAATGACACAGAGTGACATCTGTAATCAAAGTGAATGAACTACAAACAAGACAGTTTACATTGACGGAACCCCATAAGAAAGAACTCCAATAAAAGCTTATTCGATTTGGAGGCGTTGATGAAAAAATTACGATGTGAGAATCAAGTCCAAGAGAATAAATTCAAACTATGAATTACCTTCACCTCATGGTAGCTAAAATTGGTAGAGCGTGTCCTGGCTCCAGGGACGGATGATGGGTTCAAATCCCACGCAAAGCAAAAGTTTTTCATCTTGGAAAATACATGTCATCATAACTTATTTACATATAGTGATGTCAAACCTTAGCGGAGCTTGTTAGTTTAATTTTTTTTTTGGTTTGTAACGGAGCTCTAGGCCCACTAGATATTAAGCAGGAGCCACTGCCTATAACAGATGCATTTCGTCACATGTCAAGAACTGCGTTGTGCCCGTCACCCTGTGACATACATATGTTATCTAATGTGCCTGTAATTTTACTAGCATTAAAGGACTGCTGAATGTACTGTTAGTTACGACAGATTTTCTTCTTGAAGGATCACCCTACCAAAGTAGTCAAAACATTTGTAAAATGACCTTCCACAAAAATCGGTGCAAATTGGCAGTGAAGAACGAACCATGGACTTGCGACACGGCAATCCATTGAGCTATTACCGCTCGGCTATCATTGCTTCGAAATAAATGTATTTTCTTTCCTTGTAATGACAAAACATGTTTTGTAAAATAATCCATACTGTTTTAGTGAAACCAAGCTAATGTGAATAAAATTCGAATTAATGACGCGCTTACCTAGTACTGGAAACATTTTATTCTGACATTATACCATAAACATAATAACGGCACGATTGTTTATTGACCCACAAAGTTAAACTCAACTCTGTTATGGGATTATGAGCTTTATTGTTTCTTTGAAAGGCTTAACGAGTAGCAAATAAAGTATTATGAGTTATGTGAGTTAGACAGTGGAAATAGTCGAATAGGCATAGGGAGCAGTAATAGATCATTATATTATTAACTTATCTTCTCACCCTTGACAACAACAATGGTTGTTGAAATTTTGATATCATCATTCTTTTGCTTTACTGCTTTTTGACATGCAATACTATAATTCAATTCTTTTGGAACAACAGGTAGGGTCAAAGACATAAGAGCCTATCACCCGGAAAACATAAATTAAATAAAACAGATTAAAATGTTATTTCATTTCTTTGATAACGCGAAATAGGTAACTAACTAATGTGACCGAAATTTTGTGCTTGTTGAATATGTTGGATACTTTTTAGGGATCAGAATGAAATAATTTGTATATTATAGTAATATTGGTACTTAATATTTTTGTCCGTGGGGTGCCGGGCTAAAATGTCACCCCCCATCTCTACCCGTGGGTGTCGTAAGAGGCGACTAAGGGTAACACACCAGAAGGTGGGCATCAGCGGTTTCTGGGCAACGCACATTTGTTAGGTCTCATGTGCCAATAATTTTTCTGGCTCTCAAGGACTGCTGCCGAAACACACTGTTAGGTGCTTGGCGACAGATTTTCTACTTGAGGGTGGTCGCTAGCCAGGCGGGCATTCACTAAATGCCCTTCCACCATGCTGTGAAGCTCAAGCCCGCGGCGGGATTCGAACCATGGACCTGCTGCTCGGCAGTCCATAGCCAATGTCACTGAGCTATCACTGCTTCATCAAGTAACTTTAATACGGTTTTTATTATCATTTTCGGATATGATGTTTTGACTTATTATGATACACCTACTTTGATATACCATTTAAATGATTCAAACAAGAAAAAGAAAAATCCCCAATAACAATTTTTAAAGCTCAAAAATGTAACCTCGGTCGGGAATCGCTTCTCGTTTTAGGCCCTCGGTGCTCGAGGTGAATAAATTTTGTACACTAAAAATTAACAGAAAACAAAATAAGAAAAAAAACTTATTTTATGCCTGGTAGGTTAGCCTTTGACCGAGATAGTGGTAAAAGGCTAACCAACCTTTAAGTAAGAGTAGGGTATTGAGTAGGGAATGGTAAGTGATGATGTGGTAACACACCTTTAGGTGCATAGTGACAGATTTTCTACTTGAGTAATAGCTAGCCAGGCGGGCATTTGCAAAATGTCCTACCACTATGCAAAACCTGACTATAATATCCTTTAAATTTACCAGAAGATTGCTTTAAGTAGTCTCAGTCAAAATATTGTCAAACTGCTATTTTCTTGAACGTGATTCGGATTTTATCTTAATAGCTGGTAACTGCAAGGCGTAGGACTTTTAATGCCCATTCTGCAGACTCTTGCTAAAGTTTTTAGATAAGTACTAAACCGTAGGTAGTTTAAGGTCACGAGGTATTTTGTATGTCTACTATGCATATCAGATAAAATCAACCAGAAAACCACTTAAAAGAGACCATTTAAAATTATGTACTGTAAATACAGATTTGACAGAAAGAAAGACATCATATGATAATTTATAAAACAAACCTTAGAATGTAGTGGTGACAGCAAAGCCTTAGCTAATTATTGTTTCAACTTAACTAACATTTGGTAAAGAAAACCATAAACATACGGTCTTTTTGAATTTAAGAGAAGATTATTGGTGGTAATCCTTTAAGAGATCATATCATATATTTTCTATATACTTTAAAATCAGAGATGTTTATTGCAGATGTAATCTGCAATAAATCCGAGCACATATTGATAATCACGAATCACGCTTAGAAGTTTTGGAATGTCAGTACGCAAAAAAATTCCAAATGCCGCCAACTCGCTTAATGCATTCGTGGTTTTCACGCTCATACCTATAACAATGTAATCCTCAAGTAGAAAATCTGTCGCCAAGCCACTAACGATGGGTTTCGGCCGCTGTCCTTGTGAGCCAATAATTCAAGCTTAGCCTGAACAACATCTTCGACTACATCATCACTTACCATCAGGTGAGATAGTGGTCAAAGGCTAGGCTACGAAAAAACAATACATTTTTTTCTATTTTTTTACTTAAACAGAGTAAAACAGATGCAGTATCCTTTATTGCTAAAGAAACAAAGAATTTTACTATGTTCAATAAATTCCCCTCAGCATTCAATGAAAAGCTCTGACAAGACACGAAGGTAACCAAAAGAGAACGTGTTCTCTCGTAATATGACTAATTTGATGAAAAAAAAATGGTATCCATTTCATACGTGATTATACCCGTGAGTTTATCCGTATACTTTTTTTAAGTTACATTTATTTTAATTCATTTATAAGGGAACGCATTAGAAGAAACGAAAAAACACACACAATTTTAAACGCAATCGGATACGAGTGTAATAAAAATATCGCCATATTGTGAGTTTGTTGGAGTTATCTTCGTAAAATTAAACTTGTATCAATATGAAGATATCTGCATGGTAGGGCATTTTGCGAATGCCCGTCCGGCTAGCTTGGTAACAGATTTTCTACTTGAGGGTGGTCCCTCAAGTAGAAAATCTGTCGCCAAGCACCTAACGGTTTGTTTCGGAAGCTATACTTGAGAGCCAGTAATTTTAGGATAGCCTGAATAACATCTTCGACCACAACATCACTTACCATCAGGGAGATAGTGTTCAAAGGCTAACCTATCAAGAATTAAAAAAAAACTACTTTTACACATGCAGGAATAAACTTTGCACGTCTAGAATTTATATCAAAGTGCTTTCAGTAACGTATAATACTAGTAGGTATGTTTTAAGAATTAAGTGTTGACACAGTGGTGGCTAAGTGTTTGTTTAGGAAGTTCATGGTTTGAATTTCAGTACGGGATAAAGCTTGAATGCTTGGCGGTAGGGCATTTACAACTGCTTACTTGGATAGCAACCGCACACACTCGAATAGAAAAGCTGTAGCCGGGCACCTAATGTTGTGTCCCAATAGCTATCCATGACAGCCAATAATTCTAGGTTAACATTCTCCATATACATACAAAAAAGTCAGATATATGGTATGATGGTGGTCAAAGGCCGGTCAAGAACAAACCTACGGATATAATGTGTAAGCAAATTTATATAACTTCGGAACTGTAACCATATACCGGATTGTCCACTGCTGTACACAGCCTCCCCCATTATGGGGGGGTTTGACATAATCCCCACGCTTGGCAGGCGCCGTGGGGATCGCAGTTTAAGATATCTGGTTTCTTACGACCCCTACAGGTAGAGATGGGAGGGGGGGGGGGGTGACATTCTGGCCCAGCACCCCACGGGCACTGAACAGAAACTGTAACAAATGTGGAAAAACGTTGATGGTTATCAGAACCATAAAGACATAAACGATTGTGATCAGAAAACTTTTTTTTACGAAATATCCAACATCAAATAACGAAGAGCAAATACGAAAAGTGACTTTAATAAATGCACTAGAAAGACTTGAGCGGGCAGTTATGAAAAATTTAATACACCCACTGAAGAGATCTCAAAGGACCTCGCCAAATAAACCTCTCTCTGTATAGACGCAGATAGGAAGATTTGCATAATAGCCTGGTCAGGGACGTTACTGAATACGGGAATTGGTTCCGTAGCATTTAGTTGATGTATTTTTCAAATACTACCGAATATAGATACAATAGTTGTAAAAAATACAGTACACTTTCTTCCAGGAATCGAATACGCCATTTCCGGTTGCGCAACGGCTACCAAGATGACAGAACGAGTAGCAAACATAGTGCTCTTACCTTATTACCCTCATATAAATAAGTCAGTCTATGAACCAGAGTACTGCAATTCATCAAACACGATAAATTACCAAAAGTTTTATCTTTAAAAATCTACAAAGAAAATCAGGAAGCGACGCGGCGCGCCGCTCCACGGTTTTTTATTGATGCACATTTGTACTAATAGCCATCGATTGTGGGTGCGTACCATTTGAGTGAAATTCGCATGGAACGGGGATGACAGTTACAAACGATCACGTGATCACAACCATAGACGCAGAATGTGATCAAAATTATCGAAAATAACGTTCTTAGCAACTTTTGGAACATACCCTGTATACTCTACTCTACGTCTTAGTGTGAGTGTAATTGCTAATGTTACATACAGTTAAGCAATAAAATGTTATATATTTTCACTTTGGTATGCACATGAAGTTGCAAACACACTTACTTTTAAAAATACGGTCCGCCTTAGTGAGTGACAAGTTTCTTTCATTTGTTAAACCTTCGTGTCTAAATGCTTTTAGTATAGTAGCTGTAGTGTTGTATATAGTTAGAGGTGTAATGTCAATAAATACATACCGTAAAACACATACATACATTACATCACACATCTTTCCCGTAGGGGTAGGCAGAGACCACAGATATCCACTTACCACGATCCTTAAATCTCTTTCGCTACATCTACACTCATCAATCCTTTCATAAATAAGCGTCGGTTTAGGGTACTCCTGACCTGGTAATTTCACAGAATGTCTTGAATCTGAAAAACACAGAGAAAAAAATTTTAGATTGTTTTTGATTTTGTATACTACTGTTTCTTTTATCTGAATCTATTATACTTTGCTCAGAATGATACAATTAAAAGGTAATAATTTACATGACAACATAAAAGAGCCAAAAAATAGGAAGACACATTGGTATAAAATTGTTTAGTATTTTTTTATTATCCCGAATACTATAGAAGTACCGAAACATAAAGAAATGAATATATATTTAGTTATAATTAGGAGTTTCATAGGTAGGTATGTTATAAAGTATAAGTACAAAAATAATAGACAAAGTTCACAAAAAAATAATTGATAAGTACCTACCTATAATGATTTTAACTTCTAGTCCGGTCAAATTAGACCAAAAACTAAGAGTAAAGCTACATAAATTCCCAACAAGCTGAAAATCAGTATGATTGTTAAAAATATGATTAAAAATAAGTTAATTTTAGGTTAAGCTTTGTAAGTTAATTTTATGATCTACAATTTTTATCTGAAGTGTTTTATGATAAAACTTGCCGTTTTGGTGAAAATCGCGTAAAACATTTTTTTTTACCTTTGACCTTGACTTTTTTCCATACAGGGGAAAGATGGGGAACTTTCAAATTTTATTTATAATCATATTTTAAACAATCTTACTAATTTTCAGCTTGTTGGGAATTTATGTAGCTTCGAATGTCTAAATTGAGCGGACTATTCAACAAAAACAAATACATTGCTTTCTGTAAAAGTTTTTGGTTAGCAATTAGTTTTGATTAAAGCTGCAAAATGTTACAATCTATGCTGACATTGCAAACTACAGAATTTTATGAATTATCAGACGACAACGGTACCCTTGTAAGGCATTGGACGGCCGACTCTCGACCAGGCGATCGTGTCTCGCATCTAAATAACGTCTTATACTTATCTGCAAATATTGACTCTTGCCCGCACCCTTTCAAAGGGTTTGATCCTTATTATCTTAAGATAGTTTAGTGGGTGCCAAGTTGCTTAACACGGGTCTGAGAGGATCTTTTTCAGCAAAATCGTCTAATGCAAGCATGTCTGGGCCTCTATTATAACGTTTACTACTTTTTGACAACGTAAGCGCTATAAATGTTTTTCAATTGGGATCTGTTCAGAGAATATTTTGTGTAGATTTATTTGAATGTTTTGTGAGTGGATAAATAACTCGACGACGTCTTTTTTAAATTCTTTTTTCGATATTGTTATTATAAAGTTATCTGGCTGTTGTCCAGTTGCCCTACTTAAATTTAATATGGCTGGGCTTGATTTGTCGTCTTGTGTACTCAGAGGTTAATTAAAATATCAACAAATTAAAACTACAATTAGGAGGTGTCTATACCAAAATTTCTGCTTTACCGGCCTAGTGAAAGTCAATAAAAAGTTGGGATTTTTATTTTTAATTTTTTTAAATCGTGATATGGCCTTTGATCCCGATCGTAAGTTATGATGTGGCTGAAGACGTTGTTCAGGCTAACCTAGAATTACTGGCTCTCAAGGACAGCTGCCGAAACACACCGTTAGGTGCTTGGAGACAGATGTTCTACTTGAGGGTAGCTAAGCAAAATGCCCTACCACCATGCTGTAACGACTGCCATCGTAAGACAACAACCGAGACTGACGGATTAACGTGCCCTCCGAAGCACGGAAGCGCTCAATAGTAATATCAGTAGCGGTCACCCATCCAACCATGACCGCGGCAGACGTTGATTAATTTTGCTGATCGGTTAAGGGCAGCTAAGCAAACTTCGCTACGAGCGAAAAAAAAGTTTGTTTTTTTTGCATGAAGGTAAAACATAATAAATGCCTTTTATAATGAATTATGAAGGTTTTGTAATTAGTGGAGCCTCTAATCAGGAATGTTTATGTCCTTTGTAGTATTCCGGATTAAAAGACAGGACAATTATCTAAATATTAAAATTTACAGGATTATCTGAATCAGGAAATAATTCCTCTGGTAAGGAATAATGCATTGCGACGCTGTTCAATTTCAATCTTAATGATCTATAGGTAATTCACATTCAGGACTCAAAACGTCCATGTCCATGTCCATGGTTCGAATCCCGCCGCGGGCTTGAGCTTCAAAGCATTTTGGGAATGCCCGCCTGGCTAGTGACCACCCTCAAGTAGAAAATCTACTTGAGGGTGTTCCGGCAGCAGTCCTAGAGAGCCAGTGAAATTACAGGCACATGAGACTTAACAACTATGTCTCAAGGTGACGGGCGCAGTGCAATTCGTGACTTGTGACGAAATGCACCTGTTATTGGCAGAGGTTAGTCCGCTTAACATCAGGTGGGACTCGTGCTTGATCCATCACAATTACATTAAAAAAAACTGTAACATAAAAAAATTAAACGTAAAAATTTGCAACTGAGTCATCAGCAAAAAATCCAAAAGATACTTAACCAAAAAGTGTAAATTAACTCTAGCTGATATACTGCTAAGTAACTCCTTAATTTATCGTCTCGTAATCCTCAGAGTCGTCGTAAAATTTAATGAATCATCATCACGCAGCCTGTTTGGTATTCAGAGGCGCAAGACAATAAATTCGCAAATCATGTTCTAGTGATTCCGAGGCCAATTGTGTGGCCAAAAATGAGCCACTTTTCAGAGAAAGGGTTTTAAACGTGACAGCTTGGTAGATGGTATCGATGTATGACTGTCTTGTGGTATAAGCCGCTGCAGGTTTTCCTTATGGACCTTTTATGCTGTTGTATTTCATGGTAATTTATTGATATTGTAAAACGAGATATTTGGTAAAATATTACAATACTTATTTATTTATGTGCCCGAGTTATGTAGATGTATCTTGTTTTTTGCATGGCCACATCTGGGGGGCGGTTTTTAAGCGAGGTTGCTCCACATAGGCGCAGAAGCCGATTAAGTTAAGGCCGCTTGGAGCAAGATGGCGATTGCTAACGCGACTCCATCTTACCGCGACCGAGGACCCTTGACCTCAGGGGAAGACTGCTCACTTTTCTTGCCCCAGTGGTGGACGGGCGTGTAACAGGATTTCCCCATCAAAATGTTTACCTAGGAATTGTTAATTCATATAATTCTTTATCTCAGTATAATATTGATGGTCCTTACTTAAATTCGGTACATTTTTTTATATTTTTATATATGCAATGACGCATAGTCTGCGGATTGCATTAGAAAATTAGAACAAGATGAAAAATTATAGTCATGTACGGGACTTGTAGTGATTTTGTAATCAGTATTTTTTTTTCTTAAATCGCAACGTTTTGAAAACTTGCTCTTTATTGGATAGCCTTTATTATTTAATTTTGTCTTTCTACTCAGTTGTTGTGAGTTTAAATCGCAATTGTTACTACAATTGCGATGAAATATTTTTCTGCTAAACAGTTACCTAAATTAAATCTTGTGAATTAATTTAATACAATAAATAATTACAAAATCACAAATATACGATAGGAAAAATTTAAGTCATGTGCGGGATTGTAATGTAATCCGCATAGCAGGCGTTATTGCAAACCTAACAATATTAAAACAATAAATAATTGTTAATTTAGTGGATAAAAACATTTAGTTTGTTTTTTTAATGTATGTTATTGATACGGAACAAGCATGAGCCCCACGTGGTGATAAGTAGTAACCTCTGCTTATAACCGATGCATTCCGACGAGCTCACTGCGCTTAACACACTGATAAAGCTGGTAAGTATCATGTACCACTAATTTACAACAACATGTGCCCAAATACAATATCCATCAGATATTAACATGATTCATTCTATGCATATTATTATTCCTCTGTTAGCATCAACATCCGTAACTTACAAAGAAAACGTTACTCACTTGGCCAGTGAATCAAGAAAGGAAAACCTCAACAACAATGATAAACTCGTATCTAACCACAGTACATCGTGCCAGTTGATAACACATCAAACGTGAGTCGTGATGTACGCGCCCAACTTTCGCCCATTCATGCGTTTTGCTGAATCCATGTGGAATACAAAGTTATGTGAGTTACATTGCAAAAGTTAATTTGTATTCCATTGCTAGTACCAATGATATTACTTTTGTCACGAATCTGGAGGTTGCGAAATACTTAGTAAAAACATTGTGCATTATTTCCCCAGTTGTCTACTATCCTCAAATGCATAGTGGAAGGGGTTTTTGCTGATGCCCACCTGGCGTGCAAGTGAGCATCAGCAAGTTTGATCGCACAGCACTTATCATCAGGTGAGAGTGTGGCGGTTAACGCCACGATTAAAAAAAAAATCCTACTAAGAGTTTTAAAACCTACGTAAAAAAACCTGATGTTTCAGGTTTTTTTTTATCGGAACATTAACGAGGCCTACCTGCGTATGTTGTCCTGAAGTGAAGCAGACTAACCTCTGCATATAACAGATGCATTTAGTCACAAGTGACAAATTGCACTGCGTTCATTGTGATTGTAATTGTGAGAGGCCCACCTCACGTTTTTTCCGTCACAAGTACATTAAAAATAAGGTGAGCCCAGTGCAATTTGTCACTTGGCAGAGGTTACTCCACTTAATATCAAGTGGGCCTGATATTAAGTGGACCAACCTCTGCCTATAACAGATGTATTTCGTCCCAAGTGATGAGTTGCACTGCGACACACTGAGACATACAGTTGTTAAGTCATGTGACTGTAATTTTACAGGCTCTCAAGAACTGGTGCCGGAACACACTGTTAGTTGCTTGGTGACAGATTTTCTACTTGGTAGCTAACCAGCCGATCATTCCCAAAACGCCCTTCCATCATGCGTTGAAAAGCTCAAGCTGGCGGTGAGGATCGAACTATACATCTACGGCATGTCAGTCCATAGCTCGGCCGTCATTGCTTCAAGGTAGGGCGCGTATAATTGAGAAGGTACTGCTTTAATTTTTTATTTATGCTTACTCTGCCCTACTGGGTTAAAATAATAATATGATATTGATTGTAAGCTGTCAAGATTGTAAAGATCAAATAAATACGAGCCAAGTTCTTGGAAACCATTTTTGTAACAGGAAGCATTTAATTTGAATCATTGAGAAATTACAGGTGTTAATTATATCTCAACATGAGTCTAAATAATATATTATATATATAATAATAATAATAATAAAAATATTTATTTGCAACAGTAAGATACATAATATATATAAAACATGTTGTCTAGTTGAGACTATATAAACCTTGTATATAAGTATTGAAATTTGATATAAAATGAAGAAAACATGAGTGCTAAACAAGAATTCTTACTAGGTTTCCCCGTGCTAAGAAATCCCGTTTTTCACCCTCCTATTTTAAATAAACAATTGTAGTCTTAACAAATTACAGGTGATATTAAGTAAATACAAAGTTCAGGTTATGAAAATGTTAATGAAATAATTACTATGAAAAATTATATTAAGTAAAAATTAAGAACTAAGACCCAAAATACCTACTCAACTATTGTATGTTTTAGTGTGTATGAGTATATATAAAAAAATGTGGATGGTTTGTATAAAAGCGATATGGAATGAATGTACTAACGGTTTTGAGAAGGTGTAATGTAAACTAATATTTAAGTATGTAGATTTTTAATATGTATAATTATGTTATAAGTTTTACTCTTAAAGGAAATGAGCAAATTTTAGGGAGTTACCTAAATATGCGAAATAAATTTTCTGTGTCATGGTAGTTTAGATTCCTTAATATTTGATTTAATTCTTTTTTACAAGAGTAGGAATTGAGTGGATATATTGTTATAATTGCACTAATTTTATTATACTATAACTAGTCTGCATTTTTATAAATGCGTAGGTTGAATAATACGGCTACTATAAGTTAATCAACATATCACCACGCCTGTATTCCCTAAAAGGCACAGGTTCCTGTACAAAATTTTTTTTTATTACATCTCAATCATTGATCACAATCTCACCTGATGGTAAGTGATGATGTGGTCGAAGGTGTTAACAGGCTTAACCTAGAACTGGCTCTCTAGGGCAGCTGCCGAACACACTGTTATGTGCTTGGCGACAGATTTTCTACTTGAGGGTGGTCGCTAGCCAGGCGGATATTCGCAAAACGCCCTACCACCATGCGGTGAAAATTAAGACAGCGGCGGGATATAATTTTTTTTTTTTAAAACGCGCGGATTTTGGACGCCATATTGTGAGAAAAAATATGTTTTTTCTCCCAAACTCATCGAATGGCACATCAAAATGAAGGTCTGTAATATATATTTATGGAGTATATGTTTATGGATTCCATATATATATAAGTAACTTGCAGTTTAATTTTAATGGAACGATAAAACGCTTTACTAAAACAAATTGTTTAGTCGGGTTTTTTTATTTTTTATCAATTAGTACTTGTGGTAAATTCTGTTACTACTGTTGGTTTATAGATCCTAGGGTATCGACGATAATGCCACAGGAAACAATTTGTATCGAATGCTGGCAAACCAAATAGAAGTAACGTCGGTCACTACCGGCCGAAACCACATTCAGTGATTTCGATAAAAAAGAAACGAGGACGTGATCACTTCGGAAGGACACGCGTCGCTGTGGTAAGATGGCCTTCGATATAAAGGAGATTTTTATAATCCAAATTGCTTATTAAATATGATGTGCATAAAGTTGATATACTCGTATAAATTAATAATGAGAAAGGTTTATTACGTTAATAGCTATTTTAATGTATGTACACGTATTAACTTATGTATTACGTGAGCTGATATAAACATCCTAATCCAAAAGCAAATATTTCGGCTTATTCAACAAATGGCGAGCGTGAAAATAGCGAGTGCGCGCGAGTTGGCACCTCTTGATGTTAGCTTTATTTTGTCGTCAACTCGCGCGCATTATGAAGTACAGTCATATGGAAAAGAGATAAAATCGGAAAAAGAATGAAATTGGAAGGTGTTTGTGTTTGAGTTTCATGCTCGCCAGTTGACGATTAATTCATTCAAGGTTATAGGTACGAGTATATGAGTATGAGTTTTTTAAGACAGTTACTGTCTTATTAATAAAAAAGCTTCAATGTTCTTTGTTAATCCTTTCTTACGCCTAAATCAATTATGACGTAGTTAACCATATTCACCTATATAGCACCTTCTAAAGAACTGCCATCTTACACTGCGATCCCCAAGCCGCCTGCCAAGCGTGGGGATTATGGCAAATACCCCTGTAATAGGGAAGGCTGTGTTCAGCAGTGGACGAGTTGGCTGCTACAGTAAACATATTGGACAAAATAAATAAATATACACATAAAATTTTGAAAATCAACCCTAATCATAGGAGTATATAAATTTATTCCAAGACTAAACCTCGGATTAGCTTATTCCTTCTTTATGCCAGATATATTAATATGAATGTTGCCTAATGTCAGTATTATCCCCGAAAGAAAGTTACGTACAGATAACTCCGCGCTTATAAATAAGGCAGTTAGTACTAAACATCTTCATGATATTAAACATAACGAAATAAGTACGTAGTACAATGTCTCATTATATTGGATTCCCCTAGACTGATGCTTGGATTTTTTTGATAAATTGAGAAAATTATTACTACAGGTTTAACTATATACCAATGATTTTGTACCAAAAAAGGTTTGATTTTTAAAGGTATCCCGTATAAAAGTTTTCATACTGCTTGAAATTTTCAGTACCTACCGCTAGTTTTCATATTTTTTTTATATTTACTTTAAAATAAAAGTAAACAATTTGTTCTGATATAACAATTTGGTTGACTCATGCTTAAAAGACATAACCAGGTGGTAGGTTCGTTCATTACGAGTCCGTCTTAGTGAGTACCACCGCAGGAGTGTCAAATATTCTGCTTCAAAGCAGTAGTGTGTGTTATTTGGATTTAAAGAACAAAGTCAATAGTCAAAACCATTTATTTAATTTGATGAAATTTCAATATTGAATGATTCTACATTGTACTGCCACGTTCAGCAAACAATTGTATAGAGCCACTGCGAGAAGAACGGGCATGCAACTCGGGGCCATTCTTTTATAAGTCTTTTAACAATGTGTTACATACTTACTATATACACTTTATTTACACTTTCACTGGATTATCAACTATTAATTAACATATAAAGTCATTGTTTACATAAACAGATATTTTTTTATTCGATATATAATTGTCATAACCTTTTTAACAAACCATGTAATGGTCCAAAAGGACCATTACATTTAAACAAGGTTTATCGTTATGTAATATCAGAAAAGATAATAATAAATTACTTAACTTCACAACATCTTGATCGGGCAGCACTTCGTCACTAAAGACTACTTTCCAAATATATTTCGACACCCCCGGAGCTCTGCTCGGCACGGTGGTCCGACCGAAACTGAATCAAGCAGCACTTCGTCGTCAAACACTATTTCAACACCACTGGAGGTCTGCTCGTCATTCTTCGCGCGGCAACTAGTGCCGGCACGGACGCGCCTTCGGGCACGGTTGGCCCCTTTGCGCGGCAATCCTTCGCCAGCAGTGCATCACTGCTGGGTCGTGGGGTGTGTGCCATGTAGGTGGCACCTTCGTCTTGAGTCGGGGTTTGAGGTCTGTCCGGGGATCTTCTGTCTCCCTACTCGCCCTCAGCCCACCGGGTGAATCCCTCTGGTGGGAAGCCCAGTGAGCGAGTCGTTCGGGAGACGAGATGATAGCGCGTCCAGGCCGGCCCTTGGGGCCTGGGCGTCGCGGCGTCGCTGGGGGGGTCCATTTCGCGCTGCCTAGCGGCAGGAGAGGAGTTTTCCCACGCCCGCTAGTAATAGCGGGACTGGGTCGACTCCCTCCCTGATCGCCAGGAGCACGTCCTGGAGGGTCCTAAGGGCGGTTTCGAGCATTTCTAGCTCCGCCGCCGTCCTTGTCGTCTTCTTGGCTGTCTCGCTCTCGCGTGGGAGCGAGACAGCTTGTTGTCTCCGTCCTTGTTGCGTGGCCTGGGCACGTGGTGCCTTGGCCGCAGGGGTTGCGTTTTCGGGTGCGGGTGCGGGGGGTTGGGGGACACCCTTCCGCGATCCCTTCTTCTTCTTCTTCTTCTTCTTTTTTTTGGGTTTCTGTGGTTCCCTTAGGTCGGTGCTGCGGGCTGGCGGGCCGTTGGCTGCGGCCATAAGGGAGGTTGTGGCCTTCTCGGTCGTCGGAGTCGGTGCAGAGCGCGTGATCGTGCTCTCGGTGCTCGCTGCGGTTTTGGTGGTGGTGATCGCTGTTGTTCCCGCGCGCTTGTTCCGTGCCTCCTCGCGGAACACAGCGCAGCGGGGGTTGTTCGCGGTGTGCGCACCGCCACAGTTCGCGCACGTCGCGGGTTCGTCTAGCGGGCGGGGGCAGTCGCGCGCGTAGTGCTCTCCCCCGCACCGCACGCACGCCTGCCGTCTGAAGCAGTTGAAGGAGGAGTGCCGGAATGCCTGGCATCTGTGGCATTGGGCCGGGCCTCTCCTCCCCCTCCAGTGTTCGAGCTTTACGCCCGGCATACAGAGAAGTTCATCGACTTCGTATATGCCGGGCGTGAGGTTTGACGTCTTCTTCATTGAGGCGAAGAAAATGCAGCCTGGTCTGCCTTTCCTTGCCTGGATTTTCTTGATGTGCTCGGGTTCGTACCCGAGCGCGATGAGGTCATCTTTGATGTCTTCTGGGTTCGTATTTGCTGGGAGTCCCCGAATCGCCAGTTTCAGACTCCTCTCCTTTGGGAGGGAGTAGGAGAACCAGGTCACCTTGTCTGCCTCTTCCAGGTTGGTGAGGTAGGCTTGGATGACCCGGTACTCTTCGCTGTCGGTGGGGGTGAAGCGTACGCCCTGGTTGTACGGGCGGACGGAAGGAGGTCGCCCGAGCTTCTCCTTCAGTGCGCGGAGGTGAACGGTGCACTTCGGGAAATGCTCGATGATGATGGGCGGGTAGCGTGGCTCCTTTTGTGTTGGGGCCGGCTGTGGGTCAGGTAATGCGGTTGTCGGCTTGTTTGCAGGCGTGAGCGTGACGTCCGCCCACGAAGTGGATGCCTTTTCCGTGGGGCGGCGTTGGGCTGTTTCCGTCCCTTTCCTGCCTCGGGGGGGTGAGGTAGGTGGGGGGCGTGAAGCTGCTCCGTGCGCTGGTACGACTTTCGTCGTAGCCGCCGTCTTCGCTAGGGTCGTCCTTGCTGCCGGGAGTGGTGCGTGCCTAGTGCCTGCCGTGGTTACGGCGGCATAGGTTGCAGGCTGCCCCGGTATGATGTGGGATGTCATCGGTGCCGATTGGCGGCGCGGATCTCGTGGGTGCGCTGCGCTCGAGGCGCGGGCGCAAGCTCGCTTGTTTTCTTCTTCGGCCTCTTCGCTGCGCTTGCGGCGCGCGCCTGGGGCCGGGTCTTCCGAGGGTGTAGGGCTTGGTGACGGTGACGAGTCGGGCGAGATTGGCGAGAGCATTGGTGCCTCGTCATCAATCGGACCGGCTCGCCATCGTTGGATGTCGCGGCGTGCAGCTTCCACGGTGTGCTGCACGGAGCGCTTGAATTCGCGGTATCTCTCCGCTTCTTCTTCTGCGTCGTCAATGGGGATCCTCCGTGCGGACAGTGATCTGTCACGCACGGAGGGTCTAAGCTGTCCTCGCGGCTTCCTTGGCGCGTCCGGGCAACCGCCGCCCTGCGTGGCGGATGCCAGACACTCGTCTGAAGCACTCATGCTGCTTGGCTCTCGCGATCCTAGAACCGGATGGTTCGGCTATCTTCGAGCTTGGCGGTCTCCGCCCTCATGAGTGAGGGGAGGAGTTCGGAGGGCGTTTTATAATAAAACGTCCCCGAGTTCCGTGGTGGCTTGTGTGGATCCGAGCGAGAATGGGTAGGTGCAAAGCAAGACTTTCCTGGAGGTCTGCTCGGCACGGCGGTCCGACAGAAAGTGAATCTACTCGCTTTACATTACACCTTTTATAGGAAGGAACAAACAAGGTGACGAAGTGACTACCGTCACAAACACAGTACTCTTTTAAATTGACAATTATGTGATTTCAAGCTCTATACATATGGCAATAATTATAATAAAATCATCAATATTTTTACACATAGAAATAAAGTAAATAATATAAACTATTTTAAATAAGTATTTTTATAGCTGTCACATGATCATTTACACTACTTATAAGATATACTTATAGTAAAATATCATCAAATAATGATCCCAGTGATCATGATAATCCATATATGATTTTTAATCATAGCCTCACAATAAAGAACTTTTGTTGTATTAAATTCACACCACAGATAAAATATACACAGATAATTAAACCAATACTTATTTTCATCTTAAAAACCACAGAGTATTTGTGAAACGAAATTAGAATGTCACATTAAACCAGTTGTTAAAATCTTAAGCTTATAGCCAATCAAGTGAATATGAACAAATATTTCAATAAATAGTGAGCCAATTTTCAAATAATCTATCATGTGCAAATACTTATGCTTAGGCGTGAAGGCGTATTGTAGGAAGTGAAATTAGTGGGCAAACGAGGCATACGAACTAACGTTTGGGCGTAATAAGATGAATGTAGTGCATTGACCAGCCGGATGAGAACGTTGTTGTTACAGCAATTGTAATGAAAAGGTGATGCTTACCATCAAGTGGGTGAGTTGTCCGTCTGATCACTTGTTCTAATTAGATTTTCTAATTTTTTTACATTAATCCTAGGGGGCTGGTAAATTTTTTGAAGCAATGAGGGCCGAGTTTTTATATCTTTGGACTGCCGTGCCGCAAGTCCCTGGTTCGATCACAACCACCGGCTTGAGCTTAATCGCCACCACTCTCAAGTAGAAAATCTGTCGCCAAGCACCTAACGGTGTGTTCCGGCAACAGTCCTTGAGAGCCAGTGAAATTACAGCAGATGGGACTTAACAATTATGTCTCAAGGTGACAGGCGCAGTGCGATTCGTCACTTGTGTTGAAAGCATCTGTTCTAGGCAGAGGTTAGTCCACTTAACATCAGATGGGCCTCAAGCTGGCTCCATCACAATAATATAAAAAACAAAAAAAATGGGGGAAACGATAACTTACAGGCATGGTTACTGAAAATCGAAGCGTATACAAACTAGGGGTACTGAATGATTTAATATTGTCTAGCCAAATGTCATGTAAAATGATTGAATGCAAAAACGCAGCTAAGCAAAATAAACAAAATTGTAGACTAACCTTAACAAAACCTTCAATGTGACAAGAAGTCTCCTATTTCTGAAGTAGCGGTCTGGTTCCCCGTCGTTGGCGATCTAGTTTGCGGTTGGCCAGCTCCAATGTTTGAAATGCGGTCGAAAACCGCTTTGGAACTGATTTGTCGGATGATTTAACTTCAGTTTATATATTGCTGGTGGTAAGAACGAGACGAGATATAATTTATCTAATAGACGGAAGACGTTTATAGAGAGGATTTCAAGTTCTTTTAGGAAAAGTAAATTGTATCTGTATGAATCTGTGTTTGAACCACATACTACAGAGTAACTTTTTTTTTTTTTTATTGTTTATAGCATTGATATTTTTACGTAATTTGAATAAATCTGAATGAATTTAATCAAACAAAAAACATGACATGGATAATAATGACAAATATTTTAAGAAAACAATAATTTTTTTATTTTAATAAAACACTTAAAAATATATAAAAAAAGAGAACGAACGTTCGAGAGATTTTAGATCGTGCGCTCGTAGAGTCACAACCTCCTGAGGATGCTTCGTGTAGCAGCAAAACGCTTCGAAAATTCTTCCTGTTTGGCTGGGTGGCGTTTGTGACGTCGGCTTAATAGGAAAATTAGAAATATTTATTAGGTTTAATATTATGTTTATGTTTTCATAAAATATTTTAAAAATATTTGTTATTATTTAATAGATTTCCGCCTGAATCTATTCAAAACATGGATAATTGATGTGTAATATGAATAATTAAGGATTCTCTAAGATTCATTGTCTCATTGATGAAGTGCATGAAAATGTTGGAGTGCTTGGGAATCCCAGACAACACACATCGGGTCGTGAAATTATGTGCGTTTTACAGAGAAATAAATTCTGAGTAGATCTATGGAGTATAGCGATAGGCTCACCCCCTGCATGCGACCACAAAGTCTGGCAAACGTGAGTACTCACACATCACGACGATTTGTTATGTTATTACTAACCTAAGTGACGTCAACCTGTAATTATTCTACTCACCTATTTGCATTTGCTTTTCACATCCATCTTGAATGATTTTATTACTCCAAAAGTTTCCAAATAGCTAAACCGTTTTTACTGAGAAAGAACGGAAAAAGTATAACTAATATCTACACGGACAAGTTACGGGCGGTCAGTTAGTACGTGAGATTATTCCACAAAATTTAAATAATGTTTTCATTTAAAAACTTGATGATAAGCTCCTAGAAGTCCACAGATAAAGATGCATTTACCTAATCAGGTATCTACATAATTGAATCAACCCACTCATTTGAGTAAAGCAATCAGATAAGTAACCACATGTGTGGTGGGCAAGGCCTTAATAAAGCCTAATCATTTCGTACTTACAATTCCTTGACTCAACTCATTAGCAACATCGTGTTCTCTTAATCATGCTATGAAGGTAATAACGTCGATTTGTTTGTCAAAATGATCTTTTACTTGAACCTGATTTGTTTTATCTTCATCTCTATCTTTTCTTGTATATCTGACAAAGGTGGAAGACTACAGGAACCCACAATGATGTGTGATGTATAACCAAACACCTTACAGCGGAAGTTTGTTCTCGCTCGACCGGTTGCCGCTAATTATCATAAAAACAAAGGTAGAAATGCATTGAACGATTTCTCTAAACATTCCAAAGTACAACCACCCATTCGATATCTGTCGAATCTATCCCTAATCCTATAAATGACATCAGATAAGATAGCGGTCACGTTGCATCGAATCATTATATGTTGAGAATTAAATTCGAGATGTGCTGCAAGACTTGCGAGCGATTTACATATCACGCTAGTTTTATCGCTCCTTGTCATTTCATAATAATTATTGGATCAATTTATTTAGAAACATGTAAGTTTACTCAGAACAACATTACAGTTAATTTTCTCTGTTGATTTTTTAATAGTTTTGCTCATATAAATGTTTAAAATGCAAAGGGTTGCGCTGCGTTCAGTATCAGCAGATTGAAATTCAATAGGTAACTGATTTAGAGTATGTATGTTATAATTTTATTTAAATTAATGTCCCATGCACTAACCACGAGAGCCCCCTTTTCCTTGGGGATTCCCTTAGGGATTGCATTGTAAGATAGCTATTTCTCAGAAAGCGTTGCTGTCCTTTACCTTCACTTACCCTCATCTGCAGATATTTACCTGCTTTTTTATTAGATAGCACCGGCTGGCTGGAACGGCTGCACCAATTTATATGAAATATAAAATATAGATATCTTAGGTCGTCTATTAACACAAAAGATATTGATAACCATCATCACTTTTAATCATTGTAATTTTTTATACCAAAGCTAGTAATTAAATAATTATATGGTTGACTCGTGCGACGTAGCAAAATATTCATGTTGAAATCTTAAGGACCTGGGTTTCGGTAGCTCCCAACAAATCTTAGAAGTCGTATCAAGTTTTTCAAAAATCCTATCTTTTCCCAAAAATGTATTAGGCTCTCAGTTATTGGGTTTTCCTACAATGAAATTCATTGCAGCCATCAGGGATGGCTGCAATCATGTGGGCATTGGACGCAAAATATGGCTGTGAACCATCTTTATGGCCGGCGAGGGTTTCATACAATATGTTTTTGTGTTCCTGTCCTATATATTGTTAGCGTTAACAATTAAATATGTTCTTTCGTTTCATCAAGTGAGTTAGAGAAAAAATGTTGTATGACCCTGAAACTATAACCGGTGAATGAAAATAGGCTTGCCTCCTATTACATGGGACCAAAACCCAATTGGTGAAACGTGGTTGTTTACATACCTCTGCCTTCGGGAAATAGAGGCGTGTCTATATGTAGGTATGTATGTATATAAAAAAATAAAAATCGCTCTCGCTCATCACTTCATCTTATCCTTATATGCTATCGAAGTCATCTCGGGTGACAATATACGATCAGTGACATCGGCCGAATCGGATCGCTTTGACTTGCACCGAACTAGTCGGTATGAGAGTATTAGATGTTCTTGTTACTTCTTATGTCGTACGAAAGGGTTATGTTATTCTGTAACTATTACCTTATACGTGAATAGAGGTTATCTATAACTTTATAATTAATCTGTGGCGAAGAAATTGTGGTTAAGGTATGTGGCAATTAATACCTTGGTTCGTGTCCGTTAATGTTCTGATGTGGTGTTTAACTTTAAAGAAGTCTTATTTGATGAAGATACAAAACAGAGTGAAGTTAGAATGTGTGTAAAGTTTTTTTGGTTCATTATAGAACATATTTGTAGTATTGAATTAAACATTCGATAGTTAGTTGTAACCCTTATCTTGTTATAATAAATGTTGATTTTAGCATTCAATTGATTTCATACTTATAAACATTAAATATTTAGTTCTATAAGACCTAAATTCTAAATAAATGTTAATAATTCATTAATGGTTAAGTTGGCAGTTCGTAGTCTTAAATATAAACTTAAAATAATATTAGAGGAAAGTTTTGTTTGTTTGTTTGTACTGAATAGGCTCTGAAAGTAAGGGCTAATTTAAAAAATTCTTTCACCATGAAAATCCAACATTATCCCTGATATGTTCATCATATCAGGGATAATGTTGGATGCTATAGAAGATTTTTAAAAAAGTTAGGGACCCGTATTAACTTCGAAATGTAAAACCAAAAAAAGTACGAAAAAAATACAAAAAAAATCGTTATATCGCGTTGCGAAAATTATTGAGAATAGAGCAAACTGATGTACTATAATTTATTAAAGGACATCAATATCTACAAAAAAGTTTATAATACTATAAGTGTAACTATTACAAATACGTCACAATAACTTCTTTTTTATGTGTTTATATTTATAATTTTTAAAAACACCCGGAGCAAGCCGGGGCGGACCGCTCGTACAAAATAAAGAAAGAATCGTTCAAATTGATATCAGCTCTGGCTGTATCGTGGTGGTAACAATAGTTGCACTGTAAGGGAAGCGAGAATATAAAAATTATAGCTTATATGTTATACGTGGACGTAAGTTGCAATTAAACATATCATGTTCATGTATTACTACGTTATTTTTATACTCATCACATCTTATTTAATAACTAGCTGTACCTGCGACTTCGTTCGCGATTGCCGTACCTGCAAACTAATTATTCACATTTGAGCATTGTTTAACACATATTAAGCAACGCTGTGGTCTGCGGTGAAGCACTCTAAGTATAGCGTAGCTCAGAAAGGAGCTTTTTACTTTGGGTTTGAAAACTCCCGGGTTGTAATTTCCAGTAGACAGTAGTTAAGTTACTCAGAGAGTTCCTTCGCGGTTCGCACAATAAATGTTAAAGCAAAGTTCTCACTGCGTTTTTTTAGAATTTCGATTTTAAAACGGCGTCTTTTTTCCGATGTTCTCCTTGTTTGTCGATAGAACGAATATATATTAGATTGTGCACTTCCATTGCGCAGTTTCCAAAATGTATCCGGCAAAAGTTAAAAAAACTGATTGTGGCGAATGTCCCAGATTTTAGAGTATTATTAAGCAAGCTTGAAAGACTAAATAAGGGTGCCGGATTGCCCGTGGGGTGCTGGGCTGTCTGTGGTGTACCAGGCTGCCCGTGGGGTGCCGGAATGCCCATGGGGTGCCGGGCTGCCCGTTGGGTGCCGGCTCACTTGTTTCTATTCTAAATAAAGAATAATAATTGAAATCGGACTACGCCTTTATAAATTACAACTAGGTGTATATTTTGACTTTCATCCCCTTTCCCGAGGGAACCGAGCTGAATTTTGGGATAAAAAGTATACAATAACCTTCTTCGTAGTATGAACTCAAATAGTGTTTAGTTTCATTGAATACCATTCAGTAGTTTTGGAGTGATGCGCAGCCGGGATACAGACAAACAGACAAAAATAAAAAAAATAAAAAAGTTTTGGCATCACTGTCAGCTACAGAGTGCTCTTGTTTTTTTTTTCAATATGTCTGCCATGTACAGAATTGGATCTGTTACAGTTGTATTATTAGTATATATATATAGATAACTGAAGCGTTTGAAGCTCTCGTAGAAAAGTTTGATTAGCTGTTCTTAACGCATCAGCTAAGTTAAGCAACGTCCACCGCGGTCATGAGTTGGAGACTTGGATGGGTAACCGCTAGTGACATTACTGCTGAGCGCTTCCATGCTTCGGAGGACACGTTGAGACGTCGGTCCCGGTTGTTGTTTTAGGATCGCAGTCGCTATAACTTGGATGGTGGTAGGGCATTTTGTGAAAGCCCGCCTGACTAGCCACCTTCAAGTAGAAAATCTGTCGCCAAGCATCCAAAGGTGTCTTCCAGCTGCTGTCCTTGAGAGCCAGTAATTCTAGCAATTTTAGCCTGAATATCATTTTTGACCACATCATCACTTACCATCTAGTGAGATAGTGGTCAAGGGCAAAGCCTATCAGCCATAAATAAAAAAAACATTTTCTTTTCTAGATACAAACATTACAAGCTCAATAAAAGTAAAGGTTACAAAAATATATCACCCATAATAGTATTTCATCGAAAATGTTTTTTTGGTGATTGTCGAAAACCCTGACTAGGGAAATAAAATTGAATTATACCTAGCTCTACCTTCAAAAGATATATTAAGATTTCCTTCATGAGTAAGTATATCAATAACTGAAAAATCTAAATAATGCTCTCAGGTTCTCTTGATCTACATACATACATAAAACACGCCTCTTTCCCATAGGGGTAGGCAGAGACCACGGATTTACACTAACATTTGATCCACTTAGCATGTAATTGATTATACGTGTACATATTTTCGACGGGTCGATATTGACCCGAATAAAATTTAAAGTAGCAATTTACAGAGACATATGTACCGTTATATTTTGTCTGTCGCATCAATATAAAAACAATACTAGACCTAAATTTATAACAACAATATTATTATATAATAATAAAGGTGACACCCAGTGTTCTCCTTACGTTCCTCTTCCTTCTATCTTTCAAATGTAAGCGCAGTTTTACATAAATTAATTTAAAAAAATACTATAATTAAATAAATATTCTCATTCAATTCAAATTCTCATCTTAAACAGGTATAAATAAACATGAAAAATAGCTATATACCTGTAGTTTATTACACGACTGCCCAATAAAAGGAGAGCTATGTTTTCAGGGTACATGTATGAGTATATGTATGTTTATGAGTTTCTTTACTTTTTTCGAAGTCGAAGTCGAAGATGTTGTTCACGCTAACCTAGAAGTACTGGCTCTCAAGGACAGCTGCCGGAACACACTATTAGGTGCTTGGCGGCAGATTTTCTACTTGAGGGTGGTAGCTAGCCAGGCGGACATTCGCAAAATGCCCTACCACCATGCTATAACGACGGCTTCACGTGCCCTCCAAAGCACGGAAGCGCTCAGTAGTAATGTCACTAGCGGTCACCCATCCAAGTCATGACCGCGGGCGACGTTGCTTAACTTTGCTGATCGGTTAATAACAGCTAATGAGTAGAAAATTAATGACAACTTCGCTATGAGCGCTTCGAAATTAGAAATTCTTTTACTGTACCATAACTTTGGCTTCGTGGATTGTAATGCAAGAGATGTTAGATTTGTATTGATAGCGCAAATGACACTAGGTACATAAAGAACTGTCTGATTTTAGACGCCATATCGTGAATATGTATTTTATATTTTCCAAACTGATCAAGTTAAAAAAAGTTTAACTACTTAACAAACTACTAATTTATTAAAAAGAAGTTTAACTTTTAACGAAAATATATAATTTGCAGTCATGTTTTTTACTTTCTTTATTGATTTATACTTGAATCTTTATTCGTAACTAGCTGCGTCCGGAACTTGCACGCGTAGACGACAATGAAAAGAAATGATTTTAAGATGAGTATCCTATGTTAATTTAGGACAGGACCTAAATCTACGTTCCAAATTTCATTAAAATCGATTTTACTATTTCAGCATGACAGAGTAACAAAAATTCACACTCACACACATACTTTCGTGTTTATAATAATAGTGTGATGTGATAGACAGATCCGTCTCTTTTGACAAATAAATGTTAAAAATAAGTGGTTTTACAAATGAACGTGAACATTCTTTCTAAGTGAAACTTAGCAATAAAACGGCTGCATTGTTTATATTCCCATACAATAGTGACTAAAATGTGATCTACTTACAAACTGACCTCTTGCGAAACCAAAATCAATACAAGCGTACGCGCGTGAGTCACACATCGTCGAACAATCTAAAAACATTAACAGTATCACAACTTGACGGTTATTAAAAACCAATTATTTTTGAAGAAGTGATGGCTCAGTGGCATTGGCTATGGACTGCCGCGCAGCAGCTCCATGGTTCAAATCCCGCCCAGAGCTTGAGCTTCACCGCATGGTGGGAGGGCATTTTACGAATGCCCGCCTGGCTAGCGACCGCACCGAAAGGTGTGTTCCGGCAGTAGTCCTTGAGAGCCAGTGAAATTACAGGCACAATGAGACTTAACAACTATGTCTCAATGTGACGGGCGCAGTGCAATTCGTGAGTTGTCATGAATTGCAACTGTTATAGGCAGAGGTTAGTCCACTTAACATCAGGTGGGCCTCGAGATTGATCCGTCACAAAAAAAAAAGTTTTTATTAGTCATATCAAAACAAAAATGCCGTAAGGTGGGCAACATGACATTTTAAGGTACTGACTGCTATCTTGCACTGCGATCCCCAACACGAATTTAAACTGGGGATGCTGTGTTCAACAGTGGACGATCTGACGGATGCAGTTTAAGAAAATATAAAAAAAAACTTAGATTAATAATGAGATAAAATTTCAAAACGTGTCATGGGATAATGAATAGGAATTTCAGTATCATAATTCTTTTAATATAAATATAAAACCAAGTGCTTATATATTTTCCATATTTTATATAATATGAAAGTGGTACAAGAAATTTAATAATTGTATCGAATGGACGGACTTAATTATCTGTATAAGATTGAGCGTGCTTATAACCTATTGCATTTGTAATTTCGGTAATTTATTTATTGGTGTTAGGCCTATATTGTACAGAAATAATATAATAATTGTTATGGTATCACTGTCATCAGTAAGGTGCGGTTTTTTAACAATAACAGGGCAAACATTCTATATTAGTAATCTTAATGTTGTCTTAGGTTCCACGATTATTACACATAGTAATTAAACAACTTTAAACGGTTTAAATCGCGTATATTTACATTATATTTGCCCCGACGTTTTAAACACTTTGCAGTGAACGATCAACGTATTTTAAAGTTGTTAATACTATTAGTTCTATTTTGGAACATACGTGCGTGGAAAGGTTCTAACATTATAGACCTTTCTACTCACGAATCGCGCCTATTCATATTTTTGTGTACTTATAACTACTACTGTCTACCTATATATTTTACATATAATTGTTCCGCTATGAATGTACGTACCCATAACGTACGTAACCATTGACACCCACACTAAGACTTATTGTACAAAAGAGGCATACCGGTACAAAAAATGCACATCAATAATTTACCATGGTGAAGCGCCTTTGTGAGTGAACAGGTCTGTACTCACATGCATACTATTTCCTACTGTTGCCTACTGTCATCTAACAAAAATGCTGGAGCGTGACAGTCGTAACCTCGAGTACACCACTACTAAGAATGGGCACGTCACCTATCTAAACTTAACCTACTGTTTATATAACAAGCACTATTGAGGGAAACAGCCGTCTTTGTCTAAGTTGACACGTTACTTACCCGCTCTATTTGCAAACCTTTTAGCGCCCTTTGCTAACGAAAAGTTAGTGTAAATAGCGTCGACCGTTGTTTAGTGCGTGTGAGATCACATTCGCAGAATGGTGTGTAGAAATCGAAAATTGCAGTGGTGTTAATAAGCCATAATGGATATAATTGGATAGTTCATAATGTCTACGAAAGATGACAATATAAATATTACATTGAATTCCCTGAGTTACCCTTCTCTTAAATCGGTCACAAAAACATATTTCAAGGATATTCTTTAAACTCAATTAATACCTAAAACTCGATAATATGGCCTAAACTTTTTGTATAAGTAGCTTATACGTACAGATTATAGCTAAATACTTACATACATCAACTATGATTAAGAAAACAAATTATAACACGTTTGTTACATCTTTAATACTTTTTAATAGCAAAACAGCAGAATGAATCTCTGTTATATGAAAGTTTTTGGGCCGTGAAAAGCGTTTGTCACCTTACATAAACGTCGTCGAAGCGTAGGCGTCAGAATTACTCAGTTATACAAAAATCTTGTACTGCTATTAGGGGTCTGTGTCTTAAAAGTGAAACGACGCTTTTTTTATGTTATTCTGCTGGTTGTCTACTTGCGCGTCACTGGTATCTAGCCAGCCTGTAAACAGATTGAATAATAATCCTGAAATTTTGATGTTTTCTATTTACGGTCGCAAAACTTTAATTGATTTGAAATTGAATTTTATTACAATGCATTTTTTTATTATAACATGTGATGAAGCTAGTTGAAAAAAGTGAAACTTGTAAGTTTTAGACCAACTGCTTTATGCGATCTACCGCAAAACTTCTGTATATTATGTCCCATAAGATAATTTTTTACAATACTTGATGCATACGCACGTTTAATATTTTATTTTTATAATGTAACTGTAACTGTATCAGCCCGATTGTCCACTGCTGAATACTGCCTCCCCCATCAATGGGAGGTTTGCCATAATCCCCACGCTTGGCAGGCGTCTTGGGGATCGCAGTTTAAGATATCACTTCCTCAGAGGCGCTGCTGCCCACCATCCGGTACCATTACCTGTAGACACCCAAAGGTAGCAACGAATGGGGCAGGGGGGGGGGGGGGGGGTGGTGTTAACATTTTATCCAGGCACTCGGCTTGGCCCAATATAATGTACTCAAACAAATCTAATCTCTTTCCATGTGAAACCTTCAGTAAGCAAGCCACTACCTGCGCTTGTTCTTTATGATTATACAATGTTGAAACCAGCACGTTACGTTGACTGAGAAGTTACAAAATAAATTAACAATAATTCACTCTTTAATACTATTGCAAAATAACAAAAATTGATTTTTGTTATTTTGCATAAAGTAGTTTTATGGAATAAATTATATTTCTTATAAGCATATATTTCTCCTCCTTAATATTACATAAAATCGTAAGTAGATTCACATAAAACATCTCTAGAGTCTCGATGTCCTGTGTTCGATCCCCGAGCCGGGACAGTCTTGAGCTTAGTATATAAAAAGGCATATATATACGAAAGTTTCTATACAGTTAAGGATTTCCTGCAGAAGATTTCTAATCGCTACTACATTTACCACGTTTAATAATTGAATTTATAATTTAGTATAGAATTATGACAATTTAATAAAAGATATATTTCTATTCGTTATCATTATTAATTCTCTATTGTATAATATATTTAGTTGACATTTGCACACCTCGTATGAGGTTGTTTATGGTGAAACTATTTGTATGTCCTACATATTTTATATCTTTTGTACCCGTATTCAAGCAAATAAATGAATTGAATTGAAATATGGTGAAATGTACATGCTCACGTAAGACACCTCTGCTTACCATCGAGAATATTACATGTATATCTTATTGAGTATCGTGAACAAAATCAATTGTAAAACTAATTTAATATGAAGGTTTATTTATGCTGTTACGGGCTTCCTTATATCTTTTCTCATTATATAACAAGGTGAATTGTGTAGTGCTCTATGGTAAGTCAATGTCAAAATGAAACGTGTCTGTCGATATTTAGCATTGCTTTTTAATATGCGTACAGACACGAAGGTGTCATAACTGTAATTCAAGTTCAAATACAAGGCCTCTAAAGTTTTTTAATTAAAATGGGTTTAGTATTAATTGTAAAAAAATAATGCGTATTATGTATATTAGTTTATGTATATCATTTTTAAATGCATTCTAGCATCCATTGTTATTCAGTCTAGGAGATAACTGATCCTGAATATGGGATCTCCCTTCAAATATTACACAATTAATGTAAAATAATATTGTATAGTAAGTTTGTAACACATTGTTAACAGACGTTTAAGAGAATGGCCCCGAGTTTCTTGTCCGTTCTTCTCGCAGGGCTCTTTCCATTATTTTTTGCTAAACGTGGCAGTACAATGTAGTATATTTCAATACTAAAATTTGTAATTGACCTTCATAAGAGGGCCGAAGAATAAGACGCCTAAATTAAATAAATTAATTTGACTTTGACTTTGAATAAAATGTAAACAAATAGATTTCATCAAAAGAGTACACTTTGACATGAAATAATTTACTTATTTCACACTGCAAAGATCGGCAAAGCGTGATAGATACCTATTTAAAGCAAGAAGAAGGTCATATCTTTAAGAAAGCTGTATTTAGATATTACGTCTACAAGTTTTCTGACCTATGTCACATCAAAACTTAACGAGAGATATTGATGCGATCAGTTAATATGAACATTAGTTTTGATGTGGGATTGTTCAAACATATATTACGGGACCTGTATCTGAATCTGCATAGCTTTTGTTCAAGTAATTTGAGGGCATACGAGTATATGTAAATATTTTGTTTATTTATTAGTGTTTACGTTATGACGGTACTGGCATGTAATTACGTAAAAAGTCTAAATAAGATTCAAAAAGAAGTTTATTATTGATATTTTCTATTTATACAGCAAATATAAAATAAATCAGAAAATATTATTTTGAGTTAAGATCGAAAAACTTAGCTTTAATATTGTTATGTTTGCAATAACGCCTGCTATGCGGATTACATTACAAAATAACAAATATATAATTTTACTTCTCATATATTTGTAATTGTGTAATCCGCATAGCAGGCATTATTGCAAACATAACAATATTAAAATTATAAGGTTGCGTCATCATTTACAAGTATAAAACCATTTGCAATATTAGTCTTGTTTGTAGTACAACGTAACGTAACGTTGTACTATAGATGACGCTCCATGCCAATACAATGGTTAAGGAACGATAGGAAAAACTTGAGTTATGACGTCTTTGTCATAAAGGGGTGGATGGACGCGGGTTCGGATCCCGCACATGACTTACATTTTCCTCTCGTATATTTGTAATTTTGTAACGAAAAACTTATATTTATAAAATAGGCGGTATGCCTTTATTAACAAAATACTACGAACTATATACAAAACTACAGCTACTACAATAAAAGCATTTAGGTATTATTAGGCCCTATAAGTCATTGCAGACTCATAGGCAGTCCAAATGCTCTAGCCTACTACCAGTTGGCAGCTAAAATATAATATAGGTAATATAATTATTGAAGTTAGTGAAGTACTGAATCCTCCTCTATGCCAGCGCCACATCCACTTTTCCTTGAATTGGTATTTTGTTCAGGAATTTACGCCATTATATCTGGCAACTGGGGATGAAGAGCCCCTTCAATATCTTGTTTCAATTTTTTTTTGGAGAACTCACAATATGACATATATTTTCGTGTTTCAATTGATTTTAATGGTAAAATATCTTGTACTCAAAATGTTTTGTTATTGATTACATGTAAAAAGTGTGACGAATCAACGTGAGGGTTATTTATTGAGCTTCATTGCAACTTTCCCCTAAACAGAACACCATTTTTAAGCTATTGATAAAAAATAATGTTGGATTGATAAAAAACGACAGTTATTAAAATGAAGTACCCTCATAGTGTAAAGTTTATGCAGCTTTTAAAATGGATATAATTCATGGTGCATTATTTAATTTAGCTTGTAAAGTGTGACGGCATGTCTTTTAAATATGCCGGGACATAAAATTGATATGACAGAATGAAATTGTTTGTTTATTTAAATCATTTTTGCTGATAGATAAGCCTTTGACCATAATCGCACCTGATGTGACAAGTAAGTGTACAAGTGATGATGCGGTCGAAGGTTTTAACAGGCTTAACCTAGAATTACTGACTCTCAAGGACAGCTGCCAAAGAGATTATAGAAGATTATATCATAAAATTTTTACATATTATATTTTGATAGTTACTGACAAAATATTTATATTTGAATATCAATTGTATTTTCAAAATAAATCTATGTGTTGAATTATAGTGAATAAATACACATTTGTACACCATTGTCATGATAGAATCTTATGGACATTTTTGTAAAGCGTTACATGTGCTGTATCGAATAAATGATTTGAATTTGATTAGAAGCCCTTGAGAGCCAGTAAAAGTACAGGCACAATGATACATAACATCTGTATGTCTCAGGGTGACGGGCGCAGTGCAGTTTGTACTTGTAACAAAATGCATCTGTAATAGGCAGATGATATAGCTTAACATCAGGTGGACATCGAGCTGGTTCCGTCACAATACTATAAGAAACAATACCCAGGGTTTATTTGAAACCATTCTATTCATAACATATCCAGCGCATGCTATGGTAATCTTTGAAGGTGAGGAAAGTAAACGACTTCTCATGTCAACTTCCAATACAATTAAGTCAGTAATGGGTAGACGTGGCACTAGAGAGGCTGCCAGCCATTAGGCACGGAGTGTCTCTTTTTTCACTATCGTCACATCTAAATTAATTATCACCGGTTTTGTTCGAACAAGTCGTATGTCTGTCAATCGGACGTAGATTGGCGAAATACTGGGTAGGGATGAGACAAGTTTGAGTGAACTTGTAAATAAGTCCAGGTCTTAAAAAGAGTTTTATATGAGCATGGTGGTAGGTCGTCATTTTGCGAATGCCCGCCTGACTAGCAACCACCCTCAAGTAGAAAATCTGTCGCCAAGCACCTAACGGCGTGTTCCGGCAGCTGTCCTTGAGAGCCAGTACTTCTAGGTTAGCCTGAACAACATATTCGTCACCACTTACCATCAGGTGAGATAGTGGTCAAAGGCTAACCTATCAGGAATAAAAAAAAACATTAAAAAAAATTATTTTTTTGTTTTTATTTAATGTATTTGTGACGGAATAAGCAAGAGGACCACTTGATATTAAATGTATCTTGTGCTTGTAATTTATTATTATTTAAAAAAAATACATTCATCTCAAAATGTTTGTTAGGACTAGCAGAAGTCAATTCGAAGAGGTTGTTAGCATTTCCCAATAACCCTGTATAATAATTGTGTAGCTCATTCACAGTCATTTTAAGTATATTTTGCTACTATTCTGAATCCTATTTGGGATGATAAAAGTTACACCAAAAATATCGAAGATGCTTTTGTGCACGATTAATGTACTTTAAATCAAGTATTGTCACCAATAGTAGAACATATACAAATAAAATATTAAGAGTATAATAACTGTAAATCATCTTAACTTTTATTGCTAACAAAAAATATGTTGTACATCTATGAACATTTCCAAAACAAATTGAAAACAGGCATAATAATTTCTGTTGTTCTAACCTACGAAAAGGTAATATGTCTTTACTGTAATAAATTCGCAAATAAAATTACACAGTCAAATAATATTATAACTATGGTTCTAAAAGTGGCATACAATTAATTTAACTTTGGCTCTTGTGACTTCAAAGATTTCAACTATCAGGTCAATTAAACGAAATGTAAAACTGAAAGGAATGTTTAAAGAACTGAGAGTAACAATCGTTAGTTATGTAAAGAAAGAAGAAGCAGAAAAGAGATATTAATACTTAATATCTCTTTTCTGCTTCGTCTTTCTGATAAAAGGACTTACATAGTATGTACGGACGTTTTTACTATATGAGTCTCATTACAAATAGTAGACTCGATTAATCAATGTAAACTTAGCTCATCCCTACGGCGAACATCTCAGTTCACCCACACAAAGCATTAATTAAGCTTGAAGCATGCTAACTGACTTAATTCAATCGGCAAACTGATAAACAGGTGTTTGCATTTGCATTTTAAATCGATATTCAACTGATATAGTGCACTTGAGGCTTGATTGAACTGACATTGAGTGTTTAGGTCTTAGTTATTGACAATTACAGTTAAGTGGAATTGATAAGATATAAAATAATACTTTTGACTTAATTCACTTAATTGCTATGGAATTAAGATCAGAGTATTGTAAGGAAAATTCATTGGAATGAAGATGATGTTATCGTAATGTGCTTTACAGAAGTATGTAATATTTATATATGCATGTGGTTTATTTAATTTTATGCTTTGTTCTCTGGCTCTCTTTTTCTGTCCTTATCCCAAGTTAGATGGAGTTGCATTCTTGCAATCAGTTCAATATTTTTTTATCCCAGTACACACATTTTGATTAACATACTTATCAATATTTATACGGTAAGGGAGGCCATGAACTGCAGTTTATCCACACCTTAAAACCAAAAGGTGTAAAACATTTTGTGTAAATTATCATGTAAGTAATTTCATTTTTTTTATATGCCTGATAGGTTAGCCTTTGAGCACTATCTCACCTGATGGTAAGTGATGATGTGGTCGAAGATGTTGTTCAGGCTAACCTAGAAGTACTGGCTCTCAAGGACAGCTGCCGGAACACACCGTTAGGGGCTTGGCGACAGATTTTCTACTTGTGGGTGGTAGCTAGCCAGGCGGGCATTCGAAAAATGCCCTACCACCATGCTATGATTCCTTAATAAGGTTTCATTGTTCAAACATATAAATTATTCGTGATATATGATAATGTACTAACATACAAATCATGGACGTGGACAACTTCAAAAAACATCTAGGTAAGTAGAACCTTTTTTCTTACTTTACCTACGAAGAAACCGAACAATATCACATTATAAAGTTGCGACTGCCGATTCCATAACCCCTCATCACCATAGCATCATAAAAATCAGTTCATCCTACATCCAAAATCTCACAGTCATCCACGTCCCGTATACGGACGCGATTTGTTCCGGAGCGTGGCGAATGTGCGCCGACGCTTGCTGTCGTCGCGAAGCGTTTGCGCAACTGACGACGCCGTCTCATTAGTCCGGAACAAACTGAGTGTGTGTACACTTTTAAACTGTGGAGTTAGGAGTAATTTTAAGGCTAAGGCCGCTATTAGATATAATTCTTTATTGCTATACCAATAAAAAACAAATTAGATCTTAAATAAAACTTTGACTAAAGTGTCAACATGGGCGGCCTTATAACTAATAACAATCTCTTCCAGGCAACCTTTGTATGGAGAGGAAATACAGGAACAATTTCGGGGGTGTACATAAGAAATATAACTAAACAATCATCGAGCTAAGGAAAATTAGACTACGTTATAATCTAAAACTCAGAATTTAAAATCAAGTAATACGTACAATATATTTATTATTATACTAATACATATTAACATTACATAATATATTTACACAAATGTATAATACAAGTATATAAATACAGTCATATAACTACCATATATAAGTTGAGGAAGCGGATGTGATAGGTAGTTTTCAATGAAACAGTTCTAACAGTATGAATTTACTAATTGGACAAGAAAAATTCTTGACTTAAGTTTTAAAAATGGACAGTGACTGTGCACGCCTAATAGAAACCGTGAATTCCACAGGTGGACAGCTTTAACTAGAAAAGATCGATCGTAGTATTACACCATATATATATAGGATCACAGTTAAAGCTCCACCATTCGCATGGTGGTATAGCATTTTGCGAATGCCGCCTGGCTAGCTGCCACCCTCAAGTAGAAAATCTATCGCCAAGCACCTAACGGTGTGTTCCGGGAGCTGTCGTTGAGAGCCAGTAATTCTAGGTTAGCCTGAACAACATCTTCGAACACATCATCACTTACCATCAGGTGAGTTAGTGGTCAAAGGCTAACCTATCACGCATAAAAAAACCTAACAAAAATAGGTAACTTCAAAGATATCCTCCAGACAAAATCAAATTTTGTCACTAACTAAGTATTAAGAACATAAGAATAACCAGTTTTTCTGTTTTCAACGCGTGTACAACAAGCTTCTTGCTTTATTTAAACTTGCGTAACTTTTGTTGGTGAAGACACAAGTTTCAATGATATTATTACTGCCTAACTGATTTTATAAGGTGATTTTCATGAAATAAACAAGATAACATAAACTACAACAATCATAAGATGTATCTATAAATAAATGTTTTTTTGAAGCAGTGATGGCTCAGTGGCATTGGCTATGGACTGCTGCGCAGCAGGTCCATGGTTCGAATCCCACCGCGGTCTTGAGCTTCACCGTATGGTGGAAGGGCATTTTGCAAATGCCCGCATGGCTAGCGACCAAGTAGAAAATCTGCCGCCAAGCACCTAACGGTGTGTTTCGGCAGCAGTCCTTGTGAGCCAGTGAAATTATAGGCACATGAGACTTAAGATCTATATCTCAAGGTTACGGGCGCAGTGCAATTTACGAATTGCTTGCGAACTTGTGACGAAATGCATTTGTTATAGGCAGAGGTTAGTCCGCTAAACATCAGGTGGGCCTCAAGCTTGTTCCGTCAATTAACATAAAAAAAAACTTTACCTTTAATGTTCTATAATTGAATCGTAAAAAAAAAACCCTCATCACCAGGTGAAATATTGGCTCAACGGCTAGTCTATCGATTACAAAAAAAACATATCACCTTTGTCGGCTGTCCACTTCTTCAATCTACGAGTATATAAATCAACGGCTATGATTGCAGTTCACTTATTTAAGAAGGCCAAAGGATCCATCCAAAAGAAGGTGCGATATAACTACATATTACAATGCAATGAAACCTCATAACTTGTATATTCTAGTACTATACGTTACTAGAATATACAAGACAAAACAACAAAGCACAGCAGAATATAAAAAACAATGATACGGCAATATAGAATTCGTAACAGTTACACTCATTCTAAATTATACTACTCAAGTTCGTATCATACGTGGTGCTATTTGTTCCTACTCATTGACCCAATTCGGTATACTCAGATAATAACTCTCTCATAAGAGGCACCAACTTTTAGATAACATTAAATGTTTTATATAAAAAGTACGGTATAATATGCTATTGTTGCCATATCAAGTGCTTTTGATACGACCGTCGGATACAGGAAGGAAATGAACCGTGCGCAGTAATGTTGACTAATTTCGGAGAATAAAGGGGTGATGCCGCTTAGCTACAAAGTTGTACAAAGTTGCGTATCATGTAGACCATTAAGTTACTTCTAAAAAATTAGTACGTTCGCAAGGTTCGCAATTCGTAGTACATTTAATTTTTTGTATATTACTTGGAATATAATATCTGTGGGCTGCTTAGCGATTGGATGATAAACAATTGGTAAAACTATTTTTTTTCATTGAAATTTTTATTGTTATCTCACTAAACTATTGAATTTTGGGGTTCAAATGTCAGATATTCAGAAAAATCAGGCTTATCAAACTTGAAATATGCTTGAATATTTGTATTAATAAGTAAATAATATCCCAATACGATAATGGTTAAAGAACGATAGGAAGAATTTGAGTTATGACGTCGTTGTCATGTTAACTCAATTGGTTAGAGCAAATCCCGGCTAAAGGGGTGGATGGACGCGGGTTCGAATCCCGCACATGACTTAAAATTTTCCTCTCGTATATTTGTAATTTTGTAATAAAAGAAACACTTGTTTACCAATTGATTTGAATTTGCAATTTTTATGCAATTTATTGAACCAATATTATTGATAGTAGGCATTAACACAGCGAGAAGTTAAAACGGTTGGCAAAGGTATACTGGTTTCAGAATTAGATTTAAATTGGTACATCATAGTAAGCCCAGTAATAATATGCCACTAATGAAAAGTCACTGGACAATCAGTGACCAGTCGAGACTCATCGATGTCGATTACCAAGCTGGTAGTCATAAGCTTAGATGTTATCACCTAGAATTGAATTTTACAGCTTGGTGTATGGATTTGTTATTATATGTTTCGCAAGAAAAATCATATTGTAATTTGTTAAAGAGACCAGATACAACTCTAAAAATGTTTAACTTCGGTCACTGTGTTGTAAGAATTTCTCTTTTGTTTTCTATCGAGTTCCTTATGACAAAAATTTAATGGGAATGTTTACGAAAGAAACTAACTGTAGCTCGATGATATAAGTTATCAAGATAAAATCATTCAATCAAGTTATGTCCGTCATTGAATGCAGTAATCGACATTTTGACCTGAATGAGGCCTTTATTTTGCAGTAATTTCTATACAAATAAATGTATCTGTATAGAATCTATTTTTCCGTAAAGTCAGTTAGAGATGCCTTCTAATTGAATAGGACGGAATCAAAGGGAATGATTGCATCCCCTATATTTTGAGGGGATGCGTCGTTGAGGGTAGGATACGATGCGTGGACGAAATACTCTTAGGGGCTTCTCTGTGAACTAGGAAATAAGGAGATGAGTCTTTTTTTAAACTATTATTATGGACCAAGCACAAAACCCACCTGATGTTAAGAGGTAATCTTGACCTATAACAGACGCAATTCAGAACAAGCGGCGAACTGCACTGCGCTCATCACCCTGAGACATAAAGTTGTTGAGTCTGATGTGCCTGTAATTTCACCCGCACCCTTCAATTTTAATGTGAAAATCACTGCTTGGCGGTTTGAAAAAGGTATAATGGCAGTACTTTCCCGGAGAAACTAGCACAAAGAGTGCTTCTGCTTCTAGACTTCTCCACTTACAGGAAACAACTCTCATTTGTTGATCAGATAGCATTATTATTGTTTTTGAAATATTTTTTGTCAATTCTATAACCATCTATATCACTTATTTTTATTTGGTTCTCGAAAAGCTGATAAAGATCCCCGTCAAGCTTATTAGAAGTTTTTTTTTATATATGAATATAAAAAAAATCTTCAGCAAATATCTCTTCTGTAATCTAAGATCTGTCTAGGTGGGTATCGTTAATTATAATATGAAAACAACCGCGTACCAGGCGTGAAGACCACAACAGCAAATGAAAAGGCTAGACGAAGGACACATAATAACTAACGTCTTGATATGAAGAAGAATAAACTATGACCCGGTTATCGATATTTACCCACCACACAATCAATGTCTGTTGTAAGAACATTTAAATCAATTAAAATAACATTTTGATAGTCCAACGACATTCTGATTTGTTTTACACCGGTGTCATAACATATATTTCATAAGATAATATCGCATAACATGCATTCGCTTCGTTTGACCTTTGTTTTATGTTAACTATAAAATTTTAGTATCAATTTGTACTATCTATAGTAATTATTGCTTCGTCCGTTCACAAAATTGTGATGATTTTTGTCATTACAATGTATGAATACGATATAAAGTGTTTATGTCTTGTTAACATGTCAAGGTTGTCAAAAGCAGACAACTTTTGTTTCAGAAAGTTCTAAAATTATGTTAGACAAGCTTCCCGGTCGCGGCTCCACCCGCGCGTAAGTCGGTTATCGCACAAAAACATATACCTCTTATTGCGCAGTTGGATAAAATCCTATGCCCTTCCCCAGGTCAAACTATTTCCGTACCAAATTTCATCCAAATCGGTCGAGTAGTTTTTGAGTTTATTCGTTGCATACAAAAGTACAAATCTTTAATATTTATAATATTCGTGTAGACATACATATATTATTGTAAAAAAGAAAAGAAACATTATTTACTTGGCTTTGCTTCATTAATCATGTTGACTTATTTTTGGGTACGCAAAAAATGCCTTCTCCTATTTTTCGACTCATAGTTTTAACCGAAAACTACGGTAGGCGAGATTCCGTTGCAGTAATGTCATTGCTAAGATTGTGGGCAAAATTGCTTTATGTAATTTGTAGGTAGGGGTTGCCAGCATCCATCTTCTGATGTCTTAACACTAGGGTTCTTGGTGTAGTTAAATTATTAAAGTCGTTGTGTAGAGGTTAATTGGCTGGAAACTAAGAAAGTACGTACTCAATATTGACGTCGGCAAGAAATTGATCGAGACTTTGGGTCTTACACAGAGTAACTATTTTCTTTTTTAAGTTATATCATTTTTAAGGGCGGTGTTGTCTGTATATTTTTCTTTATTGTAATAAAACCGCTCATTATTGATAAGCGTATACATTCATATCTATCAAACATTACAGCTTCATCTTACTGAAAAATGTCTGATATAATGTATTGTTTACGCTTTAAAATATCACAATCCTTTCCTTTTTGAATAATTTTGTCGTTGTTTATCACTGTTTTCAAACATTAACAAAATAAACCAGCGTAGCGCGAGTCTATAACACAAAACGCTGAAGTCCGTAGCACAACAACTTATATTCTTTGTACGTATTTTGGCCGTTTTGTGTTGTATGGTATTAAATTGTAGATTTTGTATACTACGATAAATACAGTTCTAGGATAGAGCAAAGACAAAAATCAAATACTCGATATTTGTAAGATTTCCTTGCATAATATAAGAATTTTACGCACGGACTAAGGTTTAAAGTTCTGTAGAAACAGTTCCAATATTATAATCGGAAATAAAAAAAAACATAAAAAAGTGGTGAATGCTAGAAAAGAATAGAAATCACCTAAACTTTTTCAAAAAAACGCGTGGGCTTAGGAAGTTGGAATTTGACTTTGTGGTTGAGCTTATGGATAATAATGATAAATAATATCAAGCTTTGATGATATTATGTGTATTAATAAAACATATACTAATTATATAACAACTACAGGGTGAAATAAGCTATAGGTTATTGAAATTTTAATAAGTAATCCCAAGTTCCCAAGTCCACTCTCTACTCGACTGAAACCAATAAAAATCAATAAGGAGCAGAATAGTTACAAAATTATAAATAGTAACATTTTTATCGTTATCTGTTCAAAAGGGTTGCTATTAAAAGAACGAATACCACTTCAAAGCCTCGCTTGAAGTATCCGACAGAATAAACACTTATAACCTCGGTGTTTTTATGAGAACTGTTCTTTGTGATCTCTCATTGGGTTTACTTATTCTCAGTGATAGGGATATATTTGTTGCGGATATTGGTAACCCCGAGAAATACTAACAAACTTTGACGTGAAAAGTGGTGCAACTTTGATCCCTAATCGTAAAACAGTATTACAAAGGAATTGATACCTAATACATTGATTTCACCACGAGACTTCAATGGACGAAGTCATGTCTACGAGTATAATGATGCATAGAAATTGTGAACAGAATTGGAAATAGAAAAATATGTCATATAAATAAAACTGCTAGATTCACATATGACGATCTAGGTTATTGTTGATTCGCCACATTTTTGTAAATTCCATAGATTGTAAGTAAACTTGCGACCACCTTAAACATCATTGAAATTCGTTGTAGGGCTTCTGAACAAAAGAGCTTCTGAACAAAAGATATCTCTGTATGTATATTTGTCCACGCATTTTTGTTATTGTATTATTAATTATTTTTGTTTTTTTCTTTTTAATTTTATGGCCTTTTCATTTAATCTAATTTAACTTTAAAATGTAATCTATATATCTATATAATATTTTATAATATTGTATATGACTTATAGTTGAAATAAATTATTAGTAAATGGAGTCAAAATTTACTTGAAATTAGGGAACAGTGCCAGTTTTTCCAAAATCAGTGAAGTAGTTTTCAAGATTTTAGTTGTGAATCGTTTATTGATACAAGCTACTGGTGTGGTGTCAAAAGAAAAAAAAAACTGGGTCAGATTGAGGTGCATGTAAAAAAAAACAATATTATGCCGGAAACCAAACTGGCTTTACGATACAAATTCGTAGTTTAAAAATAACTATACTTGTAATAATAAATAAACAATATTTAAAAAAAAAAACTTCAAAAATAAATTTACTTTCGCAATTTTACAACGTCGGTTAAAAAATCAGACACAAAAGTTTGACTCTGTCGAGCTATTCTCGATATTCCATTAGTTAAGGCACCTGGTGCGTGAAACCGGGAGACGCGGGTTCGGTTCTCACTCGAGGTGGACACATCATAGTGCTGGGAGTCAAATTTGGATATTAACCCGTATCGTTATCAATATCAAACGTAAGTCGTGGAACTGCAATATATTTAGAGACTATAATCATATATATTATTTTCTACTGCCAAATATTAATTTACTCAGGTTCTAATAATATATAAATGATAAATGTTTCGCCGTAATATATAAATTGAAACAGTTGGCAAGAGTACCTCGAAATTGAACCGATGAATACAGCGTTAACCCAAATATTGTGATAGCTAACAAATGTGACCTATAAATTGTTTCAATAATACGTAACACGTATACAGGTCGTCCCAAAAAAAAAAACATTTGAACTAGAAATTAATTTTAGTACAATACAATACAATACAAAACTCTTTATTGCACAGCGAATAAACATTTAAATAATCTTATGAATAGTACTCTCAGACTATGGTTGTGAAATGGGCGGTCTTATCGCATATATCGATTTCTTCCAGACAACCTTAATACTATTGAGTTAACTAAAAAAGTAGTTTTTAGTACCAGTACTAAAAAAGTCGTAGTCGCCATCAACACGGTTGCTTGTTTAACAGAAACCGTAAAGTTTGAGATTCCAAGTTCAATTACTAGGGGGATGAAATATTTGAGTAATAATAAAAATAGTGTAGCGTATATTATGAAGTTAAGCGTTGTGTGAGTTTTAATATTGTCGTTTCGTAACTGAATTACTTTAAGTATTGAAACAAAATGCTTATAACAAATTGTAGAATAAGACCCTTAAAAGCAAGTTTATTCATGTGTCACCTAAAATCTAAGACACCTTTTTATTTAAATTTATTCTACAATTTGTAAAATTAATACAAGAAAATGGGACTAAGTCTACGATACCTGTCCGCCCGTCCTGCCTTTATGTGACAGTGTCTCATGTAGGTACTTGGTCGATACGACGAGTGATGAAAATGGTGGCAATTGAGCATTGCAATCCAACTGCAAAGTACTAACAGCGTTCTGCGTACATTGCCACCTGGTAGTGGGTTAGGGCATTGAGACTGCCTGTGAGCCTGCAGTGACCTCTATATTGCCTTAATGATTTTCTGGTAGTGTATTACTGGTATTTAGTTTTTGTTTTTTTTATTGTGTATTTTGTTTTATGTGATCGTAAAATCGGTACAATACACAAACGTCTTGACATGAATGGAGTCAATTAACAAATTCTGTAATAACCAATTCTATAATAAAATAAAAATAATTAAATATGACCAACTGCGAGTTAAGTTCTCCTCAATAAAAAAAATGTTGGTCATAATTTGTTGATTACCAAAATATTATGTAATTTTATACTAGTTATCTCATATTAAGGTAGTAAGACCAAGATATTACACTTTAAACATATAATTCTCTTATATTGGAATTGCAGTGATAAATAAAATATTTTTAGGTAATAGAACATTCTGTATAGTATCTACAAACGGATGTCAAACTAGTCTGTATTGTTACACATTTTAATAGACATAAACGCGGCCATAAAATACTTTATCATACACTCGACATTTTTTGTTACAATCACGAAGCCTCCACACATTAAAATCCCTTAAATATTCTGATCCATTGTATACTCCAATGGACATTCAAGTTTTTACAGGGAACCAAACAAAGCTTATTTTGGAGTGTTAAAAGAACTGGCAGGTTTACTTATTCATTGTTGTTCAACCATTTATCTGTTTAATTTATGGGGTAGCGTTGCGAATCGGGAACATATTCGTATTTGCACCGGTCTTCACGCATTTTGATCTGATGAAGTAGCTTCTTTAGCCACAGGTTAGTCAAGTATTATAGGATATCTTTAGTGTTTTTTGACATTAAAATAATTTAGTGTAGTATCAATCACGACAACGTAAACTTTAAAGGGAATTTTACATGTAATTTAACCCATTTATTTTATGATGAAAATTGCGATTCAAAATGATTGAGCATTCTCTTGTGTTAGTAAACCAGTTCGTCGTATATATTTTTTTTAAATGGTATAATCACATTTGAAACAAAAATGCCATGGAACAGATTGAAGGCTGAATCACTGCTATGGCATTTGCTTACAGACACTTTATTTTTAAAAGTGTTAGGATCAATTTTAATGTGTGCCTAGCTATCACACCATGTCAAATTGGTCACCAAGCTCCTCAGTTCGAGTTAAAAGTCTTGTGACATCTTCGATAACATGATTACGTTACTAGCAGGTATAATTACGACCTTAGGCATTAGCCTAGCATTAGCTATTATAAAAGACAATGAAGTAAACTTTAGAGCAGTACTATGCATTTATTATTCTAATACCGAAAAGCTTAATTTATTCTTATCATGCAGTAAGTATGCTACCTACATTTAAATAAAACTCCTTTAGTTTTTAGAAGAAAGAACGTTTAGTTAGGATAACTATTTGCTTATTTTACTGGGTAACCCAAGAAAAACATGTGCATAATGAGCATTTTGTTGTCGGTGAATACAATAATCAAACATACTACTTTGAAATAAGGTCATTATCAGTGCGAGGTGCTAAGTGGCCGTTTTTTTAGTCTGCAACATAAGAAAATTATCCCATTAAACATAGTTTTATATGCTACGAAAATGGTTATAAAATAAAAAAATACACATTATTAAATGAGATCAAAATTTGTTTCAAGAATTTTTATTTACGAGTTATCGAGACGTTTTTTTTTTTGTTCAATGTTTGAAATAAGTTCTAGAATTATATAACACAGAGGCAAAGTGAATATTCAATGGTGTCAAAAGTAATGGTGGAGGTTGTCAACAAAATAACCACTACTATGTCACCTACGTTCCCGCCTTAAAAACTGTGTACGAAATGTGTGCTCTCAGATTAAATAGGAGTATTTAATTTTCATGAAATATAAAGGTAACGTCGGCCCTAGCATGATAGTAAATGCTTTTAACGGTTGTAGCAACAATATTCTGTGGAAATAATAGTCCTACCAACGAATACCCACCTACCACCCGCCCAGTTCGTCACGCACCAATCTTGCAATCTTACTCTTATTGTCCTGCCACCGTCTCAAGTAATTTTCTCTGGTCCAATGTTCGCACTTGTGGCGAACCTACTATAAAACAATCCATCACAGAACGTGTTAAAAGAAAGGACACAGACCACCAACCTTCAAAATTGTCTTGTAACTTTTGGCTACCGTTTTGCTTACAATTAAACGGATGTGGATTCCGATCCTGCAGTGTTCCTTGAATTGTCTCAACCCAAATTGTATGTATTTTGGGTGAGTCATGAAGAAAGAATGGTAGCAGCCTTTGTATGAGAATTGAACGATATTCGACATGGCATTAGTTTGTTGCTGAATATAAAGTAGTATTAGTCATTGACACGATTGTGCCTTAATAGTTCACAAGTCTATAATAACATTCGATTAAGATTCTCTATAGGTAGTTTTAGTTCGATCTTTTAGAATCCAAAAGAAAATTTAATGACTTATACTCGTACTCCACCTCAAGAATATCATGTAGGTATACATAATCTTTTCCAAACTAAGTTCTTACGCACTGTGGCTTTTCATTGTAAAAGTTGTCGCGATGTTTTAAATTAATATTTAATTAATATTTATAATATTTTACTCAAATATTATAAATTAAACCGGCAAAGATATTTTTACTGTTGCATAGGTAAGTCTCTGACCACAATCTCACCTGATGGTAAGCGATGATGTGGTCGAAGGTGCTAACAGGCTTAACCTAGAATTACTGGCTCTCAAGGACAGCTGCCGGAACACACCGTTAAATGCTTGGCGACAGATTTTCTACTTGAGGTGGTCGCTAGCCAGGCGGGCAATCGCAAAATGCTGTTCCAGTGCAGTATCCAAGTGAAGCTCAAGCCCGCTGCGATATTCGAACCATGGACTTGCTGCGCGGCAGTCCATAGCCAATGCCACTAAGTCACTTCATCACTGCTACAAAGCAACTGTAAAAAATCAATAATTTTATATTTGAATCAGAAGAATTATGGTATTTCGTGCTGATTTTAGTAAGTTTGCTAACTCTATAAATTAACTAGATTATAGCCAACTTAAAAAAAAATACTATTTTCTTTCCATATTGTAAGCTTATGAAAAATCAGATGTACCGAGCAAAAGCAAATATATTGTTTATGTAATTATAGTGATCCTAATAAAGTTAGCCTAAATAATATCGCAGGATGGAAAGCTAATTTTGCACATTACGGAGTATTGGCTATTCAGGGCGCGTTAGTTAACGCTCCGATAATGCGTACATTGCTAATTTATCGATACCGATATCAATCTAGACATGATTACTCATTTGGGTATAAGTATAGGGACTTTCCTGTATATAACTTAAGCTACTATTGTAGTGATTGCAGTTTTAGATAATGTTACAATTTAGGACAAAGTAACAAACACAGTTTTGTACTTATAAAGGTTTGGGTAGTAATATTGAGGTGATTTCTGGGTTGGTGGGATTCCTAGGATCTCCCATATTTCGAGTCGAAACTACAAAGATGCCCCTGTGGGGACCGTGGTGTGCCGCTTTCGAGTAGCACTTCCATATCTTTCTATAGGAATCATAAAAGACGACGAAAGGAAAAATATCAGAAGGTGGGCAGCAACACTTTCTGAAAACTGCCATCTTACAATGAAATCCCCACGAAGCCTGCTAAGCGTGGGGATTATGGCAAAGCCTCCCCTCCTAACATGGTACGCCTTTGTTCAACTCTAGAAAATATGGCTGTGGTGGTGATGACTCCGAAATTGAATAGAAATTCAAGCTTGACTCATGAAAAAAAATATGTTGTAATATATAAGCAACGATTATAGAACAAAAAGAATGAAACTGCTGCTTAGCGATTTTTAATCGACTTCAACAAAACGAGGAGGTTCTCAATTCGTCTGTTTTTTTTGTTTGTTCCCTTAAAACTCTTGTGGAGTAGAGTATATGAATTAATGTTTAATATTTTTTCAATTTTAAATTTCTTGCATGTCTTGTGATTCCATTTAAATTTGATTGAGATCTGACCAGTAGCATTTGAGTTATTCCTAATAGTATTTGATTTTACGTTTGAAGTCGTTTTTTTTTATCCGTATTCAACTCAATAAAATTGCAATGTTTTTAGTAATCTTGCTTTTTATCTTATATTGACTAGTAAATGTTAACTCTCTACTTCATCACGAAAAGACTTATTTTGAAGCATGTCATTTTCAATATTAATATGACAAATTTCTTTGAATTCTTATCAGAGCATTGTTCAAACCAGTTTCTAACAAAATCAAAAAGCAAATCCAACGCATGTAGCGCTCACCCACATTTGAAACGATAAACATAGCAACTGCTACCCAACCTGGGGCAGTAGCCATGTACTAGGCATATAAACTGGCCTCGTAAAATCTTATGCACTAAACGTAACACAAATCTAGCTGTAATTACATACGGTCACGGTTGTATAGGTTTTAATTAATCGCTGAATTACACACGTATTTTATGTTAGGCCATCGACTTGCTCTTGTCGTCGTTGTACTGTTACTGGTTTATGGCTGTTCGGTTCCATTGTATCATCCGATACGAATTTATCAAGGTGGTTGTTGTACTCTTGATAAAAACTGTACAAAATAATCGAACAGGTTTTGAAAATTTTGACTTAACTGATCTGTAGTTCAATATGATACATCATATAAATTTTTTTAAGAAAAAATATTTTCCAGTATTTTTCCAGTAGTCAAATCAATATAATAGAAAATGTAAGTTCATTGTTATAAAATTTATTTTCATATTAGTTTTAAAAATATAAACAACTGTTAAAATTTTCTACAGCAGAGACAATACCTGCTTCAAAAATAGAAGTAGCTTTTTGGGTAAAAGATTATAATTACTCTGTATCAAAGTTCTGAAACTTAACATTAACGAGTAGTATAGTATAAAATACCGTTTGTAAATATGAAATGCAATTTACAGTGTGCAAGTTTCTGATCCATTCGACCATTGCAATTTCTTAAATCATGTAAGACATGCAATACATTTTTTTTTTTAAATATTATTCAATTCATGGTGGAGTAATCAATTTTATAATAAAGTTTGTAAATACTCCTGAGACATGTTAACAAAATAATACATAAAAGTATATCATATATTTAGTATTAGGATTTCGAGCGAGATATATTATTATGTTATGTTGTCTTAGATTTTCGCGATTAAAGTTGTTTAATTACTATATTATTATGTTTCTGGGGACACTACCATCTTTTTGAAACACAAATTGAGCTGCTCAACAACAATGTTTCCATGCAGTCCGTGGGGTGCCGGGCTAGAATGTCACTCCCCTTCCATCTCCACCCGTGAGTGTCGTTAGAGGATTGGAGAAACCAGAAGGTGGCCGTAGCGCTTTCTGAGGAACTGATATCTCACACTGCGATTCCCAAGACGCCTGCCAAGCGTGGGGAACGCCCTCATATTGCGAGAGGCTATATTCAGCAGTGGACTGTCCGGCTGATACATTACAGTACAGTTCTAAAATGAATCCTATAAAGCAAGTGGAATTTAAGACGCAGCAGTTTAATAACGATTAGATATCATTAATAAATTAACCTTTTATAATTATTTAGTAACCATAGATTTTGAATGTATATTTGCAAAGATCACACGAAGTTGGAGGATTTGTACTAATACTTAAAACTAGTTTTGGTAAAGACTTGATTTTTATCATGTAATTAATAAACCGCCTTTGAAGTTAGTTATTAAATTTGTAAATCATTTATTATAATGATAATGGAAACGTGTTAACTGTCCACTCATCAATACCGTAGATCTGGGAGCATTTAGTACCTGTCGAAGTTAGTTACGTTCAATGTCAATGACAGCTTCATTCTCTCGTTGTACAACTGGTCAAAGTACCTAACCTACTGTGTAGCACTCGTATCCAGCAAAGGTAGAGCTTTGATCATACTTGTACAAAGAGTTGGAGTAAAATAGATAAAAATTATGTGAAGAAATGGAATAACATTGTAATTTTTGCATGAACGTCTTCTAAGCAAATAACCTTACACAATTTCAATGAAAGTCCGCCAGTCCCCTTAAGACGATTAAACGATAGGATCAAAGGGATAAATTTGCACTAAGACTAACTCACTACGATAGAGCGTGTGTATAGTAGGAGCATGTATATGAGGACAGATGGTCGTGGATTCGAATCCCATTCGTAGTTAATTTTTCTCCTTTCGTTGTAATTTTGTAAGTGCATTGATATATATTATTTTATTTTTCCAGACACAAAGAAAACTATACATAATTATTATATTCTACCGTGACAGATATTCCATACGACCAGTTTTTAGAGTTTCAGAGATGTGGAAATCACCTAAATCACACCATCAGCCGGAAGACGTTCACCATTGAACAAATGCCTCCCAAATTATAGGACGAGTTTGCTATAATCCCCACGCTTGGCAGGCGACTGGAGGATCGCAGTTCACAATCAGCATCAAGGCAGCTCCTTTAAAAAGGCGCTGCTACCTACCTGCATTTATATTTCCCCATCGTCACCTCTTACAACTCCAACAGGTAAATAGGAGGAAATTTATACGAAGTCATCTGTTTCGTTGTTTCACTTGCCTCCTAGTCCTAAGAAATGATTCAGTGCTTAAGAAGCAGGGAGTGTGAGCGCAGGTAAAACAATATTACTTAAGCTATAGAATTTGAGATCCCTTGTACTCAAGGAAGTTACCATGAATACGGCAGTTATTTCCGCCTGCTTACCCCGAGACGTATCCATCGATACGTTTACCGGTCCACGATTACAAAATCGATTACTAAATACAGATAGAGAAAGAATTTATACATCTTTGTCGTTAAATTGCAGTAAAATAAGATACAGTTACAGATTAAGCTGTCGAAGGTATGGTTAAATGATTTTATGACCTCGTACGTTGTTGTGAATTGGTTCGGTTCGACGTTTTATGTTAGCTACAACGGAACATAGGCTGTGACATAGGTGAAGACAAGTTGTAAAAGTAGGAAAATTTACATTTGAAAATAAAATTGGTAACTGATCATCGCATACCCAAATTGGAATGGAGGTGTTGAAGATTTTATTAAGAAACTATATTGAAAATTGGATATTCTTGTATTTATGATTGCTTAAGTAATAATTGTATTAGTATTTAAATTTCTATAATTAAATTTTTTCTTAAGTTTTTTAATAATGTGATTGATAGATTTTCAAGGAGGTATTCTTATACTAAGAAATACATTGCTAAATAATATGATTCTAAGTATAAGATTCTCATTACACTTACCTATGTATTACTATATTTCAGTTTTAAGGATAAAGTTTTATGTAAAGAGGCTTTAAGTTGTGACTAGATGCTGTCAAGTGCTGAAATTTTGTCACTATGAGGAAATGAAAAAAAAAAATACTAGGAGTGAAAGAAATGCAGCGATGGTGAAATCGCGATCAGTTTTAGTAAAATCCGAAAGTAAGCCTAATAACACAAAATTTATAATGTAAATCGAAAAGGTAATTTTTTTTTGTCCCTCTTGATAAGGTTTTGCGATTTTGTTAATATATTTTCAATTCATATGGAAATAATTAAGATATTTACGTTACAAGCGTATTTGGTGTTAGAGTCAACTTTGCGATTTGATTTTATTGAGAAAATTTTAAGGAAACGTGTTTTGGACTTTTCTTGGCCTTAGATAATGTGATGAAGATTTAAATATCACTTTCTTACTGCTTACAAACTAAATACATTTTTCTAAAAATTTGTTCAAGTAAAACTATTTTTTTTACTTAACATTTGAGTCTAGGGCGCTCTTGTGAAAATAACTAAAAAACGATACAGCACAACGAGCCAGTAATTCTAGATTTGCCTGAACAACATCTTCAACTGAATCATCACTTATCATCAGGTGAGATAGTGGTCAAAGTATAATTTTTAAGTTATAAAATAAATAAAAAAATGGTTATTTATTTAATTACATGTAATTACTATTAGCTTTTAGTGTTAGCCTTTAAGAGATTAAACATTAAGCAGTGTACTGTAATTGACACTAGCGGACACCCATCTAATTATTGTCTGATGAAACAAATACAATTCGACAAAGAGGTCGCCCGAAGAATCCAACTCGGATGGGCAGCGTTCGGGAAGTTACGCGACATCATCTCGTCTAAGATCCCGCAGAGCCTGAAGACCAAAGTCTTCAATCAGGGTGTGTTGCCAGTGATGACTTATGGCACTGAGACGTGGTCCCTAACTGTGGCCCTTATGGACAAGCTCAGAGTCGCTCAACGAGCTATGGAGAGAGCTATGCTCGGAGTTTCTTTGCGCGATAAACCGGAACGTGGATATTCGCCAAAGAACCAAAGTCACCGACATAGCTCTCAGAATTAGCAAGTTGAAGTGGCGATGGGCGGGCCACATTGCTCGACGAACTGATAACCGATGGGGAAGAAAGGTTCTCGAGTGGTTACCACACTACACCGGAAGACGTAGAGTTGGTAGGCCCCCCACCAGGTGGACTGACGACATCGTAAAAGTCGCGGGTAGCCAGTGGTTACAAGTGGCTAATAGCCGTTCTTTGTGGCGTTATATGGGGGAGGCCTTTGTTCAACAGTAGACGTCTTCCGGCTGATGATGATGATGATGATGAAACAAATATGAGTTATTCACGCATACTTATGTACTAGTTTCGTTATGAGTTCAATGGTTCACGATCTTAATTGCCTTCTGAGACACGATACCATTCTACCTCAATCCATCTCATCTTAATGTAAATGTGATAGGAAATATATGTAAATTGACATTATAACATTACACATATAGCATTTATTGTATTATAAATATGAGCGGCGCATACCATAGCAGTTATTTACTACCATTATGTTTATTATATTCAATAATCTTTTGTTGTGTCGTGGAAAGTTTTTCTCTTGAATTATTTGTTAGTTATTCAACGTCGGGTACTTTGTCATAATAATTCAAATGGTCGTAAATACTTGTAATTGAAACAGGTGGCAGTAAGTCAGTTTTATTGTGAGATGGAGATATTAGATTAAATAATGCTTAAGGTTTTCCATTTGGAAGTTGCCGAAAACTTTTTTTTTTGGGGAATGTTGCGACGAGCTTCTTGACCTTATTCCTGCGTTTATTTTACCACCGCACATCTCGACACCGTCAGAAGACCCACCACGACATCCAGCAAATATGGCCATCACAAGCTGTTTACTTTGGTCGCTCCTTTCTTCCGCGTACTTGTGGGATGTGGAACGACCTTCCTCCGGTGGTCTTTCTACGAAGCTACGACATGGACCGTTTCAAAAAGGGCATCTATAAATTCCTCTCTAGGCAGGCAACGCATCGGCAGCGCAGCTTGTGTTGCAGATGTCCATAGGCAGCATTTACCGTATACCATCAGGTGGGCTGTCTGTTTGTTCGTCACTCGAAATATAAAAATAATAATACAACAAATCATACATAGTAACTTTACAGGCGGTATGCCCTTTTAACAAAATACTACGAACCATATACCTACAACACTACAGCTACTACAATAAAAGCATTTGGACAACCTATAAGTCAGTGCAGACTCTCAGGCAGTAGCTTTACATACATACATTTCCATGAGTTCTTGATCATCGTGTAAAAACTTTTTTTTATGCCTGATAGGTTAGCCTTTGACCACTACCTCACCTGATGGTAAGTGATGATGTGGTCGAAGTTGTTGTTCAGGCTAACCTAGAAGTACTGGCTCTCAAGGACAGCTGCCGGAACACACCGTTAGGTGCTTGGGGACAGATTTTCTACTTGAGGGTGGGAGCTAGCCAGGTGGGCATTCTCAAAATGCCCTACCACCATGCTGTAACGACTGCCATCCTAAGACAACAACCGGGACCGACGGCTTAACGTGCCCTCTGAGGCACGGAAATGCTCAGTAGTAATGTCACAAGCGGTCACCCATTCGACTCATGACCGCGCGCGACGTTGCTTAACTTTGCTGATCGGTTGAGAACAGCTAAGTAAACTTCGCTACGAGCGCTTCAAATTCACATTAAACACACAGAACCAATTAGTACCCATCTTGAAGGTTTTCAACCTGCTATCGCAGTTGCATCACGCCTGTTAAAGGTATCTTCTATCACCCTGTGGTGATAGAAGATAGCCTTCAAAAATACTAAATCATATGTAACATACATATCTATTATGTAGTTTCGAAAATATAAAAAAAAACAGCCCAGTGTGAGTTGGATTCGTACACCGAGGGTTCCATACACTTTTAATTTTTTTAAGATCCTTGTCGGGCTTCCGAGTCACACTTGGCCTAAGTTTAATTATGCAGTAGATAATGGAATTAAATCATATTATCAAGTTTGACGATTTTATGTCTGTATTACTGTTTTAACGATAGCTAAAGAACTAAAAAACATTGGAAAATACACGTTTCTTGTAGGGGATTAGTTTTTATTTTTGACTTTTTATTATTTGTTGGGCAGTCAACCATACTATTCAAATAATCTAAGAAAATTTCAACTAGCAGTCTACTTCAGTTCCAAAGAAGATTTTTTTCCTTCCCTTTAAGGTTGTACAGACGCACGGGCGGCGGTCAGTAATACGTAACCGTAAAAAGTATACATAAACATTGTATATCAACAAGTATTTCTCAAATGGAAAGTTTAGATGGACCTTGTAGTCAGATACAAGTAACGATTAAATAATTCGTTTGTATTCTAGGAAATTCTTAATCAAAGGGTCTTGACCTCGACAACAGTAAGTAGTAATTACGAATACAAACGATTGGTACTTAGATTATTGTACGCAAGTGCACTTGTAAACATTTGCATTTAAAGCGATAATAATAATGATACCTAGAAATGTAACGGTCATATACACGAGAAACATTATATTTATCGAGATATATCAAACACTTTGCAGTAATTGTAATTGTAGTAATTATTGCCGCCGCGGGCTTGAGCTTCTCCGCATGGTTTGGCATTTTGCGATTGCCCGCCTGGCTAGCTACCACCCTCAAGTATAAAATCTGTCGCCAAGCACCTAACGGTGTGTTCCAGTAGCAGTCCTTGAGAGCCAGTGAAATTACAGGCAAATGAGACTTAACAAGTATGTCTCAAGGTGATGGGCGCAGTGCAGTTCGTCACTTGTGATGAAATTTATCTGTTATAGGCAGAGGATACATCTCTGTCAAATTAAATGTTCCTCTATCCGAGACTTGTAATAACCAACACAACGTTTCCCTATTGTTATAATATTATAGATATTGTTATTAATTATATTAAAATGTACTATATTATAACTTAATAACTTCAATTAAGACTACAATACCAAATGGGTAATCTCTCACATCATATAATTATTACTAACGTCAGATAACCTCGTAAACTATTAAGAAAAAAAAGTAATTATGAATAATACGAAGGAAAAAATAATAACAATGAGGTCAAACGCGCCATCCATAGCATAGTCTATAAATGTGGAGTCAATAATGATTTCATACGTTTATAAGACATCATTTGTTTATTTGTAAACCAAACAATGTTACCGTTAACAAATTATTTTTATGTGTGCAAACTGCAAACAAGCTTAATCATTTGACCAAAATCTGTGACCAAAATCTAATGTTAATTTATTGTGTACATTGGCAACCCTAATTAAGTTGACGTCGTTGTTATCTGCTTGAATGTAATGTAACCAGATTCTTTAGTTACGTAAAACACCTACGCAAAATTAGTTAACAGCGTAACGTGAACGAGAAATCATGTTTATCTTAACTTAATTTTACTTAGCATCTTATAAAAATTGATTGATCATTTTTCAATAGAACAAAAGTTCAAGGTTCAGGTAATGTGTGGTGTCACCTAAAAATAAACAATATCTGAGAAAGGAATTTCACATCTCAGCGAAGGGGAAAATTCTACCTTGAATATTCGGAAAGTTCAACGAAATGTCACGGATAAAAATATATTAGAATTCTTGTGAGTATCGATAATTATATATGTGCTTTTATCTTAATTAGAAGTCGTCTCTTAATTTTCACTTGAGGTGCTATATGAAAGTTAAGTATCGTAACTTTGTTTTCTTTTTTTAGGATGAAAAAAAAAGAATATATTTATTACTAGCTGTACCTGCAACTTCGTTCGAGATTGCCATGCAGACTAACTATTCACATTTGACCACTGTTTCTCATCAACGCTGTGATCTGCAGTGGAGCACTCTTAGTAAAACATAACTCAAAAAGGAGCTTTTTACTCCGTATTTGAAAACTCCCAGGTTCTATTCTATAGAAGACAAACGGTAACTCAGAGAGTTCCTTCGCGTCTTTGGAATTTCGATTATAAACGACGTCTTTTCGCCAATGATCTCCTAAAAAATACAGTTTTGGCATCAGTATCAGCTACAGAATGCACTCAAATATTTTATTCAAAATATCTTCAATGTACAGAATTGGACCTGTTAATTCTTCAATTTAGTATAAGAATAGATTTTGGGAGGTGTACAATACTTTCTGCGAGTTCGTCCGGCGAAGTACTGCCACCATTCCTATTTCTAGCGGTTTGTAGGATATGGGTGGCATTGAAATTACAGGCACATGAGACTTAACATCTTTTTGTCTAAGGGTAATGGACGCGCCAATTGTGATGAACTGCATCTGAGGCAGAGGTTACCGCTTAACACCAAGTAGGCCTAGTGATTGTTCCATCACAATAGCATAAAAAAATATACATTTAATCAAAGTATTGCCCTCGTAGTCCATACATTTCTGCCATATACTAGAAAACGTTACAGCTGGCGCTGCGGCTACTTTTTCAGAGCAAATCTAGCGGTCAAAGTATGCTATATTAATCTCAGTAATGATAAGATAATTGGGCAGTTTGTTGTAGAGGCTGTGGGTCTGAACGAGAAATTAACGTATTTTACAAAGCTTATCGGACTTCCATGCAACGCAGGAGCACAATTTTGAACATATTTGGCATATAAGTATTATATTAATATCAATCATTTAGCCCAGAAGCATTGGTCACAGTGCTGGCCCAATTGCCAATTGGTATGGGCTAGACTATTCGGAATGTCCATAGACCAGCTACGGCAATTAGTTTGCCCAATATGATTCTTATTAGTAGCTTTACGATTGTTGTTGATTGAAACTGCAGGAAAAGACGTCGATACATGTACTCAAAACACTTTACTAGGTAAACTTTACTGTCGAATACAATATTTCTAAGCATTTATTATACTGTAATAGCTTATCACTTAACAGAACTCCAATGAGTAATATCGGAGCTCCTATTGAACAACACTTAATATCAGACAAAAAACGTAAACATCTTACAAGCTACTACAGATAATTATGACAAGAATGCTAACCTCATATTTCCAATTCAAAACGTTTTAATAACATTGTAGTTTGTTTTGTACGTGGTATCCCTCCATTCGACATTGTGGACGTTTTAATTAAGTAAATTGCTTTATCTACTAGAGACAATGGTGATGGGGAGGGAATTTTATTAACACGTATGATCCCTATCTGTGTCAAACCATACGGGTGGGCAAGTTTACTTAACGAATGGAATTGATTTGTTTGATTTCAGAGGGTTTGCTCTAGTTTAAGTAAAGTATTGCTGTGCACTCTGCGGGCAGGATTAATGACTTCATTGGAAACAAGTAAAATACCCGACTGCAAATGACTTATTTTCGTTAAACTTTTTAATGTTCCATTGAACAAAAATCTGCAAGTTTTATAAATTTGTGGAATCGTGTTTTAAAGCCAACATAAAAAAAACTCACAAACATACTCGTACCTACATACATTCACGAACCCTAAAAACATAACTCTCCTTTTTGTCGGCAGTCGTGTTAAAAAGAAGGATCTACAATTTAGACAATTACCTTGCGCTCAGATTTCTTGTGTAGCCGGAGGCATGGACTTCCACATAAGCATATAGCACAAACACATGTACAAACTGTGAGTGCTTAAAAATCATATTAAGAAACTTATAAAATTCGAGTATATATACTGCGCATATATCCAAAACCCAAGAACAATTACTTTGCAAATCTCTAAAATATGTATTCTAGCCGGATTAGTTAGTAGCTGGGACCCCAACCTTAGCAAGAATATCCACTACCAATACCAACTATGTTGTAGTAATGTTTGGTAGTAATATAGTGATTACCTCACAGGTTGAAGACAACCCCTTATTATACTAATTTAGCTTATTAGTAAATAAAATAAGATACATCTCCATTTTCAATCGGTCCTAAAATTACATAGATAAACTTGTGTATACTGTAATACTACTGTAAATCCGGTGAGGAGCCGCGCCAGAATGTCACACCCCCGTCTTTACCCGTGTGTAGTAAGAGGCGACAAGGTGTAACACACAAAAAGGAGGGCAACATCACTTTCTGAGGAACTGATGAACTCACACGGGGATTATGCCAAAACCCCCCAAATAGGGGGAGGCTGTGTTCAGCAGTAGCTCCGGCTGATACAATTATCAGTATACTGTACCAGCTGGATTTTCCACTGCTGAACACCAGAAGATGTAGAGTTGGTAGGCCCCCCATTAGGTGGACTGGCGACATCGTTAAAGTCGCGTGTAGCCAATATTTACAAGCGGCTAATGGTTGTTATTTCTGGCGTTCTATAGGGGAGGGCATTGTTCAACAATAGACGTCTTCCGGCTAATGATGATGATGTTGAACACATGCTCTCCTATTTAGGGGAGGTTTGCCATAATCCCCACGTTTGGCAGGCGTCTTGGGGTTCGAATCGGGAACTTGTGCATAGGTACTTTTTTACATCAATTTAATTCCAACGTTTCAATGACTTCGTAGTTAATGTTAGGAGCACCACAGATACTCGTTTGTTTTTGAAACCGGATGACATAATAACATTAAAAGTGGTTCAAATTTTGACGTTATCTTGAGCTAATTGCAATGGCCCTACATTCGCTCCAATCCCTGAAGTCAGTAAGTACTCTATACAGGGACCTAACAGCGTGTTCCGTTTCCGTTTAATTATTTTAATGTTATCAATTGACATGATTGACAAGTCGTTCATTTGCAGGACTGCTGGAGTCACGCTTGCCTGTGCTGTGCAGAGCAATGCATTACCCATTGCACTGCACTACTCTCATCATCAGAATGTACAGCCAGAACGCCAACCAACGCTTTACCTATTAAGGGGGTTTTCCATAATTCCCACGCTTGTCAGGCGTCTTTGGGATCGCAGTGTCATATGGTAGTTGTTCAGAAAGTGCTGTTGCCCACCTTAGAGTATTTAATCATTTATCGCCACTTACGACTTCCATTGAATAATATGTAAGGTACAAGTCTAGTCCCGCACCCCACGAACTGAAGCTCACATATTTTTTTTAGTTTTAATACCTTTAAAATAACTTTGCTCTTTACTCATTCTTCCAAGAAGAACTACCTAGTCTGATCTCATCTGTCCACTATTTTATATACAGTAGATCGGTTATTTGCATATGTAATCCTTGGAGGCAGAATAACTGACACTGCGGTGGTATACTCGTAAAAAGATCAGTTCAAGAGGTAGAGACTTACCTTTTTGGTCATCAATCATATAATTTTGTTAGTTAAAATTTTTAATTGAAAATGCCTGCTCTAGTTGGCCCTACACGGAAAAAAATGGGTCCTGACAAAGTGTCAATCCAAAAATAATATTATTCTCGGGAGTATTGTTTAATCTCAAGTATATATTTACTTAAAATAAAAATATTTTCTTGAGTGAAGTAAGGTCATTTTCTTCAAGATAAATAATATTAAACTCACCATATATTTTTACATCAAGAGCTACTGTAATGGAAACATCGACTTATATACTCGTGCTTTAGATTATAGGCCGGATATTAGGGTAACATTTTTGACCAATTGTCCAGGAACTATATTTAATAATTTTATTTTTGCAATAACGCATGCTCTACGGATTACATTACAAAATTACAAATTTAGGAGAGGATACTTGTATTACAGATGTTTTATGTACCTAGTGTCACTTCACTGAGAAAAATTACTTCCGTCCTGCATCACAGTCATGTCATGTTAGCTCAGTCGGTCAGAGCATACCCTGGCTATATGGGTGGAAGACGCGGTTCGGATCCTGCACATGACTATAACTTTTCCTCTCCTAAATTTGTAATTTTGTAACTAAATTTAACATTAAATTTACCTCACCTTGGCTTACGAACTAGATTCATGAATATTTTCTCATACATTTAAAATTGCAAGTCTTAGGAATAATAATAATTTATCAGTGAAAACTATTACACGATTGCCCAAAAAGTTGCAGTTAATTGTATGAATGTTAGTGAATTTCTTTATACACCATAACTTGTAAACGGCTAAACCGATTTTAATGTATGAGATATCGTTACTTTTTATTGGTCCTTACATATGAAATTGGCGTTTTTCGTACTGGCCACTTTAATCACGAATTTCTCCTCTTTGGTAAGGAATTCCAAATTCAAATTTGTACAGCTATAGACTCATGTATTTGTGCTTCGTTGATCGTCATTCATTTGTTTTTTTTCTTCTGTTTTTTTCTGTTTGCGTCACTCATTTTACAAAATGGAAAACCTTAAATATCGCATTATTTACGAGTACGAGTTCCGCCGTGGCACTAGTGCTGCGGAAACAACTCGAAGGGTGAATGATGTGTATGGCGGTCGTGTTGCAAAAGAAAACACAGTTCGTTTTTGGTTCCAACGTTTTCGTTCTGGAAATTTCGACCTGCAGAACAAGCCCCGTGGACGGCCTGAGACTCAAGTTGATAATGAAGAGTTGAAGGCTATTGTGGAAGCGGATCCATCGCAAACCACGTCCGAGTTAGCTGTAGGCTGCGATGTTAGTGATAAAACTGTTTTAATTCACTTGAAGCAAATTGGGAAGATTAAAAAGCTTGAAAGGTGGGTACCTCACGAATTGACTGAAACAAACCGGCAAACGCGCGTCGACTGCTGCGTTACATTACTAAACCGGCACAATAATGAAGGTATTTTAAACCGAATCATTACCTGTGATGAAAAATGGGTTCTTTACGATAATCGGAAGCGCTCAGCGCAATGGTTAGATCCTGGCCAGCCAGCCAAATCCTGCCCCAAGCGAAAATTAACCCCAAAAAAGTTACTTGTAAGCGTTTGGTGGACTAGTGCCGGTATTGTTCATTACAGTTTTTTCAAATCTGGCCAGACTATTACGGCTGATGTCTATTGTCAGGAATTGCAAACCATGATGGAAAAGCTAGCGGCTAAACAACCTAGGCTGGTCAATCGCTCCACGCCACTGCTGCTTCACGACAACGCTAGACCACACACTGCGCAACAGACGGCTACTAAATTAGAAGAGCTTCAATTGGAAAGTCTAAGACATCCTCCGTACTCCCCGGACCTTGCTCCAACAGATTACCATTTTTTTCGAAATTTGAATAACTTCTTGCAAGGGAAAAAATTCAACTCCGATGGGGCAGTCCAAATCGCCTTCAAAGATTTTATTGATTCCCGTCCGACTGGTTTTTTTAGTAAAGGGATCAATGAACTACCTATGAGATGGCAAAAGTGCATAGAAAATAATGGTTCATACTTTGATTAATTAAATATATTATATTAAAAAATATTCGACTTTTTGTTCCTCCCATACAAAACGCCAATTTCATATGTAAGGACCGCGTGATCAAAATGCTGGCACATATTTGGCTCAAAGAATAAGCATTGCAATTCAACGGGGCAATGCTGCCAGCATGCTGGGCACGCTGCCAACTGATAGTGGGCTAGAGCATTTGGACTCCCTATGAGTCCAAATGCTTTTACTGTAGTAGCTGTAGTATTGTAGTAGCTGTAATGTTGTATATAGTTTGTAGTATTTGTTTAATAAAGGACCTAATATATTATTCGTCTTTTTGATAGAGTAAGTGATTGTGTACATAAAAAAAATACCTCATGGGTTTGATGCCATATTGAGAGTAAAAAAAATGTTCTTTCAAACCCCTCGAGTTGGGTATCAAAATGAAGGGATTTAAAAAATATATAGAAATACCTTGCAGTTTGAGTTTCAATGGAACGATAAAACATTTAATGAAAATAAATGTTTATTTAAATTTTTCATTTATTTATACTTATTATATTTTATTACAATCTACAAATGTTAAAGTATTAACATTTGTAGATTGTAATAAAATATAATAGGTATAAATAAATTAAAAATTTAATATGATATTATAGCCCTGCGGGTGTATAGACTCACATAAGTGGAAAAAGAGTTCTGTTAGACTTTCTAAATCTACCGTTTATCTTTTAAGAACTGATAAGGATAATTGATCAAGCCTTACTAGCACTTAATTTCATTATTGTTATCTGCCATCGGCCTGGTTGGTAACACAGCTCATTATTTTCAATTCCTGTAATTAATAAGAGCCACTTGTTGCCTTTTCACTTGTTAATTACACTTAATAAGTACCTAACGTTAGCGTAGGGTCGACTTCAGCTTGTTAAAGTAATTATTTCTCGAAACCTAAACAACCGTGTTTTCCGTGTGTATTTTTCTTGTTATGAGTATAAGTTACACACAGTAGAAATATATATTCGAATTGCATCAAGATAAATGTTTTATATTATTTGTATAAGTAGCCACTTTAGTTGGTACGGTTCCATATTTTATAAGAAGACGTAACCTAGGTTAAGCTTCGGCTCGCACCGCCTGTACTTTTTTTATAGCTGATAGCTAGCTTTTGACCCCCAACCTCACCTAATGGTAAGTGATGATGTGGTCGAAGATGTTGTTCAGGCTAACTTAAAATGAAGCGCTCGTAGCGAAGTTTACTAAGCTTTTCTCAACCGATCAGCACAGTAAAGCAAAGTCGCCCGTGGTTATGTGGTGGATGGGTGACCGCTAGTGACATTACTACTGAGCGTTTCCCTGCTTCGGAGGGCACGTTAAGCCGTCGGTCCTGGTTATTGTCTTGATGGCAGTCGTTATAGCATGGTGGTAGGGCATTTTGCGAATGCCCGCCTGGCTAGCTAGCACCCTCAAGTTGAAAATCTGTCACCAAGCACCTAACGGTGTGTTCCGGCAGCTGTCCTTGAGAGCCAGGACAGACCAGACCACATCATCACTTACCATCATGTGAGATAGAGGTCAAAGGCTAAACTATCAGACATAAAAAAAAAATTTAGCTCTCAAGCACGGCTGCCGGAACAGACCGTTACGTGCTTGGCGACAGATTTCTACTTGGGTAACTAGCCATACGGGCGTTCGCAAAATGTCTTACCACCATGAACGAATATATTCGAATGGCATCATAGATATAGCTTTAATATTACATGTTCAATCATATATTAGTATTAGCCACTTTCTTATGTAGGGTTCCATATCCCTAGGAACCCTATTTCTAAGCATTGTCCGTCTGTCCTATCGACTTTATATAGCTTGTTATTATATTTTCAACCAAAACGGGTAGAAGGTTGAAATTGTCACGGAATGTGTTATTATAGCGGATTGCGTAACATATAATAAATACTTAAAATTATTACAAAAACTGACTTCAAACAGAAAATATTCTAAAACAAAAATGCACAAAATAGCAAATAAACCAATCCATTGCATACTGTTTTTTTTTACATTAATGGATACTTTTTACTTTTTTTAATTTATGGATACATTGACAATATTCTCATTTTACTTGCTAAAATGAGAATATTGTCAATGTATCCAAAGCCAATTAATACGCATTATTAAGGAACAATCAGTTATTACTAGTCAGATCTCACTGAAATTTAAATGGGACAAAACACATTTGCTTTATTTCAATTCAGGGTCATATTATCTTTGGTATTAATTAGTTGTTGAAATGAGGAAATTACAAGGGTTTTTTTAGCAGGCCTAGATTTTAAGAAAAACAAATGCTTTTTGCATTAACCAGGAAGTAAAATAGGGAAATACACATACGTGGAGTACCAGGCTAATTCCTTCCTTCAAATAATAAGCAAACATTTCCTGAAAATAATACCACATGTAATAATCTTTTTTTTATTTCTGATAGGTGAGCCTTTGACCACAATCTCTCCTAAATGGTAAGTGATGATGTGGTCGAATGTGTTAACAGGCTTAACCTAGAATGACTAGCTCTCAAGGATAACTGCCGGAACACACCGTTAAGTGTTTGGCTACTTGAGGGTGGTGGCTAGCCAGGCGAGCATTCGCAAATTGCCCCTTCCACCATGCGGTGAAGCTGAAGCCCGCGGTGGGATTCGAACCATGGACCTGCTGCGCGGCAGTCCATAGCCAATGGCACTGAGCCATCACTGCTTCAAAATATATACAAATTCGTTTCATCTACATAATTATTTAGGCGTATATAATTTATTAGATTAGTTTCTAAAATATTTCCTTTAACTTTATTTCAATGGCGGTTTAAATACCACCGAAGTAGATAATTACAGCTTATTGGGAGTTTAACAAACATAAACATGCTGAACTTCTAATAGATATTTTGGCTTGTTGTTTGTGTAGGCATAAATTGAATAATTGGATAGCTTTATTCAAAAACAGTTATTATTAATGGAAATTTATGAATCTTAATTATGACCCGAATAGGTTAGCATTATTAACCCGTGAACGTAAATTAAATTTTTTAGTATAATTATATATTTTAGCGTTGCGTTAATTTATTGAATATATATTTATATCTCATCTATTCCCAAGTGCCGCAGCTGTGAGCTGAAAATCACGCATCTAAATAATGTTTGTTTTGACGTTTTCATTAACCATATCTCCACCATTTAGGAAATCCAAAAATGTAATCGACCGATAATTCTATATAATTCCAACCATCCCACAAAATATCATGAAAATCGATTGAGAAATACAACTTCAAGAGAAGTATAGCCAGACATCTAACCAACAGATATACGAGAGCCCAAGCTGAAACGGAAATGCTTCGGTATCTATAAATTTATTAAGGTTGCAGTCCTGTTTAAATAAGAAAAAATACCTTTATCTTTTATACATGCTGCTAACAAAATCGATTTCCAGTCGCCCTCAATACCACCATCGATAAGACTAGCAATTACCATATCATCGAGGTATATTCATAAATACTTTTTTCAGTTCAATGAGTGAACTTGGGTGAACTGGCCGCTCAGTTCTCCATACCAACGACGAAGGGTAATCATTCTCTTATTTAAGGATTTCGGTCCAAAACAAAGCATTATATCGATTGATCTCTGTATTATCAAGGCTTGTATTGTATAATTTTTAAATAAGATAATTAATTTGAGTGTTATTAGCCTCGAAACTTTTCATATAAAGCTTTCGATGATTATCTTTTTTTACGATCGATTATTATCGTCAAGATCGTTACGATACAAACCTAGATAATGACGAGATAAATCAATATAATGTTTATTTCTGGACCTATAATCTCAAATAAAGTACTGATAACCCTACGACGTTTGAATGGAGAAGTGACCGGCCAGTTCAACCTTAAAAACTACTGAACGGCTGTTGACGAAATTTAAATAGGACTACCTCTGAAGTTTGGCCTCCCAAACAAAATAAATCAATTCTTTAATCATAGGCGGAGTAATCGCGTCCTCATCATCATCCGGAAAACGTCCACAGTTGACCCCTACACAAAGAACGGCAATTAGCCGCTTATAACCTTGGAAATCGGCTACCCGCCTCTAAAATTGGCTACCCGCGACATTTACGATGTCATCATCATCATGTCCACCTAATAACAAACATAGAAAACAAAATTGAGAATCTTCTACTATATTGAAATTACATAATAAGTTCTGCGTAAAAACGTATTTTTAAAGCAATGATGGTCGAGCGGTAATAGCTATGGACTGCCATGCTGCAGGTCCCTGGTTCGATCCCCGCCGCCGGCTTGAGCTTCACCGGTTGGTGGAAGGGCACTTTCCGTTTGCCCGCCTGGCTAGCTACCACCTTCAAGTAGAAAATCTGTCGCCAAGCACCTAACAGAGTGTTCCAGAAATTACAGACACATGAGACTTAACAACTATGCCTCAAGATGATTGGCGCAGTGCAATTCGTGACTTGTGATGAAATGCATCTGTACTAGGCAGAGGTTAGTCTGCTTAACATCAGGTGAACCTCGAGCTTGTTCCGTCACAAAAAACTTTTTTTTTTTATTAAGTAGTCCTTACGAAAATGTAATGCTCAGATGTTTTAATTTATAATGCCTTGGCTTTCTTGTATACCTACAGTAGGTACTACAAAACGAAAGGGTAAACGATTCGTTGTACGATTTCCTTGATTCACCCTTTTGATATGTGGTCAGGAGTATGGCTTCAAAAATCATTAATGCTTGAACTGTGATATCACGAAATATATGTTAGTAAATATATTAATTTGTCCACACTTCATCCATACTTTTAGCTTTATTTAAATGAATCACGTACTAATAAAGTAGGTAGCAGCTAGTTTGCGTGTCGGAGAAACTCTGGTATAACCTTGGACATGCGTAAAAGTCATATTTTTATAAAATAATGAATACATATTGTAAAAAAGAACGCTCGTTCCAGTTTTCACAGGAGAGAAAAGGGAGTAGTATAGTTTTAAAGTTGAAGACCCACTGGGACAATGATTACATACAATGACTGTTGCGCATTGAGCATTGAACCACAAAGCAAAGTTTGCCCTATTGTATACATTGGTCTGAAGTATATACTTGAAGTGGGGTGCCGAGCAGCCCTTGGGGTGCCGGGCTGCCCTTGGGGTGACGGGCTAGAATGTCACCCTCCCCCATCTCTACCCGTGGGTGCCGTAAGAGGCGACTAAGAGTGACACACCACAAGGTGGGCAGCATCACTTTCTGAGGAAGTGATATCTCACACTGCGATCCCCAAGCCGCCTGCCAAGCGTGGGGATTATGGCAAATCCATCCATATTGGGGGAGGCTGTGTTTAGCAGTGGACTACCCTGCTGAGACAGTATACTACAGTAAGCCTGTTTTAAAGACATTATTACTTAATATCTGGTAAGATCGCGGTTGCAAATGAAATACTTATTAATCTGTAAGTATCAAAATGTATAATAGGATGATAGTTATAAAAGAAAAATAAAATTACTAACTAAAATTGTTTTCAATCAATTTAAAATGTTTCCTTTTTATTTAGACAAGAACAAATAACGTGAAAGTATATTGCCTGCAGGTTAATTCTATATTTTGATGCAATATGTGTTATCTGAATCGATCAGAATTATAATTCGCATAAACTTTATCTAAACTTTGACTCAATGTCAGAAGTCACTCAAACTCTAGCATATGATTATCTCAATTACATGTACATAGTGTTTGAATCACATTATATTATCGATCGTTAACATTAGATATAATTGTAAAATCTCCGTCTAAAACTGCGCAAGTGTGTTATTATAACGATTTAAACGAATAAAACAAACATAACAAGCTTGTAAATAAGGTTGAACTACAGAAGATTTAAAGTTCTTCAACTTAACGGTGTTGAAACATTGTTATCGTAACAGCTGCTTTTTGACCTTTGTCTTTTTACCTTCCAACGGCCAAAAGGGGTTAATATTATAAAATACTTACTTTGTTTTTATGAAGTCTTGTGGCATAGCACCATACTGGCGACCAAATGGCTGAAACAATTTAATCTTGAGTTTATTTACAAAACTGGCATTGACTTATTGGCAAATTTCGAGATATTCAGGGCATAGCCGGTGCACTGTAAGGTGGTACGGGCAGAATGGGACCAAGGTTCTTAGTCACTTTTGTTAAGGAACGCCACTCGTAGGTGCTTTGGTTATCGCGGGCAGTTGCCATGGAGGCCAGTCGAAGATGTGGAAAATACTCTCGAGTTAGGTAAGTTACTAACTACTGCTTACCGTAACCCAACTTGATGATTATGATAACTTAAGATTAAACCGAAATGTTTGTTAGCACAATGGAAATGGCAGTCGTTGTAGTGGTAGGGCCTTTTGCGAATGCCCTGCTCGCTACCACCCTCCAGTAGAAAATCTGTCGCCAAGCACCTATCGGTAGAGCCAGTAATTCTAGGCTAGCCTGAACAACATCTTCGACCACATCATCACTTGGCTTATTCCACTAAACCCCAAAAATCGTTCCACTTCAACCCCAAGACGATTTGTAGGTAAGATTAATGGGAAAGTCCAGTGGGTGGACGGGGCATCGCCCTAAAAATGCTGTAAATGTTTCCACTCAAACCCCAAGAATTAGAAGTAGAGTCAGTAAGTCAAATGTATATGAAAGCGATAATTGCACAACTAGAAAAAACTCACTTGCCGATGCGATGACGACGAAGCTGTGATTTTATATTTTTAGAAATAAGTTACTGTTAAGTAGTTCGGATCTGAAGCTGTGATTTTATATTTATAGAATTAATAGATTCAGGCGTTACTTTGCGGAAATCCATATTTAATAATAACAAATATTTTAAGAGATCACAGCTTCAGATTAGAATTTCTTAATAGTATACTAATTCTTTAAATAATAACAAATATAATATTTTATGAAAACATCAAATTAATATTTAAATAAAACACTTAAAAAATACAAAAATATATCTAATGACAATTCCACCTAATTAAATAATTTGAATTAGAAATTCTGATCTGAAGCTGTGATCTCTTATATTTTTAGCAATAAGTTAACTGTCAAGTTATTTTAATCTGAAGCTGTGATTTTGTCTTTGACCCATTTTATTTCTAGTGTATAGCATAGTTTTAACTTATATATTTATGGTGAATCGTTTTTATAGACCAATGATTATATGTGTCTTATAAGCCTCTAAAACTCATGTATTTAATTTATGCATCCTGAAATTTTGCTGTTGACTCTACCAAAACTGCTTTGGGGTTCAAGTGGAATTGAAGTATGAAAATATTTCTTAAATTAATTTTATACCTAAAATTGCTTTGGGGTTCAAGGTGGAATGAATGTATGGACCGCAGAGTTTTGAGAACAATGGCTTTGGGGTTGCATGGAATAAGCTCATCACTTACCATCAGATGGGATAGTGGTCGAAATGTTTGTTAGCACAATGGAAGTGGCAGTCGTTATAGTGGTACGTGGTCGGCTCGCTACCACCCTCCAGTAGAAAATCTGTCGCCAAGCACCTATCGGTAGTAATTCTAGGCTAGCCTGAATAACATCTTCGACCACATCATCACTTACCATCAGGTGGGATAGTGATCAAAGGCTAGTAATATATTAAAAAAATAACCATCAGTTTGATTCTGAACTTGTCCGTTAATGCCCTAGCAATACTGTTTATGACACAAGTGATCCATTATCACTATCAATGTTTTTATTTTTACAATCAAAATTATTGTTTCTCACAGTAATAAAAACCGGTCCGATGGTCACTTACATGGCACTCCATTGATTTTAATTGCAGCCATTTTATATAATTGCTTCATTGGAACTTTCTTTAGGCCTGTCGATTCTAATGTCCCTATAAAGATAATGTGTAAATCTTTTTTCTAATTTCATTCAACAATCATTTAACTAGCTTCCAATGTTTAATGAGTAGATATTTCTCTTTATGATTACGTGATTACGAAATGAGCGTCGTTAAGTATTAAAAAAACTTATTATTGGGAATGTTTTTAACGAGGTGTAAATGGTTAGGTAGTTTTGTAATAAGATTTGAATATACGAGTATTTACGTAATGTACTGTATCAGCCGTATTGTCCACTGCTGAATACAGCCTCTACCATTATGGGTGGGTTTGCCATAGTCCCCACGCTTGGCAGGCGTCTTGGGGATCGCAGTGTGAGACATAAGGTTTTGAAATAAAATTCTCGTGAGTTTCACACATATTTAAATATTATACATTAAACCGGCAAAAACACTCACGTTGAGAATCTGACATTCTCGAAACCCAGGTCCGACGTATTCGATTCTCAACGTGAGTGTTTTTGCCGGTTTAATGTATAATATTTAGAGATATAAGTTCCTCAGAAAGCGCTGCTGCGCACCTTCTTCGACCCTTAGTCACCTCTTACGATATTCACGGATAGAAATGGGGGGGTGACATTCTAGCCCGGCACCCCACGGACCCCGGCACCCTATGGACAATATATAGTTTTACTAGCCATCTTATCGAAGTAACAATCAGACATACTCATATTAACAACAATTGACATAGTAATACTTTTGGTGTAGAGACGTTGGGTCTTGGACCGGGAGCTCATCGTATTTTCTAAAACTTATCAGAGCGCTTGGTCGACCCGACGCGTCATAAAAATGCTGGCACCTATTTGGCTCAACGAATAAGCATTGCAATTCTTACGGGGCCATGCTGCCAGCATGCGCGCATTTGAACGTGAAGTGAGTCTGCAATGACTTGTAGGTTGTCTAAATGACTTTATTGTAGTAGCATGTGGTTCGTGGTATTTTGTATATAATGGCACACCACTGGTAAAAAAATACTTTTGTTAATTCGTAATTCTCAGCTTATACCTATTTTTTGAAGCAATGATGGCCGTTTGGTAATCCTATGGACTGCCATGCAGAAGGTATTTCTGCATTTGACCTTCTTTGTTATTACTGGCTGTCACGTACTTTTTGTTTATTCCCAATAGGTTAGCCTTTGACCACCATCTCACCTGATGGTAAGTGATGATGTGGTCGAAGATATAGTTCAGGCTAACCTAGAAGTACTGGCTCTCAAGGATAGCTGCTGGAACACACCGTTAGGTGCTTGGCGACAGATTTTCTACTTGAGGGTGGTAGCTAGCCAGGTGGGCATTCGTAAAACCTCTTCTACCATCATGCTACAACGACTGCCATCTTTAGACAACAACCGGGACCGATGGCTTAACGTGTCCTCCGAAACACGGAAGCGCTCAGCAGTAATGTCACTAGCGGTCACTCATCCAACTCATGACCGCGGACGACGTTGCTTAACTGCTGATCGGTTATGAACAGCTAAGTAAACTTCACCACGAGCGCTTCCAAAGTTGTTGCCTAATTCTCGTTTACCTAGAAACCATCTTCAATTTGAAAACGAGTGTTCTGACAATTTAGTTTGAACGCCAGTAACCACTTACAGGAGGAATTATAGTCAAAGGCTTAACTGTCAGCCATAAAAAATGCTTTGGTTGTAACTTCAGAAAGGCCACTTTACGTAGCAGGGACGATTTTCGATGCGTTCGATTCTACATGAATCATCATTAGGATGTATTAACTCTCCGCGCGCAAAATATACGTGACGTTATAAATATATATTATTTATATATTTTTTTTATTATCTCTATTTTATTTTTTATTTATTAACCGGCGGTATGCCTTTATTAAAAAAATACTACGAACTATATACAACACTACAGCTACTATAATAAAAGCATTTAGATCCCTATTCATTGCTGACTCATAGGCAGTCCAAATGCTCTAGCTCACTACCAGTTGGCAGCGTGCCCAGCATGCTGGCAGCATTGCCCCGTAGAATTGCAATGCTTATTCTATATATGTAGTTATTATATATAGATTGCGGCAATATAAAACATAAATTGATAAATAATATTTCCGTAAACAAATAAATGTAAAATATTTGTAAAACCATCTTAAGAGTTTTAACACGAATCGCCTAGACCGCTAGTAATATAATATGCAGGTTTTGTAATTCGCCACATAACCTTTGGCGTAATTACCATCAAGTTTCTTGGTAACGTTAACAAAAACAACACCTGCATCGGGTACTAAGTACAGTAATGTGATATACGAGTAAGTGCAACTACTTGTCATTGCCGTGTCAGATATCACACAACTTACCCGCTATCTAGTGGGAACCTAATTTTGAAATTGAGATAAGGTGGTACACGTGCACGGTAGTTAGGTACATTGCTTAGAGTATCAGCAGTCTTTTTTTTTTTTTATGTTATTGTGACGGAACAAGCCCGAGGCCCACCTGAGGCCTTAAGTGGACTAACCTCTGCCTATAACAGACGCATTTCGTCAACGACGAATTGCACTGTGCACTGAGACGTCCAGTTGTTAGGTCTCATTAGCCTGTAATTTTTCTGGCTCTCAAGGACTGCTGCCGGAACACACCGTTAGGTGTTCGGCGACAGATTTTCTACTTGAGGGTGGTCGCTAGCCAGGCGGGCATTCGCAAAATGCCCTTCCACCATGCGGTGAAGCTCAAGCTCTGGGCTGGATTCGAACCATGGACCTGCTGCGCGGCAGTCCATAGCCAATGCCACTGAGCCATTACTGCTTCGAAGTCTTAGTATTACTACATAATTCATTAAGGAGGAGGGAAATATAAAGAATTGGGAGACCGTCAAAGTTGTCATACAGACTTCTCTTCTTCTTAGTCGGCATCTTTATTACTGAAGGTCGTGTCTAGTCTGATTTGACAGATCGATGTACTATGCTCTTCCACGTGGCTCCGTCCTCGGCGGTCTTAATGGCTCTGGTAATTGGCAGGCCCGTAATCGTCTTGATTAGGTCTGACCACCGGGTAGGTGAACGACCGCGTGGTCTTTTCCCCTCGACCTGGCCTATTACCAATAGATTCTCTAGGTTGTCAGGGTTTCTACGAGCGATGTGTCCAAAGTATTTGAGTATTCGCTGGAAGCAGATAGCGGACAGCCTTGTGGATATTTTGAGGTCCGTTAGAATGGATAAGTTGATTCGGCGCGCGGTCCATGGTATTCGCAACATCCGATATACAGACTTAGCATTAGACTATTTTTGTTACGGGATATTTTATTTAACAGACTTAAAAAAACACGAGGTCCTCATTTCGATTGTATTTCTTTTTAATGTTTGTAACCTCAGAACCTTCGACTGTGTGAACCGATTTTGATGATTCTTTATTTTTATTTGGGAGCTGGTGCTTTCCGTGTGGTCCCTTTGAAGTTTCATCAAAATTGGTCTTGCCGTTATTGAGTTACACTCCAATAACTACATATAATGCTAAAAGTGTTTTCCTATCTTGATGATGTAGTATTGACAATTGATCCCTTAAGTAGCAAAGGTCACTAAAAAGAGTGTTTTTTTTAGTGTTACCATGATAATTTAAAAGTACCTATTATCACAATATTGTGCGCATGGTACCGACTTCAACAAGTTATTTCACTCGTTTGAGGTAGTCGGTTCCATTTTGAAGAAAAAAAAATATGGGATAAGATGGCAAACGACGCTTCTTTTGGTATGTGATCACTCACGAAAATCCACAACAGCAGTGGTCCCAAGGTCACGTTGCCAGGATTTGAGGAGGAAATATGCTCTTTGCTTGAAGGCTCCTCTCTGAGAACTCGTAAGTCGTATCGGTTCGGAAGTATGTTGATATGGTTTTATGTAAGTTTGTTGTCGTAACATCCCTTGGTATCGTAAGAACGTTCAAAATGGGAGATTACCCTTATGTATGTGACAAACCATATTATTGCATTGCTCAAAAAAAAACTGATTGGTTAGCTTTTGACCACTAACTCACCTGATGGTAAGTGATGATGTGGTCGAAATTTCACAGCCAAAAGATTCTTTTCCGAGAATTTAAATAAGTCTGAATAAGTAAAAACTAATTGTGACCTTATTAAAATAGTCTTGTATACCTGTATTTCAAATTATTTATCTCGTTCATATTGAAAATACTGTATTCTCAAATGTTCGCGCAATAAGATGGAAAAATCATATGATTTAGATATGATCCTTTCTTCTACCATTTAGTACATGCGGCTACAAAACCATACAAAATACGTATAAAAAATATGAAATGTTAAAAAAACATTCTCGAATATAGCTTATTTGGTTTTATCTTGTGTGGGGAAATAACAAACTTATCGTAATATATATAATATAATAATAATATAGATGAAATCACGATACTTATTCCAAAGAAAGCATAATTGCTGATGATTATTATAATAAATCTTGTTTTTCAAGACAAATTTTAATCAAAATATAGGAAATTCAAGTTGATGGAGATAATAATTAACATAAATTCACATGTAACTTAGGATTACACAAAAAAGCACTTCATTGTCTTACCCTCAAAACATTTCTATTAAAATCGAAGCTTTACATAAATTAGCAACGGCGTGTGGCCATTGGAACCCAAAACAATAACATTAACGAGAATCGGCTTTCTAAACCCGAACAATAGCCCAATTCTTTCGTGATCACCAGCCCATAAATTAGAGTCAGAAATAGACTGTAGAGTCCATATGTCACCTCTCGAAAGCATTGAAGTAAAACAAACAATATTTTGGCTACTGTTCCACTATAATTGAAGGTAAGCAACAGATGCCAACAAAAGGTTCTTTAACCCTATTATGTTTAAGAAAATAAATGTTAGAAGCGTAAGCAAAAACTTGGTGTAACAATGAGATTTGGACAGAAGTCCTGCTTCCGTAGAATTTAATAATGAAGTGGGACTACTGGATACTTTTTGTTATTCTCCTTTGGGCTCAAGGCACTATACAATTTGACTACTAACTGTGTTCTAAGAATTTGCGATGTCCGTAACAACTTTCGTACGTTTGACGTTTTGATAAAATTATTTTATTTCTTAAAGCTAGTGTCTCTCATTACTTTTTCCATAGAAACGTAGTTACATCATAGATGAAACTATTTTGTGATTTGTGATTTTGTAACGTAGTTTCATCATATTTTATATAAAAGTGCTCAAACTCTTTAAAATTTTACATGCATGTCCTTGAGTCTAAAATCTATGCTTCTATTTTGTCAATTTTTCGTTAAAATTGTTTTTTTTTCTCTAAATTATTTGGTCATATCGTTTTGTATGGGAATTCTTGTTTTCACATTTAGAGATAAAATAAAACGGAAAACTGGACCAGAAGCAGCATTGATTTAAGGTTTAGGATTTAGCTTACACAATTCCAACGAGTTTAAATTCTTAGTGTTTAAAATATGACAAAACTACGTTAGTATGGAAATAACTACGAAGACACTAACCTTAAGAAAGTATGTGTACATATTACTCTAAAAGATCAAATCATATGTATATGTTAATTAAGTGTTCGAATGAAAATAATATTTTCTTACGATTTATGTTATAAATAAATAGAAGGAATTTATATTCATAGTAATAATTAACTGTAATGTTTTTTTTTACAAGTTAAAACCAATTAATTGCAAAATTGGTCTTGTTTGTAGTAACGTAAGTTGTACTATATATGTCGCTCCATTGTAATACGATGGTTAAAGAACGATATGAAAGAATTGAGTTATGACGTCACTGTCATGTTAGCTTACTTGGTTAGAGCATACCCCGGCTAAAGGGGTGGACGGACGCGGGTTCGAATCCCGCACATGACTTAAATTCTTCATATTAAATATTTGAAATTTTGTAATGTGATGTATTTATCATAATCACACCTGTTTACCCCTGTCGAGTTAGGGAAATGCGTGTAGTTTACCCCCATTTGTTATTTTAAGTCCTATGATATGGTAAATATAATATATAGGTTATAGTATGTCGGTGTACATAAAAGCTTATTTCTGAAATTTGAACTGAATTTTTTTTGCACAAAAAACGTTTAATTTAGTCTAACTCGAAAATCGAACCTAGGACATCACTGGTTGCACGTGACACTCTTGAAACTAAACTGACATAGCAATCAGTGAAAAAATATGCCGTGTACAGACAAATAAATTTTTTTTTCTTGCTACAAACCATAACGAAATTTAGACAGTTTCCTGCACGCACAATACATGAACCTTTCCACTATAATTTCCTACGTGAATTTGACAACTAATCAGTAACCTAAACCTATTGTATCCATTTACAATACAAAACGAAACAACATTGAAAAACATCAGGTATAGCGTGTATCAATACTATATTTATCTATTGTTCGAAACTAAGTATCTTTCAACTACGCCGAAATTGCGTCGAAAACGCAATCGAATATGGTCGCACAAACGTTTTGTAAAAAAACATTATACGGACAATTGGTTTCGTAACTGAATACAGATGATTATCTGGTTTGGGACTTGCTTATCTGTATCGCAAAGGAGCTCCCTTATGTTATCTATTTAGCTGATCGAATATTAAACTGTTGCCACTCTGCTGCTTATTTTCTTCTCGATTACACGTTGTGTTCAAGCGAAAGATGTGATTAGACATTTAGTAACTAAAAAAAGGATTTTATGCAACAAGCTTTGTGAATAACAAAGCAAGTTGTCTTTTATATGTTTTATTTACAAGAAGTTGTGAATCGATGACAAATTTCTAGTAAGACAATATTTAGAGCACATACCAATGGTCCTTATAAGTCCTTACAAATTATCCTACCAAAAGGGAGAACTTTGCCTTTTCCAATGTTTTTTACATATTTATATCTAGGTACATTGATTGCCAGTAATTCTAGGTAAGCCTTAACACCAGCTTAGACCACACCGTCACTTAACATCAGGTGACATAATAGTCAAAGGCAATCTAATCTAAAAATAAAAGTAAAATTTTACGAAATGGTCTAAAAATTAGTAAGCTCTAGAAAAATACAGTTTTTTTTTAAATATACCACTGCATTTTTTTATAAAGCACCTCACACACCTTTAATAAAATAATGTTGTATTACATTAAAGTTCAAATAAATTAATTTGCATAAAAATAATAAAAATAATCCCAATTTAAAAATCTGTTATAAGATATACATACCAACTTTATCAGAATAAGGAAACTTTTTATATTCTTGGTGGTATTTCTGTAACATAACTGACATATTTTGGCCCAAAAGTGTCCATCAAAATTGATGCAGGTCATCACAATAACGTCTTATATTGATTGATCGTGCCCATGTGGTTGCACAATGCTATCTTGATTGAAAATGTCGCCTAAGAAAATATTTAAAGGTATGGAATATTTTTGATGAAAGTTGAAAAAAGAAGACGGAGGCTTTAAAAATATACGCCAACGAAATACAATAGCATTTAGAGGTTCATCAAATGAACTAAAGCAAAAGGTGCACCGGAAAAGTTCCAATCCAATTTAAAATTACACCGTATCTGCGAATCTTTTGATGCCAGTGGGTGCGCCAATGATCCGTAACTGCATAAATTTGTGAAACTATTAAAAATCACTTCTAACCACAGACCCTGCATTGTCCAGTAATCGATTTGCAATCGTACAAAAAGGGGAACAAAAGTGCCTTCTATAGGTAGGTGTGGCTACACTTCATCAACTAGATGTCAAGAGATCTAAATGAAATTCGAATTGTTATTTCTAACGGATTCTTTGTTGATTCGCGTGCGTTTCATGGTCTGTTATAGCACTGGCTTGGAAACGACGCAGCTGTCACACATATCTCGGACCGCGGCAGCTATCCTTTTGTCCTGCTAGATACGACTTCATATAAACGCAGTTTATGTGAATTTTTCAAAAGATACTCTCAAGATCTTAGTCTCACGCAAAAAAATCTATTGTCATTCTCAACAAAGCATTGGTCGTATCGTTGGCGCATTAAAAAGTATTCATGCGGTATTTTTGTAAGGTCCATCTTTGTGTTGAATCGCAAAATCTTGACACATATACATTTGTCATCGTTTTTGAAACGATCCCTATTTACGATCACACTATTTTCTGATACCTCCGTGAATAAAAGAAGTTGATTTGACACGGTGCATAGCGCATTGATTACATTTTATAAAACCGTAAAAACAATTGCGAAAGTGTTAATGAACTGGAGGTTTTAATGTCTTGAGCTTTTTCATGGTTGAAAATTGGTCATTCTTGTTTTGTTCAATGGTGGGCTATGGTTTCTGTTGCTGACCGTGACGGTGGCATTGTCTGGAGTCAATCAAAAAGGAATGAGCATCGTACATTGACCGCGGTTGCTAAATGATGGGGAACTGTCCTGTTATTGGTTGTTGGTATGCGTGTCGCGTTATATCCACAGTGTTGAATGTAAATGTAAAGATACTTGTAAAATATTTTATTGCTGCTTTGACAAATAAAAAATAAGTCTGCTGTGTAGATTATAAACTTGATTCAAAAGTATGAATTTGAGTGTAAATCTAAAAGACTTGGAACAATATCAAGTTTTAAAATGTATCTAAAGGAACAAAACGTGAAACAAACATGAGTCTAAAAGAAACCAGACATCAAAACTTAAGTTGTTAAATTCTTTGACACCATATAAAGTCCATTCCTATAATGGGAACAGTTACATTAACTAAAAACAAGGCGCCAAAACATAGTTCCGGGCGAATTATTTTTAATCGTTTCCATAAAAGAATAGTCTCGTTAAGGAATTCTTCGTAAGATGCCATAAATCTGTCATAGTCCTTGTTAGCAGAATGCTTTGATTTCAGTACGATCAAAGACGTTTCATCTCTACATCTTGGTGACACCTTATTACCTACAAAATTCTAAATGTAGCCCTTTATTCGAACGTTAATAAACTGTATAACCGTGTAGACGTCATCTGGACGTTGTGTTTAACTGGCAACCCTCTGATCTGTAGTGTTGAATCATGGTTTGACTCTACTATACACTCAACAACGATTGGAATGTAGGACAAACAACTATAATACACTAGGTGTATATTTATTTATTTCAATTAAAACTAATTTCAAATTCCTCAAAATAGTTGTACGAGTGATGATCTTATTCCTATAAAATATTTCACTCAGACAAACTTTTGGATCAAAAGTTGTATAAATAATCATTGACATCAAGCAACTTACGCACTTCATCGTTAAGACGTGTCCTAAGCAAAAATAATCAACCGAAAAATTGGCATACCAGAAGCATAGATATTAGGCTCAGCAATATGCATACAAAACTTCACCGAATTTAAACATTTGGTATTTAAAATATAACGAAACTACGTTTGTATGGAAAGCGCTCCATGCACTCTATCGTATGAATAAACTCTTTCTACTCTAAATTTCATCCTTATCGTTTCAGCAATTTCAACGTGGAGGAGTTTTTTTTTTTTTTATGGGATAGGAGGTCATACTAGCAGGCGGCTCACCTGGTGGTAAGTGATCACCGTCGCCCACGAACATCCGCAACACCAGAGGTATCGAGGATGCGTTGCCGGCCTTTGAGAAGGGAATATGCTTCTCTTCTTGAAGGCCCCCAAGTCGTATCCGTTCGGAAATACTGCACCTGGCAGCTGGTTCCATATTGTGGCAGTGTGAGGTAGAAAATGCCGTGAAAATCGCAAAGTTGTGGACTTCCAGACGTCGACATGAAATTTATGAAACGTCGATCCAACATTTCTACGTATTGCCAAAGCGTCGAACCGGTCGGAGAGAACTTGATCGTCAACGAGTCGCTCTTATAAACATAATATACTCACATCGTATTAATAATAATACTATGATATCTACGCCTTCATCGCGCAATTAACAACGAAGTGAATAAATAAATATGAACACCATTCCAACCTATTTTATGTTTTGCTTCTTACCAATTTAACTCGTATTTTTAGGAACAGATGAAAACGACAAATAATCTGGCATTAATATTGTGACAACGAAGATCGTTGTCTTCTTTCTACTCATATTCCAGTAAAGTGAGATCGATATAATATATACAACATAAAGAAACAAAAGAATATATTATGTCAAATAAGTTCGCTAACAACACGTAGGACATCTCAACTCAAGATCAAGATCAAGACTCTCGACACAAGGACATCTGTAAAAAGTTTTGAAACCTCCTGGTTGACGTTAACCTTCCCTAGGAATACTTTTGATGGCTTAATAATTACCCGCAAAATTTAGTGCATTCAGGGGTAAAAATACCTGTTTTGCGCCAATGTACAGCAACATCACATCACGTCATAAGCCGGAAGAATCCACTGCTGAACAAATGCCTCCCGAATTGGAGGGCAAGGGCGAGGGGGCGTTTCCTACGTTTGGCAGCCATCTTGGGGATCGCAGTGGAAGATTCTTCAGAAGGCGTTTCTAGCACTAATTCCCTAAGTCGCCTCTTACGACTCCCACAGGAAGGGGAGATGCCATTCTAGCGTGGCACCCCACTGGTTTGTGAGCAGCAATACCCCATTCAAATCGACGTGTGTGGTGGCTGGCTTTTTCAGCGCATTTGTTTCTTGGTCCCCTTTTCTTAATGTTATGAAGTGATGAGATGGACAAGTCACCCGCCTGAAGGTAATCGTTCACACCTGCCCATTAAAAATGCAGTCTCACAATCCTCGTTCTGCTTGACACTGGACTGTTCCTGGACTCCGAGATGTTAGTTCTTATGTCTAGTATTTTCACTTGCTACAGTGCCCTTCACACGTGAACGCAGTACAGTGTGCACACTACTGCTTTAAGGTAGAATATCTGACACTAAGTTGGGTTCCACTTACCAAGACGGACTATTGCCGAAGTGTCTTAACAACCTGACCTAAGATCAGGACCTCTACGACATTCAGATCATCGAATTAGCACTGCGTAGAGACCCTTTGGAACTGCGAATTTGAAAAAAACATACGTTTGATTACTCTACATCTTATACCGTATATCATGACATGTTCTGAGGAACTGTTCGGTTTAATATCTGCAACTGAATTTTGCCATCGACGGATAGCGTATAATGTTTCATCAATTTGATGTCGACGACTGGAAGTCCACAACCGTGTGATTCTCGTCGCATTTTCTGCTTCGCACTTCCTCTAGGTGGAACCAGCTACCATTGAAATATTTCCGAACCAATATGTCTTAGGAAGCTTCCAGGAAAGAACATATTCCCTCCTTAAAAGTTGGCAACGCATCATTGAGACCATTGGCCTCTGGTGTTGCGGATGACCATGGGCAACGGTGATAACTTACCACCAGGCGAGCCGCCAGCTCGTTTGCCCTCCTGTACCATAAAAAAAGATAAAACGGAATAAAAATAAATTGAATTTGTTTCCTACACACGTAGGTTAACACTTAATCGTATATATTCGCGGTTGCGGCTAATTCTGCTTTTAAAATGTGTCGTCACGTCCACACAACGCGTGTTTCAAATCCTTGTGTATAATTAACTGTATGGAACCTTTTTTCTTGGATTACTAAAAAATTCTTTTCCTCGTTTTTGGTGCAAAAACATTCTTGTATTCAAATCTTGCTTTTCTATACTAGCTTGCTTGATCACAACAACATTTTGCCTGTTTATAGCATAGTATTTTCTATATATAGGCTATCCTATATTACGTTTATGTAATTATATTTTTTGTTCTGAACATTACTTAAAAACAACGTGTTTGTATAATCTTTAATAAGGGCTGATGTTGATACCTCTTGCCTTTACTTCTTGGATGAATCATTTTCTAGCTTTCCTTCATCTGGTGATTGATAATCAGATACTTTTAGTGCCGTTGTTAGTGGAAAACCATCCACTTGTTTGGATGCATTGTTTCCCACGCCCGGCCGGTATTAGGGACCGTAGTTCCTAATAAGCCATTATAAGACTTATAAAATATACACAACATGAATGTTTTACGAGTAAGTGATATTATGATTGTATTCAAGGATTGCAATCAAAAGAGGTAATGCTGTTAGTAAGAGCTGGAAAGAGCATTGACTACTCTTGACTTTCAAAGGCCGTTACATTGTCAATACTTCCGTTGAAGTAGATACGAGTAACAGTATTATTTATAATATTTTATTATTTAGGGTTTTTTCACATCGACAACATCAAATCGACGTGAACAAAACAATCCTATTGTTATTATTACGAATTCATATAGGAATAACCATATGAATAATATCTATGTATTGTTTTTGATTTACTGTAGCGCAGCCAACATTTTTGACGCGTTTACATTGCTCGTGATAAAAATCAGTTCCCCAGAGTTTAGAAAAAATACCAATGAAACGAAACTTAGTGTTACAAGTTATGTTCTAACTACTAATACCAGACGTAAGAATACTCCATAAAGAAGAAAGATTATTAAAATCCTTGATGACATGCAGTCCATACACCTTGGATTTTGTCAGCTCATAAGGTCGCGATCATGAGTTGGATGGGTGACCGCTAGTGACATTATTACTGAGAGCTTCCGTGCTTCGGAGGCACGTTAAGCCGTCGGTCCCGGTTGTTGTCTTAGAGTGGCATTCGTTATAGCATGGTGTTCTTTATATTACTAATAATGATGCTTACTCATTATCATCACCCTTCAAATTACCATTACCTCTAAAAAGAAGACAATCAAGTATTTCCTTGCAAGCACCAGATAATGCCTGTCAATCTCAGCTGAGAGTAACAAAACTGTAAATGCCCAGAGTTTTAAAATTTATCACTATTTATAAAGACATCAGACCCATCTAACCGCACGCTCCCGCCGTCGCTTTTTCCACATCCTCACCACAACGGAACACGCGATCCGTCAACAGAAACATAGAATACCTACCAGTTACTAAGAAGCAAATGCGATGGTATCATTGACATTTATAGTACAGATAGGACTACAGGCACAATATAAAAAAAGGAGATTAAATATAATGTCTACCATAAAATGCTTTGATACCCTTAGTTCTTTTACCAAAAATTGTAATCAAACACCAAATGTAGTAAGTAAATGATCACAAATCTGAAAGTCATATTATTTAGCTGCGACGACGAGTGAACGAAGCGAGCGTGCCACGGCAGCGGCCAGCGATGTGCCAGAAGAACTATAGCAAGTTTAATTTTGGTGATCATTTACTACTTTTGGTGAACATTACTACTCTTGGTGATCATTTACTACTTTTGGGTTAACAATGATTTGGTGAAATTTTGCTTAAATAGTGTAGCAAGATGTTAAAACTTGGATTACAAGTTTACATTAAAATGCGGGTTTAATTTTGGTAATCATTTACTATTTTTGTCTGTTATATGTTACTATATGTGGTGGTAAGTTAAACATAAGCCAAAAAAATACAATATTTTTTTGTTATCAAATATGGTTTTCCAGAAAGTAAAGCCTGAATTGATTAATAATATTATCAATTTACAATATTTGTTAAACATTGGTAGTTTAATTATCATTTTACAATATTTGTTTAACATTGGTAGTGTACCAAATATTGTAAAATGATAATATTAATAATCAATTCAGGCTTTACTTAACGCAGTGCCAAGCGACTTGAGTGGATAACCAGATAAAATATCAAAATAAAAATGGCAAGTTACTTAATAACTGTATTAACTGAATTCTGAACTGTTGAACATAGCCTCCCCGATTAAGAGAGGGTTAGCCATAATCTAAACCCCTCTTAATCGGGAATACTTGGCAGGCTTCTTGGGGATTGCAGCAGTTCCTCAGAAGTTGCTGCTGCCTACCTTCCGGTATAATTACCCTTAGTCTCCTCTTACGACGCCCACGTGTAGAGATAGGGAGGGGGGGTAGGGGTGACATTCTAGTCCGTAATCCCACAGGCATTAGTTTTTTGCTTATACCAAATTGTTCCAAGTATAATAGGATAATTTTTTGCCTGCCAGTATCTGTCTATTGGTTGATTTACATTAGCAAAATGTAATCAGATTCAAAAAGAAAGGTAGGTTTCCAACCAGCCACACCAAACAAGAAACATAAGCTTCATGGTGAATGCTAAAAGATAAAGAATATGGGCTAGTTTTTGAACGACTTCAAAAAAAGGAGGAGGTAATAAATTCGACTGTTTTTTTTTTGTTTGTTACCGCAGAACTTATGACTGGGTGAACCGATTTTAAAGATTCTTTTTTATTTGAAAGCTTATGCTTCCCGTGTGGTCCCTTTTAAATTTCATCAAAATAAATCCAGCTGTTTTTTAGTTATATTACTCCAATAACTGAATAGTGCTTTCCTTTTTTCATGATATAGTCATTGACAGTGAATGACAACTGATCCTGTAAGTAGCAAGGGTCACTAAAAAGGTCGAAAAAAGTTTTTTTTTAAAATTATTTTATAAATTGGAACCGATTTCAACGCCCAAAAGTGTGAAATAACTTTTCAGAATCGGTATCATACGGTCAATATTGTGATAATAGGTACTTTTGAACTATCATAGTACCGACTTCAACTAGTTATTTCACATGTTTGAAGTCGGTACCATCGTACGGTAGCATACGATAGTCTTGAAGTTCGTTCCAGTTTTAGGTAAAAAATGTTTTTTCTAGATGACACTGGTTTCAAAAAGAGGAGAATACACACAACATATTCAAATCCCAAACACCACCGCGCTATCAATGTCACGTAAAAATCAACACAATTCAGTCGTATGACGGAATGTCCAGATATAAATCGATATTCAGATCAGCGAACCGCATCAGGTCAATCCTCTTTGTTTTTGCACCGTTCTATAAAAACGAATTACCTACGCCTCATTTATCGATCGAGGACTGCGACTGGGCTAATAAAGGAAACACGCAATCGTCTGCCTTGATGGTGTTCAATTATGTGCTCGAACTTTATGACCTAATTTGTCTACCGCAATTTTCGTGTTCATAATTTGAGCTGTTGGCTTATTTACAAAAGACTTTTTGTTAGAGATAATATTTTTGACCTTTTTTTTATGAAAAAATCAGTGTTGTATTATTATTTATGTCGCTAGAATAACAGTTTTACTTACTATTAACATATATTTAAGTCCAAAAAGAGTGTTATGTGTTTAACCTGTATAATAATAAGTATGTAGTATTACAAAACTACAAATATACGATAGGAAAAATTTAAGTCATGTGCGGGATACGAACCCGCGTCCATCCGCCCCTTTAGCCGGGGCATGCTCTAACCAATTGAGCTAACATGACATGACGTCATAACTTGAATTTTTCCTATAGTTCATTAACCATCGTATTGGGATGGAGCGACATCTATAGTACCACTTACGTTGTACTACAAACAAGACCAATTTTGCAATTGGTTTTATACTTGTAAATGATGACGCAACCTTATATTTTTTTTTTATATTTTTATGATTGCAATAACGCCTGCTATGCGGATTACATTACAAAACTACAAATATACGATAGGAAATTTTTTTTTTCCCGCACATGACTTAAATTTTTCCTATCGTATATTTGTAGTTTTGTAATGTAATCCGCATAGCAGGCGTTATTGCAGTCACAACAACAAAAAAAAAAAAAAAAAAAAAATGTAGTATGTTCGTTCTTATGACCGCTAACTAACTAACTACACAACGGCTCAACCGAAAATAAATAAATCATATCATTAGATTCAGATTGCAAAAGTATATCCTTGAGCAAAATAACTATGATTCCGGTTTGCCAGTTTTTCGTTTTATTATTTATTTAATACATCAATCTGAAATTAAGGATTCGCATAGAAAACGATTTTTCAAATAGTTTTGTACAAAACACATTTTTAAGTAAAACTGACAAACAAGCAGTATCATAGATGATAGACTTATAAGAATGCAAAATTGCAATTGAATGCAGAATTGCATGCAAAATTTCACCCAGTTTGTTGAACACTTTGTTGTTTAAAATATGACGAAACTACCTTTGTATGGAAAGCGCTATGAAAATAGTAGCTATAAGACCAAAGCCAAAACATTCTGCGATACGTTCCTGCGTAATCCTTTGTTTGGTTAAAAAAAAAAAAAATTGTACGTACCTATGTATATACTATATCCTACGATAAGAGTATCTGATGACGATGTTGTCACCTTCTAGGAATTCTCTCTAGGAATCATCGTAACATATAGCTCAATGTCGTTTTAATTGTCATGGAGTTAAATTTACTTCCACAACAAGGAATCAAGGTCATCCGTATTCTAAGAAAACCTATGTAGTTACGGACGTCTTTGAATTAAAATAGATATATAAAGTAACACATGGTAGTATACTTGTGAAGTTTTACTTGACAAGCTTGTTTGCGTGTCAGTTACGCTTCAGGGTTCGAGCTAAAATGCTGAGTAAATTAACAGGTAGCACGGTTATAAGAAAGAACAATCTTGTCATTATTTTATCGATCTCTACGAGTAATGTACTCATGTTAGTTTATAGTTAGCTTGTATGTCACATAGCTTATAGTATCTTCGTAACCGTAATAATAACAGGAAACCTACTCAAAACAATGGCTCCCATTCCATTGAAAATTTTCCATTTCGCAGGATTTCAGTCGCGTATTAAAATGTCCAGTTGCAACGAGCATAGATGACCGCATTTAAATGTGCATACAAATATCGATGCACAATGCGAATACTAGCCAACACCGACAAACACAACTGATCAAGTAACAAAATCCAAATCTAATCTAAATTCAACCTTAATTCTTTGTGGTTAAGATCGTTAAAGTTTTTAATTAAATAATTTTTGTTTGAGAGTTAGTGTGGTCAAAATATACAATGCTGGACAATAACACTGACATGCATTTGAATGCAAAACAGTTTATGTCATGGACTCATGGTGCTCAACATGGTTACTTTATAGGAAGCGCCGCATGGTAAAGTTTTGTGTCTGTCTCTGTACAAACGAGGTACACGGTAGTTTCGGGAGGCTAATTAAAAGCACGTCTGCGGCTTGTTTCAGTCCACGGTCAGGTCTGGCTCTGTAATTGTAATCATTATGACATTTCAATAGCTTACATTGCACACAATTATAATGACGACGGACCTTACCGTAACATCTTATTATACTGCAACGACTTTACGATATGAATAAGAAATGACACATTCAATTTGTGGTCATGTTAACGGACTAAATGTCGTATAATAATATTATGTTACATTACCTATATGCGTTCAAATACATAACTGAGTCAACCCTTGACCACAGTCAAGGAAATGTCTTATAAACGTCGCGACGTAAGTATCTTAATCTATCGCCAAGCACCTAACGGTGTGTTCCGGCAGCTGTCCTTGAGAGCCAGTAATTCTAGGTAAACCTGAACAAAACCTTCGACTACATCAGGTGAGATAGTTGGTCAATGGCTAACCTATCAGGCATAAAAAAACGTCTCGATGGGTTTGGGAGAAAAAAAAATCTCACAATGTGGCGTCTAAAATCCATCAGTTCATTTTTTTACTTCTTCATTCACCTAGTGTCACCTGCGCTATCAAGATATAATGATATATATACTTTAAAATTGGTTCAGCCATTAAGAAGTTATGGTAGAATAAAGAAACTCAGACATATAAACATGAACCCTGAAAACATAACACTCCGTTTTTGGGCAGTCGTTTAAAAAATTTAAAACATTATTTTATATATATCAATTACACAATTTCAAGCAATAAAATAGCTTATATATATAACATTTATTTGAACACTTTAAACAAGTAATTATATATGTGAAAATATAAAAGAAAAATGCAACGATACCTTATTTTATTTAAAAATATTAAGAACTTTCTATCGAGTCGAAATCAGTTGTTGTAAAAATATTATGTTATAAAAACTTCAGAACTTAACCTACTTATTCAGATTAAAATTATTCATTTGAACGACGGATTAAATGCTACAAACATTTGGCTTATACAAAAATTATATGTATCAAAAATACATTGTGATGATATTTAAATAGCAGAATCCAACCCTAGAATAAAGTTACACCTTCGTCCTTACAATTGATTTAGAAACAAAGTGCGAAGTGTGAACTGTTTAATGTACATATCGTTACAAAGTAGCTTTTACAGGTGGAATTATGAAATAACTTTTGTACTGTTTTTTCTTTTTTTTTTCCTAGCATGTTAGCCTCCGACCACAATCTCAGCTGACAGTAAGTGATGATGTGGTCGAAGATATTGTTCAGGCTAACCTAGAATAGTTAAACATATGAACGTGACCTAAGATAACACTAGAACGTATGTTTTTCTAAATTTATATTTGTATAAAAGGACAGTGAAAGAAAAATACTCGTACTTTGTTCTCATCAATACACGTTGATCTTATTTATCGGTTCATAAGCACGAACAACTGTTTATTTCAAATCTAATAAATAAAATTCAAATTTAACCGGACAGTTAATGAAATACAATATTTTTTATTTTTGAATGCCGTAAGAGGCGACTAACATAGGAGAAATATCAAATAGATAAAATGCACCGAATAAGCAGCATTCCTCTACTAATAAAAGCCCTTACTACCGAATATCACGTATACGTATACTAACCTCAAGATCAAAAATCCCTTACAACTAGAGTAAAGGAAAACTGCGTGAAATACAGGGCACTGGAAGAGCAATCTTTTGGCTCAACTTTAATAATTCCGCCACTGCGACGGAATACAAAAACTAATAATGTCGATTCAGCTACTATTAAAATAGTGGAAAACAAAATTAATGATGGTGACATCAAAAACGCGGCACGCATCTTGTTTTCGAGTGATACAATCGCCCCTTTCACATCTGACACGTTGAATTCCCTAATAGAAAAGCATCCGCCTGCAACTGCAGGTCTCCACCTTCCCGACTCTCCTGAACAAAATAATGACATTGTTGAGGTGACCCAACAGGATGTTTCTGCAGCCGTGGCATCTTTTCTAAGTGGCTCAGCCTGTGGTCTAGATGGCCTGACGCCTCAGCACTTAAAAGATATTTTATCTTTTAGTTCTGGTGAGGTAGGCGAGACACTTCTAAGAGATGTGACGGCTTTGGTTAATTTTATGTTGTCGGGTCAGGTCAACAATGAAATTACCGAAATTCTGTACGGTGCGAATTTATGTGCCCTTAATAAAAAAGATGGTGGTGTTAGGCCTATAGCAGTAGGCACCACTTATCGTCGCCTCACAGCCAAATGTGGTTGTAGGAAAAAGGTTGCTTTTTTAAGTAATCTTTTTCAACCACTACAACTCGGTTTTGGTTCTCAGGGTGGTTGTGAGGCTGCTGTACATTCACTTCGCACATTTCTTGATCAAAATTGTGGAGATGTGCTTTTGAAGGTGGATGTTAAAAATGCATTCAACTCATTAAATAGAGGCACCCTTTTGACTGAAGTGAAAGATAAAATTCCGGAATTATACCCTTTTCTTTGGCAATGTTACGGCAAACCATCAAAATTAACATACCAAAACAACGTTCTATTATCTTCCGTAGGATGTCAACAGGGTGATCCTCTGGGACCAGCCATCTTTAGCCTTGCCATCCACTCAATAATTCAACGTCTCCAATCAAAACTTAACGTTTGGTATTTGGATGACGGAACCTTAGGAGGCGATGCGAACACGGTATTGAATGACTTGCGAGTACTTATAGACGATTTTCGTCTTATTGGCCTTGAACTAAATTTTTCCAAATGTGAACTTTTTGTTTGTGATACTTGTCCGGATAAAGCTTCGATTATTGAAAAATTCAACTTACTTGCGCCTAATATAAAATTAGTAGAAAAAAGTTCGCTCCGCCTTTTGGGTTCACCGATTCTTGACGAATCTTTGTCACCATTTGTCGTAGAACAAATTCAAAAGTTTAGAAATGCTTCTAGCAGATTATTCAAAATTAATGCCCATATGGCTTTTACTATTATTAGATTTTGCCTTTTCGTTCCTAAATTTACATACTTTTTGAGATGTTGTCAGCTGTGGAAACACAGTGAGCTTCTTTTAAGCTTAGACATTTTATTAAAAGATACGTTAATTTCGGTTTTGAATGTTGAGATGGATGATAGGGCTTGGGTGCAAGCTTCCCTCCCTGTGAGGTTGGGGGGCATAGGGATACGCAAAATTTCTAGTGTGGCATTACCAGCTTTTTTGTCTTCTGTACACAGTACACACAAATTAGTAGAAAAAATTCTTGCACCATCTTTAGGCTCTTTTGATGTAGCATATCTGGCTGAGGCCAAAACCACATGGGGACTGGCTTGTCCAAATACTGAGTTCCCAATAATTTTGTCATCTCAGAAACAGTGGGATCGGCCCCTATGCGAGCTAGCACGGAAAGATCTTTTAAATACGTGCCCTAGTATCGCAGATCGTGCTCGTATTCTCGCTGTTTCTGTGTGGGAATCAGGTCATTGGTTACAAGCCATTCCTTCTTACAAAACTGGTAGCCTTATAGATCCTTCCGCTTTTCGTCTCGCTATTAGCTTACGCTTGGGTGCAAGGCGTTGTGTTGCACATCATTGCCAGTGTGGTACTGCAGTTGACCAACTCGGTCACCATGGCCTCTCCTGCTCTCGAAGTGCTGGTTGAATTTCCCGCCACGCCAGCCTTAACGATATCATTCGCCGGGCTTTTACCAACGCCAATGTTCCAGCTGTTCTCGAACCGAACGGTCTGATGCGTGACGATGGTAAAAGACCTGACGGCATGACTCTGGTTCCATGGAAGTTAGGACGGCCCTTAGTGTGGGACGCTACATGCGTAGACACTTTAGCGCCGTCACATCTTTCTGAAACCCACGTCAGGGTTGGCGCTGCGGCTACTTCGGCAGAGCGACTCAAGCGGCGCAAGTATGCTAACCTCGGTATGGGTTACATATTTGAGCCGTTTGGTGTAGAGACGTTGGGGCCGTGGGGACCGGGAGCTCATCGTATTTTCCAAAATTTATCAGAGCGCTTGGTCGATGCGACGCGTGATCAAAATGCTGGCACCTATTTGGCTCAAAGAATAAGCATTGCAATTCAACGGGGCAATGCTGCCAGCATGCTGGGCACGCTGCCAACTGATAGTGGGCTAGAGCATTTGGACTGCCTATGAGTCCAAATGCTTTTATTGTAGTAGCCGTAGTATTGTAGTAGCTGTAGTGTTGTATTTAGTTTGTAGTATTTGTTTAATAAAGGCATACCGCCGGTAAAAAAACCTCAAGACCATTTCAGAGGTTTTAGGTCAGCCATGTGTTATAGGCTACATCCTTACTACGTGTGATATTTTAATTTATTAAAACGGAGTTGACTTGTCGATATTTTTACTTATTATTTAATAAATCTATTATTACATGTTCTTGCATGTATTAAAACAACCTTGTAATTGAAATACCTATTTTACCGACCACACGACATAAAGGGGATAGGTACCATATCAGCCGGATTGTCCACTACTGAACACAGCCCTCCCCCATTAAGGGGGTATTTGCCATAATCTCCACGCTTGGCATGCGTCTTGAGGATCGCAGTTTAAGATACTTTCCGGTATTTTACCTTTAGTCGCCTCTTCCGACACCAATGCACAGGTGGCAATGGGGAGGTGACATTCTAGCCCGGCACCCCACGGGCTCCGTATAAAATAAGATGATAATTGCAAATTAATTATTAATTCTGTTTTTGAATAACTGCAAAGCTCTAAGGCATAAAAGCTTGATTGTTCGTACTTAACACGATTAAACTGATCTGAAAAAAGATATCGCTTCTAATTTATGCATTAAAACGCATAAACAACCCACCACAGACCTTAAAATGGCTATTAGAGAAACAAACAACTAACAGGCCAACGATAAAATAATCATCGCTTTCATCTTTACCGACCTCCGAACATTCAACAACCCCACCACAAACATAGCATTAACAAACCCTGACAAAAAACAACAAATTCATCCCTACAGACAAAAAAACTAAATTAAAAACGTCCGACTAAAAATGACGTAAGCAAAATTTATCAAAATGGCAGCGGGCGCTTTATACATTATTTACACAATACCGTAACGGACCTAAAACAAACTTTACATCTGATGATACTTTACCCTATATTTTTAAGGATAATTAAGAAAAAATGGCCTCAACTACACCTGTTATCGACCACCTGCCTTACTGACCGACTATTCAAAAGCGTAAAAAAGGTTTTACATGAATTTGTATGCCATCCGTCTGTGTTAACAATACAGACTATAAGAATATAACAAGCGATTTTCGGTTAAGTTTCATAATAATTTTATTTTGTGATTAATATCGATTCGTGTTTTCAAAATTTGTCTAGAACTAGAAAAGTACGTTTGTCAAAAAGACAAAGGTATTGAAATATTATTGACATAGCTCCACATAAGTGGTAAAAGAACAGACAATTATTAAAAAGCGTAGAACGTGTTGTACCTACATAAGGTAACGACTTAATATAGGTACTAGTTGACTTTTCAAACTAAATTGGATTTGAAGTCTTGTTCATCGATGTGTTGTTTTAGAGTTCTTAAGTAAAACTAAAAACTCGAAGTTAGCCTCTGTATTAGTTTTTTTATATTAATAAACTACAATGATAAAATTTAAGTATGAATTAAAATATTTATAGTACAGTCAACTCATTTCATTTATTCACGCACAAAAAACTGAGTACAATAAATACTTCTAATAATTGTTATTCTCGGCATTATCGATGCAGAATCCTTTCTACTGTCGACGCAAAAGTCTCTGAAACAGCAATTTATTTTTGTAAAGTTTTTTGCACAGCCGTAACCTTATTATAACTACTACCTCCACTTGATTACATCTCATTACTATAAACCACAAAGATACTTAGCGATGCCAATTAGTATGCATTTAAATTGTCTGATTCCCTCCACATATTATAAGGTTATTAAATAAACAAGAGATCATTATTCCTTTTAATAAGTAGTTTCGGGTTAATTAAGTAGGATTCAGGCGGTTTGGACCCCGAGGTATCATTTGCTTTTGTGATGGCCACACTGACTCCTTCGGGGTGTATATTGTTGCCTTTAATAGCAAAAATGATAAATGCGTCTGCCTGGAGATGGAATTCGTTGAAATTTATTCTTATATTTTTTATCGATGTCGATTTTTGGTCCGTTTGATAGTTTACCTTCGTTAATGTAACCATTGATAGTTGTGTATAATTTATCGATGTACTCATAAAAGCACTCAGGTATATGTAGCTCTGAAATAAATGCTGTTTCTCAATAATAAAGACCTTTAAAATCATATTGAAAGATGAATTATGAGTTATTTAATACATTTTTTATTGTGACAGAACAAGCTCGAGGCCCACCTGATGTTAAGCGGACTAACCTCTGCCTGTAATAGATGCATATCGTCACATAAAGTCATGAATTGCACTGCGCCCATCACCTTGAGAGTTGTTAAGTCTCATTGTGACTGTAATTTCACTGGCTCTCAAGGACTGCTGCCGGAATACACCGTTAGGTGCTTAAGCCGGAACACACCGTTAGGTGCTTAAGCCGGAACACACCGTTAGGTGCTTGGCTATAGGTTTTCTACTTGAGGGTGGTCGCCAGCCAGACGGGCATACGCAAAATGCCTTTCCACCATGCAGTGAAGATCAAGCCTGCGGCGGAATTCGAACCCTGGACCTGCTGCGCGGCAGTCTATAGCTAATGCCACTGAGCAATCACTGCTTCGCAAAATATGTACATTCAAACGTTTGCATGTATATTTTGTGCCAAACATTAACAAAGCAATGAAACAAATTTTGAAGTAAGTAGGTTGATATATTTTTCAAGTTTTGGAACAACACTGTGACGTCGGCTACTTTTCTCCTATTTTTTTTTTAATGATCCAGAGGAACCGCGAAAGAGGATATCCGTGTACGGAACTGCAGGTAAGTTTGTATGACCTATAATTTTATTTAGATATGAAACTAATCATCATAAAACAGCTCAGAGCTTGAAATTGATTGTAGTTCGAGCAGAACTAAAACAATATGGCATACACCCACTAATTAAATCGAAGAACAAAGGAGCAAAAAGCGCAGCCTTCATAAAACCTCTAAGAACCCCCACGATGCTAAGCCGGTCCGAATAGGCAACTAAAAAAGGATTTACCCACGTTGGTAATATAGCATCGGCGTGCGATCGACTTTAAGGGAATCTTTAAACGTGATTTAACAAAAAGCGCAACCCTTTAAGGGAAGTCATGGCTAAGCGTCTCATGCCGACACATTTTCCATAAAACTTAAGTAAGCTCTTAGCGAGGATGATACTGCTACCTCGTTTAAATCCCCTTTTGTACCACCGCAAGTCTTTTGTTGCTTACCGAGGTGAAGTAAGCCCGCTCCGGACTTTTATAAACAATCGCCTCCAAGGAAATTTGTTTGAATATAAAAGAATCTTCGAGTGCAATTTGCTGATGCAACAATGGAAACTTCTGTTCTTGGCTTTTAGTTCTTTAGTTGTTTGTGTTATTACGGCAGTTTTTTCAAGATTTACTTTAATTGCAGTTGACTAGTACCAAATGCAGTGCTACTAGATATAAAAATAATATTATCATTACGACTTTAAAATCCCTGCAAACTTAAGAAAGGTTTGAAGGGTAATCTTATTCTGGGTTAAATCTGTTTACCATCTAGAACCTAATCTTTTTTGGCCATTAGGTTATATTTTGTGGTAGGCTAGTTAAAGCATGATAAAAATAAAATTACTTGTCAATAAATCTACCAATTAATTCTCTGTTACATTGCTATTTGTTTAATATTTACTCTGTTTTGCTTCATAATAACATTAATAACACTCATAAAATTTGAGTTGCTCTGACTGTACGCGTATATGGGTTTGTGTGTGTGCGTGCGTGTGTGGTTTGAAATAACTTAACGTGAGACGTTCAATACACCTACTTATTTACACTTATAGTCAAAGTCAAAAGTCAAAATCATTTATTCAATTTAGGCGTCTACGACGCTCTGATGAAGGTCAATTACAAATTTTAGTATTGAAATATTCTACATTGTACTGCCACGTTCAGCAAATAAATTGTATAGAGCCACTGCGAGAAGAACGGGCAAGAAACTCGGGGCCATTCTTTTAAACATCTTTTAACAATGTGTTACATACATACTATATAATAGAGTTATTACAATATTTGTTTAAATTATGTAGGTGACAGGCAATAGCTTGGCGGAGGCGGAATTGTCCAGGCATTTTTGTCGTTTATGTAATCAGAAACTGTATATAGAAATAGAGTTTAGGAATCACAGAAGAGATTAAATTCATTGCCAAATTTCATCTATTTAGTGGTAACTATTATGTTTATCCTATACCGTTCTGAACACAATAAAGTTGAGGTAAATGTTGCGACACGATGCAAAGAGGCTGAGTATTTTTATTGTCAGTATGTGATGCTTAGTAATAATATTACTTTCGTAAAATACTCTACAACTATACCATAGCGACTACCATCCTAAGACAGCAATCGGGGACGATGGCTTAACGTGCTTTCCATAAGCACAGAAGCGCTCAAAAGTAATTGCTACAAGCGAGTAAATGTTAAAAGTAGTGACTGCAATGATCATGGTTTCTTAACCTACTCGTGTACAGTTCATCGGTGCAGAACAATTGAGCCTCCTGCAACCTCCATCACAAGCGCTTCAAGCAACACAATTCCACGGTAAATACTTAACAGAAAATGTCACACTGCAGAGAAATCAGCTATTCCCGAACTTAGTTTCAATGTTAAAATTTGCCTCTTTTAGTCTAATTATCATCAAAAAATACAAAAAAAACCCAGATTCACTTGGTTATTTTTTAATCTTATCTAAAAAGGAAGACAGTGAAGACCTAGTTATATCAGTCATGTCAATCTTAATGAAATGTATTAAAACTCCGTGATTGTTCAAGCGGAAACCTCTTAGATATGACCTTATTTTAAAGAACACAATAGACATCCCTTTTTGTCCCCGTCAAGTGTAAGATTCGAACGTCCGACAAGAAAAGGGTTGGCCCAGTTTTGTGGAACAAAATTATGGTTTCATCGCTTTTAGTTATACAAATATTTGTGGCTTTGTTTACTTTTTCTGGATCTTGTATTTGCATAAGCGGTTCTTACAAAGAATATTCTCGCTTACTACAGGAAAGTCTTCATACATAATTTAGAGCAACATATGAAATAAAAGAAGTTGATCATTATAAAACACTAGTTTGAAAGTTCTCGTTAGTATGTAACATATTCCCCTTGGGGTGCCGTGTTAGAATTGCACCTCCCCATATCATCCCTGTGGGTGTCGTAAGAGGCGACTAATGGGAAAACACTGGAAGGTGGGCAGTAGCGCCTTCTAAAGAACTGCTATCTTACACTGCGAACCCCAATCCACCTGCCAAGCGTGGGGATTATGGCAAATACCCCCTAAATAGGGGAGGCTGTGTTCAGCAGTGGACGATCCGGGTGAAACAGTATGAGACATATTAATGTGTTAAATACCACTAACCATTAAGTGCTAAATAACCGTCTGCACTCACGCGTATTGGTTTTAATTGTCGACCTAGGTTTCGGGCGTATCCAATACCCCTCATCAGGTGAGTTCACAGGTCCAAATCGTGGCGACGCCGACGTCTCCGCGCACTCATCATCGTATATGCCCGAAATATAGGTCCACATAGGTACATAGTAAGTCGCAAATCTTGACCATTACGAGATGTAACCCTGTAGGGTCACAGAAGGTTGTTTATATTTTGAAATATATACTAAACACTGTCAAAAAAGTATCTGTTTTGAAACTAAAATTTTAATGAAACGCACTATTTTCTTTAATAAGATCAACAGTTTTCAATATCATCAAGCGAACAAATACCGAGAACAGTTCCATACTTAGAACGCTCCCACCATCAAATATGTAGTTGTCAGAAAAGTCCAATATCTGTACGATCCAGAGAACCCAGGACTTTAATAACACTATAACCACCCACCAATGGGACGTTTTTCTTTAATGTGTAATTAAATAAAACACTAAAATATCCAAAAGAATTATCACCGCATAAATCATATATGAGTTTCTTTTATTTTTTGATAATGGCAGGCTATATTTGGACCACCTGATGATTGAATATGCGATCGAAGATGTTCTTCAGGCTAATCTAGAATTACTGGCTCAACAAGGACAGCTGCCACAATCTCAAGGACAGTTTGTTTTCTTAATGCCTAGTTAAAATTAAAAACATTAAAATATTCAAAATAATTATCACAGTTAATTATGGAGCATAAATGGAGCGTTTGAAGATGTTCTTCAGGTTAATCTAGAATGAATTGCTGCCAGAATATTAGGTGCTTAGAGACAACATTTTACTTGAGGGTGATGGCTAGCTAGACCGGTGCAAAATGGTCTACCACCATGGACCGACCACTTAACGTGCTCTCCAAAACACGGAAGCGCTGAGTAGTAAATGCCACTAGGGGTTCTCCATCCAAGTAGTAACCGCACCGGATGTTGTTGACCAGTTGACCGGTTCAGAACGACTAGGCAAGCTTGGCTCCGAGCGCTTAGAAATCTAATTCCCTAATTGTTTTATATGGCGTTAAATCGCTCAATTATTTTTAACGGTATTTGACATAAAGTTAGCCTGTAGGATGATAGAATACTGTACTGTACTGTATCAGCCGGATTGTCCACTGCTGAACACAGCCTCTCCCACTATGGGGGGATTTGCCATAATCCCCACGCTTAGCAGGCGTCTTGGGGATTGCAGTGTGAGATATCCGTCCCTCAGACAGCGCTGCTGCCCACCTTCTGGTGTATTACCCTTAGTTGCCTCTTACGACACCCACGGGTAGAGATTGGGGGGTGACATTCTAGCCCGGGTGATAGAATATACTTTATCCCAATTGAATTGGCCGATCCCAACAAAGGATGATATCACAAATTAACCCTAAAGCCAATATGCAATCAGTAGCTAGTTAACAATAATACTCTAGATCGTTTATGTTGCTTAAAGCACACTACATATCCCACCTTCAAAAAATTTATCCAGATCGCTTTACACAACTTTTTTTTTATCAAGCAAAATCATCCGCTCGAATTATATGGCAAAGAGCAATCGTTCATTCAACAGTGTATTGAATAGTCGTTAAGAGGTATGGGCGTACAATACCGGCGCACCGCCTGTAAGGTTGCGCATTGAGAATAGCGGGCAGATTTGCGTACTGACTTTTCTGCGTGTATACCTGTTCCATTTTTGTAATAAAAGTTAGTGAACCTACACACGTTCGAAGCCAATTATAGGCATATCATCAATACATACATGATTTATAGGAAACACGCAGTTTATTAAACTTTACTGTCCATAATAATATTTAAGAATGGAACTAAATGACATTATACTATTTACGAAAGTATCAATTTTCACGTTCATTTATATAATATACGTCATTCAATGTTAATAAATGTTAGAGTTACCGACGATGTCACCAAGATTTATTCATTTAAAATATATAATTTCAGTAGTTACACATACATAACCTTGTTAACGCATATACACATGCAATCTAAAGAATAAGTATGACAATTTCAGAATGGTACGCGTTATACAACGCAAAAATCGTTAACGCCTGCCTATACGCTGTCTAAGAAACTCGACAATTCCAGATCACTCGCATACGAAACTGCATGTAATATAAATCTTTCCGGTGAAGCTCGAACAACGCAACCACTCCCATTTGGCCCTGCGGACTCGAATACGAATATTAAATTCCACTCAAAGTCTTTATTTAAAAACTGAACCGACAATTTGAGCTTATATTCCCATACGTCCTGGGCACACTTTTTGTATCTTGATAGGGTCATCAACTTAACTTTAGTCTACACCAAATCTTTTACAACAAATGAAACAAATAAGATATATCTTCATTTTGTACTTTTTATTTTACTATATTCAAATTATTAATACAATAATAAACGCTTAACATCTTCAAAAATATCTTGGCACATTGAAAATTACTATATGATAATGCAAAATAGTAAACAGAAAGTTATACCAGTGTGGATAAAATTTAATTATTTTATCACCACAAGCCGTTTGTAAGCAGGTATCATCTATGCATGTATACGTTTTTAGATTCGTTATGAATCATAGACATTTCCAGGTTTTTTGCAAAATAAACAGTGGTAACCCTACCTAATCTACCCAGCGGCGATTTGACCGCGTCCTGGGTATTAATAATTTTTAATGCAGGTCTTGCATTGTGCCGTTTTTGCAACGTCCATCAATAATATTCAGACATTTGAATGTCTGTTTTAAAGACTATATTGATCTGTCTTTAAAAATTATCTGCGGTTGGATCGATGCATTAAAAGCGTTTCGTATGTAAAATTAGCGATAACATTTTATTAATGGATCTTTTTGCATGCCAAAATATTAACATGTTGTTTTTACAGGCAGATGAGAAACAGCAGAGTTTTACCAGCATGTTTATTATTTTAGGGCACATGTATAACAGGAAAGCCCACCTGACGTTAAGCGGTAACTTCTTCCTATAACAGATCCATTTCGTCACAAGTGACGAACTTCACTGCGCCCCTCACACTGAGTTGTTGAGTGTAATGTGCCTGTAATTTAACTGGCTCTCAAGGACTGCTGCCGGAACACACTGTTAGGTGCTTGGCGACAAATTTTCTACTTGAGGGTGGTAGCTAGCCAGGCGAGCATTCGCAAAATGCCCGCCAACGATGACGCTCAAGCTGGCGGTGGGGATCGAACTATAGACCTGCGGCACCGCAGTCCATAGCTATAACCGCTCGGCCATCATTGCTTCAAAATTTGAGGATCCAACAATACGCCAATTTGAGAAAAACCAAAATTGTGCACTGCTAAAATGCAGAGTCATAAAGATATCGCTTACAGTCACTAAGTTCGACACCCGTCAACTGTCAGAGTATATTTTTTAGTGACTGTTGTAGTTTTTTTCTGTTTTTATTAAAATTAAATAATATGGACAATTAGTCAACCAAAAAACACTACAAGAACGATGAATGTCATATCAATGTTTAAGAATAATACAAATAAGCATAAAGTTTTTTTTTATTAAATAAAAACAATAATATTTTAAGAATCCATTTTTCTTAAATTAACAGACTAAGATTAGGGAGTATGTTAAAAAAATCATAGATAGGTAGGGTAACATAACTTGCATACAAGACAGTATAAAAATCAGGAGTTTCTTGAATCGGCGGTGAATGCGTTCCACAAAGTCATTAAGTTTGTCAATTATTTTAAGGAAGACTGGTCGAACTACCCGAATACGAGTATAGCTCACTCCTCACGTTATTTGCACGAAGGTATTTTAAAATAAACAAAGCTAAAATAGACTACAAAATACGTCAAAAGGAATAACTATGTAAAACAATGTGACTCCAAAAACAAACCCAAACTAAAACAGACACTGATATGTGTTTGGTCGAATGCTCTATTATTAGATAATTTAATAACGTTAACAACAAAGGAAACTGTCCGTCCTCGTGACGCGTCGTATCAAATCGCGCTGACGTTGAACTTCAACCGATAGTACTTTGGTAGCAACCCCGACCTATCTCATAGATTAGGCAATAATTACTACGCGACCTGTGCTATACTATGCTTCTGCTCTTGTCCTATGTAGAGAAACATTATATAGCGAGAGACTTGATTTTTAATATTTCATTTAATCATTTATGACGTTGATTGTAGTAAAGTTATTGCTTGGAGTGTTGCACAATAATTCCTGTTAAAGTTTGGATTCATAATGCAAACACTGCCTGGTTTTTGTATTGCTTCAATGGCTGTGGTTCAGATGAAATACGCTACGATGCAGAAATAACATTTATACTTATCAATATAATGACTATTCTATATCCTTTATTTGGATGTTATAAAAAGCGACTCAAAGAAAAGTAGGCTTAAAAACAACAAGCACTAAATTCGGTTGTTAATGGAGTTGCTGGATATTAAGCGCACAATAGAGCTTCTTATCATCTTCGCATTGATGACGCGAAAAGTAGTTGTTACACTACAAACAAGAGCAGCTGACTACCAACAAGCTGACTCTAAAAAGAAGTTCGGCCCTAAACTTGAATCCAAAACATATCAGAATTATGTGCTTGTGTTGTCCTATTTTTTGTTGCCGAAACTTAAAATCTTTAGTGTATAAAGAAAAATAGTATCTTTAACATATTATGTTGACCTCACACAAGGGTTGGAAGTTGGTGGTGATGAGTGACGTATTTCCAAGTATTTTATTTTGGAAGGCGGTCAAAACGTATCGTTATCTATTTATTTATAATATATGTATTGGCCCGTAGGGTGCGAGTTAGAATGTTACCTCCCCATCTCTACCCGTGGGTGTCGTAAGAAGTGACTAAGGGTAACACACCAAAAGGTGGGCAGCAGCACTTTCTGAGGAATTGATATCTCACACTGCGATCCCCAAGCTGCCTGCCAAGCGTGGGATTCTGACAAACCCCCCTATAATGGGGGAGGCTGTGTTCAGCAGTGGACAATCTGGCTGCTACAGTACAGTAAGCGAAGTAGGCAAAAGATGACTTGATGGATCTTACCGACGTATAAACAAGTAAGTTACATATAAAATACGTATGGCGCCACAATCTCATTACATCACTCATAGCTTAGCATCGCGTTAAGTCGCCCACACAGGACATAAAACATTGAATCTCAAGTAACATATACTTCGCATATCGTAGCTCACCCTACGACCTACGCGTTGTTGTGGACACAATATTACATACCTTTCGACTTTTGAACTTGTCTGTCATACAATTTGAAGAGATAAAATGGGTAGATAGGAAGGTCAGAATTGAAGCACCTTGCTTGGTTTAGGACGATACAAATCTGTACACTATGTTTTCGACTCTTTCTCCGTTCTGCCTGCATATTTTCAATTTACACTTAGACAGAGCTATAAGTAAGCTTTTTAGAATATATTATTTATTTATTTTGATGAGTGAATGTTTGATGAAGTTCAGCTGGCACGGGGTAGTGGAAATCTAATCACGGACCTACGGCACGGCAGTTCATTTATAGCTATTATCCAGCTGCTATTACTGCTTCAGAAATAAAACCCTTGTGCTATGATTTGTACGGAAATGACTAACTTCAATGATACAAAAATAACTGATCAAACTTTGATAACGTGCTGAAGGTTGAAAATCATTTCATACATTTGTAAGGGCAGAAACTAGCATGCATAGTAGAATATTCTGATAGAAAGTTTACTTTCTTCACTTACAAAAGACGCTCAAACTATTATTGAATCTTTCCTATCCCCACCGATACAATAACGACTCTGCATCGTGACGAGACATCGATGCTCCCTTTACTATATTGAAACACATTGCCTTGAAGTGGTTTGGCGTGCTCCAACACTTGCCCACAATTTTGAACCTTAAGTCTTATAAAATAAGGAAGCTTGATAGTCGTAGTTGACAAACGTATTGTTCTCACGGTAACCACTCGATTGTTCAAGTTTTAGACTATCAAGATATAAGGCCATGACCTCGACCTCTTGAGGGATGAAAATGGAGGTGCTTTAGATCAGTTTACATCTGAAACAAGGATATTTTGATAAACATTCTGCTACCTTATTATGTGGCTGGTTGTATAATCGATGGCTTCGTTTAAGATCAACAGAAGTTATATAAGTCACTCATTTAAGATAGCTCGGTTGGAAGTAAACAACTTCTCAAGATATGAGATATAAAGCAATGATGGCTCCGTGGCATTGGCTATGGATTGCCGTGCAGCAGGTCCATGGTTTGAATCCCGCCGCGAGCTTGAGTTACACCGCATGGTTGAAGGGAATTTTGCAATTACCCGCCTCGCTGGCAACCACCCTCAAGTAGAAAATCTGTCGCCAAGCACCTAACGGTGTGTTCCGGCAGCTGTTCTTGAGAGCCAGTAATTCTAGGTTAAGCCTGTTAACACCTTCGACCACATCATCACTTAGCATCAGGTGAGATTGGGGTCAAAGGCTTACCTATCAGCAATAATAAATAAATAAATAAACGTATTACCACATGAAATCAATTAATGAGCAAATGAGTAGTACCATGGTAATGCAAAACACAATATTTGCATGGTATTTGGAGTCACTGCATCTTCTATTACTCTATACTCTTGGTAAGTACTCATATTCTATTGTAAATCGTCAGCTTCGTATTAAAATCCTGATACAGAGTACTTCTGTGGCCATAATGTTCTTCACCTCCAGATTACTTATCAGGAAAAAGCCGCTCTGCGAAAAGACTGAAGTCTAGTAGTCTGAAGCAGTGTTGACCCATTGATAAAGGCTTTGCTTGCATGGTCTGCAGCGCAGGAGCTTTTGGCTTGAAATTTATCGCAGGTTCAAAGGTAACCTATATGAAAAACAAACCGGCCAAGTACGAGTTGGGCTCGCACACCGAAGGTTCCGTACCCAAACAGAATGTACCAGTAAACGTTCTTTATTTCTTCGTAATATTTCAGATCCCTCACCCCCACTTGGCCAGTTTCTATTATTGTAGCGGTATACGGTAGATATTGACTACAATAGAACCAAAATTGACGCTTTTATGTATTAACGTTATTACTATAGAGCAACAACAAACGAAACATTAAAAATACGTATTTCTTGTATGGTGGCCCCCTTTTGTTTTTAATTTTTTTGCTATTATTGTCCCATGGGGTGCCGGACTAGAATGTCACCTCCCATCTCTACCCTTGGAGGTCGTAAGAGGCGACTAAGGGGAAGGTAGGCAGCAGCACTTTCTGAGGTACTGATATCTCACACTGCCATCGACATCGACCAAGACGCCTACTAACTGTGGGGATTATGGCAAACCCCCCCATATTGGGGAGGCAGTGTTCAGCAGTTGACTATCCGGCTGATATTTGGTGTTGTTTGGTTGGTATTTTGTGAATATTTAATCGGCTGCCTATAATGGTTAGTCAGCCAGCCCTTTAAATGAATAATCGATTTATTAGTAAGAATATTACATGTCACAAAAGTATTATTACAACATAATAGAGATATAATTTCCATTAAAATAAAGTAATTAAAATTATTTATATAAATTAATAATGTCGAACGGATGGACTGATGGACGGATGTCTAACCGGACGGATAATCGAAGCTTAGTAATAGGTTTTCGTTTTCTAGTACGGAACCCAAAAATAGAGTTATTCACAATGATCAGTCCCAATCAGCTCCCGAGCACGATCACTGATTTCTCAGTTTCACTCTTATTTTCATTCTCATTTCTCAGTTTTCTTTAGGTTTACAAATTTATAATGCCTAATAATCACTAAAACCTAAGAAATCATTATTAATTGTAAGCGTCTTACAAGAAAATATAAAATCTGACAAAAAATAGAGTATTCCGCATGCCTTTCTCTTCCTATACAAAAGATTGTTTATTAAATTACATGTTAGTCGAGGGCTTTATAAAAACAGCGAACATCATAAAAAGTTGCAACTGGACAGCATAGTTTATGAAGATTGCTTTGGGCGTTTCTAAAAGCACAGTGTAAGAAGTACTAAGCAGAAAGTAAACTTTGGTTACGTCGAGTGTATGTAGTTGGGTCTATGTAGATAAGACAACGGGTCTATTAATGACTAATTAATATCAAATTATATATTTACAAAACCTATTGTGTCCTTTTTTGATGATGACTTTTTTTGCTTAGTTTAATTTTAAACCTGCGCAAGATGAAGAGATTTGTTAGTTATTTTACTTAGATAAAAGTAGTTATTGGCATCGTCACATGATGCTGAAACGTTTGTTTTTTTTTAAATAATATTTATACTCTAATTAAATATAAGTCCTATATAATGGTAAGATTACAATAAAAAAAAACATTAAATGTTTACCATAATTCCATGCCGCACATGTCTATAATTTTTCCTCTCGTAATTTTATAAATAATTCCATCTATTTTACCCAATTTATCAGCTGAATAGCTTAAATAGCATAATAATAAAAATACGTCATTTATGTCATGTGTATAAATAAAAATATAGTACAACTAAATAATATTAGACAACTTTTTCCTCTACAAATATGTTATTCTGTGGCGCATATGATGATTGACAAGTAGAGTCCACGTATTCTACCGCGGTGGCCGCTCACTCGAAACGTGATTTTTTAAACCTTTTGCTTTAACCTTCCCAACCCTTCATTTGTGAGACGCGTAAAAACGTAAACTTAATTGCTTTATTCCAAGAATACCGTACCTATTAAATCTGGGCAAATACCGCAAAGGTCTCGGAGTAAATGAGTGTGTTTAGGAAAACATAATTGCAGCTTAGATCAAATCTATGCAGAATTGCAGTTTTTATTGCAGTTGTTTGAGTTAATAGATGATGTTAAAATCAACTGGAACGATACATCCTTTGATTGCAAGAATCAGTGGTTTTAAAATTGCAATAACCAATAGTTACAATATACCTGCAAAGAACTTACATTATGTCATTAATGGCTCACACTCTTCAACTTTTACGTGAATCATTTCAGAAAGGAACTCAGCGAGTTGCTTGTGCGGTTGATGTTCTATGCATCAACAATATCAGATATGTGGACGACATGGTGCTGCTGATTCCATCGACGAGAGCTACCACGCTACCTTTGGTCATTTGTGAGGTGCTTCCTCTTCTATGTGCATATATAGTAAGGGGCTAAAATATAATTGCAAGAAGAGTTAGTATATGGTCTTTGGGACATCTGGTAAATATCCTTTGAAAGTGCCTCCCTTATTGTGAATGCCATGGAGCTTAAGGATAAACAATTCAAGTATCTTGGGCACTACGTTACCGAAGTCCTCAATGATCAAGCGGATACAGAAAGAAAGCGTAGAGCGTTGGCGGTCAAATGCTACTGCATTTGACTGCTGGCGCGCAGGTTTGCTCCTTGTAGTGCGGAAGTCAAAGTAATGCTGTTTAAAGCATACAGTCAAACATTCTACACGAGCAGTCTGAGGGCTAGTTAAATACAGAGATTGTATCATGCCTTGTATGTGCAATACAATAATGGTTATAGAATGCTGTTAAGGCTACCCCGCTTCTGCAGTGCGTCTGGTATGTTTGCGGAGGCAGTAGTTGACGACTTTCATGCCATCATAAGAAAAAATATCACCTCCCGACAGCGAGTGCGGGGTAGCACTAACAGTATCTTACAAACCATTGCGGGGAGATTTGACCCTTCCCTGCTGAGAACTTCTGTTCGAGTTCAGGACAGAATGGTGAGGTGACTGATTTGGTGAGGATATATTCTGACTTCATTCGAACAAATAAGGTGTCCAGTGTCATTTCGTATTAGTTTCATTTTAATATTTTGTTACTTACGCAGGATAAGTCACATAAACAACTTACAAAGAACTGGACGCGTGTCTGAATATGTAAAAAAAATACTTTTATTATTTCTAACTTTCTTCTCTCTGGAAATACTTAACATAAAAATATCTACGCAAACATAATATTAATAAACCGCGGCGATTTCAATACCTGTAGAATTTGGCAAGGTGACGCCATCCACACCACCACTTACCTACATATCGCCATATATGTTTTAAATAGTTAAAATTTAAAACTACCCCATTGTACGTTTAATACACAAAATTGCTAAATTAGCAGATCTTAAGATTATCAATACTCAATTATACTCAATACTCAATTATTTATTGCAACATTATGTAGCTACATGCAGGTCTTATGCTATCTTAGCATGTTTGTGTGTGTTATACATATGACCCTATAAGGGTATGGCAATGGTAGGAACGGAACAATCTATTTATATATCATTCAATTTATCGTTAAAGAATTCGTCTAAGGTATAGTAACATTTAGATTCAAGTAAGGATTTTAGGATTTTAATAAAACATTCTACCTTTTCAGTGTCTTTTAGCGTATTAGGCAGCTTATTATATATATCTATAGCCATTGAGTTAGGGCCGGATCTGTACATTTCAAGATTGGACTTTGGTTTTATCAGTTTATGTCTATATTGTGATCGGATATCACGTCGTTGATCGGCATATTTTTGGAATAATGATGGGTATTTTTTTACAAATTTGCTTGGAAGGTTTATATTAATAAAACTGTGAAAAAAAAATGGATACCACAGTAACTTTAATTATACCCAATACTACACACTTTCTTAGAGATCGTTGCGCAATGAAATGCTTGATTGATTGCTCTCTAAATTCGTTTAATCTTAGATGTGCCCAAAGATTACTCGAAAGTTTGAGATACAAAAAACTATAATTAAGCAACTAAGCATCGTAATATTTAATGATGATGTTTTAGTTCTTAACATTAACGGCTGCTATGCGAAATAAGCTAACCAAATCATAAGGGATCCAAAAATTGCCACCGATCGGGTTCAAAAAATTGTTACTCTTTAACATGAGTGAAGTGTATGTATCAGTAAACCAAAACTCTCAAAGATAGTATTTAACCACAAATCTAACAAATCATTATTATCCTAACAAAAATACTCATTGCACATCAAATCTTAAATCATAATGCACCACAAATGAAACAAAATTGACTATCAATTTACAAGAAGAACACATCAAAACAACAAACTGCAAATCAAAATAATTATTTATTGTTTAATTTCAAGCAATGATGGCCGAGCGGTAATAGCTATATGGACTGCCGTGCCGCAAATCCCTGGTTCGATCCCCACCGCCGCGCCGCCGGCTTGAACTTCACCGCATGGTGGAAGGGCATTTTGCGATTGCCCGCCTGGCTAGCTACCACCCTCAAGTAGAAAATCTGTCGCCAAGCACATAACGGTGTGTTCCCGCAGCAGTCCTTGAGCGCCAGTGAAGTTACAGGCACATGAGACTTAACAACTTGTCTCAAAGTGACGGGCGCAGTGCAAATCGTGACTTGTGATGAAATGCGTCTGTTATATGCAGAGGTTAGTCTGCTTAACATCAGGTGGGCCTCGTACTTGTTCAGTCACTAAAAAATAAAAGTATCAAGAAGTCCACTTCTTGTTGTCGTGGTCACTGGTAACGTAAACTTCTTTCTCGTTTCGCTTGTCGTGATGTGACACCATAACTTTTCATCAAAACTTTTATCGGAAGACCAGTTAAAAACAGGGACAATTCGAGAATCTTCTCACAGAACTTGTATTATATACCTAGTGCCAATATTTTTATATGAGATGCAGTCATAGTCGATAGTAATATATCTATGAACTACCGTGCCGCAGGTCCATGGTTATATTTGCGAAGACTCTTCCTGTTAGCGACAGATTTTCTGTACGAGGGCGGTGGCTCGCCCTGTTAGTTACCACACTCATGCAGAAAATCTATCGCTAAGCGCCTAACAGTGTGTTCCAGCAGCAGTCCTTGAGAGCCAGTAAATAAGGACATGAGACTTAACAACTGACTACTGTAATCTCAAGGTACAGTGGATATGTTGGTCTGTGTCTCATGGTGATGGGAGCAGTGCAATTCGTCGTTAAGTTTTACAGGCAGATGTTACCGCATAACATCAGGTGAACTTCGTCCATGTTACGTCACAATCCCATAAAAATGCAATCAGCATTTTGATGTCATCTTTTTATGCTTTTAAGGTGCACGTTTTATTAATATAATATGGTGAAATTACAAATCTGGTGATACATCAATTTATGTAACGCAGATACTTGTTATGTTCTGCACCAATGTTCAACACAATTTTGTATTATGGGTTACATATTTGAGCCGTTTGGTGTAGAGATGTTGGGTCCGTGAGGACCGGGAGCTCATCTTATTTTCCAAAACTTATCAGAGCGCTTGGTCGATGCGACGCGTGATCATAATGCTGGCCCCTACATATTTGGCTCAAAGAATAAGCATTGCAATTCAACGGACCAATGCTGCCAGCATGCTAGGGACGCTGCCAACTGGTAGTGGGCTAGAGCATTTGGACTGCCTATGAGTCTGCAATGGCTTATAGGGATCTAAATGCTTTTATTGTAGTAGCTGTAGTGTTGTATATAGTTCGTAGTATTTTGTTAATTTTGTATCATTTAAAGACTTCTTACCAAAGAGAAAATACCTAATGCCACTCTCTTGTCTATGAATGTTTGTCTGTACGTCCGTATGTTCTGGTAATGTAACTGGTACACAGATGGAGTTGAATCCAGAAATTTCGATATTTTAAGGCTACAACATACAAACGTAGTTTCGTCATATTTCAAATAATAAGTGTTCAAACTCGGAGATACTTTGCACGTATGTCTTAGAACCTAATATCTATGCTTCTGGTTTGCCAGATTTCCGTAAAAGAAAGTTTTTCAAAAATAATTCAATAAATCGTTTTGTATGGGAATTGTTATTTTGTCATTTAGGGACAACATAAATAGTAAATCGAAAAAGTGGCAAACCAGAAGCATAGATATTAGAATCAGCAATATGCATACAAAATTTCACTGAGTTTGAACAATTGGTAGTATTTAAAATATGACGAAACTACGTTTTTCATTTAAAGCGCTCACACACTGTACTCTTAAGTAGAATATTAACCCGAAACTATTGTTAAACATTTTTTATATTGTTATGATTGCAATAACGCCTGCTAAGCGGATTACATTACAAAATTACAAATATACAATAGGAAAAATTTAAGTCATGTGCGGGATTCGAACCCGCGTCCATCCGCCCCTTTAGCCGGGGCATGCTCTAACCAATTGAGCTAACATGACATGACGTCATAACTCGAATTTTTTCTATAGTTCATTAACCATCGTATTGGGATGGAGCGACATCTATAGTACCACTTACGTTGTACTACAAACAGGACCAATTTTGCAATTGGTTTTATACTTGTAAATGATGACGCAACCTTATAATTTTTATATTGTTATGATTGCAATAACGCCTGCTAAGCGGATTACATTACAAAATCATAACAATATAAAAATTATAAGGTTGCGTCATCATTTACAAGTATAAAACCAATTGCAAAATTGGTCTTGTTTGTAGTACAACGTAAGTGGTACTATAGATGTCGCTCCATCCCAATACGATGGTTAATGAACTATAGAAAAAATTCGAGTTATGACGTCATGTCATGTTAGCTCAATTGGTTAGAGCATGCCCCAGCTAAAGGGGCGGATGGACGCGGGTTCGAATCCCGCACATGACTTAAATTTTTTCTATCGTATATTTGTAATTTTGTAATGTAATCCGCTTAGCAGGCGTTATTGCAATCATAACAACATAAAAATTATAAGGTTGCGTCATCATTTACAAGTATAAAACCAATTGCAAAATTGGTCTTGTTTGTAGTACAACGTAAGTGGTACTATAGATGTCGCTTTATCCCAATACGATGGTTAATGAACTATAGGAAAAATTCGAGTTATGACGTCATGTCATGTTAGCTCAATTGGTTAGAGCATGCCCCGGCTAAAGGGGCGGATGGACGCGGGTTCGAATCCCGCACAAGACTTAAAAAAAATTTTCCTTTCGTATATTTGTAATTTTGTAATGTAATCCGCTTAGCAGACGTTATTGCAATCATAACAATATAAAAATTATAAGGTTGCGTCATCATTTACAAGTATAAAACCAATTGCAAAATTGGTCTTGTTTGTAGTACAACGTAAGTGGTACTATAGATGTCGCTCCATCCCAATACGATGGTTAATGAACTATAGGAAAAATTCGAGTTATGACGTCATGTCATGTCAGCTCAATTGAGAGCATGCCCCGGCTAAAGGGGCGGATGGACGCGGGTTCGAATCCCGCACATGACTTAATTTTTTCCTATCGTATATTTGTAATTTTGTATTGTTAAACATATTTTTTTACCTACGAAATATAAGATTTCTAAGACAATATTTAAGGGTGATCTATCTCAAAAGTAAACTAGTCAGAAAATTTTAACGGAACAAGCAAGAGGCCCATATGATGATAAACGGTATAGGCTATAAAAGATGCATTTTGTCACCATTGACAAACTGCATTACGCCCGTCACCCTGAAACATACAATTGTGTAGTCTTATGTGCCTGAGATTTTACTGGCTCTCAAGAACTACTGCTGGTACACACCGTCAGGTGCTTGGCGACAGATTTTCTACTTCGGGGTAGTGACTAGCCAAGTGAGCATTCCGTATATGCCTTCCCACCATGCGGTGAAACTAAAGCTGGCGGTGGGGATCGAGCCATGGACCTGCGACACGGCAGTCCATAGCTGTTACCGCTCGGTTATCATTGCTTCAAATAAAGGCATCTGTTAAAAAAATCTAAGTTAAAAAGAAAGTCAAATAATTTTAATATTGTTAGGTTTGCAATAACCCCTGCTATGCAGATTACATTACAAAAACACAAATATACGATAGGCAAAATTTAAGTCATGTGCGGGATTCGAACCCGAGTCCATCCACCCCTTGAGCCGGGGTATGCTCTAACCAATTGAGCTAACATGACATGACGTCATAACTCGAATCTTTCCTATCCTACCTGTCTTTAACCATCGTATTGGGATGGAGCGACATCTATAGTACCACTTGCGTTGTACTACAAACAAGACCAATTTTGCAATTGGTTTTATACATGTAAATGATGATGCAACCTTATAATTTTAATATTGTTAGGTTTGCAATAACGCCTGCTATGCGGATTACATTACAAAAATGGGTTCGTATCCCGCACATGACATGAAAGTGATGGCTCAGTGGCATTGGCTATGGACTGCCGCGCAGCAGGTCCATGGTTCGAATCCCGCCCAGAGCTTGAGCTTCACCGCATGGTGGAAGGGCATTTTGCGATTGCCCGCCTGGCTAGCTACCACCCTCAAGTAGAAAGTCTGTCGCCAAGCACCGAACGGTGGGTTCCGGCAATAGTCCTTGAGAGCCAGTGAAATGACAGGCACAATGAGACTTAACAACTATGTCTCAATGTGACGGGCGCAGTGCAATTCGTGACTTGTGATAAATTGCAACTGTTATAGGCAGAGGTTAGTCCACTTAACATCAGGTGGGCCTCGAGATTGTTCCGTCACAATAACATAAAAAAAATATCTAAAAGAAAAATGTGTTTTTGTAAAGTCAAATAATGTTTTAAGCGAACATGGTACGGGTATCTCATGGCTGTGTGAGGGTTCATGGTTCGTTGGATAAATTATACGTTATGTTTCCCAAAAATTGAGATCAAAGCTATGTTATTTTGTATTACGGAACACGATAAGGCATGCCAATTACGTACTTTTACGATACGTTAAATTGTAGATAGGATGATTTTACTTCCAATTTGGTTGGTTACAAAATTTAATGTTGGAATAAGAGGGAAATAATACTACCATTTACGCATCTAATATACAAAGGTAACTTGTAAGATTGCTATATACCTCTACTAAAGTACACGAATATATTAAGTTTTGAGTTTTGGCAACCAGTTTAAATGAAAACTTTAAAAAAAAGGATACTATACAATAATAATTTTGCACTTACCACATTTATATATAAATTTTTTGATTGAAGCCTTATGAATATTTATATGAAATTTTCAGGCTAGCTACCTGATAGATATAGCAAGTTTTATAGAGCAAGCCAAACGGTTTTATTATGTAATTTTTTTTGAAGGGCTCTTGAAGTTGTGAACATACTGGATAATTTTATCTTTCTTGCCATTTAATTATTTTTTTATTCCATTCTAAGATCTAACGATGGTAAATTTTACCGTACTGAATTGGCCTGTATATTAGCTTAGCACACAAAAGTTAAAATACCAATAAGTTATACATAGCGAAGTTTGCTTAGCCTTTCTGAATCGATCATCTAAGTTAAACAACGTCCGCGGCGGTCAGGAGTTGGATGGGTGACCGTTAGTGACATTACAACTGAGCGCTTCCGTGCTTCGGAGGGCACGTAAAGCCGTCGCTGCGTCGGTCCCGGTTGTTGTCTTACGGTGGCAGTCGTTACAACATGGTGGTAGGGCATTTTGCGAATGCCCACCAAGCTAGCTACCATCCTCAAGTAGAAATCTTGTCGCCAAGCACATATTAACGGTGTGTTCCGGCAGCTGTCCTTGAGAGCTTAAATTCAGGACCTAAACATTTCAATACAAGATTTTTTTTCCACCTACAAAATGGATTATATAGGCACTACGAAATGGTTTTTAATAGCCAATGGCTTCAGTTTTTAGAAGTACACCAATATACGTTTTTTAAGTTATTGTAAAGGTACACAAAGCTCGAGACCCACCTGATGTTAAGCGGACTAACCTCTGCCTTATAATAACAGATGCATTTCATCACAAGTCACGAATTACACTGCGCCCGTCACTTTTGAAACATAGTCATCATCAATCAATCAATCGCATCTAATGTGCCTGTAATTTCACTGCCTCTCAAGGACTACTGCCAGAATACTGTTAGATGCTTGGCGACAGATTTTCTACTTGAGGGTCGTACCTAGGGCTAGCCAGGCGGGCAATCGCAAAACGCCCTTCCACCATGCAAAAGTACAAAAAAAAGTTCATTAGGTAGGTATCGGTAGGGTGATACCCACCGCAAATGTATTCCAGATTATTCCTTCCCTCTAAAATGCCAGATATTCCGCCTCGAAGATGTAGTGTATATCATTTTGTGATGAACACTGTTGCACAAGTGAATTTTTTGGCCAAATGAGAACAAAGAACTATCGTTTTGGAGTGACGAACGGCAATACAAGAATGGTGACAATGCATCTGTAATGCACAAACACGACCATTAAACGACTAGTCTATCTATCTTTATGGTCACTTATAACATCAAAATAAATTTTAAATCCCGCACATGACTTTTTTGCACATGACTCATTTGAAACGCTCGTAGCGAAGTTTACTTAGCTGTTCTCAACCGATCAGCAAAGTTAAGCAACGTCGCGCGCGGTCATGACTAAGATGGGTGACCGCTAGTGACATTACTACTGAGCGTTTCCGTGCTTCGGAGGGCACGTTAAGCCGTCGGTCCCGGTTGTTGTCTTAGTATGGCAGTCGTTATAGCATGGTGGTAGGGCATTTTGCGAATGCCCGCCTGGCTAGTTACCCCCCTCAAGTAGAAAATCTGTCGCCAAGCACCTAACGGTGTCTTCCGGCAGCTGTCCTTGAGAGCCAGTACTTCTAGGTTAGCCTGAACAACATTTTCGACCACATCATTACTTACCATCAGGTGAGGTAGTGGTCAAAGGCTAACCTATCAAGCAAAAAAAAAAACATGACTTAAATTTTTCCTATTGTATATTTGTAATTTTGTAATAAATTTAAAATGATTAATAACACCTATTTTCAATAACCTGAGAAATAAATGCACCACACCCATCATCTCTTTGACATATATTTTTTTAACGGAACGATAGTTTCAATTCTTTCAAACAAAATTTTCGAAGTATGTCAAGGCTCGAATATTCGAATTGAAAACCGATGCTTCATTTTTGTTTCGATCACCGTCATAAATATCAACACATCGGAATTTCTAAAATAACACAGTGTAATCAAACAGTTTATTGATTTACAACGTCGAAACCAAAGGAAGTGCTCGTCAAATATAACGACCTCGGCTTTAAAACTGTACCGTATCATAAAACATATTTGTTGTAGCGTAATAAATGGTTTTTATCTGTTGAAAATTATAGTAAATAAACAGTAGGTAAAGTATAAACCAAAATGTTATTTTATCAACAAATATCTGTCTAATTCCTGTGATTATGTGACATAAGAGAAAAATTTGCTTGATGAGCAGTATGCCACTAATAATGTCAACATTAAATGTGACATTTTTCAGTTACGCGCTGAGGCCCGTGCTCGTCGCTTCGCGCAATCGTGACTCCCAGACGAAGGACTTCAAAACAGTCCGAAACTGGTCGGAATCTTTCCGGTAAATATAACGCGGGTCCTAGCCGGTTCCTAATAAGTTAATATGAAATGTGAGTTGCTGCACACTGGGCGCCCAACAGGGCTTTATAAGATCATCAATCCAAAGATAACAAAGAGAGCGTCATAAAGAGGCTCGCCGTCAGTTAAGCGGCTGACCATAAACAAAGTAAAAACTTTTAAGTTCAATGTATTTGTGTTATCCTGTGTGTTGCTAAAGTATATTTTTATTTGGTACATATCTGCTGCTGTCCAAATGTGGCTAGAAAAGACATTTGGTAGTTGGTACATCGCGGAAGAGTGGAAAAGGTTATGAAGATATAATGATGTGACAAACTATGTATGGCAAAATATCTGCTAAGATTATGAGAAGTGAGATTTCAGCTACATATGAACCATTGATACCTAGAACTATGTATACTCGTATATCTAGCATGATTCAGTGAGCTTCATACAAATGCACAACGAGACAGTCAATAAGAAGCGTTTAAATAATATGAGGTATGATCCAGTTGAAACCAAATAACCAAGATATATAAATAACACACCGTCACGCTTGTATAATATGAAAGGTATTATGATAATAGTAGGCAGTTTTGTACTCATTAGAAAGAGGTCACACCATCACCTTCTTCCTTTTGTTCTTCTCTGAAGTGTTTTATCGGTGCAATGTGTATATCACTATACAAAGATACTCATATAATAAAGGCGTTGTCTACGGTTTTTTTTTTGCAAGCCGTCTACTCACTTCTAATCTAACTAAAGTATGATCTTGTTGGTATCGATACCCTAAAGTAAGATACAAAAACAAATTGGACTTATTAACACGCCTGTATTTCTAGAACAGGACGGCAGAAGTATCGAAACACTGGGCACAGCTCTCGAAAAGGTATATTATGCAAAATTTAGTGAAATTAAAGACTTACCCCCTTACTTATAAAAACATCGCTATGTAGTTGCTAAGTAATGGATAACTAAACAGTGTTTAAGTAATGCTTAAATATTTCTTACTTATAAACGCTACATAGCACCTGTTTAGCTAAGCAATGGATAATGAGGTCGAACGTATTTTAAACTGACAACATTGTACTAAAAAGTATTATGAATGACCTAAATGGCCAAATAGCATGTATCTAGTGCTAAATATCCTGAAACTTAACTGTGCAGTTTTCGAGGGCGGTACTGGTCAAGGAAATCAACTACGAACTGTCACAATTTGAAGGAATGTTGTAGTTCTTTTTTCTGCCACCTGAACAGATAAGTTGGTGGGTCTGTAACTAAATCAGCTGATCAGAAATATGGGCGCCATCTTGTTACTTAAAATTTAAACAAGGGTGGGACGGTGTTTAAATTGACAGCTGATTTAAGGAGTACTTAGGTACTGGATAAAGTTATGTAGCGTTTATGAGTAAGAAATTTTGCTAATCAGCGGCTAAGTAATGTTTAAAATTTAAGTAGCGTTTATAAGTAAGGCTGTTAGTTAATAACAGTATTTTAAAGAACTGAAGTAGTCGTTTTGTGAAGATAAATACATAGTAGTATAAAAATCGTGATCACCAAGACGCCTGCTAAGCGTGGTGGTTATGGCAAACCCCCCATTAGTGGGAGAGGCTGTGTTCAGCAATGGATATATCGGTAGATACAGTATAAAATTCGTCAATAAGAACTCTATTCAGATTAAAGTTTACCTATATTTGTAATGGAGTAACCGCATGTAATGACATGGTTTACTGCTAGTTAACTGTGATTACAACGCCGGAGGCAAATTATGTCAATGTTTTAACGAACTCCGTACATGTAACCGTATTGTTTAAACTTCAACAATGTTAACACTGATTCAGAATCGTTGTATTATAAAGGCGAAACAATACCCTCCTAAAGTTTTGTCTAGACTAGAATTTGTATTTCAATCACTATTGATTCGATTTGATTGTTCACTTGTAGTCATAAGAGTGTTTATAAACGTTATAGCAATCGTATTGAACTTTTTTTAGACCACGTAGATATCATTTATTCTACTTACAGTTTGCCTATAGTTAGAAGTTACCTGGTTGCCAACCAAAATCTATTGTATACCCTCGGGATAAGAATAAGTTACACATACGACTAAATAACTTTTTATAATGGATACTGTATTCAGAGTATTATAAATGCGAAAGTAAGTACCTTTGTGTGCCATTTTGATGGGACTTAATTACACTAGATACTTAAATTCCTTCTGTCCTAGTAAAAAACTTAGGATACTATTTATGACGATTTATTGATTTTCTAATCAGGGCTAGATTTAATCGATTTCCTTGTACGCAAAACCCGCGGCAGACGCTAGTAACAGCTATATCATGCCGCCCATTTAGGTATTGTTTTTCGTGGCAATTGTATCAAAGTATAATACTTGTGAATATGAGTATAGGTACATATATTTTTAACAATTACATTAGGGACTAGAAAATTACGACTAAGGTTAGCAATAATTATAAGTATTTGGTAAATATACAAGCGTAACACTAGCGCGCCAAGGGATCGATATTTTTCAAGTAGGTACCTGTATGAAAAAAACCTTAACTTTTATTCAGTTCAGAATTCATAACGCTAGCTTGTATATGACTCAAATTTGATATTTTGGCTGTTGAGATTAAACCCTCACCCAAAATCTAGTGAAGCTGTTGGTGCAGCGACAGGATACAATTTATATATTATATAATATAAATTTTAAATGTTTACCTAATAATATTGCTCACCATCGCGGTATGTTACAGAGTCCTTTTTTTAATATATGTAAGAACTGTATACTCCTTATCCTGTGACAATGCAATAAAGCTATTTGATTTGATTTGATATGTCCGATCCCCAAGCTACATACTCTTCAGTATTAAAAGTCAGTATCTTTTTTTTATTTTCTCTTTTTGCTATAACTTTTTCTGTTTACAAGATTGAATCGTCTAAAATACGGGTAACCATCAGCAAGAGTTGCACTGATATAATCCAGGTAAGTAAGTGCTTATTAGCAAATACTTGTTCTAGATAATTGAGTGTAACTTAATAACTTCTCCATCAAAGTAGTTGAAATCTGGTGTTCTACTTGTTTAGTGCCTTTACTTCGTCTAACAAAAAAAAAGATGATATCGTAAAAAGTTACGAGGAGTAATACGTAAAAATAAGAAATAAATACATATGTGCCGACTTAAGAAATTGCTTACGTTCTTGGATTATGTTTAAAAAGAAAGAATATATCTTATTATATCATCACACCACCTGCTTTTATCAGATGTCAAAACCCTAACATGTCAACGAATAAATAATATTCACTTTTGAAGTTTTCATTTCATTAAACCTCACTTCCTATGACATAAACATTTTCATAGAACTTTATTTCTATGGCGTTTATTAGGTGCCCGTTAGATGACACGACTTGCATTTTAAGGCGTCATAAAAGTAAAAGTTTAATATTTGAAGATGTGATAGTTAAGATAAAGTCCATATGATGCCATCGCATGGCACCTGCACTAAGGCAGAACAGTATAAACCTGAATATGAACCTTATATTAAATCGTGTAAGGTTTGAATTGAAATGAAGGTGGCTTTTAAACTAAATATTCAAGGTAGTGATCTGGTATGCCAAAGGTATCAAGGCTGCTACATTACACAGTGGGTGATGTGACTATTAAAAATCAATATTTTATAACGAAGGGGAGAGTTGGTTCCGATTCTTATCTTCAGTATTAACACCTTGTTTATTTAGTCTTAAGAATAACATACTTTTTTACTTAAAAAATATTGTATACAGCATCTGCTCCGGATATTATTTGGTATCAAAGGTGGTGAAGATTAATGATTTATTAAAATTGTTAATGATAAAAGAAATCTTACATGTAAAAGAAGATAATAAAGAAGGATCACAGGAATATTGTGACCATCGTTTTTGGAGATTTTGTACTATGTTTGAAAAACCTGTACAAAAAGCTTTTGCCCATCATTTACTGAATCACCCAGATCGTCCACTGCCTTAGCCTCCCTCATCAAGTAGAGGGGGGAGGTAGCTATAATTCCCACTATTGACAGGATCGCAGTGTAAGATGGAATTTCTGCAGAAGGCACTTTTGCCCACCTTCTGGTATTTCTCCTTTACTAGCTTCTTACGACTCCCACTTGAAGATATAGGGAGTTCAATTCTAGCCCGGCACCCCACGTGGCACTGCTTGACTACATGACAGTTGGTCATTTTATGCATCCCTTGGAACTGCTTAGAAAATCAGCTTAAAATGTATCCTACGACTTAAAAATAGATACTACATATATTTACTTGCTTACGTACTTTTTTTTTATTTATTTTTTTATTCCTGATAGGTAACCCTTTGACCACAACCTCACTTGATGGTAAGTGATGATGTGGTCGGAGGTATTAATAGGCTTAATTTAGAATTACTGGCTCTCGTGGACAGCCGCCGGAACACACCGTAAGGTGCTTGGCGACAGATTTTTTACTTGAAGGTGGTCGCTAGCCAGGCAAGCATTCGCAAAATGCCCTTCCACCATGTGGTAAAGCTCAAGCCTGCGGCGGGATTCGAACCATGGACCTGCTGCGCGGCAATCTATAGCCAATGCCACTGAGCCATTACTGCTTCAGCATATAAAATATTCGTAGGATTTAAATCTAAATTAGACACGAACACATAAGGTAAGACAAGATCTGTCTCAAATCAGATAAGCTGACCTCCACATTACGATATGAGGTCACGTTGCCGAGTCATGCCAAGTATATACTTTCCAAACAATAACCAAGTTCACGAGACAATTGTCATGAGAAAAAAAAACAAATCATATTTGCTTATGGTAAATCACGATAGGATTGTTGTTTGGATACTTATCCATATAATACTCTGGGTGTAATAACTTCTGTACTGACGTCCCGCTTGGGGTAAAATGTATAATTTGTTCTTCAGAAACTGGAGACCAATTAACGTTCGTTTAGTAGGTTTCATGGCGAAATGTTGAAGGGGGTATTCAACTATGTAGCTCTAGAACACCCTACCAAATGAACCAAACTGAATTGGTATAGAAAACTCATAGACTGTCAAGTACACGTTGAAAGGTCAGTTTTTGGACCTGGTGACATGTTGGCGACCTATCAGTCATTATTGGCGAGATTTTGTGCCAGTCTCTCATTTGAATCCAGGTTCATACTGATGTCAAACACATTATCTCTAGGATTTCGTTGGTCATAGCAGTTGTAGTTGTCGTATCCAATTTCCGAATTTTGACAAATCTCTTGTTGGGAGTTAAAATAGACAAACTAAAACAACACTATCTGACGGACCAGCACTCACAGCAGTAATAGCCATTTCATTGAAAATCCGCAAACACATAAATCGATATATCTATCACGAAGTGACTTTATCCATCTGCACAGGCCAATAGGTAATCCATAAGATTGATCAGAGGATAAACATATATGAAAAACTACATTATACCTAACTTGTCATTTTTTATGAGGTGATATTTCAATGTCAATAAAAATGTATGACATAAAAAACCTTGTACCACTAAAAAATCCAAAATACGTTTAAGGAAGCTTCTTTAGATGTTGAAAATATGCATGAGATATCAAATTTTTGACATTAATCCAGTTTTTTTTTTCTTAAATCGATTTCTCTACGGTCTCAAGTGATATGACGCACCCATTTGTCCGGTCATCTTCATCTGTCATTTCTAAATGAATAAAAAGAAATAGAACCTACCTGCACCTAATACACGTTAAGATGACTCTGAACGTTTTTCACACTTATATGGTAAGAGTTCTGTACACTTATATTCGTATTATTTTGTTTCAATTATTTTTCATATAAATCTGTGTAGAAATAACCTGGAAAAACTAATGCTGAAATAGATTAATTTTTGGGTTAAGTATACAGTAAAAAATAACTACCGCTCAACAAATGAAATATTTTAAATTCAATCAAGCTTAAAAGCTTACTAGTGTGTGATAAAATACATTGGTAATGAATATCTAATATTTATTTAGGATATATAAAATTATCTCCTATGCAGTGGTATATAAGTTCTAAATATGTGGATGTAAAACTCATATTTTTTTATGAAAACGTTATCAATCAGCTGGAAGCATCTTTTGCATTATGGTGGCACTAACTGTCATTTGTTGTGATCAGTATTTTTAAGGAAAACCATTTTAAATTAGAAATTGAATGTAGACATAACTTGTATTTTAGCTGCTAAATTTGAAATTCGTGAACAAATATAAACCAACGGCAATATGAACAAACATAATGGTACGGATCTCTAAAAATGCAGGATAAAAAAGTAGGACACCCGCCTGGCGGGTAGCTATTTCATCCTTTTTTAACCCAAACTCTAGATCGCATCGTACCGGTCAAAGGCGAGCATTTTTTAAAAGCGGTTTAGTTTCGTCGTAAAATTCAAACATGGAACACTTTTTTACATTAGACTATTTATTAGAAAAATATTTCTGTTATTAACGACAATTTATAGCGCGGCTCCTATTAAAATGGTATTTTATTGTGTGGATTTTTGAGTCAGTCTGTTAAATTGACTTTAAATGAGCTAGGGGCAAATTTATTTGGGGGTATGGGTTTTTTGTGATATAAAAATAATAAATGGGGTTTGATATGTGATGTAACTTCATTAATGTGTCGTAAGCACTTCATAAGCGTTTTATTCTATAAAACGACACTTATGACCAACAATACAAGAAAAACATTAATCGTGAGATGTAAGACTGTGTTTCGCTAGTAAAATTTTAATCGTAAGATGAAGCTAATTTCGATAATAACTGTATGTGACTTCTCTTGTACAAAAGCTCTTGACTCTTATACATTAATAAGGAATTTACTGGGGTAGATATAATTAGTTCTTTTATTGGTTTAATTATCGAGTAATACGAAAGCATCGCGGTGTCAGGCTTTGAAGGGTGTTTTTGTTTACATATTAAAATTTGCACTACAAACGCATGGTTCGTACTCTTTTTGGATAAGTATAAATTTTAACATTCAATTGTCCTTTTTTATACATTGTCACACTCCATGCATCATTTACTTATCTACAACTATGATGTTATTTGTTGTCAACTTATGTTCTATCTTAAACTAAGTAAGTCCATTTTTTACAAATGATTTGATCTATTCTTCTCTTATGTCATCATTTAAATTTATAAAGCTGAAATTACAGGCACATGAGACTTAACAACTATGTCTCAAGGTGACGGGTGCAATGCGATTCGTGACTTGTGACGAAATGCATCTGTTATAGTCAGAGGTTAGTCCGCTTAAAATCAGGTGGTCCTCGTGCTTGATCCGTGACAATTACATAAAAAAATCATTTTTATGTTAGTGATTTACATGCTAAGTCATTCTAAGAAAGGTGTTGGGTAAGTAGGTTGTTGGTTAACAAATGAATATACTACATGACTATTATGTCAGGTCTTCTGTTACTTGGCTTATCGTTTTTGCTATCAACAACGTAGTAATTATACCCTACAACCAAACTAAAATAATACCCCACACATGAACTCGCGCCTAACAGCCACTAATAAAATTACACAAGCCAAATACGGTATTAATGAAACAATAAAAGCACGTTCACACTCGCTTTTAAATCAGTCACGGTAATAAAACCACTCGGTTTTCTTTTAGCACCTTGCTTTACGTACCGACTGCTACATATTCTGATCCAAGCTTAATACAAACTGCTCCATATTCTAGTTCTTTTTCAATAGTAACTGTAACTGAAGCTGTGATTTTATCATCATATATACTATGTTTTATTCTGTGTTGCCTTCGCAGTTTATTGAAAAACCAACAATAGGTTGCGGAGCACCTGACATCATTAGTGGCCTTTTTAGTTTGCCGACTTCCATGGCAGTACAATAGTACTGAATTTAATAGGTACTACTACCATATGTATTAAGTATTTATTTTCCTGCGTAAAATAGTAATTGTAATCATTGTTAAAGGCATTATTGTTTTAACATGTTCTTATTACCGACTGCAAAAAAGGAGGAGATACTCAATTCGCCTGTTTTTTTTAACGTGTGTTACCTCATACCTTTTGAATAATTTTGATGATTATTTTTTTATTTGAAAACTGATGCTTGCTTTGTGGTCCCAATTAAATCAAAATCTGTTAAGCGTTTTTTGAGTTACATGCCAAAATTTGAAAGTGTTTTCCTATCTTGATGATATATTCATTGACAGTGAATGACAATCGATTTTATAAGTAATTATTTGACGTTGAACATACAAAGTTGTTTCCGTTATATTAGGTCCTTACATATGAAATTGGCGTTTTTCGTACTGGCCACTTTAATCACGAATTTCTCCTCTTTGGTAAGGAATTCCAACTTCAAATTTGTACAGTTATAGACTCATGTATTTGTGCTTCGATGATCGTCATTCATTTGTTTTTTTTCTTCTGTTTTTTTCTGTTTGCGTCACTCATTTTACAAAATGGAAAACCTTAAATATCGCATTATTTACGAGTACGAGTTCCGCCGTGGCACTAGTGCTGCGGAAACAACTCGAAGGGTGAATGATGTGTATGGCGGTCGTGTTGCAAAAGAAAACACAGTTCGTTTTTGGTTCCAACGTTTTCGTTCTGGAAATTTCGACCTGCAGAACAAGCCCCGTGGACGGCCTGAGACTCAAGTTGATAATGAAGAGTTGAAGGCTATTGTGGAAGCGGATCCATCGCAAACCACGTCCGAGTTAGCTGCAGGCTGCAATGTTAGTGATAAAACTGTTTTAATTCACTTGAAGCAAATTGGGAAGATTAAAAAGCTTGAAAGGTGGGTACCTCACGAATTGACTGAAACAAACCGGCAAACGCGCGTCGACTGCTGCGTTACATTACTAAACCGGCACAATAATGAAGGTATTTTAAACCGAATCATTACCTGTGATGAAAAATGGGTTCTTTACGATAATCGGAAGCGCTCAGCGCAATGGTTAGATCCTGGCCAGCCAGCCAAATCCTGCCCCAAGCGAAAATTAACCCCAAAAAAGTTACTTGTAAGCGTTTGGTGGACTAGTGCCGGTATTGTTCATTACAGTTTTTTCAAATCTGGCCAGACTATTACGGCTGATGTCTATTGTCAGCAAACCATGATGGAAAAGCTAGCGGCTAAACAACCTAGGCTGGTCAATCGCTCCACGCCACTGCTGCTTCACGACAACGCTAGACCACACACTGCGCTACAGACGGCTACTAAATTAGAAGAGCTTCAATTGGAAAGTCTAAGACATCCTCCGTACTCCCCGGACCTTGCTCCAACAGATTACCATTTTTTTCGAAATTTGGATAACTTCTTGCAAGGGAAAAAATTCAACTCCGATGGGGCAGTCCAAATCGCCTTCAAAGATTTTATTGATTCCCGTCCGACTGGTTTTTTTAGTAAAGGGATCAATGAACTACCTATGAGATGGCAAAAGTGCATAGAAAATAATGGTTCATGCTTTGATTAATTAAATATATTATATTAAAAAATATTCGACTCTTTGTTCCTCCCATACAAAACGCCAATTTCATATGTAAGGACCTAATATATATTTTTGTAAAAATTAATCACTCTGAAATCTGACAGGTTTAAGTTCTATTCAAAATGGCCGTGCACTAACGCGGAAACTTCATATTTAAGAAGACCCTTATACTTATTATTAGTTTTTTTTAATGTTATTGTGACCGATCAAGCACGAGGCCCACCTGATGTAAAGCGGGCTAACCTCTGCCTATAACAGATGCATTCCATCACAAGTCACGAATTGCTCTGCGCCCGTCACCTTGATGTGCATGTAATTTCACTGGCTTTCAAGTACTGCAGCCGGAACACACCGTTAGGTGCTTGGCGACAGATTTTCTACTTGAGGGTGGTCGCTAGCCAGGCGAGCATTCGTAATAGCCCTTCCACCAAACGGTGAAGCTCAAGCCCGTGGTGGGATTCGAACCATGGACCTACGGCACGGCAGTCTCAGTGGCATAGCCAATGCCACTGAGCCATCACTGCTTCAAATATAATATCAAATTACTGATATAATATTTCATTTTGTTTTAATGTCTGATTTCTATATATTATCAACAGGTCACATTTCGACAACCTTTTCTTCTAGTAATATTCCCACAATCATAACGATGCCGCAGCTACGTCGTTTATTTTGTTACACAATTAAGCTCTAAATTTATATAAATTAGATGAGACATTTAAATACACCTACTTAAAATAACTGTTCTTATTAATCCAAGATTAGCTAGTTGTTATAAAAGCTTTACGGCTCTTAATAAAAATGCCGAGAAAATTCACACTTAGGTACTTTGTCCCGCCGTAGACCATGGAACATGTATAGATACAGATCGATAACATATTATATATTGTATTTTTTTTTATGTATTCAGTATTTTCACTTCACAGTTTAATAATCTATTAACGTGTAGTGCTTGCTAAATGTTTGAGTAAATGCTTTTTTAATGTGTGTAATGTGAAAATTTCTAGCGCGATACAATAAAACCTATCCGCTAATAGTTGCCAATTTATGTGTATTGGCAGCACATTATTTTTTGCATTAATCAGCGACAAACACTTTAATTTCTGAGAAAAAATGAATACATTTTTAATACAAAGGTTTTGTGTTTCACTTATGCTAGGTATATAAGAGGTATGTTTTTATTTTTATCTTTAGTAAGGCATTCCAACAAAAGCTTACACCTAATAATTTTTTATTACCTTATTTGACCCCGAGGCATAATTTGGCATCCAAATCGAAGCTATAAAATCAATATTAATTGTGCCAATGTAATGAAATCTCCAAAGAGGTTTGATTATTGTGGCATCAAACCTACAATGAGACCGAAGAGGCCGAGTGCGAAATTAAATTTTGTTTTGATTCATCCTAATCTGTACTGAAATCTTTTATGATAACATTTATTATTAAAACAATAGTTTTCGAGATAAAGCCATTATAGGTTTTACAACTGTCATCCGAAATTAAGTTGTTGACATGATCTAAAACTAACCGTAGTTTATATAATTGTAAAGTCTCATTCAACGTCAAGCAAATAAATCTACAAACCAAAGGAAAGGATTTATTCTGCTCATATTGAAACATTTTCCCATCGTATTTTTTTTTTTAGGATATTATATTATATCGGAGAAAACACGCTGACGGTTAGCGTCACGCCTGCTCATAAAAAATGCAGTGTCACTGTTCGGCCTATACTGCACTGCACTCATTACTCAAAAAACAAAAATAAGACATAAAACGAATGAAAATAATAATAAGTGTAGTTTGATTTAATACTATTTCACACTATGTCATGTCTACGAGCTGTAATGATCTATGCTTACTCTATACGGGGTTATCTAGGTTAAAGGTAGAAATGTGCCTTTTGTGTTTGACAAAGAATGTAAGTTAGCACCTATGGTGTTATAATAGTTTCCGGGCAAGATTAATTATGTTTTGGAGCATATGATAATATATTACGTGGTAACCAATTATACCGTATAAAATACCACAATGTTCTCGTTAGACCACAATTTTGACAATATATAAAACGCCAAATGAATAGCATGGTGCTACTAACGAATTATTGTGAACTTATTTTCTTAGAAACCTGTCTGAGCTCAATTCTTTGCGTTGTGTCATACTACCTTCAGTAATCTTCTTTTTTCTTCCGTTCATTATCATCATCATTATCAGCTGGAAAACATCCACTACTGAAAAAAGTCCTTCCCATAAATCGCCACAATAAACGGTTATTAGCCACTTGCATCCATTAGCTCTCTGCGACTTTGGCGATGTCGTCAGTCTACATTGGTAGACTGACGTTATTGGCAAAGTCACGGAGTATAGACCCAACCATACAGCAGGTTATAAAACTGTATAAAAAAATATTTTAATAGGCAAATGGATGATTTTAGACAATGATGTTCAAACCCTTAAGAGTAGACTTCACGGAGCGCTTTCCAAACATACGAAGTTTCGTCATATTCTACATACTAAGTGCTCAAACTCGGTGTAGTTTTGCAGGTATATCGATCCTTGAGCCTAATATATAAATATCTATGCTTCTTGGTTGCCAGATTTCCGTAAAATTAAGTATTTTAAAAATAATTCCAAAAATCCTTTGTATGGGAATTGTTATTTTTACATCTATGGATATTATATATACTGTACTGTACTGTATCAGCCGGATCGTCCACTGCTGAACACAGCCTCCCCTATTAAGGGGGTATTTGCCATAATCCCCACGCTTGGCAGGCGGCTTGGGGATCGCAGTGTAAGATAGTTTCTTTAGAAAGCGCTGCTGCCCACCTTCCAGTATAATTATTCCCTTAGTCGCCTTTTACGACACCCACAGGATAATATGGGGAGGTGCAATTCTAACCCGGCACCCCACGGGGAATTATATATAATAAATTAAAAAAACTGGCAAACCAGAATCATAGATATTAAGCTCAGCAATATGTGTACAAACATCGAGTTTGAACTCGTGGTATGTAACATATGACGAAAAGTGCTCCGAGAACTCTTCTCTTAAGGATTATGTTTACCGTTAATATTATTAATAAGTATTTCATATTGTGAAGCTTTATTTATTAAAATTCATTCGAAAACTTTTTAATTTTTGGACGTGCTACTCAATTATCTAAGTCATTCATCTCAGCCTGTCTTCATAAGCTTTCAATGAGGAAAAATATTCTTGATACTTTACACAAAATTAGTTTTAAATTTAGTTATTTGACTTTGACCTTTCGTCCTAGTGAAGAAACATAAATCTTGATTTATTATAAGTAAATTACTGAACCTGTCTGCTCTTTCAAATTAGTTGTTTGTTTAGGAACTTATAATGAAGAGATCGTTATATACAAAGGCAAACTTTGTTCACTTTGTTGTTCAATAAAACTTTCTGAGTTATTTGGTGTTTTGATTTTCAGGAGATTATACACAGAAACATTTATTAAAGTAGAAAATATTTTAAAAGGCTTATTTTTTTTTGTTAATAACAGTTTTTTTTTCCTCGTAGGTGCCGGGTGATTGTGTACACACCATATCACCTGGCAACTGTGGAGTGTCGAGTTGGAATATCACCCACTAAATTCTACCTGTGGGTATCGTAAGAGGCGACTAAAAGTAAAATACCGGAAGGTGGGGCAGGGCAGCAGCGCCTTCTGAGGAACTGATATCTTAAACTGCGATCACCAAGACGTCTGCCAAGCGTGGGGATTATGACAAACCCCCCTAAATGAGGGAACCTGTGTTCAGCAATGGACAATCCGGCTGATACAGTACAGTGTACACACATTGCCTAGACACACTCTACCTCACTATCTAAAGAAAATGTTTGAAAACTTCGTAGTACAATTCTTTATAACTCATAAGTATTTTATTTTATTGTGAATATTTTTTTTGTCCGGATCATGAATCTGAGATAAAGTATTATTATTATAACATAATGTATGATATATTTGATGATATACTTTATGTAATGAGATATAAAAAATTATACGAAATAATAAGATACCTTATACACACTACAAGATCCTCAACATAATGGCAGAAAGTGATTATTATTGTGGACTTCTGAAACAAAAATTTTATAATGGGTATGCTTTTTGATCTTTTTAAGGTTAGTGAATGTATAATAAATGTTTTAAACTAAACTCGCAGTTTGTGTCAAATTACGCACTTGATTGTGGGTTCGAGATCAACCAATACCTACTATATTATCTTAGTAGGTATTAGTTGATATCGGAATTAATTTATAATTTAAGAATCCGCTTTACAAAATACGAATAGGCATTTTAAGTATTTATTAGTTTAAAAGAAGTAATTCATGCTATCATAAATTTAATGGTAAAATTTCAGATTTCTAAATAGTTTAGTTTTTTTTTTTACAAACATATCACAGCCTTCCCCATCAGGGGTGGTTTGACATAATCCCCACACTTGGCAGGCGTCTTGGGGATCGCAGTATGATATCAGTTCCTCAGAAAGCGGTGCTGCCCACCTTCATGTGTTCCCACAGGTATAGATGGGGGGGTGACAGTCTAGCCCGGCACCCCACGGGTTGCCTATTGTTTTATATACCTACCAAATGTTTTAGTCACAAAAACTATTTGATCACTATGATCACAACACAACAGTGAAAAATAATTGCAGCTATTAAATATCAAGATTAAAATACTCCCTACAAACACCCTGACGTTCTTCGAACAATCCCGGAGGGTAGGAGTGACTCAGCGGAATTAAGCTATTGCTTTTTTTAAGTACCATTGATTCAAAGCAACTCGCTAATGGTACCTTGTTTTGTTTGGAAAGATGACTTGGTAGTATCAAACAATTTCTTTGTAGAGAACAATTTTTGTTTGGTGATTTTAGCATATAATTTTATTCAAAAATTGTTGCTGCTGACAATTTGTTCAACTAAGATCTAGATTATTCGTAGGTAGTCGATTTTGATCGCATCGTGTTTTGAATTTCGAAAACGCTTTAAAATACTATGACGCTAACGCCACTGATGCCTGTCTTTATTCCAAGTTTCGTCCAAATCAGTTCAGCTGTTTCAGCGTGAAGAAGTAACCAACTTACTAATTACTCACTCGAACCGTCACAACCTTACTCACAAACTTTCACATATATAACAGTGTGCGGTACTATTTTTTCTATACGTACATTTTTATAGCTGATAGGCTAGCCTTTGAGCATTATCTCACCTGATGGTAAGTGATGATGTGGTTGAAGATGTTGCTCAGGATTACCCAGAATTACTGGCTCTCAAGGACAGCTACTGGAACACAACGTTAGGAGCTTAGCGACAGATTGAAAGTCGTAGCTAGCTAGGCTGGCTTTCGTAAAATACCCTACCACCGTAATATTATTTGAATATTGTTGAAATAAAAAACATAAATTGCTGGAAAAAGAACTGAGTACTTTATTTTCTGACGTATTACACAAGTAAGGAACAAGAAGGAGTGAAAAAGTTCACAGATTAAACTATGTCTAGCATAGATCAGATATAATAAGTTTGCGTCTATAAAATAATAGATGGCGCTATGAGTATAAAAATAGCTAACATAAGATTATTAATATTTACTAATATTACAACACGCCTCCTTAAATTTATAATCTTATATCTTTTACATGAAAAATACAAAAGAAACAATAATTTCAAATACACTACATTAACTTTAACTCTAATCTATTTTTTAAAAATTTGGTTTTATCTAAACTTTTAGTCAAAAAGTCTGCTAAGTTAAATTTTGTATCAATTTTTACAATATCAATTATCTTATTTTCATAGTTCTCGTTTATATAATGGTATTGTACTTCAATATGTTTTGAATTTTTTGTGAAGTTACCATACTTAGCAATAGCAATGGCACCTGAATTATCCTCGTACATTTTAATTGGTTTACATAACTTAATATCAAATGATTCACATAATAAGTTTCTAACAAAAAGTACTTCTGAGACTGCCTCTGACATAGCTATATATTCTGCAAAAGTTGAACATTTAGTTACAGTATTTTGTTTATGTGTTTTCCAAAAAATTAAGTTTCCAAAAAATCTAATAATAAAACCTGAAGTAGACTTTCGATCAACATTATCTCCTGCATAATCAGAATCTACCATACAATCCAATATTTCGGCATTTGCATTATCATAGTATGTTAATTTCAAATCCTTAGTTTTATACAGATATTTCAACACTCTCATTGCATATTTAAAATGTGTTTGATTGTAACAACTTTGGTATCTGCTTAAATAGTTTACACTGTAAGCTACATCTGGCCGTGTGCCTGTACTAATATACAATAATTCACCAATAATATTTCTATATTTTATGCTTTCATCAACTACTTGAGATTGCTCTAATTTTAAATTTGTTTCCATCGGAGTATCATATAACTTAGAATATTCTAAATTATATTTTGCAGCCAAAGATTCAATATATTTCGTTTGATTTAGGGTCATTACATGTTTATCATCACTATAATCAATATCTATCCCAATATAACTTTTAATTTTTCCCAAATCCTTCATCGCTAATCTTTTCATCAAACTAGTTTTAATCTCTTCTATTATATTTTTATTTTTACAACAAATCAAAAGGTCATCTACAAATATTAATATATATATTGGATCTTTGTTTGCTCTATTTACATATAGACAGTAATCATAGTTACTTCTAACAAAACTTAATGTTTGAATAAACTTATCAAAACAATCATACCATACTCTAGGACTTTCTTTGAGACCATAGAGAGCTTTTTGCAATTTGAAAACTTTATTGTCTCCAGATTCATAACTTTCTGGTTGATTTATATAAACTTCTGACTTAACATGACCATTTAAAAAAGCTGTCTCTACATCCATTTGTTCAATAAATAAATTATTTTTGCAACTATATGACAATAAAATTTTTAATGTTTGCATTTTACCTACTGGCGAGTAAACATTCTCAATGTATTCCTTTTGTTGGAATCCTCTTACAACTAACCTAGCCTTAAACACATTATTATTTTTCTTTTTATAAATCCACTTAACATCTATAACATTTTTATCTTTCGGTCTATCAACAAGTTGCCAAGTATTATTTTTATATAAACTGTTTATTTCAGAGTTCATAGCTACTTGCCATTGTTTACTATCATTGGAGTTCATCGCCTCCTCAAATGTATTTGGTACATTTGCATCAACATAATTGACATAAATAAAATGAGAAATTGGATTACCATATCTATTAACAGGGACTCTTTTTCTTTTTGGCGTTTCTACAGAATTTTCTCCGCTATCATCTAAACAATCATTTTTAATCAAATCTTTATCATTAGTATTTATCTCACTGGCATCTTCAAGATTTTCATCACATTCATATTCAATCTTAAGCATTTCATTTGACACATTTGAAGTTACATCATTATCTAAATCTTTATTTTCTTCTCTTTGATCATCTAGTTTTTCTAAGAAAATTAATTGAATGTTATCTTCTACTACTTTCACATGTCTAGCGTTAATTATTCTGTTTTTCAATAGAACTCTATAACCATTTTCATTATAACCCACAAGAACTCCTAGTTGGGCTTTATCATACCATTTACTTTTTCTCAAAACCTCAGGAACTCTGACAAAGACTCTACTCCCATATATTTTTAAATGCTCTACATTAGGTTTAATTCCAAAAAATATCTCAAATGGAGTTTTATTTTCAACAGTATTTGCAATGGTTCTATTCTTTAAATAAGCTGCTGTTTTTATAACCTCTGGCCAATATCTTCTATGAATTTTAGCTTCTCTCATTAAACACCTACCTATGTCCATAGCGGATCTATTGTATCTTTCTGCTACGCCATTTAGTTCATGAACATAGGGTGGACATGGTAACAACTCTATACCCTTTTGTCTAATAAAATCATAAATATCCTTATTTAAGTATTCCTTACCGTTATCACACTGTAATTTCTTAACCTTCTTATTGAATTTATTTTCTACTAAGTTCACAAATTCTATAAAGCAACTAGCCGTTTCAGACTTATTTTTAATACAAAATATTCTAGTACATTTACTGTAATCATCAATAAAAGTCAGAAAATATTTCTCCCCGCTATAACCAGTTGTGTTATGCGGCCCGTTTAAATCAGTATGAATCAATTCCAAAATCTCGGTAGTCTTTCTTCTATTATTTTCAAAAGGTACATTACACATTTTACTTTGAATACAATTTGAACATTTCATTTCAGTGTTTTCAATTTTGTCTGGCAAACCATCCACTAATTTATCACTAATTAATTTATTTAAATATTGAAAGTTCACATGGCCAAGTGCCCTATGCCACTTCTCTTTATGAGTCAATTGAATTGAACTTACATACATATCATTTTTATAACCTTTGGATACATAACTTTTTATACAATACAAATTGTTTATTTTATCAGCAACAACTATTAACTCTCTATATTGATTATATATTTTTGCATTTTCATTTTTGGCAATAATAGTGCAACTCTTAGTTATTTTGGAAAAACTAAGCAAGTTTTGTTTTATACCTTTCACAAAGTATACATTTTTTAAATCAATGTATTTTTTATTATAATAATTTTGAAAATAAACTTTTACTGTACCCACTTTTGTCGCTTGTAATGTTTTGCCATCTGGAAGTTTTACATCCACTGGGTTTTTCAAATCAATGTAATTACAAAATAACTTTCATTATTGACTATGTGATCCGTACAACCACTGTCTAAAAGCCAATTTATTTCACAATTATTATCATATTCTTCCCTTTTCACAAGCCCGGTTAAGTTATTTATTTCTGAACTGCATACTTGTAATGTCCAGGACTCAGATGAGAAATGTTTGGACGACTCACCTCTGGAAGAACTTTGGCCTCTACCTCTGCTGCGACCTCTATAGAGTCCACCTCGGTTAAAAACTCGTTGGCCACGGTGTCCTCTCTGTGCTCGCTGGCCTCGGTAGCTGTTTAGTCCTTGGTTATTTCTCTGCGCATACCAGCAGTCGTTCTTCATATGGCCCAGCTTTCCACATACAAAGCATCGGGCATTTGTTTTAGTTACAAATGTACTGACATTGTTTTTCTGATTTGGTTCTGAAGAAGTCATATTTTTCTCTTTTATTTTTGACTGTACATAATCAACGGTTCGTTGTTCTTCTGGAATAACATCAAGAAAATCTCCAATATAACTATAGCTCGGTGGCAGGGCTCTAAGTAAATATCTCAACTTCTCGGATTCATCTATCTTTCCTCCAGCCACTTTGAAATCATTTATTGTTTTCTCAAAATCAACAAAGAAGTCTTCTACTGTACTATAATTATTCATTTTTAACTCTTCAATTTTTCCTCTGCATATTATTTGCATGGCTGTAGACTGAGTTAGGTACATCTTGTCAAATTTGTTCAACATTTCAAATGCGGTTTTACATAAACTAATATATTCCAATTGTTTGTCCGATATTGTACTCATAATAATCGTTCTTGCCTTTAAATCCTTCTTTTTCCATTCCGCCTCAACATTTTCATTTTTACTCGGCGCTGGCATCATGGCGGTGGCCGGCTCGTGGCATTTTTTGTACTCTAGTAGGGTAAGTAATCTCAATTTCCAGCTCGAATAGTTGGCTCCATCAAAAATAGGCAACATGATGTCCTCAATTCTTGCCTGCGTGGCCATTTTTATGATAATTACGTTTGATTTTACTGAATTATTAGAATCTTTCTCAATTTTACATAGACACGCGGTATAACCTCACTCACGCATTTTCACTTTCTTGATATTTCACTGATTTTACTTTTATACTGACTGATTTAAAAAACTACGGACATTACTATGAAAACTGGCGAACCACGCTCTGCTACCATGTTGAAATAAAAAACATAAATTGCTGGAAAAAGAACTGCGTACTTTATTAACTGACGTATTACACAAGTAAGGAACAAGAAGGAGTGAAAAAGTTCACAGATTAAACTATGTCTAGCATAGATCAGATATAATAAGTTTGCGTCTATAAAATAATAGATGGCGCTATGAGTATAAAAATAGCTAACATAAGATTATTAATATTTACTAATATTACAACAAATATCATTAAAGACTTTGACTTTTAAGGATTTTGACTTTGAAATAACGATTATCGATCAAACCAATGATATCGTAGGATTTAATCTTCATTCAGCTTCCAATGGTATCGGTTAAGCTTATCCTGCTTCTCTACCACTATCTGTACCCACCTACAATAACAGTAAACATTGTAAAAAAAAATCATAATATTTCCAAAGCTATTTATTATATCCATTCATAATAAAAACCTCGTCTAGTTTGACTAGCCTATTTTACAGTGAAAAACATTCTTAAGCTAGAAGTATTCGGTCAACTCGTGAATGAACAGCTTTTGGAGGTCATTTCGTAATAGCGCCGCGTTCAATAGCAAAGTAGTCGGCACGTGATGACACAAAGAGGTTTGTCAATGGTCACACATACGGTACTTGTACTTGAAAAGGTTTATAGTGATACATTTTTATGCTATATAAATTCTTATAACTGACTTTGTTGGAACAGAAACCAAGTTTGTATTGGCTCTCTCAAAGTAACACTTTGAATAAAATCTGAGTGTAGTGCAGGTAGAGACGTTTAGGTCCTTTGAGTCGCCCTTGTAGTGTTTTAAGTTCTAGTAAAGAAAATGTGCGGGCTATGGCTTCTATCTATATATAACTATCTTAATTATAACTTACTAGTGGCCCGCTGGGGGCTTCGTACGGGTGATATTAAATAAAGTCAATGCAGATACTAAATAATCTGTACGTATTATCTTCGAAGATATTCATTTAAATTGAATTCTGTAATACCATGGTCCATATTGATCTATATTAAATGCATAATGTATTCAAGGTATTTCTTAGGTTACTTAATTGGATAAGGATTAATGCTGTGTTGCTTAAAATTGCTTCGTAAATAAGCAATTATGTCTCTTAAAAGTAAAGGATAAAAGATGGTTATTCTGGGTTATCCCTAAGAGATAGACATATACTATTGTAGACTTTTTTGTAGACCGTTTTAAGTTGTACAATATTATTGTACATTATTTTGATCTATCTCGTAGGGTTCAGCCAGCGTTTGCAATGTAAGCGACAAAAATGTGTATAACATCACATTAGAAACCTTTAAAATTATCAGTGATTTGCTACTATTTTATGCATGTATTATACATATATAAACCTTCCTTTTAAATTATTCTATCTCTTAAAGAAAACTTCATCAAAATCCGTTGCGCAGGCATATATAGGGACAGGCGAACAGCGGGAAGTGACTTTATTTTATACTATGTTGTGATGATAAGTATTGATACATTAAATTTGGCTGGTAACATTTCTAGTTTATTATTAAGTATCATCTTTTATTGTTGTAAATAAAACCTGGAAACAAAAATGAAGTACTTCAACCGAAATTTCAAACGCACGTAGTAGAGCTTGGATTGTGGTTCTTAACCGATCAGCTAGGTTAAGCAATGTTCTGCGGTCATTACATGGATGAGTGACGCTAGTGACATTTCCTATTGAGCACTTCCTTGCTTCGGAGGGCACGTAGCCGTCGCGTCAGCCCAGGTCGTTGTCTCCAATCATGTCCATTGCGCGTGTTATTCTCAAAACACTACATAAAAAACGAGAAAAAAAAGTTTCTATACAAATTATTCCTCATGGTCTGTCGTTGTATTGTGCCTACGACAATGTGCGTGTTCCTGAAATATAATTGTGTTTACGAGCTTTGTTGAATGTTTTGATAAACAAGTCGAATTGGAATCAGCCTTAGGACGGCAGTCCTTATATCATTGCAGTAGGGCATTCCAGCACATGCCCATTTGGCTAGTTCAAGTAGAAAATCTAAAGCGCCCAGTGAGGCTACTGTCCTTGACAGCCAGTTCCTATTCTAGTTTGTACCTGTTTATACTCTTTGACCAAATCATCACTTACCATCACGTGTGATTGTTGTTACAGACTTGCCAATAGTTAACTAGTAAAAACCAATTTGTCTGGCGTTCCCAATATGTTCAATGTAGCAAGAAGGCTTTAATCCTTTGTTCGTCTTCCATATTATCGATGCACTAACATTGAACATCGAGAATGAGGTACTTAGCTGCCTAATGTCGACAAACGATATTGTTTATGTCGGTAAATAACCACTACGGTCCAGAGCACACTGAAAACATTGTTAATTCAGAAGTTAACTTGAGCAATCCAAAAATGTGTGACATAATGTTGTCTTAGGTTTTCGTGATTATTACACATAGTAATTAAACAACTTTAAACGGTTTAATTCGCGTATATTTATCATTATTTAAGTCACGGGCTTTTCAAACACTTTAAACCGTTTCAAGTCGTTTAATGTTTGACATACCTAGATGACTTTGTAATTGCAAGTTTTGTCGATAGTGACAAGTGAAAATCAATCATTTAACTAGTAATTATTACAAAAACGAGAGATTTTTTTTGTTACCAATAATGGAACTGACTTCTAACACTGAAAAGTATGAAATAACTTGTTGAAATTGGACCTTGAAATTTGATCTCCGAGTTTTTTGAGTCAGCACGGGGCCGACTTTAACAAGGTATTTCATATTTTTCAGTGTTAGAGGTTGTTTCCATTTTTGTTAAAATGTTTACTCTGCTCCAATTTGCGATATCTCAACTCAAATTCGTGATAACTCGAGGTAGAACATTTCATGACAACGGTTTTTAGGTACAAAAGAGGTCAGTGACAAAAATGGTTGTTTGGAAAATGTAACCCAAACATGTTATCATATGTTATCGAAATAAGTTATCCAATGTTACTCAAAAAAGTAAATAATCATCATTATCATCGGCCGGAAGACGTCCACTGTTATATAAGCCTCCCCCATAGAGCGCCACATAGAACGGCTACTAGCCGCTTGTAACCATTGGCTACCCGCGATTTTCACGATGTCGCCAGTCCACCTAGTGGAGGTAGCTGGTAAATAATATGTAGTACCGCCTAGCAGTAATGTTCACATTACTGTGTTCTGGTTTGAAGGGTATGGGGTATGTTACCGTTTAATATCGGATGGGCATTGTGCTTATTCTATTATGGTTTCATAATAAAAAAGTAAATGCAACTAATTTAAACATTAAAAACAAGTAAAAATATCCTAATTTATTCTAAGCAAGTTTTAATATGATATTCAGTTTGAGAACATAAGGAAAGCAGACTAATCTAAACAAAACCCATATAAAAATATGCATACGCGAACACAAGCTTCGTGAACTTTTTGACTAGTAATTTTACAGTATCTACACATCTCTTATATAACAATTCAAACATAACACAAACTGTTACCGCTATAGTAACTACTCGTAAGAGCTGCCACTACACTTGTAGCTCTTGTATAGTCCGGCGGCTGACCGGACACGTCACACCATCAACACTAATCTTTTGAGCTAGTTAAAAACTCGTGTACATTGCTGCATCAACTGAATGAGTTAGAAGCGCTCGGTGTAAAACATGCCACTATCGGTCACCCATCCAATACACGACTGCAGCGAACGTTGCTTCACTTATTCGATCGGAACAACTAAGCAAGTTATGCAACGAGAGCTTCAAAACCAAACTCTGTTTTGAACGAATCTGACCTGAAATACGTACTCATATATATATGTATATCAACAGAGTTTTACAAAGAGCTATTCAGCGGTTACAGAGCATACATTGTGATAAATTCAAGCACAACTTCCGTATTAATATTAAAAATATAGCAATACGACCGTTGTATATGAAATTTATCTATTAAGAAAACAATTTCAACGAACTAGCAATGTATTAATAACAAACTATTCCTAGATATGTGTCCGCTGATATTTGAATCTGTTGCTTTAGTGGATTTCATACATAAACAAGATAAGTTTATAGCGCCTCTTACTAAAAAGTAAACATACCATGGAGCTAATAGGATGAATCTACAGTATTTTGCATCAAAATTAAACTTACGTTTTGTTAAGCATCTGAAGAGAAAATAAACTGCAATCACATATAAGATGAATACAGAACAACCCAACAACTGATAGGGTTTCTGCTTTACATGTACGGTATATAATCAAACGAGCAAACAAATATACATTTTAAGTCCATATAATTTAAAACCTTTTTACGACGGTAGGTTACTAAATAATTTGAACACTATCTTACCCGCTTGTACGTGACGATTGTAGCGAATCATGAAAAATAACTACGTTTAATTTATAATAAGAACTGGTACTCGCATACAGCGGCAGAAGACACATATGTAGGTGGCTGGCTATCTACCCTCCTCAAGTAAAAAACACTTGTGTGTTCCGGCAGCTTTCCTTGAAAATCGGTATTTCTAGGCTAGCGTGAACTAGACCACATCATCACTTAGAATAGAATTAAAATTAAAAATTTAGAAGCGCTCGTAGCGAACCTTACATATCCGTTCTTAACCGATCAGCTAAGTAAAGGATGAGGGATCAAATCTGCTCGCGTCCGTGGGATTTAGCCCCAGATGTCCCACACGTGTCCCTTGGGTGGTGCTAAAGGAGCAGTCTAATAAGTGGTGGTAGGCCTTGGCCGCCGGCTTACGTACCACCCCCCGGACAAAGTCATGTTGCCAAACGTTTTTTCGTGTTCCATCATGTTGTCCGGGCTAGCCGTTCAGGAGGATGGGTCGGGTATGGAGTCGCTGCTGAAGTTGACTGGTTAGTGGCACAGTATAGCGCTGCATGGGGTGATCAAGCTCGAAGAGCAGCTGGATCCGAGGCACGGTTCTCCGCTGGCCGACCGCAGATAGTAACGGGGCCCAAGTAGTGAGCTAGCCACTCACAAAAGGCTGCCCCGCCATCTAGCGAAAAATCCCAGGAGTGCGCCATCGTGCCGGTTGGCGACCGGATGCGAGGACCCGATGGACACTCTTGGGGGGGCTCGGGCGTCCCAGCGGTCTTCGAGTTTGGTTTCCCCTGTGTGTAGAGTTGTTCTGAATGTCACTGGGTTAGTAAGTAGCGTTTCATCCCACTTCCATCTTCTTACCTCCCTTCACTCTCCTACTTAATATGAAATTGAAAAGAAACAGTAAGGCGTTTTCACAGCGGAAGCACGTCCTCGCTCTTCAGGTGCACCTCGCTAACATCCGAGGCCTGCACTCAAATCTCGATTCGGTCCATCACCACCTGGAAACCGCAAAACCCCATCTACTGTTCCTTACGGAGACGCAGATCAAATGTCCAACAGACACGTCGTATCTTGCCTACCCGGGCTACACCCTTGAGCATAAGTTCAAACCACGCTCGGGTGTCTGCATGTACGCTCGTGATGACATTTGCTATCGGCGTCTCCGTAATCTTGAATACCCCAGTTTTTCTTGTATCTGGGTATTGGTGGATACAGGCATGGAGAAAATTCTCTATGCCGGTGTCTACCGGTCGCACACTGGAGACACGGAGACAACCAGGCTCATGACACACCTCAGTGAGGCGGCTGATGTGGCACAACAGAGGTATCCTACTGCCGAATTAGTGTTTCTGGGGGATTTTAACGCTCACCACCAGGAGTGGCTATTCCCATTCCAGAACACAGACCATGCTGGGAGAGAAACGCGCAAGTTTGCCCTAACACTCAATCTCACCCAACTGGTCGAAGAGGCAACAAGGATACCAGATGTTGAAAGCCACACAGCCAATTGCTTAGACCTTCTGCTGACGACAGATCCAGACCGCTACACGGTGTCGGTATCATCACCACTAGGTAGCTCCGACCATTGTCTGGTGAAGTCTGTATCAGTCCATTCCCCACTTGACCCTAGCCCAAAAGGCACCCGGCGAATATGGCGATACAAGTCAGCAGATTGGGATGGGATGCATTCTTTTTATGCATCTTATCCATGGCGGCAAGTTTGCTTTTCTTCCAGCGATCCCTCTGCTTGCGCGAATGCTGTGGTAGATGTGCTGCGTCAAGGTATGGAGTATTATATTCCCTTCTCTGACGTACCTCTGTCTAGCAAAGCTCGCCCTTGGTTTGGGGCTGATTGTGTTAGCGCAGAAGCGTTAAAACATGAGGCCTACACCGCATGGGCTGAAGCACGAAACCGCAAGGCTAAGGATATTCGTGAAAAGAAGAAAGCCTTTAACAAAGCTGCCAGGTCCTGCAAAAAGGTTCTGAAGAAGGCTCGCTTCAACCATATAAGCCGAATAGGGGCCAAACTTGCTTCTTATCCCGCAGGGAGTAAAGCGTTCTGGTCCCTGGCTAAGTCGGTTGAAGCGAACTTCTGCCGTCCCTCACTGCCTCCACTGCTGAAACCTGATGGGTCATTGGCTCACACCGCTAAAGAGAAAGCAAATTTATTTGCTGCAATCTTTGCGGAATCTTCACGTCTAGATGCTGGTAGTGCTGTACCTCCGACTTTACCTGTCTGCGAGTCGACCATGTCGGAAATCCGCATTCGACAGGTAGATGTACGTAAAGCGCTACGCAATTTAGATGTGAACAAGGCAAGTGGCCCTGACGGCATTCCAGCCATAGTTCTGTGGACATGTGCGCCTGAATTGACTCCGATCCTGACACGCCTCTTCCGCCTATCTATGGAGACTGGGCAAGTACCGAAAGCTTGGAAGTTTGCCAACGTGCAGCCGGTGCCCAAAAAAGGAAGTCGTGCCGACCCTGCCAATTACAGGCCTATCTCAGTCACGTCCATTCTATGCAAGACAATGGAACGTGTACTGAACAAAAAGCTCCTTGGCTATCTTGAAGTGAATGACCTCTTGAGTGACCGGCAATATGGGTTTCGCCAGAACCGGTCAACTGGAGACCTTCTTGTATATGCCACACATATATGGAGCGAGGCCTTGGAAAAATATGGTGAAGCGCTTGCAGTCTCACTGGATATTTCTAAGGCCTTTGACAGGGTTTGGCACGATAGCCTGATTGGTAAGCTTTCAGCATATGGTTTACCTCCCAGACTGTGTGCGTGGATTAAAGACTTCTTGAGGGAACGTTCGTTACGAGTAGTCGTTGATGGCTGCTCATCGGAACTAATGGCTATAAATGCTGGGGTACCTCAAGGATCAGTTCTTTCGGCAACACTCTTTCTGCTCCACATTAATGACCTGCTGAAACCCGGTACCTTTGGGTACGCAGACGATAGCACAGTTGTCGAGCGATATATATCCGACGCACCGACTGGTGAAGTTCAAGTCCAGCTTGAAAGAGAGGCGATGATTGGACGATTAAACTCAAGCTTGTTGGCCGTGTCCGATTGGGGCGATGCCAATTTAGTAAGTTTTAATGCGTCCAAAACACAGGCGTGTCTTTTCTCCGCTAAACGGAGAGCATTTCATCTATCTCCGACTTTTCGAAGTGTATCAATACCGGTGGCGAATCGGTTAGAGCTTCTTGGTGTGTCCTTAACTTCGAATTTAAACTTCGGGTTTTACATCGAAGCCAGAGCGCAACTGGCCGCTAAGAAGCTTGGTATCCTCGCAAAGGTGAGGCAGTACTTCACACCTGGGCAGCTTCTTAATTTATATCAAGCACAAGTCCGTTCGTGTATGGAGTACTGCAGCCACCTCTGGGATGGATCCGCGAAATACCAACTGGAGGCTCTAGACTCCATTGACCGACGAGCCAAAAGACTTATAGGCGATGATAAGCTGGTTGAGTCTAAACTACAGAGTCTCGGTCATCGTCGCAGGGTCGCTTGTCTATCGGTATTCTATCGCATACATTTCGGAGAGTGTGCGCAGGAATTACATGAGCTGATTCCTCCATGCCCTTTTTATCATCGGACAACAAGACGCTCTGATGGCCGTCACCCTTTTATGGTTAACATTCCCTCAGTTCGCTCGAAGCGTTTCGCTTCCACATTTATCATCCGCACAGCGAAGGAGTGGAACTCATTACCCGTGTCTTTGTTTCCCGAACAGTATAATTTGGGAGTCTTCAAGTCTAGAGTGAATAGGTATCTTCTAGGCAAGCATGCTACATCTTCGGCCGCATCATCACTTTCCATCAGGCGAGATAGGGGCCAAATGTTTGCCTATAATGAATAAAAAAAAAAAAAAAAAAAAAAAAGAAACGTCCACCGCGGTCATGACTTGGATGGGTGACCACTAGTGAGATTACTACCGAGCGCTTCCGTGCTTCAAAAGGCACGTTTTAAGCCGTCGGTCCCAGTTGTTGTCTTTGGATAGCAGTCGTTACATCACATCACTAACCATCAGGTAAGATAGTGGTCAAAGTTAAGCCTATCAGCTTTAAATAAATAAATACAATAAAATGAGACAGATATCAAAAGCTAGCCTATTAGCAATTTAAAAATAAGATGCTTTGTAACTAATTTTCTACATGAGTCATTACCTAATATATTCAATTATTTGGTGGAAGGGCATTTTGCGAATGCCCGCCTGGCTAGCAACCACCCTCAAGTAAGAAAATCTGTCGCCAAGCACCTAACGGTGTGTTCCGGCAGCAGTCCTTGAGAGCCAGTGAAATTACAGGCACATGAGACTTAACAACTATGTCTCAAGGTGACGGGCGCAGTGCAATTCGTGACTTGTGACGAAATGCATCTGTTATAGGCAGAGGTTAGTCCGCTTAACATCAGGTGGGCCTCGTGCTTGATCCGTCACAATTCCATAAAAAAAAAACAATCTATACTGGGCGAACTCAAAAGTTTTTGAAAAATACTTAATAAATATAAAAATATATGTTGTGTATAATCCGCCTAAGCAACCCATTTTTAACATTAAAACTACGTCGCCAAGCACCTAACGGTGTGTTCCGGCAGCTGTCCTTGAGAGCCAGTACTTCTAGGTTAGCCTGAACAACATCTTCGACCACATCATCACTTACCATCAGGTGAGATAGTGGTCAAAGGCTAACCTATCAGGCATAAAAAAAAAAAAAAATCAGCCAGAACAACAAATAGGAAATATTGAAATCATCAAACAGCCCGTCACTGATGGTCGAACGGTCAACAAGCTCTCAAAGCCTCCAAAGCAAACTTGTCAGGAATGCATAAATAGTTTTATTTTCGTCCACAAACTTTCATTCATACAACCCGGCCATGGATAACCATCCGGGACGTTCGGGATAATGAAATCGTTTCGGAAGTTGAGTAAAACAGTGAAGAAGCTTCCCACAGCTTACAGAAACTTAATGAATTTACCGATTTACAAGTAACTTAGGCAATTTGAACAATGAAGTAATACTTTGTTTAATGAAAATCTTATCGTAAAAAATGTATTAAGTTATTGAAACGTGAAACGTAAATCATAAAGAGTTTGGCACCATTTAAATGATATAGATGAACACTTATGACGTAAAGGACTATAAGTAACTTATAATCTGTATATAATTTTCGCTACATCATCATAAAACTGATCAAAATCATAAAATATCATGGTGAAGTTAGTTCTTAATCCATGCATTATATTATAACCGCTTATACGTACAATTCGCCTGCCTGATGATAAGCGGCGCTCATGTCCATTTGCATTATCACCGTTCTCGCACTGCTCAACACTGCACTGCACTTGTCACTCCGACACGTTAGTTCTTATATTTCGTTCACCAAGTAATATCACATGCAAGTAAGTGAAATTACTAGGGCACTAAAGTGCTCATTATTGGTAGAGCACTTTAGTGCCCTAGTAATGTACTAAGCCTAAATGGAAGATCTCGTAAGTAATAATAATACAATGTTTGGCGTGCCTTTCACGCCAAACACAGTAGATAAATAATTATCGATATTTTTAATATCGATCAATTCAACATTGATTTTGAATCAGTAATGTAATACCAGTTATCATTGTTACTGTCCAGTCGTATATATTCCTAGTCCCGTAGTCTCTCATTCTCACATTTTTTCCACACTGTCGTGACAGTATTTTCGATGTGATTTATCCAAACTCGGTTTCCCATAACCCAATTTATTTTCCTCTATCGAGGTATTTTATTGGTGTGGTACAAATAACGCGGTGAAAAATTGATATTGTCGTGTTTTCTTTTTGTGAGGTTATTTCCTTTGGATTGAGAAAACGATTCTTGTTTAGTGTACGGGTATTACACATTACGTACTGGTTAATGGGAAATATGGGATTAATTTTTTAGCCAATGAATGAATTAAACTCGGTTTAAAGTAGGAATCAAATAAAATAACCTAGCAAACATACGCAATCATATTTGGCAATTTTTGAAGCACTGTTTGATATTGGCTATCTATGGACTGCAGTGCAGCAGGTCCATGGTTCTATCCCGCCGCTGGCTGGACCTTCACCGCATGGTGGAAGGGCATTTTGCGAATGCCCGCCTGGCTAGCGACCACCCTCAAGTAGAAAATCTGTCGCCAAGCACCTAACGGTGTGTTCCGGCAGCTGTTCTTGAGAGCCAGTAATTCTACATCATCACTTACCATCAGGTGAGATCGTTGTCAGAAGCTTACCTATGAGCCAAAAAGAAAGCATAAATCAGACTTTCATAACTCAAAATCGGTAGCTAAATGTACTTTTCAAATATGCTAGGAAAGTCACTCAAATCACAAGAGTGCTATGAATAATGTTTTGCTTACTAACACTTGGTAAACTTGGTATCTTTCGCTGTATGATTTAATCGACTATTATATTCCATATAGATATTACTCACTTTGTCAGTCAAATACATACTGTATCACTTCATGGGAAGGTACTTTTAAAACTCACTTATCAAGGGGTACCTTCAGAGAGGTCTTCTCAAATGTAGCACTAAAAGTAACTACCGATATCCCACGGCACAATTACATAGAGCATGCCAATTACTCACAGTGCAACAGTTTTTTATTCAACACGCTGTACTAAATCAACACAGTTTACTTGAATACGATCCTTCCCATCAGAGAAAACGCGTATCTCACAATGTATGCCCTGTATCTTTTGTCACTACATTTGCAAGGAAATTTGTCAAATGTATAGGGCCGTCACTGTACAATAAAATAATGAAAGCTGTAAAATTTATTCGTTAAATGTTCAAAAGAGCAAATTAAAAAATAATATATATAATAACCTTAATTACGAAGAAACAGAAAAGTTTCTGGCTAAAACTTTGAAAATTGATAAAAATAACATGTATACCTATTATAAATATCAATATTTACATTCACACTTATCTTGTTGCAATCTGGATATATCACACTAAAGTTACACAAATTATCTAAAATTGTCAGTAATAATTATGCAATATATACATATTATTAACTAAATTAAATAACTCATCTCCAATTTCACCATCATATCAAAATTGTACTTAATTTTGTACTAATTTGTACTTAGTATTCTTTTGTATTATCCCCCCGTGGGGTGCCGGGTTAGAATTGCACCTCCCCATATCATCCCGTGGGTGTCGTAAGAGGCGAAGCGCGAGCGGAGACCCATCAATAATCTAAGCTTACACTGCGATCCCCAAGCCGCCTGCCAAGCGTGGGGATTATGGCAAATACCCCCTTAATAGGGGAGGCTGTGTTCTGCAGTGAACGATCCGGCTGGTACAGTATTATTTTGTATTAAAACTTAAGGCATAATTTCTGTATTACCCCGACGAAAGAGACCGGGAACCTATACCACGGGTCTAGAGCCTAGTTTAGGAACCAGGGGCTCCTTAATATTTTATGTACAATATGTCTTGTTTATGCTAAATAAATGATTTATTATTATCATATAATTTCGAAACTCGGTCAGGATACATTGTTCCGTTACGGAGTTTCGTAGCCTGCCTTCGGTTCTATCAATAGCAATCAATGGTATCATATTACTATTGTCATCGGAATTTCATAAAAATGCCGTTTGTGTAAGTACATTTCACGATGTCACAACAATTTTGCTGTGACATTAATATCATATAAGTACATTTTAACAAAAACTGGCAGACCTAATAAAATAATGTAATATAATAATAACAAAACCAAAACCTAATTTAAACGATACTAAAAATACATAAGTTACTTAAGATATAAGTGTATAAAAAGAATAATATAGATACCTTAGTTTGATGCTGAACACTTTTGTAGCGCTCATAGCGAAGTTTACTTAGCCTTTCATAACAGATCAGCTAAGTTAGGCAACGTCCGTTGCGACCATGACTTGGATGGGTGACCGCTAGTGATATTACTACTGAGCGCTTCCGTGCTTCGGAGGGCACGTTAAGCCGTCGGTCCCGATTGTTGTCTTAGGACGGTGCTCATCACAGCATGGTGGTAAAGCATTCTGCGAATGTCCGCCTGGCTAGCTACCACCTTACAGTAGAAAATCTGTCGCCAAGCACCTGCGGTGTGTTGCGACAGCTGTCCTTGAGAGCCAGTAATTCTAGAGACATAAAGTCGAAGATATTATTCAGGCTAGAATAATATCTTCGACTTTATCGTCTCTTACCATCAATTGAGATTGTGGTCAAGGGCTAGCCTATCAGCTATAAAATAATAAAAATAAAATGTCTAGTTAAATAATTCTTCTTATTTCTATGATGATGTCTTCCGCGTCGTGTTCAAAGATGGGGACTTTGACTATCATCTAGAAGCTCCAACGGCGAACCCAAACCCGAACTCTTCAAATGAGAGGTTCCAGCTTGTCGAACATATATAGTGTTTTAATTAAATGATATAATCTTAAGATAATTAATAGATTCAAGCCTTACTTTGCGGAAATCCGTAAATAATGATTTCAAATATTTCAAAAATATTTTAAGAAAACAGTTAATATACATATATTTATATAAAACATTTAAAAAAATATGTTAAATATATCTAGTGACAGTTCTGCCTATTTTTTCTGTCTAGTTTTTCTAAGCTACGCCACGCAGCCAAACCGGAAGAGTTTTCGACGCAATTTGCTTCTACACGAAGCATCCTCGGGAGGTATTGACACATCGAGCGCACGATGGCTGCGTGGTGTTTGTGTCGTTGCGTCGGCTTAACAGGAAAATAAGGCGGAAATGTCACTAGATAATATTTTTTTTCTTAATTTTAATTTAATGTTTTCTTAAAATATTTGTTATCATTAGATAATCTTGTTTAAAACTGGTACTTTCTTATTATTAATATCCACAGGACTGATAGTTTTAACCACTTTCTTATATAATCCCATCATAATGCGACTTTAAATTCTTTATGTGCCTGTAATTTCATTGGCGCCGATATACCCTTCACACAAGAACACAGTAATGCGAACTTTACTCTTTTGTATGCCTGATAGGTAAGCCCTTGACCACTATCTCACCTGATAGTCAGTGATGATGTTGTCTAAGATGTTGTTCGGGCTAACCTAGAATTACTGGCTCTCAAGGACAGCTGCCGGAACACACCGTTAGATGCTTGGCGACAGATTTTCTACTTGAGGGTGGTAGCTAGCCAGGCGGGTATTCGCAAAATGCTCTACCACCATGCTATAACGACTGCCATCCTAAGACGACAACCGGGACCGACGGCTTAACGTGCCCTCCGAAGCACAGAAACGCTCAGTTGTAATGTCACTAGCGGTCAACCATCCAACTCATGACCGCAGCGGACGTTCCTTAACTTTGCTGATCGGTTAAGAACAGCTTAGTAAAGTTCGCTACGAGCGCTTCACTTGGCAGTAGATATATGTATGCTGGCAGTACTTCGCCGGAAGAACTCGCAAAAGGAGTTCTACGGCCACCAAAACACCGTTACACTCCAAGAATGAAAACAGGGTTTCAAGAACAGCTCAGCAATAGATGTTTTTCTATATATTCTGAGATGGCAGCTTGCATAGATAGAAGCTACAATCTGTGTTCGGATTTGAAGCCATGAACCACTCATGGCATTCGTCATTTACTCTCACTGAGCCACTAACGCTTCATCATGAGTTTATCAAATGTTGTACGTGAAGTCTAATATTTATTTCAACTCTCTGCTTGAAGTAGGTATTTACACACTATTTTTTACATATACAAGGTTAGCGCAAACAAGAGTACTGTCTGTTATAAATGAAATACTTTATTTCTATTAGGCCTTTGTTAAAATAACAACGTTGTTTTTGTCTTTACATGATATCATAGATTTTGCATATATTAATAAAGAAACGGGTCAACGGGTTTTATCATTTTCTTAGTAAAATAATAAGTATTAACGAACGAATTAACGAACTTACTGTGTTCACGTCTTGATTAATGAAGTCTTTGTAACAAGAAATAATATATATCGTCCGCTCCACAAGTTTAATTTTTATCGCCGGAATTAATTAACAATATTCTCTGTGTATAATGATAACACGGTATTTTAAAGGTTACATAAATACGTTAAACATTAATATCGTGTATGATATTATATTATAATATTAAACATTATTATTACAATGCTGCCAGCGTACAGGGCACGCTGCCAACTGGTAGTGGGCTGCAGCATTTGGACTGCCTTTGAGTCTGCAATGACTTATAGGTTGTCGAAATTATTTTATTGTAGTAGCTGTAGTGTTGTATATAGTTCAAAGTATTTTGTTAAATGAGTATCGTAGAATAATTTTATTTTTAATCAGTATCGTGTTCAGTTTATTTATTGTTACTATACATACTAAACGCTTTCATGCTTCAGAGGGTACGTAGTTCCGGTTGTTGTCTTAAAATGGTACTAAGTCGTTATAGTATGTTGGTGGAGCACTTTGTGAATGTCTGCCTAGCTTGGTTTACCACCCTTAAGTAGAAAATATGTCGCCCCCTACCGGTGTGTTTCGGCAGCTGTTCCTGAGAGCCAGTTATTCTAGGTCAGCGTAGACAACATCTTCAACCGCATCATCACTTATCATCAGGTGTGATAGTGGTCAAACGTGACTTCTAACCCGGCACCCCTGATATTGTTATTGTGATTCCCACGGCTAAAATTAGATATCACATACTGACGAAAGCGCTCGAAATAACAAATACGCAGGTTTTGAAATAGAACAAGTTGATTTTAATTGTATCTCGAGCGCTATGTAGGTTATGCGACAAAATTGTTAAGACAAACAGAACACCCAACGTAACCCCAATCATCTTTCGACAAATACAACGCCTTATTTGACTTACAATAATTTGGTTAGCTTACTATTTCAACAACAGTAAGGAAAGTCGGCACTAATATATAAATATCTTTTTGAAGCAGTGATGGCTCTGTGGCGATGGCTATGGACTGCCACGCAACAGGTTCATTGTTCGAATCCCGTCGCGGGCTTGAGCTTCACCGCATGGTGGAAGGGCATTTTGCGAAAGCCCGCCTGGTTAGCAACCAGCCTCAAGTAGAAAATCTGTCGCCAAGCCCCTAACAGTGTATTCCAGCAGCTGTCCTTGTGAACCAGTAATTCAAGGCTAAGCCTGTTAACAACTTCGACAACATCATCACTTACCATCAGGTGAGATTGTGGTCAAAGGAATACCTTTAAAAAATAAAACTTTTTCATGTCAGTAAAACTCTTTGTGCGAGTTCGTCCGGGAAAGTACTACCACCATACTAAATTCTACCGCCAAGCAGTAATGTTCACATTGCTGTGTTCCGATTAGAAGGGGATGGGTGCTGGTACAGGCACATGAGACTTAACATCTTTATATCTCAGGGTGACAGGCCCAGTGCAGTTCGCCCACTGTAACGAACCTGTTTTAGACAGAGGTTCCCGCATAACACCTGGAGGGCCTCTTGCTTGTTCCATTACGATGGCATAAAAAAAACACGGTGTGAAACAATTCAAATTTTAGATTATAATTTAATCATGTGCCCAATAACTCCTATGTTACGTAGGCCTAAACGAAAACGAGCTGTAGCTCTGTGATATAGCCTGTCATATAATAAGGTTCCGATTGCCAGAATGGTACGGAACACTAAAAGCATACCAGATTCACCAAAATGCTGAAATGATGCGTGATACTTTGAAAACTTGTACTATGAACAAATATTGCAGTATAAAATTATTACTTAAGTCAAATATTAGAAACTCATTTTTAGCTTATCAGTAAGTATGCCTTCATTTCGGTGAATATGCGATCGGCAACAACACAACCTTATTATCCCACCAAGCTTCTACTCACAACAAGGTAACGCAACATCCGTACCTAGGTGGTCGATATTTTCACAAAACTTACAAAGCGTTTAGTTTCCACTTTAATTGTACTATAGCTTCAAGAAAAATCACATAAAGTTGTATAATTGACAGACCAATTCAACTCTTTTAACATAACCATTCGCTTTTAAACGCCAATAAGAACAGGATGATATGTTTCTTTCTGAATCCTTCTGAAATATTATAGATAACTCATTGGACTAGAATATTGCCTACAATACTTTGTTACAAAATTAGCTGATAATGTCCCAACGAGAGAGAAAAAATTAATCACAAGCGGGAGTCGACCCATCAATCGACAGATCCTAGGTCCGGGACATGTTCGTCTAATTACGCGAATTAGTAGTCGCAAAATCCCCTTTAAATTTCCCAATACATGGTGATTCTTATTTTTTTTTCAGATCTAATTTTGTAAGCTTACTCGCTCAACAGGCGTAAAAGCAATAAAAACAATCTTGTATATACACTTTTTCAAGTAAAGCACTGCCAAATAAGCAGCCAATTGTCCATACTATTTTCATCTGCACTACCACTCAGTGTTCCCATGCTCCCATTATCCGCACTAACAATGCGATGCATCGGAATTGGCCAGAAAATCACGATAAGTATCTCTCCGTTGTCACGATCCAATTCCGAAACGCTCCCGCTTGAGATTTGAGTGAGAAGACGTGACCTTTGTACGGACTTGAAGCAACCACAAGTGTGAACCGCCATGTCTAAGCAGCGGGTGGCACGGGTTGACCAATCGACGAATTTCGTCCGTACAAAACAGAAAAATGCTTATATATTTCCAACCATCCTTTCGGATATCAAACGTCGATCAATGTCACAGTGGAAGCGCTATCTGATTTGATTCGACCCTGGGATTAGTCATCGTTGCTTTTGTTATGGTTTGGGAACGTCTGAAAAAGTAGCCGCATGATGAATGTTTAAAAGGTTTTTGAATAGGATTTGAGTAATGCCTGTGATTGATTGGAATATCTTCATTTGATCGGCAAATGATTTTGACCGCCCGGTGATTTTATTAATTTTAGTAAAAGATAAGTTCTGAGCATCATCATTCTTCCCTCTTGCATCAAACTAATTTTATAAATGCGAAAAATTATAATCGAGTGAGTGTATGTTTCTTACTTCTTCACGTTGAAATGTCTGAACCGGTTGGGAAACTTGGAATATAGAAGTAATTTTTACTTGATATACTAAGTTAGTATATCAATAAATAAAACGTACACATACATATTTAAAAAGATTTTGCAACAATTATAATTTCGTTTGCTTTTCTGATGCCAACTCTCTTTGTGAAAAAAGGGATGGATATAATTGCTATCACATAGAACTAGTTGCAACATCCTAATGAAGAAATACTTATCAGTCCAGTATGTAAATCATCCTATATGACTAAGGAATAGTTTCAGTTACTGATACTATAAAAAACGGGAGAAGCGGCACCCATACCTATCTCGAAAATGGCAATATCACATCAATCGACGTCTCCTGATTGAGTCTCAGGAGTGTGCGTATGTGCGTCTATTGATTTCATTAAAACGTTATTCACATATATACATCATTTATTAAAACATTATTCGCATATATACATCATTCATTAAAACATTATTCACATTTATACATCATTCATTAAAACGATTATATACAATGGATTCGTAGCTGTGTGCATTACATACTTGTGTTAAATTTTATTCACATTTTATTGTCGTGAAATAAGAGCGTATTTTTATTCATATTGGTATCTTCCTTTTGTATGATGTTTAATTTTTTTGACAAGGCATTGTACAATTCTGATCTCACCTACTGTTGAAAAATGTACGAAACTACAAAGAATTTAGAACAGAAAATATGAATAATCAATATGAAGAAGAGTATATTACAGATATAAAGTAACTCCCATCGACGAGTATATCGGTATTTACAAATAAACAGTTAAAACAAATGTCACAGAAATAAACCATAGAAATAAATCTAAACCGCCCAAACACAGACCAAAACATCAAAGCCCACTTCCACTGATTTCACACAAATTGAACCCAACCCGAAGATAAAATAATAATCCATTAAGCTCAAAAGGCGCACCGAAAGGACTTTGCCCATATCTGGTCAATTTCTTATCTGGTTTTGAGGACACGTTTGGGGATGATAGAGGCAGCCAATGGTGCGTTTAACCGTGAAATCCAAAGATAGGTCCGATAGCCGGATATTGATAGCAGGTATCGGAAACTAGATATGGTTCTTGTGACTTATTGAAAATGGAATTGGGATCTGTTTTCAACAGTAGAGATTTCGTAGGATTGGAAAATGCTCAAATTAATGTTATTACGTAAGGATAATTATCTTTTAACCCTTATCCCATTAATTGGGGGTCATTGTGATATGTTTATCATTGTCATATTTTCTCTAATAGCATTTTTTTCATGGCATTGTGAAGGAACAAGCACGAGGCCCACCTGATGTTAAGCGGTAACCTCTACCACATGCTCTGAGACATATAGTTGTTTATGGATCGTCTCGTGTCTAAAATTTCATAATTAATGGCTCGCAAGGCCTGCTGCTGCAACACATTGTTAGATGCTTGGGGACGGATTTTCTACTTGAGGGTGGTGGCTACATTGGTAAGCATTATCGCCATTTTGAAGCGCTCGTATCGAAGTTAACTTAGCCGTTCTTAACTGATCAGCTGAATTAAGCAACGTCCGCCGCGGTACTACGGACTTGTTTGGATGAGAGCTAGTGATATTACATCAGAGCGCTACAGTGCGGAGGGCACGTTCGGCGGTCGGTCCCTGCTGTTGTCTTAGGATGGCAGTCGTTATAGCAATGGTGACAGGGCATTTTTCAAATTCACGCCTCAAAAGCTAGCTCCCTCAAATAGAAAAACTATCGCCAAGCAGCTAACGGTGTGTTCCGGCAGCTGTCCTTGAGAGCCAGGTTAGCCTGAACAACATCTTCGACAACATCATCACTCATGATGATCACTCTGAGATCAGGTTTAAAAAAACCACTCGTTCGGAACATGTTGTGCATGTATGGCAAGCTACCAGATGCTAGTTGATCACTGGTGACTAGTTTAGTTTAGATATGTCTGCTTTCAGCACACTATGAAGTAAGTAGCAGCATGTTGCTCATATGGCGCATCTTTTCTCTTTGTTGCCTTGTACGACTAAACAATAGGAGGAGATGAGACAGTCCTCCAATTTTAAGCGATTTTTAACTGTACGGTGTACGCTAGAGTGGAGCATTATGATTAAAATTGGTTGTGATTTATTATGAATTAACCAATCCGGTAAATATAAAATTTGAATCGCACCAAGATCGTTTTTTTGTAACTATTGGTTTGTCACACTTTTTTAAAATTACAAATTTTCAGCTCATTATTGAATTATCATGGAAATTGGTTATGATTTCCAAATCTTTACATTGTTTTTGTCATTTGAACATTACCTTGATGAGACCAATCGGATGCGATCATTTCTTAGCGCCAAATTAATTAACCAATCCAATTGAATTTGGAGGATTGTGCGTGTTTCGTTAATTGTGAACTTGATGAATCCCAAATCAATGCGGTAAGTGTAGGACAGTTAGTTAGTAGTTTCTTTATGTAATTATTCGTAGACCGTAGCTACTTCGAACGCTTGAATTGATAAATAGAAAAGCTTACACACCATTTTTTAAATTTATTTTTAATTAAGATTGATTAATTTCTAAACATATTTATTCGTAGGCATCACGCCTATTTTCCGGAGGCCTATGCAGATAAAACTGATATCTACTAGCTGTTACTCTACATTCTAAGTTTTGAACAACTTTTACCAGAATGTAAAAAATAAGACCATTCCGACAAGGACAAGGTTACAAGACTCAGAGATAAAATACAAAATTAGTTATTTGAGTAAAAAGAAAAAATATATTTAGTTAAAGGTATAATAATGATTGCCTTGAGTGCTGAATTTGAATCCCAAGTAAGCGAGATTCGTTAGAATTTTGGACTTTATAGGCTAATTCCCTGATTTTTTTTGTTGCCCTAGTATTTTTTTATCATTTGCTTGTTCTCCAAGGTTTTTGGTAATTATTGGAACACTTTACTTTCCACACACTTGTATACTAGCGGCTAGGAAAGAAATTTTTATACTACACGATATTCGAGGGATTCTAAGAACACGAGATGTAAAAAAAGTTTGGATTAACTTTTTTTTACATCACGAATCTGAAGTAAATACTTAAAGATAACTTTTCAGCAAGGAATTTAAATTCAGCATTCTTAACTTGTTGTTTTAATTCTGTAGGTGTTAAATTGCTGTCGTTGTCACTGGACTCACTTATATTTTGTATACAATCATGTTCACTATAACTTTGATTTCCGTTACTTTTTAAAGGTGCGTTCTTAAACTGAAACAGTATTTTGATACTAAAGAAAACTATAAATTATGATATACAAGATAAATTTTGTATGCCTTTATTTCTGTAAATATCTCTTTACTTAACTATAGGCATATTTAAATTAATATAAAAAGCATTAAAAAATTAGGTATATGTTATATGCGTTTCAGAACTCTTTTCATTTGCTTCATATGAGAATCATGTTACTCTAAATCTAAATTACTTTGTCTTACTCTCGCAATATTATGCTTATATATTTTTCATAAGCAAAAACCTCTTTTTTTTTCCTAAATATGATTACAAGCACTATCGCGAGCTAAGGAAAATCACATTTACAAATGATTAAAGAGCAGTTTTTTATAAAACTGCCAGTCTGAACTGCTAAGGTGAAAAAGTTATACTTATCTTAATTTAGTTACACTAAATAACTTTATATTGAGCTGATATTGTAAAGATGAGACTGTTTGCAAGGCACCTGTAATTTTTATAGGTACTCTGATGGCAGTAAATTAAAATAAACGTATGAAGTATAGTCACTTGTAATAAGTACTCACCTCGATTCTCCGGTCACGTTCAAGATTAAACCGCTGGTGGTCGATTGCACGACTTTTTACTCAAGATATTAAAATTTCATTATCGACAGCAAAGACACGTTATTAAAAGTAAACAACATCAGATGCAACAATGTGGTTGATGTTCTCATCGAGAAAAAAAAACGCCGGCCAGTCGGCGGTCATTCAAAGCATGTCACATGGTCACACCATATGTCCCTTTACGAGCTTCGACCAAACTCACACTTAGGATAACTAACGAAAAAGAATCAATAACTGCCCTTCGGACCGTGTCCAACATAAGGTCACATAAATATGCCTCTAACTAGCTATGAATATACCGTGTATTGTAAATCTCTTTTATAGCTACTATGTATCCGTGACGGTTGAAATATTACTTGGGTGCGTTTTCTACCTGAAAAGGGACCATCATTATGGCTTTCGATGATTGTCGGCGGACCGAAATTATTTTCGATCCTTTTTTCGTTTCATTTCTATATAGCGCGATTCCGAAAGAAAGATCCTAGCAGTCATTCTATCATTTCGGTTTAAGGTTAAGATTTTTTGCTGAGACTGTCGGCAAAGACAAACGGTTTGGCAAATTTATATTTGTTCAAACAAACCGCACGGGTTATGATGACTAGTGTTTGGAAATTATGATCCAAACGCAGTTTCACTAGAAGTATTTATGTTGCTATTAGTAAAACAAATTTAAAAAAAAAACTTCTTAATTAGAGTTTACGTTTGAAGGTTTTAAAATAATAAATTAGATTTTCAATTTATACTTTTTTATTTCTTTTATCATACTGTATTAACTTAGTACTATTATAACAGTCATTCAATAATTACAGATACATATATAAAAATGTTAGAGCCAATGAAAAGTTATAAGTTTGAACTTTAAAATTGATCAAGCTTCTTGATCATTGACTTTAACAGATTTTATGAAATTCAACGCTATTAAATCCTAGCTAATGACTAGTATAACTATCTATACAATAATATTATAAACTTTACACAATATTTGCTTTAATACAAAGTCTTAACTACAAAATATTTGGTAACAATGAGAGAAATATACTATACCAAAATACATTACTATGGAAATTATACCTGATACTGGCGAATCTTACATTACACATATACATGTATCAGTCTTAACGTACATTTTTACATAGTTTTTATTTACAATGCAGTTTATATACGGAACACTAAATATATATTAGGATACATTTCAGCAACAGTCTCTTTATGACATATTTCAATGTAATCTACAAAGGAACGTAGTTAAAATAGTTTGGCCAAATTATCTGACTCAACACTTATCACCCTTTAAGTTACATTAAGGCAAGGCCAACACAAAAGCAGTGTACTACACATGTGTTTGGAATGTGAGCTTCCATTAAAAAATATCAGCTGGAGATAAGGGTTGAATCTTATCATCTGTGAGCGGTTGTATGAGTTTGTGGCAAGCAGTCGTGCACAGATGATCGTGGCTGTAAGTAACCCTGTTCATCGAGCATGGAGGGGGAATGGTGGCCAGGATGTTTACGTAACGTATTAGGTGGTCTAGGGCGACCGCCATATGGCTGCTCGTAATTTTGAGTATCTATCGAAATGTAACTGTGATGCAGGTTCTCCCCATCTTGAATCTGACTTGTCAATGTTGTGTTTGTCAACATAGACGTGTCATCTTCAATGTTAATGCCCACATTAGCGGTAGTGGGCGTCTGAGGAGGGATAGCGTCGTATTTATACCAATGTTCCGGCGCAGTGGGCGAAGCAGTATATCTAGAGGGATGCCTCCTTCCATTTGGACACACGCCATGATTGTAATTCATTGTGTCTTTATTCCAATGTAAATTGGAGATATCTGGCATAACAAACCTAATTTTCTCCCAGAATTTCTTTTCACCCCACAATAAAACATTGCAAGATTTTAAATAATTTTGGAAGTCTTGATCTAGGTTAAGAGCACTGACATCAGTAGTTAAAATAAAAACTACTCGGTGACGTCTAATTGAAGGATGAATGGAGGTTATGACATGTTTAATCGCTGCTTTGACCGAGGCTTTAGACCATTCGTTTTGGAGAAAGTTAAACGATACAAAAACAAGAATTCGCTTAGAAGACTCAGCTGCATGAGTGATTTGTTCAGCTAAATAATTCTCAGGAGCATGTTGTAAATCTCTGTAATGGAAACACATTGTATATCCAGAGTGTTCCATTTCAGGAGCTACAACTTTAGATACAAAGTCGTCGTCTAACAAACTATATACAGCATATCCATCATACAATCTATCTCTGTCGAGTTCACTCTCTTGAATTGAAGCACTTTTGAATAATCTCACTCCATATTTAGAATGCGCCCATAAACGAACGTTTTGTCTAAAAGAGAACGCTAAGGCACCAAACAAAAGAATAAGAATAACACTTATCAGTACTACGGCTAAAAGAGGTACAAAATTTAGTTTTATAGTGCTCACTTCATCGTACTGATATGGTTGGTTTTCAGTTGGAATAGTATTGTCCATAACGTTAGAGTCACGACACTTATCGATGGCGTCAAACACAGTTAAATTTGATAACAGTCCATGTTCACTAGCACAATACACTTCCGCAGAATCTTCATGAACTTTTTTCAGCCAATTTTGTAAAGGCATCACATTATCGCATGTACATGTAAACATGTTTCCTTTTACGTTTACACTTTCCAATTGAAGAACATGAACCAGCTTTTTGTCGAGGTTCGCAATCTTGTTGCCTTGAAAATGCGCAACTCTCAAAGATGACAGGTTTTCAAACGTCTTGTTTGCGACACTTGATAAAAAGTTATCGTTTAAGTATAACTCTCTCAAGTGTTTTGTTTGCGAGAATTCTCCTCCAGATAATTCAGTCAGATGGTTGTTTTCAAGATGAAGAACGTTTAACGCATGTAAGCCGTTGAAGGTATCATTTTCCACAGTTGCTATGTTGCTGTTATTCAAGTACAATTTGTGAAGTTTCTTTTTCCCAATAAACAAGTGACTTCCAAGAACTTCAAAATCGTTTCCATCAAGATAAAGTTCAGTGGCGTCCATCGGTATTTTCTCAGGTATTTCAGTGAAGCCAACATTGGAACAGTCGATTACGTTGGAATTCCAGTTACTGTCATGGAAGCAAGAACAACCTTCTGGGCAAGTCATTTTGCAGTCGCAGGCTTCAAAATCACAACAAAAACAGCTTGATGAGCAGTGAGTTTCATACGAACACAGAAATTGTGTCTCAGGAACATCCATTAAGTTAGCTTTGCCGCCATATTTGTTATTTACAACTTCGCACGTAACTGTATCCAAATCCATAAACCTCGGATATTGCCTCATGTGATTCCAAAGATTTATCTTTTGTAGCCAAATCATGTGACAGTTGCATACAAATGGATTATTTCCAATAAAGAATTGTGGCAGCGTTCTATGCTTTGGAATATGGGGCAAAGTAAACGCAGACAGTTCGACGATCCTCAATTTATTGTCTGTCATGACGGCTTTTTCTAAATTCCTTTTTTGTAAAAATGTACCTGGATGAATCGTGTGAATTTTGTTGTTATTTAAGAAAAGGACTTCAATAGAGTCAGGTATCGACCGTTCATCGACATTTTCCAAAGCATTGAAGCTAACGTCAAGCATTCGGATATTTTGTTGCGAATTGTGTTCGTTTTCTAGTTTTGTGATATTGTTGCTGTGAATATCTAACCATTCTAGGGCATCCGGCATGTAGCTGTAGTCAAAATAAATAAGTTTATTATCGGATATGTTGAGCCATCCAAGGGTACTCAGCTGACTAAAAACTCCCCGGATATCGCTCAATTTATTTCCATCTAAACGAATGGCCTTCAATGTTGGATTAGAAACAAATGCATCTTGCTCTATGCTCTCTATTTTATTTGAGGCTAAATTTAAAACCTGTAATGAGGGCAAAGTGCTGAACGTATCTTTTGGTATGTTAATAATGCTATTGTCAACTAGTCGCAGACCATAAAGTTCTTCGAGGCCCTCAAATGAAGTATTTGAAACTTTTGTTATGTTGTTCTTTCCAATATCAAGCGATTTTAAAAATCTCAACTTCTTGATGCCTTCGGGTATCACATTTAAGCTATTTCCATTTAAGCCAAGATCTTGTAAATAAGTGATGTTCTCAAAACAACGTTCATGAATGTTTGAAATGAGATTATTGTCCAAATAAAGCTGGCTCAATACAAACAAGTTTGAAAATATGTGTTCATTTAAGGTCTTTATTTTATTATCCGAGATAGATAGTTGATGAAGATTCTTAAGTTCTGCAAAAGCGCCGTTACTAATTATTTCAATTGCGTTGTTGTCCAAGTTTAAAACTTGCAAGTTGTTCAAGTCTTGGAAAGATTTAGGATCCAAGCGGGCAAGAGAGTTGTGAGATAAATTTAATATTACTAGCCGGATGAGCCCCGCAAAAGTATCTCTGTTAACCCAATCATTTGTAAGGCGATTCTTTGACAAATCCAATTTCTCAAGTTGATCAAGTCCTTCCAGCAGTCCAGGCGCCAGCACAGAAAGTGAATTATTTGCTAATGAAATTTCTTTTATAACTCTTGACGATTGAAATAGTTCCGGAGGGACAGCGACTAACTTATTACCCGACAAATTCAGAATTTTTAATGAATTCAATCCGACGAATGCTCTGTCGCCTATCTCATTTATTAAGTTCTTTTGAATATTCAAGACTTCTAAAGATCTGAGGCTAGACAATCCATTATCGGGAAGTCTTAATACATTGTTATGCGATAAATCAAGCTGTTTGAGTCCAGTATTACATGATTTACCTGGAGCGATTGGCCCTTTACCCCAGTCCGAGAAACCGATTTCAGATATATCTTGAATCCTGTTATTGGTAAGATTCAGTGATTCCAAGCTAAATAGTGGACAAAATACTTCAGAAGGCAGCATGTAAATATTATTGTCCCCTAGATCCAAAGATCGCAGCTCCATTAGCCCGCGAAAACTTTCAGCGTGAAACTCCATAGTCATAGCAGGCCAGTCATTATTAAAAGATCGGAGGCTCAAACTCGTCAAATCACGAAGCGGGGATAGTACAGTAGCAGGAACGTAACGTATTTTGCAATATTCCATACGCAAGTCTTCGAGTTTTCTTAACTGTCCTAAAAAACTTCCAGTGTTCATGTGTAAAGAACTTTCGAAGAAAAGCAAGTCAGTGCAAGTAAGTTTTAACTTGTTGATGCCGTACGCCTGCGCAGTGGTGATGTTTTTAAACAAAAAGTCAACTGATCCAATGGTTTTGATGTTACACGTGAGAAAGTTTGATTCACTCAACTTTGAGTCCGAATAGTCCCAGTGACAGCCAGCGGGGGCGGGCGGCGCGGAGCGTGCGCGCGCACCCACCGCCAACACCAAACACAACATCCAAACTTTTAATAAAATCATTCCGTAAAAGTTTTCGATCATATTTCCACAGTAAAACAGTTCATTAGTCACTCATTAAATCACTAAAAGTACTTCACTTAACTTTTGTATCACATATAAGTATATTTAAAAAGTCTTCGTTGTTGTGTACACGAACTTTTACAGCGTATGTAAACAGAGAGTGCGAGGTCGCGGTAAAACTTTTGACGCAGCCATGCTCCCCTGCGGTCGGGCGGTAACTGACCTACGAAGTTTGAACGAACGAAAGCCGCATGGGTATTGGAGGGTGGGGAGGAAGACAAGCGCGGGGCGTGGGGGCTCACACAATTAGGGCGTTCGGATAGCCTATCGGTGCCAAAAATAACACTCACAAACGCTAAAAACGATCACACGGGCCGTTCGTTTTGGGACTTCGTGAGCAAAAATATCGTTTTCGCTCACCGTTCGGATAGCTTTGAAAACGCTACAAATGACAGAGAAAAGTGATATTTTTGACCCATGTCTTGCCGTGGGATCGTTGTGATCGTTTTTTGACAACTGCTGTTTTGACAGTTGTATTTGGCGCGATTGAAGAGTTTCACAAGTTTTTCATATAAGTAACTATCAGAAGCCATTAACAAAGAAATAATAATAATATAGGTACCTACTTTTTGTTAATTTTAGAGATTGATTCCATGTTTCGTACTGTGCAAAATTGTTAAAATATTGTCGGTTGTCAAAGTATGTTTTAAGCCGTTCGGATAGCATGCAGTAATTGGTGTTCAAAAATAGCAAAAGCTTCTATCCGAACGCTAAAACACAAATGCCAATTTTGAAACTGCTACAAACGCAATCGAGCCAAAACGAACGCCCCTAATGAGGACGGGTGGGACCCGGCAATGCATCGGCTTACAACAGATGGCACGCGTGTTTTTTGAACACTTGAAATATTGGTTATGCAGTTGAAGACTTAGGCCTGCGTGATTCGTTGTGTGCATCTACTCAGGTTTCATCTCAAAGGAGGTCGTGGTGACATCTGAAACAGTAGCGACGTTACTTTAAATTTGTTCATATTATAAACACATTTGAAAAAAAAACGAATGGAATCGATTATTGATTTATTTGAATTTATCAATAATTAAGTTATGGATAAATACAACGGTGATAGCATGCGTTTGACAGTCCGTGTTCGTTTTGTCGTTGCGGGTCTTAAGTGTAGTAAAATATACAATAAAATATTTTTTATACATTTAACTACCCGAGAGACACAATGTAATCAGAGTGTTACTTTGAACTGAGGAAAGAGTATCGTTCTGTATAAGTTGTAGCTAGGTACTACTAAGTAGTTTAACTGTAGTAAATAAAGTAATGATAGAACCTCGTATTTATAAAACAAAATGTCCACCGCAAACTCCCAGCGGCCGTTTAGTATTTATTCAAATTATTTGTATTCAAGCAGCGTAGTTATATTTTCCTACCTGCAAGAAAATTTTAAATAACTATAACAACGGTTACTTTAGTCCTTAAATTTATTTTTAGATATCATTTTAGCTCCGAAAAGGTTTTTTAAGTAACCGTAACATTTTTTTAAATATAGTCAATCAATAAACAGAAATAGAGTTTTACCTAATAAAAAACTCTGCCTACTGTTATTGGGCTGGAAGCATTTGGCCGGCCTATGTTCCAGCAATGGCTTGTATGTTGTTTAAACGCTTTCATGGTAGTAGCTGTAGTTTTCTATATACTCATAGTATTTTGTTTACAGGCACGGCCGGTATTACTAAATAATAGGAATTAATCAAAGTTTACGTGTACATCCGCAAATCTGATGAGTGGGCGGACATTTTAACGCCAATGCAAAAAGAAAATAAATGATTGACAGAATGAGTACATTCACAGAGAATGGATACAAAAAGAAACTTTAGACCACTTTAATGTCTTCAGATTATATTGTGATATAAGAAACAGATGTTCTCCGGCAATGAACAATTACTATTAGGGACAATGTTAATCTCATTGGAGAGCATTGTGTTTCCGCATTCAGAATAGAGTTTCCTGATTTCAATCTGAATTATTTAGTTTTGTTTTTTGTGTAGCTAAATATTTACTTGTTACGAGTAATAATAAATTTTATGTTCATCTATAGTAACATAGGTATCTATATTATTCCACAGGAAAAAAACTAAAAAGCACGTATCTACGTCTAATTATTTTTGCGTTAACTTAGATGTTAATCATATTCAATATTATATTTAATCCTAAAACCTAAACCTAGCACAAATAAAATAATAAAAGCCTATTAATGTGTAAAGTCAGCTAGTTAGATACAAAAACACGTTCATTGAAGAGTCTGAGCCGTGCGTACCCACAAGTCTAATCTTGGGCCATCGGATGCCATAACACGTGCGTGTCAAATTGCTTCCACCGTGGGAGACGCTCTAAGACCTCTGAGTATCATGAATACCATCACCAACAGGCAAGTTCCAATCCAAAAACTAACACAGACTTACGTTTAACTTAACCGTAAGGACTTTATTCTGACTGTTAGGGAATACACTTTTAAAAAGAAAATTTAGCAGGTAACGCAGGTTGAGATGAAGGAGATGTAGTTTGAACGGTGACAGTGAGGAATAAAGGACGCTGGTCTTTACATTGTATGTGAGGTAAGACGTTTATTGAGTGTTTTTTGTCTGTGAATATCCTTAGGCCGGATTGATTTCATCTCAACCTTTTATTTTTGCATAGCATGTGTTGTTCTTTAGTAACCTGATTAAGATAAGTCACTAACCATATATGATAGCTCATTTTTATCATATTACAATCACTCATATGTATAGGTGCATGAAGAAATACTGTTAATATTTATTGATTATAAAACAGCTATAAAACACGTAACTATATTCATAACCTAAATAAAGATATGCGTTAGAATATATTTGATCAAATCTCATATATATTTCCTGGTAAAGAGGAGGTCTCTAGAACCAAGGTCATTATCAGGGCTCGACTATTGATCAGTCAATATTGAGTGTAAATATCTCACGTGCCCATGAGATGGCTCAATATTTACATAAGGACATCAAACACAATATTACCACTTATCTCATAACAACTGAGTTCAAAAACATCTTAAACAGATCTTTCTCAACGACAGAGTGTATTGACACAGCCAGATACCGATAGTTTTACTTCAATTTTATGTAGAGGAATAGACCCCTTTATCTGAGAATATTTATGACTCGAACTATCTATTACTGATTGAGTTAAAAGGGATCAATGAATGGAGCCGTGTATTGAATGTTTATTAAGATTTTCCATGAAAGTCTAATCTAACTACAGAGAATATAATTCAAGTAATGGTCTAGTGGTAACGACAAACGAATGCCGCGCAGAAGATCGTTAGTTCGAATGTTGCTGTGGAGCTTAAGTTTGAACTTGCATGGTAAGGCATTATGCGAATACCCGTCTGGCTAGCTACATTAGAACATATGTCAACAAGCACTATTAGGTGTTCCAGCAGTTGTCCTTGAGAGGCAGTTCCCATTAAGGTAAGTCTTATAGAAGCAGTGATGGCTCAGTGGCATTGGCTATGGACTGCCATGCAGCAGGGCCATGGTTGGAATCCCGCCGCGGGCTTGAGCTTCACAGCATGGTGGAAGGGCATTTTGCAAATGCCCGCCTGGCTAGCGACCACCCTCAAGAAGAAAATCTGTCGCCAAGCACCTAACGGTGTGTTCCGGCAGCAGTCCTTGAGATCCAGTGAAATTACAGGCACAATGAGACTTAATAACTGTTGCAAGGTGACGGGCGCAGTGCAATTCGTGACTTGTGACGTCAGGTGGGCCTCGAGCTTGTTCCGTCTCAATAACATTAAAAAAGTCTATTTAACATCCTAAACAAAATCTTCACCTACCATCGGGAGAGACTGTGAGAGAGTGTGGCTACACTAGCCTATTACCACTATTATAAACATTGGACAATAAATTGTTCAGTGTTTTTTATGGGTATATGAATATAGCACTGACATGCCCGTGCACAAGCCACAACAATTGCTAACAATCACAAAGCCTATCATAATGATTATTACATTCCACGTATATTCTAGGCCACAAATTGTATTGGCGACGGAAATGAAGCAATTACATTAAACTCGATTGATGAATTGTATAACTCCATTACTGTCATGGTAATCCAATTGGTGCAGTAAAATAAATTGAAACATAGCTATGGACACAAAAATATCTAAACGGAAGCTTTTAAAACCGTGTCGATAATAGCTCAGCATGGGACTTCGAGAAAAGACAATCCAAAATAGGGAGCCAACTTTAAAACCAAAACTGACTCCCGCATAACAATAAAAAGAACAATTACATTAGCCGTGACCAAAATTCTTTAACATTTTCTAAAGAGCTCAAACTTTGTATAGAAATGAAGTTTTGGTCTTCGATGTGCAATAGAAAATAAAAACAAAAGAGCACCTACACTGGTTTATGGAGCTAAGGCAACAATAAGGGCTGTTCCTCAAATCTGCAAAAAATCATTTGAAATTTAAAACCCCAATAAAAGTTTGTCGCCGTCCATCTCGGGAACTGAAAAGAGTTCTACCGCAATTACTTTATTGCCACTATAAATATTCGTAAAAACAATACTTCTTATGGTAAAGTCTCAGAATACAGTTGTATTGTGAAGGTTAATGTATACGGTTGTCAACACCGCAAATAAATGAAGTTGCCTTGTTTAGTAGGCCGCTGTTATCTTCTTGTAAATCTTGTCCACCATATTTGGGTTTGTTTGTAGCTATAAAACAATTACTTTGGCATAATAATAAATTTTTAGTTTACCACAAATTAAGACTGGATGTGAAAGCTAAGCTTTTGCAAACAATAAGCGACAGATGCTATATGTCATTACTAAGATAAAATTTTGTGGAAAATACTTTAAGGCAATCATCATTGTATACTTTCGAAGCACTCGTAGCGTTGTTTGCTTAGCCGTTCTTAACCAATCAGCTAAGTTAAGCAACGTCTGCTGCGGTCATGACTTGAATGGGTGAGGGCACGTTGAGACGTCGATCCCGGTTGTTGTCTTAGGAGGCAGTCGTATAGCAAGGTAGTAAGGCAATTTGCGAACGCTAGCCTGGCTACCTACTCTACCTACCCTCAAGCAGAAAATTTGTCACCAAGCTCCTAACGTTGTATTCTGGAAGCTGTCCTTGAGACTAATACTAATAATTGTAGGTTAGCTTGAACAACATCTTCGACCAAATTATCACTTACCATCAGGTGAGATAGTGGACAAAGGCTATAGTCTTATAGCCTGTGAGCTATGAACAAAAAATGTGTATAGCAAACTAGTAATTTTGTAAAAAAAAATATACTTATATTGTCACATTGTGTTCATACAGTACCCAAATGCGCGAGCCCAGCTCGCTGTTAAGTTATTACTTGCATTATGTTTTAATTAATAAAAAAAACTATCTACCTATTTTGAATTATTTAAAAAGAGTAAATTTACCTATTTTGGGTTCATCTATGTATGTATGTTTGTAAGTTTCTATACCACCATAACTTCCAAACGGCTTAACCAATTATAATGTGTGATTACCTACAAAAAAAATTAGAAAAAACAGATGGAATTTGACACCTAACTCTGAGAAAGCAAAAACAAAAAATAAATTGCCATCGAGTTGGGTATCAAAATAAGGGGATTTTTAATTAATTTATACTTGTTTCAGTATAACATATATGTTAACATTGCACATTAGTATAAACCACAATCAAATCACTCAAGCTCTTATCTTTAGTGGCCATGTTTTAAGACACTTTAAAAGTGTGATTGTTATTTGTAAAGTGAGACATCGCATCATTCAGCTTCGAATGTTGAACGTTAAAGGCGTTTTAAGAGATAATCTCGACAAAATATTGCTAGCGTCTCGATAAAGGTGGTCCCAGTAAACAGGTACTCTCAAGGCACATTTGAGTCAAATAACCAGCAAGGAAAGGTCCGAAACAGAAAACGCTTTGTGCTAAAAACGTCGACCCCTTATCTTCCTTAGATGGGTGCTTACCATAGACCGAAGAAAATACGATACAAGAAAATATATTAATATTAGATATATTAGCATTTCAAAAAAATACAGTTATAAAATATCGGCAGTTAGATCGTATTAAAGGTGAATTTACATTCATAATTACCTGTCGGAAAGAATTAATTGATTTCTTTGATGTCGTTTACGATAATGAGCTATTAAAATTGAAAAAAATATCAATAGGTGGCTTTAATGGTGTTCATAAAGTTTGTGATAAAAGAAACAGACATTTCGGTTACGGCTACTTTTCTAAGTAGGTAATATATGGTTAAACATTATGTTTGAATCTTTTATAAGTACAAATTATCAGTAAAAAATTAAATAGGTATTACCTCAAAAAATAAAACTCATCTAGTAGTAAGCACCTGTATAAAAGTGGCAGTGAATGTAAATGCAAAAATCATCTAGTTCCTAGAATGTACTTAGTTTTCGATTTTAAAAGACTTACTAATGACATTTACATATGATTGATGCACAAAATCTGCAGCGGCGCGACTTCAGAAGACACTGGTTCGATTCCCTCCCGGGACAAAAATGTTGTGCTCCAATAATTTTTAATGTGATTTTCACTTAGCACTCGATAGTGCTTGTAATAATGATCAGCAAAGGGAAACCTTTTTGCAAGATTCGTATGACCGAATCTATCGAGCTCCTAAGCTAAGGTCACGTCTTGCAAAATAATTGAGACAACATTCTAAAAGTAATATCAATTTAGATATACGTTTAACAGAGTGAAGTTAGTAGAACTAAGTTTACCCCGTGGGGTGCCAGTGCAGAATTGCACCTATATATCATCCCGTTGGTGTCGTAAGAGGCGACTAAGGGAAAAATACTGGAAGGTGGGCAGCAGCACCTTCTGAAGAACTGCCATCTTACACCGCGATCCCGAAGCCACCTGCCAAGCGTGGGGATTATGGCAAATACCCCCTTAATAGGGGAGGCTGTGTTCAGCAGTGGACGAGTCGGCTGTTACAGTAAGTTTTGCCTTATCGGAGCGGATTCCAAACAGCATAATAATGACAGTTTTTTTTATCTGCGAAAATACTATTTGTGAGTAAATTTTTAGTGTCGTCACTACCACATTTACTAAGCAATATTCAGCCTCAAATGGAGATCAGCAACAGAATTTCCATATTCGTGCCGTGTCTTCGCAGTTCATGTCTATCTTAGCGCTGCTTCCAGAGGCTCAGCACGAAGTCATCATTCATACGAGGAGATATCATCGTAGCTCGTCGTGGCCACGGCTCGGCTTGTTAACAATAAAAATGTTATCCGATTCTGCAAAATGTATCTCGGGAAATAGGGTTTGGCGATTTTTGTTCTGCTTTGTGGCATTATCGGGACCCAAGAGTAATTTTAATTGAAAGAAATTTCTGTACGAGTATGTTTCTGTGTAAGATTTACATCAGTGATGAATTCTCAGTCACGTTTTACGATTTATTTTTCTAAGTTTGAAATTGTTTCGTGTGTTTGAGACGGTATCTTACATACATTATTTAACTTTGCCAGAAAAACTTTGTTAAGGATCCATGTCTTAGAAAGTTTTATTTTCGCAATAGTTAAATAGTTATTGAGCCTATCATTATTCAAGAGACGAGAGACTTCTCGAAGTAATTTATCGGATGTATTGGAGTTTCTAGAGAGTTCGAGTAAGAGATGAGATAAAGTTATTACGAGTGTGTTGTGTATTTCAATACTGATTGCTGTGTCACCTACGTATCCAGTGTTAGTTTATAGATATTAACTAGTTATTATTATATTAATATTATATGTAGTTACATTGCGTAATTGAAGTATTAAATATGTTTTTTTAATATATGCTGAAATGTGGTTATACCAGACCAGGGAGTCAAGATTTCCTGAGGATGCTTCGAATAGTAGAGAAAAGCATAAAAAAAAATTTTGGGCTACGCGATCTTTATGACGTCACGTTGGTTGGTTTGAAACAAAGTGAGTCGTCTAAAGGTAAATATTGAACATGTTTTATAGAAAAAAATTACGCCTTATAGATACGAACGAAATTTAATAATATAACACATACTATACCTTATCTGAAAACATGATTTTCAAAATTTTTCTCGATAAAAAAATCATAAATATAACTTTAAAATTCTGCTTAATTTAGTTTTGTGTCATTATGGTACATCTAACCAAATCAAATCTACAGTCGAAAATGATAAAACAAAGAACCTATGCTGATCGCATGGCAGACTGTATGTAGAAAAAAAAATAGATTTAAAATTTTATCAATTAAGATACCCATTTTTTATACTTTTTTAAACATAAAAATTAATTATATAGTTATGATTTTATAGAGGTAGTTATGACTCTTTATAGTTTTATTGTGATAAAACGGAAAAATCCTATGACTAAGAAATAGAAATGTAAAAAAATATATAACATGTTGAAACCGTTACCATTCTGATTCCATATAGTATTTATGAGCCAATTTTATGTCTTCTTATTGAACAAATATGTTTTTGTTTTTAAATAAACCGAGCGGTTTGGTAAGATTGTTTACTTATTTCAGTGAATTATGCTAAAATACAGTATAGACAGAAGTAATTTGCCAAAATATTTATTCGTAGGTAATATTAATAATATATTATTCTAACGTTTCAAACACGTTAAAAAGCTATGCGTACTATGTCATGCATTAATACCTAATATGTGTACGTATAAGAAAAGGGCCGAAAAACGTTAATTCTTATTGTCGTTTTGTCTCAAACGCCTTTTTTTATTGAAAATCAGTAAAAAAACTAACACGCCATATTCCAACGGTACTTTTGCCATGCTACGTAAACCAAACACCACGAAGTTAACCTTACAAATTAGCCTAAGGAGGTCATTATCGATCAATTAAGTAAGTACCTTCTTTAAAATTATGATCGCTACATAACAAGCCTAATTGATCCGACTAAAAGCCGTAAAACCTTAGTAATCCCTTAATTTGATTACCTAATAGTCTTCAAGCTTGAACAATTACCGGTAATGCGATTAAACAATGTATGCAATGGTGCCAAGTAATTTGTCGACATCGATATTTATTTCTTCTGTTAGTGTTTTTCAAAAGTTACTTTTATTAATAAGTGATTTTGAAGCGCTCGTTTAGCTGTTCTCAACCGATCAGCAAAGTTAAGCAACGTCGCGCGCGGTCATGAGTTGGATGGGTTACCGCTAGTGTTATTACTAATGAGCGTTTCCGTGTTTCGGAGGGCACGTTAAGCCGTCGGTCCCGGTTGTTGTCTTAGGATGGCAGTCGTTATAGCATGGTGGTAGGGCATTTTGCGAATGTCCGCCTGGCTAGCTACCACCCTCAAGTAGAAAATCTGTCGCCAAGCACCTAACGGTGTGTTCCGGCAACTGTCCTTGAGAGCCAGTACTTCTAGGTTAGCCTGAACAACATCTTCGACCACATCATTGCTTACTATCAGGTGAGATAGTGGTCAAAGGCTTACCTATCAGGCATAAAAAAAAGTACAAATAAAGTACCGAGATAGAATAGCACAGTACTCATATCTTTTCAGTGGAAGTATAAGCCTTCGGCGCATGACGTAAACATATCGGAAGATAATCAGCAGCGTCTGAAGAAATGCCATCCAACCCCATAATGAAGGAGGCTTTTGTACATTGGTGGATTTATTCCATCTGTTGATGATAATGATAGCTAGATATGCCTTTGACCAGAATCTCACATATTATTCTAAGATTGGTCGAATATGTTTGGTGGGTTAAATCTAGATTCAGAACCGGGTTCTGTTCTGTTCTTGGTAACAAATTTTCTACCTTAGAGTGGAAATTATCCAAGCATCCATTAGCAAAATGCTTTAACATCATGCGTCAGGTCAAGCCCGAAGTCAGCAGTTTTGACCCTGATGATGAAGAAAGCATTAGTCTACGTGATTTTTTTTTTAATTGACATATGCCTTTATTATCAAATACTACGAACTATTATATAACACTACAGCTACTACAATAAAAGCATTTACACAACCTATAAGCCATTGCAGACTCACAGGCAGTACAAATGCTCCTCCCACTACCAGCTGGCAGCGTTCACAGCATGCGAGCAACATTGCTCCGTTGAATTGCAATGTTTATGCGTTGAGCCAAATAGGCCAGCATTGTGATTACAATGCTGGCACCACAGATCACAGAAACTAAAGGATCTAGATCTCTATGGCTGGCACCTATTTGGTTCAACGAATAAGCATTGCATCGCATCGACCAAGCGCTTGATTTTTATATTTTATGTTAAAACTATTGCGCTTTAACAAGAATGAATGGTAATGATGAAAGTCAAATTTAAATTTCAGGATCATAGAATAACATAGTGGATTATTTGCGAAAAAGTAGAAAGGCGCAGTAACGGCAAAAAAATAATACAAAATTTGCGTCAAGAAGATTTTTTTAGGTACCTATTAAAATTATAACTGCACCTTTTAACTCGCTTAACTCTACTCTCTTGTTTTGCTGTTAAACTATCTTTGATCTAGAAAAGAAAGTCTTTAACTAAACTAACTGGACAATTATCTCAAACACATCATCTCACGTCCGTATAAAGGATCTAATAACGTGTCCCACAGTTTTTGTCCATCACCTCAGTCTAGCCCGTCTCAAAGGATGCATACAATTATTTTAATCTTATTAAAATCGTGTTTTTTTGAATTGAGAACGATATATTATGGATACGACCTGCAGTTGACTTTATAAACAGTTAAAAATTAGATTATCTTATGCTTTTCAAATATGATTTGATTCTATTTTATAAAGCAGTGATAACTTGCGAATGCCCGCCTGGCTAGCGACCACCCTCAAGTAGAAAATCTGTCGCCAAGCACCCAACGGTGTGTTCCGGCAGCAGTCCTTGAGAGCCAGTGAAATTACAGGCACATGAGACTTAAGAACAATGTCTCAAGGTGACGAGCGCAGTGTAATTCGTGACTTGTGACGAAATGCATCTGCTATAGGCAGAGGTTAATCCGCTTAACATCAGGTGGGCCTCGAGCTTGTTCCGTCACAATAACATAAAAAACAATGAAAAATAATTAGTGTGTTGAAATTGTTAGTCATTAGTACGAATTTTTGTGTAAATTGTGGTCATAACATGGTTAATGTTCGCGTGTGTTACCCACTTTTTTCACGTGCAACTGTTAAAATTAACTGACTCAAATGTAGAATACAATCTTTAGGCACTAACAACTTGTAACTATTTTTTTTTTGTCCTCCCTAAAGTATTAAAATTACGTTGCAGTAACTGGCCGTTGTGCGAGATTTCCAAACAGTACCTAGAACTATAAGAATTTTAATATTCTGTACTAGTTAATTACAAAAAAAAACTAGTAAGTTTAAATTGTTGTTTCACATCAATATGTTAAAAAATATGAAACATTGTTTTTAGTAAATAATCTATATGCCTAAAATTAAAATATTGATGAGAGAAGCAAAAACGGCTATAGTTTTATGTAATTAATATATTGTAACATTTTTTTTATTTATTTATGTGGTTTTATTTTGATATCTATCTCTCTGTATTAGGAATTTTTCATTGTAGGTCTCTAACAGCGACCATTATAGGCAGATCCTGACATGATTTACTGTATTAAAAAACTCTCAAGTATTATAATAGAGTCATATCCACGTTATGGCAATGTCCGAAACTCTCTACTTTATAGAAACAGTAATAATAATCGTACACAACACACCGCTTGTTAGACAAACACGGGGCGATCCAGACTGATACCAGAACAATGTCTGCGTGTGGGTGAGACAGGGTGCCCTGAAGAACAAATAAAAATATTAAAGACTATAGTAGCGTACAAACAGTAGGGAATCTTCAGATGATGATCTTTAAGTACATATTAAATTTTGTTCAGTTATTGATGCAGTTTTATTAGACAGGACTATTAAATTGTCACGAGAAACCCAGTACATGAAAAAGAGTGGCCTTTTTATTCAAAGCAGACTTAATTGTTATTTTCTTACAACTTAAAGTTAAATTATGAATTCAACTAATGTTTCTAAAATTATCTAGTCTATGTCTACTATCGTGACATTCCTACTAATTATTCCCAATTGATAACGAAAAAACGTTTGAAATCAACAGTTTATGAATTGGGATGTTTATGAGTATAACCTCTAATGTTATTTAATGTTCAGTAAATTCATCAATTTATTAGCAGTTGTAGCATCTATTTTCTTATATCTATGTTCTATTCTATTTATATACTTTCGACTGTGTGAAGAATTCAATGACAGGAAAGGAAGCCAGAGAGATCTGCGTATGTCACCGCTAATAGAAGAAAGTCTGTGGTTTCTGCCTACTATTCCGTGAAATAGGCGTGCGATTATATATGTGTACATTGCTAACTCAATAACAATATTTGCATTGTAATTGAATTAGAAAGCTTGTTTATTTGCTGAGCCTGAGTTGCCTTCACCATCAAGTTTTATTAAATCAGATGATTTTGTACCGAGGTTCTGTACTGTCGTTAAATGTATTGTACTTACCTAAAACCTTACAAAGGATGTGACTAACGCAATGACCACGCAGCCACTGTGACAAATTAGCGATTAGATGGGAGCCCTGAGATTTTAAAGAGATGAATGAATTTCGAGATTTGAATACACTTTAGGTTTAATGAGAACGTATTTAAATTTTTCATATTCAGTATTGTTATATTTTATCCTTTATCCTCATAATGACAGAGATTAAACATTTCATAATACCGCATAATATTTTTGTGATTTTTGTGATTTATCTTCAATTATATCTATATTTTAAGTAATAATTATAAATTAAGAAAAATAACGTATAAGAATATGGCATAAATTTTTTAGTGATACCTACGTCAAGATCTATTTTTAGCCTTTCATTACAAACAATAAGATGGATTTTCACTACTCACTTTACCATCGACAAGACCTTGCAACTAAGTAAATCATCCAGGTATAAGCGAATACATTTGTAGGGTTTGGTAACCAAAGGGTAAAAACGGGACCCTATTACTGAGACTTCACTGTCCGTCCGTCCGTCCGTCTGTCACCATGCTGTATCTCAAGAACGGTGATAGCTAGACAGTTGAAATTATCACAGATGATGTATTTCTATTGCAGCTATAATAACAAATACTAAAAATAAAATAAATATTTAAGGGGGCTCCCATACAACAAACTTGATTTTTTTACCATTTTTTGCTCGATTCTAATAACGGTGACAGGTAGACGCTTTAACTATTCATAGAATATTTAGTTAAGGAACCCTTCGTGCGCGAGTCCCACTCGCACTTGACCGGTTTTTTTTCAGTAAATTTTCTATAATTTATAAACTACTAAACCTAATTTTGATAAAATTTACAAGAGACCACTTCGGTATAAAAAGTTCTTCCACTAAAAAATAATTATCTAAATCGGACTACTCTGTAAAAAGTTACGCGTGGTCACATATAAAAAATGTACCCGTAGAATTGAGAACGTCCTCCTGTATTTGAAGTCGGATAAAAATATAATATTCAGGTATGAAAACTTTTACAAGTTTTGTAACAACATGTACGTGTTCTACAAATTTACTACAAGAGGCATCTTTAACAAGAGTCCGTGTTGGTAAGTACCACATTAGTGTCAGATATTCTGACACTACAGTGTCCTAGATGCGGTAGTGTGCAAACACTTAACTATGTTTAAACTGTCAAGGGCACTTTTTTAAGTGAATTCACTTGATGAACGAGACATTCTCGCAGTGACGAGCTAATTTCACTCCCATGCAGAATAAGGACGGAGATACTGCAATTGTTATGAACCAGCGTGACACTTTAAATCAGGCGGGTTTTTTGTCCGCCTCGTTCACAGATCAGAGAAATAGAGAAATTTGTCTATGTGTGAGTGTCGTAAGAGATATGTCTTAAGGTGACGGGCGCAGTGCAATTCGTCACTTGTGATGAATTGCGTCTGTTGTAGGCAGAAGTTAGTCCGCTTAACATCAGTTGGGCCTCGAGCTTGTTTTGTCACAATAATATTAAAAAAAACATAAAAAAATTCTTCAAAACCAAAGATTTGGGTTTCCTCAATGAGTTTTTATCGCTCTCTTATTATTTTAACCTTACTCAAGAATTCAAGCTTATTACAAGTAAGTTTGTTAAATTACAAGTAATTTAATAATTTATGACAAGATTTGACGACGAAAAGGTATAAGGAATGTTGCCAAAATAGAAGTAAAGAATGGAAACACTGAATATTCTGTTAAGAAAGTAGACAACGTATCGAGAAAGGGTGATCTGATTAGAAAGACCTTTTACTAAGTGGTCGCTAGTAATGATGTTACTTACGCCTGGAACTCTTTACTTAAGATAATGTGGCGTAATGGGTTCTGAAGGATACCAAATGGATTGTTGTGAAATCCGTATAAGATGTAGTCATTCCTTTGTTTGTATTATATGTTTTTGTGGCAAAAATACTTACTTGTTGAATTAATTTGATGTGACGAAATAAGAAATTTTTTATTTTATATTATATTATTATAAATAAGGAAACGTATATGAGACTCTCGAAGCAGCGATGGCTCAGTGGCATCAGGTCCATGGTTCGAATCCAGCCACAGGCTTGAGCTTCACCGCATGTTGGAAGGGCATTTTGCGAATGCCCGCCTGGCTAGCGATCACCCTCAAAAATCTGTCGCCAAGCACCTAAAAGTGTGTTCCGTCAGCAGTCCTTGAGATCCAGTAAAATTACAGGCACGATGAGACTTAATGACTATGTCTCAAGGTGACGGGCGCAGTGCAATTCGAGTTTTTCCACCTTCAAGTAGAAAATCTGTCGCCAAGCACCTAACAGTGTATTAAAAGTCAAAATCATCTTATGAAGGTCAATAACAAATTTTAGTATTGATATATTCTACATTGTACTGCCAGGTTCCGCAAAAAAATTGTATAGAGCCACTGCGAGAAGAACGGGCAAGAAACTCGGGCCATTCTTTTAAACGTCTTGTAACTATTTTACAATTTAACAATTCTTTTAACAATGTTTTTTTATATTTTTTTTATATTGAATAGACACGCATTTGACCGCAGTCTCACCTGATGGTAAGTGACGACGCGGTCGATTGTGTGTTACATACTTACTATATAATACAATATTTGTTAATATTATGTAGGTGACAGGTGATAGCTGTTCCGGCAGCTGTCCTTGAGAGCTAATAATTCTAGGTTAAGCCTGTTAACACCTTCGACCTTGTGAGATAGTGGTCAAAGACTTGCTATCAGCAAAAAAAAAGACTATTTTTATCATATATTACAGCTTTTATAATAGTGTGCGTTTGCACTGTCTTATGCATTCATTGTAATCGATGTGTTACATTGATGCCTCTCGGATTAAAATACAAGTAGGTAGGTTACATCTTCAGTATAAAGTGTACTTTATACTGAAATACTACGAACAATATACAACACTACAGCTACTACAATAAAAGCATTTAGATCCTTATAAGCCATTGCAGACTTATAGGCAGTCCAAATGCTCTAGCTCACTACCAGTTGGCAACGTGCCCAGCATGCTGGCAGCATTGCCCCGTTGAATTGCAATGCTTATTCTCTGAGCCAAATAGGTGCCAGCATTTTGCGATCACGCGTCGCATCGACCAAGCGCTCTTATAAGTTTAACTAATAAAAATAACTTTATACTGGCAGTGAAATTGTAAACAGATAAGATCCAATAAGTCGATGTGGCTTTATTCTATGACAAACATACGTTTCGTAAAATTGTTAGCGCAAATAGTACTCTAATGCACAAGGGGCAAATAATCATACAGCTATAAATACAGAAATGAATAAGAAATAGGAAATAAACTATCGAAAAAATTCTAATCACAGGAGAACGCCCAAACATCGTTGGAAAACGAAGAGGCGTGACTTCTTCATGAATAAACTACAAAATGTTGACAAGGCTAGAATTAATCACGAACAAATAAGAGGCTCGGGTCAAACATTATGCTAATACAAGATGTTGTTCCTTTAGTATTGTACCTCATTTATTTACGCTTAGTCATTATTGTTTGATATTCAACATCAAAATACCACCAACTTAACTGTGCAGTTCTCGAGGGCGCTATTGGTCAAGGAAATCAACTACAAACTGTCACAATTTGAGGGAATTTTGTAGTTCTTTTTTCTGCCGCCTGAACAGATAAGTTGGTCGAACTGTACCAACATGAGATATCGTCTACGATCAATCAAAACTTGTCTCAGAGCTTTTAGTAATTCTTGTATCAAACTTTTGAGTTTTTAGTTGGGATCGAATTGATATGATATAGGCTTAAATGATATAATACTAGATAAAGGTTTATTGAGACAAAGAAGTATTAGGTATTTTTAATATTGTTATGTTTGCAGAAACGCCTGTTCGGTGGATTACATTACAAATGCGAGAAAAATTGCAATAATGTGCTGGTTCGAATCCCGCACATGACTATATTTTTTCCCGCGTAAATTTTTAAAGTATTAGTTAATTTACTAACGTATTTCAACAAAGTATAATAAAGTAACTATCAATAAAATTGAAAAAAGGTATCGATGACCATAATTATTCGGTTGGCGAGGTGCAACTCAAAACATAGTCAAAAATGGCCGCTCATAACAACATTGTAAGGCACCTTTGCAATATAAACAGCCAGTAACGTATTTTTGATACAGAATTTAGTTTATTACGGTAACTAGATGAAGTAAGTAAAATACCTATATATATATATATATATGTATAATATACATACTAATCATATGAATTTACGTCGGTCCCAAACTTAAAATGAAAAACCATAGTACGACTGAAAATAAATAGCTACTCTCGATAAATTGCAAACAACCTAACTGCAAACATTATTTTAATATATTTTAACAAGATACAAACCAGCATACATAAGCTTTTATGTGCAATACTAGAGAAAGTGTAAACATTTAACAGCCGTAGCTAACACTATCATTAGGCTAAGTGGCAACAAAAATGAAAGATAGTTATTACTTGCATGCTATTTGCTATTCACACGTGTTTTGCGCAAACTAGCAGATATATCGGATTTTGCCTGCACTATTATGCACGTTTGTTTCTAATTTAGATACGAATCAGGAGTGTTTCGAAATTTTCATGTTATGAAAACAATGTTTAATTATTTTTAGATTATAACTGAAGGCGTGTCGAATTTAAAGAAAACATGTTTGTAGCTTTAACAAATTAGTAGGTAATTAAAATACAATTATTATATTTACGCAGGTGTTATTGCCGATAGGCTAACTTTTGACCATAATCTCACCTGATGTAAAATTTTATGTCAGAGGTACCGTCTTTACTTTACCTAGAATTGGAACGGGCTCTTAAGGACTGCTGCTAGAACTCACCATCAGGTGTTTGATGACAGATTTTTTACTTGAGGATGGTAACTGGCCAGGCAGACAGTAGCAGAATTCCTTACCACCATGTAATAACGACTTTAAAAACTACTGGACCGATTTGGATGAAATTTGGTATGGAAATAGTTTGAGACCCGCGAAAGGACATAGGTTATTGTTTGTCATACTGCGCAAAAAGAGGTTAATGGTTTTGCGCGATAACCGACATACACGGATGACGACGACACGGCGGAGCCGTGGCCAGCTAGTATTATGTAATATAGTCTGCCAATAGCCACCATCCCATCTCGTTAATGACTGCAGCGAACACTAGTTCAATTAGGAATGACTAAGCAAACTACACTACAATCATACTAATATAAACTATTTTTTTTTTATACTGAACTGGGTAGCACTTGACCACTATCTCACCTGATGTTAAGTGATGATGCGATCGATGATGGAGCGCGCTTACCCAGAAGATACCTATTCACTCGCGTTTTGAAGACCCCTACATCATACTTAAACGGAAACACAGACTCAGGTAGGGTGTTCCATTCCCTGGCGGTTCGTATGATAAACTGATAAACGAAGAAGTAAATCGCTTCGTTCGGGTAAATGGAATATCACCATAAAGCGGTGGCGCTTCTGAGTATCCCTGGAAGTCCGATTGAAGAATGGGGATGGCGGAATCAAATTGTGAAGTTCCATTGCACACTCACCGAAATGTATCCGATAAAAAACCGATAAAGAAGCGACTTTGCAGCGATGCTCGAGACTCTGGAGTCTCTTGCGTACTAGGTGGTCGTCGCTAATGAGTCTCTTGGCTCTCCTCTCAATAGCTTCCAGTGTCTCCAGCTGGTATTTGGCAGAACCATCCCAAAGGTGAGAACAGTACTCCATACACGACCGGACTTGGGCTTGATAAAGATTAAGAAACTGTCCCGGTGTGAAGTATTGTCTCACCTTAGCCAAAACACCAAGCTTTTTTGAGGCAAGCTGGGCTTTGGACTCAATATAGGAGCCGAAATTGAGAGTCGGTGTGTCGGTGTTAATGAGATGCCAAGAAGCTCAAGGTGGTTTCTTATCGGCACGGACACATCCCTGAAAGTAGGAGCCAGGTGAAAAGGGCTCCGTTTGGCGGAGAAAAGACACGCCTGGGTTTTAGCAGCATTGAACTTAACTAGATTGGCATCGCCCCAATCGGAGACTGCCTGCAAAGAAAAGTTCAAGCGCTGAACCATCGCTTCCCTATGAGACTGGATTTGTAATGCACTGGTTCGTGCGTTAGATGTGTAACTCTCCACAACGGTGCTGTCATCTGCGTACCCAAAGATACCGGGTTTCAGTAGGTCATTAATATGCAGCAGAAAAAGTGTTGCAGAGAGTACTGATCCTTGAGGGACTCCAGAATTTATAGCCAATTGGGCGGAAGAACAGCCATCGATGACCACTCGAATCGACCGATCCCTCAAGAAATCTGAAATCCAAACGCACAAACCAGTGGGAAGGCCGTATGAAGGAAGCTTGCTAATGAGGCAATCGTGCCAGACCCTGTCGAAAGCCTTCGAGATATCGAGAGAGACAGCAAGCGCCTCTCCGTGGTCCTCGATGGCTGAGCTCCAGATGTGAGTGGCATACGCTAGAAGATCCCCAGTAGACCGGTTTCGGCGAAATCCGTATTGTCGGTCACTGAGGAGATCGTTCACTTCTAGGTATGCCAGGAGCCTGTGGTTCGGTACACGTTCCAACGTCTTACATAGTATGGAAGTGACTGAAATAGGCCTGTAATTGGCAGGGTCTGCGCGACTACCTTTTTTGGGCACGGGCTGCACGTTTGCAAGCTTCCAAGACTTCGGCACTTGACCAGTCGTCATAGACAAGCGAAAGAGGCGAGTCAATACAGGAGTCAACTCTGGCGCACACATCCTCAAGACTATAGCTGATATACCGTCTGGACCACTAGCTTTGTTCACGTCTAGATTGCGCAACGCTTTGCGTACTTCAGACTGCCGAATGCGGATTTCTGACATTAACGTCCCGCAATTTGGCAGACTAGAAGGTACAGCATTACCAGCATCTAGACGTGAAGACTCTGCAAATAGAGTGGCAAATAAATTTGCTTTCTCCTCAGCAGTATGCGCTAGTGAGCCGTCGGGTTTCAGCAGTGGAGGCAGTGAGGGACGGCAGAAGTTCTCTTCGATCGACCTCGCCAGGGACCAGAACGCTTTACTACCCGAAGGGTAAGAAGCAAGTTTGTTCCCTGTTCGGCGTATGTGGTCGAAGCAAGCCTTCTTGAGAGCCTTTTTGCAGGACTTGGCGGCAAAGTTAAATGCTTTTTTCTTCTCACGTACATCTCTAGATTTGCGGGTTCGAGCATCAGCCCAGGCTAAGTAGGCCTCATGTTTTGACGCTTCTGCATCTCCACATTTGGCATCAAACCATGGTCGAGCTTTGCTGGACAGCGGGATGTCAGAAAATGGAATGAAATATTCCATACCCTGACGTAACACTTCTGTCACAGCATCCGCGCAAGTTGAGGAATCGCTCGAAGAAAAACAAACCCTCCACCAAAGATAAGACGAGAAAAAATTACGCATCTCATCCCAATCTGCTGACTTGTATCGCCACACCCGCCGGGTGCCTTTTGGGCTGTGATCGGGCGGGGAGTAGATTGATACAGACTTCACCAGACAGTGGTCGGAGCTACCCAAGGGTGATGAAACCGACACCGAGTAGCGGTCTGGATCTGTTGTCAGCAGAAGGTCCAAGCAGTTGGCTGTGTGGCCATCAACATCTGGTATCCTTGTCCTTGGACCAGCTGAGTGTGGTCTAGCGTCAAGGCAAGCTTACGCATCTCTCGACTAGCGTGGTCTGTGCTCTGGTATGGGTATAGCCAGTCTTGATGGTGGGCGTTGAAATCCCCCAGAAGCACTAATTGAGCAGAAGGATACCTCTGTTGGGCCACGTCAGCTGCCTCACTGAGGTAGTTTGTGAGCCTTGTTGTCTCCTCATCTCCGCTGTGCGAAACACTATCAGTTCTACTTACATAATCAAAAATTTAATTATTTTCTACCCTTAAAGTAAGTAATTTTTCTTTGAACTTGATCTCAAAGTGGCCTATCATCTTCCAACTCTTATCATCATGTGGGGCCAGTATAGCATATCATCTCTAACAAGGAAAACAACAAGAGATTTAATAAAAGTGCTGCTTTGGTTTTAAGACAGGCCATCTACCTATACCGCCTCGCCTCCTTGAGAATGTTCTTGTTGATAACATACCCGCTATCTGTTGTGTAATCTAGCCTATATGATAGTAAGTAGCCCTGCTGTGGGCCTATAATGTGCAGGAAAACTCTACTGAATAGTAGAATCTCGTAGTGAGGTTTACTTAGCCGTTCTTAACCGATCAGCTCATCAGGTCCTGAGTTGGATGGGTGACCGATAGTGACAGTACCACTGAGCGGTTCCGTGCTTCGGAGGGCTCGTTAAGCCGTTGGTCCCGGTTGTTGTTTTATGATGGCAGTCAGGTTGTTGTTAGCAGTTAGGTTGTTTTAGCATGGTGGTAACCATGCTGTAACGACAGTAAGGATGCGCATTTAGCGAATGCTTCCTAGCTAGCTACCACCCTCAAGTAGAAAATGTGACGCCAAGCACCCCATTTTGTGTTTCGGCAGCTGTTATTCTAGGTTAGCTTGTACAACATCCTCGACTACATCATCACCTACCATCTGGTGAGATAGTGGTCAAAAGCCAAAACAAAAATCAACCGCTTAGTCGACTTTATCAAGAGGTTTTAGTACAATCACAATGAAAATCTATAAATCTGATAATAGCTTATTATTGGTAAATAAAATGAATGTATGATTCAAAAGTTGTGAGTCAATATGTATGTTTATATGACCATTAATATTCTACACGCTTTTATGAGAGTTTGGTCCTGACTTTTATGTGAACGTCAACTATGTTTTTATGTTCCTCTTCCTTCCGGACCGCGATAGCGTTTAGACGTGTGCAACCCGTGCAATTTATTTAAATTTATTTTCAAAAGTTTCTTTAAAATACCAAAACAAAAGTCGATAAATTACCAGGCGCCCATAAAATAAGACGAGTTACATTACAAGTGCACTGCTTTCAATACAAGCGACGCAAGCAATTGAATACGAGTGCGACAGTGACGGCAACATATCTGCTAGCTACGCTGCGTCTGCGCGTCATCACCACAATAACACTGTACGTATTATTGTTTGCCGCAAGTACAAAGCGTTAGCGGAATAAATTTCGTTTTGTCTGTTGGCCCAAGACGTAGTGTAAAATGGAAAAATACCTAGTAGAGAAACGTATTGTTGACAAGTCAGCCAGTGACACTAACTTAAATGTGGGAAGTGAGAAAATGGAAACTACACCTCCTAGCTATGTTCTTTTACGTGGCAAAAGAAGCAGAGATAATGAATTCGAGACTGATTTCAGTACTTTTAAGCAAGAAATGGAGATAATGATAGGAAGGTTGATGAATAAACAAGAAGCTGAATTAAAAAAGTTCTTCAACCCCACTCTGATTGAAATACAAAAATCTAATCAGAATATTGAAAACTCCATGGCTCTATTAATGAGCAAAAACGAAGAGCTTGAAAAAAAAATCGAATACATGGAAATAGAAAGTAAGAAAAGTAATGAATACATATCAATATTAGAAAATAGATTAGAAGACATGCAAAGAAATGTTAGAAAAAACAATTTAGAATTGAAAAATGTACCCAGAGGTAATGCTGAGACAAAAGAAGACTTGATTAAAATGCTGGTAAGTCTGGGTAAATCTATAAATTGCAACATTAATAGACCAGATATCAAAGATATATATAGAGTACGGGGTAAAAAAGAAGGACAAAACAACACACCTATTATCGTCGAGCTTTCCTCTACTCTTTTAAAAGCTGATGTACTAAAAATGAGCAAAGCTCACAACATCAAGCATAAAGCCAAACTCTGTGCAAAACATATTGGCTTTACTAAAAACGAAGACACGCCCATTTTTGTCGCTGAACAATTAACCATCAAAGGATCCCGGCTATATTACCTCGCAAGAGATTTGGCTAAATCAAAGAATTATAAATTTTGCTGGACCTCGTACGGACGAGTATACGTAAGGAAGAACGAAAACTCACCAATAATTAACTTACACTGTGAAGAACAAGTTAACAGGCTAATGCAAGAATCATGACTACTTATCATCATCATAATAGGTAGAATTCTATATTTGTTAATACTTTTTGTAATCAATAATATTAATATAATACACTATACACAAATGCTTTCACACAACAAGACTCATTACATACATCTCACACTTTTATATATATACACAAAATCATACACACATACCTCACTCAATAAAAAATACTCAAAGTTTGCCAATATAATAATAGTACAATGTTTTAAAATAACAAATATGCGTTACACGAATCACGTTCTAGAAATGACTGAAATTGCTTTTTTCCACCTTCATGATGGATAGTCCGATAGAAATTGCTAAAGTAATAGATCAAACTGAAACCGCTCATTCATTTATATGTAATATAGAAGACCTACCCTCTAAATTACGCACAGAAGCTTCAGATTTAACGATAATTACGCAAAACATTAGAAGCGTTTATAGTAACATAAAAGACTTACAACTAACATTAAGTGAATTAAAATTTGAAGTAGATATCATAGTTTTAACAGAATGTAGACTTAACGCTGCTAAAAATATACCTTTCCTCACAAACTATAATTCATTCAGCACTACTAACCATCTCAATCAAAATGACGGTGTAACAACGTACATTAAAAGCATCCATAATGTTCTCGTTAGCGAGATAAAATTGGAAAACGCTTCTTGTTTACAAATTAATATATATTCTACCATAATACTATGTATATATCGTTCACCCTCAAATAAAAATGTCGAAATATTTATAAACTCTTTGAGCAAACACCTAGATGAAATAAAATCATTTGAGAGAATAATTATAGTAGGTGACATCAATATTAATATTTTGACTAAAACGGACGAGCTAAGTTGGGAAAGGAAAAACCGTCTTAGTTATTTAAACACTTTAACTAATTATAGCCTATTACCCGGTCATTATTTACCTACCAGAGGTAACAATTGCCTAGATCATGTCATTCTTAAATTTAAGTTAACTAAAAACACTGCTACGATAGCTATCCTGAATACTTCCATTACAGATCATCTTACAGTACTACTAAAATTTTCAAAAATAAATATCTATACAAATGTCCGCAAATATAAAACTATCATTGATTTTAATAATGCTGCGAAAGATTTAGAATCTACTGCTAGAGATTTATTGGAAATCAATGACCCTAATTTACTATCTACCCTTTTGATTAATAGAATTCAAAAAAGTCTCACGGATTTTACTAAAATAATAACTATACCTAGAAGCAAGCGTATATTAAAACCGTGGATCACACAGGGTATTTTACGGTGTATAAGAAATAGAAATACTATGCAGATGAAACTTAAAAACGATCCCGAAAATAACATATTAAAAATTACATATCGAAGATACAGAAACTATTGCAATAATTTAATAAAAAATTTAAGACGAAAATATGACAGAGAAGAACTAGCTAAATCGACAAAAAATAATAAAGAGTTATGGAAAACCATTAATAATATAACACAGTATAGAACAGCAAAAACACCAAACTCACAATTACTACAAATTAAAACCTCCCCCTTTGACTCGGCTAACTATGTTAATACATATTTTTCTAGTATAGGCAGAGCATTAGCAGAAAATATTATCCAGCAAACTGCCAATTTGAACGATAACTCTGTTATAAACTTGTCCATTCAGCAAGTTTCATCATTTGTTCTACTTGACAGCGATCCTGACGAAGTAAATAGTATAATTATGAATTTAAAAAAGAAAAGTTCTTCTGGTTATGATAATATACCTTCAAGTTTCCTAATATTATCCAAAAATACCTTAATTCCAATTATTTGCCGTTTATTAAATTTATGTTTCTCCCAAGGAATATTTCCTGTCACTTTAAAACAATCTGTAATTTCACCTATATACAAAAATGGAGATCAACGAGATATATGTAATTACAGACCCATCTCAGTGTTGCCTGCCATCTCTAAAATATTAGAAAAAATATTAAACAACAGACTAAAAAGCTATCTTAATAAATATAATATTATATCTAAATCCCAATATGGGTTTAGGAAGGGTATTTCAACTGAAGATGCTGTAACAGCCCTCTGTAACCACATAGTAGAACATGTTGATAAAGGAAACAAATGCCTAACAGTATTTCTGGACCTAAAAAAGGCCTTCGAAACCGTGTCTGCCCCCATCCTAATTAATAAATTGGAAAAAATAGGTATTCGTGGTGCGGCACTTGGATTATTTAGAGACTACTTACATGACAGAAAACAAACAGTTCGAATTGGTGATACCATTAGTGACGATATGCCTATTAATTACGGAGTTCCACAAGGAAGTGTGCTCGGACCTACATTATTCTTAACCTACATAAATGACCTTCACGATATAAAAATCAAAGATGGGCATATAGTTTCCTATGCGGACGACACTGCTATAGTCTTCAATGGAACCTCATGGATCGACGTCAAAGATAAAGCAGAAAAAGGTCTACAGCAGGTTGATAAATGGTTGAAACTTAATTTATTGACACTCAACGTTTCAAAGACCAACTTCATATGTTTCGCAATGTATAATAACTCGCAGCCTGATTCTAATTTTAATATTAAAATACACACCTGTAACGATTATATATACTGTGAATGTCCTACTCTGGAAAAGGTAGAATTCACTAAATACCTAGGAGTGGTCATTGATCAACGATTATCATGGCACGCTCACATTGAACTCGTAATGACTAGAATTAGAAAACTAGGATACGTCTTTAAAAATCTAAGACATGTAGCACCACCAAAACTACTAAAACAAATCTATGTAGCATTAGCTCAATCAGTTTTAACATACTGTATACCTGTCTGGGGAGGTGCAACGATGACGACGTTTTTAGATCTCGAAAGAACGCAAAGGTCATTACTAAAATCAATGTTCTTTAAGCCTTACAAGTACCCTACAGATATGCTATATTCTTCTACAGAAATACTGACTGTTAGGAAATTATACGTACTAAATACTATATTGAAAATGCATAAAAACCTTGAATTTGACCCTAACTCCTTAACAAAAAGAAGAAGGGATATTGTAATCGCTCAACCTCATGTAAACTCAATATTTGCTAGTCGGCAGTATATAAGCCAATCTAAATATTTATATAACAAAATAAATAAAATATTAAATATATATCCACTTCATAGTTATAAATGTAAAATTACAGTAACAAACTGGCTACTGCAACTAAGTTATGATGAAACTGAAGCTCTTATGGAAAGGCTTACTTAATAAATACACGTATATATGAGAAATATGTTGTAGATGGCAAATCAAAAAAATACCACACTCACACACACACACACACACACACACACACACACACACACACACACGCACACACACACACACATACTAAACTAATAAATATTACTCACATTTTATTTTTATATATACATTTTATTTTTATCATTTTTGTTCTCATGAACAAAACACAAAAACGTGCGATAACACTAGCCCGCTAATTAGGTACAATCTCATACAAGACTCAAAACTGACAATATATATGTAAACAGCTAACATCTTTTTACTTGGACCACACAACAAATTCACTGCACTATTGAGCACCCACCAGCGCCGCGCGCTGCTACCGCTGTCGTCGGTGGCGTGACTTTGTTTACCTCATACACTAAACCGTTTTACTTGGCACGTTCAAATAAAATGTATGTCCTACCCTAATTATTTTTAAGAAAAAAGAATCTCGTTTTGTTACATACGAATGTTTTAATAGTTTAATGTGACGTGAAATTGGAGATTTAGCTTACATATGATTAAGGAAGAGCGAAAACACCTAACACAAGTATTACTTAATACTTAAAAGGTGATTTCAACAATGTATACTACTGTATCTCCTTATTACTCAATAAAGCATTATTATTATTATTATTATTATTATGTTTTTATGATTTGCGAACATTTAGGACTGCCAATTAATAAAGTTATTTTATGACTCGATTGACGGACAAAATTTATATCCATGAAATATTGTCGAAATCTCACCCATTCTGAAAACCGGATTTTCAAGAATATTACTTGTCAGTAATAATTGAGGGTTTACATGAGTAAAAGTCAGATTTATTGCACACTGCAGAGTTTTATAGTACGTACCAATTACTGTCCATTGTACATTTGGATTGTTGTGTGATTATTGCCTATTATAATGATGTGTTAAAACAATTAAATTTTGGTTATTTGCGAAATATCTACCTTATAATACCTACGAATATATACGTACATAATAACATGCAATGACAAAGAGGAACTTCGATGCAATGATGGCCGAGCTATCGACTGCCGTGTCGGTCCCTGGTTCGATCCCCACCGCCAGCTTGGGCTTCACCGCTTGGTGGAATGACCTTTTGGCATGGCCTGCTTGGCTAGCTACAACCCTCAAGTAGAAAATCTGTCACCAAGCACATAACGGTGAGTTTTGGCAGCAGTCCTTGAGAGCCAGTGAAATTACAGGCACATGAGACTTAACAACTGTATATGTCTCAAGGTGAGGGGCGCAGTACAATTCGTGACTTGTGATGAAATGCATCTGTTATACGCAGAAGTTAGTACGATTGACATCAGGTGGGCCTCGAGCTTCTTCCGTCACAATAACATAAAAAATGTATACATTTAGGAGCAAGTTTTGCAGTATTTAGTGGCAATGACTGCCGCGCAGGAAGGTTGTGAGCTTACACGCTTTACAATGAATGGTGGAAGGGTATTTTGCTATTTTACGGATATCACAATAAGGAGGTAATTGATTCGTTACGTATATATTTTTGGATATGCAATATATTCACACATAAAAATCTATTTGGGCTGCAAAACAAATATAACTATTTTTTATGGTACGTTTATAACTACGTTTGTTTGTATAAAGTTTATTCACCTACGTCTCGGAAACTATTAAATCGAAGATAGAATCTTTTTTGTATGCTTACGTTTACTTCAATTAGTGAACAGAGTTTCGTCAAAACCGGTTCAATAGTTTTCGAGATATTGAGTAATTAATGTGTAAGTGTGACGGCTTGGCTTATCACTATACGAGTTATGGGCGTGGTGTCAGAGAAAAAAAAACATATGAAAACCTTGGTCCAATTCTAGTACATGTTAATGAAAACAATATAAAGGCAAAAAACTGGATTAGTATAATACAACAGTTACTCAGAAGGCGCTGCTGCCCACCTTCTGGTTTTCTTTCCCTTGTCGCCTCATATGAAACCTACGGAAAGAGATAGGGGGTGACATTTAACCTGGCACCCCATGGAGAAAAATACAATTCTTTTATAACTAAAGAACTATAAATCTTTACTACGAAATCTTTCATTATAACACAAAAACATAAACTACATATTTATAGCAAACAAACATTCCTACTTAAACTAGTACGTACTTAAAACTAAAAAAATATTTAAGCAGATCGAGTTCGATTATATACACTCGAGAGCAATGAATCCGGGTCACTTAAAGAATCCTAAAAATCTCGGAAACTAAAAATGCTAGGTTAATGCAATAAATTGTATTTAATAGACAATGTAATACTCCTTAAATGAAGGTATTAAAACTTCTTAGTTATTGTAAAGTTATATCATAAAAAAATCAAATTTGAAAAAGGGCCACTTTCGAAGATGGAACTACGAAATTACAGCATTTGGTTTTGCTTTTGTTTGTAATCTGTCATTTATGTGGGTACATAAACCATGTTGATAGTGCTCTATATTCATTATTCAAGCTGAAATTATGTCGCTTACGCCTGAAGAATGCACCAGAATACTTACAATGCTGGAAACCGGCCGGAGTCAGCGCGATACAGCCAGGACTGTCGGTGTGTCGCTGTCAACAGTACAAAGAGTTCTCCGACGTTACGAAGAAACTGGTTCTAACCTACGCAGACCAGGAACGGGCAGAACCAGGTGTACCACAGCACGAGAAGACCGATACTTGGTGAACACCATGCTTCGAAATCGCTTTCTCACAGGAACTGAACTCACCAATCAGTTTCGACGCCTCGGAGGAAGTAACCCAAGTGCATGGACAGTAAGACGTCGGCTTGCTGAATCTAACTTAAAACCCCTTAGACCTGCAAACGGCCCTAAACTGGAGCGTGGGCATCGTATTTCGAGACTAAGATATGCCCAGAGCCACGTAAATTGGAGTATTGAAGATTGGTCAAAAGTTATGTTCTCCGACGAATCAAAATTTATGCTCTACAAGCACGATGGAAGACACAGAGTGTATCGAAGACCAGGGGAAAGATTCAAGCAAGCATGCATCGAAGAAAAAGTAGCCTACGGTGGTGGGTCTGTACTTGTGTGGGCCGGAATTTCTTCTGAAAGTCGCACAGAGCTGGTGATCATAGAAAACGGCTCTTTAACTAGCGTAAGATATGTGGAAGAAATCCTCAATTATCACGTTGGTCCATTTATGGTCAATTTAGGTGAGGATGCTATATTTATGCATGACAATGCCCGACCTCATACAGGTAGGATTGTGAATGACTACCTTCAAGAGATGAACATTACTCGTATGGAGTGGCCAGCGCGCAGCCCGGATATCAACCCGATCGAGCATGCTTGGGACGAGCTAGGCAGATGCGTAAAACAACGAAACCCTCCCCCAATCACGCTTCGTGAGCTCAAAATTGCTCTCACAGAGGAATGGGAGAATATTCCCCAAAATCGTATAAGGAACTTGGTGTACAGCATGCCAAACCGCGTAAACGCAGTAATGGAAGCACGAGGAGGCAATACGAAGTATTAAAATTCAAGAAAATCGTAATAAAGTTCAAAAATTTCATGTTTCCTATTTTTGTTTTAAGGAGAGATCAGCAGTTTTTTTCTTTATGTAATTTTGTGTTAATAAAATGTATGGTGACTCATATTTTTTTTACTTTCATTTAAGGAGTATTACATTGTCTATTAAATACAATTTATTGCATTAACCTATCATTTTTAGTTTCCGAGATTTTTAACATTCTTTAAGTGACCCGGATTCATTGCTCTCGAGTGTATTATAAAACACATAAAGTTGAATTATCTTACCGCCCGAGCTGCCTCTGAAGATTTAGTGTAAATGTATCCATCATATGTGAATTGAAAATGACTTTACTGTCACCACTTTTATGCAAGTTAAACTTGAAAACATTTATTTTAAGTGTACAAACCATTCAAACCCATTAGTTTTTTCAAAAACGTGGTTGAAGGTACTTTATGTAGTTACTTCGCAGCAACGTACTACGACTAGCTGCTACTTATTTATTATTTTTGCTATATTGCCTTTTGTGAAATCTAATTGGAAGGATATGTCACAGACTAGATTCTTCTACTGACTATACAAACTGTTCTTTTAAATATATAAATCTTATTGTTAGGGTTAAACCTCGCAAATTGCATTGAGGTTTAGCATTTTTCAATTGTTAGCCTGGCTAGATACGAGTACTCTTAAGTATAAAATCTGTCGCTAAATATCTAATCATATATCCGGAAATCTTTAAGTTATTTTTTTGAAGTTAAGGTAGAAATTCGCATCTGTAGCAAAAAATAAACAATTTAAATATTTGAAGCGCTAGTAGCTAAGTTTGATAACCATTCTACTCGATCACGATTTCACGAGTTGAAAATAATATTGCTCTTACTGTCTTGAAATGTTATTGAAAACCATTGCCCATGATTACCTAAATTAACCCTAAAACTATCTCAAATATATAAAAAAATATGTTTATCTATAACAAATATATTATGCAGTTCAATAAGTAGGTACATAAAACTTAGATTAAGTAACAAATATTGTCATTACCTCTTTTAAGCAATAGAGTACAATAGTTACAAGACCTAGTAAAAGAAAATTTAAATTTAAAATATCCCGCCATAGACCTTAGCGATCACCTTAACTCTGTTAACTATCCTCGACCAGATCACCATAAAGCCATTATTCTGTAATTAAGCTAGATATTGGTAATATAACCCATTAACCAACTGTTAAGATAGTGGTCAAGATTATCCTATTAGTGCTACGTGTGTTAAAATGTTAACAAAAAAAACTTACTTCAAACAGAGAATATTCTAAAATAGAAAATGCACAAAAAATTAAATAAACCAAACAAACGTATACAGTTTCTTTGTTTATTTCACATCGATAAGTGTAACATTATCAATATCGTTGAAGCCAATCAAATACGCTTTAGTATAGATAGATCAAATAAGATATAAGATGAGTAGCGTCAGATCTCACTGAAATTGAAAAAGGACTACAAGCCAAGCACCAGCTTTCGAATAAAAAAAAACAAAATCAGTACACCCTGTAACAAAATATGAGGTAACACAAAAACAAACGAACCTCCACCTTTTTTGAGACCGGTTATTTATATGTCATTTGAGTAAAACAAAATTGAAGAATTTTAACATTACTAATAAAGATAATTATATTTCTTGCGGATGTTTCAGTCGATTGATATTAAATTTCGTTAAGTATTATAATAAATATGGAATCTTATTAATCGGATGCGTGACCCAAATAATTTCGACATTGTGACTCCAATCCTAAAAGCTTTTGAAATGTATCCTGTTGTTCGTTTAAAAACTTATAAAGGATATCCTTCATTTGATTATTTTAAAATACCGTAATTGGATAATCAAGGCCAAATTCCTGAGGTTACTTTCGATAATAAAGAATGAAGTAACTCTGTAATAAACATGGAATTGAGTTTTTGAGATGACTACTATATTCTAAGGTTTCAGAAATTTTAAACTTTGTAAATTTTTCGTTCATGCAATGTTGATCTAGAAAGTAAATTGAACAGTGTCTTGGTTTTACGATTGGCACTTAGTAAACGTATATAAGCATATGAAATGAAGATTATATAATAATATAAGGTTATTCTAGCGATAAAAATTAATAATATCTTAATTACACGACTGTCCCATAGAAGTGAATATTGCAAGGGAATATTGCAAGGAAGAATATATATTGTATATAACGAAAGTTTCTTTATTTCATGATAACTTTTAAATGTTTGACTAGATAGAGAGATAGATGTTTGGGGTATCGTTACAATTCTCATCTCATTCCGAGTGACACTGGTAAGTAAGTCGTGTTTTCTATTTTTTACTCAACTTCATCACCATTAATTTACTTTATTGTACTGTATTAGCCGGATTATCCACTGCTGAACACACCCTCACACACTATGGGGGGTTTGCCATAATCCCCACGCTTAGCAGGCGTCTTGGGAATCGCAGATTGAGATGTCAGTTCTTCAGAAAGCGCTGCTACCTTCTGGTGTGTTACCCTTAGTCACGTCTTACAACACCCACGGGTAGTTAGGGGGATGGGGGGTGACATTCTAGCTTGGCATTCCACGGGACCCCATTATCATATAGGGTTATTGGTAAAATGCTAACAACCTCTTAGGAATTATGGAACACCCTACCAGCGTCTCTATTTCCCGATAAATATAATCTGGAAGTCTTCAAGTACAGAGTAAACAGGTATATGCTGGGCAAGCATGTTCCACCGTCGACCACGTCGTTACTTTCCATCAGGTGAGACTGCGGTCAAATAATTTAAGAAAAAAAGCGCCCGCTTCGGCTTCACTGGACCGCGCCGCGATTCTTTGAATAGAGTTTTGAATATTTACATCGAGCTAAGTAAACATATGAAATATTAAATAACAGGCACAAGCTACTTTTAACATAAGGTGGTCCTCGTGCTTATTTCGTCATATAAAAATAAACAAACACAAAAAAAAAACATCTTAAATGTTTGTTAGGCCTAGCATACCTGTATATTTTACATTATACAGATAAGTTTTTATTAAATGACTAGCTGTACCCGCGACTTCGTACGCGACTACCGTACCTGCAAACTAATTATTCACATTTGAGCACTGTTTATCTCATATTAAGCAACGTTGTGGTCTGTGGTGAAGCACTCTTAGTAAAGCATAGCTCAGAAAGGAGCTTTTTACTTTGGGTTTGATAACTCCTAGCTTGTTTTTCCAGAAGACAGTAGTTAAGTAACTCATAGAGTTCCTTCGCGGTTCGCACAATAAATGTTGAAGCAAAGTAGGTACTTTGTGCGTTTCTTTGGAATTTCGATTATAAAACGATATCTTTTTGCCGAGGTTTTCCTTGTTTGGCGGTAGAACAAAAATATATTAGATTGTACACTTCCATTGCGCAGTCTCCAAAATGTATCCGGCAAAAGATAGATAGTTAACAAAATTGATTGTGGCGAATGTTCCAGATTTTAGAGTTTTATCTTAGCAAGCTGGCAAATTTAAATAAGGATGCCGAGATGCCCGTGGGGTGCCGAGCTGCCCATGGGGTGCTGGGCTGCACGTGGGGTGCTGGGATGCCCGTGGGGTGTCGGGATGCCCGTGGGTGCCGGGCTGCCCTTGGGGTGCCGGGTGGCCCGTGGGGTGCCGGGCTGCCCGTGGGGTTCCGAGCTTGCTCGTCACTATTCTAACACAAAAAGAATAATTGAAATTGGATTACGCGTTCATAAAGTACAATTAAGTAACATTTTGACCACTTTCATCCCCTTTGGCGAGGGAACCGTGCTAAATTTCGGGATAAAAAGTATACAATAACGTTCTTCGTGGTATGAACTCAGATCGTATTAAGTTTCATTGAATTCCATTCAGTAGCCCATGGGGTACTGGGCTGCCCGTAGGGTGCCGGGCTGCCCATGGGGTTCCGGGCTCACTCATCATTATTCTAACGAAAAAGAATAATTGAAATCGGACTACGCGTTAATAAATAACAAATAAGTGTACATTTTGACTTTCATCCCCTTTCCCGAGGGAACCGTGCTGAATTTCGGGATAAAAAGTATACAATAACGTTCTTCGTGGTATGAACTCAAATCGTGTTAAGTTTCATTGAATATAATTCAGTAGCCCATGGGGTGCTGGGCTGCCCGTGGGGTGCCAGGCTGCCCATGGGGTTCCGGGCTCACTCATCACTATTATAACAAAAAAGAATAATTGAAATCGGACTACGCGTTCATAAATTACAACTAAGTAACATTTTGACTTTCATCCCCTTTCCCGAGGGAACCGTGCTGAATTTCGGGATAAAAAGTTTACAATAACCTTCTTCGTAGTATGAACTGAAATCGTGTTAAGTTTCATTGAATTCCAAAATACAGTTTTGGCATCAGTATCAGCTACAGAGTGCTCTCAATTTTTTTTTTGCAAAATATCTCTTATGTACATAATTGGACCTGTTACAGTTTTATTATAAGTATAGATTTATTCTAAATGATTACAAATTAACGAATAATTTTATTATGATTATGATCTACCGTAAGACTTAATTTTTGAACACAAGCTTTTCATATCACGTTTCTTCTTCTTTTCTTGCGTTGGCGACTTTATGAGCCTTATCAACGGCGTAGATGTCTTTAATGAAGGAATGAATTTCGATAATTAAGAATATTTTAGAGTTCTCATTTCTGTCTTAATTTTTGTCTTTTGTCGGAGTACTGTGAGATGAAGGATGATGAATTTTGTTTTGATCTCTTGACATAATTCTTTATTTTGTTCAACTTTATTCATTATTTTTCAGTTCGCATTATTATGATAATAATATAAGATGATGATATAATATATTATGATATAATATATTATAATATAATATATGATATAATATATTATGATAATAATAATATAATAATATAATTAGCTTTGGTTTAATTTTTTATTTTATCTAATTAATTTATAATTTATTTGACGTTTTATGGTGATACATATAGTGAAATCTTTTTTTTTACGATTACTGATACAGATTCGGATACTGTTTGTTATTACTCAACTATTGTTATTGGTTTCTTGTAAATCGTTTTAGTTGTACATAAATAAATAAATTTGAATTTAAGCGATTAGTTACAATTATATACTTGAGATTGTCCTAAAGTGGCGTAAGCATCGGACTGAAATTTTATTAAGTTTTCTATAAAAACATAATAAAAGTATCAATGGGCTTTTGCACCGTAAGTACCTCAATGCTGTAATGTCTAATGAGTGAGTTCATAAAAATGTAGTGAACTAAATTCAGCTTTTACTTCACATTAAATCTGCCCTCATCATTTTATTTGCCCTAGTACACAACTTTAACAAGTTTAGGTACACACAAGATCATTGAAGCATTCTAGTAGAAAATAGTTCATAGACAGAGCTCTATCATTTTCAACATCATAAATCAAATGTAGGAAACTATTAAAGATGAACAAACTCCGTTTAGAATCATTAAGAGTAATGAAAGCACTAGATAAGATATTTGCATCGGAGCATATTAATGAACGTCGCGACGAGTCTTTATCAATTTATATCAATATCGGTGATGGGCCGCTCTTGTTGGCCGGCTTTAATATGAATTTCAAGTAGGGTTGCGTTCTCATTCCGAAAATTATTAAAGTATTGAAGCAATGATGGCCGAGCGGTAATAGCTACGGACTATCGTGCCGCAGGTCCCTGTTTCGATCCCCGCCGCGCGCCGGCTTGAGCTTTACTGCATGGTGGAAGGGCATTTAGCGATTGCCTGCCTGGCTAGCTACCACCCTCCAGTAGAAAATCGGTCGCCAAGCACCTAACACTGGGTTCCGGCAGCTGTCCTTGAGAGCCAGTGAAATAACAGGCACATGAGACTTAACAACTATGTCTGAAGGTGAAAGGCGCAGTGCAATTCGTCACTTGTGATGAAATGCATCTGTTCTAGGCAGAGGTTAGTCCACTTAGCATCAGGTGGGCCCCGAGCTTGTTCCGTTACAATAACACAAAAAAAATCCTAACTCTCGTTACCTTAAGTTTTTGTTTAGATGCTTGTATTCATTTAACAGTAAATAAACAATAATGCAACATTGTAATAAACGACCTATTCAGAATCTTGCTACCAATGTTATTGATTGAAAGTCAATGTCAACTGATAAATATGTAAGAGAACGCAAAATCTTACCTCGTACGAGTCGATACAAACACTGACATTGGAATACTTGTCCTTACTACACAAATATTACTCGATATATTTGTATGGAAACCACAAATATTTTTGATTGTTATCATTATTGTCATTATTTTTAATTGCATATCAATGATATGCAAACATAACAATAATAAAATTATAAGCTTGCGTCATAATTTACAAGTGGATGGACGCGGGTTCGTATCCCGCACGTGACTTTAATTTTTTTCACTCGTAAATTTATTATTTTGTACCATATAAATAACATTAATAACGTAATATAATTTAATATTGATAATACTGCTTTCAAATTAATAAGAACACATATTTACAGTAAACGTAGGCATCAGATAAAAGTTAATGCATTATTCCAGTAATAAGTGACATATATATAATATGTCTTATAAAATATTCCGTATGTAAAGATCTCATCCAGTCATAGTTGCCTTTTATGGAAATAATCAACATCATTCTGTTCAAATTTGCATACCATATCTTCAGTATGTAGCAACCCTGCACATCATCTATTCGAATTAAGGCGGAGCATGTGTGGCATCTGCCTATATGTATCGTATGGCCGTAAATACTCATATATTCTGTAATAGGGACATGCATGCGGTCTACAGTTAACGTATCTCTACCAGTAAGAGTACTCGCCATAAACGCTCTCATTTTAGCCTGCTATAATAAATAATTATTATACGAACTGTGAGTGATAAGAAAAAGATTTCTAGACATATCTAGAATTATGAGGAAGCGCGAGACAAATTATTTCCTTGGGGTTTGTTCTAGAAAACGGTTTTTATAAAAAGTGTTTTATAAAAACCAGAGCTGACGAGAGTGGAAAAAACATTGGTCGACAAAGTGGTAGAGTTAAGTCTTAGATGCAGTTATTATTTATTGAATTTAAATACTTGTAAATTGTGAATACTACAAGAGACATAAACACATATAACCAATATGGGATATTACAAGCTGTCAAAATATATTTACTTATTAAAAAAATATAACAAATGCACTTTTTCCAACATACACGAGTAAATTTTATATTATAATCACTTGAGAACTTTAGCAAAACGTTTGAAATGTACAGAATGTGAGCTAAGTTGCACTTGTTTCACGCCAAGAGAACTCAATGCTGGAAACTCACAGTTCATATGTTGGTATTGTTGGATGTGATTTTTAAAACCAAATATTGCCAGACGTGTTATTTGTCCCAACATGTAATAGGAGGTGAAAATATTGCACCAACATTTTTTTTTTTTTTTAATTTAATGGGTTGGCAAACAAGCAGACGGCCTACCTGATGGTAAGTGGTTACCGTCGCCTATGGACATTTGCAACACCAGGGGCGTCACCAATGCGTTGCCGACCCTGTAAGACTCTTTTAACACCTTTTTTGAAGAAATCCATACTGTAGCCCTCCGGAAAAACGCTAGATGGAAGATCATTCCACATTTTGCAAGTATGCGGTAAGAAGGAGCGCATAAATCGAGCTGTGTGAGACTTTCAGGACTCGATTATGTGTGGATGAGCTTTTACCCGGTGACGTGAGGAACGATGATAGAATCGCGATGCCGGTATAAGCTCAAACAGCTCTTGGGAGCATTCCCCGTTATAGAGCCTGTCGAGTATACAGAGCGAACCGATGTCTCTACGGAGGCTCAGTGGCTCAAGGCGGTCAGAGAGCTCGGGGTCGTCGACAATTCTTACCGCTCGACGCTGAATAGCATCGAGAGACTGGAGTTGGTACTTTGGTGCGCCATTCCAGAGGTGAGAGCAGTACTCCATGTGAGGGCGAACTTTTGCTTTATAAAGCAGAAGTCGCTGGCTCGACGTGAAGTACCGCCTTGCCTTATTAAGCACACCAAGTTTCTTGGAAGCCAATCCAGCCTTACTCGCGATGTGACAGCGGAACTAGACATCTTTAGAAATGTCGACGCCATGAACTCCAATACTCTTTGCGATTTCTAGGGGAACACCCTGAAATTGCGGAGCGATGATGAAGGGGGTCTTTTTCGCGGTGAAAACGCATGCCTGAGTTTTTTTGGTGTTGAATTGGACAAGGTTCTGCTGTCCCCAATGCGAGACGAGTTCCAATGAACCCTCAACTTCAGACACAAGACCAGTTCTGCTTCCTTCTACTTCGACGCGAGGGGCATTAACACGGCCAGAATATTGCGCATCGCCCGTGCTATCATCTGCATAGCAATGCATGTCACAGATTTGTAGCATGTCATTGATATGCAGAATAAATAGCGTAGGCGATAACACTGATCCCTGAGGGACGCCAGCATTAATCGGCATGGAATCGGAGCAAGCTCCGTCGACAACGACACGAATGCTCCGTCCAGATAAAAAACTGGCGACCCAAGTGCAGAACCCCTCGGTAAGACCGTAGGATGGTAACTTCGAAAGTAGTGCCCTGTGCCAGACCCGATCGAAAGCCTTAGCAATATCCAAGCTGACAGCTAAAGCTTCTCCTCTACTCTCGACTGCATCAGCCCAACGGTGAGTGAGGTAGGTCACTGATCAGTTGGTGATCCTCTAAGTAACCTAGGAGCTGGTTGTTTACTACACGCTCCATCACCTTACAGAGTAGAGAAGTGATTGCTATAGGCCTGTAGTTGGATGGGTCTGCACGGTCACCCTTTTTGGCATTAGGGTGTACGAGAGCAACCTTCCACGAAGACGGCACGCATACTTTGGAGTAGGAGAGCATGAAAAGGCGCGTTAACACCGGAGTCAACTCAGGAGCACATGACTTAAGGACAATAGCTGAGATGCAATCCGGCCCGCTCGACTTTCGCACATCAAGGGATAAGAGTTCCTTCCGTACCGCTCTCTGCGAGAAACGTACATCTGGCATGGAACTCGCACATCCGTGGATGGAGGTGTTGCGTCCCTATCGTCGAGAGTCGAGTTAGAGGCAAAGAGAGTACCCAAAAGGTCAGCTTTCTCTTTAGCACTGTGGGCCAGAGAGTCATCCGGCTTACGTGATGCTGGTAAGGAGGTTTGGCAGAAATTACCTTCAGCAGCTTTAGCAAGAGACCAGAAAGCACGACTTCCTGAGGGAAAAGTTGCTAGCTGGTCGCCAATTCTGCTGATGTACTCAGACCTTGCCTTAGCGATTGTCCTCTTATTAGATCTGGAGGCAGCATTCATTTTCTTCTTCAACTCGGCCGTATTCGAATCTTTACGCGCAAGTGCTTCGGTCCAGGTTTTATAAGCAGCGTTTTTCTGACCGGATGAGTCAGCGCAAGACTTATTAAACCATGGACGGCTCCGACCACCAACGCGCACTACAGATTTAGGAATGTAACATTCCATACCCTGAAGCACGACGTCAGTGATGGAGTCTGCACACACGTTTGGATCATCCGTGGAGAAGCAAATCTGCCTCCAAGGGTAGGACGAGAAAAAATCTCTTAGTCCATCCCAATCAGCTGACTGGTAGTGCCACACCGTACGACTCCCGAGAGGCACGTTACGATGGTTGCGCACGATCGCTACCTTAGATCGTACCAGGCAGTGATCAGAAGAACCTAGGGGCGCTTCAACTGTAACCTGGTACTGATCCGGGTGAGAAGTCAGCATCAGATCCAATAAAGATGGTGTATGGTTCTCGACATCTGGTATTCTGGTTGGTGTGTTAACCAACTGAGAGAGACCATACGCCAAAGCGAAATCGAGAGCAGTACGGCCGGCGTGATCTGTAGCTTAGGAGCCCAACCACTCGATATGGTGAGCGTTGAAATCTCCAAGTACAACTAACTCCGCCGAAGGGTACTGCTCACTGACCTTATCAGCTCATCTAGCAAGGTGCTCGAAAAGAAAGGTAGTGTCCATATCACCGCTATGTGACCTATACAGGCAAGCGTAAACTAAAGTTTTGCCACAGTAATCCACGCGAACCCACAGTATGGATAGGTCTTTGTCTTCGAAACCATTAAGACGCCAACAGCAAATATCGTCCCTGATGAAGACACAAACCCCTGCGCGACGAATAAACGCGTGTTCGAGTGTGTAGCCTGGATATAACAGGTACGAAATATCTACCGGGCTTAGTATTTGGGTTTCCGTTAAAAAGAGAAGGGCCGGCTTAGCCGTTTCAAGGTGGTGATGGACGGCATCTAGGTTGGAGTGGAGGCCCCGAATGTTACAAAAGTCCACAGATAAAATGGAATTGGAAGCCGCTGAAAAACATCTCTTTTTTGTTTTATCTGTCATTAGGTGAAAAATTAGAGTTGGGTGGTGTGACCTGTACCAATCCTAACGATAGGGCAAAAATAAAATAAGACTTGAGGCTGCAACATCAACTATAAACGGTGGTGTGAATGGCTGGCACGGGCACGGAAGGGCCCCCGGTCCCCCCTGGAACTAACTGACGGGATCCACTCCGGTCTCCTAATCCGGCACGTCAGATTGTTTACAGGATTATGCGGCGGTTGGCGGGACAGCCTCCCCGGGCGGAGATTAAAAGCAATCCCGGGGTTTGGGTCCCCTACTGACCAGCGGGCGGCCAGCGGTCAGCCGTTTCACCGGGTCTCTCTGGACCCCGCGCCAACCTCTCACGACCGTTCCGCAGTTAAATGTTGCTTAACTCACAGTACGGCCCTAAAACTTAGGACAAGTACAAGTCACACGGGACTGGTACTCCCGCAATAGTACCGGAACACGCCCAAGCTGCTGCATGGACATTTGGCGTTACACTTTAACGGGAGGGTGGTAGTTAACCAGGCGGACCATAAGGCCCTACCACCACGGTGGTTCTTCGAGTGGAGTTGCAGCCCTCTGGGCTGGCAAGGGATGCGACGAGCACGCCTCCACGCTTATCCCTCGAAACTTTGATTCAACGGTCAATGTTCCAGACTTAACTCCTTCCAAAATAATATTTATTCTGTATAACTTAATAACTTGTTTGGGATCTAACCCCGGACCTAAAGCTGTGCTTTATTCATAAATTCGCTATTGTGGTGATGGTATCATTATTATTATTTTACAGAATAAGGTTATATGTTGTATCACATTTGATTAGAATTTTAAAATTTAGACGGTTTAAGGGATCTCAATAGTGTTTACTTGTAGTAAAGCAGGCAACAAACCCGTAATTTACAAATAAGCATTTTAGGCATTTTGTTAGTTACATTTTTGCATTAAAGCGGTGTTCGTTTACGATATGTGAACAATTATTAGACAATTTATGAGGTTCTGCATATGGATACATTGTCTAATAATTAATAAGAGTGTATTATCTTCTAAAAGAAAATATAAGAGATGAACTACTGCAATGCTATTATACTGTGAGTATATGTGACAGTACCCTGTTACAGGACATGTCGACAACGGCCTATTGTATCTCGTACATCGGAGTATGTAATTGGTTTGGTGTATTGCCTGTAACTATCTTAGATATTGATTTGGGTACTGCCTTTGTCAGTCGATACATGAAAGGCGCATAACGAACATGTTCTGCGGTGTGTAATTGATATATAGAGTTTCTGTATGGGATTAAAATTATTGTAAATAAACTGTGTGTAAGTAAACTTTGTGTGAGCACACTACGATAAAATTTAAAACAAAACTATAAGGTTCAAAGAAATAAATCAGTAGGTACACACTATGAATTGCACTTGTATATTAAAAGAGTAGAAGAATAATGGGGCCATAAAAATTAGCAAACACCCTATTACTTAAAAGTATCCTGATGCTTTACTTCTAAGATATGTTCTAAGCTAGATGAAAAAAAATATGTTACCCATGGGAATAAATGAAAAGTTATATCATTAATTATTTACTTTTATGTACTGCAGAGATATATATATAATGTAACAGAATTTAGTTGTTATAAAAACCATAACGTACTCGTAGTTGTCACATTATAAAAAAGTAAAACGATAGGAAACAAAAATGTTACAGTCAGATAAAAATTACAAATCACTAAATGGCTGCAACAATCCCTTTGTAACTAAACTACGTACTAAAACATAAATTGGAATTGATCAAGTTAAGTAACCGCAGTGAATTAATGGTCTAGTGACCAGATACATTATCTGGTACCGACCTGGCTATCTGCTGGTCATTAATCTACTGATGCCTAAGTTTCAGTTAGGGTCCATCAATTACGTCTTAGGTCAAGGACCATTCATCAGAAGGGTGCCAAAATTGAAAATAGCTGTGCGTAGAACGGTTTTACGATTCAAGTGATAGGAATTTTAAACCATAAATGGACGTAATAAAAACTATCATTAAGTGTACACTATTCTTTGTATGATAGGATTAAGACCTACACTTTGCTATTAAATATGTAAAATTTCTAATAGCAAATGCAATATTCAATAGAACTACTTAGACTGCATATACTGCGAAGCCAATACATAATAAATGGAGGTAATTAAAATCTGTGGATTTGGACTGCCTGTGAGTCTGCAATGACTTAGGTAAAGGTTGACCAAATGTTTTTATTGTAGTAGCGGTAGTGTTGTAGTATTTTGTTAATAAAGGCATATCGCCGTTTAAAAATGTAAAAAAAAACGGAATGCTTTACCAACAATTATGTTGCACAAATTTGAGAAACCGACTAAATTGCTTCTACCAAAGGTTGCTACTTTATACCTTTAATAATACCTGTGGTAGTGAATAGACAGAAGGCATCACGTCATTGCTAACATCGTCTTTGCTTTACAACTTCAACATTTTTTTGTTAATAATACTGTGGCAGGTTGAAGCTAGAGAGCTTGCTCTTAACTTTACAACGAATAAACCCATCTCCAACGTTCCAATCATCCATCCATTCAAGGCATAAATCTAGTAAACAAATTACAGGCATCCCAGTGTCCATTACAATCGCAGCCTCACTAATAGCTACATATTCTCTCCGACAGATCGCTAGTCAAGATTGACGATACAACATTTTTCGCTTATTGGACTTACTTTCTGGCTTTGAAGCTGTCAGGGTTGAGGTCAAATGCTAACCTTTGGAGGTAAGGACTGAATAACTCAAACTGAACTGCATTAATCAACACAGGTTCCACCTAATCTTTGCTTCTGCCCATATAAGAACAGACTATTTTGAATAGGTGAAGAGTTTTTGAGCACTGTGGTAAGTTCATCGTCAGATATTTTAGATTTCAAATTCCAATATTAGATAAATATTATGAAGTAATTTACGTTTTTCTTATATCCAGATCATATTATCGTTTGGAATAATACCGCTTGATGACAAAATAATGGAGCAAAAAGATTTATATAAAAACTCACTGTAACGTTAAGTGGTAATTTGTAACGCTTTCTAATGAAGGTAATCAAAATAATTGTATAAAATATAATCAACTTTTTTTTATACTGCGTTAAGAATATTGTGGGGTGATTTGTGCTTTTATCATTTAACTATATATAACTTTAACTTATCAGAAAAAAGGCCGTATTTTCTGCAAAACTATAAGTAAATCTTAATTCAAGTACCTACAAGTGTAATCATTTGTAATCAATATAACTAACTTTTTTATTCAAAGCTGTTCTCAAAATTCCTTCCATACTTATAATAATGTTATGTACTCATATAGCTTACTTCATACCGGTTTAACAGTCCTTACGTTGAGGGCTTCCATGATGTTCAATGCTCATCAATTTAATGTAAATAATATTCTGGCATCCTCGGAGCACAATAAAACATGGCATCATGATGAATTGTTATATGTTATCGCCAATTTTGTATAGTCTATCTTTTTTTGTGAGGGAGCTTTTGTAGTTATAGAACGGTTAACTTTTAACCTTTTGGTGTGGACGAATACAGATTTAGGGCGCAAAAGTTAGAGAAAGCAATGTGATATTTGTACTTATTTAGCTAACAAGAATTTCCCCTACCTAATTTTGCATCTCAGAATATGAAAAGAACTGGTTGAGTTGATTAATTTTAAGGGAGATTAACAGGCCTAGTCTTTTCCAATCCGCTAGCTTATAACCGCTACTAAACATCTCGCTAAATACTATGCCTTTATATGAAACAATCGAAGAAAGCAGCTGCGTGATAAGAAAGCAGAGTGGAGTGATCGAATAAATTATATCGGAGAAAATGTTTCTTTTCTAAACCACGTTCGAACTAATTGAATTTGAGGAACGCTAATTTACAGACTATTAATTATTATGTCATGATGAAAATAGGTGATAGTTTGCAGTTTTGATAACAATATCACAATAATCAGAATTACATAGCTAATCAAACAACGTATCCTAACTACGTCTAACATTTTTGCTAATGTGTCGAGATTACTGTAGCCAAGAAAGATTTTCAGGGTCTAAGCGTGTGTTTTTTAATGGATTGAAAACCAACTAGCGTGCGGCTGATCTGGTGGTAAGTGATCACCGTCTCACATGAATATCCGCAACAAGAGAGATTGCGGATATCCATGGGATCAAGGTTGCGTTTCCAGATTTGAGGAGGGCATGTGCACTCTCTATTTTTAAGTTTTTAACTTTATATCTATGCAAGCAGGGATAAAGAGTATTAATAAGCAACCCAGACAAATTTATTCAAGTGAATGGAGGAGTTTTAGTGCAAGTCCAGGTCAAGAGAATTCTTAACTTTAGTTCAAATATAATATTTTCCGTAGATAATATTTTATTATTATTTCACAAGCATTTCCTAATAATAATATAACTATTTGAAAAGTTACTTACGGCTTGCTTTATAACACCAAAGACTATAATTACCTACTCATCATCAGTATTGTAGCTTTTCGAGCATCCGCACCGACCCAGCATAATGAAAACTAATTGGCGGTCATGCTCGCAATACAAATAATTATTATTCAATGTGCGTACTGATAAATCAAAACTAAAAGGTTTCCTGAAATAACATGTACAATTCTTTTTAAGGCAGTAATGGCCAATGCAAATAGTTACGGACTGGTACACAGGGAGTCTCTGGTTCGATTGTTTTTTGTCCCCGATTGATGTAAGCGCCACGATTGTCAATTTACAGAACTTTTTCGTCCTGCTTGACACTACACTGCGTACGTCACGTCGATACATTATTTTTTATGTCTCATTCACCCTGTAATATCACTTAGTACAGTGGCCTTAACGCCTAACACAGAGATGGTACCCAAACAAAACGGGCTCTTACTCAGGGAGACCTTGAATGCCACTGCATCTGTTTCTTTGCATAGTGGTAGGGCATTTTTCGTATGCTCGCTATCACCATGAAGTAGAAAATCTATCGCCAGGCACCTAATGGTATCCATCAGTGTGGTCCAGGATGTTTGCAGAAGCGTGGAATACAGATAAATAAAAAAATGCACTGCATACAAAAATTAAATCTGTATGTTCCTATAGAAAATGATCTTTTATTTTAATGGGTTTATTATATACATAATACTATGGAATATCCAAAGGAACAAAACATCCACTTTACTGCCATAACGGCCATTTTGAACCTTTTAAATTTTCAAATATTTATATAATTTTTGCCAAAAATTTATAGAATTAGATGACTTCCATTAAGACTTGCACCCACAACCCCGGGTTGCGGTAACGGGTCCCTCTGAGTTAGAATCTTCCAACCGAAAAAAAATACATTCTTACAATACTGTAATGTAGACTAAACGAAATAATGTGAAAAAGGTCTATTCGTTCAAAAAACGAATTGATAATGTAGCTGATGCTGCCTTGAAGTCTTCAATTGTTTCCCGCGCAACATCACACACCTCCCGTAAACTCAGCGAATAGAGATATTAACTAATACGGTGCACTGTACCTAATATCTCAAATGTAACAAAAGTTCTTTAGAAGTTAATCAAAATATGCAGATTGCAGTAAGCTCATTTTTATAAGTGAATTTATGTAAACAAGTGTGAGCCGGATTTTGCTCTTTCAGTACTACGCATTACGCATTGTAACAACCAGAAAAGGTGTTTTTTTTGTAATGACGCATGCTATGCTTACATTACTAAATTACAACGCCAGGAAAAAATAAAGTCATCTGTGTAATCTCTCGTTGTAATTGTGTAATGTTATCCGCAGAGCATGTGTAATTGAAAAAATCAATATATTAAACTGATATTGGGTTGTGTCGTCGTTTACAAGTTTACAGCAAATTTAAAAATATAGTCTGGTTTGTAGTACTTGTAATACTTTTTGAAGCAGTGATGGCTCAGTGGCATTGGACATGGACTACCGCGCAGCAGGTCCATGGTTCGAATCCCGCCCAGAGCTTGAGCTTCACCGCAGGGTGGAAGGGCATTTTGCGAATGCCCGCCTGGCTAGCGACCACCCTCAAGTAGAAAGTCTGTCGCCAAGCACCGAAAGGTGTGTTCCGGCAGTAGTCCTTGAGAGCCAGTGAAATTACAGGCACAATGAGACTTAACAACTATGTCTCAATGTGACGGGCGCAGTGCAATTCGCGAGTTGTCATGAATTGCAACTGTTATAGGCAGAGGTTAGTCCACTTAACATCAGGTGGGCCTCGAGCTTGTTCTGTCACAATAACATAAATACAATGTAAGTTGAAGTATAGACGTAGCTCCAGCCTCATGCGATGGTTAAAAACGAAAGGACAAATAAGAGTCATTATTCATATTAAAGCAGTGATGGCTCAATGGCAATGGCTATGGACTACCACGCAGCAGGTCCATGGTTAGAATCCCGCCGCAGGCTTGAGATTTACCGCATGGTGGAAGAGCATTTTTATATTTTGTTTGCATTATATCGAGGACATACTTATAAAATATATTAAATTGTGAAATTTGTAATTGGTTTATTTTTTCATTATTTGAGATCACTTTTGTAATGGGGTCGTCACAAAAGTGGTTTAAATTTTTAATAAAAAAGATTACAACTATATTTAGAGCTCTAGATAATGAAAATTAACATTGTATTGACATGTTTGTGTGCAAATAAGAATCTGGTATTGTACTTATTACGAATTTGAGACCACCTGAAAAATAATTCAAAAGGACTTCTAGTCCAATGTTTGTCATTTGGTAATCTAACTCGCTTGTATGTAGAAAATCTGTGTACAAGCACCTTACAGCCTCCGAGCAGCAGTCCTTGAATCCTGTAAATTACAAGCACATGTGCCTTGACAACTGTACGTCTTGGAGTGACGGGTGCAGTGCAGTTTCTCAGTTGTCGCTTGTGACAAAATGCATCTGTTATACGCAGAGGTTACCGTTTAACATCGGTGGGCATCGTGCGTGTTCCATCAAATCACATTAAAAATAGTTATGTACCAGATTGTCCACTGCTGAACACAGCCTCTCCATAATCTTTTCGTTGGGCAGGTGTCTTAAGGATCACAATGTGAGATGGCGGTTTCTCAGAAGGCGCTGCTGCCCATTAATGCTGGCGCTGCATATTACCTGTCTTTGCCTCCTAGTAGTGCCATAGGAAAAAAGGGGAGGAGGGTAGAGGTGTATTCCAGCTCGGCACTCCAAGGATATTTTGTAGATGGCACACATTGCTTATATACCTGCAGTAATCCTTACATTGTGGTTGCCGAATGTAGATCTGCCGTAATGTACTTTGATTTGTCGTCGATGGCGGAGAACATCAGATGTATTATTTTGAAAGTAAATTTTTATTTGCGTTCGAAACTGCATAGACATAAACTTCTCACTCATCCATTACCAAGGGCCATCACCAAGCGAACCATCCACGCTTAATGAAAGTTAATAGCCACCCATTATACACATGGTGAGCACTGATAAATCAGTCGATGACCTCGACTTGTATCAATCAGGACGGATCGCTCAAACTCCAATTTGACTTGTGTCAAACGATGATTGGTTGCAACACTGGCTACGTCTAATTGGCTGAATGAGTTTTCCTCGCGTGCCGGTGCGGTTCTAGCGAAATTAAAAATGTAAATGGATGCGGCGGTAGTACAGAAATAGTAGGTAAGCGTGTGCATAGAGCCTTTTTAAAATAGGTTTTACTGTGAAAATATTTATGTGGTGGTGAGGTGAATGTGAGGTTTTGGTAATTACGGTAGAATCATAATTTTCCTTTTGTAAGTTCTGAGCTTGCGTAGTATAATTGTACTTTATGGTGAAGTCTACATTTTGGCATAGCGCAAGGAAGATACAGAGTGTTAGGTTGATAAAGACAATGACAAATATGTGTAATTCTAGTCTAAATAAGCTATTATAAAACTGAATTTCACGGTTTTTATTCTTACAATTTTAAACCAGGAAACCAATTTTCTACTATTATGAGATATAAATTTTAGGTCCTATGATATTGAGGGTGAGCTTTTTATTACGTACCGAGTTTAGACCAAGATTTTGGACTTTTACTGTAAATTTTCTTTATTTAAGGAAACAAATTCCTTGGCCGAACCTGAGACCTCTAGGTCTGTCTGAAACTAGCTGGACTACCCTTAAATAGAAAATCTGTCACCAAGCACGTAACGGTTTGTTCCAGCAGCTGTCCATGAGATTCAGTAGTTCTAGGTTAGCCTGACCAACATTTTAACCGATCATCTCTATACGTCAGGTAATATAGTGTTAAAAGGCTAGCCTATCGGTGATAAATATAAGAAAACATTGATGTGAATTTGACGAGGATGAGTAATGCCGAACTTGTTACATATTACATAATAAGCCTTGAAATAAATTACGTAAGAACTAATTATTAGTATCCGTTCATCATTTATTCGTAGTTCAGTGACTAGTTGAATAGGTTGCGTGATTGCAACCGACACTTGTCCTTTGTTTCAGACGCACGCCGCACATCTATCACTATCAATCGCAACTAACGCCTGTGCGTATCTCCAACGACTATTTGTAAACGTTTGTGGTTGTGGTCATTAGGCAATTGGAGTCATTAGCTGAAGCCGCAATAATGACTTGGATGGTGTTAAAGCATTTTGCTGCATGTTGGTAGGGCATTTTGCAAATGCTCTTCTACCTAACACTTATAAGTTAAAAGTCGATCCCCAAGCAACGCATGGTGTGTTCGAACACTCTTCTTGAGAGACAGTATTTTACTCGTTTCTGTTACCACCGTTAATCATAATATCAATTACTAATGAGCTAAAAGTCAAAATGCTAACTAATCATCACCGCTTGATAAACGCTTATGATTTTTTTCCATAATCCCCATGCTTGGCAGGCGGCTCGGGGATCGCAGTGTAGCATAGCATTATTGCCCACCTTCTGGTATTTGATCTTGAGTTACTTCTTACGACTCACACAGGATAAAAGGTGGGTGGAATTTCGTGTTTGGATGTGGTTAAAGCTATGGTATCTTGGTGGCCTGATTTTTTTGTATCTTTCTGTGGGCGTCATAGCTTTTTATAGTGCCCGTATATCTATTATCTAGACATTCCTGAACAACAGCATCGATCACAGCAACATCTACCATCAAGTAAGATGGTGTTCAAAGGTTAGCCTATAAGCTATATATTTAAAAATACATATAACTATCTGGAATGTTAATTGTACTTTGACTGAAGATAAATTTTTATACAGGTCAAAAAACTATATGTGCAGGTCCTCGTACACCAAAATTATATTTTATTAAAGTTTACTCACTCAACTTGATTGAAATATAAGTCAAGTGCCAGTAGTAGGCAATAACAGCATTTACGGCCTAATGAATAAGATTCAATGATTTCTTCAAATAAAGTTGATTAGCCAATAAAATACTTATAAAGTGAACTCATATCAAAGAGTACTCTCCCATAATATCGCTTCCTGTTCGAGCCTATAACTCCTTCCACTGATCACACAATTTTATTTCCATGAATGCTATAATCATAAACATTTTATTGCTTTTCGTTCGCAGCGAACACTTAGCGCCTGTTTCCGCAGTGTGGGATGAGAGAACGAATAAATCGGACGACCTTAAAGAATGAGCATTGATGTGGAATTCTGGAACGCTTTTTGTTGGTCGGGTTTGGGATTTTTGCTGCCAAGAGAGTAAAGGATTATGGCTTTAATTGGACGTAAGATCAATTCAAGTAATTTTAATAATCCCGTGAATTGCTGGACTAGAATAATATTCCTTTAATCTGTCTTTTGAGGAAGTAATGGCCTATTGGCAATAGGCCATTACTACGGAATACGGAATAGGAACTGTATCTTGAAAACAGCCGCCGGAACACACCGTTAGGTGCTTAACGACAAATTTTCTACTTGAGGGTGGTCGCTAGCCCGGCGGGTTTTCGTAAAATTCCCTTCCACCATGTGGTGAAGCTCAAGCCCGTGACGGGAACCATGGTCCTGCTGCGCCGCAGTCTATGGACTGCCGCGCCAATGCCACTGAGGCATCACTGCTTCAAAATATTGGAACGCCTGCTTGTGTGAGAATTATGGAAAACCCTACAAGTCTGTATATACTCCTGCCTCTTGGTGGTAGCCATGAATTCAGAACACGGTTTTTATTGACACTACACAAATACTGCAATGGAAACAAGCATTTACTTAGAAAAAAAAATATGTTCTCGTGTCTAGGAACTTTCATATGAAGTATTTACATATTATGAGATCCATGTCAGTTTGATCGTGTGTTCACGTCTGATTTATGCTTCGAAGAAACAAACTGTAAGACCATGTTGAGCATCCGTCATATATGTGAGTCATACATTGATGTGTTAGTATTGACAGCTACTAATTTTAAACATGATTTGATGTACCTACACTACTAATATAGGTCGGAGGCAATCAGAAATATTACCAGTCGTATTATTGCTTCAATAATATTAATATTGTAATGTCACAATCAAGTACAAATAGAACGGCCCATCATAAATTACTTCTGAATTGCTTTTTCCTTATTTTAGTTTAGTGTTTTTTTCAACAGTTAATATCCTGTTATGGAAAAAAAACTCAGGATAACATGTAAGGTCATTCTCACCCAACTCTGATGACATATTACTCTCCAAAGTTAATATATTCATCTAGGAACTACAACCGGAAAACGTCTCCAGCGTAGAACAGAGGCAATTTAAATGTTGCGAATAAAAAATATATCAATTGTTTAAAAAATCGATTCTACACAAATCATCAACAGGAGGTCATAGCTTTTCGATTGCACGTTTGAAGAATTATTTCGGTAAGGCTACGTGGCGTTTATGATTAATTTCCTAATTTTCGGCTATTATTTTTTTTTAGTATTGCTCACAGCTTTAAAACTATATTTTAAGATCTCTTTAAGCAACAAATATTGTAAACGCCGGCGTGTCAACTCTCAGTGCCTCCACATGAATTTATAATATTTATAAAAATAACGGTTTCCAATAATTTATTATGTATAAGTATATTTTTTTTTAGTAAGCGTAAACAACGACATTTATATTGATACTATTTTATTAAAGCGAAATTGTCATATGTATATTTTTTATGTCATGTTTTTTTACTAATTTTATACATTCATAACTTGTATTATTAAAAACATATCTATATGCGGCTGATTTGAAAATAAAGGTTCAGCTACGTTTGGCCTATCTATGTTTGTCTAATAACCGTATACAGTTCCAGACTGTATTACTATTGCAAATTCTTTATAAGAATTACTTCACACACTAAGGGATCGAACACAAGACCAAAATTCTAAAGCGACGTTAGACCCCACTTGAGCAGCGAATTTTTCCTCTGTACAAATGTAATTGTGACTCTAATGAGGTCCATGTATTAAAGCGGAACGAGCCTCTAAGTCACAAGTAATTTATTAAGAACTATGTCGCTGCCAGTTTATTAAGGCAGTTTCCTTTAGTGGGCGATCTAATTACAGACAAGCCGAGAACAATAATACGTAATCTGAATATTTATAAGCGCATCTGTGAATTTGACATGGTTATATCTGCTCCTGTTTATCTTGAAAATTGACTGTGTGCGATGAATAATTTATTGTGGGCAGCGGTCGGTGACGTTCGCCATATTTTAATATAAATCCATCTCCCATATTGTATGCAAAATGCCATTGAATGCAGTGCAAGGCAGGATCATTATTCGAATATGCTGCTGCGATATTCATCACGAAGCTTTGGTTGGAGAATTTTAAACAAATCATCTTTAAAATTGACTTGAGAGCGATTCTCAAGGTATGTGGATGTACTAGAGACAACGGGCTGCCGGAATCGATTATAATAATTTTGCGGTCATTGATATGACTTTATTTCAGGCCAAATATATAAGTTTTTGATATGTACGCTGCAGATCTATATCATTTAAATTACTCGTCTGTACGAACTTATTTATTATTAATAGGCTGTTTTAATTTACGTGCTTTAAAATAACCAGGCAGTATTAAATCTTCTATACAGATTGTAGGTAGACATAGGTACGTAGCAATGCAAGAATGCATGAGAATGTATCTGAGAGAGATGTACGTATAGTTTTATATTTTAAGCAGTACTCTAGGACCCTAACTGATGTAATGGCGTTTTTATAATTCAACAGGGAATACCAGTGTTTAATTATATTAGTTCTACAGTTTCATTTATGTGTATGAAAGAATTGCAGTCGGCCAAATGAAATAAAATGCCTTGCAGTAAAAAGTGGAATATCACGTTTACAGCATTTTTTTTTCCATTTCTATTCGTGTTTGGTTTGGCAACCATGATTATAGCATTATAATATTGTTGAGCTTGAATAAAATTGAATTGTATTACCTTGCAAAATTATTGAACAGGATTCCATATATTATCTCTAAAACTGTAAAAAATTATGTTTACCCATTATTATCAAATATATTAAAAAATGGTTTTCTGTATAACGTGATCAGGTACAGCTGTTAGAGAACCTAACAAGCAAACAAAAAACAAGTTTTAATTTTGAATTTCCCGGCACAAACGTCGGTGTTTGCGTTAAGATGAATACGTTGATGTTTTATTATCAAAATATATCCAGTCTTCTCCATGGTCTATAATCGCCTGGCATCTTTGAGGCGAATCAGTTTTCAGTGTTGTCGAGAATTAACCGCCTCGGATCAGCTCAGCTTCGTTTTGCTTATTTATTCACCCAACTTAAGTTTGATCAGTGCTTACACCCGTAAGATTGTAATATCGTTGTATACACGTGTATAAACTGATAGCAGGAAAGGGACGATGTTTGAAACATTTGAGTATAAAATAATGCGTGGGTTCGAATCCCGCACATGACTAGTTTTTCCTCTCGTTGTACTCGTGTAATAAAATAATGCAATCTACATAAGGAATAATTTTAAACCCTTTTAAGTCAATAAAGAAAAAGATAAGGAATAATTTTACTATCAAGTAAAATTGTTCCTTATCTTTTTCTAGTGTGATTTTTAAACGTGATTTTTCTGGTAAAATTGCTATAACTTAAACAAATATAATGAATTCGTTATACTAAAGTAGTGGTGATCGAGCGAATTCGCATACGTCTTTCAACTGGCAAGGAAAATTAAAACCTTCGCTAAAATTGTTTTTGCCAGTGATTTTTGAGTAAAAGCTTTATTTTACAGCTAATAGGTTAGCCTTAGATTTCTATATCACCTAATGGTATGTGGTGATGCCGTTGAATATCTTGTTTACTCTAATCTAGAATTACTAGCTTTCAAGAAACAGCTGTTGGAATACACTTGTGGTGCTCGGGGTTAGATTTTCTACCTGATGGTGGTAGATAGCCAGGCGGGCATTTGCAAAAGTCGCTACCACTATGCAATATGATTGATATCTTCCACCGTAGTTAAGATAAATAAAGCTTTCCTACCTGCATCAGTTCCCTTACAAACTATAAAGTTGGTGTTTTTTTTTGCATGTGGTGTGCCGGTTAGAATGGCTCCCCCCATCTCTACCCATGTGTGTCGTAGGAGGCGACTAAGCGTAATACACCAGAAGGTGATCAGCAATTTCTGAGGAACTGATATTTCACACTGCGATCCCGAAGCCGCCTGCGAAACGTGGGGATTGTGCAATCCCCTTATATTGGGGGAGGCTGTGTTCAGCAGTGGACTATCCGGCTGATACAGTATAGTACAGTACAGATTTTTTTAAGTAAGAGAGAGATATAAGTTTGATATTTGCGTAATGCCTGTTATTAAAACTTTCAATGTTATTATGTCTCATTAGGAAACAAGCCGTTAGCAGATCTCTCCAAAATCATGCGTGTCTTGCATCTATTACAGTGGACACTAATACGCTAATGGCAGTACATACGATTCCCATTTGTTTGCCACAGTTAGAATTAGGAGTCATCAGCATAATGGATGCCCTACATATTCCAGTTACAATAAATTTCTTAATAGCCTTTATTGTCGGCTGAGATTCTCGGGTGATGATGCAAAAGTGATCTCACTACTTAAGCGGGAATGTCAACAGTTCAGATATATTTAGTTTGCGGTGATATATGAAGAATGATAAGATTTTAATGAGGGAAGTAGGGCAGATGTTTACAAGTGATGTTTGAACGTTTATTACGTAATTAGTATTCTAGGTGATAGTGTTTAATTATATGTTGAATTATTTTGTAGGTATTATTAATTATCCAATATATATTTTGAAGTTCTCGCCGCGGAGCTTGTTCAATTCTTCATAACTGATTAACTATTTCGCTGTGATCATTGGATGGATGACCGCTAGATGTGGTATTTACCAGTTAAATGCGATTTTGTATACTAAATTAAAGTACGAACTTAAAATGGTTGAATCAGCGTGGTGCCAATTTCTACAATATATTTTTGATACCTTTAAGTATGTTCAGTTGTTTTTATATCCTAGACTTTATCCCATATTAGCGTTCCGAGTAGACTGAACTTATAACGGGCAAAGCAAACAGCTTTAAAATATATATGACAAAATTATTTTTGTCTTGCTATAAAAACATTCAAGCGCGAGTCGGGCTCACGTGAAGTATTGTTTCAAACCAGTACATGCTTTTTATAATATACTTTTTTTAAACGGAGGTATGCCTTTATTAACAAAATACTACGCGCTATATACAGCAATACAGCTACTACAATGAAAGCATTGAGACAACCCACAAGCCATTGCAGACTCACAGGCAGTCCAAATGATCCAGTCTACTACCAGTTAGCAGGCTCAAATTTGTAACCACTACTGAGGTTAGCATACTTGCGCCGCTTGTGTTGCTTGTATATAAATTTATCCGTATTATTAATCATTCGACTTCTTTGGAATCTTCTATGAAAAAGAAGAGCTCTAACAAAGTTACAAATTGGCTGATAATACGAGTATGTTAGGTACATTTAGTTTCGTAAGGAAAGTTTATGATATAAGAAAACATGAAACATTTCACAAAACTTCTACGAATTTCAAACAAACTTCTACAAAAACATGAATTACAAGTTTGTCTTGTTCATGAACCAATAGGTTCCATGGCAGAAACACAGATGGAGCTAGATCATGAATACAAAGTATGCAATGTTAAAATTCCAGCAACTTTATTAAAAAAGACAAAAGAACTCGACTCTCGTTCGAAGTGACGTAACAAATATGAAAACTCTCTTTTTTTACACAGTGTATCACAAAGTAGGCAATGTTTTAGAAGTAAATAATATCATATTGTTATTGAAAGAAAATTCTGTTAAATTACTGATATCGACTTAAATTTATTAGTGTTGCTTAAGTATAGAAATGGGATTTTTACTAACCAAAGTTGCAAACAAACGAGCTGATATTTTTAAGGAATGCTCGAAATGTTACCGTTGGTAGACGCCAACGTTAGCGGCTAGACAGTCGCGCTCACAAATGTACTACTGAATAAATTGGATAGATGAAAACTTTATAGATAACATTTTTACACGTGAGTATGACCCGTTCAAATAAATAGACACATCCAATTTTTGGTCTATTTGTTTTGTAGACAAAATCTTCAAACAAAGCCTTAAATAAAAATTGTTTTCTCATTTCTCTACGCTGTGGTTCATCCTCCCGTCATGACGTCACAAAACTGAATCCTCCTCCGGAAAGAGTAAACATCCGTGATGGAATAGCTGGAATAAAAAAAAACTGTGTTTGTGTTGCAATCAATCAAACAAAGCCCGAAGCTGGCACCGAAAGCTAACTTGCCGAACTATGCTATTATTGTAGTATTGATTTCCAACGTTTGATTTGAATAGGAGTTCATGCGAGAATTGAGTGATTTTATGATTTCTTTGGTAGAATTTTTGATAGCATTTAGTGGTGTGCAATAAGCGTAAATGTGAAGAAGAAGTTGTTTATGCTTTCTTTAGCCCAATGTTGAAATTATGTTCATTGCGTTTATAACACGTTTATTAGGTATATACAAAATATCACAGTTTGCCAGATAAGTTTGATTTAATATGAGTTCATGCGAGAATTGAGTGATTTTATGATTTCTTTGGTAGAATTTTTTAATAGCATTTAGAGGTGTGTAGTAAGCGTAACCCCCGTCGGGTGCCGGGTTAAAATTGCACCTCCCCATATCGTACCGTGGGTGTCGTATGAGGCGACTAAGTGAAAAATACTGGAAAGTGGGCAGCAGCACCTCTTAAAGAACTGCTATCTTACACTGCGATCCATAAGCCGCCTGCCAAGCGTGGGGATTATGGCAAATACCCCCTTTATAGGGGAGGCTGTGTTCAGTAGTGGATGAGTCGGCTGCTACAGTAATAAGCGTAAATGTAAAGATGAAGGTGTTTATGTTTTTATTAGCCCAAAATTGAAATGATTTTGATCGCGTATATTACACATTTAATAAAAATATTTTGATTTGCCAGATAATTAAGATCCTATATATTATGGGTATTGAACAGACTGGCTAAAAGATAGGTAAATTTAAAAGTATTGGATTATCAGCTGTCAAAAATGAACACCTGTATTGCGATGTCAGTGGAAGGTACGTCCAGTTTTTCCCACATAGCCTTTAATGGTGTACCAGTATACTTGAATTTACGGTATCTTGGTTGAGTGATTCAAAACGACGGTGATATTGACCGGAAGTGATGAATAAGAAACATGCAGGATGTTTTTTTACAAATTATTGTTTTCTTTCAATGCATCTTTGTTGTAACCACAAAAATATGTTATTAGTATTACTCATTTCAATAACAAAATATCGACCATTATAAAATTTTGCATATTATGTGCCTTAAAGTCTAAGTTATATCCTTCATTTCATGTGCTGAATTAAACAGAACATTATCGTTGGTACAAAATGTTACGGGTTCAATAACCTCTAATTAGATTCACATTGGCGTTATATCACAGCAAAACCAATTTACCATGACACGAGTACAATTTGCAATCGAAGTTTTTATGGTTAGTGGTAACCACATATAAAAACGATGATTTATTGACAGTCTTATTACCGCCACTTATGTTTCTGACATACAGCTGTGTACCAAAACATACAAACAAAAAACAACTATGCTGATCGTGATCATAAAATCACAACAAGTTTGCAAATTTGGGACGGTAGGTATTTTGAACATTTGAGTATAAAAATATTTCATGTGGTAAGAGTATAAGTTCTCTATGACTGATAAATCTTTGATTACTATTTTAACCGATAGAAAGCCATATGTTATGTTTAACAGCGTCCAGCTGTGCTAAAATAATATTTTCAGTGACAGATTATATTTTTTGTCTATACTGGTCTGGAAACTTAACTTCATGTTGCAATCGTCCCGGTAACCTTGGTAACTAGTAAGTTTAGCGGTTTAGATGTTCCTCTACCAAAGCCAAAATAACGGTTAGTGTCCCTCCGAATCACGTAATACCTCTAGGGTCCAGTCTTGATGTTACAATTTTGAACCAGGGTGGTTCTATACGCGGGCGATAATCGGACCATTGGTGTCCAGGTGTGTAAACCAAACCTGGGAGAAAAGGTTGGATTCCTATAGAAGCTCAACATGTTGTGCTCTAAAAATGTTAATACAGTACGAATTATAAATCCTGACGAAAATTTGAATCAGATAAGCAAGCGCCATAATGGCAAAGCTGCTTCACAACTTACATCTGAGTCCTTTGTATTCTTCGGTAAAATATTAAATTTTATATTTTAAATTTTTGGTTGTAAGTAAAAAAACAGTGAGATGTTCTTTAAACATATTACACCATTAATACTAAAATAAAATATTCTTAAAATTATTATTGATCATGTAAGTTTACAGACTCCACAAGTGCAGCTCTGCATCTTTTACTTCCCATTTTATTTACCCGTATGTCACAGCCCATAGACAAGCACCAAGCAGGGCGAGCACAATAGAGTCTTGTTTAAGAATTAACGTTGAAGGCATCCAATCAGTCAGACGATCGGTTAGCTGATCAAACACAACAAAAAGCCCACACTCAATCAAAACTAGAGATGATCCATAAATAGTTTTGAGTAACTGGTCGGAACCGGCTTATAATATAAACACCGATGATTAAAAGGAGTAACAAAATCTTTTTGGTATTTTAGACTAAGAGGACGTTTATTACCTTCCTAATCTTTTCTTGTGCAGAATTTTTGTACAAGTGACAAAATGTCAAGGAAGTCCCAAGGCGTAGCAGTAGTACAGGGTACCATGGCTGATATATATCTTAAAGCAAAGGATATTGTACAAGGTTTTGGAGAGACTTGAGAGCCAGTGAAATTACAGGCACATGAGACTTAACAATTATGTCTCAAGTTGACGGGCACAGTGCAATTCCTGAATTGAAATTTAAGATTTAAATATAACTGCTGTAACCCTTGACGAGCCTGGCATAAAGTTATAATAAATTTTAATTATAACCGTGTACTATGCGCTAAATAAAAACAAATGAAAAGTTTTTTCATGTTTCTCATTTAACAACACAAAGTAAGTAACATTACATCACGTAAGTACAAAGAGTCCTCGCCCACAAACCGAAAAGGTTACTGATTTTATGATTGTGGGTGTAAGAGTTAAATATTTTCACGAAGTTTAAAGCTCTAATTTCTCGGGGGCAAGAAGTTATGGCAAATTTTAGTAGGGTACTGGGGCAAGATAATATTCTATCGGTTAATACTGAATTTGAACGACCTACGCAACATCACGCCATATATTAAACTAATATTATATTTTTGTTTTGTACTCGTAGCAACGTACAAGTTCACTTTACAAACAACGTTCTTTGACTGAACGAAACGAGAGCGAGGGAAATGTACAATCATCTTTGCCTTAGCATTTGTATATTTCTCAGTTTATAATTTTCAATCCTTATATTTGGTGTATTGTATCAGCTGATTCATACACTGCTGAATACAGTCTCCTCCCTCCAAGGGGATCTGCCATAATCCCAACACTTGGCAGGGATCTTAGTGAATGATGCGACAGTTCTTCACACCGTTGCTGCCCACTTTTTTTATTTTACTTATAGCTGATAGGCTAGCTTTCGAGCACTATCTCGAAAGTGATGATGCAATCGAAGATGTTGTTCATGCTTACTTTGAATTGTTTAATTTAAACAGAGGCGGTATGTCTTTATTAACAAAATACTACGAAGTATATACAACACTACAGCTACAATGAAAGCATTAGCATTATTACAGCTGCCGGAACACACCATTAGGTGCTTGGCGACAAATTTTCTACCTGAGGGTGGTAGCTATCCAGGCGGGAATTTGCAAAATGCACTACCGCCGGTATAACGTCTGCCATCCTAAGACAACAACCAGGACCGATGACTTAACGTGCCCTCGAACAATCGATGAATAATAGCTTTAAGATGTAAATATGAACAACATGAGCACATGTACAATTCCAGTAATTATTGCAAGTTAAAAAAACTTCACTGGATAACTTGGAAACATATTATGATCCGGACATGCTCGAAACCTAGGTCGACCATCTCGACCAATACCACGCGTATTATTGTAGTACAGCTGGTTATTGAAAACATTAATATGTCTCATACTCACGAGAACTTTCAAACAAAAATAGTATGACCCGTTTATACCTAGGTAGCATCCGGCATAACACTAACCTCTCATCCCTAAACAAGACGAATGCAACGAGGTGTTAACCCAACACTATCAATCATCCAAACGAATAGCCACTCGCTTCGTTATCCAACTGGATTCGAGCCAAAATTGTAATAAAGATGAACTCGTTAAATATTTGGGCGGTAGCTATTTAAAGTGGTCTCAAAAGTAGCTGTAAAGTGCATGCTTCAAATAAAAGAGATATGGAAATAGATTTTATTGACAATGTTTGAACATGTTGGACTGTGTGATTGTAAGTAGGTAAACGATTGTCACTAAATAAACATTGCCAAGATAAGTTTCGACAAATATTTGATATAGTCAAAATTATTGAATTTACAAATTATTAGACCATAATATTTTTTTCCCGTGAGGGAATAAAACCCGCGTCCACCGATTTCGCGCCAGGTGCCTAAACTACTCGGCTAACGGCACATACTCGTTTGAGCCGTTTTTTTTTCTCAAATTGGATTACTATACCCGTAATACGGAACAATGCGCAGTCATCAACCGACTACTAGACTAAATCACTTATTCAATTTAGGCGTCTACGACGCATTTTATGAATTTCTATTATAAGTACATTTTAATATTGAAATATTCTACATTCTACTATAACGTTACAACACTACGTTACCTTAGTTACGTTAACACTATATAATATAGTGTTCCGGCAGCTGTCCTTGAGAGCCAGTAATTCTAATTCTAGGTTAGCCTGAACAACATTCTCGACCACATCATCACTTACCATCAGGTGAGGTAGTGGCCAAAAGCTAATTGCTATAAGCATAAAAAAAACTTAAATTTATACAAATGATAATAGAAAACTTAAAATTATATTAGTTCATATATATAATGAATAGATTCAGGCGTTACTTTGCGGAAATCCATATATAATAATAACCACAGACCCAGGATTTTTTCATAAGCCTATGATAATAACAAATATTTTAAGATAACATCAAATTAATATTTAAAAAAACACTTAAAAAATATAATTTCTCGATCGTGCGCTCGTAGAGTCAAGACCTACTGAGGATGCTTCGTGTAGAAGCGAAACGCGTCGAAAATTCTTCCAGTTTGGCTGCGTGGCGTTTGTGACGTCACGTCGGCTTAGCAGGATGATTAGGCGGAATTGTCACTAGATATATTTTTATATTTTTTAAGTGTTTTATTAAAATATTAATTCGATGTTTTCTTAAAATATTTTAAAAATATTTATTATTATTAGTTCATATATATTAAAATATTCATAAATAAAAAAAAATTGGGGCTGAAATGGAGGACTTTTGTTGGGCATGAATAAACCGAGTGATTAATATTTATGTTTACATTTAAGTTGACGCTGATGTGATGATACTTTCTTATTATGGTTACCAAGTCTTTTCTGAGCTTTTCAGATGTCTCTGGTACAATAAATTACACTAGTAACAATTTAAATACAAGAAAAATTATTGCACACAATTAAATACCATTACAGAGAAAATATTAATTACTATTATAGAGAAACATAATTAAATACAGAGTAAAATATTAATGGTATGTAATATGTTTCTCTGTATTTTATCGTAACTAGTATAATTTATTGCTCCAGTGTAGAGACATCTGAAAATATTTATAAAAGACAAATCGCGAAAGAAACCTGTTCAAAGTATTTAGACATGCATGATGTACTGATTATATTTCTTCCCATATCCCACGGCACATTAAGTTTACTCTATTAACATAGAGGGAGACACAAGGACATATTGCAGAAACATTAGAATCTTCGGTTTTATTACCAGCCGACTAACTGACGAGCTATTAATAATGCTTTATTTATAAGTAGTACTAAAAGTCCAGTAGAGACTAAAAAGTTATAGGTGACTTTTTTTCTCAATTGTACCTTCTATTGACTTTTTTTAGGTATTTTGCGAGGGTTCCGTACCCAAAGGGTAAAAACGGGACCCTATTACTAAGACATTGCTGTCCGTCCATCCGTCCGTCTGTCACCAGGCTTTATCTCAAGAACGGTGATAGCTAGACAGTTGAAATTTTTACAAATGATGTACTTCTATTGCCGCTGTAACAACAAATACTAAAAATAAACTAAACATTTAAGGGGGGCAACAATACAAAAATCTTAATTTTTTACCGTTTCTTGCTCGATACTAATAACGGTGACAGGTAGACGATTTAACTATTCACAGAATATTTAGTCACGGAACCCTTCGTGCACGAGTCCCACTCGCGCTTGACCAGTTTTTTAATCAATCAACTTAGTAACTTTTTATAAAAATCTCTGTCATGCAGTATCACTCTATTCATATCGGGCTGTGAGTAGTGGCTGCTGCTCAATCAGTTGCAAACCTTCCTGTAGTGGCCTTTTCCGACATCCAACCGCAGTATATAGAACAGTACTATTATTTCTAAGCCACAAACTTTTACGCAAATTCACGCATTTTTCTGCGTCTATCAATATTTAATGATAAGAAATATTTTAAGAAATCAAAAATTATTATATAAAAAAATCTCTTTAAAAATATATCTAGTGATAATGGCGCAGAATGATCACTAGATATATTTTTGTGCTTTAGTAAAATATTATTTTTATGTTTTCTGTAATAATTGTTATTATTTATTAAATTTTGGAAAAAATAACATATAAATAGTATGTAACGAATAGACATTTTAATTAAGATTATAAGTTTGAAACATGTTAAATTCTGAACACATAATTTTCCACCATCATTACTCGAGAACTTGTAATTATATAAAATGTTTCCTAAGTATATGATAGTGTAAGATAAAAACTAAAGTGAAGAGTTTCAGGCTTTCCAATCAAACTTACCTACCGCAAATGGAATCAGATCAAAACAAAGTCACTTGCAAGTCCCACATAATTAAAGGACTCTAATAAACGTGGGGACATTCGAAACCGGGTCGCAAGAACTCGGAACATAAAATCCTTTGGTTCATGTTATCGAGTTTCCTCAGATGGGAAAAATGTGTTCTGATAATGCGTCTCGGAATTCTCTTGTTTTTCTTTCTTTGCTGCGGGAAATAAAATTGGTTACATAGTTTGAAAGAAATTGTGGGTAGAACTTCTTACCTAGTTTTATAAAAAATATAGGTTTTCAAGGCAACTGGTTTTAATCAAGAAATTAACTTGAAATGTTTTGGCCATCTTAATAGATGGCCAAGTTGAATGAAGGGAGATAGACAAAGTTAAAACACAAGAACATTTGAAAACAAATATAACAACTTTAAAACGTATACCTGACCAGGGGTCCTATTGTCTAACTGGAACGGTATTGAAAATTAACTTCATTTTGACATTTGAACTCCATAAATACGTCCGTGATATTTGTTGTATATAAAAAAAGTTAAATTATATAACATGTCAGAATGACATCCATTGTCATTTTAAGGCCCTAGATCACCCCCAACAGGTGTGTATTAAGGAAGCGATGGGAGTAAAAGAAGAGATATTATGTCATGGTGAAAAGCCTTAGTCCTGGTCTCTGTTTACCCCTTCGGATAACAGGCGTGATGTTAGTTTATGTATATTGAAACACTATATTTAAAGTAATTCATTGGTATTAGTTGATCATCATTGCGCGGGTGGCAAAAAAGTCGTTCTAGAATCTCGAGGTTTTGGCTTTGATCCCTAGATCATACAGAAATAAGGGGCTAAAATAATCGCATTAAAAATATTGTATAAATTATACAATACTGGACCATGTCGCATTTTGTTTGTACCACCTTCATTCACTACAAATCCACGTAAAATTTAAACGCTTCCACAAATACAGCAGTCTAAACAATGATGGCGAGATTGCATCCCAGTTGACATCAAAGTAAACATGCTTCGTCAGCGTTTTTGTACGATTCATTAATGCTGGAATTGTTTGTTTAAGGACTGTTTGCGACAAGTCCTGCATTCGATGTTTTGTAGACGGAAGAAACAAATGTACAGTAAAAATTTCGAAGTGGAGCATTATAAAGTAATGATGCATGGTTATACATATCGACATTCTTGTATATTCCTAAACATATAGGCACAGGTACTTAAAAATCAAATAATCACGGTTATATTGTTTCTATTGTAAATAGGCTAGCCCTGGACCACTATCTCACGTGATAGTAGTGATGATGCGGTTTAGCTGATGTTGTTATGGCTATTCTACAATTAATGGTTTTCAAGAACAGCTATCGGGTAACACGTCGTTGGGTTTATTTTTGTTTTATGCTTGATAGGTTAGCCTTTGACTACTATCTCACCTGATGGTAAGTGATGATGCGGTCGAAGATCTTGTCCAGGCTGACCTGGAATTACTGGCTCTCAAGGACAGCTGCCGCAACATACTGATCGGTGCTTGGAGACAGATTTTCTACTTGAGGGTGGTAGCTAGCCAGGCGGGCATTTGCAAAATGCCCTACCACCATGCTATAACGACTGCCATCCTAAGAAGACAACCGAGACTGACGGCTTAACGTGCCCTCCAAAGCACGGAAGTACTCAGTAGTAATATCACTTGCGATCACCCATCCAACTCATGACCGTTGCTTAACTTCGCTGATCGGTTAGGAACAGCTAAGCAAACTTCGCTACGAGCACTTCGCTAAGGGTGCTTGGTAACAGATTTTTTACTTGAAGGTGGTAGCCAGTCAGTAGTCAGTCCTATTAAAATGTCCTATCACTATGCTATAACGACTGCCATCCAAACAAAATAACCGGGATTAAAGACTTAACGTGCCTTTCGAAGCAAGGAAGCACGAAGTAGTAGGTAAATTACACAAGCGTTCACCTATCCAAATCTAAACTGCAGCGAGCGTTGTTTAACCTAGTTGATCGATTAAAAACGACTAGGTGAGCTTCGCTACGAGCGCTTCATGAAACATCGATATGACTGGGATTAACATAGTATAAATAATATTTATTGATTAATAAATATTATTACAAGCACAAGCGTGTACTTAGCATTTACTAATGATTACAGCTTAAAATTATAGTCCCCGGCGGGAGTAGAACCCACGTCCCCCGATTTCACGCCACGTCCCTAATATATAGTTTTCGTTAAAAATTAAGTAAATTAACCTCTGCCTATAACAGATGCATTTCGTCAGAAATTGCACTGCTCCCGTCACCTTGAGACATAGTAGTTAAGTCTCATGTGCCTGTAATTTCACTGGCTCTCAAGGATTGCTGCCGGAACACACCGTTAGGTGCTTGGCGACAGATTTTCTACTTGAAGGTGGTCGCTAGGCAGGCGGGCATTCGTAAAATGCCCTTCCACCATGCGGTGAAGCTCAAGCCCGCGGCGGCATTCGAACCATGGACCTGCGGTACGGCAGTCCATAGCCATTACATGCTTCAGATTTGATAGTATATCATAGTACTAGCGGCGCCCAGCGGTTACACTCGCGGGGTGATGGATGATAAAAAGTATCCGTATCCGTAAGATGATAAAGTTTATACTTATAATATATATATATATATATATATTTGTTAATCCAGCGCCTCATCTAACAAACATACAAACACACTCACAAACGTTCGCATCTATAATAATAGTTTGATAAGGATCAATTTGTTAGTACCAAATATGCATTAGAAATATTTGATATTTATTTATGGTATTTAGGGTTCCCTATTTTAGCGATAATGCCTTACATATAAAAGATAGACATGTGCTGTCGCTAGATTTTTTGTAGTTCAATTTAAGATTTCGATTAGAAGACAATTATGAAGCGCTCGTAGCGAAGTTTGCTTAGCTGTTCTCAACCGATTAACAAAGTTAAGCAAAGTCGCCCGCGGTCATGAGTTGGATGGATGACCGCTAGTGTCATTACTACTGAGCGTTTCCGTGCTTCGGAGGACACGTTAAGCCATCGGTCCCGGTTGTTGTCTTAGGATGGCAGTCGTTATAGCATGGTGGTAGGGTATTTGCCCGCCTGGCTAGCTACCACCCACAAGCAGAAAATCTGTCGCCAAACACCTAACGGTGTGTTCCAGCAGCTGTCCTTGAGAGCCAGTACTTCTAGGTTAGCCTGAACAACATCTTCGACCACATCATCACTTACCATCAGGTGAGATAGTGGTCAAAGGCTAACATATAAGGCATAAAAAAAGATACCTACATATTTCCGTTCTACATTATGTACGTGTGATAATAAAAGGTTTTGCAGTGCGGTTGCATATGGCAGATTTTTTTCCTTCTTACTTGACACTTATCGTTACATTACAAAATTACTAATTTACGAGAGAAAAAGATCATCAGGTTTTAAACTTGTAAATGATGACGCAACCATATAATTTAATATGAAAATAAGAGTTAATGTATGGCATGTATGTGATTTCTGTATACCTTAATTTACAACTAAAATATTTTGCTGCGACCTTGTGACATTCTAGCCCGGCACCCACACTGTATCTCACACTGCGATCCCCAAGATGCCTGCCAATCGTGGGGAGTATAGTAAACCACCCCAAAATGGGGGAAGCTGTGTTCAGCAGTGACAATCTGGCTGATACATTATTGTCATTAAGTGTTTAAAAATATTAATCCATGCGCATCAAAGATAATGATATCAATTGATTTTCATTCATAAATGCACGATATCGGCAACGCGATATAACGTAGCGGGTATGAGTCTCACAAACCAATTTCAAGTCAAGTAAATGTAACGTATTAAATGAATTGTGTTACAGGTTTAGCAAAGGTCAATAAGTTAATGAGATATCCACTTCTATTTTCCAATACAAGTATTTCAATCCTAATCGCCTATTGAATTTAAATTCAAAATTTTCAACGGAGAGCCTTCTTGGATAATGCATATAAGGAATATTCTATTTAGCTTTAAAGGCCGATATTTTTTATCTTGTATTTTCGGATTTTTACAATGCAGAAGATTACTATAGAAATATATAAAAGTTCTGGGGTAATCGCTAATACAGCATACAGGAGATGGAAAATTAAAAAATAATACTACTTCTTGAGCCAACCCCCCTGTAAGCGGGAAAAGAGCAGGTTAAAATGATGTTATTAAAAATAATAGTTATCTTAACAAAATTTGTTTAATAAAATATATAGAGCAATATATACATCTTTGAAAAGAGTAAATATATGTAAGTAGATATATTAGCTATATAATAGAATAATAGCTAATATATCAACTGGGTATGTTTTATATATTGTTACTTTATTTTTAGTTTTAAGAAAAACAAAAGAAAGCCATTATTCAGGAACTGCAGTTATTAACAACGACATTGAGATATTTCATAAAAGCGTTATTAGCAACGAGTAATTAGAAAAACGCAATTAAACCAGAGGTGGTATTGCAGACTTTTTTCGTTCTTTCCGTAGCCTGTCTGAGTCTGTGCTAATATTTGCACCCGTACATTATTACTGTACTAGCCCGGTGATGCCACAGAAAAGAAACCACAGTATCATGTCTATTTTGATAACCTTTATTTTAGAAAGTCTCACTGTCATATCATTTGATGGGATTCCTGTGTAGAAAATTAATCTGAGGTGTCTCTCACTCATGCACTCATGTTTACCCAGACATGTTTTAGTCCTATGTAATAGGTGGCAGGGGTCTCTTTCAGGATCCTGACTGCAACTGAAAATTTCGTCGACAGTAAAACCCTGATTACTATTGTTTTGTACATTACATAAAATTCAGTATCTCTCTCAATTCATCTTTCATCTTAACCACATTTTGAAAGCTCTTATCCTCAAATAGGAAACCAATTACTAGCAGTGCTTTTCCTGCAGCCACGTCCATGAGAACTATTCATGTATTTGAATTTGGAGGAGTCATAGTCAAGCGGTAATAGCTATAGACTACCGTGCCACAGATCCATGGTTCAATCCTCACCGCCGGCTTGAATTTCACCGCATGGTAGAAAGGGCATTTTAGATTTCCCGCCTGGCTAGAAGTAGGTAGTAGGCTAGAGCACCTAACAGCGTGTTCCAGCAGCAGTCCTTGAGTGCTAGTAAATCTAGGCCGAATTCGTTTACCATCTTCTACCACATCATCATTTCCCAACAGGTGAAGGGCTAGCCTATAAGTTATAAAAAAACGGTTCTCATTCAAGACTTCCATTCCCCTTCCATTTTTGACCAAATCATCATTACCTGGCAAGTGAAATAATGGTCAAGCCTATCCTCAAATATATATTTGATCAGTTAGATCTGTTGTCAAATTTTAAGAGCGTGTTTTCAAACTTGAAAGTTGTGCATTTTTGCAAACCTTTCAAGTTTGACTACTGTCTCATATTAAACTGGGCTGTCTGCCTAGCCATACAATAGGGTAGAATTACCCCTGGTACCCTGTTCAGGCGTCCCGGGATGATAGAATGGGAAAACAGGTACAGTCTGTCTTTATTGATTCAGGTTAATGACTTAATCCTCCTCTGAATTTAAATTAAATATATACCTATGCATAGATTGAAAGAAAAATGAGTAATTTTGTTTTTTTGGAGTAAGACTCCACTTATTTCATCCAAAGACATACCATTTCCTTTACTAGTACATATCATCTTATATATTGTTCACGGTCAATCATCTTGTTCCAGCTGCTAACCTGACACATTTTTGCCTCATTTCTACTGTAGTTACAATCTAGAACTTTTCAAAATGTATACTTATGATGTAATTGAACAATAAACATAAAAAATCTCGTAAGGCAAACATGGCTTTATGAGCGCTGAAAATATTGCTAGAGATCCCTCCTGGTAGCCAGTTTGATTAGGCCAACGATTGTCAACGATGCACCAAACACCCTGTATATTCCCGTCAGTGCCGCAGCTCTGTCTTTGGTCAACTTATACAATAGAATTTTAAATAAGTTTATTGAATGATAATTGAGAACCTCCTGTTTCTTGTGGTCATAGAAAATATATAGTCATTAGATGATTATATTTACATATTATTTAGCCAGCGAAATACTAATGTTTCTAGGAGTTGCTACATTCCATAGTCTTGCAGAAACATATCACGTCTACAACCCCAACATTTTACAAACACAGTGCACGAAAACTGAAGTGTACAAAAATTTACATCCAAATTTTTGCAAACGTTCCACCTAGGCGTATGCAGTACCTACTCCATAAGCAAAGTCAACAGTCATCTCATAACTGAATGCGGAGGCGCATGCATTCTTGATGAGGCTCTTTCAGAAGGCACGGGAGCTCTCAGAATACTTTGCAGGCTGGCTTAGGAAGTACCTCCAGACTGCTATTAACATTACCTAGTGCATCTGCATTTTTAAATTGGTAAGACACTGTTGAGATGGCTTGATAACAACAATGGGTTCAATCTGTATAATAAACTGACTCGTGAATTTCTAATTCTAAAATTTCTGAAATTAATTTTAAATGAACTTCTAAAATTAAGATAACGAGGAATCTAGCTACATTTTGAAAATGTCAAATTCCATTTCAGAGCTTCTATATGTCAAGCACTCGGTCGGTTTGAATATTTGCAAATCTAAAAATGCATTTATTAAAGTTCATACCAAATTTCTTGAAGATCTGATCAGGCACTAGAAATTTAATCGAGGAACAAAGACACATATATACAAAAATGCAAATGCTCAGGCCCCCACTTGGTTCCTGCTACAGAGACTTTGCTTCGATCGAAGATCAATAATCATTCAATCATAATTATGATAATTGATTATGATCTACATGAAATTTGGTATAAACTTTAATAAACACATTTTTTTTATTTATCACACAATCAAATAGCACACTAATATTATGAATACATAAGTGAGTGTTGTTGATCTGGTAAGGTCTTCGATACGAGAAGTTTTTATATATCATTTGATAGTACGATATATATACATACAGCTAATACCAAGCTTTTGAAGTGACTTGAAAATTATTGACAGCTGCTCCATACCTAATTTGTGCAAGGCAATTACTGCAATCCTATTTTTAGTAACACCCAATTGATATTGTACTATACTGTACCCCAGCCGGATCGTCCACTGCTGAAAACAGCCTCCATAATCCCCAGGCTTGGCAGGCGTCTTGGGATCGCCGTTTGAGATATCAGTGCCTCAATAGGCGTTCCTGCTCTCCTTCCGGTATTTTACCTTTAGTCGCCTCTTACGACACCTACAGGAAATAATTTAATGATGAACGAGTTTAATTATGAAAATACTTGTCTAAAATGAAAGCGATTGTATAAAAATAAATAAAGAGGCAATTATCTTTTGAATATGTAAACGATCTTGAAAGTACTAATTATTAATATCTACCTAATCCTATATGCATAAAATATGTAGATATTTGTTTATTCTAGGAAGTGTTGTTGTTTATGTTTATTTCTCTTTATAGCTGGTAGGCTAGCCTTTACCCACTATCGTACCTGATGGTAAATGATGATGTGGTTTAAGTTGTTGTACAGTCTCACCTACAATGACTGGCTTTCAAGGACGAAATTACCGAAACACGCCGTTAGTTGCTTGAATTTTTTAACTGAGGGATTATACGACTTCATTATAGGGGTTTATATCATTTTTAACTAATTATATTCGCGAAAGGCCCTACCGCCATGCTGTATCGACTGCCATCCTAAGACAACACCGGACAAGCACCAACGGCTTAACATGCCTCCCGAAGCACGAAAGCGCTCGGCAGTAATGCTTCTAGCTGTCACCCATTTATGTCAACAAGTTTTAGGTTAATTTCAGTAGGAAACAAGTAGAATAAGGAAGCTCACGTAATAGGTACTTATAGTTCTGAAATGTTGGTATTGAGCCTTAGGAACCAGGGGCTCCTTTATATTTTATGTATACAATAAGCCTTGTTTTCCCAATTAAATGATTTTATTTATTGTTATTTATTTATAGTTGTGCAATCGAAGAATATATGGTTCGATGAAATCGTATATATGTGCGTTTAGTAAACTAGCCCATAAACCCTATTTCTCGTTACCTGTTTGCTTTTAATTAACTTAAACACGTTGTATACCTTTACCTTGTTAGGGAGTTGGTAATGACGTCGTTATGTCGATTTGTACGTTTAGCATCCGATGTTTTTTTAGTTTTAATTGGCCTCAGCGTAATATGGAAGCTGGTTGGTTTTAAATTGTTTTTAGCGAGGTACTGATTGAACATTATCCCAATTGTAGATAAGTTATGGTGTTTGGAAAAGGTAAGTTGACTGGATCTAGAATGCAACTGGTAACCTAGCGTGCCATTCACACTAGAAGATGTACTTATCCAAGCGAGCGTGTTAAAGATTTTAAACTATGCATCATATACTTAGGGCTCCCAATTGTGGATAAGTTAATTCGTGTCTAAACATAGATGTGTTTGCACACTACCGCATCAAAGTAGAATATCTGTCAATACGGTGATATCCACTAAGACAGACTCTTGCTTGAGATACCCACCACCTGATCAAACTAAACTACTCCTAACCTAACTAAATGTATATGTAAAATCTAGTAGTAACTTTAGTTAGTGGAAAGTAACCTTGAATGATGTAAGAAAAAAATGAATGAAACCATTTTACCAAAATTACCACATCGAAACCAATTAACTGCTGTTCATTGAGACCTCGAACGTATTTCATAGTTATCAAAACAAAGGCCGTGTAAACTATTTAAAGAGGTCACCGCAAAAGATCGTGCCACCTCAATTTTATGCTCAATAATTTAGTTATAACTACTGAATTGTGCCGCTGCTAACCGTATCTAAAGTTCAATTACGTATTAATAACTTATTTAATTAGTGTGCAAACAATCCTCTTTCGGTTTTCGTTTAATACTCACAAGTTCACACTTGTATGTGTATATCCACTGGAATCTAGGTCGAATGCTGATTGCCGACACTCATATCGAATTCTCTTTTTTCCGACCAACGATCTCGGTTGCGCGAAAAATTTCATATCGCCACGCGTTTTGCAAGTAAAATCAGATAACTTTTGACACTTCAATTACGTAGTGATGTCCGCCTCTAATTTTTTCCCCGAGAAACATGACACGTCACCGACATACATACAATCGAAGTTTCCAGAACAAAATAGAACTCGGTAAAAGTGGAACGAAAATGAATGTGGTTTATATTAAGAGGGAAATTGAAAAGTTTTCGCTTTGATTTCTGACTGAGAACCGTGACAGGTGGCGAACTATCGAACCCGTAGTTTAAGTCCTCGAGGCGGTTCCGTATTGTTTTATGTGTTTTGCTTTACGCTTGTTAGTTTCCCATTAAGTTTAACGCTGTGGGGCCTTTTATTAATTCGTTTGTCTTGCTCGCTGTCTGGAAGAGATTAACATATAAACGGCGCACGTCTTCATAAAATTAAATATCTTTATAAAGATACAAACGTTATTGCGAACGTATGTTTATTATTTCGAGAATAGTTCGAGTGTCCGCGTGAAATCAGTTCAAAGGGAGATGTAAATTATGCCATTCGTTTTTTCTTCTTTGGTAAGGTAATGAAGAAATTCTCTTTAGTGTTTCAGAGACCACACCAAAGTGAACAGACGGTTACAAATCTTCATTAACAGCTTGACAAAACTCGCCAGCTGCGTTCGTGTAAATCTAACGAAATTTGCTTTCTGTTATATCTTTGTAGTGTTGAAGTCGTGAAATGTGTTAACGTCTTGTATTATAGCCATGGGATTAGGATTAATATCTTCGCCAAGTCATCTTATTCTTACTCTCATCCTACTCATAAAGGGTCGATTTAGTTAATGATAAAAGCACACTTGACAATTGCACGATCATATATTAAAAGTATTAGGTTTTTGCTAACAGAGTGAACAAGACAGCCATTTGTCGTTGAATTTTGGTTTGGGTATTATGGCTGGCTGCCTTGTAGACGCCTTCTTAAGAATGCTGTCGTTGATAGCGTTACCGCAATTTTTCTACTAGTGCGAGTGTTAAAAAAGTAAGAATCCTTTTATCACCACACTCATATCAACGTCAGTGATTCCATGCGCATTAATCGTATTATGTCCTAAAAATCTTCTTACATTCAACAGTAGGATATGGAACAGTTCGCATATTCTTCAGCCTGGAGCTGTATATAATGGATGCAATGATGTGAGCAAGCTGCAAGTTTTAAGGGACTCATAGCAGGTATATACCTACTTAAAATATTGAGGACAACGCAAGCATTAAAATCTACATGATGTGTTACTGTATGAGCCGGATTGTCCACTGCTGAACACAGCCTCCCCCATTATGGATAGGTTTGCCATAATCTCCACGCTTGGCAGACGTCTTGGGGATCGCAGTATGAGTTAGCAGTTCCTTAGAAAGTGCTGCTGCCCTCCTTCTGGTGCATTACCCTTAGTCGCCTCTTACGACACCCACGGGTAGAGAAGGGGGGTGACACCCCACGGGCCCCCAGTTACACACCCCACGGATGTGTTCCTGTGGTGGAAATTAAACTTTGGTCAGCGGTAGTAACCGACACCTACGAGTATAATTTCCACTGGGCTGTTACTCTGTTTTTCGCTGTTTTTATTTTATCTTCCCACATAAAAGAGCATAACTTTTTGTAAATGATTAGAAACTTACACTATACAAATCTATAAAGAGAATCTGTTACACGAATACAAATTGCACCAATAACGAATTTTTTATCATACATATACATTTAATCATTTTTAAAAATTTCTTAAGGTTGCAAAAATATATTTTGTTTAAAAGAATCAAATTACCAATGTTTGACACAAATACAAACATTGCATTTGATGCATACCCAAACGGCTATTGCTCTAACTGAACATCCGTCTAATGACTACATCATTAAGCTTCGCAGTGCCTATCGCAAATCATCTTGCTATTTAACGACAGTATCACGTTACAACGAAAAAAACACCAAACATTACCATAAGATTGTGATCATCATCTACGACATATAAGTAGTTCTAAGTATATTTAAAACTAAGTTTTTGAACAGCGTATTATAGGTAGGTTTATGGCCTATCAACCTTTATTTATTACTAGCAAGCCGCGCCGGCTTCGCAATGCTATATAATTAAAATGTAAAAAAAATATTTTAAAATGTTTTATAGCCTGTGTTCATCAGGGATAATGTAGGATTCTAATGGTGAAATAATTTTTCAAATCCAACAGTTTTTAAGTTTATTCGTTACATACAAAAATACAAATCTTTCATCTATATAATATTAATATTAAGGTAAACATTTGCGCTTACTAAAGAAATTCCAAACACCTACACCGAAGATGTGACTGCAGTGTGAAATGCTACTTTACGCGACAACATTTTCCCGCATGAAAAAAAAAGTTCCGCAAAGTACCAGTAATGAATTTGCCAGTGTGGGATTCAGTTGAATCGTGCTGAATCGGAACTTTTCAGTAAATTGGGTTAAAAGTATCTTAAGTCTAATACAAGCCCTAAAGGGCTAAGAGGCTTTACGCTGGCGGAGGTCCTTGATCAGTTTCGCATAAGATATTGGGGAGTAGGGAGAGGTCAGATATGGTAACAGGGCTTTTACGTTCGACTTCAGCGTCCACCGAATATAAGTGAGCTTGGTCTACGAGATCTACTTTGGGAGAACACTGAGCCTCCAAGGCTGTCAGCTAGGCTCTCAGCTTTCTATTTTTTTTTCTTCGTCAAAGAACGCTGAGACAAGGGGACTGGTCTGTATAGGAGTGGCATGCTATTGTTGGGTCCGTCACCTTATAGGTACCTCGTGCGAGGTTCCAGTAAGCCCAGCTGCTCAGCATGTGGTTTGGAAATGTGTTACGCAATAGGCGTTTGTAGTGACGTTTCCTAGCTTTGTACGCATCGCTGGGAAAGGCGTCGTACAACGAAATCTGACAATGCCTACATATTTATGTGTCTGTTGCCTCTTAACTTGACATCTACTGCTTCACTGCAGTTAAAACTGTTTTCGTTCAAAACGCTCAATTCATAAGAGATACGTGAATGTTTTTTTTTTTTTATGACTGATAGGTTACCCACTATCTCACCTGATGGTAAGTGATGATGTGGTCGAAGATGTTGTTCAGGCTAACTTAGAAGTACTGGCTCTCAAGGACAGCTGCCGGAACACACCGTTAAGTGCTTGGCGACAGATTTTCTACTTGAGGGTGGTTGCTAGCCTGGCGGGCATTCGCAAAATGCCCTACCACCATGCTATAACGACTGCCATCCTAAGACAACAACCGGGACCGACGGCTTAACGTGCCCTCCGAAGCACGGAAACGCTCAGTAGTAATGTCACTCGCGGTCACCCATCCAACTCATGACCGCGCGTGACGTTGCTTAACTTTGCTGATCGGTTGAGAACAGCTAAGTAAACTTCGCTACGAGCGCTTCAAAATGTGCACCATAGATCAGAGCAATGGGCACTGTTTACACGCATACGACCTTTGTCATCTGTCAATTTGCTTCTACGCAATAGTAATGTTATAATACTACTTGGGCGGAGCAACTCAAGCGGCGCAAGTATGTTAACCTCGGTATGGGTTACATATTTGAGCCGTTTGGTGTAGAGACGTTGGGTCCGTGGGGACCAGGAGCTCATCGTATTTTCCAAAATTTATCAGAGCGCTTGGTCGATGCGACGCGTGATCAAAACGCTGGCACCTATTTGGCTCAAAGAATAAGCATTGCAATTCAACGGGGCAATGCTGCCAGCATGCTCGGCATGCTGCCATCTGATAGTGGGCTAGAGCATTTGGACTGCTTATGAGTCCAAATGCTTTTATTGCAGTAGCTGTAGTATTGTATATAGTTTGTAGTATTTGGTTAATAAAGGCATACTTCATTAAAAAAAAAATGTATTGTAGTAGTTGTAGTGTAGTACATTCGTAGTAAGCATTCCGCTGTTTACAAACGACAAAATAAGTAATTGAAAAATATTTCCAAAACAGAAAATCGTGCTATTATTATGAGCAGTAATAGCTATGGACTGCCGTGCCACAGGTTCCTGGTTCGATCCCCACCGCCGGCTTGAGCTTCACCGCATGGTGGAAGGGCATTTTGCGAATGCTTGCCTGCCCAGCTACCCTCAAATAGAAAATCTGTTGCCAAGCACCTAACACCGTTTGTTCCAGCAGCAGTCCTTCAGAGCCAGAAAAATTACAGGCGCATGAGACTTAACAACTGTATGTCTCAGTGTGACGGGCGCAGACAGTTTTAATATAACTTGTCAATATAATTTGTATAATATATCATAGTGGAGAACATTCATTGAGTTGTTTGCCTGTGAATCTAAACCTTCCCTTGGACATACGACGCAAACCGTGGTACACCACCACCACAAATACTACATATTTCATCCAAGTAAATACCACCAAATTAGATTTCATAATTAAAAATTGTAAATGATGTTTTTTTTTATATGTATGTTTAAAGATCTGTGTTGTTTAAAAAATCTGTAAATGTCTGATTATTACACAGACTCCCTGTCTGCATAGGTGTTTGTACTACTGAATACTAAACCCAATTTTATAGTTCAACAACATTTAGAGTTCATTTTTCAGTGAATAAAACGTTGTTCGCCATCGCAGACGAACTTTTAATGAACTTTAATTTATGAACTCTCGCACACGAATTTGTCGCGTTTACGGTCGTTTTCAGTATTTTTCCCGTAGACCGGGATATGTGGGGAATGGCAGCCGGTCGTTTGGGTATCAGTGTTTTGGTTAATGTAATCCCGTCTATTAATTTTGATTTTATGTCCCGCACCACCGAATCTCGGAGCTGTTTATTGACAACTTATTTTAGTCTGGATGGTGTGTTGTTTTCAGGAAACCACTTCCAAAGGGTAATAAACACTATTACAAAATTATAAATACATGGTAGGATTTTTTTTTCCCGCACATGACTTAAATTCTTCATATTTGTAATTTTGTAATGTAAGCAGGTATAGCAGGTTATTGCATACATTAGAATATTAAAATATTAAACACTATATTATTGAAAACTGTATTTATATTTGTAATATGCACTTTGTATGCATTTTAGGTCTTCATTTTTTTTCACATTAGCGCAATGACCTAATAAGGTAAGAAGTTCATTAAATTTGAAATAACCGTCATTAATGTATGAAAAAATATATCAGATTCGGTTAAAGAGCCATATTATGACTTATATTATTTGGCTATGTACTTAGCTTAGCTAAAACAAAGTTGATTTTAAATTATAAGGTGTGCAAAGACGAACTTTTTAAGTAATTTTGTCACTATTAGTAGTGACTAAATTACTTAAAATGTTTGTCTTACTTAAAATGTTTCTCGAACATGCAAAATTACACCCTCAGGCCATATAAGCATTATACCTGTGTTGCTGCATGGGAAAAGATACGTCAAAATAGTTCTTGGTAGCTGACATCTTGGATTATTTTATGCAGGAGGTTCATCATTCGACTGAATGTGATTTTTTCTTATTTTTATATGTTTGTTACGCTATTTCTCTGCTATTTATAAATTTAGTATGATAATTATTTTTATTTGGGTTGAATATACCTTCAAATAAGTGACATTTGAATTTCATTAACATCGGTCAAGTCATTTTTAAGTTACAGTCAATTAACTAAAAAATGTATTTGTGTGTATGATGTAAATACATAAATATTGTTAGTATTACAGAGCTTATATTTTTTTTGTTACATACAACACTAAGACTAACACAAAAAAACAATGATACAAGTGTCACAATTGGCGGCCTTAGTAGTGATACTAGCAACTTTTATCTATGGTTAAAGTATTTTAAGTACGTGACAATGATCTTATATAAGCGGTAACCAAAATCAAACATGGTGAAAAACATATTATATTTTTGTATAAATCAAGTCCCATTTATTATACTTATACAGAAGCAGTGATGGCTCAGTGGCATTGGCTATGGACTGTCGCGCAGCAGGTCCATGGCTCGAATCCTGCCGCGGGCTTGAGCTTAGAAGGGACATTTTGCGAATGCCCGCCTGGCTAGCGACCAACCTCAAGTAGAAAATCTGTCGCCAAGCACCTAATCCGGTGTTCCGGCAGCAATCCTTGAGAGCCAGTGAAATTACAGGCACATGGGACTTAAAAACTATGTCTTAACGTGATGGGCGCAGTGCAATTCGTGACTTGTGACGAAATGCATCTGTTATAGGCAGAGGTTAGTCCACTTCACATTAGGCGGGCCTCGAGCTTGTTCCGTTACAATAACATAAAAAAAACAGACATAAATACTTGAACATACGCTTATTACGACATAGGAGCTTAATCAATTTTATAAAATCTCCAGTTGTAAGAAATTCAAAAAGTCTAGTATAATTGCCAGTAAACAAAATAGTATCTTCTATATCTTAATGATTAAGACTTTCAAAGCTTTTATATACATTAAAACTTTAATAGTAACAATATAATGTAATACCTTTTATATAATAAACTTATTCACGTCTCTCACTTAATCTGCTTAAGTGAATTATTAATATTAACTGTTAGAAGATTTATCAAGTAATCTTGGATAGGTTGATTCATTAATGGTGATTCATGCAGGACTTGTTGAATTTATAACCCCTTGGCGTCGAGTATTTGACAAAATGAACCATTAGTTGTCGTCAGTTTGTGGGACAGTTTATAAACATGATCGTCTGTCAGTTGGCAGGTTTATACAGTGTTGTTTTGGTTCCAACGTGATTTTAACATAAAACACAGATGACTACATTTTGGGTCAGACGTGCTATAAAATAGCTAAAGAATTTAGCAAATTGGCGCGAATTTTGAAGAGGGCTACGTACAATAGTTGTCGACATTAAGTTGATAAAGTACAACGATAATATTATGAGACAACATGTCAACCAAATCGAGTTATTGTGACGGAACAAGCTCAAGGCCCACCTGATGTTAAGCGGACTAACCTCTGCCCATAACAGATGCGTTTCATCACAAGTCACGAATTGCACTGCGCCTTTTACCATGAGACATAACAGACAAACGTTGTTAAGTCTCATATGCCTGTAATAATAACACTGGCTCTCAAGGACTGCTGCCGGAGCACACCGTTACGTGCTTGGCGACAGATTTTCGTGCCATCCTAGGCCTAAGGGAGTAAAAATGGAACTTGTTTTATAAATTCTTGCTCGAACGCACTTGTAACGGATTAGCAACAGTTTGATAAACTTTTTTTTTTAGATTCTATCACCAGACGACGTCTTTGGGTGCTCCATCTTAAGGTTTTTGTTAAACGTATTGAAAAATGAGGAACGTTTCATATCCTATATTATATTTTTTTTACACCCGTCCACTAATACCTACAGTTGTTAAGTCTCACGTGCCTATAATTTTACTGGTTATCTAGGACTGCTGCCGGAACACATTGTTAGGTGCTTGGCGACGGTATATCTACTTATGGGTACCCAGGTGAGCACTCACAAAAAGCCCCTCCACCTTGCGGGAAGCTCAAGCCTGCGCGTGGGCTTGAACTTCTTCTCCGCAGTGACAATCGAACTATTGACCTGCGTTACGGCAGTCCATAACTATTACCGCTCGGCTATCAATGCCGAACAATGCTCAACTGCAATGACTGTTCCGATCTAAGAGATAAAATCCACCCAATGAGTATGCTACTAACGTGCGAAGAGGGTAAGTAATACGTGATTGAATTAATAAAATATCAACAAACAAAAAAAAAAGTAGGTACAATAATACATCATTCTTCCTGTACAACAATGAAATCAAGGAAAACAGAAGTCATTATCACATCATACGCACTTAACGATATGCCAAAATGTACTATTTAGAAATTAAAACTATAATGTCCATAATGAATTGCGAAAATATTAAACTTACCCTGAATAGGATGTTGCTGGACACATGGGGCACTACTGAGCTATTTACCATCTACACTCTGTTGAGCAGCCACAAGTCAAGGCGTCATTGGCGTCAAGTAAGCGGCCGGACTCTTACACATTTTTTTATGCCTCATAGGTTAACCTTTGACCACTTCTAGTCAGGCAGGCATTCGCAAAATGCCCTACCACCATGCTATAACGACTGCCATCCAAGAACAACAACTGGGACCAACGGCTTAGCGTGCCCTCCGAAGCACGGAAAAACCTGATGCAATCCAAAGACACCAAATGAAATATTTTCTGTTTTCTTCTTGAGGGTGGTAGCTAGCCAGGCGAGCATCCACAAAATGTCCTTTTACTATGCGGTGAAGCTCAAGCTGGCGGTTGGGATTAAACCATAGGACCTGCGGCACGGTAGTCCATGAGGCTCGGGCATCATTACTTCAAAATTTGTACTTAGTGTTGTTGTGTATTGATTCCAAGGGGGAAATAAGAAGATGATATACATCAGATGAATCTTAACTTGTATTTAAGTATTCTAGCACTTAAAACAGCTGTCTACATATTGACGTCTTATTTATTGGCGTAATTGAATGTCTTGATGTAAATATCAATGCCTAAAAAAGAACATTCGCAGAATGTTAAACTGACAAGCACTCTAGTATGGTAACGCATCATAAAAAATTAAAAGGCATCTCAGCTAAGGCCAAGTAGTAAAATTGTTTTATTTTGAAACTAGTTCTTAGTATAGGAGTTAACTGTTATATATATGATTTACCTATTTATGCAAAAACTAAATAATCGGTGTAATTCTATTAGGATTGAAGCAGTGATAGTTCAGTGGCATTGGCTATGGGCTGCCGTGCAGCAGGTCCATGGTTCGAATCCCGCCGCGGGCTTGAGCTTCACCGCATGGTGGAAGGGCTTTTTGCCCGCTTGGCTAGCGACCACCCTCAATTAGAAAATCTGTCGCCAAGCACCTAACAGTGTGTTCCGGCAGCAGTCTTTAAGAGCCAGTAAAATCACAGGCACATAAGACCTAACAACTGTACGTCTCTGTGTGATGGGCACAGTGCCATTCGTCGTTGACGAAATGCGTCAGTTATAGGCAGAGGCTAGTCCACTTAACATCAGGTGGGACACAGGCTTATTCCGACACAAAAAATAAATAAAAAATGGGCACTTATGGACCACAAACAATGCTATTATGTAGTAATATACAAGTGCGTACTTCTTTCGTTTGTGCTCAAGTCTAAATAGGTTTGAATTATAATCCTAAAATTAGATTTATTATGTGCAATTACGGGTAGTTTAAGTCACCTAAATTGTTATTATCTTGACATGAAGTTAAATAGAAATATTTAAATTATAGAATTGTCATTGTAATATGATACACCAATTTGAATTTTAGCGAAAGTAGACAAAAACTTTTGAACTTACTTTATTTTAGTTTGTGGTTCCACCACAAACTAATTCTATCCATAGAAGACGTCGGACGTTACGTCCATTAGTGTAGTAATAAGTATTTGCTATTCTTTATTTTAAGAATCGTGTAAGTTATTTTTAGAATGCTATATCAAACTCATGATATAATTATTTATTAATTAACTATCTCTCACTACCTACTAAACAAAAATACCAGTGGAATATTTATTTTCTAGGATGTATTGTTATTCTTTTATAAAATATACTCATATACGAACAAGTTTATTTGATTACACTTACTAATACTTTCATTGTCAGATCGGTAAAATTTGTTTCGGAGCTCTAATGCCAATATTTTTAAGCATTAACTTGAGCTGAACAAGAATGCTAAAAGTCTGTTGGAACAATAATTGAGTACTTGCCGTATTCAAAACTGCAACTGACTCAGCACCGCATTCTTTGAATCAAAGCCAATTATGCTATTTAAAAATATTTAAACATTTTATTCTAAGCATCTTCAAATTTGTGTTGAGAGCCAGTTATATACTGTGGACTATCACATCAGTATTAAAATACAAAGAAACAGATGAAAAGATAAATATGAGGTAATTGGTCACCAACTACTGTCTTATTGTCCTAGATGAGAAACGAAAAGGGACAATTTGTGACGCAATGTTAGAATGTCAGAGAAAAAGCGGCAGGGCTGAAGTGTTAGAGGTTTGAATCACGCTAGTAGCTCATATATTTTTTCATCTAATACAATTTTCAAATTTCACTTGCATCTTACTGCAAACGGTTGACAGCTCTCCGGTGTAATTCTTATTTGGCGCTGCACAAGCCATTTGTAATATTCATCATTCCGTTGGCTCCTGTGACTTTAAACGGTGCATGTCCTTGTTTTATTTTTTTGCTTATTCTTCGCCTCGATTGTTGGCAGACAGCGTTCATAAAACTATGTTGCTGCTCTTGTTTTACACACTGTTTTATATTGCAACAGCCATTTCAGAAGTAACAAGAAGACGTTTTATAGTGAATTTTAGAAATGTAAAGCCAAGATTTTTGCCGGTTAAAGTTTCAGCAAAATAAGTTATTTTTTAATTTAAATGGCAGATAAAAAGATCAACGTAAAGTAAATAAAAGCATATTTTACCATGAATTTATAAGAAGAACAAGAACAGAATCTTGAAAAGGGGGAAATCGAGCTCCTGTCTCCCGGTTAAATACACCAGATGCTTTAATAAGCACCTGACTAAGGGATGCACCACAGGGAAAAAAGAGATGTGAATCGTGTGCTCTTATTAGTTATTTTAATCGTCAATAGGCGTAAGTCTATACCAGGATACAATCATTACCACCCAAAGTGAAAGTTTGAGCCTCAAATGTGATATACGCTTAGCATACGATAGTGCTTAAAATAATAATTGAAAATTCACTTTCAACAATACCTATTCTTACCATTTATATACACAATAGGAATTATAATTATCACAGACTCATATTTGTAACGATTTGTCAGAATGTATTAACATATCGCCAATCACGCCTACACTGGCTGTAGACAGAGATGTTTCTAAACAATTTTCTAAACATGATATGGAACCTATTGTCAACTTCAAGGCACTGCTCCAGACTCCGTACTGTACAATACTGACAGTTACTGTAAACTACTTTTATAAAAACCTCATCCAATAACTCTTCCAATCAGGCAATAGAACCAAGGATCTCAAGATTTCCAAGCGCCGCTTTCACACACACGAATGAGGAATTTTCGATTTTATCTTATTTACTAGATAGAAAATATCCGGCATCTTTTGTTCCTAAAAATCTTGTCCAGCTATGACTATATTTGAGTTTACTACGTCTATGTCAACCAGCTTCGGGAAACTTAAAATTCAATGAGGACTTGACTCACAACTTGAATTTTCTTTAATAGTACAGAACTTGACATGAGCAATTGGTTTAGATGTAGCTTTAGAAGATTTGGAAAATATATTTTATGTTCAAATATACTCTTATACCTACTTGCTGACGAGTAATATAACAATATTGGGAAATTTTAAACCATATAGTGATTCATTGATAAATTATTGAAGGGGGTTCCATGTAATAGAGAGCAAGTTAAATGTTGGATACAATGCCAGACTATTGAATGTGCATCAGTCACATTTTTATTCATACAACCACATGTTATGAGGTTGAAAAGTATTATGGCGGGCTTTATTTAGGATATCTCCTTCTGTGAAGAGGTGGTGTCACTAAAGGTGGTGGAAAAGGAGCGGGAGATTACATCAAAACTCCCAATCCTTCAACGGAGATCAAGGCAGTGGAGGACATTCTACGCCCTCCTTCATCTCGCATAACCTAGGTATGGCTACGGTCCAAGGGGTGACAGTGGCCACCACAATGACCTCGAGGTGGTGCGTGCGGATTTTCCACGTGCCCGTCAAGGACGATGAGCCGAAGGCCTCAACACCGAACTGGAACCCCAAAGACATCTGCCGGCACACCGTATGATTCTTGGCGAAAATATTTTCTACATAATAGTGATTACTAGACAGGACAATCTCCATAAAATCTGCTAAGACCATAATAGTGAGTTTTACTCAGGTTCGTTCAGTTAATATTGTGGTACTTGATTTCCTCACTGAGAATGCCTTTATAGAAACTGTCAAAGTTTTCAAACTGAGAGTGCAATCATATTACATAGATTGCCACACTGGGTCTCCATAGTTCCAATCCTGCCATCGGTTTGTGCTTTCATACACGCGCATACACCAGTATAGTGCTTGTCTGGCTAGCTTGGTAGCTACCCTCCGAATCTACGAGAACAGGCGCTCGACGATAGCTGCCGGAACCCACCATTAGCTGCTTAGCGACAGTTTTTCTACTTGATGGTGGTCCATCAAGTAGAAAAACTGTCGCTGCCTCGTCGAGCGCCTGTTCTCGTAGATTCGGAGGGTAACAAATTCTACCCTATTATTACTAACTAACAGGAGACTTTAAGCGAAGAGTAGCTCGTTAGGAAAATAAAAGAGTCGGGTTCGACCCGGGACCATAGAAGGAAAATGTTGAGGCATAATAATTAGTGCAAATTTTATAAAAATTAAACGCTCTGCCGATATAAACACTGACTCACTGATGATTGCATTCTATGCAGATAAATCAAAGATACCGCGGTCTGCTATTAGTTTGACTGACAGACTGACACTTTCCTTAAACTTGGTTAATTGATTTCTATAGAATTCATGAGAACAACGAATAGAACGAGTGATTCACACGCAAAGTGGTAGTTCTATATGAATTATGATTTAATAATCTTCTTTTTGCCTTTGCATTTGGGTTTGCAGCGTAAAATTTGCTATATTATTATATCAAACCATACTCGTATTAAAAATTTCACTTATTATTGGTACTTTCTTTTTTATATTTTTATTGCCGGACTTCAGAATATTTAGATTATTATATGCAGTGGTATGCTATATATAATTCAACATCTGAAGCAAGACTTAGTGCAAGCAGCATTATATGAAAGTTGTTAATCTAGTTCAACGTGCTTATCATATACGAGAACAAGAAATCATGATCACAGAATAAAATAAAAGTCAAAATAATAGAACGCGGGAGCTTAGAAATTTTAAACACATTACACATATAATATGTGCAGGAATACCTACTCCAGTTACAAGACATCGTTAACATTCTATGCACTTGTCTACCTAATTACGCGACAACGTGAGTGGAGATATTGTACGCAATATTAATTACATGGGTCTCACGTGAATCTCGGCATAGAGTCGGCGCCTTAATTAGTACTGTTCTGTCTAAACAGTATGCATACGTTGCTCTACATTTTGTAATTTACACATTAAGTTGTTAGGGAAGCCTTTTTGCGGTGTGTGAGTGGAATTCTTTTACAAACGGTACTTTTCCTTAGCTACATTAGTATGGGTAAAATAATTCTAACATTGTAATTTTTGCATTAACGTCTGCTAAGCGAATAAGCTTACAAAATAAAACGAAAGGATTGATCCCTTCGCTCCTAGCGATTGTTTGGGTTGCCGGGTTTGAACGTCAATTTCCCATCTCATCACTTAGATGCAGTGACAACTAAGGGTAAAATATCGGAAAATGGGCAGGAACTGCTATCTTACACATTATTTTTTAGCCAATTGAAAAATGAAAATGAAAAAGTTTATTTTGATAAGGCATTGTACTGTTTCATTGGAATAGTTGAGCACCTGTTTCCCACACTAGGCTCAAGGCCCGTAATATGTATAAAAGGACTCTTCCGTCCGAGTCGTTACAACCAAATAAATGCGAGCTTTACACAATTATAGGATTGAGGCAAATCCCCCTTAAGTGGGGCGGCTGTTGTTCAGCAGTGAACAATCCAACTGATACAGTAAAGATTATTTTTTGGCTACATGTCAACATTCAGTAACTTTATGCACTAGTTTGCAAAAAAGTCTTAACATACAAATTCTTAAAGTAGCCCTCTTCAGCAAGATTCTGACGGTAAACACCAATGCAGTGTCTGACATTCTTCTTACAAACAGTATTGTACACTCCAAGTATATCTAAACATAACTGTGTTTAGGCGTGGCGACACTGGTAGCAAGTAATTTTTTTTTATTATTGCTGATTTTCTAGTCTTTGGCCACTATCTCACCTGATGGTAAGTGATGATGTGGTCGAAGATGTTGTTTAGGCTAGCCTAAAATTACTGGCTCTCAAAGACAACTCCCGGAACACACCGTTAGGTGTTTGGCGACAGATTTTCTACTTGAGGGTGGTAGCTAGCCAGGCGGGCATTTGCAAAATGCCCTACCACCATGCAAATGCCCTACAACCATGGAAATGCCCTACCACCATGCAAATGCCCTACCACCATGAAATCTGTGCCAAAGGAGCATTGGAACTAATGTTTCGAAATTACAAGAGCAATAGGTTGTCGCGCAGTACCCTAACATTGCAAAGATTCAAGACAATCAGACAAACGACGTTTCGTCTTGTCAGTTTCTATCCTATGCACGTCGGCGTTAATTAACCAAGTTATTGTAGTTATATGCAACAAATAGTGCGTCCGTTTAATAGCAAAATCTACGTACAAGTATAAATTAATAAAAAAAAGTAACCCGACTGCAAATTACATATTATCGTTAAACGTATTATCATTCCATTGAACATAAAACTGCAAGTAAATTTTTTTTTATGTTATTGTGACGGGACAAGCTCGAGGCCCACCTGATGTTAAGCGGACTAACCTCTGCCTATAACAGATGCATTTAATCACAAGTCACGAATTGCACTGCGCCCGTCACCTTAAGACATATTTGTTAAGTATCATGTGCGTGGAATTTCACTGGCTCTCAAGGACTACAGCCAGAACACACCGTTAGGTGCTTGGCGACAGATTTTCTACTTGAGGGTGGTAGCTAGCCAGGCGGTCAATTGCAAAATTCCCTTCCACCATGCGGTGAAGCTCAAGCCGGCGGTGGGGATCGAACCAGGTTACTGCGGCGCGGCAGTCCATAGCTATTAACGCTTGGCCAACATTGCTTCTAACATATATCTTGCTTCTAATATACCTATATCTTCAACAGCGTGTTCGCTAGTAACGGGCCTTAAAATGCACCTATTTCCTATTTTAGTGTCATAATATAGTCTATTACGCACTCATGCATTTTTTTACTTTACCACACTAGTGTTTTAAATATAAAAAAAAACAACGTTTCCACACTTCTCACCAAAGAGATTGTAGTTGTTTCGTTCAGTTGTTTCGTTCTCGCAAGTGTGTTGAAAAACGTCGTATAAAACTCGTGCGCGTTGTTTATTACAATCTCTACTCCATTCAGGCCTTCGATCTTCGATTAAAAACCTAAAACCCGTCTCGATTGTAATAAACAACTTCGCGCACTTGTTGCAAAATGTACTAATATGTCTTCGTGTTTTAAAGCCCTTCATTTTGATACGCTACTCAATAGGTTTGGAAGAAAATTTAACTCCTAATATGGCGTCCAAAATCTGTCAGATTGGTTGTACCTATTTTGATGTACCTAGTGTCACTTGCACTGTCAATACAAATCTAACTATCTATCTTACATTGAAATCGGTTAGACCATTTAGAAGTTATTGTGGAATAAAGAAACTCACAAACATACATTCGTGAACCCTGAAACATAACTCTCCTTTTTTGGGAAGTCGTGTAAAAAAACAAAGATTCGATGGTTTCATCTGGGTCTTTGTCCTATTTCCAATTCAGCCAATCATCTCAATTGCCAACCCATTTCAGCTGCACCTAAAGTACCACTTACATCAACACTATAAGATATTGATGGCACTAACACTAACATAACACACAAGCATCTAACAGCTATTCAATTACAATAAGTGTAATATTACACAACAATATCAATTGATATTCACATAACGACTATGTAATAAACTGTATCAATGTTTTAAGTATACAAAGCAACCAGTAGACTATCTTCACATTTTTTATAGGATTATAACAGGACGCGCCTGAGTCCCTTCTGATAGTACGCTGTAATCTCTCATTATAACACTGTCTCTCAAGGATGCTGCCGGAATACATTGTTTCGTGCTTGGCGACAGATTTTCTATTTGCGGGTGGTAGCTAGCTAGGCGAGCATTCGCAGAATCCTCTTCCAATATGAGGTTTCATTTTTATGATATGTTATTGCGATGGAACAAGCGCGAGGCCCACCTGATGTTAAGCGGTATCCTCCTATAACAGATGCATTTCATCACAAGTGACGAACTGCACTGCGCCCATCACCTTGAGACATACCTGTTAAGTCTCATTTTTGCCTGTTATTTCACTGGCTCTCAAGGACTGCTGCCGGAACACACCGTTAGGTGCTTGGCGACAGATTTTCTACTTGAGGGTGGTCGCTAGCCAGGCGGGCATTCGCAAAATGCCCTTCCACCATGCGGTGAAGCTCAAGCTCTGGGCGGAGGTGAAGCTCAAGCCGGCGCTGGGGATCAAACCATGGATCTGCGGTGCCGCAATCCATAATTCCATAGCTATTATCGCACGGCTATCATCGCTTCAAAATCCTTATGAAGTATGACGAACTTTGCTATAAGTTTACCCACGAAGACAACGGTGGAAGATGAGGGGTTGGAAGACAGTGTGATCAGGGATAGTTTTTTTTTTTTATATTCTTAATATTATTAAAGCGCCTGGGCGAAAGCTCTTTGGAAGTCAGAACTTCAAATTAACGTACCCAGCATGAAACCATTGTACTACCAAATACCTTTGGCATGCTTTGATCGGTTTCCGGCTAACTGATGTTCTTGTTGTTATGTAAAATACAACTTACGTATTAAAGAAAAGAACCACAAATAAAACTTTCTACGTGTGGAAATAATTTGAGAAGTACAAAGACTCCATACTGGATTATAATAACCTGCTAAATATACGTTCGACATTTCTGTTGATATGAAGTGGAAATATAACTCCTGCTGGGAAAGTATACCGCTCCTTTGGGTGTGATAGCATTTCAATAAAGCCATGAACGTTAAGACAGTTTAGTTTTCTTATTGGTATAAAGCCGTTTTTGTTCAGTTCTCAAATTAAGTGTCTATTTTATAGTATTAACTAGCCGTTGCTTAAGAAGGTCTATTCATTCATTTTAATATTGTTAGGTTTGCAATAACGCCTGCTATGCGGATTTCATTACAAAATCACAAATATAACATACATAATAGGAAAAATTTATGTCATGTGCGGGATTTGTGATTTTGTAGTCTATTCATTGAGTTCTCTCGGGAATTCTTAGAAGTCATTTATAAATAATATTTTATGGTTATGTTGTATCCAGAAGCTTTATGTATCATATCGTCAAATTAAGTAAGTTTTTGTCGGAGATGTGGCAAAATTTGATTATAGTAGTTTATACTATGTAGCTGTTACCCATATTTAGCCTAGGCGAGTCTTGTGACATAACTACTGCATTGTTTTATATATATCACTAGCTTTCCGGCCGTGGCTCAGCCCGCGGGTATATTGGTTATCGCGCAAAACCATGAACCTCTTTTTGCGCAGTTGGATAAAAACTATCTGATGTCCTTGCCCGTGTCTCAAACTATTACCATACTAAATTTCATCCTAATCGGTCCAGTAGTTTCAGAGCCTATTCAATGCAAAGAAACAATCAAATCTTTCCCCTTTATTATATTAGTTTAGACACTAACTTAACTATAGGTACCTTTGGAAAAAACGTGAATACTTTAAAGAAATCCACGTGACAGAAAATTGTTTTGTGTTTTAATTACATTTTATTTTCTTGCTCCCGTTAATGAGTAGTTTTCAAATGCAAACATGAGTTCATCCGTCTGTTGATTTGCTTTTCTAAACTCTTGAAGCGCTCGTAGCGTAACTAGCCTGTTTAACTGTGTTACGTCCGCTTTTTTTTCTGATTGGTAAGCGTTTGACAACTATTTCACCTAATGGGAAGTGATGATGTGGTCGATGGTGTGTACAGGCTGAACTTAGAATTACTGGCTCTCAAGGACAGCTGCCAGAACACACCATTAGGTGCTTGGCGACAGATTTTCTACTTGAGGGTGGTAGCTAGCCAGACGGGCGTTCATAAAATGCCCTTCTACCATGCGGTGAAGCTTAAGCCCGCGGCGGGATTTGAACCATGGACCTGCTGCGTGACAGGTGGCCAATGCCACTGAGTCATCACTGCTTTAAGACTACCGCTATGGTCATGATTTGGATGGGTAACCGCTACTGGTCCTGTTCATATTAACATGGCAGTCAATAACACGGTCGTAGGGCATTTTGCGAACGCCAAACTGAAATTGAAAATCTTTCACCTATATAGCACCTAGATGTGGGTTCTGGCTGTTCTCCAGGAATTCTAGGTTAGCCTGAACATCATTTCATCATACCACATCATCACTTACCATCAAGCGAGATAATGTTAAAAGATAACCTATCAGCTACAAATAAATACTTAAATAAAATCCAAACACTCAAATGTGTGAAATAACTTGTTGAAGTCGGTATTATGATGGTACAAAAGTACCTATTATCACAATATTGTTCGCATGGTACCGACTTCGACAAGTTATTTCACACATTTGAGTGTTGAAGTCAGTTCCATTTTTTGCTAAAAAGCATCAGCTATCAAATAAAAAAAGACTCATCAAAATCGGTTTACCCAGTCAAGGTAACAAACATAAAATATAAATCAATTGAGTACCTCCTCCTTTTTTTGAAGTCGGTAAAAACTTAAGAGAATGTGGTATATTGTCGTAGAGTTAAACAGATATCACTTGCACCAGTTTTAGAAATATTAAAAGTTAAAATAGCTCTTCAATAATATTGATAACTCTTCATTCTTAACGCATCAAATCAAAAATGTATCCTCGTCATAACCAAATGTTTATTCATATAAGCTTTAAGAAAGCAAACATCATTTCATTCACAACTCCCTTGACTTGAAAAAGCTACGTCCTTATTATAATTACAAACAACCCTCTGTTTATTTTATCTTGTCTCTATAACTTATATTTGAAACAAAACAAACACCATTTATTCTAGCAATAAAAACGTCTACCGTCACACTGGGTATAAACTAAAAATATGATATTTTCGAACACATCTCGGGCGATTGATTTTATTTTTGTGCTAACACATTTATTGTTCCTTGTGTCCGACTTACAGCATGTGCTTGTAAATCTATGTGTTGTAATATGTAAAAAATTATACTATGAAGCGCTCGTAGCGTGGTTCTCTTAGCCGTTTTTAACGGATCAGCTAATTTAAGCAACGTCACGACTTGACACCCAGTCAAGCTAGACATCAAGACCGCTAGTGACATTACTACTGAACGTTTCTGTGCTTCGGAGAACACATTTAGCAGTCGTTATAGTATGGTCGAAGCTACGGTGGAAGCCATCTGCTCAGTTTTGCGGAGGTGGGTGAGGCGGCCGTTTGCTTCGTTGACTTTCCGACTGGTGCAGGTGATTTCCGGACATGGATGTTTCCGAAAGTACCTGCACCGGATCGCGAGGCGAGAGGTGACCCCAGCCTGCCACGAGTGTGGGGCGCCGGAGGATACGGTGGGAAGGGAAGTGCAAAGAAATATCTCTCCATCAAAAAAAAAACGGTTGTAGGGCCTGTCGCTAAGCACCTAACGGTGTCTTCCTGGAGCTGTGTTTGAGAGGCAGTAAATCTAGGTTAGCCTGAACAACATCTTCGATCACATCACGGCTTACTATCAGCTGAGATAGTGGTCAAAGGCTAGCCTATGTATAGTATGTATAAAAGAGGCTGTATTGTAAAGTTACTTTTTTTTTACGTTACACCAGTAAAATATTATTTTCTATTATTATATTCTATTATTTCATGCGAATACCATTTGCATCAGGACGTATAAAAGTGAGTTCCTGTTGTGTAATTTTTGTATTAAAGGAAGCCAACCGAGTCAATTAATAAAGAAATTTTAATTTGATTACTTGGTCCACTAATAAAAATGATTAGCTCTCTACCCTGCCACTTCTTTATGTACATTGGTTTTTTGGGTTCACTTTTAAGCTGGTTGTCTATCTGAGGCAACCTTCCTTGTGAATGTTCTCGTTAGCGATTTCAAGTTCTGTGCGTTTAATATATAGAAACACCTTACTAACGTCGGTATTGGCATGCTGTCTTCTTGGTTTATTTTTGGCTCTTCACACTTCCTAAGAAAACATAGAACATTCCTAACCTAATGATGGATAAATTAGATGTTTTTCGTGATTGTTGGTTTTTAAACTTAGTTTCTGATTTCTGATAAATATATAACACCCATCATCAAAAAAAATCAGCTGCCTTTTAAAAGTTAACTGAAATGAATACATAACTTCCTCTAAATTTCCTGGATGTTGCAACTACCTAGGGTTTACTGGCCATTTTTTAAGAGCCAAAATTACCTATTTGATACATTAAAATAATTTCATAATGAGGTAGTAAATGCCTTCCAATGAGATAATATATCTGTTAACTGACAAAATATTACGAAACATAAAGAAATATAATACGTAATATTTGGTAGAATATTTAAGTTAATATATGTGTATCAATAATTAATTGACTGGAGTTGCTACATTTATTATTTTAATTGAAATAGACTGTTGTTGAAGTCAAGAATTAGTAGCAAACATATATTAAGCTAACTGATTCGCCAGTAACATCATTGCAAAATGTGTTGTGGTCCAGTGTAATTAGCCCCCCCTATTACACTGGACAATACAATGTTCTACACATTTGCTCTTAAAGGCTTTTCTACGTAGGCGTCACCTGTAGTGAAATGTGTTTTTTCCTTACACGTGCTATTTCTTGCCAGTTTAGTTTTAATAAGCAGATGGACACCAAAGTTCATTTTCCATAGAAAATCAAACCAAACTTTTTTGGTAACTTATCGCATACTCTTGGATAAGTTACAAATGGCAATGTTCTTATTTTTTTCTTTTTATATAAAATTTTAAAATTCTAAATTGCGCGCCTTATGTAATTCAAAGAGTTAGAGGGCTCATTCATGACCTTCAAGTAAAGTGTCAATTATTTACTTCCTAGTTAAATTTACTCACCTAATAAAAGTTACGATTATGAGTTTTCAGTTTCATAATTGAAAACAGACTTCTGATTAACAACTCGATGGTTTAACTTATTAAAAACTGTAAACTTTTATTGAAATTTGTGTAATTGATAGACAGATTAACCAAGAAGTAAGTAAGTGGTCACTTAGTGGTCAGGAAGTAAAATCTTCAAAATCTTAGTGGTCAGGAAGTATAATCACTAAGTATTCAGGAAGTAAAATCTTAAATATCTTAGTGGTCAGGAAGTATAATCACTAAGGGCATCTTTCACCAGAACCAACCCTACTCAGCCATTGTGAAATTCATATGCACGGTTACTTGTGACTTAAACCGGCAATTAGCCTACTCGAGACTTTGCTTGAAGGTCGTGAAAGAGGCCCTTAGTGAGATATTAAAGATTTTACTTACAAGTTGTTCTTGGGAATAGTCGCACGACAATCGTGCTAAATTAGTTATTCAAATTTCGACTTGATCTATTATACCCCTTGCTTACGGTTTGGGCAAAACGCCTTGTAAGTTATATCATAGCCTAGATTGGAATAATTAACTTAGCGCACTCAACTACAAAATAAACACGCTATTGGTGTGATGTAGTTAATTTTCAAAAAATAGAAAGTGAAACTTACGTACAATAAAACAAAATAAATAATGTATTATACCGTACGAATCGGATCTCAGAATAATATTACGTATCTATAGAAACAACCATATGCAACAACTACACTCCTTCTAACACTTGTTGCCGACATGTTTATTACAAGAACCGACTGAAAACGACTCGTAAAACGGTCCCAAGGTTAAGTCTGATTGTTCCTTACAAACCACCACAAAAGTGTGTTTCAACAGACTTTTAAGATTTCCAATTCTATTGCAAGGGAACAAGATTTATTTTATATTGTTCTACAATAGCGATTTAGGTGTAAAGTATTGTGTCTAAAAGCGGTTTGAGGCCAAAGTTCTATTTGTTTTTAATGTGATTCAAATAGGTCGAAGTACAAAAGGATTTGTGTACAGATTTTGTGATGACGTACTCTTTGCAAATGTTTCATAATATTGGAAACATTACTGTCATCCATATTTAGTAAGAAAATATATTAATTTATGATTGTAAAATTTTCATAGAATGCCTTTAAATTTTCCGCTATAATATCATATCTTTAACAAATAGGTCACGAGGTTTATAAGCTAAGTTTTCACAGATAACACAGTTCAGTCTCAAACAAGCGACAGTAAACATTACACAACCAACGCCCCACTTTCATTCACTAAGAATTACGTTTATATCTCTATCAAAGATAAATATTTAATAACGCATACTAAAACAAATTACATAAATTTGTTATAATAACAACATAAAGAAAAAAGTCACAAAGTAAAGGTTGCCAGATGCGATGCAGTTGACATCTGCATTTGAATCTCAAACTTAATGACCCCCAAGGCGCAATATACTAAACAGCGAACATATTCTAAATTTAAAGAAGCAAATCGTTCAGTCGATACGTTAACGGAAATAGAAGACATATGATCCCGCGGGAAGTCAGAGAAAAAAACTTAAAGAGAAACACATGACCTCATTTGTCGCAACCGAGGGAATTATTTATTACTTTTGATACTTACGTTTCATTAGATCGTTTTTTGTCTTTGTGAATATATTGCTAGTGAGTAGTTTTTCGTTTAGCGTTATATAAAGTTGAAGCTATTTGATTTTATTGTTTATTGACTGAATAAATTATTTAAAGTGGTCTTTTTGTAGCCACTAAAGCAGATTCACCCTACTGCCATAAAAAGGTGGTACGGGCAGAATGGGACCAAGGTTCTGAGTCACTTTTGTTAAGGAACCCCACTCGTAGGTGCTTCGGTTACTGCGGGCAGTTGCCATGGAGACCAGTCGTTGACGTGGAAAATACTCTCGAGTAGAGCTCGGCCTTCTTTTTTAAGCTAAAATACATCGTTATCAAGTAAACTGCGTTGTTTATTGTGTAATCTCAAACATTATAGTGCGTTTATTTTAATGTATTAAATAATAAGGTTATAAATAAAATATATAACCTAGGTCCTCCAAAACTTTTCTGGTACATTTTATTTTATAGATAAATTTTTATTTCAAGTTAAGTTATTTTGCATGTAGCATTTTACCCTAGCTACCTTTAAATAGAAAACCTGGTGCCAAGCACCTAGTTGTGTGTTCCGGCTGCTATCCTTGAGAGCCAGTGCCCATTCATGGTTAACTTATCAACAGATGAGATTGTGGTCATACGCTCGCCTACCGCTTTAGGAAATAAAATAGAGTGATTCCCACGTGCAAGGCATAGGAAATAAGTTACAATATCGTTTTCTTATACAATACTTTACTTGCTTCAAACTTGTATTTGGGGCATCCAGCAATAAAATTATTTGCACTATCATATTGTTGTTAAATATTGTAAATTAACCCAAAAGTGTATAGGGAGTTATGTAACGAGTACTTCGGCGTTGTATTTATTTTGAAGGTTAGGCTTGATTCCCACCGAAGTGGCATTTTCGACTTTGCTTTTATTGATACAACGCATAGTATTGCTTAAAAAACTTGGACAAGTCGCGTGGCCGCCCGCGCCGCATCACTGTTAATTCTTTCATAGTGCACTATACATTATAGTAATAGTGACAAAGTTGAAAGTTGTTTGACAGTAAAACTACCAGCCACTGCCACTTCAGTGTGATTTGACGCAAGAAAACTTTTCAAATTACATATATAAAAGACAGTTATATAGTTATATCCCAGTTATCAAATTCTTAAGATATGCATAAATATTTCGTTGCACTGAACTGAATATATATATTAGTAAACAGTTTTAAAAAAATTAATACTTTTGCCAGATGTTCTTACACATCCAAGAGCATAAAGTGACAACTAATGACTTTCTGGCGACGATGTAAACATTCATCGGGCAACACTGTCAAAATCATCACGAGGGTGTTTTGAAAAAAAGTGAGAGGAAATTTGTACACTTCGTGTAACAGATTAGAGTCATATATCAACTGAGAACGAAGAAGTTTGTTTTTGTATTTATATAATACATATCAAATTCTACGCTCGATGTTTGATAAGCTACACACTGGCCAAATGCGAGTTGGCCAGTGTTTGGTTAGTTTGGGTAAAAAGCATCGAAGCAGCTCGTGATCAGTAAATGTTTGTTATTTAAGATCGCAGTCATTTCAGATATCTTACTTACAGTTTTAGAGATCCCGTCATAAAACATTTCTTATTCTATAAGTCTGTATGACAACTTTCAGGGCCTCCCATTGTGTAATTATATTGTGACGGAACAGCGCGAGGCATGACGTGATGTCAAGTGGTAACCTGCCTGTAACAGATACATTTCATTCACAAAGATGAACTGCACTACGCCCGTCATCCTGAGACGCACAGTTGTTAAGATTCATGTGACTGTATTTTTTCTGGTCTCAACGGCTGTTCCCGAAACACACTGTTAGGTGCTTAGCGACAGGTTTTCTACTAGCTAGCCATCGGTGGGGTTCGAACTATGGGTGTGCGGCTATCATTATATTGATTGACATATTTGTTCAACTATGACTAATTATTATTGTTTATTATTATTGGTACTAACTATTATTATTATTGGTACTGATTATTATTATTATTTTGACATTAACTTTGAACTTTATTCTTATTTTAATTTTAAATTGTACACTTCATTTATAATTGTTATTAATAGTGATGTCCATATCATTAGCGTAATAATAATAATTAATTGACTAAATAAATAAATAATCACAGCTAGTTTGAATAAAAAAAAATTATCTCTATTCAAGGATATATGGAGGTCAATATGTATGCTAGAAGGAAGTTTTTTTCTTTTGGTTACAGCTTAGGCACCCAGCGCGAAATCTGAGGACACGAGTTGGATTTCCGCCCGGAACGAATATAGTGCTCTAATAATTTGTATAAAATGTGATTTTTGCTTAGCATGCGATAGTGCTCGAAATCATATTTAAAAATTATGTCTAAATGTCTGTAACCTTTAACATAACTTCTAATGCGTTTCCAAACTCGTAATTAAAGCCGTTTCTTACGTGTTAAAAACAATAACGACTTCATAAACGGTTACTTATATAATAGAAGAAAACTCACGTAACATTCCTATTATTAAACATTGTTACCACACAATTCAACATAGAAACCAAATGGTAGTGAACAAAAGAAATCGAGTAACCTGATACGAGTCAGTTAAATGTTTACAAACGCTTTATGTTTGGCGAAATCAAACACAAATTGAGTGGCGGGCGTTTCACAAAAATACACGGCGGGGGACGCAATACAATGTAAAATAACAGTAAAATATCTTAGGCATCTCTATATTATCTATATAGATACGTTTCGACAGATTTACAAGAATGTATTATGTATAATATACTATATAAGAAAAACCTTCTTTTGAAAGATGATAAGACATAAAAGATTATTTTACACTTCGTTATATTTTTTATTGTATCTTTATAACTTTCTTAGTGGTGTCTCAATAAAGTGTTATCTATCTATATAGCACCAAAAGTAAAAATCACAGTTGATATTTTTTAATTTTTGGTTTGTTTTGCAAACATGCGATTGTAAATTCTCACCTTGGAAAGAATTTGATAGGGGCCTATAAAACCAGAAATATAAATGAATTTGCCAAACTTACAAAAACTTTGCTAAAAATTGTTTATTATTTAAGGAAATGTATTTTTTGGAATGCCCGAAATGTTTATTCTTTTAGCGCTTGTATGAGCATATATACAGCGGAGCAAGTCTACTAATTTTTAATTACCGACTTCAAAAAAACGAAGAGGTACTCAATTCGTTTGTAATTTTTTAATGTTTTATACCTTAGTACATTTGACTGGGTGTACCGTTTTTTTTTTTATTTAAGATCTTACGCTTGTCGGGTCACATTTAAATTTCATCAAAATGGTTGCAGCCGCTTTTGAGTTACACTGCAATAAAAGAAAAAAAGTATTTGCCACTCTTGATGATATAGTCATTGACAGTGAATAACAATAATTGATCCCATACTCGTAAGTAGCAAGGGTCACTTTTTAGTGAGAAATCTTTAGGGAGATAAAAAAATACCAAAAAATCGAACCGACTTCAAGACTTAAATGTGTCAAATGACTTGTCGAAGTCGGCACAATATTGTGATAATAGGTACTTTTGAACCATAATGGTACTGACTTCAACAAGTTATTTCACACACTTGAGAGTGGAAATCGGTTCCATTTTAGTGTCATTTTTTTTTACTAATTTCATATTTAATATTAGTTTGTGCAACTGTCATATAATAGAGGGTATTAAAACATGAGCGTTTTTTGAAACGAGCCGCAGGCGAGTTTCAAAATAAGATTACACGAGTATTTTAATACCTAATTATATGCAGTTGCATACACTACTTTATTTAGTGTCATGGCTATAGGTAGCTACATTAAATAAAAATTTTATCCAACAAAATATTACTCAAATTCGTATGTATAAAATAGCGCCAAAATGGAAGACGTCTGTTATTGGTCTATGGCTCGGAACCAGCGCAACCACAGATAATGTGTACTTAAATTAAATTGAAATCTCCTTGGTCGGGACACATTGTACTTTAATAATTAAAAAAAATGTTTTAAAGCATAGTTTTGTTAGGAGAATAATGCTTACATTTAACTTTTTAATTTTCTTAAAGAAGTATGTTAATAAAATATGGCATAAAAAGTCCGTATTTCATTTCATAATTAGAATATTATTGAATGAGATTTTTTTTTTTATTACATATAAATAGTCCTCTAAATTTTAGTACCTACGAGTTTGTATGGGCCAATTTATCACAATTATCTCAAGGGTTGGTAAATTTAGTATGCTCTATTTTAAGAGGCTTAACTTATTACGAAGCCTTGATTGTATAGGAGAGCTCATGGGTTTGTAAAAGTCGTGTGTATTAAAGAACAATAAATTAATATGCCATCTAACATCTGATATTTTACAGTTCAATATATTTAATTATCGAATTTAAGTTTTCTTATTATGTGAGGATAAGACCGTCAGGTCACTCGCGCCTGTCGCCTGATGGTAAGAATCACGCATGTACATTACAATTGCAGTGTCATCTTTCACGTCGTGCTCAATGCACTGTGCTTGTCACTCTGTACCGTTTCGTCTTGATTGCCCAGTAATTTCACTTGCTACAGTACCCTACAATAAACACAGGTAGTTTTTACACACTACTGCTTCGCAGCAGAATATCAGACATTCCGGTAGTACCTTTTTCTACCGCCAAGCAGTCATGTTCACATTACTGTGTTCCTGTTAAAAGGGTATGGCGATATACAGGCACATGAGACTTAAGAGTAGAGTGCACGGAGCGCTTTCCATACAAACTTAGTTTCGTCATATTTTAAATACTATGTGTTCAAACTCGGTAAAATGTTGTATGCATATTGCTGAGTCTAATATCTACGCTTCTGGTTTGCCAGTTTTTTGATTTATTACTTATTTTATACCTAAATGTCAAAATCACTATTTCCATACAAAACGATTTTTCGATTTTTTTAAATACTCAATTTTACGTAAACCTGGCAAACCATAAGTATAGATATTAGGCTCAAGAGCATACATGCGAAGTTTCACCGAGTTTAAACAATTTAGGGCCTTATTCATAATCGCTGCATAACTTTACGATAAGTTTACCAAACGTCATTTGTACTGCGCAGAGAAAAACTCTTTTGCGCGGTACTAAATACGTTTGATAAACCTATCATATATATGAAATGATTATAAATAAGGGGGTTAATATTTAAAATATGACGAAACTACGTTTTTATGGTAGGCGCCACGAGCTCTCTTGCCTGAAGACTGAGAAGTCTCGTCTCAATTTTCATACAAAAAGAGAAAACGTTTCTACCTCCCTAAACAATCACCAATTTTGATGATTTTTGGATATGTTATAGATGTTTTAAAAATCCAGGTTTATAGGTTATTTTTATCATTATATTAAAGGAATTGGAATTAATGGATATATAAATACCGATATTTTCTCAAAACCTGTATCTCTAGTTTGTGAATTGTTTATAGGAAAAATAATGATATATAAAGAAAAAGGAAAACCTATAAATCTAGTTCATTTTGTCTGTTATAAAATAAGACCAACAATTTTGATTTGATTAATGTTTACTGTAGAAGAAAAGTTTTTTTCGCGAAAACAGAAAACGAAAATTATGCGCAAATTCTAAGTCAAAACTTGAAGAAGTTGCAACTGTCCTTATCGCACTATTCTGTTCGGGCGTTTAGCGGCGAGACAGCATCACTTTGTTAAAATACCTATTTTTCTGTAGGAGCTTCTCTTCCCGTTCCTCTTAACAACTTTATGTCTCAGGGCAATGGACGCAGCGAAGTACGCAGCTTGTGATGAACTACATCTGTTATAGGCAGAGGTTACCTTTTAACACCAGGTGGACCTCTAGCTTGTTCCATCACGATTGAACAATATAAATGTACCCGCCAAAACCAACTCTTGCTAAAGAGACCTGGTAAGTCTTATGTTCAAATTTGTTTAATTCAAAGAGAAAATAAACATTACGCTAGAAAATTCCTATATGAGACGAATAAAGAGAGTGAGTATATGGATAAACTATAGCATAAAAGATATAATGTGACTAAAAAGTGACATATATATGGTATTGTTACTAATGAATTACAAACAAGTATATATTAATTAAAAAGGTAAAAAAGCTGACAACAAATTATTTTTTCCGTTAAGCGTTTTATTGTTCCATTGAAATTAACACTGCAAGTTATATATATTTTTGGAAACGCTTTTTATAGTCCTTTATTTTGATACCCCATGCGATGGATATGAACGACAAGTTGTTTTTCTCACAATACGGCGTCCCAAATCCGCCTATTGGTCCTTTTTTTTAATATACCTAGTGTCACTTGCGCTATTAAGACAACTCTAATGATATCTCATACATTAAACTCAGTTAAGTCGTTTAGAAAATATGGTGGAGTTAAGAATCTCACATACATTATAGGTTAGCCTGAACAACATCTTCGACCACATCATCACTTACCATCAGGTGAAATAGTGGTCAAAGGCTAACCTATCAAACATAATAAAAAACATACATACTTAGATGAACCCCGAGAACATGACACTCCCTTTTTTGGGCAATCGTATAAAAATGCTAGGTAATTGGTTTACAAAACTGGCCCTTACTGTTTTCATATGCACCACCGTAAGATGGGTAAAAGGCAGTAGCGAAATTCAATGCAAACAATAGCACAAGGTTGAGGCAAGATTATTGAAGAATTTGTTTTAAGCCACTTGAGGCTCTTGTAAATATTTGGCAAGCTTTCCTAAGGTACAACGATTCACCTGCCTTGGTGATGTTAACATTTAATGTTATTTGTTCTGCCGAAAATGGAGAGGTTATTTTTTGCTATACTATAAACTCTTCTTACCCTTTAATATTGTTAGGTTTGCAATAACGCCTGCTATGCGGATTACATTACAAAATCACAAATATACGATAGGAAAAATTTTAAGTCATGTGCGGGATTTCGGGATTTTTCCTATCGTATATTTGTGATTTTGTAATCTTCTTACCCTTATCTCATTCAGATAAGGTAAGCACAATACCCCGTAGTGAGCTGCGAGGAATAACACCAGAAAGTAGGCAGCAGATACTTTAGAACTACAATCTTATACTACAATTCCCAAAACGCCTGCTGAGGGAGCGCTCGTAGCAAAGTTTACTTAGCTGTTCTCAACCGATCAGCAAAGTTAAGCAACGTCGCCCGCGGTCATGAGTTAGATGGGTGACCGCTAGTGACATTAATACTGAGCGTTTCCGTGGATCCGTACGGGCATTTTGCGAATGCCCGCCTGGCTAGCTACCACCCTCAAGTAAAAATCTGTCGCCAAGCACCTAGCGGTGTGTTCCGGCAGCTGTCCTTGAAAGCAAGTACTTCCAGGTTAGCCTGAACAACATCTTCGACCACGTTATCACATACCATCAGGTGAGATAGTGATCAAAGGCTAACCTATCAGGCTTGAAAAAACCCTTACTTAAGACAGCTTGTTAGTTCTTTATCCGGTGCCAATTGTCTTATAAGGTTTTTGCGGTAGCTGATTATCTGGTCATCCTGAGCGCAACGTAAAAACAACAGATCGTGATGAGCTCTATTGTGCAATCGCACGATTGACTAGGAAAAAAATCTGTAGCTTTTCTATATTTTCAATCCTACAAAAAATATCATGTTTGTATATCCACGAAGCGAAATTAAGAAATTGTATATGCTTCACAAATTTACTGATATAAAGTGCCTTGTGATAATTACAGAGCCAATTCTCAACTATATTGGGTTGTTACTAAAAATATACTTTTGAGCCAAAAAAGTTTTTTACTACCTAAAAATAGAACCGACTTCAAATCTCAAAATCGTGAAATAACTTGTTGAAGTTGGTACCATGATAGTTCAAAAGTACCTATTATAACAATATTGTGCGCATGGTACCGACTTCGACAAGTTATTTCACGCTTTTAAGAGTTGAAGTTGGTTTAATTTTTAGGAAAAACATTTTTCTCTCCCTTTTTAGTGTCCCTTGCTACTTACGGGATCAAATGTTTTTCACTGGCAATGACTATATAATCAAAATAGAAAAAACATATATCGGAGTGTAACTCAAAAACGGCTCGATCAATTTTGGTGAACTTTGATGGGACTACACGGCAAGCATCAGCTTTCAAATAAAAAAACATCAATATCGATTCACCCAGCAAAAAGTTCTGAGGTAACGAACATAAAAAAAAATACAGCCAAATATAAAATAATAAAGAATAAGAAAATTATATTGTAATGTGATTCGCCAAGCAGGCGCTAGTGCAAACATAACAATATTTAAAAAAATACAGACGAATTGACAACTTCCTCCTTTTTTGAATTCGGTTAAAAACTATAAGCTCTAATCCGATCCAGAAATTGAACTACAGACCAGAGAGATATTTATGTGATTTTAGTCTGACGACAGCACTGGACAAGACCAACAAGGCAGTAAAGAACATAATATTCGAACAATATGTACCGTCACACTTCACGCTCTGAAAATATAACAAAGACTTAACCCTTTTTGGATAAAATCTAGAGAAAATTTACTCTTCCTAATGGTGTGGTTATGACAACACTGTGTGCAAACAATGAATATATTCACTCAAATCTACATACGAAATTCTTGCTTGTTTTCGGTAGAAATAAGAAAGCGTATTATATTCGTATACATTCATCACATTATACGCATTAAATTCATACGATCTACGTATTACTTATTAAAATATTTCCAAAAAAATGGTAAGGATCTCAAGTCGACACTGTTGTGTCCAAGGATTTTTCTGGATCATCCAATCTTAATTTTCTCTTTCTGGGTTAGATATACTTCCAGGTTAAGACCTAATTTCTTTTTATACGATTAACTAAAAAGAAGTGTTATACTTTCAGGATCCATGTATGTATTTATGTAATAATATGTTTGTGAGTTTCTTTATTCCACCATAACTTGTACACGGCATGACAGATTTTTATGTATGAGATAGCCTCAGATTCGTCTTAATAGCGCAAGTTACACTAAATACATAAAATAAATAAAAACAAGCAGACGGATTTCAGATGCAAGAAGAAAAAAAACCTCCAATCAAATCGAATGGGGTATTAAAATGAAAAGCTTTAAAAAGCGATTCAATAAATATATATAACTTGCAGTTTTAATTTCAATGGCGCGATAAAACGCTTAACGAAAATAAATAACTTGCAGTCGGGCTTTTTCCGATTTTACTTTTGTGAACTTACACTCAATTAACTGAGAACGTATTTGCCAATTATACTTATACTCCCATTTTCACTAACCGAAGGTATGTTTAATATATGTATATTTAATACGCGGATAAATTTATTATACTATAACCATTATAATATGATCGCCTTTGTTATAGATATTCCGTGATGTTGCAATATTTTAAACATGTTACGGTATTGAATTTTACAAAATGATGTCAGACAGACATCTGTTGTAAAAAAAAAATTCTAATCCAAGATAAAAATATATACTAACCTTTGAATTTGGCGGTATAGCTCCCTAAACTAACAAGTGCAAATTAATTTTAAAAGTAATAAACCTAATCTTATTTTTTTTTCGTAAAGCGTTTTATCGTTCCATGGATATTAAAACTACACGTTATATATATTTATTGAATCGTTATTTGAAGCCCTTTATTTTGATACACCATTTGATGGGTTTGAAAGAAAAAAAACACAATATAGCGGCGTAAAATCATCCGCCAGTTTATTTTTATTTTTTTCTATGTATATACTATCATTTGCGCTGTCTAGACAAAGCGAACGATATCTTATACATTAAAATCGTTTTAGCCGTTTAGAAGTTAGGTGGAAACAGAAGTGCCATTTAGTTTGGTTCGAAAAGTTTAGTTTGACAGTGTTTCTATAAAATTTTCTTGTGTGTCATTTAGTACTATAAAATTTTCTTACACACTGTACTGTTTTATTTAAAATGGTTTATTAGGAACCTTGTTATAACATTGCACAGTTTTGGAACATTTTGAATACATACACAAATATATATAAGCAGTTTTGTGATAAGGTATGTCATACCCCGCCACATACTTGATGTAAGTTTTGTTTACCACATTCTCGCCGGGTTGAATAACTGGAAAATGTGTTTGCCTACCAGGATGTTGTAGAGGTAGTTGCAAATTTTGACGATTATAAACAGTATTTTAGGAGAGTCAAGATGATCTGGAATTTTTTTTACAATTGATAGGCTAGCATTTAACCACCCCACTTGATGGTAGGTGATGATGTATTCGAAGATTTGTTCAAGCTAACCTACAATTAGTAGAAGTCTTGTTCAAGCTAACCTACAATTACTGATTTACTGGCTCTCAAGGACAGCTGCCGGAACACACACCGTTTTGTGCTTAGCGATACGTTTTCTACTGGGGTGGTAGCTAGGCAGGCGGGCTTGTGCTAATGCCCTGAACTGTACCAGCCGGATTGTCCACTGTTGAACACAGCCTCCTACCATGGGGGGTTTGGCATAATCCCCATGCTTGGCAGGCATCTTGGGGATCGCAGTGTGAGATATCAGTTCCACAGAAAGCGCTGCTGGTGTATTACCCTTAGTCGCTTTATACGACACTCACGGGTAGAATGTGGGGGTCCAATCTAGCTCGGCACCCCACGGGCTATATGCCCTACCACCATGCAAAAAGTTTTAACAATTCTAGCTGTCATGAAAATTTCATCTATGACTTCAGTCTGCTACAAACCTTCAAGAATAAAACAAGAAAGTACAGTGGCAGAAAATAACCCAACTACAATAATTTAGAAAATCATAAGCAGCCATTGTTCAAGGCTAGCATGTGTTATCAATCAGTACAGTCGGCGGCGGGCGCTTCAGATCGCTTTATGAGAGTACAGACAGACAGACAGTCGTAAACTCGTGGTGATTGGAACCACATTCGAGCTCATCCAAGCGTTCAATAAAATGTGTAACAGTACCCAATGTTGGCATACTCGGCTATCTACCATATTTAGGAGACAATCTGTTACCAAGCGTCTAACAGTATCATTTGGCAAGTTTTTAGAGTCAGTATTCCTAAATATAGCTTAAATCATTCCTTGACTCGTGATAAATTACTTACCAACGAAATGAAAAGCATAGTTAAACATCAAACTGATTCTGTAGTATTCTTAGAAAAACAGTTTTATAGTCCTGCATACAATTAATTGTAGTTAAAAAAGAAGTAAATGTAAAGCAAGAATAATTAATAAAATAAAATACGTTTTTAGATACTCGTGCTCGGTAAATATATAACTTAAAATGCGTGGGCTATATTCGATGTTTAGCCCGCGGGAACTACCCAATCAATAATTAAAAGATAATTATAATATTCTTGAAGTTATTGCGAAAATATTTTTTTATAAATGATGAGTTGAGAGATGAGTATGTGACGATGATTTGGATTTGACGCCAGAATCAGTAAAACCATGCAAAATCAGTTATAGAAAACATTTTGTCGATTCGGTGTCTATGTTATAACATTAAAGGTATTATAGCTTTAATGTTTAAAAATAGACACCTATCTGAGAATATATGCCGATTTTATAAAGTGGCGGAGCAAAAAGAATTGTTTTTTTTATTAAATGTGTATCCATGTAATATTTTATGAAACAAGTGCAAGGTTTTTATTCCCTCGCATTTACGATGAAAAGTATAGTTCAAATCGGATGTAGAAACTTGCCACCCGTGCTTAAGAATATACTATTACGTTACACGAGACCTTACGTACTGCACAAAACAATCTACTTCAATGCGTTAGACGCGCTTGCTTTTAATTAGAGGAAACTTTATATGCGGGGAAAGGAAATAGTGTGGACCGTGACAAATAGGCAGTTATCGGATGTTTTGATGTTTTAGATTATAGCGTGAGACTCTATGAATGTTTCGGTGGGTTTTATACTGTTATGATCTTAACTACGATGTGTACGATGGAAAAACTATATTTTGATATCAAGCAAGTTTATGTTTGATATAGATATGTCGGATGTTTCAAGTTACTTGTCAGGCTTAAAACAGTCATACTGTGTCAGCTGGTGTCAGTAGTGACTGAGGCTAAAAATATACATCCCCAGGGAGTAGGAGATGGGTGCTTATTTTGTCCCTGACTGTAAATTTTAAAACTATTAGTAATAAACATTACTAAGGGCGTATTTCACTTGACGCCTACTTCGTTATTTTCGATAATTTTGACCACATTTTGCGTCTATGGTATAACATTTAATATGAACTATAGACACAAAATGTGGTCAAAATTATCGAAACTAACGAAATAGGTGTCAAGTGGAATACAGCCTTAATAAGAATATAATGTATACAGAACAAAAAGTAATCTAGGTGAACCATTTTGGTGCAATATTATAATGAGACAATCGAATCGGAAGTTGCAGCTTCTACGCTTGTCAGGCGTCTAAGATTGGAGTAGTGGATTATACCCATAGTTTTTAGATATGCAAGACGCTGCGGCAGTGCTAGCTGTTCCAACGCCCATTGTGACAGTAGAGATTACGTAACAATCATTAATACAATAAAAGCCGCGAGTCATTAGCATAGAACATATAATAATAATCATAGTGTGGAAACACTACGAAGTTTATACCAAAAATGCAATTTAGCAAGTAAAATTACTGGGTCAACGAGATTTAAAAACTGACTTTACGGAGTGAAGAGCGCAATGCAATGTCAATCACTCAAACAGCTGATCATAAGAGAGGAAAAAAACTGACGTTTTCGTTAAAACACTCTAGCTGTAAGTAGCGCATTATTAAAGATAAGTCTGTGAACTAAAACGTGGTTACGTTTTACGTCTTTGTTCTTATTCTGAGTTACAATGTTAACCTGACTGCATATTACATATTGATAGGTGATTAAGTTCCCGTGATTCCCCGTGGGGTGCCGGGTTAGAATTGCACCCCCCTATATCTTCCCGTGGGTGTCGTAAAAGGCGACTAAGGGAAGGTGGGCAGCAGCGCCTTCTAAAGAACTGTCATCTTACACTGCGATCCCCAAGCCGCTTGCCAAGTGTGGGGATTATGGCAAATACTCCCTTGATAGGGGAGGCTGTGTTCAGCAGTGGATGATCCGGCTGATACAGTACAGTGCAGGTGATTAAGATTATAATAATCTGTAACCAAAACATTGGTCTACGGCAAAACACTCTTCATTCCTGCTAAGTTAAAAGGCCCAAAAATATTAAGTAAGGCCTGTAGTAGGGTTCCCAATTAAACCTGCCAATCCGTTATACAGTCGATGCTTACTGCTATGCTATGTTATGCTCTGTGACTTTCAACCTATTATAACCAGGGATGCGATTGTTTGAGTTTAAAATCATTAAGAGGTTCGCACTGGTACATAGGTAAAGTTAAGAAATATTGAAATGGTTATGGGAAAAACCTTCAACGTTCTGCAGAACGAATATGCAAATATATTTACGAATTTTATTACCGGCGGTATACCTTTATTAACAAAATACTAGGAACTAAATATAATACTACAGCTACAATAATAAAAGCATTAAGACAACCTATAAGTCAATGCAGACTCACAGGCAGTCCAAATGCTCCAGCCCACTACCAGTTGGCAGCAAAGTATTACTAATATTTTTTTATTTTTTTATGCCTTATAGTTTAGCCTTTGACCACTATCTCACCTGATGGTAAGTGATGATGCGGTCGAAGATGTTATTCACGCTAACCTAAAAGTACTGGCTCTTAAGCACAGCTGCCGGAACACACCTTTAGGTGCTTGGCGACAGATTTTCTACTTGAGGGTGGTTGCTAGTCAGGCGGGCATTCGCAAAATGCCCTACCACCATGCTATACCGACTGCCATCCTAAGACAACAACCGGGACCGACGGCTTAACGTGCCCTCTATGTCGGCTAAACGAAACGCTCAGTAGTAATGTCACTGGCGGTCACCCATCCAACTCATGACAGCGCGCGTCGTTGCTTAACTTTGCTGATCGATTGAGAACAGCTAAGTAAACTTCGCTACGAGTGCTTCAAAAAAAGTACTACTAATATAATATATTAGTTATACTTTTTTATAATTACTCATTATTTATCCTATCCACTACCAATATAATTACGAATAATTGTTTCACGTGGTTGATTTAGGTGTTTTATTAGGCATGTATGATATTTATCATTAAGGGTTTAGTAGTATTATTTTTATTCAAGAACTTTTTGTTGGAAACAAATTTACATAGATTTTTTAGATTTAAACTGAACTTCAAATCACATTTTTTGCTCATTTTCATTAGTTACCTACTTATTTACATGTGTCTTCAACCGAAAATGCTATTTGTTTCTAATGCAAACAGTTCTTTCTTACTCAGAATGTGTTGCCGACCTACAGCGGTTCCAAAGATTACCCATCGAAAATTATTTTAATGCATAACCCGTGCCGTAGGGTTTTTATAAGTGAGTACAATTAAACAGTACCTTTTAATAAAAACCTAGTAATAATACTCTAATGAAAACCTAATAATTGGGTATCCAAATCAGTCCCAGATTATAACCGGTAGCTTAGATGGTAGCATCATTTTTATCTTGATTTATTATTAATAAGCCGGCAAGGATATAAGTCATAGCAATAAATTCAATAATCAGAAAATATCTTTCGATAACTTTAAATTATTAGTCTTGTAATTATTTTAAATTATTCGATTGGGCAAAGCGGAGAGCACGAGCCTTAGAGATAAAATTCATGTTTGTAACGTAAAAGTCAGTTTATTAATAATAACTGTTATATACCTTTCAATACACATTAATAAAAATCATTATTCAATGGGAAAAATATGATTACTAAGTGAAATACTGCACTACCTTTGTAATCATATCCAATGGATCAAACTGTAAACACTTTGCGAAATAAGAGTCCGTGTGAATTGAAACCGGTTCACACTATCGTTTGCTTTGCGTGAACTCAGGCTGGACCAAAATTTAATACTCCGAAGCGCCAGTGCGAATAATGACTGTGACAAATTTTCCGTTCGATCGAACATTTTCCTCTGAATGAACCTACACAATCGGTGGTATTGCCAGCAAAATTGCACGCTATTAAGTGACATTCTAAATATAGGGAACTGCTCGATGACGACATAGCCGCTTGCACTCAACCCTTTCCAGTTCCATCCGCTATCCAAAAACTTCAACTCACCAACTCTGCTTCTATTTATTTAACTATAAAGGCCACATTTCAGTAAAAGTTTACGTGAACTTAAGACATTTTAAACTAAAAATAGTTGGAACAACTGATGAAGTGTAACAGTTACACATCTGCCATTCGACGATTGATTCGTAATGATGATTGCTACGTGCGGTTTCGAAGACAGCCGTGGAAAGCATCGCCGTGTTATACCAATGTTTTGACGTTAATAACACGGCATCCGTAGCGGAGGGGACGACTTATTACTGACAGGATAATTCAGGCATCTGACATGCGTGGAGATACCCGGTGGTTATCTGCAGTATTGCGGAAAGGGAATAATCAAGTTTTAAGATTTATTCCACCCAGAAAGAAGCTATTTTTTATTCGTTCTCGTATATTATACCTAAGAGCTGTTAATACAAATACAAATGTTGATAAAAGCACATTTACAAGAGTTGTTGATTTAATTAGTAGGTACTCTAAAAAAACAATAAACAATAGTAAGAAAATCTTTTCGTAAAAAAGTAACAAATGAAAAGAAGTAGACCTTCTATTATGTGGACCGATGTGACGTTACGATTCACAGAAGCTAATAAATAGGGGAGGGATGGATACAATTCTCAAATAGCCTTTCATTGTGGCATTCTAAATCTAGGCATGTGTAAAAGTATTTTGAATAACGATAATGAATTTGAAAAGCAGATACGACTTACTTTTAATATCTCACTCCTGCCCCATGCTTGTAAGGTTGCAAAGATATATCTTTATCTATCAACCTCATCATGCTCCACATAATTGGTGAATGTTTTCCAGGAGTTACATTAGTGGTTAGACATCATAGCATGTCATCAGAATTTCATAAAAAGAGTACAATGGTTTCAGTTTTATGGCTGGCTACTTGTTCAGTATATAATCATCTGAATCCCCTGATTATATGACATTCGTATACTTATCCTCCGTCAAAAAGTACGTAACATATGTCGGGAAGTTTTCTTAAGAACAATGACGGGTAAAAGTTGACAGTCTGTATCTGCAGTTTGTCTTTTTTTGTTATTGTGACAGAAAAAGCACGGAGCCCACCTGATGTTAAGCGTTAACCTCTCTACCTATAACAGATGCACTTCGTCAAGTAACGACCCACTGCGCCCGTCACTCTGAGACAGTTGTTGAGTCTCTTGTTGCTGTAAATTTATTGGCTCTCAGGGACTGTTGCCGGAACACACTGTTAGGTGCTTGTCGACAGATTTTCTACTTGAGCGTGGTGGCTAGCCAGGCAGGCATTCGCAAAATTTCCTCCCACCATGCGATGAGGCTCAAGCCGGCGGTAGGGATCGAACCATGGACCTGCGGCACCGCAGTCCATAGCTATAACTGCTCGGCCATCATTGCTTCATCGGCTTCATTCATGTTTATATCAATCTATATCAAAACATCACTTAAAACAAATATTTACATAGGTGATAAATCTACCATCACCCATGTAAATTATATCTTCAATAATACGTCAATTTTGTTGCACTCTTCATTATCATACTAATACTAAATTCATTCGTATAGACAAAAATGGTATCATGATGACATAGTTCAACTGCAGTAAACTTGCCAGATATGTGAATAACATAATTCGTCATCCACGATTAGTGGTTTGAAAATATTAAACCCACGAGTAATCTTTCCTTGAATACGTATTTGTTATCTTGGCATCTCGTTACGATTAGTTTGTTTTCTGCCAGGTGTTCAACTAAACTGTCTGCCAAAAGATTTTGCGAGTGCACACAAAGTAAGCATTACATTTAAAAACGCAGCAATACATTTTATAAGATCATAAAATAAACATATAGTAACTTCATACATTTTTAGCCTTTACTGCCTTATTATTTTAAAACGTTACTTGCTTTGATTTACACAAAAGTAAATCAATCTTGCGAATACAAAACGTTTATTTCCATCTTACAATGTAACTAGCAACCGTCAAAGCCTTCTTAATCTCCCTTAATTTGGACATCTCTAAATCAGTTTCACCGTTCCAAACAAAATAATACTAGCAGTATTCGGCAGTAAATAAAAAGATTACGTAAGGAGGTTGGACGGTTCTACTTTCTCCCATGTACCTTTTTTATCCTTACAGACAATAGCAGACTTAAGTTCGACATCGTCTTCATTGCAGTAAGAAGGCCGGTATTTATTCCCAAAACGACGTAAAGTAGATAAGCTTCTACGAGAAAAAATCCCTTTTAGATTTATCAGTAATCCCTTCTGTTTCTGCTTTTATTGTTTCTCCTGTACAATAATGAATTAGACTGCGTATTATTTACTTAGGGTCATTCTGTTTACATAAGAACGCTGCATATTCCATCAGTGGGGTGAGTAAGGTTAGGTAAATCAATGCTATGGGCGTTTTGCAAAGGGGATTTCTAGATTTATCGTCCTTTGTTTTGCTACCATTATTTTGATTTCAACCCGCGTAGAATCCACTAGCTTCCTTTGTTTGAAAATTTCATCTCTTCTATTTCGTTATTCTGCTTTGATGTTAAGAAAAACTTTTTTATTATTTGGGGAAAGGAAAAAGCTGTGTTAGCATTCCACACGGTGTTTGCGACCATTTTGATCACTAATAAGACGTTCCCGGAAGCTATAATACTTTGTTACTTTGTGAAATTAGGTTGTTATTTTGTGAATAAAAATGTTTGAGAAGTTTATAATTAAGACATTTCAATATATCAACGGTATTATGAAAAATGCTTTATTGTCCACCCACGTACTTAACTTTATTAAAAAAAAATACTGAATTATGATTATTTATGGGTTATGGGTAGTAGAATCTATGTGCTCTCATATTTACCGCATGGACATTAAAATGTCCATTGGATTCTGGAACCATTAGCAAATGAAGTTGTGACAGTACATGAACTACAGTCTAGCAGTTCAGTGTGCCATATTATAATTTGGTCAAGCTGTTAAAACAATCCGTTTAAATTTTCGTATCTGTCGACGTACCTAAACCTTCGTCCCCTTGTTATTACATCTGTTGAGAAATAGTATACATTTAGAATAAAACAAATGCTTAACTGTATGTATTACAGGTAGATTTCACTGACAATATACAGCCTCTCAGAACGTGCCACTCGTACCCTATTGCCTTACTACGAGAAACCAAAAGAATAAAATAATGCTATTGGGACTGTGTTACTGTTTACTGAAAAACTGTCACGCCCATAGATTTGTATTTCAATATAGTAATTTAACTTCATATCTAGATGTGATATCTGTCAAAAAAAATATTATTTTATAACCATAAAAAAATAACATTAACCATTTTGTATTTATTAGATAGAATGTTATTGTACTACTTACGGCATTTGTTATAAACCAAAGAGTTAAACACCGCTGCAACAGAACTAAACTCAATACTTAAATACTTCGTAGTTGATCTACTTAATACTAGATGACAGCACTAGAACCAGGTTGTAAAATAAACGCGAGCCCACACTACGCTCAACTTTTTGCTAGTATATACTAAATACAAAGTAATTTGTTGTTATAGTCATTAGACGTAAATAAAGCAATTGGTTTAAATTGAAAATGGGCTAACAAAGTTCGAAGCTAAGGTACTGCTTTGCATATTATTCTGTGCCATTAGGCCTGCAATTCTACGAATTTACACAGCTGACACGTCTAACGAGGTGAATACGTTTGGATCCAGAATAACTTATAGTTACTACGTGTTTCGCCCCAGATTAAATTATAGTTATTTCGTTTTGGGCTCATGTTATGGAATGCAATGTTGCGCCATTTGGGTCAAACAGACCGAATTAAGGGAACTCATTAGAGGTGAAGCGGCTGAAGTTAATGAGACATACAGGTAGATAAACATTGTTTATGAAGAAATTAACACAAGTGACATGTGGCATATAGCAACACTGAATCGTGTGAAAAAATACTTAATTATAATGATATTTTTAGGTGTATCTGTTTTCTTATGGTACAGACCTGTTTGAACCCGTTACCAGTTCAGTTATGAAGCAATGATGGCTGAGCGGCAATAGCTATGGACTGCCGCAGGTTCATGGTGCGATCCCCGTCGCCGGCTTGAGCTTTGCCGCATGGTGAAAGGGCATTTTGAGAATATTAGCCTGGCTTACTGCTATCACCCTCAAGTAGAAAACCTGTCGCCGAGCACCTAACAGTGTGTTCCGGCAGCAGTCCTTGAGAGCCAGTAATTCTAGTCTAGCCTGAACAACATCTTCGACCACATTATCACTTACCATCAGGTGAGATATTGGACCAATGGTAAGATATGAGGCATAAATTTTTTTTTTTAAAATAGTCGTCGGGGAGGAAATACAAAGTAGAAGTTGCAACTTCCTTAAAAACTTGGAGGGGTGCACTTTCGTGTGTGGAAAGATCTGTATCTATTATATCTATCTATATAAGTATTTTATAAAAAATTTAGTCAACAAGATTTTAATATTACAAGGAGAAAACATAATAGTCATGTGCGGGATTCGAACCCACGCCATCCACACCTATACCCGGGGTATGATGTGACCGCTAAGCCAACATGACATATGACTCAGAACTCTAATTTGTCCTCTCGTTCTTAACCATCGTATGGGGATGGACTCGAATCCCGCACATGACTACAATTTTTTCACTCGATGTAATTTTATTATTTTATCCGCGGACATAATTCATTGCAAAAATAAAAATAATAAAAGTTTTAAATAGTTTGCTTCCTACTGCTAATAAATCAGTTATTTTGAAAACGAACTAGGTTAGTAAGAATTATCAGTCAAAAATCTTAATCTTGACATGAAACAAAACGGAACAAAAATATTTTAATAGCGATATCACATAAACTTTTTGTTATATTTGAAACAACCCAACTGGTAATAAAATTTGGCGAATATCCGTATATTTGTCTTTTTTTTTATGCCTGATAGGTTAGCCTTTGACCACTATCTCACCTGATGGTAAGTGATGATGTGGTCGAAGATGTTGTTCAGGCTAACCTAGAAGTTCTGGCTCTCAAGGACAGCTGCCGGAACACACCGTTAGGTGCTTGGCGACAGATTTTCTACTTGAGGGTGGTAGCTAGCCAGGCGGGCATTCACAAAATGCCCTACCACCATGCTATAACGACTGCCATCCTAAGACAACAACCGGGACCGACGGCCTAACGTGCCCTACGAAGCACGGAAACGCTCAGTAGTAATGTCACTAGCGGTCACCCATCCAACTAGTGAACGCGCGCGACGTTGCTTAACTTTGCTGATCGATTGAGAACAGCTAAGTAAACTTAGCTACGAGCGCTTCAAAGCGTCTGTCTGTATTATGTCGTGTCGTAATAATTAGACGTAAAAGTGAGAGTAATTTCTCTTTGTGTCCGAACAATTTGGTCGTGTTTAATTTCAGAGGCGCGTCTGCGTCAATTATTGTGAAGCACTCGGATGAATTTATGTAAGATCTTTTAAGCGAGAAGTTACTTAAAACAATTGTGTTAATAGCATTGACATTCCCATTGTTTGGTTAAGTCAAACACAAAACCAAAAATTACGTAAATTTCTTATTGTAATTTACGTTTCAGTTGACACTGAGTATTATATTATTTAAATAAAGGATACGTAATATATAATGACAATTATTAAAAAAAAATAATACAAGATTATATCTCTGAGTTTTTTGGAACATTAAAAATCCCCATAAATGTCAATTTGTAACATTATTATAAGGCTTTTTGAAGCCAAGACGGCCGAGCGGTAATAGCTATGGACTGCCGTGCCGCAGGTCCCTGGTTTGACACCCACTGCCGGCTTGAGCTTCACCGCATGTTGGAAGGGCATTTTGAGATTGAACGCCTAGCAAGTGGTAGCCTCAAGTAGATAATCTGTCGCCAAGCACTAAGCGGTGTGTTCCGTCCGGCTGGAGTCCTTGAGAGCCAGTGAAATTACAGGCACATGAGAATTAACAACTATGTCTCAAAGTGACGGGCGCAGTGCAATACGTGACTTGTAACGAAAAGCATTTGTTACAGGCAGAGGTTAGTCCGCTTAACATGAGGTGTGTCTCGAGTATGTTTCGTCACAATAACTTAAAAAAACTTGTGAAAAAATGTTCTTTGTATAATATCCATTCTTTCATTCCAAAGTAAAAAGGAAATTAATAGATATAATCTCGAAAAAGATATAATTATTTAAATAAAAACAGAGAATTAAAAGAGACCTTTTTATTCTCTGTTGTAGGTTTTTTTTAATTTATAAGTCTATTCTCATATTACAAAATACATCAGTTAAATTTTAAAACCATTGAAGTGCTCACTACGACAATGGCGCAAAAAAATGGAATTCAAGAACAAATTAATTTAGCTGCAAGAAATATCTTTTCATTTTGTCCCTATCATATCACATACCAATATTTACGTTTACCATTTTCGTTGAGACGTTTAACAGCACGAGCCAAAGGCAAGGACTGGTATTGAGGTGGACGTAAATATGAGTTATAAGCATGAGTTGTACACTCGTATTTTCACTTCGATTGCGAGGAAATCAGTTAATTATATTGTTATTAATATCTTTAATTCCCCCTTGGGGTGCCGGGTTAGAATTGAACCTGCCCATATCAACTCGTGGATGTCCTAAGAGGCGACTAAGGGAAAAATACTGGAAGGTGGGCAGCAGCACCTTCTAAAGAACTGCCACCCTTGCCTGCGATCCCCAAGCCGCCTGCCAAGCGTGGGGATTATGGCAAATACCCCCTTAATAGGGGAGGCTGTGTTCAGCAGTGGACGAGTCGGCTGTTACAGTACAGTTCAGTCAATATCTTTATTTAAAACTGTCAATTTATATAAAATGCTTTAGTTAGTGTCATTATTTTAAAAAATCATATTCTGTGAGTTTTCTAATGATCCAGGAAAACTTTAAATATACCTATAAAAACGGAATCTCTATCAACAATTTAAAAAATAATTATCATGTTTATGCACCTGCGCTTAAAAAACAGACTTTTGTGAACTAGAGCATAAAAAGACGTTTTAGTCCGCTTACACTGTTTATTTTTTTAATATTTTTTTTATGCTAGATAGGTTAGCTTTTGACCACTATCTCACCTGATGGTAAGTGATGATGTGGTCGAAGATGTTGTTCAGGATAACCTAGAATTACTGGCTCTCAAGGACAGCTGCCGGAACACACCGATAGGTGCTTGGCGACAGATTTTCTACTTGAGGGTGGTAGGTAGCCAGGCGGACATTCGCAAAATGCCCTACCACCATGCTATAACGACTGCCATCATAAGACAACAACCGGGACCGACGGCTTAACGAGCCCCCCGAAGCACGGAAACGCTCAGTAGTAATGTCACTAGCGGTCACCCATCCAACTCATGACCGCGGGCGACGTTGCTTAACTTTGCTGATCAGTTGAGAACAGCTAAGTAAACTTCGCTACGAGCGCTTCAAAAGTTTGTACCCAACAAGATGTTTACGAACATGATATGTGAAAAAGTATTTTTTGTGCATCCAAATAATACCCAAAAAATATGTCTTACTACGATTTAAACACTTAAAAATTTATCACTACACGTAAACACTCTATTGGACATACATTTTTACACGACTGTCCAAAAAAAGGAGTGTTATGTTTTCAGGGTTCATGTATATATGTATGTTTGTGAGTTTCTTTATTCCACCATAAACTCTAAACGGCTTAACCGATTTTAATGTATGATATATCATTAGATTTGTCTTGATAACGCAGTTAACGCTAGGTACATAAAAAAATAAAAATAAACTGGTGGAATTAGATGTTTTATTAAAATGGAATTATGAGAATAAATAATTGTTTTCTCTCAAACCCATCGTCATCATCATATCAAATGGGATATCAAAATGAAGGGCTTTAAAAACAATTCCATAAATATAACTTGCAGTTTTAATTTCTATAGAACTATAAAACGCTTAACGTATATAAATAAATTGCAGGCGGCTTTATAATATTTTTATCAATTTGTACTTGTGGGTGTAAAGTACCACTGTGCGCTCCCCGACACATCCAGGGAGCGGTTTCCTGAGGCTTAGCCACAGGACTGCAGTTCTAACAAATTATTGTTTACAACTTTCTATAGCTCAATGCAAAAGATAGAAATTACATAAGCCAACTCACCAAGGTCAGCTCAGCTCCAGTCCATGATATGGCACAGCGCTGTGCAATACCTACATAATCACAGATACACATGTGAGCACTTCACTTTGGCAACATATGTTTTTTCACTGAGATGATGCAGGAATTATGAACTTAGGGTTTGAGAGTAGATTTTTCACACGCGATGCATTCACGTGCGCTTCGAGTGAAAGGTCCGGTTGAGACTGGCAGGCGAATCAGTGAGAGGCAATATGATTCATAACTACCCTCTATTGAGTAATCGTATGAAAAAATAATGTGAAACAAAGTACCTTCGAAATATGCCAATACAATACCCAGCTGTTTTAAATAATAATTGCTTCAATAACTACAATCTCATAGATTTTACTGGCACTTATTTTTGCTAAATGAGTAAGCATTGCAATCCAACGTGGCAGTTCTGCCAACTGGTAGCGGGCTGGAGCATTTGGACTGCTTGTGAGCCCGCAAAGGTTGTAGGTTGTCAAATTATTGCTTTTGTTGTAGTACCGGTATATAATGTGCGCGGTCTCGTGAGGGTCCCCGCCACCGATCTCGGTCCAGGGATCGCTATTTAGATAATGTTACGCAAATGGCTAGTTAGCGGTTGATTCATGTGTCTTGAAAATATATAAAAATAATAATAATGTACTCTCTCTGTAGTAATAATAATGTACTGTCCCTGTTCAAGGGGGGGGGGGGGAAGTTTACCATAATCCCAACGCTTCCCCAGAAGGCATCGATCGCAGTTCCTCAGAAGCCCACCTACCGGTATTTTAACTTTAACCGCCTCTTAAGGCACCCACAGGAAGGTCTGAGTGACATTCTAGCCCGGCACCCCACGGGGCATCTAGCTGTATATAGGTCATAGTATTTTGGTAAGTAATACATGCGCTTTCAGGCGGCTAATAATATAAGATAGAAGTATATAAAGATGTGTTAACATTCAGTATAATTTAAATCTCCCTGGGGTACCGGGCTATAATTTCAGCTCGCCATATCTTACTGTGGGAGTCATAAGAAGCGACATAGGGTAAAATACCAGAAGGTGGGCAGTAACGCCTTCTGAAGAACCGCCATCTGGCAGTGTGATCGCGAACCAAACCTAATGTGGAAAGAATTAGTTCAACGTTGGACGTTATGCCTGTTGATGTGATTATTTTTATTTAGCAACACTTGTACTCGTGCTGGAAAGTTGCCTAATAAATATTAAATAAAAGCGTCTTTTTTGCTAAAATTGTGCATAAAAACATTATGAAAATTTCCAACTCAGAGCAACTCAAGAACGATTTTAATTTGCATTCGGGTCATTCATCACTTAGAATTCAAACCGCATTCTTTCATGAAGGCTCGAAACAAAGGCTTTCAATTAGGAAAACATTTTCTATGGAAAATGTGTTTCCTGTGTTTTTTTTACTTTTGAAAATACTTTTTTAATTTTTTACTTTTAGGTATGCCATTTTTAATAGGTTTGACCACAAAATCGTTATTTTATATTAATTTTATTGTTCACGAATGTCATAGGTTTGCCTACTAAAAGTAGTTATTAATAAGTATTAGTACAACGGAAACTAGCACAATATCATTTGTTGTTAAGATTTTATTTCACATACATGTTTTTTTTAAGAATTCTCACATATATGTTTTTTTTAAGAATTCCCACATATAAGTTTAGCAATTTAAGTTCTAGAACAATATAAATTAATATTAAATTGTTTGGGTATTTAATAAAGAACATTAAACTTTGGATAGTGGCAGAATTAAGGAAATTTTATGAATACTCGCCTGACTAGCTACCACCCTCAAGTAGATAATATGACATGCCAAGCACAGCGCTCTGTTCTAAGAGCCGGTTCCCAATACATATAGCATATAGAATATTCAAAAACTTTTACCATCATATCGACATCTACAAAAAAGAAGGTAACGCAAGTCTTCTAACTACATTTACGCAGAAAAATATTGTTAGAAATTCAACTACCTCACATTGCAACACCACGTCACGTGAATTCAACGTCCACAGCGGGATTAAACTGAACTCTTCTCAGTTTTTCCATGGAGCTCGGCAAAAGCTATTTAACTTTGCAACCAAATAACAGTGAGCTATCAAGCCTCAATTTGCATCAGAGAATCAGAAATAATTGTTCGGCTTTACTGTCGATAATCTAGTTTGCTTGCGATACAAGAACGAATAAAAACTAGGGCCACCTACAAAACCGTTAAAATCGTTATAGGCTTACTTAGCACCCCTATTTGATATAGATTTACTAAGTTATTTACTATTTTTTACTAAAAGGAGGCTCTCAATTCATAGGATTTTTTTTATGTATGTTCCCCGATTGCTCAAAGACGCCCATATTGATAGGTTTTTTTGTTCGGCATATTTGGATGATTTAATGGTGATTGCAACCCCTGTCGATGAAGAAACGCTGGGTAAGTGAATGATCTTAAACGCAGTATGCATCACAAAAGAGCGAAAAAAGTCTAAAAATAAAAACGAATCTGAATGTTTTGAATACAATATACAAGTTATTTCATACGTTTCAGTATAGGAAATCGGTTTCTATTTTTTTTTCATATTTTTACGTTGCAGTATGACGCAGTAGTTTTTGTTAACTTATTTACAGTATATTCAGATACACTGCAAATTGTGTCTTAATTGCATTGAAGTAGAGTTTACAACGTCGTGAAACACCAAAATTTATTATTTTATTGCAGCCGTCTTACGTAGACAATTTGCATAGCTAAGTCGTTTACGGGTTATTTTTTATCTATAAGATAATAAAATGTCACTTTTTAATTTACGCGCAGGTACAAGAATGCCTAAATATTCTTCAATATTGATCAGAGTACTGTACTGTATTGTCAGAGCCGAATCATCCACTGCTGCACACAGCGTCCCCAATTACGAGGGGTTTGCCATAATCCCCACGCTTGGCAGGCGTCTTGGACATCGCAGTTTAAGATTCCTCAGAAGGCGCTGCTGCCCACCTTCCGGTATATTATCTTGTCGCATCTTATATTATTTGAAAATATTTTTGGCTGGCACAACTATTTGTGCATATATCGATTGTTCCATAAGGAATTCTTCTAGCATTTTATGCTAGCTTCAATTTCACCATATACAACCAACAGATAGATGACCAACAGGTACATACTTCTCATACATAACTATATAGAAACACTAGCGGCCCGGCTTTGCACGGGTATTTAACAAAAATTATAAATTGAAACAAATAAAAAGTAGATATTGTGACATAACTGTAATAGTTAGACATGTGGTGTTCCGACCTTTTTTGTAGATATTGATACTCTCTATAAAATTGTAATACAACATTGCTCTATTGTCAACAATTTCCGCAGCGTACGTGATATAATGACTTTTTTGATATTTTTATCACACGTTGGGTTACAATATCGATGTTTTGATACGGATCCCTACATTTTTGATAAAATTCTATAGTCAATGCTCATCAAGGATAGTGTAGAATTCTACTGGTGAAAAAAAAAATTCAAATCGGTCTAGTAGTTCAAGTTCATTCGTTACAATACAAAATACAAACCTTTTCTTATTATAATTTCAGTATAAATAAATCCAATTAGCGGTCATATCTAGACTGGCTTTAGTGAAATCTATTACAAATCTCAAATTACCAACTGCATGTTTTTTTTATGCTTCATATGTTACCCTTTCACCACTATCTCACCTGATGGTAAGTGATGATGTGATCGAAGATGTTGTTCAGACTAACCTAGAATTAGCCTGCAAGGACAGCTACGCTGCGGAACACACCGTTAGATGCTTGGCTACAGATTTTCTACTTGATAGTCGTAGCTATCCAGGCGGACATTTGCAAAATGCCCTACTACCGTGCTGTAACGACTGCCATCCTAAGACAAAACCGGGACCGACGGCATAACGTGCCCTCCGAAGCACGGAAGCACTCAGTAGTAATGTCACTAGCGGTCACCCATCCAACGCATGACTCATGGCAGCGGACGTTGTTCACCTTTGCTGATAGGTTAAGAACAGCTAAGCAAACTTCGCTACGACCGCTTCAGTTTGCAATCATCTTTAAAAACTTGATATTTTCTTGTCTGCTATTCCTTCACGTAACGATATAATGTCGGTGTTATTATTTTATGGTATCAAAATATTCCATCACACGTGCTACATTCTTCATATACATCCATTCAATACATCGTAACATTCATAAAATTCAACACCCTACATTTTTGTGGTGCACTCACACCTCTATTACTCCATACATTTTTATGCCGCACCGCAATCTTTATAGCAATATGAAAAAGCAAGTGGTTATATAACATCGATAGCCTTTCAGCAGTAAACTATCCATTACTAATCTAGCACAGTTTCATAAAGCCACAGTGATATCACCCTTTTGGTGGAGTTACGATGATCGAGTAACTGGAGCAAGTGCCTGGAGCTAAGGTTTTTTTTAATTTACTACTATTCACTTTTCAAAGATGATAAACAGGCTTAGCCTAGAATGGGAGCTGGCTTTCAAGGACAGCTTCTGTAGAGGGGTGTTTTTTGAGGGGGGAAATGCCTTCGCACTGCCCATCCATGGAAGGGGATGTGTAGGACTTGAACCTACAAAAACCCTCCCGTGAGCAGTCCTTCACCGAGATGGGTCAAGATAGGGTCGCGTTAGCATTCAACATCTTGCCCCGGCGGTAGGCCCAAACTCCGTTGGGCCTCTGCGCCTGTGGAGGGGCGACCAGGCTCACCAACCCCAAACGTGTGGAGTCGTGCAAGCTGGAGAAGAATCCCCCGCCTCTCCACCAGTGACCCCATACTTAAGAGACCAGCCTCAAGATTATGTTAGCAAATTGCTGTACTGTCATCCAAATTGTCGGAGTTTTCTTTAGGATGCCTGAGGCCTCCGATGTTCTTTGTGATTGACATTGTAAGGCTTGATCCACGCCGAAGTGATAGCATTTGGCAGCGCCTGGTTTTGCAAGCGTCACTTAGTTCCAGTAATGGTGTCCAAAAACTTGCGCATTAACTGCTTTTTACTTAAATGAGATAATAACCAATTAAAACCAGTTTTATTAAGAGTGCACAATATCGGTCACAAAGGATATCATTCAAAATTCATCATAGGTTTACGGGCGTGAAACTACTCAAATTGACCACAGCTGGTTTAAGGATCAAAAAATAATATGAAAGAAGAATGGGTCTTAAATGCAAACCTATGACATTCTCGTTTCTATAGGGACAACTGGTCAGTTTACTCAAAGAACTACAAAGAATTAAGCATAGGTAGCCAATTGTTAGACTTTTTACTGCTTCAAAAAAGGAGGAGGTTTCTCATTTCGTCTGTATATTTTTGTGTGTATTACCTCATAACTCTTAACAGAGTGTACCCATTACAAAATTATAAATAAACGATAGGAAAAATTTAAGTCGTGTGCGGGAAAAAAAACCTATCGTATATTTGTAATTTTGTAATGTAATCTGCATAGCAGGTGTTATTTCAAAGATAATAATATTAAAAAAGAGTGTACCCATTCTGATATTTTTTTTTATATTCAAAGGCTGGTGTTATGTGGTCCCATCAAACTTGAGTGAAATCTGACAAAAGGTATTTTGAGTTATCCCTTCCTTTTAATTATGCGTATTATATGTAAAAATCAGATGCTTTTTGAAAAAAAAAATATTCAGTTATAGGTTTTTTTTTAATTTCAATTACAAGAACAGGATTTAATACAACTGGAACAAAATAAACCTACACGATCTTTCTCATAAATCTTAACACAGACTGCAATGAGTACAAAAGTAGGGCAACTGTTACTGTGGTGTCACGCTGATAGTACAAAAAAATAGCTTAGCTAGATAACATTTCTTGGATAAGGGTAGGGCTATAATTGTCAGCATGTAATTAAATTAATCCCATTACTTGATGTTGGATACAAGTTGGACAAGCGCGAGTCGTTCCTGTATGTATATGATTGTTTAGTATATAGCAAAAAAGGGTGAAGAAAAAAGTATCCAGTCAGCCTTGATAACATTACTAATAAATAAATTATAAATAGTTCATTGTTTGTCGGTTAAATACAGAACATGCCGACCTTATTTCAGATATCGACCTAGTTTAGTTTTCGAGATATAGCCCGTAAACATTTTCCGTTATTGACAACTTTGACAGCCAAAGACGGCTGTCTTAATTTTTTTAATAAAAAAATATAGAAAACGTATCTTAATTTGATCTCAATTAACTCAAGACGATGTCTCCTCGCATGCGCTAAGGTACAAAAATATTCTAATACTAGCTGTACCTGCGACTTCGTTCGCTATTGCCGTACCTGCAAACTAATTATTCACATTTGAGCACTGTTTATCTCATATTAAGCAACGCTGTGGTCTGCAGTGAAGCACTCTTAGTAAAGCATAGCTCAGAAAGGAGCTTTTTACTTTGGGTTTGATAACTCCCAGCTTGTTTTTCCAGAAGACAGTAGTTAAGTAACTCAGAGAGTTCCTTCGCGGTTCGCACAATAAATGTTGAAGCAAAGTAGGTACTTTGTGCGTTTCTTTGGAATTTCGACTATAAAACGGTATCTCTTTGCCGAGGTTCTCCTTGTTTGGCGGTAGACCAAAAATATATTAGATTGTACACTTCCATTGCGCAGTCTCCAAAATGTATCCGGTAAAAGATAGATAGTTAAAAAAAATATTGTGGCGAATGTTCCAGATTTTAGAGTTTTATCTTAGCAAGCTGGCAAATCTAAATAAGGATGCCGAGATGCCCGTGGGGTACCGAGCTGCCTATGGGGTGCTGGGCTGCCCGTGGGGTGCCAGGCTGCCTTGGGGTGCATGGATGCCCAGGGGGTGCTGGAATGCCCGTGGGGTGCCGGGCTGCCCTTAGGGTGCCGGGTGGCCCGTGGGGTGCCGAGCTGCCCGTGGGGTTCCGAGCTCACTATTCTAACAAAAAAGAATAATTGCAATCGGACTACGCGTTCATAAATTACAACTAAGTGTACATTTTGACTTTCATCGCCTTTCCCAAGGGAACCGTGCTAAATTTCAGGATAAAAAGTATGCAATAACTTTCGTCGTGGTATAAACTCAAATCGTGTTAAGTTTCATTGAATTCCATGCAGTAACCCATGGGGTGCTGGGCTGCCCGTGGGGTGCCGGGCTGCCAATGGGGTTCCGAGCTCACTCATCACTATTCTAACAAAAAAAAATAATTGAAATCGGTCTACGCGATCATAAATTACGACTAAGTAGCATTTTGACTTTCATCCCCTTTCTTGATGGAACCGTGCTGAATTTCGGGATAAACAGTTATACAATAACCTTCTTCGTAGTATGAACTCAAATCGTGTTAAGTTTCATTGAATTCCATTCAGTAGTTTTGGATTGATGCGCGGCCGGGGTACAGACAGACATACAGAAAGACAGACAGACAGACAAAAATAAAAATAAATACAGTTTTGGCATCAGTATCCGCTACAGAGTGCTCTCAAATTTTTTTTTGCAAAATATATTCAATGTACAGAATACAGTTTTATTATAAGTATAGATTGTAATTTTTGTGGAAGTCGTAAGAAGCGACGATGACGAGTAAAATACCAGAAAATGGATAGAAGCGCCTATTGATGAAATGCCATCTTACACTGATTATGTAAACCTTACAGAAGAGGCATTTCTTTTTGAAGTTTTTTTTTATTATTATAAGATTATTTATAGAATTTCTGGCTCTCAAGGACAACTGCCGGAATACACCGTTAGATGCTTGGCGACAAATATGCTACTTGAGGGTGGTAGGTAGCCTGGCGGGCATTCGCAAAATGCCATACCACCCTGCTATATCGAATATATACCACCCTGCTAAAGCGAATGTCATCGTAAGAAAACAACGGGGAGCGACGGCTTAACGTGCCCTCCGAAGCACGGACCCGCCCAGTAGTTATGTCACTGCTCTCAGCGGTCACCCATCCAAGTCATGACCGCGCGCGATGGACGTTACTTAACATAGCTTATCGGATAAGAACTGTGAAGCAAACTTCTCTAGGAGCGTTATAGAAAAAGTAACAATAGTTCCCAGTAATATGGCCATATGATGAAAGCACGATTGCAGAAGCTACGAGTAAGATACCGTTAGAGTTTCCGTTCAGAGAAACTTCTGATTGCATTGTTATTTGCATGCGCATTGTCAACTGAATCGGGAGTTCCAACAAACGATGGTTGGGTAGCTGACTTTGCAACAAACTTTTGTCATTTAGTTAAGATCTAGGACCTTAGTAACACTACCAAAATATAATCCCTTCAATAGATAGTAATCAATATGTTTTAGTTTTTCTAGGATTCTGTACCCAAACCCAAAGAGCATAATAGACCTCATTTACACTCTGCTGTCTTATTGTTCCTCAGTTCAGCAGTAGCACCCGCCCTCTCTCCCATATTTTACTGTGAGAGTCATAAGAGGCCTCGAAAAGAAAAGAACAGAAGGTGGGCAACAGAAACTCCTGAAGAACTACCATCGTATACTGCTATCTCCATGCCACCAAGCAAATTTATGTCAAAAACCTCCTTGACCACTGGGAATCAGCTGTGAATATATTCACAAAAACTTATAAAAAAAAAAAACTTATCAGAGCGCTTGGTCGATGCGACGCGTGAACAAAATGCTGGCACCTATTTGGCTCAAAGAATAAGCATTGCAATTCAACGGGGCAATGCTGCCAGCATGCTGGGCACGCTGCCAACTGGTAGTGGGCTAGAGCATTTGGACTGCCTATGAGTCTGCAATGACTTATAGGGATCCAAATGCTTTTATTGTATAGTAGCTGTGTTGTATATAGTTCTTAGTATTTTGTTAATAAAGGCATACTTCACAAAATAACAATTATTTCTGTTATTATTATTTATATACGAATACTTAACTGTTAATAAGGAGACTATGCTCAGCAGTGGACGATACCGCCGGTCTAAATATGCATTTTATTTTCAGAAATACGTTTCCAAAAACAACACGTTAAGTTAAAATGTTAGCTCTATTCTGAAATTCCTAATAAAGTACACATACAATTAAATAACTAAGGCATTGACCACAGCAGTTAGATACCATTAAGAGTTTCAGTTCAGGAAAACTCGACGTTGCATTACAGTTTGCGTGAGATTTGTCAACTGTATCGGAATTTCCAGCAATAGAAGGTTGGTTAACTGACTTGTTGACTACCTTGTTTACAAACTTTTGTACTTCAGTGTCCACGAATAGTTTGTGATGTCAGCATGCTATAGTAATATCTATAGTAAATAATTATTTCTTTGTTAGACGATAAGAGCTTAGGGCTCCTTATGAAAATTTGGAACCTAAAGGCGCAGCGGGTTGTGGGATTGTACGCCTTTTACAAGTGTCATACGAGTAATGCCTTAGCGGCAGTTCGACGATTCGCACTTCTCAAGCGATTCTCGTGAAATTTTGTAAGCAGAAAAATATTTGGATTTTTTACTAAATGAGAGAGTTGTCCCGATTCTTCATAGCTCATGATGTTGAAATCCACTTCTTCAGTCTACTCGTGACCGTGAATGCAACTTGATCGAAACGTTGAGGTTGGTCTAAATATTATCTTGATGTTAATTCATGCGTAAATAGACCAGTTAATTATTGAGAAACATGAGTTTAGGTCACGAAAGTTTAAAGATAATACCTATCTATTATGCCTATACAATAAAGTGCAAACGCCAGCTTAAGATGAGCCGTACGTTCAAAGGTCCCTGTACATTTCGGCTTTCAAGTTAATTGTAACGAAATATTTAGGTTGTGATATCTGTAACTTCTGAACAAAATCGATGACTTTGAAATATTTACTTCACACACTTTAAGGTACCACTATTTTAACAAAAGAATGATTGAAATCGGACTACGCGTTAATAAAGTACAACTAAGTATACATTTTGATATTCATCCCCTCTCCCGAAGGAACCTAGCGAAATTTCGGGACAAAAAGTATACCATGTCCTATTGCATAGTATGAACTCAAATCATGCATAAATATGCAATGAAAATTCATTGAAATTCATTCAGTAGTTTTGGCTTCTTTCAGTGATGCATTCCAGGTGCAGGATTGATAATGTCTCTTTCCACGTTAATAGTAACTAATTTATTAAATTAGTAATTTCACTTCTTCGTTTTCAATGGTGAAATTTGCTACTTATGAAAAAAGCAAGATAATAATACAAGCTATCAGTTAAAATAATCTTACTCTTTAATATCAACGTAAATATACCTACACAATCACATCTTCGCACAATCTAATAAAAGTTTCTTATCAACTGAAAGCTTTTTTCAATAGACAAGAACTTCTCATTTGCAAGGAAAATACTCGGATGCTTTTAGCACGTATTTCTAGGCTCTGTTAAATGTTCTGCAATAGAAAAATTACAGCTTCAAACTCGTATATATATAAGCATAAATGGCTAGCGACCACCCTCAACTAGAAAATCTGTCGCCAAGCACCTAACGGTGTGTTCCAGAAGCTGCCTTGAGAGCCTGTAATTCTAGGTTAAGCCTGTTTACACCTTCGACCACATCATCACATACCAACAGGTGAGATTGAGGCCAAAGGCTTGACTACCAGCAATAATAAAAGCACTGAGCCCGCCGGGCGATTTCAAGCAAAAATTAAGATAAAAACATATATGCAATGCAAACTATTTAAATCTGTTTAATTACTACCGATGTGTAATAATCGGGAAAACCTAAGAACACATTACATTTATTCTTCATTCACACTTCTTTAAGATTATATGTCTCCAACCAACGAAGGATAAAACTATTAATTTTAATTCGGTTAGTTTCATCAACAGTTACTATGACAAGGTATCGTGACGAAATTATAATAATCTATAATAATTGTTTGGGATCAATTTAATACGGAGTAATTGGTTTGGGGCCTTTATTTAAAAACATTCATGGCTGTTATTTATTACTGATTGATTTTTTGGGGTAATGATGGAATGGTTATAAGATCATTCAACGGATTGTTGTTTTATTTTTTTGTGTTTTGTACTCACCATAATTTTACTGCCAGCTTTATTTATATTATTAGTGTATTAGCTTAGGTGGTTAGGAAACGGAACAAGGCTTTGCCGCATACTTACGATTTGTGTTTCCGTAACTCTTTCCATAAGAAGTTTCGGTATATTTTAAATACCAAGTGTTCAAACTCGCTGAAATGTTGCATGCATGTCTTTGAATCTTATATCTTTACTTGTCGTCAGTTTTTTATTTCATTAGGTAATCTCTAAATATGAAACCAATTATGCCCATACAATACGATTTTTCCACACAAACAAAACACTTTTGCGAAACTGACAAACAAAGCATATGTTTTAGACTCAAGGACATGCAAAATTTCTACGCGGTAGTTTTAGGGTTTTAGTGGTCCGTACCCAAAAAAACGGAAAATTAATACCTTGTAGTGTGTCTGCTCGTCTTTATGTCACGGGTTTTTATCTCGTAAACAGACTGAATTAAAAAATCTGAAGTATATTTATTTAAGGTAGAAAAATTACCGAAAACAAAAGTAAAAACTCTCTTAATATCGATTTCAATGAGATTCTAATGCCTAAACAAATAGTCATTTTTTACACTTGTAATAAATTAATCTGTAATGAAGTAAGTTGATGTATTCAAATTTGTTTTGCTACGGGGTCTATCTCAAAAACAAAACATGTAAGGAATCTAAAATTGTGGTTTAAATATATTCGACACTAGTTACTATTATATATTCCTACACTGGGAACGCCTATTCATAATCCTGTTATTTAAACTGTGATCAAATATTTTTTTTCTTTCAACAGAACACAAAGTGAAATTTATAGGTTTCATTGTGCGGTTACTTTACGGAACCCAAAAAAGCAGCTGTATCACACCCAATTACACCTAAACCATAAAACGCATAACCTATGCGTACTTTTCCCGTCCATTTCATATCTGAACCGGTCTAATCATCGTTGCACATTACACAGTCCACTGATTAAGCAATTTCACGCTTCAATAATCACCATGGGACAGTTACAGACGCATTTCATTACAATATGTAACAATATGTAATTTAGCACACTTCCTCTAATGTGGACAGGTATTGATGGGTGCTGCCACCTGGAAAGTAAAACGGTGAGTTTGGCTTCACAGCATTTGTAGATATTGTTGGTCTATTTAACATGAGTCCGTCTTGGTCTGTACCATCTGTACTGTAGTGTCAGATATTCTGGCTCCAAGCATTTGTATGTAAGCAGTACTATAGCTTAAGAGGCTTGGTTAACCCTTCGCTCAGGTCTATTTTCACTCAAAATTTTGGACCCATTATTACCCCCTACATTTTCCAATAAAAAATCTAAATCATGTTTATAATTATTTTCACCCTTTAGGGTGCCGGACGACGCCTGCCAAGCATGGGGAGAACCCCCCGAAACGGGGGAGGCTGTGTTCAACAGTGGACAATCCAGCTGATACAGTATTATTATTTTTACTAATGTTTTTTGTGACTTTTTTATATTTTTTTCTATTTTGAAAGAGCTAGGATACATCTATTCAGGTACGAGGTGAACGGTGTTAATATTAACATAACTTCTTGACTGTTTGCAAGTTCCTGAACGTACATCGTTTCCAGTTTATTTTTCTAGTTCTACATGTCACTGCACTGCGCTCATTACTCTGAGATGTAAGTTTTTATGTCTTGTACGCCAAGTAATACGATATATTATAATTAAAGAGTATATATACTCGTATGTATGTTCTAGGCCTTTGGGAAACAGCGGTGAAAAAAGTGAATAGCTTGCCTAGCCGTTATGAAAAAAAAAAGTTTCCTCAAACGTTTACTTGTTTTCGAGGTAGACATACGCAAAATCTTAACTTTATATGTTCTTGTGTCGTATTTTTGTTATAACAGAAAAAAAATAATTCAATATATTCTCATATTGCGGCCTTTGTCTCGTTAGAAAATTATAATTAATGTACGGTCAGTTTGAATCAAAACCTATAAAGTCATAAATTCGAAGAACGTTGAATTTTCCTGTGTTTTCTGGATATTCACAAAACAGGCAGTAAGCAAACTCCGGTAAAAAATGCCACATCAAAACCTTAAAACACATAGACAGCGCGCAAAATATTGCACTCAACACCGTTTAATTCTGACCTTTCACACATACGAAATTCATGCATCGTAAATTCGCAAACAAATGACCCTTGACGATTTTCGCGCAGTCAGTAAAATGAAGGAAAACAGAAACCGTGGTTCAACCCCACACGTCAGATAAGAGATATATTATCCAGTCTAGCTTCCAAAACACGAGTCATGGTGATATATAAAATGTCCTTGTTGCAGTGGATAGTGCTGAACAGTTGTCAAACTTCATAGGTTTTTGTTTTCTGCTCTCATTATTAAAATAAAAAACGCTTCTCGGCCATTACTATATATTTTATATAAAAAAAGTTTTATATATTTCATATTTTTGAGCGCACCGAGCTTTTTAGGTATTCGCTTATGTGTGCGTGAGTAAGGCACGCCGCCAGCCTCCGTTCCCGTCCAACGGCCGAAGGTGTACTAAAATGGAACAGGGAGAAAGCATTGCGGCTCTGGCTAAAATGGGAACGTGCGTGAATTTAGAGTTATTTCTTTCGTCTAATAAAAATCTCTTTGAAAAATGTAATGTATATACGTTATAGAAAAAACGTTTTTGTTTATTATTCAAAACTCATGACTTTCCGTGAAGTAGTACTTACGCTGTATAAGGGTTTATTTAATAGTTTAGAAACCAAAGTTATAACTTTGGTTTTCTTTCTATTGAAAACACTTTCTTACATTTAAATTAGATAAATAAATATTACACGGCGAGCGCGGGCCTCAGCACGTAACTGGCCAGTTTCGTGTCGGAGCAATATCCAGTAAATATTTCGCGCGTCCTAGCCGGTTACTTAATCATAATTATCAAGATTTTACGAATTGAGTTTGGACTACAGTTTTCTAGTCACATAATATCTATAATATTATGAAAATTAATAGTTCGATTCCTTCTCTGTATAAACCTCTCCTACTGTTTTACATTACTCTGTCACTTTCGACCCTTTAATATGAATTCACTGTGTCAAAATATCCTATTTTATCTGGACATATCGATGATTTGTTATAGTGATTAATGATACAGGAAGCGGTTTATATCAATTATTCTGTTTTCAACTTGATTATCTGTTTCGATAAATATGGGATTATATTATATTAGATTGCTTCTCTGACAGTAAGTACAAATATATTGGCCCTGATGTTCAGCATCGTAATTGTCAATGATAGTTCACATCTCGGCGGACAACCATAAGCTCGGATACACGGTCTAAGTAAATAATTAAAATATATTTATATATATTTTCATAACCGGGTTAGCAACGTCTGTTTACTTGAGACTTGATTCTACAATACAAAGTAAAAAAAAAAATATGTAATGCAAAGTTTTTGGTTTGCCCTTTAACTTATAGGCTGATATTTTACTAGCTTGAGCTTTACCGCATCGTAGAAGGGCATATTGTGAATGAAATCGCCTAGTTAGATACCACCCTTAAGTAGAAAATCTATTACCAAGCACCTAATAGTGTGTTCCAGCAGCAGTCCTTGAGAGCCAGAAAAATTGCAGGCACATGACATTTAATAACTGTCTACATGTCTCAGGGTGACGGGCACAGTGCAATTCGTCACACGGCGAAATGCATATGTTATAGGCAGAGGTTAATCCGCTTCACATCAGGTAGGACTCGTGCTTGTACCGTCACAATAACATTAAAAAAACAACTAGCTTAGCTCTTAATTGTTCGAATTGAGCCAGCTCCTAAATTATTTCAGCTGATATAAAAATCAAACTGTAATTTCTACTCATTTTTGTTGAATATTAATTAGAATAAAAAAAAATATAATTTCTAGCATTTGCTCCTCAATCTACTGAAAATGTATACATGTAGAAGCTTCAACAAAACCAGCTCCATATTTGGAAGATTCTGTTCTTTTTGAAGTTATTCAGAAGAAACTTTTGGACTGGACGTCACATGCGGGGGAATTGTGAAAGCACATCATCATCTAACTTCCCTTATCATACAAATTATAGCGTTAATTTGCTCGTCAATTTTTTTTATACACGGATAATAAGCTTTTATCGATTCAATTGGATCTTTAAACTTCTTGCGGTTAAATGAAAGGCATTCTATGTTAAAACAGGACAATGAATGATTTACACGCTCGTCTGAAAGATGTTGAAAGTAAATGTAAAGAATGTTTTAAAACTAAACTGAATGGGCATCTTTTAAACGAGCGTGTAATTCATCTCTTAGGCCATACATCTCTTATTTGGGATACGTATGATACCAGAAGAAGTTAACCACTATGCTGTTGAATATCTACCCTACAAGGATGTCGCATTGCCGTATGTCTACTCATAAGGCAAAGGAACAGTGATGGTGCAATTGAAATTCTAGAGCACGTATGAAGCGCTCGTAGCGAAGTTTACTAAGCTGTTCTTAACCGATCAGCAAAGTTAAGCAACGTCGCGCGCGGACATGACTTGGATGGGTGACCGCTAGTGACATTACTACTGAGCGCTTCCGTGCTTCGGAGGGCACGTTAAGCCGTCGGTCCCTGTTGTTGTCTAAGGATGGCAGTCGTTATAGCATGGTGGTAGGGCATTATGCGAATGCCCGCCTGGCTAGCTACCACCCTGAAGTAGAAAATCTGTTGCCAAGCACCTAACGGTGTGTTCCGACAGCTGTCCTTGAGAGCCAGTACTTCTAGGTTAGCCTGAACAACATCTTCGACCACATCGTCACTTACCATCAGGTGAGATAGTGGTCAAAGGCTAACCTATCAAGCATAAAAAAAAACACTCCCAAAAATTAAGATGTGTATAAGAAGACATATTCGATATAAAATCGGTTAACATGCAATTCCGTGTCAGAAAGCAGGATTTTGTACTCTTCTCTCAACATGTAAGTATTAGCTAATGAGCCTTTTGGCTGTATTATAGCATCAAGCATCAAGTTTTTACTTAACTGAGCCATCCCAGTAGTACGAAAACTCTCTTAGCAGAAATTGATACGTTTGGTATAAGTTCAGAATATGTTTTAGTCCCGTCTCACCTTTGCAAACTGTCCAGCGCTTTGGTCGTGTTTTATTTACTCTTGTACTGTATTTACTCTCAGAGTAAGAGCCATTGATGAGAGTCGACGACTGGGTAACACCTAAGAATTACGAACGAACATATTTAAGCAAATATATTTTAGATTAAATATTATGGCCATAACATTTAATAATATAGAGCTATCTACGGTGCATAGTAACATGTTTTATTAGGTATAAAAAGAGACATAGATACAACAGCTGGGTATCTCGAATTCCGAGATTCTTACCTAATTTAAGCTGAAATGACTGGACTAACAGGATATCAACAGAGAATAAATATTTTATAATTACTGATTAGCTTCTGCTCTATTTGTAATTGACTATCGTAATTGACTTTTCATCTATGGTCGCTCACTTACCTGGGAGCTATACGAGTATTATCCTTTCATGTGTACAACCAGAAAATATTTCAGGACATCTAATGCAATGAATTCCACTCTTTATCAAAACGAATGATGATAAAATATAATCAAAATCTTTGTCTGTGTTTGAGGAACAAAATTAGCACGCAGATTAAGATAAGATTATGAATCCTTACTTCTTGAAATTTACTGTTAAGAACTAAGGATTCACGATTGAGGTCATTAAAATCCACTTAGTTCTATTTTATTATTTGAACAACAGATTGAGGATTTAAATTTTAATATCTCAAGGAGTCAAGAATGAAAGAAAAGGTCGTAGTGTCGGGGCGGCTGAGAGCTAAGAATACAAGTCTTAATCTTGCCTAGAACATATTGAAGACTGACAGTAAGGGTATACTGGAGAAAAAGAATTGTCTTTTGACTGGGGATGTGCGAGGCGTGGTCATAGAGTGATGATAAGCTGTAAAACGATCGAATTTAACGCGAAGCGTTACTTTATCTCCGTGGAAAGCTCGTGAAATGGTATTCTGCATGCCAGCTTCAATTTCGACGGCACGTTACTAGCAAATCATCTGGGTGTTTCCAATTGTCAAAATAAAACGGCTTGATAACAACTTGCTCAGTGTGATCTTTGTGGAGAAAATTTAAGAGGTATGGTAATAAAGTTCCTGTATGGTTGAAGTGAAGGTAAATATTACACGCTCAAAATATTCGCACATCACTCAAATACAAGGTCAAACCTTCATGTATTTACTTTCACATTGATAAGGTGGATACTACCGGCTATGATAAAAAAAAGCTTTTGAGACAGACAAAGAGTAACTTATTAGGAGCCGGCGAGGACCTGCGTTATATTTACCGGTAAGATTCCAACCAGTTTCGGACTGTTGTGCAGTTGTGACTCCCAGACAAAGGACCTCAAAACAGAACGCAACTGTTTGGAATATTTCCTATTAATATACAGCGGGTCATAGCCAGTTAATATGGATAAAACTTGCGATAGCTTTAGAGTAAAGAGAAATATAGGGTCTCAAATGTAGCACGTGTTTGGTAACCATTCTATGTGGATAGGTATTGTATTCGTGAGATAATAATAATATTGCTCATATATATATAATCTAGAAAATGTATTGAAGACATGATTACAAAATTGAACACTGTATCAGATTGTCCAGTGCTGAACACAGCCTCCCTCATTATGGGGGGTTTACCATAATCCCAACGCTTGGCAGGCATCTTGGCATTGTGAGATATCAGATCTTCAGAAACTTCACCTACTGGTATGTTACCCTTAGTCGCCTCTTCGAAATTCTAACATATACAAACTGGTAGTCAGGTGGTATACATATAACATATTGGTTATCTATCTATATTGCTAATTATACCTTGTTTGAATAATTCTTGTATGAGATGAATAGTTGCAGCAGTCCATACTGTATTTGTAAATACCAACAACTGTCACGAATTAAATCATAGTAAGTACTGTAGTGCGCCGCGTTTGCCTTAATGATATCTCAGGACTCGCTTAAGAGCCCATACATAACACTATATGGGACGTTTTTAAAATTTAAGCCAACGTTAATGCATTCTGCCCAGTACGTTGAAAATATTTATTCAAATTTGTAGGCGAGTCCACAATACCAAGTCTCCCATTCCTTTGTGATACGCCCATATTAGCATAACACGATGTGTATTGAATGGACAAAGTAACCGGTATGAAATAAAATTTTACGGTTTACCCTTATATCGGAGGGAGGTCGTGTGAGGGCATAATAAAATGTCTTCTTGTTTCTATAGAGTTATGGGAAACGAACATTTTACAGTGATTTGACGAGGTATTTGGACTGCTTTGTTTCGTTTGTTTTGGGTTCCGTCCGAGTAAACGGGCCCCTAGCCTATATACGTTGTCGGGTTGTCCTAAAGAGCTGCATTATTTGAAATGAATTACGTAGCCGGTTATTATTGTAATGTGATGAATTATTATATAATAATATTAATGTTAAATTATGTTAAGAAAATTTACACACATATAATGTATACAAAGGGTAGTCTTATTGCGTAAAGCATTTTTTTCCAAACAACCTAACAGAAAATATTTACAAAAATTTGCTAGGTTGGCAGGTTACTACGTAAACATTACTTAAAAAATAATTATTCACGATGTACTATTTAAGTATTTACAAAAATACTATAAATTAATAAATAATACTAATACAAATACCTAAGTATAATAAAAATATATACCTACATTAAACATTAAATAAGTAAACTTATATACATCATTATAATATAAATGCCTACTTAAATACTTAGGTACATACACTATGTATACCATATATTTTGGAGGATTGCCTGGTAATATTAATATTAATAAAACTAAAAAGAGAAATTTACAGAAATTCCCTTGTATTTGTAAACAGTAAAAAGCAACAAGCAGATTATTTATACATTTCACGATGTAAGTTAAAACAAACAAAAATATTATACAAAAACATTTTTAATAAATCGAGATAGGTCTTTCGATTAATTCTGTTATTAATACGAATAGGTCTGTAGCAGATATTCGATTCGCCGAAAACTCTTACTCGTAGCATTAGAATAAATCTTTTTGCCGGATTGTATGTAACAACAAAATTACTTGACATTAAAAACATACCATTCCATTAACGAAATCACTGAGGAGATAATTTGAATTTGATCTTCGAGTGGGATTTGAGTAACAAATCCGCCTATTTTTCTGTCAAGCCGTCGTGACGTCATAACCGCCATTTAGGAACCACACCGGAGGAACTTTCGACGCGTTTCGGTTTTACACGTAGCATCCTCAGGAGATCTTGGCTCTTCGCTTGATCGTGCACTCCCGAGGATATACGCTTACCACAGTTCTTCTTTGATTTTGATATCAACTATTTGTCATAAAACACAATGGGATAAAAAGTCAATACTAATAAGAAATTGGTAGGTAAGTAGGTTTGCATTGCATTGTCAGTCCTAATGCATGTTTCATATTTTTAAGATTATTTAAGATTACAATTTTATACATCAGTTATTGTAGGTGGATATATCTCAGTAACGTGACTGGAAAAATATTATGACAGAGGAACGTAACTGGAAAAATATTAAAAAGATATGTATGACTACGCCAAGATATTAGTTGCCCTTACAGGTTTGAAAACTCATTCCATTTAAGAGCTAGAGACCTATAACATTAAAATTTAACGCGATGTGTGTAAATTGACAGACAAACGGTAGTCTTATTTTTGAGATTCCGTTGTGCCCTTTGGGTTCAGAACCCTAACAAAACACCCAAACTCTGCCGGGTATTTTTAGAATATATAATTATCTAATAAAGGTTCATAAAATGTAAGTGTTTCTATTTATTACAAACTGTTCTCTCGGACCCTTGCTCATAATTTCGTAAATACACAAAACAAAATGATAAAACTGCCCCTCATTTATTACTAGAAATTTTACTGTAGCTAACTGAACTATGCACATGACAAAAACTGACCGGAACAAAAAGTGACGAAACAATTTAGTAACTAGAACGTGTCTGAAAATTCACCTCATCTCTAGTTATAAACTGCGCTTCGCCCGATTTCAAATACTTTATTTTGTTGAACGCTGCTAACGGGCATTTCCCATTATTGAAACGAATTGTTTTCCAAAGTTTTAATATTAAAAGGCTCCGTTGTTGGACTTTGGCCCCAACTTGCTTTTTTATTATTGCTTTAAAATTATGGTTAAACGCCCGAAGCTTGCTTAGCGATTAGTTTAAGCAATGGTCAGATGTTAAAAGAATTTCGCGTTATTAGTTTTCTTTATAGAAAACCGTCCAGAGAAGAACGTCGCTTATTTACTTGGGGAGGACTGTGTTCATTTAACTACGTTTCATACCATACCAAAGGCTTACCTTATTAACAATTTTATTATGAACCTTATAATTTTTATTACAAACGGGATATATACCGTGTTTTTTTATTACTTTTAAGCTATCCATATTTCGGCACAGTTGCAAGCGCCATGAACAAGAGTAAACTGAAATTTATACGATTGACAGTGACAATAGTAGCATCGCCTTGCCGAAAAAACCGTACGAAAAAGAGGGTAGACCGGTTCGTCTGCTCTTAGTGCCTACCATCCACTCGCATAGACTTCAGTTCACTCGTGATCATGGCGCTTGCAACAGTGCCGAAATATCGATAGCTCAAAAGTAATAAAAACACGGTAAAAATCCCTTTTGTAATTATAATTATAGTGTTATTGACCGGGACAGTTTAAAAACTCAATTATGAACCTTGATAATTAGTAGGACACTTATTCTTATTCAAAAAGTTCAACTGTTATCCTGATTATTAGAGAAAAAAGTTTTCAATCACCGACTAGATTGTTAATGTAATAAGGAGTTCCTTATCTCGAATTAGTATTCAGTGGCATTCGTCTCTTGCATCTAAAACAGCGGTGAGAAAAAATCAAAGAAGTTTCTTTTGCCTTTTTTATTTCAGTTTGCTCGCCTTAACATATGTAAGTTTATTTATGCCATTACTGAAATGTTAGATTTTTGTTTGATTGATTTGTGATATTCTAGCCCGGAATCCCACGTCATTGCCGAACACTTATTAGTTTACAATTTCCGAACAAATATTTGTCGCCAAGCACTTGACGGTGTGTTCCGGCAGCTGTACTTGAGAGCCAGTAATTCTAGCTTCATCTGAACAGCATCCTCGACCACATCATCACTTACCATCAGGTGAGATAGTGGTCAAAGGAAAACCTATCAAGGATAAAAAAAACAATCCACCATCACTATAAAATCCAAAGAAACATAAAAAGTGGAAATAACAAAATCAATCTGAGATTTTCGATTCGACGAAACGCCATTTGAAGTAATTCATAACCAATACATATTTTTGTAGATGTCGAAAAATAATTTGCCGAACAAAAGACGTACATACTCGTATGTTGTAGGAAACACTAAACAAAACAAGGTCTAGTCGATAATTGAAACAAACTACGGCGTCGCCCTGCTCCTGGCACAGCGATTGACGTTTAATTTTAGTGCGCAAAAGAACAAAATGGTCGCCTACAATAGGAGCTGTTTAGCAATTTTTAGAAAGGCCATAAGGAAAATTGTATGATTATTTTCCTGAAACTGACAGATGCAGTGTAGCCAGTACACAGGCTTTTTGTAATCTGGCAAAATGTATTTTTAAAAAACAGGAATCTTTTTACAATCTGAAAATTGGTCACCAAGCACCTAGCGGTGTGTTCTGGCAGTTGGCACTAAGAGCCAGTAATTCTAGGTTGTACGGATGCCTAATTCACTCGGCCACCTGGACTCTAGTAATGATGTCGCTACATTTCTTAGATTTCTATAAATAACTACAGGCACTATCGCGTGCTAAGTGAAAATCATATTTTACAAATTATTCGTGCACAAGTATGTCCCGGGAGGGAATCGAACCCGCACCGTCCGTCCCCTAAGACGTTTAAATACAGGTTTAATTCCCGCCCATGACATAAAATTTAGTGCTCCAATCATCAAATCTCCACTAACTATTATCTAAACTGTGGTGGGCTGCCGTTGAGAATGATAGCGACGACAATCGCGGTGTGTCTACTCCTTTCTGATTCTGAACTGATTTTGTGTGTGTAAAAATTTAACATGAGTGAAACATATTCATATATCGATTCTTAATCACCCACCGCGCACAATAATTGATATATTAATATCCTGCTTGAAAGTTGATAAGAAGTGAAAAAAAAATTTGGTGAAAAATTTACACTTTTTCGTTATCATATTAGAATTATTTTGTATACTTTCCATCATCACATCTGTATTTTTCCAATGGGAAGTCTAAAGCTTAGTATTTTTACACGAATGCCCAAAAAAAGGAGTGTTAGGTTTTCAGCGCTTCTTCGCTATATATACATAGCGAAGAATATATCTTCTTCTCTTGGTGCCTCTTCAATTAATGAAGGTTGGCAATCAGCTTTCCGTATCCGTCTCTATCCTTGGCGAGGCGAAAAAGTTCAGCAGCACTCGCAATCCCTGTCCACTCTCTGATGTTTCGCAGCCATGACTTCTTCCTGCGACCAGCTCGTCTCTTTCCCGCAACTTTTCCCATCATTATTAATTGAAGAAGGCAATATCTGTCATGTCTAAGTACATGGCCCAAATATGATACTTTTCTTTCTTTGACAGTTTTCAAAAGTTTGCGTTCTTGTCTAACTCGCCGCAGTACTTCCACATTGGTAACTTTGTGAGTCCAGGAAATCGCCATCATGCGCCTGTAGGCCCACATCTCGAATGCTTCTATACGTTTCCTGAGTTGCTCTTTTATAGTCCAGGCCTCGCATCCGTATAGAAGTATCGGCCAGATATAACAATGAAGAAGGCGAGTGCGCAGTGAGATATTTAGTCTGCGATTGCATAGTACACTCTTCATGCTCCCAAAGGCACTACGGGCAATCTCTATGCGGGTTTTAATTTCCGTATCACTGTCCCACTCTTCAGTCAACCACGTGCCCAGGTACTTGTACTTGCGTACTCTTTCCAACATTTGGCCTGCTACAGTGACTACCGGTTGTAGAGTAGTGTTATTGGAGATAACCATAACTTTGGTCTTGCTGACATTCATTTTGAGGTCTGCGCCTACGCTGCACTCGTTCACAGAATCGACAATTTTTTGGAGCTCCTGCTCTGAGGATGCTATGAGGACTGTGTCATCGGCATATCTTAGGTTGTTGATGAGACGTCCGTTTACTTTGACACCACAGTCAATACCTTCTAGAGCTTTTGACATTATTGCCTCTGAGTAGATATTAAAAAGCGTAGGCGACAATATGCACCCCTGTCTAACTCCCCGTTTAATTTCTACCGCTTTGGTCTCTTCTTTTTCCACTCGAACGGTCGCTTGTTGACTACAGTAGAGGTTTCGTATTATGCGAATGTCTCTTTCATCCAGGCCTACATCGATTAACAGAGCTAATAGGCGATCATGTTGCACTCGATCAAACGCTTTTTCATAATCGATGAAGCAGAGGAAAACGTCTTGCTGCATATCCCGACATTTCTGAACTAGCACCTGTACCGCAAACAATGCCTCGCGCGTGCCTACTCCTGAACGGAAACCAAACTGACTGTCTCCTAGTTGTTCGTCGCACTTGGATCTTATTCTCTCATGAATGATGGACAAAAATAATTTGAGCACTTGACTCATGAGACTAATGGTGCGGAATTCTTCGCACTTTCTTGCATTTTTCTTTTTAGGTATAGTAACAAAAGTTGATGTAAGCCAATCTTCAGGTATATAGCCAGTTTCATAGACGAGATTAAAAAGGTTGGTAAGGGGTTCAATGTGATCTTCATGTATGAGTTTCAGGACTTCTATATGAATCTCATCTGGTCCTGTCGCTTTTCCGGTCTTGGCTCTGCGTAATGCCTTAGAAACTTCGTCACGCAATATGGAGTGGCCAGGCAAAATTCCGAAATATGTTCCAAGGGTTCTAGAGTGGTCCTCAAACATGGATCCGATGTACTCTTCCCACAAGGTTTTCTTTTTCAGCAGTTCCAGAACTGGTAAGTTATTTTCATCCACAAGTTGTTGGTGTATTTGGCTTTTAGTCCCCGTCATAGCTTTGATTTCCTTGTGCAAGTTAAATGCGTCAAGAAGAATATATATAGGTATAAATTGTTTTGATTTCAATGGAACAATAAAACGCTTAACGAAAATAAATAATTTGCAGTCAGCTTTTTTTAATTTTTGATTGCCTTGCCTCCCTGGCTTTTCCATTACTAATTAATATCGTAACCTTTTCTTTTCAAATCATGTTTGAATTGGATATTAAGTGAGAATTGCTCACCTGGTGTCGAAGCAGGTGTTTAATTTTTTTTTTATTTAATAAGCTGTTAGTTGGCATCGTCAAGTTTGGAACAATCTTTCAAATCCAATGACTGTAAATATTCATGACTTCACTACCCTTATCACACTGATGTACTGTATCAGCCAGATTGTCCACTGCCGAACACAGCTGAACATAGCTGACAGAGGGTGGCTTTATCCTCACGCTTGGCAGGCGTCTTGGGTATCGCTGTGTAAGACACGAGTTCCTCAGAAGGCACTGCTGCCCACCTTCCCGTATTTTACCCTTAATCGCCTCTTACAATACCCAAGGAAAGATATAGGGGGTTACATTCTAGCCCATCACCCCACGGGTCACTAATGTAGGTTGGTACAAAAATTTATTCCCTTAAACAACAATATAGTTTTGTTCGATAAAATAATATTCATATGTTCTTCTTCTTACCCGGTACGCTCTTGACAGAGCGGTCGTGATCGCTATGTAGTAGTAGTACTGGCAGTGGCAGATGTGATGCGCCTCACGATGTTTCGCCACCTTTGCCAGCTGGAGGTCATTCTGCTTCACTGGTTTAGTGAACCTCCGATGGCAGATTCATATGTTACAGTGGTTTTTATTCTAAATTAATTATTGTTCAATGGTAAACTATAAGAACTATCGGACAATTATGAAATATATTTTATTATACCCTGTACTTTTACCTGCATAGATATCAATTTACATATTGGAACTTTCGTAATTCTACAAATCTGCGTGTAATAATTTTAGTTAATATTGTATATGATATGATATTTGGGTACTAAATATTAAGAATATGGTATTTTGCACACCCTAATGGTATAAAACAGCGCTCATCCATCCATAAGACCATTTTTAGAGTTCCGTAGGTACTAGAAAACGAGACCCTATAACTAAGATTCGGCTGTCCATCTGTCCGTCCATCCGTCCGTCTATCTGACATTTAAAGCGTGCAACTTTGGATCGGTAATAGGTAGCCTGTTCAAGTTTTTACAGAAAATGAGATAGAATGGCGGATTGCGTAAAAAATACCAATAACGTGTTTTTTTATATAACCTTTTTTGATTTTAGTCTATTGTAAAACGGTAATAATACATGTAAGCGTAAAAATAGTATGTGTATAGTCCAATATATGTTTATAGGTGATAGGTTGCTTTTGACCACTGTTTCATCTGATGTGATGTGGTCAAAGATGTTGTTCAGTCTAACCTGGAATTACTGGCTCTCAAGGACAGCTGCCGGAACACACCGTACTGTAGCAAATACTTAAAACTATCCAATTGCAGGTTGGACCCCCACTAAGGGTCCAACAATGTAAAAACAGTGTAAAGCAGTATGAAAAAAAAACGATTTTTTTATTTTGCGAATGCCCGCATGGCTATATTCACTCTCAAATAGAAAATCTGTCAGCAGACACCTAACGGCTTTCAGTTAAAAGCCTGTTAACATCTTCGACACCATCACAGTCGATAGATATAACATATAGAAGCAGCTGCACTGGAATATACAAACATACCCAACAGCAAGAAAACAATACGTGCCGTTTCTTTATTTAAACCGTATCACTCACTAGAATAAAAATTTATATCACGTGATTAAGACCTACATATACTTATAATGAAGGCATTTTACACATTTCCACTGGTAGATGGTAACATAATAAGATATGAGTACATTGAACGAACAAACTAATTAATGATGAAGTTAAACAAGTAATAAATACTTTGTATATAAATAAAGCGCACTAGAAGTAAATATAATTTAAATGATATAGGAAATACAAACCAACACTAAATTTGCTTTTGGAAAAGAATTTGTCACTTAGCATTCGTCCTAGCTTGCTTGTCAAAGTGTAAAAATTATCAACATCATAATCTGCTTTCGATAAAGAGTCAAGTGAAGCTTGAATTATGAAAGCATTCTGTTTATAGTTAGTCCTAACAAGCGGAATTTACATCAGATTAGATCTCCTCAATCCTACTAAAGGTGTTTGCAGTCTCAACAATTCCAGAAGCTCGGGATTGTACACCTTGCCATTTGCTATGCCCAGGAAATAATTAACTCAAATAGTATGTACGGATTATCCACTGTAGAACATTGCCTCCCTCATTTAGGGAGGGGAGGTGGGGGTTGACATAATCGCCACGCTTGTCTGGCGTCTTGGGGATTGCAGTTTTATAATATCAGTACCTCAGAAGGTGCTGCCGACCCACCTTCAGGTGTTTTACTTTAGTAGCCTTACGACACCCACAGAAAGCAATGGGGGGGGTGACATTTTGCCCGTCATCCCATGGGGAACGATGGATAAAGAATACTAGGTACCTGTATAAAAATATGTTTTTCTTTATTGGCATAGTTTTTTAATTAAACTCAAATATTTCTAGCTACAAATTTCAGTGATTCAGACTTAGCAAAAGCACCCACAAATTTGAACATAAACAATTAAACTTCCTACTTCACGCTTAGTTCAACAGAATTCCATTATTATCAAGAGCAGTCCTACGTAAGTATTTAGGTTATTCACAAACGGAAATCTCAAGTATTCAAGACGCAATGCCTCCGTTCTTAGCACTAATCTCGGTGAACGCCTCCTCTGTTTATCTTGCCTAGAAATGTTTGGTACCAAATAGCTCAGAACCCGCTGATTACTTTTGTTGCATTATCAGCCTTCACACATTTATTTTTGCACTGAATTGATACTTTTGTGCTGCCTGAATTCAATACAGGTAAAAAAATTGGTTTGGACTGCAACTACCCCCATTTTTAGAGTGACCCTCATATGTGTCACGGACGTACAAACTCAAAACGCCGTTGACAATTTAATAGCCAGTAACATTGCGTAGACTCATCAGTATGATTTTTATCTTTATAGAGTTCTAATGCAATTCGTAACAAAAACCTCTATCTCTTGAAATGAAGATCATAAGTAATAAGCAAAATGACAAGTGTTCAGTTTTATAAGTTTTTAATCAGTTATAGAAATATGTTATTACAAAGTACTTGTTTTATTAAATAGAAATAATCAACTTGCATTATTTTTTATAAGTGCACGTTAGTTCCAGTATTATTAAAAAAATAGGGCTTTTAGTGGTACCGAGTTCTCCTTGATAATTACCTACATGTATGGACGAATGAAGTAAAAACAATAATTTTGGAAAATAATAGTAAATCATCACGTCTTAACGTTTCATTGATAAAATAGGTAATGTGTTACGTGATAGGGAAAAATAAGGCTAACATATTCTAATTTTTACCAATAAGCTAGCCATTGACCACCATTTCTACTGATGGTACTGATTTTGTTGTTATATATGTTATATTGTTATAATGGAAACAACATATTTTTCTACATAACAATAATGCTTTATAATCGATTCTTACCCGCAAAGTTGGATATAAAAAAAAAAAACAATCCATATAACTTATTTTATAAAGCCCAGAGCCCATGTGTTTTTAATCCCACACATTTCAAACAAAACTTTTATCGTCATTGAAAAAACAACATAAAACATCTGGTAAATAAATAAAAACACCGTTTTAATCTAATAAATTTAGTTAATTACTAGACTTAATAACTATATTATAATTCTTTATTCTAAACAATTAATAGGTGCAAGCAATATTTTATATAACGATTAGTGATTGGAATTAGTGGTGGCTGCCAAACTAATAATGTTGGTTGCATCCTAGCATAATCCTATTGCACATTGTACCATTAAAATGCACTGTGTATTTTATGAAGCAACCGCATAGTCATTTTCCTTGCAGAGAGAAGTCATAAGATAAAACTGAGGTCACTATTCCTGACGATAATCGCCTATAGAAAGAAAATACAGCCAACCTTAACATTTGAAAATAGGTTCGCTGTTTTAACCATTGTGTTGGAATTGTGTGTAGTTAGTATTATACCTATGGATCATTGTTATTGCATGTGTACAGTAGTTACACTACGTAACATGCCCTTTTTATGATTTCAGATATACTTAAGTATACTTTTAGTAGCAGAAAACTTTGTGAACGAGTTCGTTCGGGGAATGTACTGCCACCGTACCTTTTTCTACTGACAAGTAGTAATGTACGAATTACTGTGTTCCGGTTTGAAGGGCACCGGCACATACAGCCGGTGACATAACAGGCATATGAGACTTGCCAGCTATATGTCTCAGGGTGATGAACACAGTGCACTTCGTCACTTGTGACGAAATGCATTTGTTGTAGAAAGAGGTCACCGCTTACATCATGTGGTTCACAATCATGTAAAATACAATACATCCAAACTGTTTCATATCAGTTCAGATAGGGAGTCCGAACCACTAAGTCAGTATGCAGCATTTTTAGTATTCCGTACCCAAAGGGCAAAAGTGCAAGTCTATCTGTTTGTCAGTTTTTCACGGGTCTCTAGCTCGTAAACGGAATGTGAGTTACAAACCTGAAATTTTTATATTATTTTGTGTAATGCAAGGACACAAAGATTAATATTGGAATTTTTTTGGGGAGGCTCCAGTACTTACTTATGTACTGGTATATAAAGACGGCCGAAAAAATGAACTATTCTTTACTCTAGCGAATGGGGTATCATTGTCTAGAGCTCATTTAGTAGTGTACAAATTTAATATGAGTATATTCTAACTTATATAATGTTATAAAGAAGAAAGATTTGATTGTTTGTTTGCATAGAAATAGGCTCTGAAATCACTAGACCGATTTGAAAAATTATTTCACTATTAGAATTCTGCATTATCCCTGATGAACATAGGCGATAAAATATTTTCAAAATATTTTCTATGCTGGAGCTGGCCGCTAGTCATCTAATAAAATGAAGAAATGGGGGTCGACATAGTTTTTAAATTTTCGATCATTTTGTTAGGAAGTCTATCCCAAAAAATAAACTAGGTGTATTTAATATTTCAGTTATGTTATGTTCCATACCCTCTATTTAACCATCAAATACTGTACGTCAATATATAATTTATTTTTAAGTTGCTTATCAACGATTAAATCTTTATATTGTATTGTATGTGCTGTAGCAATTCGGAACCCTAAAAGAGCGAGTCTTCATTTGTATTCGGCATTTTTTTTGTATTTTAATTTAACTTTTATTCCTACCCGATAATCTAACAGTTTTCTAAAGTGTGCTTCCTCCATTTATAAAGTATCGAGAACAAAAATAAACAGCAATGCTAAGCAGGGAAACAAAATATTAAGAATTAGTATAATACAACCAACGGTTGAATTGTAGCATATCGCTGGAGGGTTAAGCCATGTGGGAGTCAGACATCTTGAAGAATGACCAATTTGTTACTGCCACAGTGGCTCGCAATGATGAAGATTTTATTGTGAAGCATAATGCCACGTAGGTGTGTAGATTCTGTAGCAATAAGTTGCAATGTAACAAAGGCACTACCAACTCATAAATAAGGCGACAGTTAACGACTTTGTCACAGTAGACTTTTTTGCGTGCGACTCACATTTTAAACATACATAGATATACTTAACTATGACAAGGTGATACTTGTTTCATGGGATGCACCCACGCCTGCCTTGATTGTCTCGGTTGAGGATAACTTGAGTAGGTTTAAGGAGCATGTGTTTTGTTAGGAATGGGAAATAAAACGTTCCTGCTTTTATACTGCACTGTGGTGCTTCTTGTTGTGATGTTAGTAGGTATACTTTCGCCTTTTGTATTCAAAGATTTGTCGGTGATTTATAACACATCCTTTAAATGAAACAGCATATAGTTTTTGATACTATTTTATCATCGCAGGATAGACACAAGTTTCATTTACCTTTTATGTGGAAGAAGGGTGTAATTTATTAATTTATTCAGTTCCGGAATAAGAACTACTTTTTCAAATCCTCCTAATTGAATTTCATTCAAGCCAACTTCAGAGTGAAGTAGTGTGCAAGAAGAGGATCATGGCTGATACTGGGAACGGTAACTATGGGGCAATCGAAACGCCTCCTTTTTTGGGACCAAAATATGCCTGGCAAAACAGTGTGTTTTGAGGCTCCTCTGCCTACCGCATGGGAAATAGAGGGGTGGGGTTTTTTAAAGAACATACATTTTATGTAGGTACACAACAAGTATGCTCCTTAAACCTACATTAGTACTCATCAGCAATCCGGGAGGACGTGAGGTGTTGCTTCCATAAAATTAGTCATTTTCAAGCGCACATTTTAACTAACTGATGGCGGGTATGCAAACGAGAATTTTCAAGATGGATTTGTTTCAGCATGCCACCATGGTGAAACAAATCCATCTTGAAAATTATTAAATTAGCTTTTTAACCATAAAGCAGAATTTGAAAAAAATACAGACGAATTGACGATTGACAAACCTCCTCCTTTTTTGAAGTCGGTTAAAAAGTGCCAAAATATAATGTTTCTTTTTTATTTACTGTTTTTGGTGCCCAATGTAGAAGTTATAGCATTACAATACATTCGACATGCGGCATAAAAATATAATGATAAATTGAATTATAATGAATTAAGTACCTACTTATGATATATTGGGTGAGTAAGAAAAATCTCAATGAATATGGAAAGAACTATAATTTTATTAAAACTATACGTTTATATGTATCCATTAAATAAAATTGAGGCATGATAGAAAAAAAAACAATTTTCATACAAATTCATATTTAATTTAAATGTATACAAATAGTTCCATATATAGGTCCACACTATGGAATGAACCCAATGTGTATTCCTACAATCGAAGATACATCTCAGATCAGCTTGGTTTCACTTATTGAATTAAATTCCTTTTAAAAATCAGCTTCAAAGCGCAACTGGTGTACTGAAAATATTATTTCGCATTATAAAATGTCCTGCATAAGACGCTACGCTTACGTCTTGAGCCGAAACCTAAATCATTGTTTCCGAGGTCCAAACTATAGAATCTTACAGTAAAATATTAAACTTGAGTAGTCCTGCAATCGGCATAGTCCAATCCAGCTCAGCTTAGCTGGATATCGAATTGCAAATGGCCGTGGAAAATGTAGCTTTAACGCTGAACCAACTGCGACTTCTATACCAGTGCGGGCTTGCTATGACGAATGTGACAATTTGTCACAGATTTAGAGCGAGCATAAACTGTGCTTAAACTCGTTTAAAACGATACATTGCACTTGGTTTCCTGTTTTCAATGTTGTGATAATAGAAATTTCATATCATAATGTATTTTGGAGCTGAAATAAAAATATCACAGCTGTGTATAAAAAAATATATGTTAATATATGGTTGATATTTATTGTATTTGGACAATATGAGGCATGTAATTTTTGCATTTAGGTGTGTTTTGCGAAATATAACAAAAGCAAGCGGGATGACGAGAAAAGTTATATTTATATTATAAAAAAAATAATACGCACTGAATGGTTTTACCAAAGTTTTAACCAGCTTTTAGTTTTTCATTGCTTTGCTAGGTCGTTTAACTACTACACATGATCTATGAGATCAAGCATTTGCTATGCAATATTTTAAGAAAATTTTCATGATATCTCCAATATTTGATCGAAGTATCCACATAATAAATGGTTGTAATACTTATGGGATTGATTACATTTGTTACGGATGAACAAAACTTTTCATACATTTGAAATGGATTTAGGAGTAACCTTTAAACCTATTTCCCATGGGGTGCCGGATTAGCATGTCACACTTCCATCTCTACCCATGGGTGTCATAAGAGGCGACTAAGGGTAACACACCAGAAGGTGGGCAGCAGCGCTTTCTGATGAACTGATATCTCACACTGCAATGACCAAGACGCCTGCCAAGCGTGGGGATTATTGCAAACCCCCCAATAATGGCTGTGTTCAGCAGTGAACAATCCGGCTGATACAGTAAAGTATATACCTATTATAATATCTTTATTATTTTACTTGGAATAATACAGAAAAAAAACATTATTTGTACAACTAAAGTTCAGTTTGATAAATAATATTGAATCTGTATGTACTCGTATCTATCTACCACGATCAATGAAATAAAAAATACAAAGAAAATAATGTGCTGATGCGGTCTTATCAGCATTTTATTTTATATTTTACACGTGCCATAGGTAAATCATAGTAACGAAAATAAATTATAAAATAACACATAACTGGATACAGATATTTTTAATATTTGAGATATTGAAAAATATAGATATAGATTGAGGTGTATTTTTATTTGCCGCCATGAGTCACTTTCATAGGTGAAACGAGTCTAACAGCATTCTAAATCGTCTGCAGCCTAAACCCATCAAGCTGTAAGGCTACAGAGCGTGCCAAAATATAGCCCATGCTTACACTGAAAACAAAAAAAATATTCCTCTTAATGGATTGAATAAAAATATATTTATTATCGCACTGCGTTGCACTTTGTACTAGTTTTTACTTTGTGTATCCCTTTTAATCTGTTATTTTTTTATTATTTAACTTATGAACTTACTGCGCACGGCAGAAAACAACCGCAACTAAAATAGTCAAACATCATGATATATTTCAGAATGGCACATATTTCTCTTTCCTCGGCATTATTATTAGTTTCATTTTATCGAAATAAGTTTCTTACAAAATTTTAATAAATTGCTTATGGTGTTATTCGTCTTTTCAAGGCGGTACGCTACAAACCCTTGCAATCAGGCGGACACACGCGACTAGCTACGATTGCGACACAGGCCAGCCTGACCCTACAGAATATCTTAACCAGTACCTATGATTCCTTTGTAGATTGCCTGTACGTGATAATGCTAAAGACTTAACTTGAATGTTTTCATTGATCGTGAGTTTGGAGAGTCAATACGAGCTGGTGACGATGTTGAGCAAATAAGCGAATCGCGCCTAAAAGGGTTCCAATGGATTTCATTATGTCACCAAACAGTCACAGTGGCAGTAGGAATTTTTGAGGTGACTCTTATTTTTATATCATAGGTTAATTTGTTGCAACTATATTCAGGCTTAGTACTACTTACTTGGGACACAGAAAAGGGATCAGTAGGTACCTAATCTTTATGTTGTACATACACAGAAAAAAATTACACTACGTATATTTTTAAGCCAAGAGAGCTGTTATTCTTAATAGTATAGTTTAAATATAAGACAATGTTATCTTAACTTGAAACATTTGTATCAATCAAAGAAATTCACTCCTCTTGCATTAAGAATAATTTATTCTTATTTTTTATTCTGAAACTGAGAATTCCATGCTTAATTCAATACTTCATATTATTCTTCCAAGACATTGACCTATTATTAATCCGAGAATAGAGTTCGCTTTTTATTTAAGAATATATATTTTCTATACAAGAACATCCCATTTCTGAAATTAAATTATTTATTTTTTCTTGGTCGAAAACAATATTATTCTTAATGATAAAATATTATATAAGATTATACTTGAATCAAGAATGATTTTCTTAAAGTGAATAATAATGTTAATACACTTCGATGAAGATTATTTTTCTTAATATAAGAATAAACAGATATTGGCTTTAAGCATCATATACTTATATTAAAAACTTTATTACTTTTTCAGATAAGAACATTAAATGTATCACAGGAAGATTCAGTATACTTGGAATAATAAGTTCATAGTTTAACAATACAACTACAATTTTTACAAATATATTTTTTAAATAAAATTCTCTTAATTGAAAGGCAGCAAATATTTCTCAATTAAAGAATATACAAATATTTGCTTTAAGTATGATATTATTGAAATAAATGTACTTACTAGAATTTTCGAGTTGAGTAGGTATATTAAAATTCTTCCAAGATTTTTCACACATATTTTCAAACAAATATTCACATCAAAATTTCTATTTTTTTATGAGGTGACATATATATATTCTGGATCCAAAACAATTATTTACTCGGCTGAACAGAGAAAATCTTTAAACAAAAAGCATTTTATTTATTTTATGAATATTTCCCTTGTTGAAACAAAATAGAACGCTTTTCAATCAAATAATATACAAATGTTTATTCTAAGCATAATATTTGGAAATAATAAAAATAACAATTGACAATATAAGTATATATACTTATATTATCAATTGTAATATTAATTATAAAATCTTCTGAATTATTCTTAGTTCCAGAATAAATATTTATAAAACAAATACACATAAAAAATTATAAAATGTCATAAATGTCATAGTCTTGTAAGAAGGCATGTTATCTGGAATCAAAACAATTATTTACACGGCTTAACAGAGAAATTCTTTAAGCAAAGAATATATATTTAGTTTAGGATTATTTTCCTAATTGAAACTAAGCATTTGCTTCGTTTCGCGTTACAACAAATGTTTACTCAAAGCATAATGATCCTGAAATAAATATTGAAAAAAGTACTTGAAGAATTGTCAAGTTAATATGTTCCATAATAAATATATATTTTTGTCAATAAAAAACTTTTATTTTTAGTACCGTTAGGTTTACAATAACGCGGATTACATTACAAAAACATCCCGCACATGACTTAAAATTTTTGTATATATGTGTTTTTTTTTTAACTTTTATTCACTGAAACGAAAAGAACATTGTGGAAATAAGTAAATTTATTTTTATCTGAGAAATGGATATTGAAGATTTACATTAACTATAATATAGGTAGTCCGGAACTTGGAACCTAACATTAATACTTTAATGTAGTTTTTTTTATATGCTTGATTAGCCTTTGACCACTATCTCACCTGATGGTAAAGGATGATGTGGTCGAAAATGTTGTTTAGACTAACCTAGTATTACTGGCTCTCAAGCACAGCTGCCGGAACACACCGTTAGGTGCTTGGCTTTAAACTTTCAATTGACAAAGCAACAGTTATTTTTTTTATGTTATTGTGACGGAACAAGCCCGAGGCCCACCTGATGTTAAGTGGACTAACCTCTGCCTATAACAGACGCATTTCGTCAACGACGAATTGCACTGTGCCTATCACACTGAGACGTCCAGTTGTTAGGTCTCATTAGCCTGTAATTTTTCTGGCTCTCAAGGACTGCTGCCGGAACACACTGTTAGGTGTTTGGCGACAGATTTTCTACTTGAGGGTGGTTGCTAGCCAGGCGGGCATTCACAAAATGCCCTTCCACCATGCGGTGAAGCTCAAGCCCGCGGCGGGATTCGAACCATGGACCTGCTGCACGGCAGTCCATAGCCAAAGCCACTAAGCCATCACTGCTTGAATTCATTCAAATCACTGCGTTCCTTCTAGGGACACAGATTCAACATTGCAATGGGGTCCCTATATTAGAACTCTGTCAGGAAGACTTAGTTATGCAGCATATGCGGTTCGTAAAATTAGACAAATGACTGATGTAGCTACGGCGCACTTTGCGTACTTCCACAACTGTCATATTATGGCATATTGCTTTGGGCTTCAGCATCATCATTGTATATTTTTGAAAATATAATACATATCCGTTAAAATATATCGATATTTATGTTAAATAGTGACCATCATCAGTACAACACTAGAAATAAAGACAAAATAGTCGTTTCTAGTTTTAGGTTAGTGAAAACAAACAAAATCCCAAAATACATAACTGAGATCAGAGAAAGGAAATTCAAGTCTCACGAAAATGCGTACGATGATGTTTGTGATTATTTAGAAGACAATGTATATAGGCGAGAACAGTGGAGCCAAAACATCATTATAGTTATATAAGTTCCTATACTATCTGACCCGGCAAACGTCAATCTGCCATATATATGTACATATAAATACAAAAAAACATTAGAACCTCGAAGTCAGAAGGAAATTGGATTTAGCATGTGACACAATGTTGTTAATTTTTCTTTTATTGATTAGGTACATTCATTAATGCACGGCGGCATATATATAGCGTCGCTAAAACAAATATTTTTCATGCAAGAAAAACCTCAAGTAATTATTCTAATTCCAAGAATTCCATTCTACGATAAACCACGCAATGTTGCCACGTTATAATATGTCGATACTATAGTAGTATTCCAACAAACATAAGCAAATTTTATCTTTTACTCTGTATCGTTCGCAACTTCTGAAGCAGTGATAGCTCAGTGGCATTGGCTATGGACTGCCGCGCATCAGGTCCATGATTTAAATCCCGCCGCGGGCTTGAGCTTCATCGCATGGTGGAAGGATATTTTGCGAATGCCCCCTGGCTAGCGACCACCCTCAAGTAGAAAATATGTCGCCAAGCACCTAACGGTGTATTCCAGCAGCTGTCCTTGAGAGCTAGTGAAATTTCAGGCACATGATACTTAACAGCTATGTCTCAAGGTGACGGGCGCAGTGCAATTCGTGACTTGTGACGAAATGCATCTGTCATAGGCAGAGATTAGTCCACTCAACATCAGGTGGGCATCCAGCTTGTTCCGCCACAATAACATAAAAAAAAAGATATTCGTCCACGTCAGTTCCTATATTATTAAATCTAAATAACCCTGTTTTATGATAGTTACGTAGCTTAGATTCTAAGATTAATCTTTAGTTTGCAAGCGCTGACGATTTTTTTTAAAGAAACTATATGATAATGTTTTCTTAGGTTTTCGCGATTATAAATGTTGATGATGTTGTGTATTAATACTACTTTTTTATTATTAATAAACAACATCATCAAACTGACAATATTTCTATACTTCAGACCCAGAAAATCATGTCATATCACCAGTTCATAATTGCCATTGCGATAATTATTTTGTCCTTGTTTCTCCATATCTTTATATATTAACCTCTGTCTTTATTACCATTTAACAATCTTTTTTTGTTTAAAATAGTATATAGGATGATATATAATTTGAGTATACTATTGAAGTGGTCCCATTATTTTCATTTAACCCACTTCGAAAATAAGGAGGAGGTTATATGTCCTGTTGCCCACGATTTTTTCGCGTGGGAACATTGGATCCCTAAACTAACACCATACAAAAACTATTTCGATCACTAGCTCTGTGCAATACAGTCACAAACCTATCCCAAGAGAACTATACATGTTTTGAGATAAAAATCCATCCAAAATTTCTCATCAATAATATTATAATAAGATTAATAAGAAATAAAATTGTCTTGATATCTTTTTCATAAAAAGTTTTTGTCTTTACTATATTTGTTTATTATTACATAGATTTTGTTATAAAACCGCGCACCGTTCCCTAAAAAAAGGCTTAATTTGGTTTTTAATATTTTAAAACTATAATTATGAACAACTTTATGTATACAGGCGTTCCTATAGTTTAAATCAGTATATTGAATATTTTTTTGTACACCCATTTTATTTTCAAAACATACAAGGTTAACATAAATTACTAATTCTAGTCAAGGATTCGTGAGTTTTTATCTCACATAGAACTCTACGTTTTCGTGAAAAAACCTGTACATCGTCGCATAAATCACGTCAACAATTTATCGTAATAGTTAATTGTGTTTATGGAATGTAGTAATTTATACTATGACTATGACCTGGCAACACTGGTGGTAGCGCGTCCCTACGCTCCGACTCTTAGTCTGTATTGACTCCCTACTACCAAACGTATTTCACATTTCACAATCTAATTCATTAGTAGTGAACTCGCAGTTATAGTGATACTGTTCATACTTTAGATGCTGAGTAATCTTAAAGACACCACTAGGTATACTATTAGAAAAAAACTCAAAAGAACTCAGAATATGGAAGAGTTACTGGACCAATAAAAGTGATAAACAATTTTACAGGTATGTATGTATATTAAACGGTTACTTCAATTTTGTTTATTTGTATAGAGTGTAGATAATATAATATTACATTAAATGAACTGTGTCCATCTATTGGTATACGCAAAAATCAAGAACTTCGAGAATTCCTCATTTCAATGGTAGGTATGTTATATACTCGTAGGTTTACCACACATGATTTTCCATACACACATGATTTAATATCTTAGATATAGTGTTTTATATTTCAGATGAATATTGATTCGGATAAAAAAGTATCCGAACAGCAATGGAAACTTTATTCAAAATGGAATAGGTATGCCGATGAAATAATAACAAGGAGTCTTCAATTACAGACGAAGCTATATTAATTGAATTGGAGGATGTAAAGGAGGTCACTGAACTTGGTATGTAACACTTTTTTGAAAAATTGATATATATATAACTACCAAACAAGTATATACATAAGTAATATAAATAGTATGCTGTTCAGCTAACCTCTGTTGAAACATGTGTTTTACAACGTGAAAACCTAAGACAACATTATGTGTTTTATAAATTATATTCTGATATAAAGTAAAATTATGTATGTTTCAGACAAGAAAGCCATCAGACAAATAAAGCTGCTCTGCCGGATTATACCGCCGTTGGGGAGATTAAATGGAAAATTGAAATTTTCTACATTTGAATGCATAGGGCATAGTTGTGAATGTTGTGATAAGTTTTTAATAGTTTATCTATGAGGAAGTAATTTTAATTTAGTCTACAATGCCTTCAAAAAAGTAAAGCTACATTTTACTTATTTTTTTTTATTTTGAACGAAGTCAGAATTAGTTTCTTACATTTGTTAGGAGCTTAGATGTTAAGACTAAAAATGTTTGTTAAATTTTTCGATCATCAGTTTCTTCATACGTCATATTTTTTGTTTAAAAGTATATTTATAAAGTAGTTCACTAGATTGCCTATCAGTATGATTATGTTGTCTTAAAAATGTAACGCCAATGACAATAATGAGAAAATAATATTCAATATTAATATTTTGGTTTTTGTTAACTTACAATATGATTACGTTGTAGTGAATATTACTATATTAGTTTTATTACTAATGTCATCAGATTATTTATTACAAATGTTATTGTTTAGTTACTCCTGTTTGATTGCTTTAAGTGTGGTTAACCTTGTTTTATTTTAAAAAGCTGTTTATTTTATTATTATGTGTAAATATCACAGGAAAGGTTTTCAGGGTAAAATATGTACTCTATTAGTGCGTTAGCTTATCTGATATCTATATTGTAATAAATTTGTAACTACACTTTTTATGAAATTTTATGTAGCGAAAATTATCTGGTCTAACGAGAATGTAATTTCTTGATTTGTTATGTGTTGATATTATTTTTACATTAAGAAAATTTAATTTTACATTGATCATTTGATACTTTATTCAACTAAGACACCACAATCTTCCTCACAAGAAATTATATTCTCGAAACGAAATTCATAATCTAATAGTTTAAAAATAAGCTATTATTCAAATGAGAGGATAATATGATTAAAATGAAACTTAAATTTGTTGAATCAAGATAATATTATTGTCCATACATTAATTGTTTTTCTCAAAATAAAACGCATAATTACTTTAATCCAGAATGAATTATTATTCACCCAAATATATTATCACTTGAAACAAAACCCTATTTTTATTTCTTCAAGATAGCGTGATCATTATTATAAGAAATTGGAGTCTTAAAATATTAAATAATTTCTCTTACATCAAGTATAGATTGTTTTCATTGAAAAATAATATCGATTTACATTGAAACTAAGATTTATCCAATCAAAACATCATTGATTCTCACGAAAAGAAGTAAGCTTCTTAAATTAAACAAATTAAATGATTAATTTAAGAAAACATCTAATTTGCCTTAAGAATATGATATAGTTGGAATAAAACCAAATTTTATTGAACGAAGAAAGAATTATCCATACGACAAGAAACTGCAGACTCACAACGAAAAAATATTTCTCTTTCGTAAAGAATAGCTGTTTTGAAACAATAATAGATTATCATTTACTTAAAAATAGGTTTAGTTAAATTAAAAATAATAAAGTGCTTGTTTTAAAATAGCGACTGCTTAAACGAATATATCATATCTTGCTGTAATTATTAATTTTTTTAAGTTAAAACACTATTATACTTAATATAACGATTTGGTGTTTCAAGCGGACTAAATTATTCTTGTTTTAAACGAAAAATTTGTCATTTGCTAGTAATTTTTTTGTTGACTTAATAACATTAGTCTTCTTGACAAGAATGCGATGTCTTATTCCAACAATAGCATATACTTAAACACAAACTATGTAATTCTTCATTTAAGATATCATGCTTATTTGACACGAAGAATCCGGATATTCTTGCCATGCGAGACATTAAATATACTTGAACGTAGTATTTAGGACAACAAAATATTATTCTAGAACTAAATAACATATTTTTAGTTTAAAAAAGCCAATTTGATACAATCTTATGCTGATGTCAAGTATACGTTGTTTTAGCCATATACAAATCATTATTATTCTTGACCAATAGAATAATTCTTGCACAAAGAATACTTTTTTTTCTGTGTATAATGTTATTTAGTAATATATTGGCTAGTATTTGACCAACATTTAACGTTTTGGTTAATTTGACTGAGTTGATTTTTTAAAATGTATAAATTTATAATTTACATATTCAGATTGGTTTCTGGATTATAAAGATAGCCTAGCGGCAACTACTCTCTACTTAGGGAAGGTAGCTAGAAATAAAAAATAATTGCTAACGAGTAGCCATCATGCTGCTCAAGCCAGTCGAGGCTCTGACGGCCAAATGTGTTTTGATAATTTTCTATCTGATTCATCATCTTCTCACCTTCATATGGATGCAGTATAGGGAAAGGCACCTTGATTGGGGCCTCTTCCTCTGCAACGCTATGGACCCGGCACCCGCACGGTGAATCCAATGAATGCTAATTAATTCGTCTCTGCTTGGTGGCAGATTTTATACTTTAGGATGGTTAGCTAAGGGTGGAAAGTTAGCTAGACGAGCATTCGCAAAATGCCCTTCTACCCTGCGGTTAAGCTTAAGCCAGTGGTGAAGCATATACCTGCAGCATGGCAGTCCATAGCTATTATCGCTCGCCTATCATTGCTTTTTAGTCAATGAAAAAGTTAAGATAGTACAAAACTCCGTTGTGCACTTATGTGCTGCAGCAACGTACACATTCTGATGTCAGTAGTTCCATGCTGCTATTATTTTACAACATCCGAAAGGAAGATATGGGACAGTCGCAAATCACTACTGCTTAACAAATCTTTCGTCGATTCCTTTCTAGCTCTGTAACGGAGTTATATTGCAATCCTAAGGGGTTGTTTAGAATATCAACAATACTTAAGCGAGCGTACCGGCGCCCTACACCGAGAAATGCATTAACCCGATGAGGTTTCGTAATAGAAGCTTCGTGCAACGGACGGAGAATCTCGATCAGTGCTTAAGATGCGATTAGTATGCAAACGTACGTACCTACGTACTCGTATATATAGTCGCATAGTGTTTTACAGATTATTTACTTAAAGTACTATAGGACACAAAGGAATGTAGATGAAGAGAGAAATGGTTTACATCAATCTGAACTAGCAGGGTATATTTTTAATTAAAATGTTTTATTTTATATATCAATGCGCGTCATATCCAGGGTTATTGGTAAAATGCTAATAACCTCAGTGTTGACTTCTGCTAGTCCTAACAAACATTTTGAGATAAATAGAACATGTGCATTTGTACTTTGCTCGATGAAATATTAAAAAATCTATTCAAAGGGAGCGCGGCGCGGTCCAGTGTTGAATTGGCGGGCGCTCATGGCTCGGAGTAGGAGTTGTCTTTTACTATGAGACACAGAAATAAAAGTGAAGTTATACAAAATATGAAATAATAAATTACAGGCACAAGAGACTTCGTGCTTATTCCGCCAAATAAACATAAACAAATACAAAAAAACCTCTAAAAATGTTCGTTAGGATTAGCAGAAGTCAACCCTAAGAGGTTGTTAACATTTTACACATAACCTTGTATAATATAAGAAATACATTTCTTTACTAAATGCCCGGACTTGGGTGTTTGTCATGCTATCAGGTTATATAATATCTCTGATGTTGTTTTGGTGTGTTGTTAGAGATAGATTGGGATAAAACCAGGGACATAATGATGATATAAAAATACTTTCTTCGAGTATAGAAATAGAATATAGAAATATTCGAGTTTATACTTAAAAATTAACAAAGTGTTTTTAAGACGACAACATGCATAAAACAAAATATATACTCGTATATTGCCTAAATACAACATGCCACAAATATCACTTCTTTAAGAATCTATGAAATAACTTAACGCGAAAAAGTTAATAATATGTATTTGAATGATGACCAGTTATGAATGATTTGCAATTTCAAAGCGTGCCCAATTTGTAATGATGAGAAAATAAAGGAATCTCAACCAATTACTCAGCGCTCACTATTGTGGCCCGCCATACACCAAACACAAAGTCTATTTCACACAATCGTTCGTTAAACAAGCCCAGGCACAAAATAACCCCCTCAAATCAGGCACGTGCACATCACGTGACTTTATGGATTAAGGCAACAGCCCTGGATAATTAACTGCACAAAATACTGACGATCGGTTGCCATTTGCGATCGATGGCGAGAATGTGTATTTGTAACTTGCTTATCAATTCGATTAAAGATATTCTTTAGGAAGTTTACGAGTAGAGTGCCCGGACAGCTTTCCATACAAACGTAGTTTCGTCATATTTTAAACACTAAGCGTTCAAACTCGGTGTAATTTTGTATGCATATTGCTAAGCCTAATATCTATGCTTCTGGTTTGCCAGCTTTTCCATTTATTGTTTATTTTATCCCTAATTGTCAAAATAACAATTCCCATACAAAACAATTTTTCGAATTATTTCTGAAAGTATTTAATTGTACGGAAATCTGGCAAACCAGAAGCATGAATATTAGGATCAAGGATATACACGCAAAGTTTCACGGAGTTTGAACACTTAGTATTTAAAATATGACGAAAATACTTTGTATGGAAAGCGCCACGAGCAATCTAGCCTTAAATAGTGTTATAGATAATAAAAGTGATATTGAGAGCAATATTTGGATAGGTCATTCAGCGCATAAACAACATAAGCATCATCATCGTACTTGTTACGTAACGTAGAACTAAGAATAATCTATCTACAAATGAATTATTTAATTAAACGGTGAGTAAACAGTAGAGTATATTACGCGTAAATAAAGATAATAATAGAATTAAAGATAAACCGTATAAGATATAGTAACTATATAAAAGGTGTGAATAATTAGATGACAGTTAATAGAGAAGGCCCCGAGTGGTGCCGGGCTAGAATGTCACCCCCCATTGCTATTTGTGGGGGTCGTAAGAGTCGACTAAAGCGCAGAGGCGACTAATCTGAGGAAATGCTATGTTAAACTGCGATCTCCAAGACGCCTGCCAAACCTAGGGATTAAGTTATATATTATAAATAAACCCATCCCATAATAAGAAAGACTGTGTTCAGCAGTTGACAATCCGGCTAATACAGTGCATAGTAATGGAGAAGAGTGAAAGAAAAAGAAAGAAGACCAGCGCTAGTTTTAAATTAAACTAGCATATGCTGAGTTGGAGACCTTTTTATGATGTTAAGCAATCGATCATATGAATTGTATTTATCTCTTTTATGTTTTAATGTATCTAAAGTCATAAATAAAATATTTTTTCATTTAAAAAAAAAAAAACATGCTGTGCCGACCCCGTTTAGCTGAAATCAGGTTAGTAAAACGACGGTAGAAAAATACATAACAAATAATAAAAGTATAAGTAGAGTAGAAATATAAACCATAAACAACTTGCTTTGTGAAAACCTATAAAATTGTCTAAAAAAATTACAATAAATAACTCGACGTATTTTATTCCTATAAAACATGTTTAAAGTAAATACATATATAGGGAAACGTTGGATACATCACTATGTTTGCTCGTGTGTGGATATCTAATATTAATTTATTTTAAACGAGTCTGTCATAACTTTGCCTTTTGATGACCCTACCTTTTAACAGGGCCCTTGCAGGCATAATGCAATTGGCCCTAAAGTGGCCAGTTCAAAGATTACGGCGCGGCTTACTTCTAGAGGGGTAAATCGGATGCTTTCATATCTCCCCAAAATTGCGCAACATAATTTATAATAAGTATAAGCATATTAAGGGCTAAGGATACCCAGAGGCGCATACGTAATATGCTCTTAAAGGAACTATCTGTTTTGAATAGCGGGGTTAAACAGACACGCAAATAATGGTATCAACATAATGTTTTTTAAGAATAAAATAAATAACTTGAAATCTTGTAGTGCGTGCAAGTAATTTATAATTAGTGGTTATTTACATTTTTTGTTTAGTTTAGTTTCACAGATCACAATATTTAAATATAATTGAATAAAATGTTAAGCATTAACGTTAAGGATCGAATATTTCGACTCTTGTTTTAAGCATATCAGATGCTCATCATCAGAGTGAGTGCGCGTCGGAGTACTTCCGGCGGGCTCAGTGCACCAAACCCGGGTCGACTCATTCGTGCTAACGTCAGTGCTTTCCCGGCTTATTAGTAATATTTAAATATGCGCGAAACTCACGAGAATTTATTAGTTAAGATTACACAATGGTTCTTAATCCTTGATAAAATCTTTTAAATTGCCTAAACACTCCAACCCGACTCCAAATCAAAAAGTTGAACAACTTTGAATTTGTTTAGTGTCCAGAAAACACTGTTGCTTCTCACAACATTTATTATTCAAGAAAGGTGTCTAGGCAGTGCTAAAACGTTGTCTCAGGTCACTTAAGAGCGGGGACAACCGCAGACAGTTCTAAATTTCAAAAGAAATAATTTCCCGACCCGGGTTTAAAAATCTAGGACCACAAGATTCCATAGTGTCGCATTACGCAACTCCAACAACAAAATAGTAAAAGTATAATAAACTTATGGAACATAAAATACTTAAACAAACTCCCATAGCAAAGTTAACAGCCATGGAAAACTGCAAAGACAATCATAGGTAAACTAATAGAAGAGTCCAGCTTAAGTATTAACGTCTCCATCCTAACTCCGCCAATTTGCTCGCCGCGAATATTATTTTAATACTTGCAGTTGGTCTAGAACTGTTTTTCAACTGTAACTGTTATTGTTGCAGTTAGGAGTTCAGATATGGCAGTGGTGTGGAAAGACCGCGTTTGTTTTTGAGCGATGGAGCGAAGCAAAAGTTGGATGTGAAATGTTTATACGAAATTTTGGTTTGCAACTTTTGTTGCCCCAAGCTCTCTTGGTAAAAACAGCTAGCAATTGATATAAACATTTAAAGCTCATGTTTTATTCGTCAATATTATAGAGTTATAAAAAATTGCGGCACTGATTTCCAGCGCTGAAGAATCGGTACCGCTATCGATATGTGTTCGATGGCCCTGATGGTTAGGTATAGATAGATAGAAAACTCTTTATTGTACACACCATTACATTACAACAAAACAAATACGATAGATTACAGTCAAGTGTTACAATGGGCGGCCTTATCACTAACAGCGATCTCTTCCAGGCAACCTTTGAATGGAGAGGAAATAGAGTAGTAATAAGAAATACCAAATGAAAACACAACATTCATCCACTTTGATAAATCCGCTGATTCGATTTTTTCATAAACTACCAGACTTTACAGTTACAACTATAATGTTATACCCAGTCTTCCCTTACCTTATTCTAATAGTTGCTAGTTAGCAGTAAAACAAGAGAAAATGAACTTTAACAGAAGGATTATGGACAGGGTTTGAAGTGGATTTTCTACGTTTTTCTTAACTCTCCTAAACTAAATTAATGTTTAAATTACAGTTTTTGGTCTAATTGTGAACAAAATAAGGACAAAATAGCAGTTTTGACTGAGACCGTTTTTGGATAAGACTCGAAAGGCATGGTGGTAGGGCATTTTGCGAATGCCCGCCTAGCTAGCTACCACCCTCAAGTAGAAAATCTGTCGCCAAGCACCTAACGGTGTGTTCCGGCAGCTGTCCTTGAGAGCCAGTACTTCTAGGTTAGCCTGAACAACATCTTCGACCACATCATCACTTACCATCAGGTGAGATAGTGGTCAAATGCTAACCTATCAGGCACAAAAAGAAAGAAAAAAAATATATAAAGAATAATCTTAAAAACCACGTTTCCTTGAAAACCAGATCAGTTTTGCATGATGTAAGTGATGTTATTGTTTACATAAACGTATAAATATCAATTATAAGTCAGAGGCGTTATTATTTTATTCTTTATTAATTTCTATATCGTAAAATATATTTTTTTATATGAAAAGAGAAGCATTCTGAATGCCATGGATCGAATTTTGGTACGTTCCCTTCATAACAAACTTTATGAGTTCTAACAGGCTTTCGGAACAATTTTATCGTGTCAGATTGCTAAACCCCCGGTTTGTAACGTAAGAACGCTGTCACTGTCGAGTGTAAGGTAAATCCCTTGATTGACGAAAGTCTCTAGCCCTAATGTTTGAGGGGAGGATAAACACGAGAGACTTCACGTTGTTTGAAAGTGTCCCGTTTCTGAAGAAGTTTTCCTGGTGCTTAGATCCTGTTATTATGACTTTATATGTCTATATAAGCCAACTGCTTTGCTCAATATTTCTGCTGGAATTCATTTATAGTGCAAAGACTAAATATACTAAAATATTTAATGCCGATACAAGAAAACCGTTGAAAGGTACACCGCTGAAAGATATAAATATTTTTAATAAGGAATGATAGACATTTATAAATTGAGTGTAAGTACTACAGACCATATTTATTGTTTTTTCAATGTGATATCTGTAATTTTGTGTACTAAGGCAGTTTACAGTTGGATTAAATTTTCTTTTTGTATCCGTAGCATATTATGTTTAAATCCTTAGCATAGAGTATTTTCGCCTTTATCCTTAAAACACCATAGATTTAATCGAAGTCATGGTTCTGGCAACCAGTATTAATAAAAGATATAAGCTTAAACTCTCAACATGTCTTTATCTAAGGGAAAGTAAACCTAAAGTATAAAATGAATAAAAAAATATAATAATGCAACCTAAATTGAAAACAAAAAGCTACAACCTTTCATATTTGAATTAAACGAGACTTTATACACGGAATAACGCAAACACTATCGTCGTCCAACATCGATGCTAAGCACTAAATTTGTAACGAACACACCCTAAAATGTCATTTGTCTTGGTTTCTGTGCAAGTATGAGCTACGGCTTGAATATACGAGGCACTGGTGGTGCAAAGTTCTAAGCTATGTGTTGGCGGGTATTAATCTTGTACTGTGGTAGTAGATAAAGCCAAGTAATATGGCATGTTATTTTACGATGCCAATCAGAACAAATTGAAACAAATATAATCAGTCAAAAAGTCAAAATATTTTAACATAATTCATTCAAGATCAACCATACAACGTGGGGTGCCAGCTTAGAATTCCTCCCCTCAAATTTCATCTCGTGGGTGCCTACCTAAACTAAATACCAGAAGGTGGGAAGCAGCACCTTCTGAAGAACTGAACTTTAACTGCGATCTCCAAGACGCCTACCAAGCGTGGGGATTTGCCATAATAACTTTGTTCAACAGTGGACGTTACGGTTGATATGATGAATTCAAGATCAAAATATGAGAATAAAAGTAGACCAGAATGGGAAACTACAGATGTTTTTATAGTTACTGATACAGCCGACTCTTGTCTTTCAAAACATTACCATTTCAACAAAAAACGTTTCAGTGTGCAAAAACTATGCATATGACTGTCACATATTACATACCCGACTGGGTTTAATCCGCAATATTTACGCGTCGTTTGCGTTGAACTACCGCCATCGACATGTCGAATTGTGGCGTTTTTTGTGTATATTATTGTTTTGTTATCCACTATTACGCCCGAATGTTGTAGGTCTTAATTGGATTCTTATTTAAGAGGTTCTTAGAGGATAACAGTTTAAATTGATTAAGTCGAAATTATACCTGGGCTTTACTTTTTAGATTGATTTCGTTATGTTTTATGAGTAGTAAATTATTTAGACTTTATTAATATGCAGTCAACAGAAAGTAATTGATTTCTGTCTTTATATAGATTCGCCACTCAAAATGTTTAAAAGCTGTATACTTCTTCATTTTCTTTTTCTTCCTGCCCTTCTCCCATGGGAAGTGTGGTCGACACAACATAATTACTTCTTCCACTCCGGTCTAGAAATGATCTACTTGAATTGTTCAAATTTATGATGATCAATTTGATATTTTGTCAACCTGTCACCATCTAAGTGCTCATACTTTTCTCACATATATAATTCTGCACGCAATTCATTCATAATGTTCTTCGGTTCTCTTCGTATCTTACATACTTTTATCAAAAGTGTTATACCAATTTCACACACAGACAGTATAGTATCACGGATTTTATAAAACGTTTTGTTTGTCTTCAATACCGTGACTTTTTATTTGAATACGTAATAAAAGTTCTAATATACACACATAGTAATATGAAGAACTTAAGGGTAAATTTCGCCACAAATATTTGTTTAACTGCCAGGTGTCATAACTAATCATTTGTTGAAAGGTTTGATTAACTCGTATATGATCGTTGAAATTATGCTCATTACTACAAACTTTTACTTCAACCTACTAAAGATTCTATAATTCGACTTAGACATTTTTTATTTTTACCTTATTATATATATATATTTTGTATTAATTATACTTGAACTGAAATCAGCTGCTACTCTACAACGCCTTTATAAATTTGCATCCCACATACAATATCAATAACATCTAAAAGGCTGTAACGGCTTCGAAACACCGGTATTCATAAAGGCGCAAACTGCTAATGCCTGCATTTATACCTTCATAACTGCTGTTTAAACGTGGTTTAAACTCTGTTTACCTTCTAAATGAGCGTCAAATGAGAACTAACTGTTATTTGTGCGATAACGCAGCGGTGGATCAATTTATTGCATTACGTAGGCGGGAACTATGAAAGGGTATGACTGTTCAATATATGAACAGACGCAGGAAACTTGTTCTTGCTAGTTAGATCCAGGTTTCACGAGAAAGGCCTATTTAACGTCCTAGTGGGGTGGATGCCATCACGTATTAGTGCATACTACCAGTACACTATGAAGCTATGGGTGAGCTCCGTGGAGACACGAAGACTCACCATTACGCAAAACTGTGACACGTTTTATCGTTTATAGTAAGGTTGAAAATTAAAACAGGCTAGAACTAGAGCTGGGTCTCCTAGAAAGCTACGGAAAGACAGTGCCACAGGTTTTGAAGCAGCGATGGCGCACTGGAAGTTATTATGTACTGTTGGTACAGCGTGTTCATGATTCACATTCTGACGCGGGATTGAGCTTCATCGCATGATAGTAGGGCATTTTTCTAATGCTAAAACAAACAAACTGCTAAATGTAAGGCGATAGATTTTATATTTGAGGATAGTAACTTCTGGCTTGCCAGGCGAATATTCAAAATATCTATATAAGATATTAGCATGAAAAAACTTGCAACAGAGCTTCTGTAAACAGATTGTCGTATAAATAAATAATAATGACGATATCTCCAAGATAATCATAATCTATCGTTGACAATCGTTGACTTAATTTTCCCTAGTTGTGGTAGCCGTGAAACGCATAAATATAAATTGTGAAACAAAGCTAAAACTTTTCCACAAAATCATGCTCGTACAGCAGAGGCCAGAGTTTCACAGTTGTCATTACTTGTAAAATTGCAAACGCATTAATTTTAGAACAGATATTTTCTAGGGTTCTTGTTTTTTTGTTTAAAATAAAATATTGTATGCTGTCTTTTTTGTCTCTAAAGTAGTATAATACATTTTTCTAGATAACATTAATCTATCAAATTTTTCGGTCGGTTCCATTTTGTTTTTCCGTAGCTACTCTATTTCTTTGCCCGATAGATGACTCGTCCATTAGGAAGTGGTACTAAAACATATCACATGTTTTTTTCGGAAATTCTTTAGAGTTATAATTGTTACAACTTTAATATATAATAACATGCGTATACAATACGCATGTTCCGCGGGTTACATACAAAAATGATGGTCGGGATCCCGCACATGACCATAATTTTGTAAAGTGATACTTGTTGTCCTGGGATTAAACTAGGACTTGTCATCTAGATTAATAAATAATGAGAGCAAAACCGCGATATAATCAATCTTCAAGAGAACGAGGTTGCAGGCATCAATAATCAGAAATAGGAACAAATGCAAAGATTAATAGTTAAAGAAGGCACAACTCCATTTCGTCATTTCTTGCCGGCGGCGGCGGCGTCGATAGTATTCTCGAACATAATTAAAATGTGAAATATGGAAATTCTAAAGCAGTTTTATGAAGACAGTTGGGAAATTAGGCTAATCAAATGGTTTAGATAAAAACAAGAAATTATTATTAAATTAATTGCATTTTTGACACATTTATATTTGGTTAACATCATTAGCGTTAAATTAGTACTACGAGGTGTAACAAAATGTGTTAAAATATAGATTTGAGTTTTGTGTGGGTGCCATTATTACACACACTACAAATAAGGCAAAGAAACAGTTTCGATTTTAATGAAGCCTTTATATGATTACTTTGAAGATTTATTTATATACAATAGCAAATTAAAAACTAAATTTCAACAAAAATAATGAACTTGTGATACCTATATGAAGATTATAAACAAACTAAGCTAAGGTAATTTTGACTACAATCTCACTTGATGCTTGGTGGTTGAAAGTGGTTAACAGGCCGATCTAGAATGTGAATTAGTTCACAAGGTTAGCAACTGGAACCCACGGTTAGATGATTGCATTCGCAAAATACCCTACCACCATGCTGTCACGACTAGCATCCTAAGCAAACAACCGGGATCGACGACTTAACGTGCCTTCCGAAGTACGGAACCGCTCAGTAGTAATGTCACCAGCGGCCACCCATCCAAGTCATGACCGTGGCGGACGATGCTTATCTTAGCTGATCGGTTAAGAACGGCTAAGCAAGCTTTGCTACAAGCGGTACAAGGGTACTTACAGCCTACATACATGGTTACACTGTGGAGCTAATGTCAGGAGCATTTCGAAGGACGTATAGCGCCAGTTAAGCCGCTGGCCCTAAGCTGAAGCTAACACTTCCTACAATAGGTACGTACTTGTATAGTCCATTATGACGGTAGAAAAACATATTATAACGACTCCAGACACATAGGATGAGGATGACGATACTTCACTTAGAGAACTATCGCAAGTTTTGTCCATTATAAATAAATAGGTACCCGGCTGGGACTCTCGTTATATTTACCGGAAAGATTCCGACCAGTTTCGGGCTATATTGTAGCCCTTTGTCTGGGAGTCACGGTTGTGCGAAGCGGCGAGCGCGGGCCTCCGTACGTAACTGACCGGCTAACTGAGCGGCGAGCGCGGGTCAGTTACGTACGGAGGCCCGCGCTCGCCGCTTCGCACAACCGTGACTCCCAGACAAAGGGCTACAATATAGCCCGAAACTGGTCGGAATCTTTCCGGTAAATATAACGCGAGTCCCAGCCGGGTACCTATTGATTTATGATGATGATACTGTTTATTGGCGTATTAAGGAAGTTATTGGAAGATTAATCAATTAATGTCCACGATATCTTAAAACACAACATAACAATTGGTCCAACAAAATCTACGATAAACACGAGATTTTTAATTTAGATGCCACTGGCACTAAACCTCGTGATAGCTCGGTCGGCGGCATTTTTAACGGCCATCGTATATCCACTAGTGGTAGTGTGAGCCGCGGGCTCCTCGTAAAACTGTTATGAGTTCATTCTGAGACAATCTCTGGTAGCCCTTTACACTTTGTATGGCATGCCTTTGCTCTAAGATCTTAGTACATTCAAACATACATAGAATTAAAAACCAGTTTTTAGAAAGATTACGCAAGGACAATAGATTTTTCACTTACTTTGATCTTGGCGGCTCTCTTGATTCTTTCACTCTCTTTATATTGTAACTACAAGCACATTTGTTACTTTTGCATTATATACATTATCAACACACATAACGTTCACCGTAAAACAAAGGCCTCCCCAATTAAGGGCGGTTTGCCATAATCCCCACACTTAGCAAGTTTCTTGAGGATCGCAGGCGCTGCCACTCACCCTAGGTAGTTTACCCTTCATCGCCTTTTACGACATAGAAAGATATCTAGCACCCCACGGGGAACTCTAGCATGATCAACCATTCCAGAACCTTGAATCGATAATTTGGTCAAATTATGTACGCTCTCATACTCGTATGTATATATGTTACGCTTTGTCAATTATCTTTCCTCCATCTTTTTAATCCTGTCAGTTTAAAAGTCTGGCCTTTGGCTTAAGGGAGCCACCTGGTGTACGTGATGATGCTACTGAAATAAAATGAATTTAGTTAATAAGTATTAGTCTGGATCTGTATCCGATAGATATATATTGTGAAAAGCTCGTAGAGAAGTTTACTAATCTGTTCTCAACCGATCAGCAAAGTTAAGCAACGTCGCGCGCGGTCATGAGTTGGATGGGTGACCGCTAGTGACATTACTACTGAGCGTTTCCGTGCTTCGGAGGGCACGTTAAGCCGTCGGTCCCTGTTGTTATCTTAAGATGGCAGTCGTTATAGCATAGTGGTAGGGCATTTTGCGAACGCCCGCCTGGCAAGCTACCACCCTCAAGTAGAAAATCTGTCGCCAAGCACCTAAAGGTGTGTTCCGGCAGCTGTCCTTGAGAGCCAGTACTTCTAGGTTAGCCTAAACAACATCTTCGACCACATCATCACTTACCATCAGGTGAGATAGTGGTCAAAGGCTAACCTATCAAGTATAAAAAAAAAAAATTAAATATGTAAATATCCTCGCCACCAATTTGATGGAAAAAAGCATCACTACATCTAGCGGTAGGCACTTAGCCTAAACAGTGGGCTAATTATGGAGCAATGTTTTGTGCATAAAGTGTTTTATATCGCGTATAGATAATGTCTCAATTGTACAAAACTGCCACGGGAGTACAGTACCCGTTTGTTAAAGGTAAGTAAGCCCCTAGGCCTGTAAGAGTTCAGCCTTAAAATTATCTTCAGCAATATTCAAGTTAAAGTAAATCCTTTGAGCAACAAAGTTCAGCTATTGTAAATGTGTCGAGAGACTGATAAATATATTATATGTCTCTAAAAGCGTAAGAAATCCGAAGATTTGTAAAGTTTCCCCCTTTATGACGAAGCAAGAGCCCTACCAATGTCTTTGATATGAAAAACTTTTGACGTTCTCTCACTAAAAAGAAATGGCTCTTACAATATAAAATATAGAGTTGCAATTAGATTGTAGGAGTTGCAAGACAAAAATTCATTTGCAATGTTATTCGACAGTCGTTTAACATATCTATGTTTATGAGATAGTAAACGGCAGACAAGCAAAAATATTTATGGGGTTGTTAAATTGGAGGCAGATTGCGTAGTATGTTTATGGCTTAATTTTGGAAATTTCATTAATTTTTATACACATTAAAATTAAATTTGCCTAAGTCTTTTATAGCATATATTCTAGCCTTTGTCTACAATCACATCTGATGGTAAGTGATATTGTAATCAATAGCCAGGCCGTTACGTGATTTTTCGAAGCGCTCGTAGCGAAGTTTGCTTAGTACCTGTTAACCGATCATCTAAGTAAAGCAACGTCCGCCTCGGTCATGATTTGGATGGGTGACCGCTAGTGACATTATTACTGAGCGTTTTCATGCTTCGGAGGGAACGTAAGCCTCAGCCCCGGCTGTTGTCTTAAAATGGCAGTCGTTACGGCATGGTAGAAAATCAGACGCCAAGCACCTAACTGCCACGGCATGCTTTGAAAAGTAGGAATATTCTTGAAATTGTAAGTTGAAGTGGCACTAGGTAGGCTACATCGCTTGATGAGGTACATAGACGGAAAGTGAAACGCGTAGTTGCTCACACAGTGGACCGACGACATCGTGAAAGCCACGGCGAGCCTAACAACGCAAAATATTAAGCGCCATTCATTGTGCCGTTTAATGGGGCTGTACAACCAGTAGATGTGTTTTGGCTTAAAATGTGTCAGAGACAAAGAATAAAAAAAATATCTTTAAGCGGCTATTAGCGTTCTAAATTGAGGTTATTACATTTTAAACATGTTCTGTGACAGGAACAAGAAAACAGAACATCAAGCATCACAGGTTGTGAACACGATTTCGATACAGTACCGCGCAGAACATTATATTTCGGGCGAAAGCAGTAGCACTTTACCACATAGAACCATTTTCCTCTCTAAAACATTTTTGGCATTCGTAAAACATAATCAATGTAGAAAGTTGCCAGTGACGATCTAAACATCTATTTTTGGAAGCACTTTAAGTTAATACATATTTCAGGTGAATTTACTCTACAAGTTCCGTCAACCATTTTCTTCCTTCGAACCTTTACGTTATTTATAAAACGTAATGAAACTTGGAACTTTCCACTGACTGCCATTTCATCTATTTCCAGAAACACTTCTAGCTCAAACATATTCAAGGTGAATTTACCGTACAAGTTCGGTCAAAGAGTTTCCGGGATCAAAGCTAAACGTTGCTACCCTAATGTACTGCCCGAAGCTTCAACTAAAGGTAAATATTGGTAACAACATGTCCCCGGCGAAATTTTTATCGCAATCGCCAAAAAGAACCGGCTTTTACTGATTGCTTTTCCTAGTGGTTGAAAAAAACTCGTACCTTTTTACCTTCATAAATAGCGGGTTTATTTTTTTTACTACGATTCCAAACGGCCAAAGTTTAAATTAAGAACTCAGCAACAGTTCTTAATTAAATCTCGGAGTTATGAAACAGAGTCAATTAGTCCGTTTTCATTAGGGAAATTTCGAATAATTTCGATAGGTTTTCGGTCAACAGTTGTCGACGACAATTTGTTTTAATGATCTACAGGCGCCCCATGGGGTGGAGTGGAAAACTGTGACGTTTTGGCGACGGTCATTTTTCATGTAGCGGTCATGATAGCGCTCGGTCAGGTGTTAGAATGATTTGTGGCCTTTCATGTACCGTAGCGGGCCACGTTAGGCGTTATGAATGAATCACGGTACTCATGACTCTTGGTACTAGATAAATCAAATAGTGTATACGTAGACATTATTTAGCTCTTATGTGTATTTTGAGGTGACTCACTTGTTGTACATGAGTGTAGTAAACGCAAATTAAATTTCTATATATATCTAGGAATAGAGATCTAATTTGTGTTACTGCATGAAACTAATGCTTTTCTGATCTCAAATAATCTGTTCTATGAAATATCATGAATCACATGACAGTGTTTTATTTATTTGTTTAGTAAAACATTGTACATAAAACGTAAGTATTTTTTGATTTTCGATTCAAATGCATTGTGAAATAAAAAGAGTTGAACCATGGGTAACTTTACTTCTCCGTAGTACAACCAGTTGGACATCGCAGTTGTACCACGGGTCGGTCACCGAAATTTTGTGGTATTTTTTTAACGATAACGACAATTTTGTCATTATTTATTTATAAGAGATATCTGGTAGATAATGCAATATTATAATTTGATATGTACTTAAAGCAGCAAAATACACAGTTTGTATTATTGAGTAGGTGATAAAAAATATTACTTACATTTTGCTTGCAATAACAAGTTATTACATACGAACATTTTTTTTTCTTTTTTTTATGTTATTGTGCAGGAACAAGCGCGAGGCCCACCTGATGTTAAGCGGTATCCTCTGCCTATAACAGATGCATTTCATCACAAGTGACGAACTGCACTGCACCCATCACCGTGAGACATACCTGTTAAGTCTCATTTTGCCTGTTATTTCACTGGCTCTTAAGGACTGCTGCCGGAACACACCGTTAGGTGCTTGGCAACAGATTTTGTACTTGAGGGTGGTCGCTAGCCAGGCGGGCATTCGCAAAATGCCCTTCCACCATGCGGTGAAGCTCAAGCTTTGGGCGGGATTCGAACCATGGCCCTGCTGCGCGGCTGTCCATAGCCAATGCCACTGAGCCATCACTGCTTCAAAATGCTTCAATATTGTCACGCTTGTATGCACCGAAGGTGAAGAGGTAGAGAGGTCTCTAAATACCCGCATTACTTACAAAAGGGGGTATCCAGCTAGCACAGAGCTGCTACAGAGGCTTCTTATTAGAAGAAATTCATTAATTAGTCAAACCGGGGCCCTAACGCAAGGCTTTGAAAATATTTTAGGAAAAATACCTAACTACATCTACACTAATATTATAAAGAGGAAATATTTGTGTTTTAATGGGTAACTACTGGAACGATTTGTAAAATGTTTTTACCAATGTACACTACATTATCCCTGATGGACATGGAATATATAAAATTTACAAACAAGTTTGTTTTTTAAATACCCGTGTTAATTATAATAACTATATACCATATTTGGTAAAATACTCTTGAGTTTTCACTGTCATTAAACTATCAATTTATTTTCGAGCAAAAATAGACTTGAGCGTAGGGGTTAGCATTGTTCATATTATTACCTACGGGATGTAATAAATATCGGGAACTCTGATAAAAATCATCGCGGATTTTTGTGATTATTTTTCTCACTATACGTTTGATCTCCTGCAAAGGAGGACGCAAGCACGTTATAATGTGCGTAACTGAAATGTTCCTCGACATTTAGTGATAAAGTTGTGCAGAAAAGTTATGATCGCTCTCGAAAAACATGAACATTTTTCAGATCTACATTGTTTTAAACGTAATAGTTATACCGTTTTATGACACTTGTATAAGAGTTTCGACTTTTACAATAGTCATAAAAACTGTTTGTCGAACAAACATAACAAAGTGTAGGAAATGGAGGTGAAATAAAAAGGGCCGTTTTCTTACCGCGAATCGTTGAAAAACTACCTATTCGACGAGTGTGATTGCAAAATAAGTAAGAAAATCAATTAGTTAAAGAAATAATAACTAAATTGTTTATATAATAATAATAATATATTTATTTCACAAACTTTGGTACAGTTGCGTTTTTTTTTTTTTTTTTTTTTACAATATATATTTAAAAATACGTACGACGGTGTTATTTTCACTTATATATCTATACATATGAGTTTCAAGCCATTGGATTCTTCTTTTTCTCATGGTAACAATAGCGTATGCCTATCGCTCGGGACCAAAAATATATTGACTTTCTTCCTCTCTACGGTTAGGAAAGCTTCGCTCTGAATTCAAATTAACGCCCTCGATATACGTAATATTACTTTCACCTCATGTAAAATAAAACAAAAAAACTATAAATGCTTATTTATAAAAAAACGAGTAATTTACATAATACGTTGTCATTTAAAGCCAGCTATGCATTCTCGAGACCTCTGGTATTGCGGAGGTTCGTGTGCGACGTAATCACTTACAACTAGGCAGGCTGCCTGTTCTGTCTTCGGAGAAGTTCCAATTATAGATTCACCTAACTCATACAATACATCCATGTTCATCTTGGGGTGCGTACCATTTGGAGTTAAATTTGCCAAAAACGACCACACTCCCAAAAAGTTGTTCCACTGGGGTGGTCTTGGCATTATTTTCACCATAAACGCTACTGGAACAGTTTGAATTACCTACATTTAATATCAAAAGTGACAAAAGAGGCAAATTTTAGTGGCATTCTTAGTGTTCTTATCCTAAATGGAACAGGGAGAACAGTTACAAACGATCACAAGCATAGACGCAGAAAGTGGTAAAAATTATTGAAAATAACCAAATTGGCGTCCAATTACATACGCTCATATAAAAAAAAAATTATAAATTTTATTATAAAGGTATCAATATGGTTAAGAAGGTTATGACTGTTTATGATAGAGTCCTACAAAATAATACTTTTTTTATCGTTAAACAATAAGTTTGAAGTAGACATGTCCCATGAGACAAATCTGCTGTCATTGCCAAAGGGCATGACTATAATCTGCCGCACAGAAGATCCGTGATACCACCCTCAAGTAGAAAATATAATACGTTATTCTAATGGCAATAAAATTGGTGGTTTATGAGCGATAAGATATTCTAAAAGATTTTCTATGACATAACTTTGCAATAAAAGAAAAAAAGTAAGATTTATTAATTGTTTAGCAGTTACTTGCCGCGCAGGTATGCATGGAGCATAAAAACAGCAAGTAGCACTTTTAATTGGGGGTGGAAATTGTGATTAATGACGTTAGATAAGCGAAAAGCCGCGGCGGCACGAACGGGGGAAATATGGAGTTTTCGGTCAAAAAACCGCACACATTAACCTAATTCATTTTAATTGGTCAAACTAATAAATTTGTGATGAATTTTAACAACGTCATTATTTGTCAAGGTGATTCGACAGTGATTTTTTTCTTTATTAGTTAATAGTTATAACATAAAAGAGCGGAAACAATATTTCATGTGTTTTAACTACTAAATTTGTAATAATAACAAATAATTTAAAAGTATTTTAAGAAAACATTTAACGAATTATTTAATAAAACACTTAAAAAATCTTTATAGAAATGATATATATCTAGTGACAATTTTGTTATTATTAAAAATGGATTTCCGCAAAGTAACGCCTGAATCTATTCATTATACTAAATTTGTATTTATAATTCATTTAATATATTTCCTACGGCATAACCACTGCAGCAGTTATAAGGAATAACTACTACGGTGGTTATGCAGTTGTTATTTTTATTTAAGACATCCCCAATGAACTCTTATGTAAGTTAATATTTATATTTAACATTGATATTTTGATTTGCTTTATGTATAGCAAGTGTGGTACTATTTAAATCCTACTGTACTGTTTACTGTAGCTCGGTAGTATATATAATATTCACTTAGCTCGTTTTGACTTAATTCCTACTTCATTGATTTTCAGCTATGTTTATGTTTGTTGCTTCCCAACCTTGGTACTAAATTTATTTTTCACTCAGTTCTGTAGTACATTTCTTCTTGACCAAGCTCGATAGTAATTTTTTTATTTACTAAGCTCTAAAATACATTTATTATTGAGTAAGCCCCGTAGTACATTTATTGTTTGCTTACATCGGTACTACATTCGGTAGGTAGTATATTTTTTCACTATAAATCTGTTCTCTGCATATAAAATATAGTAATTTTTTTTCAACACCCTGGCTCGTAAAGTGAGTTTTATTATATAGTTCTTAGGGCCATAAACCGAATTATAACACCCTCGTGCATAATAATATTATACACTAGTGCGTAATAGAGTTATCCCTACAAAGTTAAATTAGTACCTAACTGCAAAATATATGCTTTTTTTTTTTTTTTTAGGGAGGACATAGATGCTGTCTACCGCTATACGGACGTACAGCTCCACCGGACTTTGGGCGAGGGGAGGCCCTCTTATAGCCCAGGAGGAAGAAGCGCTGAGGGCACTTCTTCTGAGACGGGCGTATAATGCGAAAAGCGCCTTATACCTCCGTCTCCTGCGGGCGCCGAAAACGCCACGCTACTATCGGGAGGGGTGACAGCGAGCTCAAGGGCACCACTGTGGTTCGGACCTCGGCTTGTCTCGCTGCCGAGAGACAAAGGGGGAATCGGAACTAAATGCCCCGGTACAACTGCAGTGTTGTACCGTTGAGAATGGGCCCTATTGAATATTGCTCTGTGACTATTTGGAGAGACACTAATCGGGTTTTTATTTTTGCCTCGAGCTCGCCGGCGAGCTCGGTGTTTGATTGTGTAACCTCTGATTACCGCACACCTGGGGATGTTACCAGGACGACTTGCGGACAACGCTAAAGCTGCCAACGTAATGGCTGCGATGGGGTCATCCGGGTCGTCCAATACCTGCCGTGGTCGGCGACGGGGGGGTTTGAAGTATGGGTCGGATGAGGCAGTCGAATAGTTCGCTGCCTGGACAACCAGAGGGTTCGGGTGGTGGGGGGCTCGATCAAAGTGTCGGCGGACGCAGCCCTTATTGAACTGCGCTAAAGAGGGAAGGTTTAGGTCGCAGTGCAACTCGGCGCTCCGGACGTACCAGGGAGCGCCGGTTGCCCTGCGAAGAAACCGGTTTTGGAGGGCTTGAAGCTTATGTAGGTGGGCCTCACTAGCATGACTGAACACTACGGATGCGTACGTCATGATGGGGCGGATACAAGCAGTGTAAAGTGTCTTCTTGTTACTAAGAGACATTTTACTTTCTTTACATATTAAGGGACTTAGGCGACCCATGACAAAGGCCGCCCTGTTACGGACCGTATTAATGTGATCTTTGAAGGTGAGATTCCGATCAAGGGTTACTCCAAGATATTTGGTTGTTCTCACCCAGGGAATGGGTTCATCGAACAGAATTAGTGGCTTCGGATAGCGGGGGCGGGTTTTCTCAGTAAAGCACATAGCTGTGCTTTTAACTGGATTAACCGCTATGCGCCATTTTCGGAACCAGTCACCGATCTCGGTGATGGCCCGTTGAATGACGAAATATGTCTGTCTATTTACATGCCAGCCAGTGGAATAAATGGCGGTATCGTCCGCGTATTGGGCTATAAAAACTTTGGGTTGGGCGCGAGGGATGTCACTGGTATACAGTGCGAAAAGGATGGGTGATAGCACGGAGCCCTGAGGGACTCCGGCTCTGACTGGATGAGGAGTGGAGAGGGTGCCTTCCACGCGGTAGCGAAAGCTTCTGTCCCTTAGGAAGTCTTGTAAGGTGAGCACAAGACGCTCTGGCACGCCAAAGTGGTATAGCTTGTAAATCAAGCCATTGTGCCAGACTTTGTCAAAAGCTTTCGCTACGTCGAGGAAGACTGCTACCGTCGATTGGGGTTTGGGTTTCTTATTGAAACCCTCTAGGATGTGCTCCGTGAGGCGGTGCACCTGTTGGACGCATGAGTGTTTGGGTCTAAAGCCAAACTGCTCATCGGGAATAAGGTGGTGTTCCCGGGCATGGGATTGAAGACGGTTCGCTAGGATCCGTTCGTAGAGCTTCCCCAGGGCGCTGAGGAGGCTGATGGGACGGTAGCTGGTGGGATCAGAGGAGTTTTTGCCTGGTTTGTGAATGCCAATGACATTTGCACATTTCCAGGTGTCAGGGAACACACAATGGTTCATAGCCGCATTGAAGATGCTGACTAGGAGATGAATGAGAGGGGGGGAGAGGGTTTTAAGAACCTTGTTAGAGATGCCGTCGGCACCGGGGGCTTTACGTTGTTTGAGGTCCTTGATCAGTCTCGTCACCTCAGCGAAGGATACTGGGGTGAGTGGGGGGAGTTCAGAGATGACCACAGAGCTTTTACGTTCGACTTCAGCGTCCACCGTATCGAGGTGAGCTTGGTCTACGTGATCGACATTGGGGGAGCATTGAGCCTCTAGGCTGTCGGCTAGGCACTCAGCTTTGTCTTCGTCAAAGAACGCTGGGACGAGGGGGACAGGTCTGTATAGGGGGGGCATGTCGCTTTGTCCGACACCTTTCATACCTCGAGCGAGATGCCAGTAAGCCTGGTGGCTCGGCACGAGGTTTGAAAGTTTGTCGCCCCAGCTCTGATCACGCAACTCGGACATGCGACTTTCAACCATGCGTTCAAAGTGGCGTTTCCGAGTTTTGTTTACTTTGCTTGGGTAGGAGTCGTAATGTCGGGTCACTGCTTTACTCTTAGTCACTAATCGTCTCACATCCGCTGGAATGACAAGGCGCCGGTCGTCCGGCACTATGACTTCCTTTGCGGATGCACCTACTACGGTGGAGAGGTGATTAGTGAAAGAGTCGATAGCGAGGGATACGTCATCTTTAGTCACAATGTCGTCAGGGATTTTGTCAAGGTCGGGTGAGCTGATAGCCTTTAGGGATTCACCTAAGAGCTTCCAGTTCACTATCGTCTTGGTCGGGCAGGGTACGTCAGATGTTGGGTCGGGGCCTAGTCGCAGTATTATGGGGCGGTGGTCAGAATGTAATTCGTGACACACCTCCATAGAGCGTAACTGAAGTGTTACGCCTTTGAAAAGTGCCATATCGAGTAAGTCGGGACGGCCGTGGTCGAAGTAGGGGTAGTGAGTGGGCTCGAGTGGAGCTATTATGTCAAAGTTTAAGTCAGCGACTAGGCGTTCAAGGTCAACACCGTTGGAATTGTTGACATTACAATTCCACAGGACGTGTTTGCTGTTGAAGTCACCGATCAGAAGGACGGCGCTTCCTAGTGAGAAAAGTGCTACTAAGTCAGCGCGGGCGACACGCTTTTTACAAGGTAGGTAACAGGAAACTATGACTAGGGGTTGATGACCCGTCATGGCTAGCATGCAACAGGATGCTTCCATAGTAGTGAGAGTCGGGGTAGGTATGGGGATGCAGTGCAGGGACCTTTTGTAATAGATAAGAGTGCCTCCTCCACGACCGGTCACTCTATCATTACGTACCGTTCTGAAATTGGCAAACCTGGGGTTCGCCTTCCCCGGTTTTAGTAGGGTTTCCTGCACGCATATAATGTCGATCAGGTGGGTGTTACAAAAGTCGTGTACAAGGTCACGTTGTCTGAAGAGGCCGTTAGCGTTGAAGGACGCTAACGAAACTGAGCGCGGTTTATTCCTTAAGGTTGTACTACCCATAGTGGGTGTACTGAGGGGGAGTTTGGGGGGCGAAGCGCTTTAGAGCGCTAAGGAGGCTGGCATGTTCCAGCGTATATTGGATGACTTCCGCAGGTGATTGTGCGGAGTGCATCTTGCGTGCTAGAGCACGGACCTCATCTATATTGATGGACATGGCAAGGTCGCTGACTAGCGCTATATCCTCTTGAAGAGAGGAGTCCATCAGTGGCATAGGAGGTGGGGCCACGGGCCGGGCGACGCGAGGTGCGGCGCGTGGAATGAGGGCAGGAGGTGCCGGGGGTGCCGCGCGGACCGGGGCCGGTGCGCGGGCAGGGGCCGCGGTACGGGCGGGGACGGGTGCGCGGGCCGGGGCGCGGGTGGGAGCGATGGTTTTAACCATGCTCGGTGGCTTTGACCACGCGTTCCTAGCTGGGAGAGGAGCGGGAGTCACCTGTGAGGCAGGTGCTACTGTCAGCTTAGGGCTGACCCGCTGCCACCTATCATAGGTGGGACGAGGAGGTGGCGGAGGTCTCCTTTCCGTTGCCACCCTGCGGTTTGTGCGTGGCGCCCTCGGGCAACCGCGGTAGTTGGCGGTGTGCCCCTGGGTGCCGCACAGAACGCAGCTGGGTGGGTCGGGTGAGTCCCTCGTGCGAGAACAATTTTCTGTGGCGTGATCGCCTAGGCACTTAACGCACCTAGGACGAGCGAAGCAGAATCGGGCAGCGTGCCCGTATAGTTGGCAGTTATGGCACTGTGAAGGAGAGCCATTCCTGAATGGGGACTGAACATCTAGTCCGGAGAGACCGCAGACCGTCTTCAGGTTGAAGATGGTCTTGCCCTCCGGGGATCGGTCTAGTACAACGAGTACTAGGTCGTATGGGCTTTTGTCTTTGCCACTGTACATACGGTGTACGGCAAAGACAGGGAAGTCCTGTCTTTTAAGGTCGTCATGTACAGCGTCTGTACGGACTTCCTTCGGGACACCGCGTATGACGACGCGTAGGACTTTCTCCTCTTCGAGCGCATAAGTGTGGAAGCTTATGCTCTCTTTACGGAGGAGTTTGGTTAACGCTCTGTGGTCGTTAACAGAGGAGACCTGAACTTTAATGCCTTGCTGCGTGGAGCGGGCGTTAGTATAACTGATCTTTCGATCCGTGAGGAGGCGGGATAGCATATCCCATTTGCCTTTGTCCTGGATGAACAAAGGCGGAGGCGGCTTTTCGCGGCGTGCGTTAGCGTCCTGAGAGGGCGCTGTAGCCGAAGCGGTTGCGGAAGGCGGGGACGCGGGGCGCGGGGCGGGGGTCGGCCTATTGCCGGCGGTAGGTGCTTTGGCGGCTGCCTTAGCGGGCGGGGCGGAAGGCCCGGAGTTAGCGGCCTTAGGGGCGCGCTTGCGTTTTCGATCTACGACGGTATAGCCGTCGTTGTCGGAATCCTCTGAGTCTGTGCGTGAGGCGCGGGGTTGGTCGACCTCCATGTCCGTTTCCGAGTCTGAGACTGACTCGACAACGACATAGGCAGGTTCGATGCTCGCAAACCGACCGATCGGTGAGCGAGAGCGAGAGCGGGGTGGGGCTACTACCGCGCGCCTGTTATCAGGGCCGGGGGCGGGGGAGTCCGGGCTCTCCTGTAAGTAGGATGGCGCCGGAGGGTCATCGTAAGTGGGGACGGAGGTCCCGGAGGGAGCAATGGGAGTGTCCGTGAGGCGGGCACTCTCTGCGTCTAAGGTGAGGGCTGCTTGATGAGCAGCGTAGAGGTCGGGGTACCGTAAGGCAAAGGTCTGAAGGACCTCTACCTCACTATTGGTAGGGCGGGGCTGCATCCTGAGGGGTGCACTCAGGATGCCCTAACCAGGGTAGTGTCTCCCTCGCACAACCTGTGAGCTCACTGTGTGAGAGGGAGTGAGTACCTACTGTGTATCCCTAGGTGTGTGTCCCTATCCGCACTTTTTTTCTGGGGCGGCGAAGGGGTGTCCTAACGACTCCGGGATTGACTAGGGGCGACCCCAAGGCCAGTTGCCCCGGAGACCTGCTTGTTTCGGCTGATCCCGTGAGGCGGGAAAAGGCCGCGGTACAAGGTTAAACCAAAAATCAACAGAGGTAGTTGGCACCGTTAGGGATCACTCTGCGACCGCAGCAAATGGCGGATTTGATCGTTCGAGCGAGCTTAACCCGGTAGGGCTCCACCTGCCTGAACGATGCCGCTTAACAGCACAAAGTGTGTTGTTGAGCGGGTGTTGTTGTTTGTGCAGAAACAAAGACGCGAAACAAGAAATAAACTGCACTTTTCAGTGCAGTTTAACGCAGCAACACCGACCCGGGCTTGTCCGGGGCGGTGGTTGCTCGACGGTGGAGCGCCGCCTCAGCAAGCACGAAGCTCGCGTCGCACGGCGTTCGACGAAACTCTCGGCTCCTGCACAGACAAACACAAGCTGAATCGGGATCACGCTCTTCAATGCGCACTGTAGCAACTAGCGTCGGAACGATGGTCCAGGCGAGACGGCAATAGTGCGGGGACTATTGCGGTCTCACTGGAGGGTCACTTGCAGCTGCGGAGAGGTGCGCTCGGCGTGGCGGCGCAAGGCGGAATGAAAAATATATGCGGGTAAACAGAGCATTTTCATTTTAATCGGGTAATTTATCCCTACAAAGTTAAGTTAGTACCTTACTGCAAATTATGTGCGAGTAAACAGAGTATTTTCAATTTTACCGGGTAATACAGATTTGTAACATCAAAGAGGTTTATATGTAATCAACCATCATACGTTTGCCGCGCGAAAAAGAAAACTTGCGCGCTATTTTCCATAATTGTCGTATGTTGTTTGTATCGCATATATGCAATATTTTTTTTTCTCGCAAGGGTGTTGAAAATGTGCGTTTGAAACTCGTGAGCAACTTGCTTATTATACACTCGGCTGATTTACGCCCTCGCCTACGGCTCGGGCTGCAACACACAGCCTCGTGTATAATGAGCAACTTAGCTCACTTGTATCATAATCTACTAAGGCGTGACAAATAGATTTCATGAGCCGCATGCTTTTAAGATCATGCCCATAAAAGGCATGGACCGTCCAACATGGTTCTGGCTGCAATAGCATTGCATTTTAAATCCCGCTCGTTATTTGATTTAAAATATCGTGTGTATATAATATACAGACAATATGGCAGTATTCCGTGGAAACTTACTTATGATTTTTATTTTATGGCTCTTGTGTGATTGGTCATTATATTAAAAGCTCTTTAGTAAATAACAATTATATTTCACAAATTATTGGAGCACAAAATTTTATGCGCCGGGCTGGAATCGAACCCGCGTCCACGATTTCGCGCCGAATGCCTAAACCACTTGGCCACCTGGGCACGCTGTTTACGAGCCCAAATTTCGTGCTCCAAGTGTGTTACTTTAACCGTCATAGGGGACGGTGTGCTATGTTTTTATAAAGTGTTATTTATTTCTAATAAATAACAATTTATAAAAACTGGTCAAATGCTAGCTCGACTCGTGCTATGAGATACATAACTGAATTTTACAAAATATACGTAATTATTTGGTAATAACATACTAAAGTTATATCTACACATTAAACTATTATTCCATATGAGGTTACATTCCAATGAATTTTAAATTAAAAATACTTGGCGAACATAATATGGCCTTGTCACGTAACGATAGTAATTAAAAGCCTTTTCTACAATTTAACTGCGTCGACACCTATTATCACAACAAAATAATTATAATTAACGACTTTATTTCGAGCCAGTTAATAGGTTAAGTAGCACGTTCATATTGGCTTTAGTCATGACTATTTCACACCCTTACTTTTTTTGCGGAAAAATAGAGAACAATTTTATTTAATATTTTGCTCGGAAACGATAAGAAATAGGCAGGTCGGGATATTTAACCGAATGTCTTTGGGATGCAAAAGAAAAATCAAAGGAAATGTAATTTTTTTTCCAAAAGGCGGATTTGTGATGGCCGCCATACATATGCCATACAAGTGCTCAGATCCTGATGGAACGAGGCCGTCATTGTATGATGAAATAAATGCAGATTAGAGATATAGGTATCATACAAAAAAATTAAAGTGCATATGTTTTCCCTAAGTGTGGGATCGAACCCACGTCTTCTGGTTTCATTAACCACTTGGCCACAGAGACTTAAGGACAAATTTTGTCTTAAATTTATTTTTTACACGTCAAACGGGATGATCGTATCTCGTAAAATTGTAAAGGGGATGATGCCTGACCATCGAAACTAACTAGGCTTTGTCAGGCAGAAAGGAAAGTTTGTGCATGTGATATTCATCAAACTTGCGATAGTGATTGGATTAAAAAATTAGCGGTGATTACTCATTCAATCATTCCAATTCTACAAGTAAACGAATAATTGTCGGTCCGATCAACGGCTTGGGTCATGTATGTTCTACGCGTTGTAGGTATGTCTACAGCAGTAGTTATAATGTAACTCGATATAGAAGATAAATTTGAATTCACCCAAGAGAGGTTGGAATAGCCCTAAGATGGTCAGTAAATGTCTCGATCGTGCGCTCGTAGAGTCAAGACCCCCTGAGGATGCTTCGTTTAGAAGCGAAACGCGTCGAATACTCCTCCGGTTTGGCTGCGTGGCGTTTGTGACGTCACGTCGGCTTAACAGGAAAATTAGGCGGAATTGTCACTAGATATATATTTTTTATAAAGATTTTTAATTGTTTTATTAAAGAATTAATTTGATGTTTTCTTAAAATACTTTTAAAATATTTGTTATTATGTTCAGTTAATTTGATCTTAAAATCAAAACTTTCTTAGATAGATATATATCACCCGTGTGTTGCCGTTAGAATGTCCCCCCCCCCCCATCTCTTCTCGTGGGTTTTGTAATTAGCGACTAAGGGTAAAATACCGGATAACTGGGCAGCACCACCTTCTGAGGAATTGCTATCTTATACTGCCATTCCTAAGACAATCGTGGAGATTATGACAACCCATTTTAATGTCGAGGCTATTATTTATGTGGATAATCCAACTGATATAGTTAAAATGTATAAATTTTGATGAAATATCTGGAATTCTAGTCGTTAAACAATGCAGGTGCTATAGTTTAACTACCAGGATTCCAAAAATTATTTGTTTTCGTATTGTTGATTTTAAATTTTAACACACGAGCACAGTTTATCAACTTCCAATTACGTTTCATGTATATTATCTAACATTTTAAGCAATCGTCAAGGAAACATTAAAACGAAACAAATATATTTGCTACAATTCCGATAATGCTTCAAATGACATTCCGACGTAACAAAGGTGGAAGTCACGATACTGTTTTATTCAGGGCATACACGTTGCGATTTACTTAAAAAATAATAAATTCATATGAAAGAAAAAGGAACTATGTATATTGCTAAAAAGTCAAATAATTTCTCAAATGTATATAATGCAACTCAATTTTATGTACATGGTTCTGAATTCGACAAGTTATTCTGTTTTCATAATTTTCAATCAAAAACTATAAATGTAATATTTAGGTATTCATTTTTTTACTAAACGTTTATGTTTTTGATATCAGATAGGCTAGCTTTTGACCGCTGTCTCACCTGACGGTAGATGATATTGTTCAGGCTAACCTAGAATTACTGATTCTCAAGGACAGCTGCTGCGAACACACCGTTACGTGCTTGACGACAGACTTTCTACTCGTGGGTGGTAGCTAACCGTTAATTTGTATTTCCTTCCTCCTTTTACTTTGTTGTTTATCACAAGAAGAGAACTAAGCGATATAGTTCTCTTCTTGTGGGGAGTCTCCAGGAAAACCCCCAGGTCTGATAAACACGTTGAATGTGACTAAAAAAAACGACTTAGTCGCATTTTATGGAATTTAAATGTGCCCAAAGTTAAGGTATACTTTGTCCAACATATAAATAATCATCAATCGGATCACCTAGCAACAAGTAAATCGTGGCCATACATTTAAACATACGCGTCGACTTGACTTTAAACTTACTCACCTTAGACCCGATTGCAAGGCAGAAGAAGATATAAGCTTCCTAAGAAAATATCTAACACAATTGCAATGTTTAAGCGTTTCTCTAAAGGTATTTAAATACCCTGTTACTCCAGTAGTCCAGTATTGCTGTTTATTGAAAAGCCTAAAATGGACAATGTTTGCTATATACCTAGAAAATACTACCGTTCTACCAGAAGTTTTGACTATTAAATACTTAAAGACTCCTAACTGGGAAGGTCCTGTACCCTATAAATCAGGTTATAACTTGTACGGGGACAGGAGCTCATAACTAAAGATGCATTGTTTTACCTAAGACTCTTCTAGATCTTAAGAAGATATTAAACAATTAAAGATAAAACATTGTAACCCTGAATTATGAAATTATATAGATATAAAAAGTATACAATGTCCTTCTTCGTACACTGAGAAAAATCTAAAGTCAAAAGCGCCCTAATGACGGCCAATTTATATGGTATAAGGCGAAAAACCGACCAAACGTAAATACGTACAAAAACGCCTTCCAACTAGAAGGCGTTAAACGAGGTCAGTGAAGGCGAATGTTTCTTATCGTCTTCATTTATGGTGTATTTTGTAGTCTTTCTTAAATATTGACTTTTCGATGAGGCTGATTAAGTCGTACGTTATAGTGATAATCACCGTATATAAACTGCCGTAAAAGTAAGGTATATTTTATGGTCAATACTGCAATTAATATCGTATAACAAATTTAATTCTGAAAATACTTTACGGAAGGCGTTTTTGACGGTTGTGTTTATTATAAAAGATGGTACATTTTTATTGATTGGTAAAAATCACCTTAAGAGTTGTGAATTCATCTTACGTAGTTACAATTCAACGGTAAAAGGTCAAATTTGATTGAAGCCTTTAAGTCGTTTTTCTCAGTGTAGTATGAACTCAAATCGTGCATAGTTTCATTTAAATTCATTCAGTAGTTTTGGCGTGATACGCGGCCCTGACAGAGACAGACAGATAGAAAAACAGACAGAAATGCAGATAGATACACAAACAGACTAAAATAAACACAGTTTTGGCATCAGTATCAGCTACAGAGAGCCTTCAAAAATAATTTCAAAATATCTTCAATGTACAGAATTGGACCTGTTACAGTTTTATTATAAGTAAAGATTACTAATAATATTTATTTACATTCGCAGCACAATTATGTCGTCGTTGTTTTCTATATTGAATGTTATGATGCTAGTAGGGTAACATGTAAGAATATATTAAATATGTGAAAGGGTTAAAACATTATAGTACAAAATCTCGGATAAGAAATCCATAATATTACTGTACAATATTACGTATGTTGAAGTTGCTTGAAATTTTTATACATGCAAAGGAAAGCACAACTCATTAAGTTCGTATAGAAAAACCGCTGATAAGATTTACGTATGTTGATTTACTATGCAAAGTCGCACCTCTATAGCCAGCCTTATTCGTCCACCACTCACCCTGTACGCTAGCCAACACAAAAACGGTCAGCCGCCAGTGCTGATATGCTAAGTGACCGTTGATAACCGTCACGTTTGTAACTATTTACTTTGCATGACCACACGTACTGTAAAAAATCGCCAGTTCTTTGTATTGAGACATTAGTAGGTTTGGTTCATTTTAAATTATTATTAGTAAAGTGGTTTTATACCAGGGTAATATTTGTAGGCGCACTGAGTTATTATAGGTACATAACTCGTTCGTTGAAAGTATGGGTACGTATTTATTACGATCATTACCTAATACATTTCATGTTTTTTTTAAGTTGTTGTGACGGAACAATTTTGAAGCCCACCTGATGTTAAGCGGACTTACCTCTGCGTATAACAGATGCAATTCATCACAAGTCACGAATTGCAGAGCGCTCAGCCGTCACTTTGAGACTTAGTTGTTAAGTCTTGTAATTTCAATTGTGTTACCTTGTGTTACTTACGAAAATAAGTCTTGCGCCGGAGTAGAAGCAGCGAAAGCATTCGCTACTTATTTTTCAAGTGTATTTCTGAATGAATTACCATTATTAGACTTCAGAGCGCATAGTGAATGTGGGTTACAAGGCGGCTATGTTAGCATACCTACTTTCTCACCTGAAAATATTGACCGTGCTATCAACAAGTTGAAAATAGGTAGTTCATCAGGACCCGACTCTGTGCCTAGTTTTATTCTAAAGTTGTGTAAAAAAAGTATTATTCTTCCGTTTCATCACATTTTCAATCTTGCACTTACAACAGGCATGTACCCAGCTCAGTGGAAACAGTCCAGAGTGACCCCTATTCCTAAAAGTGGTAATAAAACAATAGTGAATGTGAAATAAAGTGAATTCCGTCCTATAGCAATCTTATGCGCCCCAGCAAAAGTCTTTGTATACATTTTACATAAAGACATATATAGACAAGTAAAACAACTGATAGGTGACGAGCAGCATGGCTTTAGGCCAGGGAGCTCTGTGGATTCAAACCTGCTATATGTAGTCGACTATATATCTGACGCTATGGACCGTGGCTTGCAAGTTGATGTCATTTACTTAGATTTCCAAAAAGCATTCTACAAAATCGACAATGATATTTCGATGCGAAAGCTATCGGCCATCGGTTTCACGCCGGGACTGCTCGATTTTTTCTTCGACTATTTAAGAGATCGATCTCAGATCGTTAGGTATGGGATATATGAATCTGAACCATATCACACTAGGTCGGGCATAAGCCAAGGCTCGGTGCTTGGACCTCTTATTTTTTTGATCACGGTTCATGACCTTCCTAGGGTACTCAAATCAGCAAGGTGCCTTTTGTATGCAGATGACCTCAAGCTCTTTCTAGAAATCAAATCTCTTAATGACTGCCTTGCTTTACAATGCGATGTTAACCAAGTTTTTGCATGAAGTGTGGTGAATAAAATGTTTTTCAATCCGGGCAAATGTAATGTAATGAGTTTTGACCGCAAAGTCCTATACATAGTCATATATACTAGAGTCCTATACATTTTAACTACCATCTAGACCAACTTAAAATTAATAGAACTCATTGTGTTAAAGACTTAGGTGTCACTTTTGATCGTGGTCTGACCTTCCATGACCACATTTCTGACCTAACTAAAGATGCATACAGGCGTCTAGGGTTTGTGCTGCGCAACTCTAAAGACTTCCAAAATCCGCAAGTCATCGTAACACTGTTTAACTCGCTAGTTAGAAGTAAACTAGAAACTAGCGCTTGTGTGTGGAACCCCAATCTTATTACCTACACCCGTATGCTAGAAAAGGTTCAGAAGGTGTTTTTGAGGTCCCTCTACAAAAGGCTCTACGGGTACTACCCCTATATGTATCCAACAAAGTTCTTACTTGGTCAATTGGGATACAACTCATTAGAAGTAAGGAGAATTGCTGATCAACTCCTAACCTATTGCAAGGTGCTCAGAAGCTCAATTGACTGTCTTCACCTGCACAACCTAGTGTGTATGTTTAATATACCGGATAGGCCTGGGGTCCCGGCAAACAGGCGTGGTCGACCGCAAAATCTCTTCATTACAAATATTGCAAGCACCACAGCGCGAAGTCAGACTCCACTCATTCGTGCTCGACGCTATCTCAATGCACTCCTTGTCGCCAACACTGATTGTGATTCAATGACTGATGACTTAAACAATATCAAGACAGTCATACTTTCCTATTGTGAGAGCCTTATTGACCAATGGGACAGATGTGCCAAGCCTGACAGCTCGACAGATCTTTGTGATTGTGACTATTTTGACTAGGTTAAATTATAATAATGATAAAATTATGACGATAGAAATTAATTTGACCTAATTTGTGTAATTATTTGACTATGTATGATTTTTATTTTAATATATGATGGTATAATTTTTGACGGAACCTAATTAATGACCACTTTAATTGATTTAAATGGAATATGTACTTTGCCATAAACTTTAATGATTTAATTAATTGCTGTGAGATAAATGTAATTGTATTTCGTGACGTTTTTATCTCAATAAACAATTTATTATTTATTATTCACTGGCTCTCAAGGACTGCTGCCAGAATACACCGTTAGGTGCTTGGTGACAGATTTTCTATTTGAGGGTGGTAGCTAGGCATGCGGGCAATCGCAAAATGCCCTTCCACCATCGGTGAAGCTCAAGCTGCCGCGGCGGTGGGGAACGAACCAGGAACCTGCGGCACGGCAGTCCATAGCTGTTACCGCTCGGCCATCATTGGTTCAAGATGGTTGATATGATACTAAGATATATATCAACACATTGGGTCAAATATTTCTGTGAAGAATAATGTTTAAATATAAGCCTTTTAACACCTTCGACCACATCATCACTTATATAAGGTGAGATTGGGCATGAAGGATTACATACCAGTAATTAAAAAAAATTAGGGTAACAAGTATAAATTTATTAAAAAAGTAAAAAACGCGACCGCAAATAATTAATTTTCGTTAAAGGTTTTATCGTTCTATTGAACATAAAACTGTAAGGTATATATATTTATGGTATCGTGTTTCAAAATCCTTCATTTTGATACCCCACTTTTTGATATGTTTGGTAGATTTATTTTAAATCTCACAATATGTTGCGTCTAAAATCCGCCATTTTGTTCTTTATTTATTTTTATGTACCTAATGTCACTTGCGCTGTGAAGACGAATCTAATGATATATTTTACATTGAAATCGGTTAGACTGTTTAGATGTTACAGCGGAATAAAGAAACTCACAAACAACATGAACCTTGAAAACATTACTTTCCTTTTTTAGTTAGTCGTGTAAAAATACTGAATCTGGATACTTCTTAACATTAGCCGATAAAATATATTTCAAAGAAATCCACCAAAGTATTGCAAGCTGTTTTTTTATTAAGAAAAAAAAAAACAATTCCTTTTCTTTTAGTGATACATACTATCATCGCTTAAAGAAAAGGGTAAGAGATAACTTTAATCGATTTTCGCTAACGCACAATACATAATATCATAGACAAGTTGCAATTGCCATGTCATCGAGGTATAGACGTATTGGCAAATACTTTCTCAGTGATTTGAGTGTAGGTAACTTAAAAACTACTTAACCGATATTGATGAATTTAAATGTTAATAAAGGCATACTGCCGGTAAATACAATTTAAAAAAAAAAATTATCAAACATCGAGACCTAAGAACCTTATTCCAGTAATGATAGTTTCGTCTGAATATAAATGCAAAATCTCGTACAGTCACAATATTCTCTCGACTTTACAGCTTATTTTAAGAACCCATAAAATATATTGAGATATAAAATTGGCTGTGTACCGCCACGAAAAGCATAACTAAGTATAACTTATGCATCTTTAACAACATTTGTAGCCGCAAAGTACGAAGGTGTGGTAACTAAACTTTCTAAAAGGCACAGTGAATTTATTATTCTAAGCTTATCAACTGTACTAAAGTTACCCTTAGCTCACGTGAGAACCTCAAGGATAAGGCAAAAAGCTTTTTTACTTTATCAATTTTTTACTTTAACGACGAAAAAGTAATGTAGGTACTTACATAGTACTTTTGTTGCTTAGTGCTTTTATGCTAGCACGTAAAATCTTTTACATGTGTAGGCTTCAAAGATGATTTTATTTTTATGCCAGGATAGGTGTTATAATAAAGGTTTAGCAATAACTTTTTGATGATATCAGTACAAATAGAAAGATTTTTATGCATATTTATTTTTGTGAAGCAGTGATAGCTGTGCGGTAATAGCTATTGATTGCCGTGCCGCAGGTCTATCGTCAATCCCCACCGCCGGCTTGAGCTTCACCGCATGATGATGCTTGATGATTCAATTTGATAATGCTTGCCTGGCCTAGCTACCGCACTCATATAGGAAATCTATCGCCTAACACCTAATTCTGTGTTCCAGCAGCAATCTTTGAGAGCTAGTAATCGTGAAATTAACATGAGACTTTACAACTGCATGTCTCAGGGTGATGTAGTGCAGTTCATCACGTCGAAATTCGTCTATTATAGGCCGAAGAAATTTACGAAAATAAATTGAATAGTCTTGCAAATATTTATATCATGTTATGTTTTAAACTCACATTTTAACACTGCCAAAGCGTCCACCAACAATGTTGAAACTGTGTATGTATTACTATGGTCACATGTTACAGTTGCCCGTGAGGTGCCGGGTTAGAATGTCACCCTCCTATCTCTGCCCATGGGTGTCGTAAGAGGCGACTAAGGGTAACATACCAGAAGGTGGGCAGATGCGCCTGCTGAGGATCTGATACTGCGATGCCCAAGACGACTGCCAAGCGTGGGGATTATGGTAAACTCGCACATAATGGGGGAGGCTGTGTTCAGCAGTGGATAATTCGGCTGATACAGTACATGTTACAGATATATCTAGGAATTTATATTTTTATTTGAGTTCAACGGTAAACAAAAGTTGCCTTCTGAAAAGCAACTAAGTCACGAAGTAATCCCAAGTATTCAAATTATAACATTTCTTACAATTCATTAGCGAAGGCCAGTACTTTAATGAGGGGTTAATTTGAATATCTTTTTTTCCTTCGAAACGTTTTGACGTTAATCGTGACGTGCGACACGTTTTGGAAAACGCGAATGAAATTCTTGAAAGGTTTTAATTTCGTTTGCATTATTTTTATATTATTACTTATTTTGTCTAGTTCCTGCTATAAAAATATATGAAGTGCACCTCATTCTCATATTGAATAATAAAAAAATAATAAACTAAACTAATGTAATAAAGAGGAAAGATTTTATTGTTTGTTTGCATTGAATAGGCTCTGAAACTACAGGACCGATTAGGATGAAATTTGGTTTGGAAATAGTTTGGGACACGGAGGACGTAGGATATTTTAATCTAACTGCGCAAAAAGAGGTTAATGGTTTTGCGCGATAACCAATATACCCGCGGGCGGAGCCGCAGCCGGGAAGCTAGTATATAAACAAACACGTCAGTGTAAGTGGAATGTTGCTACAAATTAGGCGCAGAAAATGGCTCTTCAACATTTTATCACCCTGGTTACACAAAGATTTATACTTCATTCCCAAGAAAAGTTAGGGTCAGAAATGCAGTCGGCCATAAAACCGAAGTCAAAACGTTTTACAACGAGATTCCTCGATCGTACAGACCTGAAGACGCTACGTGTAGAAACGAAACGCGTCGAAATCTCTTCCGGTTGGGCTTCTTGGCGTTTATGAGGTCACGCCGGCTGAGAAGGTTAATTAGGCGGAATTTTCACTAGATAATATATTAATATATTTTTAAGTATTTTCCCAATATATTTATTTAACGTATTCTTAATTTTTTTTGTGTAATTTTAAATTATTTGTGATTAAATAAGGATTTCGGCAAAATAACCCCTAAGGCCGCAGGAGACGGAGGTAGAAAGCACTTTTCGCTTTCTACCCCCGTCACGGGAGAAGTGCCTAGAGCACTTTCCCCTCCAGGGCTTTAACAGGGCCTTCCCTCGCCCAAAGTCCGGTGGAGTTGTACAGCCGACAGCGGCAGTCAATATCCAAGTCCTCCCTAAACAAACAAACAAACAGTAACGCCTAAATCTATAGATTGCCTATTTTGTGTTATTAGCGAAAATATATTTTTAATGTGTCTTCTGTCGTTAGAGAAGGCATATTGTACCTACCAAGTAGAAAATCTGTCACCAAGCACCTAACGGTGTGCTTCGGCAGCTGTCCTTGAGAGCCAGTAAAATTCCAGGCACATGAGACTTAACAGCTACGTCTCAAGGTGACGGGCGCAGTGCAATTCGTGACTTGTGGCGAAATGCATCTGTTATAAGCAGAGGTTAGTCCGATTAACATCAGGTGGGCCTCGAGCTTGTTCAGTCACAATAACATAATATAAAAATAAAATGATTGCGAAAAGGATGAGGAAGATGATGGTAAATTAAATTTCTTTTAAGTTTTTTCTATAAGAGATCAGGTATGAGTACTAATAAACAGAAGATTTTAACAGATTTATAAAATTGTTATAATAATATCTTGGGTTTTTTTTTACTTATTGGCAAATACTTTATTTGTGACACCTGAATACATTATATTATCAGTAATGCTTACAAATATAACTAAATTTTGCAGATTAACATATTTAACCAAAAAACTTAAAATTAACTAATTACGACCAGACGTTTTGAGACGTCTTTGAATAATAGTTTGAATTATATTACATTTTACTTTTTCTGTACATATGATAAACCTGAAGAACTAAATGTACCATAGTTTTTAAGGAGGAGGGCGTAATTACCTGCTACACAGCTTTTCTCAAAAAATTTCGCGATTACCATCGTGTTTCATTCTATTTATGATAACGCTTAAGTTCTAAATAAATAATTTGAACTTAAAATTATATAAATAATTAATTTGAAACTCTTTCAGGTATTATGCAGCTTGTTCAATTTCTATCTGCAAGCACCTAACATAACGTAAATTGGGGTAGTCGTAAATCTTTTTGTCCGGTTAAAAAAATACCCAATTTTCCATGTCACCATTCGCAGCTCTTACCCATTATTTACCAACAGCGGTACCGTGTCTGTTTACGTAGCTTTAATTAAAAGTCCGCAGTTTTTATACGCCGAATCCTCATTGGTGCCCCAATGTTCATATTTAAGTATTTATGAGTTTAATAACAGAAGCAATCAATGATGTACAAATCGAACACAAATTCAACAATTGTATACACAAATAAGCCCTGAAGCCCTGAAGCCTTCACCCACAAGCGCAACTCGCGCCTGCGAAGAAAACCAACGACGGTTGGCCAAGCACCTAATATTTTTATTGTTGGCAGCATCTTATTAGAGCCAGGTTCCATTCCAGGTTAAACTTGCTTGCTGTTTTCTAAAATCATCACTTGCCATTAGGTGCGGTTGCCATTTTGTCAAAGGTTAGCATATCAGCAATAGGTTTCTTTCTTTTAAGCAATTATAGCCATCGACTATCGTGCTGTAGCCTAGCTACTATCCTCAAGTGGAAAATATGTCGCCAAGCTTCTACAGTGTGTACCGGCTCTAAAGGAATGCTACCGGAAGCATTCCTTTAGAGCCGGTAAAATAACGGAAACAAGAGTCGTAACAAGTTGTTGCAGTGCAGCGAACTGCACTTGTGATGAAATGGATATGTTATAGGCAGAGGTTATCGCTTACCATCAGGAGGTGGGCTTTGTTCCTGTTCCGTCAAGAATTCATTAAAAAAAATTGTGGCTTGAATAATAATTGTCAATGACGCCTTAAACCGGTAATTTCGCTCTCAATTTCCATTGATTCTACAATGATAGAAAAAAACGGAAAAAAATCATCAATCTTGAAAAGTTATTCTACAGTGTATAAAGGTTTTGGCATGTCGTTTCTACGAATGCGGTTTGAAGCACCGAATACAATTTAAGTTAAGTAAATTGACAAATCCAAAACAGTAACTATCAGATAGTTGACGAAAGCCAGCCTATGAATTGTATAAATTACTCACTATAGATCCTAAGTAGTCAGAGACAACATTGTATTAAAAAACACGTATAATCTGCAGACGACCTATAAACAAAAGAGAAGCACTCACATCTTCCCTTCAGATTTGCGATATCATTGGGACTAGGACTCAAATTTACATGTTTTAAGTGTAAATAATATTGTGAGGCTTGAAACGAGAAATTCTCATTGTCCGTTTATGCGGCAGCTTGACAAACTTTATTATTACTTGCTCCAGGCACGACACTATAAAACGAAAGATAAGTTGCCACGGAGTAGGTAAAAGTGGAACTTATATTTATAAATTAGGGATTAATGTAACAATCAGTAAATTTTAACTGACCGTGATATATTTTAAATTTTGGCTGCGAACACGATGTTAATGTCCTTGTGTCGCAAGAATAAAAATAATGTGATTAACGTTTTTCTACCTCCTGCGGTTTTCTGATCGCCTAGTACGAGAGTGAAAACACACCCAATTGTAATTACCGGATTTACAACTTGCTGAAGCACTTTTGTCTTTGAAATGTTATATTTAAAACAGTTATAGTTCGTGACTCCTAAAGCCGTTTAAAAATTAAAAATATTTTCAGTACACAGTGTCACAAGATTTACCATGCGCACGAGGCAATGATAGCTCAGTGGCATTGGCTATGGATTGCCGCGTAGCAGGTCCATGGTTCGAATTCCGCCGCGGGCTTAAGCTTCACCGCATGGTGGAAGGGCATTTTGTGAATGCCCGCCTGGCTAGCGACCACCCTCAAGTGGAAAATCTGTCACCAAGCAATTAACGGTGTGTTCCGGCAGCTGTCCTTGAGAGCCAGATATTGTAGGTTAAGCCTGTTTAACACCTTCGACCACTTCATCACTTACCATCAGGTGAGATTGTGGTTAAAGGCTTAACTATCAGCATTTAAAGAAAAAGAAAAAAAGAAAATTTATTATATTTATACACATTAACATACATCAACATACATACGTCACAATAATAATTCGGGCCAAATCTTTCCGGACCACTACGTAAATTATACAAAAATAAAAGTAATTTCAATGAGACGAAGTTCCTTTTATAACCAGTTTTAATAAAACTATAATAAATATATTCCGTACCAACACAAAAGATACCGAAAATAGTATTTTTTTCATACATCTTAGCGAGTATCCGACCCGCACTTGGCAAGTTTTTATTACTTGTTTCTTTATGGTAGATATTGGAATATAATCATACTAAGTTTGGCGCTTGTATCTATTATCGTTATTAGGATAAGGTAAAAATAATAAATGCAGAAAATCTCTGGGTGTCTTGTATAGGGACACTCTTTTTTGTAACTTTTTTTAGCTATACGTCATACCAACACACGCTGATTTTTTGATAACTATAATATTCAATTGCTACCTATTACAGTTCTAAAGATACATTTAAAAGTCCCTTTAAAAATCAAACGGATGGACAGACAACCCTAAAAATAAGTGATTTACATGTTATCATGTTTTTTTGAGTAATATAGATATTAGATAGATTTAAACTTTTATCTCTCGTTCTCGCCTCGGCTTAGGTAAAAGTAATATGTTCAAAAACACAGTAATGTATTTTTTAATACCTATGAAAAAGTTGAATACAGGATCAGTAAGGATGTATTGAATTGCAATTAACGCGTACTGAAGAGAATCTTGTAGTTACCATAGTCGTGATAACTTAATTTTATTCAGCGTCAACTGCTTATAAGTGAAGCAAAACTTAGTTACGTGACGCGTACCACCCTTGTAGATATTAAAATGGCCCATAAACTCTGATTTATACGACTTTAGTTAAATTTTCAAGTTTCAATAGGTAAAATATTTTAAGTTCATGATTTAACTTACCTACTTCCCTTTTATGTAAGTAATTGATGGTCAAAACGCGTGACTAACTTTATCAAATAAAATGCGAGGTCTTTGTGTGCTTAACTTTTTGATAACTGTGCCAAGTTAGTGTAAATAAGAGAGTACTTATAAAAATACCTTAAAAATAAACCGTAGTGTTGCCAACGATCCAAATGTTTTGGTCTGTTTGCAACAGCAGATTTTTTTTATTATTTTATGAATATATAAAAAATTGTAACTCCAGGTCAAATCACATCAGGTTCATCCTGTGTGTAAGAACATGCAGGAAATTAACTTCAGTCTACCCGGAACAATTTTTGACGCTTTTCTATATTACTTACACAAAGCATCCTCAGGTCCTGAGTTAACGAGATATGTAGTTTTGTATATTAACAGTTGTTTATATGCAAATAAAAAAAATATCAATTTTCTTAAATATAAAAGTTTCACTGACCACGCCCAAAGACATTCTGCTTGGGAAAGCCCGGATATCGGCCGACGTTTTAATAATTATTAAATGAGCTGAATATAAACTTAATTTGGTGGTGTAAGAATAATTCATAGTTTTATTTCATCGGTTACGTAATAAATATTTCAATTAAGTGTGTATATTAATTAATGTGTAATTAATTTGATTTGCAAGAATTTGTAATTTAACGACATACTCGTACATTGTTATTGCTAAATGTTTTCCAGAAGTGCCTTAATATAGGCTGATGAAAATTATCGTGAGGCCTGCTACACTTGTTTCATCAATATCCTCTTCTTATCACTATCACACTGAAGTTGGGTCGGTCCAGAGCGCCTTCTAGAACTGTATAATAAAATATGTTTTCAGTGACAACACCCAGGACATCAAGGACATATTTTTTTATTATTTTGGCCATGTTTAATGGCTGGCTGCCTGCTTGACTCTAACCATCCTCTTAACATGCTTCTAAGTAAATATTGCAAGCACCGGATAGTTAATATTAAACATCAGTGCCAGTGTTTTAGTTATTACAGGAGAAACCTATGGTTCCTGAAACGCAGCGTTAATTTGGATAGAAGGCCTGTTGTGCTGCAAAAACTCGATTTGAGCGATATCACGCTGCTCATCAGGCGAATGCTGTTAATTTGTTGCCTATTACGATATCTAACCGTATGAGAAAATGTATGACCAAGTGCGAGTCCGGCTTCTGACTTTTTTTATCTTTTGAGTTTCCGAATTGAAACAGCCCATGAGTGAAAAAAAATGGGTTTTGATCACAGGTATAAAACTTTGTCATAAATAGGCGTGTACAGAATTTGTATTTCAAAATATAAATGGTTCACCATTTACCGAAGTTTCAGCTTCCTTACCAGTTTAGTTCTTTATTTAGATCCAGCAATAAGAATGGTTTTTATTTTAAGACATTGCCGTTTTTTTTTGATAATACAATATTACAAAAATGTTTTAACTCAACTTAATGAGCCCTACACGATAACATCCGAAAAGCTATTGAAGTTTTTTCTTCGGCTACCTTCGCATGAGTTGAAACTCCCCAGAAAAGTAACAATTGAATGTTAATGCAATACACAACTGTTATATATACAAAATAATAAAATTTCAGGTTTTTTACTCATCCCGTTTATGAGCTAGAGATCCGTGACACACGGACAAACAGACGGACAGCAGTTTTATTAATATAGTTCCGTATTAACTTATTAGGAACCGGCTAGGACCCGCGTTATATTTACCGGAAAGATTCCGACCAGTTTCGGACTGTTTTGAAGTCCTTCGTCTGGGAGTCACGATTGCGCGAAGCGACGAGCACGGGCCTCAGCGCGTAACTGTTGCTGATAGTTTCCAAAGTGAAATATAGTTCCGGTTTGTTCTTTTGGTACGGAACTCTGAAAACAGTCTCTATAAATTCTTAAAAAGGGTCACACATATAATAATCCTTTTGAAAACACAACCATAGCGCAAAGCAAGCGCCTGTAAATAAGTAGGTTGTATTCCAACTAAGCCTGCACTAGTAATAATATACAATTTATTGCGTGGTAGTGCTCTAAATAAACTCATATTGCGTGTGGCCTCAGATAAGGGTGTCATAGGAGCTGTCGCCGGCCAGTCGCCAACGCCTGCCTCATTACTTTATTGTCCATCCAACTGTGGTGAATAAAATGTTTAAAATGCTATATTAGATTTTATGCATTTGTAAGGGTGAAGGTTTTCTAGTCGGAACTTTCTTTAATTTCATTTTGAAATGTTCGTAGTGTAGTTTGCCTTGTCATCTTAATCGATCAAATAGGTTAAACAACGTCCGCTTTGGTCGTGACTTGGATGGGTGACCGCTAGTGGCATTACTACTGTGATTCCGTGATTCGGAAGGCACGTTAAGCCGTCGGTGCCGGTTATTGTTTTAGGATGCCAGTGGTTATAGTATGGTGGTAGGGCCCGCCAGGTTAACTGCCGCCCTCAAGTTGAAAATTTGTCACCAAGCATCTAACAGTGTGTTCTGTTCTTGAGAGCAAGTGATTCTAGGTTAGCCTTAACAAAATCTTCGACTACATTATTACTTAGCATCAGGTCCCTGGTGGTTAAGGCAAGCTTATTAGATAAAATAAGTAGCTTTGTTTACACACCTCAGATATAGGTATTAGGATATTCTACACCTTACAGTATAATAGTGGTCCCTAAGAAACATTTATTTTGCCATATCCATGCCTATACTGTACTCTAAATAGTAAGTACTATAAAATATATGGTTATTGGAAAAATGCTAACAACCTCTTAGGGTTGACTTCTGCTAGTCTTAACAAACTCTTTCCAACCTAGAACGTGGGATCAGAATATACCTGGCAAATGTTGATATAGGTAGCTCTGATGAATCGATGATCTAGGAATACTCGCAAATGATAATGTGTTGATAATCTATTTTAGATATTTTAGCTGACGAAGGTCTGGACACTTTAGACACATCTGCAAGTGATTTTTAATTACGTGTAATAGGCTCTTTTCCGGTTGTATGCCTTCATAAAAAAAGCTACAAACCATAAAGAACATTCTAGCTACTATACAATAGATGTATTTCTATACATCCTTTTGGTCATTGGTAGCCCCACATGGAGACTCGAAATTACTTGTGCAAAGCGAAACTTTAGAAGCAGTGGTAGCCGTAATATCTATGAACTGCGCTGCCGCAGGTTCATTGTTCAATCCCCATCGCTGGCTTGAGCTTCACCCTATGGTGGAAAGGCAATTTGCGAATGCTTGCCTAGCTACCACCCTCAAGTAGAACATCTGTGGCCAAGCACCTTACAGTGTGTTCCACCAGCAGCCCTTGAGAGCTTGTTGAGCTCTTGAAAGAGTTTGTTCCGTCACAATTACATAAAATAAAAAAAAAAGTAAATGAACTTCAAAAAATTTGTCGAATTTACTGTATGGGCAGTTTACAACAATACTAACGACTCATTGAGCATATTATGTGGGGTACAATTAGTCCTTCAAAGTTTAGAAAAACTTTGTTTTCGTTGGAGTATACAAACATTTGGATTCGTTTGTTTTCTTGGGCCTTAAACCAATAAAACGTGCTAACTAAAAATAAAAGGAAAGCTTTGATTTAATTGTCCAAGATAGGTGCCTTATCGGTTTATAACATCGCGTGGCAATTGCCCTCAAGTTTATTTGATAAAGTGTGAACTTTTTTGTAAAAAAGGGGAGTTTTCCACTAATAGCGCTACTTAATCAAATATTCATTAGTTTAGAGGCGACGCTAAGTTGTTTGTCCACGCAATGAATATTATAGTGGGTATCGTTTGTGGAGTGGCAAAAATGTCGCTTTGGAAATTCATGTTTCTGGATCCCTGGTCAAACAGTTCTGGAACAAACCCCTTCTAGGGTTTAAAAGCGTAATGAAATATATTACATATTTAAGTTAAAAAAAAAAAAAAAAGGTCACCCTAGCAGTCTGATTCATTAGGACCGTAGGTATCTATAGGCCTTTTACATTTTGCAGCCCTCTCACTCGCACCTTTAGAGATATTTCAAATAGAAACAATTTGGTAATGATTTTTCTAAGTGTTGTAAGACATTATTTTGCCTTTTGCGACTATAGATGTTCTCAACATATTTTTATTTTGTAACATGTTGAGTCCAATTAGAATTAGAGGCCCAACATTTTAAATAACTTAATTACGCGTTTTGGATCCCCCATTACAGATATCAACATGAAAAATAGTCGAGAACATCTATAGTCGCATGCAGCGACATGAGGTCAGGCCATCTTTGATTGAGAGCCAGTAAAATTACAGGCACACGAGACACAACAACGTATGTCTCAGTGTAACAGGCGCTGTGAAGTTCATCACTTGTGACGAAATAGATCTGTTATAGGCAGAGGTTACCGCTTTACATCAGGTGGGCCTCGAGCTTGATCCGTCTCCTACCAACTTTTGAAAAGAATCTCTCTGATTTGCTAATGATCACGTGTACTATAAGCGTACTATAAAAAAGACGAGTTTTGAATTTATAAATAGATTATGTAATTCATATAATATGCATTAAATTGGTATAATTTGTTGTTTGTTAAATATGTTACCTTAATATATCTTTATTATAATATGATTATTCTTTAGCCTAATGCTGGTATGCTTTGAAGCGGAATCTAGTGATATCTTCTTATAATATTTCAACAACCTGTAAGCTAAGACCACAAGCTAATGAAATTTCATTTCATTTCATTAGGAACGAATAATTTTGGTATAGTTTCATGCCTAATGTTGTCTTAGGTTTTCGCGATTATTACACATAGTAATTAAACAACTTTAAACGGTTTATATCGCGTATATTTATCATTATTTTTGTCCCGACGTTTCAAACACTTTGCAGTGATCGTGGTCACGGGGTGATTAATTGGTTTTATTTGTCACATGAGTTATTAAGAAATTATTTGTCCTATCGCCAGAAATTTTGTATTAATTTAGCAATCCAGCTTGAGCTTCACGCAAGGTGGAAGGGCATTTTACAAGTGCTCTCCTAGCTAGCTACCAACTTCAAGTAAAAAGTCAGTCGCCCAGCACCTAACAGAGTATTCTGCTCTTAACTGATCAACTAGGGTAAGTGATACGTCCGCTGCAGTGTTCTCACATGATGTTAATATTTTTAAATGTTTTACTGAAACATAAATTTAATATTTTCATAGAACATTTAATAATAATATAACGTTATATACTTGTTAACTTTTTTCTCTATAGAAATACATAGTTGTCTTCATCACGCCTATTTATTCCCTAAATATTTATAGATACACCCTCATCAGATGTTAAGGTCTAATTTTTCAGACACAGTTCCATACTATATAAATAACTATAAGATACTGAACATACGCTGTCAGAAAAACTCAATAACTATTATTAGTCTCGGTCATAGAATCAGGAACCTCTTGATATTGATTGCGATCCAAGTAAAAGGAACTTAGAAAAGAAACTATTTTGATTAAAGGTTTTTTTTTAATTCCTGATAGCTTAGTTTTGACCACTATCTCACCTGATGGTAAGTGATGATGTGGTCGAAGATGTTGTTCAGGCTAACCTAAAAGTACTGGCTCTCAAGGACAGCTGCAGATACACACCGTTAGGTGCTTGGCGAGGGATTTTCTACTTGAGGGTGGTAGCTAGCCAGGTGAGCATTTGCAAAATGCCCTTTCACCATGCTATAATGAATGCCATCCTTAGAGAACAACCGAGACCGACTGCTTAACGTGCCTCCGAAGCACGGAAGCGCTCAGTAGTAATGTCACTAACGGTCACCCATCCAACTCATGACCGCGGGTGACGTTGCTTAAATTTGGTGATCGGTCAAGAATAGCCAAGTAAACTCAATAAAATCAAAGTAAACGCATTTGAACTCTGAAACATAAAAGTTGTGAACGAGTTCGCACAGGGAAGTACTGCTTCTACATATACCCATTTCTACTACCAAACAGTAATGTTCGCATTACCATGTTTAGATTTGACGGCATCGAAGCTATTTAAATTAACAAAAGGAATATATACCCAACTTTGACCACCATAGCTAAAAAGATGTAAGCTGTTGCAACCAGAAAAAAAATCAATGTCAAACAAAACGGATATACACCACAATACACATACCTACTGTTTTTTTAATTTGCATACTTGTACAGTTATAAGAAACAAAGATTACTCCAGTTTGCACCAATTAAGACTTATCTGTTCTATTCTTAGGGCATTTTTGTAAGCAAAACCTCGAAAAAAATTGACTCTACGGTCTGAAGAAGCAAGAAAATAAAGAGAACAGAAGAACATGAAGAAAAGAAGAAAGTCATCCTTAAAGATGAAACGCCAAAATCGTGGTGGTACTGTTCTTCAAAAAATGTGACAAGACGTTATTGAAGACCATCAGGCCCATTACATTTGCATGGTGGTGGGGCATTTTGCGAATGGCCGCCTGGCTAGCTACCACCCTCAAGTAGAAAATCTGTCGCCAAACACTTCACTGTGTGTTCCGGAAACTGCCCTTGAGCGCGAGTAAAGTAAATTAAATTATACAGGCACATGAGATTTAAAAATTGTATATCAGATCATCACTATGACGAAATGTATCTAATATATGAAGCGGTTACCGCTTACCATTAAGTAGGTCTCGAGCGTATGCCACTACAATCCCAAAAAATAAAAATAAAACTAACCGCAGAGCCTCAAGAATAAAGTCTTCAACCAGTGTGTGTTGCCAGTGATGACTTATTTATAGCACTGAGAGAAGGTCCTGTAACTGTGGCCCTTATGCAGAAGCTCAGAGTTAAAAATAATTTCGTCGAAGAACCAAAATAACCGAGCTTTCAGGATTCGCAAGTTGAAGTGGCAATTCGTCGAACCGATAACCGATAGGAAAGAAAGGTTCTCGAGTGTTTACTATATTACATCACTATAGAGTTAGTACTAGGATGACTGGCGACATCGTAAAAGACACGAGTAACCAACGGTTACAATAATATCCGTTCAATGGCGTGCTATGGGCGAGGCCTGTGTTCAACAGTAGACGTCTTCCTGCTGATGCTGATGATGATTACACCATAAATTGTGTTGTGTTGCATTTGTATAGCACATTGAAGAAATTCTACACCAATTGAAACCCATAAAATATTTCGTAATAACTTGATAATATTATAATAGTTTAGACTATTATAATTTTATCAAGTTATTTGGCATAAATTCGATTACAATAGGTATCTAAAATATCGATATTCAACGACCCACTTTTGCCATCGAAAATCGGAATCGAAAAATAACAGCAAACTAATTGGCGCTCTCCTGGTAAAACCCTTTTCAATTAATTTTCGAGTTATCGACGCTAATTTAAATGGTTTGCTTGAACAACGCAGAATTCCCTTGAATTTCCAGCAGTTTTTTTACAGGTAATAAACTGCCTTTAGCATTTTCATAGGGCTGGGTACATAAGCTCTTTGGTAATTAAAATTCCTTATTAGCTGCCCAAACCACGGTTAAAATTTTAGAGCGGATAAAATGGCGTTTTCTTTTACGACGATCGTCCATTCTTTTTGTTTTGAGTAAAAAATAATTAAGTATTTTTAGCTTTATTAATAATTTTACAGTCTAATATATAATTGTAAAATCGGTTTCAATCTTAATTATTAGACGCTGTGCTTATATTGAAATTGAGATTTTAATATGTTTTTTTTTTAATAGGACAGGAAAATAATTGTTGTTTACTTAATTGCAATAATAATAGTCCAAAGGTCGATGTTAAGTAATACATGTTATAAATGTGAAAAATTTCTTCCTGTTTTATATTTACATTTTCCATGAACGGTATCGATATATTTTTTCATATAGCAGTATTTGAAGCAGTGATAGCTCAGTGGCATTGGCTATGGACTGCCGCGCAGCAGGTCCATGGTTCGAATCCCGCCGCGGGCTTGAGCTTCACTGCATGGTGCAAGGGCATTTTGTAAATGCCCGCCTGCCTAGCGTCCACGCTCAAGTAGAAAATCTGTCACCAAGCACCTAACGGTGTGTTCCGGCAGTTGTCCTTGAGAGCCAGTAATTCTAGGTTAAGCCTGTTAACACCTTCGATTACATCGTCACTTACCATCAGGTGAGATTGCGGTCAAAGGCTTACCTATCATCAATAACAAAAATAAATACAGAGTGTTTTTCTCATTGATATTATAAAAATAGAATTTATTAAATATTTACCTATAAACAACTTAGAAAACAAAAAAGGCAGTATATTTTTTAACAATGATAATAGCTGTAATCAAATTAAGCACTTTCTTTAGTACAATATTTCCTTGAATTAAGTTTAAGTTTAGCAATTAAAAAATTCACAAGTTAATATAATAGCGTTATCAAGAATTCTACGTCGCTCTGAGATTGCGTGCAGAATGCTAGCGGGACCAAATTTATAAGATTTTGTCGGAAAATAAATTAACTACGACGGCAAACTTTTCGGTAAATAGGAGAAGGGAATGAGACTCGGATTGCAGAATGAGTCAGTGGATGTGACGCTTTAGTGTTAGCCATATACAGTTATATGAATGGGTTCTTCTATTATTTTATGTGCATGAATGTTACCGGTTTTGTTCATAAAGTTTATTATATTTCAATAGCAAATCATAGCCTGGTAAGTGAAACAAAACATTAAAAACACTAAAACTATATCTGAGGCGTCTAAGCGGTAATGTTTCTATAGACATGTTTTGGTCCCACGTAACAGGAGGCGAGCCTATCATCATGCACTGGTTTGAGACTCCAGCCTGGTAACTATTATAATATAAAATTTTGGTATATATTTGATCTGACAGAATGTGATTCGCAAGATTAGGGGAATATTTCATAATTCCTTTTTTTATTGCCGTTTGGCTAGATTTTCTACTACAACTCACTCGATGCTTAACGACGATGTGGTAGAATATCTAAAATTGATTAACCTAGAAACATACTGGCTCTCAAGGACATGTGGATTTTCTACTTGAAATTACTAGTTTTTTTCTTATTTTATCTACTTTATTTTATTAATAAGTCACCTTAGCCAATAGTTAGCCAAACGGGCATCCGCATAATGCCCTATTATCATGCGGTGAAGCTCAACATACAAAGACTTTCTGCTTGGCAGTCCATTGTTCTTGTTAATGGGCCGTCACTGATTAAAATGCAAGTATGTACTGTAAAAGTGTTGAAGATATACGAATCAATAAAATAAATATATTAGGTCCTTACATATGAAATTGGCGTTTTGTATGGGAGGAACAAAAAGTCGAATATTTTTTAATATAATATATTTAATTAATCAAAGTATGAACCATTATTTTCTATGCACTTTTGCCATCTCATAGGTAGTTCATTGATCCCTTTACTAAAAAAACCAGTCGGACGGGAATCAATAAAATCTTTGAAGGCGATTTGGACTGCCCCATCGGAGTTGAATTTTTTCCCTTGCAAGAAGTTATCCAAATTTCGAAAAAAATGGTAATCTGTTGGAGCAAGGTCCGGGGAGTACGGAGGATGTCTTAGACTTTCCAATTGAAGCTCTTCTAATTTAGTAGCCGTCTGTAGCGCAGTGTGTGGTCTAGCGTTGTCGTGAAGCAGCAGTGGCGTGGAGCGATTGACCAGCCTAGGTTGTTTAGCCGCTAGCTTTTCCATCATGGTTTGCAATTCCTGACAATAGACATCAGCCGTAATAGTCTGGCCAGATTTGAAAAAACTGTAATGAACAATACCGGCACTAGTCCACCAAACGCTTACAAGTAACTTTTTTGGGGTTAATTTTCGCTTGGGGCAGGATTTGGCTGGCTGGCCAGGATCTAACCATTGCGCTGAGCGCTTCCGATTATCGTAAAGAACCCATTTTTCATCACAGGTAATGATTCGGTTTAAAATACCTTCATTATTGTGCCGGTTTAGTAATGTAACGCAGCAGTCGACGCGCGTTTGCCGGTTTGTTTCAGTCAATTCGTGAGGTACCCACCTTTCAAGCTTTTTAAATCTTCCCAATTTGCTTCAAGTGAATTAAAACAGTTTTATCACTAACATCGCAGCCTGCAGCTAACTCGGACGTGGTTTGCGATGGATCCGCTTCCACAATAGCCTTCAACTCTTCATTATCAACTTGAGTCTCAGGCCGTCCACGGGGCTTGTTCTGCAGGTCGAAATTTCCAGAACGAAAACGTTGGAACCAAAAACGAACTGTGTTTTCTTTTGCAACACGACCGCCATACACATCATTCACCCTTCGAGTTGTTTCCGCAGCACTAGTGCCACGGCGGAACTCGTACTCGTAAATAATGTGATATTTAAGGTTTTCCATTTTGTAAAATGAGTGACGCAAACAGAAAAAAACAGAAGAAAAAAAACAAATGAATGACGATCATCGAAGCACAAACACATGAGTCTATAGCTGTACAAATTTGAATTTGGAATTCCTTACCAAAGAGGAGAAATTCGTGATTAAAGTGGCCAGTACGAAAAACGCCAATTTCATATGTAAGGACCTAATATATAATAATGGGGTGCCGGGCTAGAATTGCTCCCCGCCATATTTTCCTGTGGTGGTCGTAAGAGGGATTAATACCAGGTGGGCAGCAGTGCCTCAAGAAGAACTGTCATTTTAAACTGGGATCCCAAAGACGCCTGCCAATCGTGGGGATTATAACAAATGAACCTAAGTAGAGAAGGCAATTGTTTAATTGTGGACGTTATGGCTATCTATAATGATGATGATGATGATTTATCCAAATTTAGTAATCCGTAATAACGTAAGTAAGACTAAACTATATTATGAATATAAATTATATTATGGATAATAATTTGTTAAATATATTATGGATTACTAAAAAATAAATTATTGCTGTAATTAGTCAAATTATTAATTATAAATATACAATTAGTAATTATTTATATAAAAAAATATTGTTACCATAAATATATTATCTTTGTATTCAGATGTTCTCTCTCTCATCTCATATTCAGATTGTATTATTATCAGAAGGCGCTGGTGCCCACCTTCCGCCGGTATTTTACCTTTAGCTGCCTCTTACGACACCAATAGGTAGCAATGGAGGGGTGACATTCTAGCCTGGCACCCCACTGGCAGTTAGGTACTACTACTAGAGTATTACAGATGTTTTACTTTTTAACACCTTATCTAGATGCCCAAGTTCGTACTCCTAGACCAAAGTTGTCTCAGGGTCAATCAAAGTTTGTTCGTCTTAATCGCCGACGGCTAGCTGATTACGTCCAAGCATTTCTTTGGCCGTCACATAATGACACGACTTCTGAATTAACACAACATTTTAACGTTATACAGTGCATTTTTTTTACTTCAATTATTCAAAGGCTTTGTTCTTTTATTTATTAAAAAGTTAGCGAACTTCAGTTGTTTCGTTTGTAACAATTAAAATTAAATGAGACTTGTTTTTGCGCCAATTTTTTTGTCGTGGAAAATTTGGATGTTTTCGTTTCTTTGTAAAGAGATGTTATTGTTTTAAGTAAAAGTTGTTAAGAATTCTTTCTGGAATATAAACAGCATACTGAATCACGTGGCGGTGTTCCATTTATGTTGTTACTGATTAGGTGAAGTTTATTAAAGATATATTGGCATATGAGAACATGAAGCTTGCAATAATTAATTTGATCATATAGACATAATGTAATTAACCAAGATGGTCCTATTTAAATTCAATCTATATTATTATTAATTAACTGCACAAAGCATTTGAATACTAGATTATATCATTCATCAACATTGTATATGCAACCCAAAAGACGGAGAACAGTATTATAGGAGAGTGACAATGATATGTAAGCAGTACATCATTAAAAGGAGTAAAGATAGTATCCATTAAAAAAAAAAACTAAATCAACTTTTATTACTGAGAAGAATAAAATAACTTGTAGAAGCTGGACCATGCGAATGTGAGGTCAGTGTTCGAAATGTACATGGTACATCGGTTTAGTTTAAAAAAAAACACTTAAGTAAAAAAATTATTTTCATAAAAGTTAACAAGAAAATCTTCGGGGAATAGTACTGCACTTCTCATTTTGAGGCGTCAGTTAAGTCTCAATATTAAATCTATCTCAGTTTTATAATTCTTTTTTTAACAACTAACAAGGCCTACCTCATGAAAGTACTAGCCTTAGTGTAGAAGTCTATTACGTGCCTGTTACGCAGAAACTGGTTATTTACTCAGTAGCAGCTACGCTTCACTAAGTTGACATAAGAAACATTATTATCCCTTCGTCAGCGTTTACGACATCCAATTATCGTGTTTCATATCCTCTCAATTCTTAATTTCGCATTCATACTAATTAAGCCGGGAACTGCACAAAGAAAACAAGCATTTCAACTAATAACAAACCAACACAAAACTTAAAAATTCTACAACCGAATTTGCATTGCCGCTGTAACTGCTAAGTGCATGTTGGACTATTCATTCTTGATCCGTGCTTCCGCACTCGCTATCTTTTTGGCAGAGCTTGATCCACAGCAGCGAGCCTCTTTTAAATTGCATGCAGTTAGGCACTCATTACTTGTGGAATATTTGCATTTGGATTTAGAGTAGAGATGCAATGTTACCCGGCAAGAAACGGTCACCGATGGGTGGGCTTTCTTAGAAATAGAATAATTGGAACAACTATTTATATGACCCTAGACAGGGTTTCATACAATATGTACTTGTGTGCCTGTCATATAATATATGACAGTATTGCTATTATTATTATGACAATATTATGTTTAAGCTAACAACATATTATGTTGTTAGCTTAAACATAATATTCGTAACATGTACTTGTGTTTCATCCAGTGTGTTAGAGAAAACATTTTGTATGACTCTGAAACTGTGGCAATAAAAGGCAATAGTTTCGCCCCCTATTGCATGGGACCAACACCCAATTGGCGAAACGTGGGTGTTTACACACCTCTGCCTACCCCTTCGGAATACAGGTTTGATTATTTATACGTATGGACTAGTAAAACAAAGAATGTATATAGTTAGCTAGTAAGCTATTTATTTATATTTTAGTACTTAGACTTAGAAGAACATCTGATTCTGATCTGATTGGCTAAATCCAATTAAAACAATTGTAAGAAGCTGATTAAAATGTTTTTTTTTGAGCGTTTGCCCTTTTTTTTAACGCTTGGCAGGCGGCTTGAAGATAGCAGTGTAAGAAAGCATTTCTTTAGAAGGCGCTACTGCCCACATGGTATATTACTTCAGCCACGTCTTATATTTTTTTATATAAAATGAGCTGTTTTCCGAAACACGTACACAACGAAACACGTTTCCTTAATAATAATCTCCCTTCTTTTATTTTTTATTTCATATAAATTAAATTCGGGTTCGAATGGAATACTTTTTTAAGATCATAAAGAGATTACAAATTATCATAATATTTTAAACATATTTTCTCAAACCATACGTAGGTCAACACCATTATTGTAAAAAAATCGCTTCAGTTATATGGCTGGCCGCCCATGCAATGCTCTTGTTGGTATATTACCAACTGCCTTTCTATAAATGTGGGCGTTGATTAAATAATTCATTAGTAAATATCACCCAAACTTGCTATTACAATTATTATGTTACATGTTATAAATAACAGTTTAATTTTAGTAGTCGTAACTTAATGTTTCAGATATTTTTTACATTGTTATATTTACAGTAAAAATTAACAGACCAAACAAGAGGTTGGTGTTGAGCATTTAACTCGACAAAAATGTCGTCCATAGAAGCTGATTACAACCAGGAACGGAAACTGGTTCTCAATTAAATCTGCCGGAACATGCTTGTCTTTCTGGAAAAATTGCCGGATAGTCGCCAAGGAACATCTCTACCATAGAGTGCTCCTCTGGTAGTAGTTAAGCCTAACTAACAGTGGAAAAATAGTACAGCTTCGTTAGGTTTCGGGATGTAATTACAAAGTGGAATTGCACAACAGAGAGTTTAAAACAAAATAGCAATAACATTAAAATTTGTTATTCCGAGAGAAATGTTGTTTTGCTTTTTTTTTATGATAATGGAGTACATACATGCATAAAATATAAGCAATGCTAAAGTTATATACAAAGTTTTGGTTCAAGGGTATATATAATATGGAATGTTATAATAAGTTTTATCAAATAATTAAAAAGTAAAACAGATTTTTGTGTATAACTGTATTACTTCCTTTCACCAATGTGTGTTGCCAGTGATGACTTATGGCACTGAGACGTGGTCCTTAACTGTGGCCCTTATGAACAAGCTCAGAGTCGCTCAACGAGCTATGGCGAGAGCTATGCTCGAAGTTTCTTTGCGCGATAAAATCCGAAACGAGGATGATCGGCGCAGCACCAAAGTCACCGACATAGATTTCAGAATTTGCAAGTTAAAGTGGCAAAAGGCAGGCCCCATAGCTTGACCAAACTGATAACCGTGGAGGAAGAAAGATCGCGTGGTTACCACATTACACAGGAAGACGTAGAGTTGGTAGATCTTCCACTAGGTGGCATGACGGCATCGTAAAAGTAACGGGTAGCCAATACAAGTGGCTAATAGCCACCACCACAAATCCCGCACATGACTTAAAATTTTTCCTATCGTATATTTGTGTTTTTTGTAATGGCTAATAGCCGTTCTTTGTGGCGTTCTAGGGGAAAGGGTTTGTTCAACAGTCGATGTCTTCTAGCTGATATTATGGTGATGATAAACCCATGGGTTCGTACAATCCCGCTGATACAGTAAAGTACAGTACCCAACGGGTTTGACGCCAAAGTTAAATTATGGTTATAATGTTGTCTTAGGTTTTCGCGATTATTACACATAGTAATTAAACAACTTTAAACGGTTGTTCGCGTACAGGGTGACCACGATCACTGCAAAGTGTTTGAAACGTCGGGACAAAAAAAATGATAAATATACGCGATTTAAACCGTTTAAAGTTGTTTAATTATTATGGTTATGAGTTGCAATTTGGACAACATTTTAACTAATTAAATCACCAAAAGTTTATATTAATTAATTCACCTGCACTCCAAGCCTGCAACTCTATAAATGGGTTAATTCAAAACCAACGTCTAAAGTAAACAAAAGTATCATGTAAACAAATTCTGGTATGTAAATTTGCTCTAAAATTTTGGCAATAGGTGATTTCAGAGGGGTCATTCAAATTTAAATTTTCGTTCTCTTGTGTAAATCCCAAAGGGCGAGGGTGAATGCAAGCAAACAGGGGAGAGAAACGCTAATAAAGTAAATTAAAGATTAATAATATATTGTCTCAATATAGGTCTATAGAACTACGTATATGCAAATTGATGTAGGACCCCTTGAAATACTATACTGCTGATTTGGTGTAAATTAATTATGGGTCAGGGTGTTTTGATACTTTGACAGATGTGAATGAGTTTTTACAAATTTTTATTTAGCTCATATTAATATTAGACAGTAACAAATACTCAGCTGATATTCCTATTTGAAATGTTATTATTATTCATATTGATCTGCCTTTTGCATACATATACTGTGTTACTACGCCTGCATTCCCCGAAGGCATAGGCAGAGGTGTGTAAACACTCACGTTTCGCCAATTGGAGCTTTAGATGGATTAGGTCCCATGAAATAGGGAGCGAGCCTATTGCCATTCACCGGGCACCATTTCAGAGTCATACAAAATGTTTTTCTAACTCACTGGACGAAAGACAAGCACATATTACGAATAATATGTTAACGCTAACAACATCTAAGACAAGAACACAAGAACATATTGTATGAAACCCTGGCAGGGCACTAAGATGGTATACTGCCCTGTTGTGCGTCTACTGCACACAACACCCTACTCACATCCACGTTTTAACCCATTGGCATCGGCGATAATGATAACAATAGAATTTCATTCATAACTAGGACGGTCCTGACAATACCAACTTAATTTTTTTTATTTTTAAGATTATAGGCTAGCCTTTGACCACTATCTCACCTGATGGTAAGTGATGATGTAGTCGAAGATGTTGTTCAGGATAGCCTAGAGTTACTGGTTCTCAAGGTCAGCTGCCGGAACACACCGTAAGGTGCTTGGAGACGGGCGGCCAGGCGGGCATTCGCAAAATGACCTACCACCATGCTTGCGACTGCCATCAAAAGACGACAACCGGGACCGACGGCTTAACATGCCGGGACCGACGGAAGCGCTAAGTAGTAATGTAACTAGCGGTCACCCATCCAACTCATCTTCGCTGCTCGGTCGGTAACAGCTAAGCAAAGTTCGCTACGAGCGCTTCAAAATATGTCATCATTATACATATATCAGTGTTTTAATATACCTTATTTAGTTTAGTATGCCTTATGTAGGTATAATGTTGGTTGTTGTGAGCTGTTGATATTAAGACAAAAACATATTGGTAAACCCGTGTTCTCCAAGGCTTTATGACATTTTAAAACAAAAAGATATCACGAGCCTATCGTGAATTTTACACTTTAAAAGATAAGAAATGGTCGGAGTAAAGCCAAAAAAATATATTGAATTCACCATTATTCAAAAACTCACTGTTTCTCAAGGGGCAAGGTTCTCAATTAGCGGAATAAGATGCCATAAGGCCTAAGAGGTAAAGTTCAAAATTAATTATATTTTTACAATGGTTACTCAGTTTTTACGCTCGGTCGGGTTGACGCGACAGACCACCGGTAGACACTGCACCTGTAGAATGTTCCTATCTCGTCGCAAGATTCAAAGCTCGCCTGACACTTTTAACCGAACCCCGAAAAAAACATGGCATTATTTTAATTGACGTCGGTTTCCCACCAAAAAGAACCCTGAGTTATTTGAAGGCTACCGGAATGGGAAATATTTGAACTGGGCCCGGCGATTGTGGCATGCAAATAATTCACTGTGACAGTTTCAACGCCTCGACCTACCGGAGTATCCGAATCACTGTTTTTATTTTGACGGTAAATCTACCCTTCTATTTTGAAAGACGTCGAATAATTGACAGAGATAACTTTTACTGCCTCACATAAAAACATCACATAACTATTTTCAGTGTTTACTATACACACAACTCTACCAACCCTAGAACCGTTCGGGATATATCGATAAGATCAAAACAATAATACTACTTTATCGAGCGGAATTAAAAACAAGACATACGCGTATAACTATTGCCGTATAAGTTAATACAACATATAAAAGCGTATCGTTTTTATTATTATCCGGATTTATTTTCGAGTATGGTGGATCTCGCGGAGTTATTAAGAAAGTTTCACGAATCTTTGGGGAAACTTACTTTACTACTGATATTGCGTACAAAACTTTTGACAAGGACAATTTACGCATGTGTATGTGAGCCAATTTCAAAATGAACTTACGAAACTATACAACAAGTTGAATTCGAAGGTTTTTTCTGATTTAATTAAATATGAGAGTAGTTACTTTTATGGTCTTTGTTATTTATTTTTATTAAACATAGATATTACTACTTGCTCTCAAGTACCTGGCTTTTGGAAAACAACTTTGTACACATGTTTGCCTGGTACATTGTTCTTAAAAAAACATTATACATGCACAAAGTAGTTTCTTTGTAATACACGAGGTATATTTTATACGATTTATATCGAATTTATAAGATCCATGTTTGATTACTAATAAGTTTTTTAGCATTCGCGAAATAAATTCACGTTGCAATAACACTTTCGGGTCGATTTGCGCCCAAATTAAGGTCTCTCTGTATCTTGATCAAAACGTCGGTGTTAGTCTAATATGCTATTTTGACCTTAATAAACCCATAAGTATCATATCAACATGAATTTAGTTCGCGAATCTTTAAAAACGTATAGATGTCACGAATAGGATAAATGGACTACGAGAAAATGGTAAGTTAATATATATTTTGAGAGGACCAATTTTTTATTTTTTTTTATCCTTGATAGGTTAGCCTTTGACCACTATCTCACCTGATAGTAAGTGATGATGTGGTCGAAGATGTTGTTCAGGCTAACCTAGAAGTACTGGCTCTCAAGGACAGCTGCCAGAACACACCGTTAGGTGCTTGGTGACAGATTTTCTACTTGAGGGTGGTAGCTAGCCAGGCGGGCATTCGCAAAATACCCTACCACCATGATATAACGACTGCCATCCTAAGACAACAACCGGGACCGACGGCTTAACGTGCCCTCCGAAGCACGGAAGCGCTCAGTACTAATGTCACTAGCGGTCACCCATCCAACTCATGACCGCGGGCGACGTTGCTTAACTTTGCTGATCGGTTGAGAACAGCTAAGTAAACTTCGCTACGAGCGCTTCATAAATTTAAGTCAAAGTTAACATTAAAGTCAAAGTTTTAATCTCGATGTATTTTCCGAATTTACTTTGACTTCGCTTGTGATAAGTCTACACATTGCGTTAGATTTACTTGTCGCAACAGAGTCAGAAGCTCGAGGGCAAACTTTTAACATTTTTTTTCTTTATTCAATCAACATATTTTCACTGTCGGGCACTTCGCTAGTTTGCCAACAATTTGTTTTGGGAGTTTTTTCTTCCACTAGACTCCCTAACTTCGGATATTTCTAACAAATTTCATTCTTGATTCGAGTATGGTTTAATTTTTTTTTCTCTCAGCTGACGGTAAATATATAAATTTACTGAAATGTTTTAACCTAAGATACTTCTTCTTTCCACTAGCTAGAAAAGAAACTTTGATGTATTTTTGTATTTTGTGTTACTCATATAATAGGAATCAGAGGCTGAAAATAAAACTAAAATTTTTAATTTATGGTTCAGCTGTTAAAATACCAAAACCAAATTATTATAAGCAGAACAGTCACGGCAATTTTCAACGCTAATTTGACGTCTGATGCCATCGTCACGTCGTTATATTAAAATCACAGCATAAAAAATAGAGACATGTTAATAAATCCACAAAACTACGTTAACTTTTTGAACGTTATTTTTAAAGAAAAAACATTTGAAAAAGTATTGCAATTTATTCAATTTGAAATACTGATCATCTCTTAACCTCTAGTTGGCACAAAGAGACAAATCACCTGGTGAACTAGTGCAATCGGAATCGAAAGAAGTAAAAATCAGCGAAGGATCGGCACTGGAGTCCGTGACTGAAATACTCAATGAGTAATTTTGAGATTCCCCGAATGCCCGGGAACGGCAAAGAGCAAATGTCAGCCTCTAATAGCATTGCGAACATGATATGAGCGCGGGTAATCGAACTTGTTGGTTTGTTGCAATGACATCGGATTGCTAGGCTATTATCTTTTTTCATGTGTGTCCTCAGCTTGTGATTATTACTTTAATGAAGTAATCTAGCTTTAGTTTAACAAATCCATTTCATAACTTTGTAGGTGAACATAATGTTGTGTGAAAATCGTCTGGAAAAGTACTTCTATTAAATATCCATATAATAACGTTAAAAGCTGTCCGGTCAAACTAGTGTTTTTTCTTTAGTACTGGAGGAGCGTGCTAGTAGTTTGTGAACGTTTTTAGTGTATGTTATTAAATATGCCTTTTTTTCAAGTACGACTTGTTAAACAAAATGTGCACTTAATAATGGATAATGATGTAGGATAATAAGAATATGTTTAAAAATTAAAAAAACAAAACAATGTGTTTTGTGTTACCATACCTTATCAAATTATGCAAAAAAACATTTTGTATCCATGTGTAGAGGTAACAAAATCAAGCACATTAATTCTCTTATTTACACTTATAACACAAATAACCCATTAGGATGTTCAATACAGCACACTTGTGCAGCGCAAGTAGGTGATTTTTACGCACTGCGTGTTCTTGGGGATGATTGTGCATACCCTACATAAGAATAGTATGTACTTTAAAATAGAAACGACTACTTTCTCTGAAAAAAAAAACTATTTTTGTACAGTTGTACAGTGTAAGTGTAGTTGTACAGAATAGATTGTCTCCTTTCATTACAATTTGCTTTATTTCAATTCGTGTTAGTTACTTTTCTATTATTTTTTTTTAAGTAAGTGATGATCTAATCTAAATGGTATCCAGGCTAACCTAGAATTAATGGCTCTCAAGAATAGTTTTCGGAAAACATTGTAAGATGCTTGGCAAAAACACGAAGTTTTGGTTGTACAGTCAAGATTAGCAAACAAAAATGTCCACAATTTGCTCAAAATTTCACGCAAAACTCTTAGTTACAAATTCTTTTCTCACCACAGCTCATACTAATGAGATTTCATAACTATTAGTTTCCTGTCAAATCTAAAAATTCCTTCAAAAAATTAATATTCCCTCATATGATGAATGCACCTACGAACCATCTGTTTAACACTAAGCAAATAGCGGAACAGAGTGTCTCGAAACTAACAAATTTTTGTTAGAAAAAATACCGGTTTGTAGGGAAATGATTTATTATGTTATTTCGGATACATTTGGTGTTTGTTTAGTTCGCTGGTAGACGTGCGCTGGTGTCGTATTTCTGAGCCACCGACGACACGACAATGTTTGATTCCCAAATACATTAGCAATGTCGTTTCTTTAATATATTGGGAATTGTTTGTGGAGCAGTTTAACATTTTGTATTGAATTTGTACGATTCTTATACCATTCACCCGATTTTTTTGCTACACTTTCCTTTTAAAGTTTATGGGATTAGATGAAATCCCATAAAACAGATTCCACCGAATACATCTTGCAAATCACAAACAAAATTAAGTAACAAAACAATCAATTGATGCCGTTAAAACCTATTATGGTCGACAAAAATGTACACTAATCGGAAAAAATCAAAGCTATACCTCTTCCATGGTTATGCTCGCCTAGTACCTTTTATATAAAATAATACTTCAATATTTTGTTTTAATAGTTCGGATGTTCAGCTTGTACCATCCGCTCGCCTAGTACATCTTAGTTGAATTGATATATTTCCATAAATTCTTTTTTAAAAACTTTGTGAGCATTTTTTTAGTTGAATAACTTAGCACTTTCGATAACGATGATAAATCAATGAATTCTTAGGTGAATCCAATGAGAGAAAGCTTAACTATTTGGGATCTCATGAACAATTTCGAAACATGGGTTCTGATTTGTGGGATTAGTTTGGTAGATATCTCTTTTAGCTTAAAATATGTTCCAGCAGCTGTATTTATACCCATTTTAAGCTTATTTGCCCGCCTGGCTAGTGACCACCCTCAAGTAGAAAATCTGTCGCCAAGCACCTAAGGGTGCGTTCCGGCAGCAGTCTTTGTGAGCCAGTGAAATTACAGGCAAAAATGAAACTTAACAAGTATGTTTCAAGTGATGGGCACAGTGCAGTTCGTCACTTGTGATGAAACGCATCTGTTATAGGCAGATGATACCGCTTAACATCAGGTGGGCCTCGTGTTTGTTTCTTCACAATAACATAAAAAAGCATCTTCGACCTTCGCTTATCAAAAGGTGCAATAGTAATCAAAGAATTGTAACAATAATAATCCAAACGTACATTACGTGGTGATTCTATTGTTTTAGTTGTTGTATAATTTTTAACGTTGTATTAAATATATTTAAAGGCATATTTCATTTCAAGTGAAACTACGTGTAAGGTAGAAATTCTGTATATAATGCAGTAACCGCATGTTTATGTGCGTTCACTTATGTTATGTATTGCAGCGCTCGTAGCGTAGCTTGCTCAGTAATTCTTAACTGATCAACTAAATGCGCTGCAGTCATAACTTGGATGGGTGACCGCTAGTGGCAATACTACTAAGTGCTTCCGTGCTTTGGAGAGCACCTTAAACTATTGTTGTCGTAGGATGACAGTCGTGGTAGGGTATTTGGCGAATGCCCGCCTGGCTAACTTAGGTAGAAAATCTGTCACCAACCGCCTAACGGAGTGTTTTGGCTGTCTTTGAGAGCAAGTAATTCTAGGTTAGCCTGAACAAGATTTTGCACCAAATCATTACTTACCCTATTTTGAGATATTAGTCAAAAGTTCCAACAAATAGCAAGAGATGTCGCTAGCGTCGCCAGTATCAATTCCTGAATCACGGTGACGAGATTTTAAATAATGTGCGGGAATAATTTTATGTTTAAGTTTTTAAATGAGAATTGTTAGGTGTAAACTGTACATATTGGATAGTAAGTAGCCTTCACATTAAAAAAGTTTTCTACTTCCAGCACTCGACCTACTTTTTATTTGACCCGTATTCTAGCTTAATGGTATTTTTTTTTAATAAGGTGGACTGTCCATATTATTATAAGGGTGACAATAAATAATTATATATTTTTTTATTTACTTTATCATCAGTATTACTCGTAAATAAAATCTTCGAGAACATTCTGAGTTCATCTGTCAGTCGCTGCACGTGGCACACGACGCGATGTCACTGAAATCGTCGGATTTGTAGAACGAATATCCGGTTACTTTGGCTCATTGTACAAATTTCATGTTACTACTGTGTTCCGTTAGCCGTTTTATGTTCTTTTCATTTCTGAAAACATAAAGATGGGTAAAATAAACAGAGTAGTAAGGTACTGCAATCTCTTTTATATAACTTTCAATTGGAAAACTGTAGGTGTGGGATATGTATGAAAATCATTCTTAGACATTCACATAAATTTTCTATAACAGCTGTCAATAATCAAAAATGGAGAGTTAAAAATTGCCGTCATACGATGGGCCTCAGCCTCAAAACCTGTGGCACAGGCTGAAGCTGACAATGGCTGCAAATGCATGTATGCTGTATGCATTCTGTATAATGCATGCATCACGCGGACTGTGCAAGTGCCACGCAGCTCTCAGTAGTCGTCCCCTCATGACTGAGGATCGTGGTCATCGTTAGATGGTCTGTACTTAGATCGGATGATCTGTCTCCATCAGCTTCTGTTCATTGCATCTGGCACGATGTTATGGAACTTGACTGCCGATGAGTCTTTAATCTGATCCGTCCATCTGGTTGGGGATCGACCTCATGAGCGTTTTCCATCCGTGTTCCCAACCACAATGAGTTTCTCAAGTTTCCCATTGCCCTTTCGTATTCGTATCGCCATGCAGCAATCGAAAGTAATTTCATACAAAATACACCAACCAGTACCTGCTATTGCTGCGGTCGACTGCACGCAGCTGTTCCACTTGCAGCCTGCAGTGGCAGTCAGTGGCATGGCTCGGCATAGTACCAAATAGTGAGTGAAATTTCATCTAATTAGATAGTTTATTCGTAAATAAGTAATAGTCAGTAAGATATTGACGAACCAATAGACAGAATAAATCTGCATTTAAACTCTTAGCCCTTTCAATAGGTAGGCCCTTTCAATAAGCAGGCCCTTTCTTTAAGAATCAGTTTTGGTGAATATCTGGTACTACAGTTTCAGATTTTCCTTCTCGAAATAGAAGTTGATCGTGGACAGTCTACTGTTTTTGGGTATAAGGGAATTTACAGTAGCAAGTGTAATTACTGGACGAATCATTCATAAGGTATATACTGTCTCGGAGTGACGAGCGCAGTGCAGTTTTTTTGTTATGCTATAGAGATAGTACAAGCACAAGGTGCTAAGCGGAAACCTCTGCGTATTACAGAACTTCACTGCGCCCATCAGCCGTCAGCCTGAAACATGAAGTTATGTTTTTCAATCATAAACTGGTCTATTCACGCACGAATTAACATAAAAATAATCATATTTTGACTAACCTTGACATATAGATCAAGTGGCATTGACCGTGGTCACGAGTACTTACACTGAAGAAACTGGTTTTATCGGCTTCAAGAACGGATGGAGCGATTCAAATCTACCCCCGTTCGGTTTTCGTTTTTGTCCTTCATCACTGGCACCTCGTATACTAACAGCATCGGTACTTGCACTCGAAGACAAATTACATGAGAACTTTTTATTACAGGATTCCAAGATGTAAACAATTTAAATACATCAAAAATTTAAGTCATGTGCGGGATTCGAACCTGCGTCTATGTCCACACCTTGAGCCGGGGTATGCTCTAACCAATTACTTAAGCTAACATGACATTACGTCATAACTCAAATCTTTCCTATCGTTTTTTTTTTAATTTTATTAAACACTTTACATGCCGCTTAAAGAAAAAACTAATAATGACAATAGAACAGAATTAATATGTTATAGTAATCATAATAAGGCATTGTTACTCATTCTAAACAAAGGTAGTTACGTCATATTTTAAATACCAAGTGTTCAAACTCATGCAATTTTGCATGCATGTCCTTGAGCCTAAAATATTTGTTTCTAGTTTGCTAGTTTTTCTTTCTATTATTTATTTTATCTCTAAATGTCTAAATGAGAATTCCTTACAAAACGATATTTCAATTAATTTTGAACATACACTTTTTTACGGAAAACTGACAAACCACAAGATTATATGCGAAATTTCAACGAGTTTGAACACTTGGTATTTCAAATAAAACAAAACTGCATTTCTAAATATATTACTAGTGCTAAGCGAAAATTTACAAAATATTGGAGCACAAAATTGGTGCACCATCCTTATGACGGTTAAAGTAATACACTTGGAGCACGAAATTTCGGCTAGAAATAGAATAGCATAACATTTTGTGATCCAATAGTTTGTAAAAATAACATGAAACTACGTCTGTATGGAAAGCGCTTTGAAGACACAAGCCTTATACGAGTACATGTTGGTTACTAGTATTTTCTTTATCCCTTTTATATCCGTCATTCATATATGAACAGGAAATCATAGATAACAGTTACAAAATAACAATTCTAAAATATCATAACTTACACAAGCGTAGGTTTTCATACTACAAATTTGCTTCTTTTGTTATCGTTTATGAATCATTTCCTTTACATGTAAATTACGCACATAAAATACATTTCTCATCACAACTGCAATTTGAAAGATATATAAAATAAATAACTATTTACGGAACTCCGCGAGAGCGTACAAAACGTTCAATATAATTTACATAACAATATATAATTTCACAACTGGTTTATTTAAAACATATTTCGTAATAAATAAGTGGAATCATTGAGTTGGTTTATGGAATTTTATTGCTATAATAATAGTATTTTCTGTGCTTTATTGCTTATCTGTGTATGGCGTCCGCTACTGAATTATCGAAATGACATTTAAGTATCGTAAACCGATGAATTTTTAAATGATGCAGTGTGTATTCTGGCTCGTAATAGTGGACGATACCTGCACATAGGTTATTTTGATTGTTATATGTAGTTTACATTGTGATTTTTAATGACCCTTTTTCATGGCGCTTTTGGGCGTGTGCTACAATTTGGAACCAAAATGTCTTTTTTTATGTGATTCTGACGGAACAAGCACGAGGACCACCTAATGTTAAGCGGTAACGTCTGCCTATAAAAGATGCATTTCGTCACATGACGAACTACACTGCGCCCGACATACAGTTGTACATTATGCGGAGCTGTAACATTTTTATATTATATTGAGGTAATAAGTTGAAACTAGATTGTATTCGCTAAACTAAATTCTAATTTTGTAAATATAACTTAGTATGAAATACATAAAAAAAGATATGTGTGTATAAATTTTGTAATATTTAAGATGCGGGGTGACATAAAATACTTCTGACTTTATATTACAAAACTTTGTATTATGAAAATTACTGTTGTGATAAAGCACTTAGTTTTTTAGGTTCCGTACCCCAACGGTAAAAACGGAACCCTATTGCTAAGACTCCATTGTCTGTCTGTCACCATGCTGTATCTCATTCAAGACATCGGCTGAATTCAAAACGTTAGCCCCTTCCATGGCAGTTGCTATTGCCTATTTAATATTATTACCTATTAAGTATCGTATTCACACTACATTCATTTAAAATACAATGGCATAAAGTCTCCGTTTCTCACATTAAATATTCAGCTGGCCATTAAGAATGTCTGGTGAGATGACCAGCGGTCGCCAGAGAGCATTTTGACCCACGCTCAAACTTGTAAACTGCGTTTAAGCAAATTTCTCTCCTCTTAACGGGGAGTGTATAAATGACGGTAAAGTTGCTAAACTGGCAATTCCTATGTAATGTCACAATTCTGAATATTAATTTCGCTTTAACAGTGCCTGAGCTTCACGGGATGTTAGGTTTATTGTTTTATGAGATGTTGAAGATTTCTCTGAGACTGTATTTGAATGCTTCTAAATGTTATAAGACAGGATGAACTTTTAAGTTGAAGAGACATGGACAAAAGATATGGTCTTCGAGCGTAGATTTTCATACAATAGGTAAATTTATGCGATCAATGTAATTAATAGCATTTAGTTAAATAACATCATACAATCATCGTCTTTCTGCCCTTGTCTGTCTTGGGTAAGGTTCATCTTTTCTCTTCTTTTTTCGTATGCAATCTTCTCTTAAAACATAAAGGGGGGAAAGAATCAAACATTATTCAATATATTTACCTTGCTTACACAAGATGGCATGAGGACATATTTCAATAAAATTTGGCTTTGATATTATAGTAGCTTGACTGAACCTTCCTTCGGAATAGTCTCTTGACTAATATACCCTCTACCATGAGCTTCCAACCCCTGCTCACAGATCCTTTTGGGTAATCAGGGCATCAAGATAGCAAAGCCCTGTTTTGCACTCAATATAAATAAACACCCCACCCATGACGTGAGTAATAGCATGCTTATTGTGATCCTTTTTTTTCTCTTGGTACCAACTTACGTCTCCCACGGGAGGATAGTATAAATTTTTGCTTGTCATCAGAAGTGTTCTAAAAATCATTTACTTGCACGCCTCTGTCCAGTCAGCTAACTATCGTTACCAATAGAAAAAATGAAGACACAAAGAGCTTTATTAGGTAAAAAAAAATCTCGTATTGTTCACTCGCAACTCAATATTGTTACTCTATAAACCAACTCGTTCAAGTATTACATATTATTATTATTATTATACAAAACACCATGAGAATAAAGATGAGAAGCTACAACAAAAAATAGCTGTATTGTACAGCCACCCGTGCCAAATCACTTCAAAAATTGGCCCTCTCAAAGGGATAAAAACCCATAATCATAACCGAACTGGTTTCATCCCGCTATTTCGTGCACATGAATAAGCTTCGAGTGCTTATATCGCACCTTTCGATACTAATTTCGCTGTTAACACAATATGTAGCCCTAAATCATGAATGAACATGAGCCGAGCATTAGCCGTTTAAATGGAAGGGGTGACATAAATGGCCGACGAACTTCGTTAAAAGTATCGGACCCTCCGGATTAGATATGTGTCCTCGTGCGTATGTTCTGTCGAGAAAAGTAATTTGTTGCCAATTGAAATAATGAATGAGGCTAACATTGTTGACAGACAGAGTAAAAAGTTTATCATTTAATGAAATGCAGACATTGATGTCAACTGTGTATATATCAATGATGAATAGAAAAGAAATATGATACACGTATCATATTTACTTATATATATATATATATATACTATTATTATACAAATATACTCGTATCTATATTACTACAAACAAGTTTTGTGCCGTGTATTCGATTGCTTTTGAGCTCTCGATATTTCGGCACATTTGAAAGCTTCATGATCACGAGTAAACTGAAGATACATAGTATCCCAGACCAACCTTACTTGAATATTCTTTGTATTTTTGTTGGTAGACTATATCTATACTAGTCTATATCTATACTAATGTTATAATGAGGAAAGTTTTTTTTAGTTTGCAACGAATAAACATAAATACTACTGGACTGATTTGGATAAAATTTGGTACGGAAATAGTTACTACTGGACCGATTTGGATGATATTTGGTACGGAAATAGTTTGAGTCCCGGGGAAGGACATAGGAAAGTTTTTATCTAACTGCGTAGAAGGAGGTTTATGGTTTTGCGCGATAACCGACATACGTGCGGGCGGAGCCGTGGCCGGAAAACTAGTACCTATAATTTGCGCTATACCTGTCAGTAAAAGGAAATCAAAATGAGAACTATTGTGTGCCTAATTTGTAGTAAAACAGACACTAGGTGTCTAACTCTTATTTAGGACCTAGATCCTAAAACTAGCACCAATAATATACTTAGAACAAATAGGGCTCAATATACTTCGATACCGAATACGCGAGAAATCATCGCTGGAAATACAAGTCAAGACACTCGAGGGAGACATTTTTCCCATGTATCACTGCATCCGTGTTTTAGGAAGAACTGACCTTTGAGAGCGGCAGTAATAAATATTATAAGTATGCCAGATTAAAAAATATTGATATTTTAACAGATGCGTACCACTCGACAGTATGTCAGTGCAAAAAACAACATGAGGGTCGCAGACCACCAACAGCATTTATACCAGTAGTATCCTACTTAATCCTCTATGTCGTGTATTATGATCATTGGATTTCGGTGCCATATATAACTAATACTCAACATGTGGCGAAGATGAGTCGACTGCGTCACGGATAACCGATTGTCGTATCTACATGTGTTGGGGTTCGCGGATCTATTTTTTTTGCGGAGTTTGAGTGGGCCAGATTATAATATGAGCGTATCTGTTCAGCTAACTGTACTTACAAGATTCAGATTTGATTTGGAAGAGTGACAACCATAGAGAAATATAATACTATTTTTTCTGTGGTGACAACAATAGGCTTGATTAGCGTTTGAAGTATGTAACGATGAATACGTATAGTAATTAAACTACTCTAAACGGTTTAGATCGCGTATTATTATTTTTGTTCCGACGTTTCAAACACTTTGCATTGATCGTGGTCACGGGGTGACTAATTGGTTTCATTTGTCACATGAGTTATTAAGTAATTTTTTGTACTACCGTCAGAAATTTTATATTGATCATAACGTTCCCTACTCACGCAATATTCGCTCAGTGTCCAGAGATCTTTGCAGATTTGTGTCGGCCATGGGATTTAATTAATTTGATAACAGGATTCCAAGCAGGTAGTACCTATTTGCCAACCATCATCTATATTGAAATTTGGGTACTTTTTGATTTCAATACCTCGCGTAACATTCTTGGCATAAACTGGGGTCTCTCTGGCGAGGATTTGTGGATTGTCGAACCGAATGTAGTGTTTGGGTTTGTCCTGGGCATCTTTACAAACCGCATACGTGGTCGAGCGTCTGTTCTTTATGTCAGCAATGTGTGCTTTTATTATTTTTACCCTTTACACATTTACCTTCTTTTTTCATTTACCCGGACACCAATGCTCCTCCTTGTTTGCCCTATGTTTGACAGCCCACATTCACAATCAAATGAATACGTATATTATTTAATGACGTATTCTTACGATATAATCTGGTTGATTAGATAGTTATCTACCTGTTTCTCTACTTATATCGCGTCATTTTCCTAACATTCTGTAAATAGATATGGAAATTGACGTTCATTATGAACAACTTATTTTATAGCGGATAGGCCAGTCCTTTACCACTATCTCACCTGTTGGTAAGTGATGATGTGGTTGAGGATGGTAAACGGACTAAGCCTAGAACTACTGGCTCTCAAGGGCAGCCACTGGAACTGGGGGTTATAATCTCCACGATGGGAAAGGCTGTGTTTAGCAGTGGACAATACGGCTGATACAGTGCATAAGTACAAGAGTTAATTATTTTGCATTCTGTAATTGTAAATCAACTCTGTATTTCACAATTAAAAAACATAACCAGAATGGGACTTAATTAAAAACGTAGAGGAACTTATATTGATTTTTCCCGCCAATAAAGCCAGAGGGTAAATAAATATTTACAAATTTTAAGAATCATTCATTCATATGTACATAACCACGTTTTATATTTTTCACCATTACCAGGTTAATGTTTTCCACCTAGACTTTAGCGTTTTTATTTCATTTTCCATGCGGTAGCGGGAATATTTTTGTTTACGCAGGACCTCGTTGTTTGTTCTGTTATTCACCAGGGAAGTTTTATTAAAAGCATTGATGAAAGAAGTCAGTTTCATAGGTCCAGCTAAATGTGAATCATATAAACAGATTTTGAATAGCGTTGTGCGAGGAGATATTTGCAATTATACTGAACCATCTTCCTACCCTCATCTTAGGTTTGTGGGGTCGGTTAAATATGCTTCCACTCACAACACATACCACCATACACCATACCATAAAAATCAATTTTAATAAAACACTTAAAAAATATAAAAATATATCTAGTGACAATTCCGCCTAATCCGCATAATTAATTAGCCATTCTGGTAATATTTTTTAAATTGCTGTGATATTGTAAAATACAGAGTTGGTTTAAAATTACTGAATGCTATATAACTGGCTCTTGTACTTATACACTGTATCGCACGAGCATGTGCACGCAACACACAGAACATTATAACGAGTATCTTCTAAAAAATATACATATTTTAAAACCCTTTACGAAAAAATCTGTTACCCATCCACAAAAATTAAGATTTGTTTATTACTTTGCTTCTTTTCTTTGTTATAGTTACTAAAAAAATAGGACTGTCCCAAAATAAAAATGCTGAGTAAATTGTCATATATGTTAATATATACTAGAGAAAAATTTTAAAACCCTCGCCATCCCCGAAAGCTTTTTACGCGGATTTGTTTTTTTCGAATCGCAGTCACTAATCTGCTTTGGAACTTAGTCCAAACACGAGACCGGTCCACTGAGTGTTTACCTTGTTTCCACGCCGAAATTGAATTAAACTTTTTGAAACTCCGAATACTGGCCACCGCAACTGGAACAATTACAAAAAAGGAAAAAAAACGTAGCTAGAGCAGCATTGTTTGCGCAAACCCCTTTGAACAAATTTATGCACCCCATAGAAAGCAGCATCATAAGTATAGGTTACATGCCCCATTTGAAAACTTCCTGTTGATTTTAGACATAAAAGATATAATCTACCGCACTAGTGTAAAATAACCGTATATTTCTTTTGTATTATGATTTTGTGTGCACCCTTGTGCAAAGGCGGGTGCTCTTGGTTATTGTTCTCTGTTAAGTTTATAAAGTTTGTGGTTACTTTAGATATCGCAACTTACTACCTACTGTTCGGAACTTTGGTGCTTATTTTAGAACAAAAAGAAAAAAATAGGTAGAGTGGGACAATTTCTGTTTGGAGCCGGGATACGCTCTTGCAATCTTACCTACCGTGATTAGTGAGTCTTATTAGTTAGAACTTATCTTTTCGTTTTTGTTATTTTACCGTCGTCGTCGGGACGGATGGTTGCGGTTTTAAATTATTTCTGTCTCTCTCTATCTCTATTTTACTGAGTTATTATTAATTTGGTAAGCGTTTTTTTATTGCTGATAGGTAAGTCTTTGACCACAAACACGAAGTCGCAACCAGCCCTAAAATGTGTTTTTTTTATTGTGGATAGATGAGCCTTTGACCACAATCTCACTCGATGGTAAGTGATGATGTGGTCGAAGTGTTAAAAGGTTCAACCTTTAGCTAGAATTACTGAATTAAAAAAAAAATCGCGTTGATTTATAATCACAACTTTACAAAAGATATTAAGTAATATAAGTTTCTAGTACTGCTGCTCGCAACATAATTTAGATAATCCCGATCACATTTTTTATAAACGTAGTGCAAAAACACGTTCATACACAATTTTATAATCATACAATAATGGTTGACCAAATAATGGGCTTTGTATCGACATCCCTTCCACTCAAGCCGCCTCAAGTATTTTTGTACGCAACTAACGCACACTTATCAGCGCAGAGCCGTATCGGAATCGACTCGATTCCGTACAAGTTTCCGAGTAGTCTTGAGAACAAGGCTAAGCGACGTTGATACGACGACAAGGTGGTTCTGTTTGTAATTTTGTTGGATGGGGCGATTCTCTGATTTTGATCACTTTTTACGTGAACTCAGAATCAGAAGATCATCGTTTGGTTTCAGATATGATATATGCTATGTACGGACGTCTCAGCCACAAGTCCTTGCAAAGGATTTTTACATAACTGCTCGATGAATATGTAAATAAATCTGAAGTGCAACTGTTTCCAAATTGAAATCTAAAAAGTAGGTGCTTATAAAACAAAATACACTCCTAAACGATAAAGAACTTTGGCTAAAATTACACTTTAATTATATCCTTAACAAATCTGTGTTTAACATTTTTAAATTCGGACAGTTGAATCTATACAAAAAGTAGTATTTTCTGTAATTTTCATGCGTTTCGGACAAGAAAAAGATAGTCGCCACGTACAGTGCGCATTGAGATTGAATTTTATTTAACTCAAGTTTTGTTTTATTTTCCGTTACAAACTCCTAACTGATCTGAATCGCCCCCTCAAAGCGAAAATGTCCGTTTACCTTTATTTTAGCACTGATATTTCTAATTATATTATCTTACTGCAAACATCACCTGCTCCAAAGTACTTCAGTATTTCAAATATTATAATGTTAGTACTTCAGTTATGTTCAAAAGTTTCTTAGATATTTTGTTGCATCGGTGTTTATTCAGGAAGGAGAAGTCCTGTTACCATACCAAGTTCTACATAGCAGTAGAACCCTCTGTACACTAATTTGTCCTCCACCAACAAGCAGTAATGTTCACATTATTCCAAGCAGTGATGGTTCACTGGCATTGGCTATGGACTGCCGTGCAGCAGGTCCATGGTTCGAATCCCCCCGTGGGCTTGAGCTTCACCGCATGGTGGAAGGGCATTTTGCGAATGCCTTTCGTACAGGATATCCTACAACTGTACAATTGAGTATATACAGATGTCACATTTTGGTGCGTCTTGTCAGTCTCATTGTCGTTGACAAAATGAGATTGTTGAGAAATAACTTGTTTCATTAAAATGTGTAGTTATCGTTCGCACATCCTCCAAAATTTTGTAGACAACTTGTCAAATTAGTACCTATCATTATAATATTTTTGACAATCCAAATCATATACTTTGAAAATAATAACTGCCTTAAGGTATTCTTCAAGCACAGTTACACAGACTTTGTATTTGATCTCCTGCGGATTCGTTAGATATCTTCTCTTATAATCAGGTTCATGTTATCAAAGTAACACATTCATGTTATATGTTACAGTTTCAAGCTCGAGGGAGATTACACTGAATTTAAGGCAACTTAATTAATTTAGTAAGTTAAACTTTGAAGCGCTCGTAGCGAAGTTTGCTTAGTCGTTCTTAACCGATCAACTATGTTAATTAAGCATCGTCCGCTGCGGTCATGACTTAGATGGGTGACCGCTAGTGACATAAGGTACTACTGAATGCCTCCGTGCTTCGATAGACACGTTAAGCCGTTGGTCTCAGATGTTGTCTTAAGATTGCAGTCGTTGTAGCATGTTGGTAGGGCATTATGCAAATGCCCGTCTGAGTAGCTAGTAGTAAATCTGTCACCAAACACCTAACGGTGTGTTTTGGCAGCTTTCCTTGGGAGCCAGTAATTCTACGTTAGCCTGAACAACATCTTCAGCCACATCATCACTAACCATCACGTGATATAGTGATAAAAGGCTAGGTTACCAATAGTAAAATAAACTAATAAAATAACTTTTATAAGCAAGTTATGTTAGTAAAGTTTTGTTGCTTAATGAATTGAAAAGATATGAATGTAATTATTGACTTCAATTACTTAAATATTATAAATTAGTAATATTATAATTATATTTAATATTATTAGTGTTTTCCGCAGGGCCGCAGTATGGATTTCTTCAAAAAAGGTGTTAAAAGAGTCTTACAGGGTCGGCAACGCATTGGTGACGCCCCTGGTGTTGCAAATGTCCATAGGCGACGGTAACCGCTTACCATCTGGTGGGCCGTCTGCTTGTTTGCCAACCAATTACAAAAATAAAAAACCCGGCAAAAAACACTCACGTTGAGGATCAAATACGTCGATCCGGGTTTCGAGCATATCGACGTATTCGATCCCCAACGTGAGTGTTTTTGCCGGTTTAATTTATAATATTTAAATATGTGTGAAACTCACGAGAATTTCAATTCAAAAATAGACTTCATTTACTTTTTTTTTTCTTATGTTATCGTGACGGAACAAGTTCGAGGCCCACCTGATGTTAAACGGACTAGCCTCTGCCTATAACAGATGCATTTCATCACAAGTTACGAATTCCACTGCGCCCGTCACTTTGAGACATAGTTGTTAAGTCTCATGTGCCTGTAATTTCACTGGCTCTCAAGGACTGCTGCCAGAACACACCGTTAGGTGTCACCCCGTGACCACGATCACTGGTCACTTTAATACGTCGGGACAAATATAATGATATATATACGCGATTTAAACCGTTTAAAGTTGATTATCTACTTGAGGGTGGTCGCTATCCAGGCGGGCATACGCAAAATACCCGTCCACCATGCATATGTGAGATTTTAATTTCATTTATCTTAGAGCAATAATACACACTGACGATGGTGACAATTACTAGGACGTGAGAAACAGAACAAATATAGGATAGATGAATGGCGACAGCTTGAACACATGTTACCCACGAGTGCTCATGTCTAAATTAAAAATACCTTCAGAAAAGTCGTGATGTATGGATCTATTAGTTGGGTAATGAAAAACAATTCGCATAAAAGGAGAATGCGCATGAGAGATGCAAATGTTAATATAGATGTGTGGTAGAGTAACATACTGGTGTTGTATGAACATGTCATGAAGAAGTATAAAAAGAAGCGCTCGTAGCGAAGTTTACTTAGCTGTTCTCAACCGATCAGCAAAGTAAAGCAACGTCGCGCGCGGACATGAGTTGGATGGGTGACCGCTAGTGACATTACTACTGAGCGTTTCCGTGCTTTGGAGGGCACGTTAAGCCGTCGGTCCCGGTTGTCGTCTTAGGATGGCAGTCGTTATAGCATGGTGGTAGGGCATTTTGCGAATGCCCGCCGGGCTAGTTACCACCCTCACGTAGAAAATCTGTCGCCAAGCACCTAACGGTGTGTTCCGGCAGCTGTCCTTGAGAACCAGTACTTCTAGGTTAGCCTGAACAACATCTTCGACCAAATCATCACTTACCATCAGGTGAGATAGTGGTCACAGGCTAACCTATCAGGCATAAAAAAAAAAAAAAAAATCTATAAGAGATTTTAGTTTGAATGTGGATGGTACAAAGATGATCTTCATGAATAATGCAATCTGAGTTAATCAATGATATGACATAGGAAAGAGAAAACAATTTTGTAAGATTATTGACTTAGTAGGCGTTAATGAAAATTCAATGTTTGAATTTTCGGGTTGCGTCATCGTAAACAAGCGGTTAAACTATAGAAACGATAGGATCAATTTGACCTATGATTCACTCGCCTCGATAGTTCAATCGGCAGTGAAGTAAAAATATTTTAAAGTTGAACTTTTACATGATGATGCAGTTTTAATATTGTTTTTTGATTTTGACTATGTTGCTAAGGAAAATAAGCAAACAAGTTCAACAATTTCCGGGTCCATGGTTCGAATCCCGCCCAGAGCTTGAGCTTCACCGCATGGTGGAAGGGCATTTTGCGAATGCCCGCCTGGCTAGCGACCACCCTCAAGTAGAAAGTCTGTCGCCAAGCACCGAAAGGTGTGTTCCGGAGAGCCAGTGAAATTTCAGGCACAATGAGACTTAACAACTATGTCTCAATGTGACGGGCGCAGTGCAATTCGTGAGTTGTCATGAATTGCAACTGTTATAGGCAGAGGTTAGTCCACTTAACATCAGATGGGCCTCGAGCTTGTTCCGTCACAATAACATAAAAAAAAAAAAAACAAAGTCGCTTGTCCATAGAATCGGATACAATAAATTGACACAACCGTTATTTTCGTTTACAGTACTGTTTTTCACGTCGTTGCTCAGCAGGTAATGTTGGTAAATCTTATATTTCTACCTATATAAAACATATGTAGAGAATAGCATCAGCTCAAGGAACAAAAATACTCGAAACAATACTGCCACAGTGTCACAGAATAATATAATTTTTAATATGTATATATTTTAAATTAAGGTATTTATATTCTATGGAACCGTACGCATTTCAATTTTTGTAATCTTGCAATTTAATCCGCATAGCAGGCGTTATTGCAAACATAACAATATTAAAATTATAAGGTTGTGTCATCATTTAGAAGTATCAATTGCAATAGTGGTCTTGTTTGTAGTACAACGCAAGTGGTACTATAGATGTCGCTCCATCCCAATACGATAGTTAAAGGACGATAGAAAAGATTTGAGTAATGACGCCATGTCATTAGGTCAATTGGTTAGAGCATACCCCGGCTAAAGGGGTGGATGGACGCGGGTTCGAATCCCGCACATGACTTAAATTTTTTCTATCGTATATTTGTAATTTTGTAATGAAATCCGCATAGCAGGCGTTATTGCAAACATAATTAAATTTATTTAATGTGTCTGTTACCTGAAATAAAGATTTATTATTATTTATACTAATTCCAAGTAGATTTAGTTCAAACCAGTTTGTAAAGTAAAACATAAATTCAATGTTCAGTGCTCAAACGCATTTAGCTCCTACCACGTGCACTGTGAATATACAAGAGCATTATGAGATTATTACGTGTGAAACACTCCCGGGGAATTATGAGCGTCTTACGAGAGGAACTCGCAGTGTCTGTCTATCTATCGACGCTTTGCGTATGCGGGTCAAATATGGAGGCGATTCATGACAATCACTTAAATGTTTAAAATAATTCTTATTCGTTAATGTAAATAAATTTCATCACTGCAACTATTATTCAATATATCTTGTACTGAAATGACAAGATATATTGAATAATAGTCAACCAAAACTGTTTAACCAAAACTGGCCAACTGCGAGTCGATCCTTGGTCTTCATTGCACACACAACTGCTAGAAAAAAATATCTTAGTTTTGAGTACAGGTTTAAAACTACGTCAATAATTTGCGTTCAATACATTTTTTTGAAAACAATCATAAATACCTAACTTAACTTATTAACTTATAAAAATACCTAACTTGTTCAATAATGTGCCTGGAAAAAAAATGGTTTGAAAGTGACAAATGTGTTGATTTCTTTTTATTGTAGATAGTAAGTAAAGTAGTAGGTAAGGTAAGTGATAAAGTGGTCTAAAGTGTTAACAGGCTTAACCTAGAATCACTGGCTCTCAAGGACAGTTGCCGGAACACACTGTTAGGTGCTTGGCGACAGATTTTCTACATAAGGGTGGTCGCTAGCCAGACGGGCATTAGCAATATGCCTTTCCACCATGCAGTGAAGCCCGGGGCGGGATTATATTTTTTTTAATGCTATCAATCTTTTTGTTTTGTTCGATAATTTATGAGCATTTTTCATCAGCAGTTTGCTCACTAGCCCTGTTCAACACTCTTGACGATACAGGAATATAATTATTAGGTGTTTTAATTTTCATTTTTGCTTTGAAAATAATTGAAAAGATTTGAGTAATGACGCCATGTCATTAGGTCAATTGGTTAGAGCATACCCCAGCTAAAGAGGTGGATGGACACGGACAGGGGTTCGAATTTCACACATAACAATATTTTTTTCTCTCGTAAATTTGTAATTTTGTAATGCTACTATAAAGTTTTGACTTTGATAGCTGCGGCGCAACCGTCTCAACGCCAGTTACGTGCTGAGGCCCGCGCTCGCCGCTGTGCACAATCGTGACTCCCAGACGAACTTCAAATAAGTTCGAAACTGGTCGGAGCAATATCCGGTAAATATTACGCGAGTCCTAGCCGGTTACTAAACAATAATAATGCTACTATATACGATATTCTCAACCAATTACCATGAATTTGTTTAATCGTGTTTCTGATAAAGCTTTTAAAGAATATGGCATATATAGGTATCAGTTATAAATCCATACATTTCCTGAGTGGTTGAAAAAGTTCTCTTCTACACTTACCATGCCTGAAACAGAACAGTGCGGTATAAGTAATTATTACACAATAACGTTCCCGGAATCGGTGTTCCGAGCGATGCTTCCTGTTCATTCCTCCGGGAGTGTACAAGTGGGCACGGTGCTTAATGTCGGAAGATACTCATTATGAGAATGTGAATTATTAAACAAGTTTATAAGGAAATGTGAAATGTGTTTACATTAATAGAAAAAAGTGCCAAAGTAGGTATAGGTATATTTAATTGACCTACAAACCTTTAGACTATGACGTAAGTAAAGAATTAAATGCTTTGACCTAGTGCTTTTACATACAACGTTACGCAAATTAGCTGTTTATTTGGTACTCAACTTGTTTAGTTTCTTAAATTTGTCTGATGTTTTAGTAAAGGCGTGTTACATAAGGACTGCTATGAAAAGTAATTATATTATGTAGGGACTGTTTTATAATATGTAATTTTTAGAAGCTATTTCTTAGATTTAAGGTTCGAGGTGAGGGTCAGGATTTCCATAGCACAGGATCTACCTAGTTTGGAATCCCATTCCTTACCATCGCTGTTCTTAAGATAAGAAACTGTTTTATGTACTATTACTACTACTATATTTACTGGTTTAGCAAGTAAGAACTACGGGTGAAGGAAAAATAAATTTTATTATTTTAATTCATTTGGTTCGGAATGCATTGTTGATAACTACACAAACTGCGGATATTTGGATAAACAATCTCAATTCGTAATAAAAACATATCCTCAGAGAAATCTTCCATAATTAAACAGATCTAGAACGACCTAATTGTTTACAAAAGAGACTTGAAAAATATAAAGTACTAGCTCTACAACTGCGGCTCCACCCGCGCGTATGTCGGTACGCGCAAAACCATTTACCTATTTTTGCGCAGTTGGATAAAAATGATTCTTCATTCTTTCCTGGGTCTCAAACTGTTTCTATACCAAATTTCATCCAAATAGGTCCAGTGGTTTTTAAGTTTATTCGTTGCATACAAAATACAATTCTTTAGTGTAGATGTAGTTGAAAAGAAAAATATGTCGTACAAGTTCTCCTTTTTATTGAATAATTTAAAACCTATAGCTTATTCACATTACATAATTATGTATATTTATTTATTTACATATGTCAAATTGTGTGTTTTTCGAGATGAATTAATTTGTCCAATATAAAAAATAGTCATATAACAAGAAGCAGGTGATATTACATGAATATGACACGTGACACGACCTATAGACAATTTCTATTTATATCGATTCTACGCTCTTGAAACCAGATGTCCAAACTTCCGAGAAGCAACCATCAACCACCAGACATATTGGCACATTCAGCGGAAGAACCACTTGAAGCGCGTTAAGTTCAACGCCATAAAACTGATGATGAAACTCATAAATATTCTCAAATCACGTTCTTGAGTGTCCAAAGTTAACAAACGAAAAAAATTGCACTCCAATACCAAACTGCCACAGTCCTTAAAGTTTTTTTTCCAAACACATGGTGCTCCTTCGGTTTTTGGCATCACGTGCTCTTCATAACTGAAAAAAGCGTTGAGAGCTTTATCTCCGCTGCAAATTGAAATGCTGTAAAAACTGTAAAAGGTCGATCGTAAATAGTTTTTGTGTGGGAGGAAATAAGTGATTCTATGAACGTATATGTGGGTCTATTTTTGATATATTGTGAGCTGTTATTTAAAAACAAACTTGTTATAATAAACTGTATCAGCTATATTGTCCACTGCTGAACACAGCCTCCTCCATTTAGAGGGGATTTGCTATCATCCCCACGCTTGGCAGGTGTCTTGCGAATCACAGTTTAAGATATCAATTCCATTTTTGTTCATTTACATTTTTGTTCATCAGAAAGCGCTGACGTCCCCCTTCAGGTATTTAGATTTAGTCGCCTCTTACGACACCTACAGGTTGCATTAGGGAGGGGTGACATTCTAGCCCGGCACCCCACGGGAATGTATCAATATTTTTATATATTTTTAGAAATTAACTATACAGCACATACTCAAGATACTTTTCATCATCAAAATTACATTTAATCATTGTGTCTACATAGGAAAGCTTCAGTGCACTACTAATTAACTCATGAAACAACACATGTATACCCCCGAAGGGGTACGCATAGGTGTCTAATCACCCACGTTTCGCTTGTCATGTTTTGGTCTCATGTAACAGGTGGCTAGCTTACCGCCATCTACCGGAAAAGTTTTAAACTAAGAACTGCTACAAAACATTATTGTTAGAAAAATCCATTCAATAATCGATCCACGGACAAGGAGCCCATGAATTTGAGGCAGTGAGCAGACCAAGGCAGTCCATAACGCACAGTAACTAAGATTAGTGTAGTAGTAAGGATCAGTGTGCAGTACAGCAAGTACATCATGCTACAGACGAAATGGCTACATTAGTATGCAACTACAAACTCTATTAAGTATGCGTTAAAACATTTGTAGTTTCGCTAACCTTCAAAGCTGTTACACAAAGCGAGATTTCTCAGAAGAGGAAGCATAACAAAATTATGCATAAGCACAAAGGGATTGTAGGCAGTACGGTTCACGAGTTTACAGTCTGAAGTCCTTGTTTTATTCTAACGATTAAAATTCACTTTGTACTCACATACGAATAAGCACTTGAAGCGCTCGAAGCGAAGTTTGCTTAGCCGTTCTTAACCGATCAGCCAAGTTAAGTAACGTCCGCAGCGGTCTTGGATGGGTAACCCCGAGTGACATTAGGTACTACTAAGCGCTTGCGTGATTTGGAGGCCGTCAGTCTGGTTGTTGTCGCTACAGCATGGTGGTAGGGTATTTTACCAATGCCCGCCTGGCTTGCTACCACCCTCAAATATAAAATCTGTCACCAAGCACCTTACGGTGTGTTCTAGCAACTGTCCTTAAGGGCCAGTAATTCTAGGTAAGTCTGAAGAACATCTCCGACTACGTCATCACTTCCATCAGGTGAGATAGTGGTCAAAGGCTAACCAATCAGGTATAAAAAAAAAACACACCTCGCAGGATAGACTTTGAGTATAATCTAATAACTCATATTTTTCCCCAATCAGATGTTTTTAGTTCAATTTCAAACAGTGATGGACCAGGGGTAATAGCTATGGATTGTGGCGCAGCAAGTCTATAATGCAAATCCCGCCGCCTGATTGAGTTTCACTGGCTACACACAATGAAACTACAAACCTTCGACCACATCATCTACCATCAGGTGAGATAGTGGGCAAAGGCTAGTTAGTCTATCAACAGTAAAAACCGGCCAAGTGCGTGTGGGACTCGCGCACGAAGGGTTCCGTACCATTGTCTCGTTTTCATTATTATTATTTTTAGCAAATAAACGGCGACCTCTTTTATTGTATGGGAGCCCCCTTATTATTATTTTTTTAATTAATTATATTTAAAAAGAACATAAAACTAAATATTCTGTAAATAGTTAAAGTCTACCGGTCACCGTTATTAGTATCGAGCAAGAAACGGTTAAAAATCAAGTTTGTTGTATGGGACCCCCCTTAAATATTTATTTTGTTTCATGTTTAGTATTTGTTGTTATAGCGGCAATATATGTAAATACATCATCTGTAAAAAATTCAGTTATCTAGCTATCACCGTTCTTGAGATACAGCCTGGTGACAGACCGACGGACGGACAGCGAAGTCTCAGTAATGGGGTCCCGTTTTTACCCTTTGAGTACGGAACCCTAAAAAGTAAGTTAAATACAACTAATCCGTAATTCACACATATACTAAACCTTTAGTGATACGCTCGCTGTTTGGAATTGCATTGATTTATTATTGCGTAGATATACAAAACTCTACTATGTATAACAACTATTACCAAGCCGTTCACATGTAACCCGTACACAAAGTTTCATCAACTTGTTACGTGCGAAGTTATGTCGAGAATAAAATGTATCTACTAAGTTATGTATTACACATGGTATCCAATTTTGAAGTTGCATTTCCCAAAGCGGGCATGTTTGAATCTACTTACATATTGTTTGAAAATTTTGAACAAGCTAAACAAAACAGTGTGCTAGATTAATCAAAATATCATAGTAATATTACATAACCATTGAAGCAATGATAGCTGAGTCGTAATAGCTATGGACTGCCGTGCCGCAGGTCCCTGGTTCGATCCCCACTGCCGCGCCGCGCCGGCTGGTGGTTCACCTCACGGTGAAAAGGCATTTTGCGAATGTTCGCCTGCATGCACTACCAGCTACTACCTTCAAGTAGAAAATCAGTCGCCAAGCACTTAACGTGTTGTTGCAGCAATCCTTGAGAGTCAGTAAAAATACAGGCCCAGTCAACATTTGTTAAGTAATAATTAAACAACTTTAAACGGTTTAAATCGCGTACGTTGAAACCTCGGGACAAAACTAATGATAAACATACCGATAAATAACCTAAGACAACAGTTGTTAAGTAATTTAATTATTTACTGTATAACTCAGGGTGATGCGCGCAGTATGTTATAGGCAAATAATCGCTTAACATCAGGTGTGCCTCGAGCTTGTTCCGTCACAATTTCGTAAATACTAAATTAAATTAAATATTATCACTGCGTGAGTGGTAGAGTAGTAGAGAATCAGTAGTTTTAAAATTTCCCGAGAATGTATGTGTATGCCCAGGGTAAAAAAACATATAAGTAATCTTTTTTTACTTAACATACTTAATCGGTAGCATTCGAAAAGTTCATCTGTAAAAATTTATTGAGTTATATGAATTTTAAATGAAATGTTAAAAAAAAAAACAGTTTTCAGAGTCACCTGATCTGTTGAGGCCATATTGATATCATATAAGTATTAAAACTTTACCATAATTTGAGCAAGTTTTTTTTTTGCTGATAGCCTTTGACCACTATCTCACCTGATGGTATGTGATGATGTGGTCAAAGGTGCTAACAGGCTTAACCTAGAATAAACGACTCTCAAGGACAGCTGCCGGAGCCCAGAACACACCGTTAGGTGCTAGGCGACAGGTTTTCTACTTGAGGGTGGTCGCTAGCCAGGCGGGCATTCGCAAAATGCCCTTTCAACATGCGGTAAAGCTCAAGCCCGTGGCGGGATTTGAACCATGGACCTGCTGCGCGGCAGTCCATAGCTAATGCCACTGACCAACACTGCTTCAAAGTTAGTTTGTTTCATTAATTACGCAATGATTATCTCTAAAAATCATTTTAGGGCCTGGAACCGGGTCAAAATAGGTCATGTACTATGAACTATATACAACACTACAGCTACTACAATGAAAGCATTTAGACACAGTACGTGCCATTGCAAACTCTTGAATAAAGTTTATGCAACCTTTCGAATAAATCTGCTTTCCTACATTGCGGTATTGCGGTATGCTCTAACCAATTGAGCTAATATGACACAATGACTCATAACTCTTATTTTTGCTCTCGTTCTTCAACCATCGTACCGGAAGCTTTTCTACCATAGAGTTATTATTTTTGTAGTCGTACGAATTTTCAAATTATATACAATATTAGAAACACGACTAAGAGCTTGGGACATATAGAAACTAATCAAATTCTGAAAGGTAACAAGCACAGAGCGTCTCTGAAAAAGTTTCTAGTATCAACTCCATTGATTAATGTAGATGTTTTTTTTTTTTTGGTAAGTGATGATGTGGTCGAAGATGTTGTTCAGGCTTACCTAGAAGTATGTATTGGCTCTCAAGGACAGCTGCCGGAACACACCGTTAGGTGCTTGGCGACAGATTTTCTACTTGAGGGTGGTAGCTAGCCAGGCGGGCATTCGCTAAATACCCTACCACCATGCTAGAACGACTGCCATCCTAAGACGACAACCGGGACCGACGGCTTAACGTGCCCTCCGAAGCACGGAAACGCTCAGTAGTAATGCCACTAGCGGTCACCCATCCAACTCCTGACCACGCGCGACGTTGCTTAACTTTGCTGATCGGTTGAGAACAGCTAAGTAAACTTCGCTACGAGCGCTTCAAGATTGTTACTTTTATATTTTGTTGTTGTATATTTGTAGGCACACTTCCTACAAAATACATACTTTATTAACAAAAATGTATATTATGTATCATATATTATATAAATTTATGTAATGTTATATATACTATTGCTTAAATGTTTATTGTTAATCGTTTTGCATGTATATAGGTACACATTTTCGCACATGTTTAAAATTCAGAATCAATACTTAATTGCTCTTTTTTTTTACTAGTTACGAGTTTATACTGGTGAGTTAACTGCACTCCTTTATAATCGGTTTTTACAGATCCTCTCCATCCAAAGGTTGCCTGGAAGAGATTGCTTTCAGTAATCAGGCCGCCATTGTAACACTATAAATTTTAATTATACTTTTTATCTGTTTCATTTATGTGGTGTGACAATAACGTATTGTCTATCTATCTATCTTCCTCATTCTTGTACATCAGCTCCAGCGTAAACAGATACAATGTAACATAACAAGGAATCTTGCTATTTTTTTATTTATATTTTTATGTTATCGTGACTGAATAAGCTGGAGGCCCACCTGACGTTAAGCGGACTAGCCTCTGCCTATAACAGATGCATTTCATCACAAGTCACGAATTGCACTGCGCCCGTCACTTTGAGACATAGTTGTTAAGTCTCAAGAGCCTGTAATTTTACTGGCTCTCAAGGACAGCTGCCGGAACACACCGTTAGGTGCTTGGCGACAGATTTTCTACTTGAGGGTGGTCGCTAGCCAGGCGGGCATTCGCAAAATGCCCTTCCACCTGCTGCGCGGCAGTCCATAGCCAATGCCACGGAGCCATCACTGTTTGAAAAATAAACACCAAAATAAACATAGATACTATAAAATTCACAAGCTAATAAACCCATTCGAAACTGTATCAAGAAAATCCATAATACAACCGGTTAATACAACAATAAGCGTCTCGAGAACAAACAAGGCTGTATTCGAATATTGTCTTGTTTATTAGACGGCCCCCGCCTGAGGCGAGGATCCAATATAATGGAATACTTCAATGTTATTTGCAGATACACGGATACTTACCAGTTTCGCCCCGGGTACGTATTAATGTAGCTATGTGACGACATAGAAAACGATAAGGATTATGGAATGGTTGTTTTCGCTGGATAGTATTGTTGTACTTACAATGCTTTCATTTCAACTTTACTGATGTTTTAGGATACGTATTCACTGATATCGCCCCGGGTTACTTATTAATGTTGCTATCTGACAGAAATAAGGACAAGAAATAATACAATGGACTTATACTCTTTTTTCGCCGGATGGTATCGTTGCAACTATAAAAATACTTTTTATGATGTTTTGCAGCAAACGAACAATTACGCATTTCCGGGTAAGTTAAGAACATAGTAAAACACAAGCTGATGTTACGGCAAAAAAGATATGGATAATTTGAAACAGTAATTAAAATTTATACAAAAAATTAAACGACCTCAACTATAAATTACACATTATTAGAGATAACTTAAATACTGCTAGTCAGATCTCACTCAAATTTAACTGGGGCTACATGACAAACACCAACTTTCGAATCTAAAAAAATAATTAAAATAGGTACTGTGTAAAGCAATATGAGGTAACACACACAAACAAATATACATTCCATTTCGAACCTCCCACTTTTTTCTAAGGCCCTGTTTCAGAATGTTCGAGTAAGTTCCGGTTATACTATCCAGAACATAAAATAACTGAATAATAATAATGACAGTTAACATGCAGCGCGTTCAAGTTTAAACCGATGGATAGGGTAAATCGATGACTAAGAAATGCAAAGATTGTGTTTTATTTACTAAATATGTTCGGGGTAGTATAACCGAAATTTACTCAAACATTCTGAAACAGGCCCTAAGTCGCTTAAAAATAATAATATGTGACAATGGCATTACGAAGCAAAATGTCCTGTAAAATAAAAAGCCTGACTGCGGACCATAGAGATTGTATGTATATTCATACTCGCTTATGTATGCCCTTTATTTTATAATAAGAGAAAAGTGTGCTAATCAATAGATTCAAATACTCCTTTTACTATCTTGACCCGGAATTAATCGGGTTTATATTTTGGTTGTTGAAGGTAAATATCCCTCTAGAGCCAGTGATCTGAATCTGAAACTTGTGCAGTAAAAATGTTATTATAAATATCAATAATTGTGTCAGATTACTTGACATATTTATTAGTTAGCAAACTAAGTAAATGTTGGCGAATGACATATTGACCAAAATCGCCTCAGAGTATAAAATAACGACATAAGAATACGAAGATAACGAAGGTGTTGGTTTCTTTAATAAGAACCATAGTATGTTAATCATAATTATGCGTGTTCGTTCATATTAAAACAAGAATAAGACTGCCTGCAATAAAGATGTTAGCCGCAGGGCTGCATGGTCGGATAAGGCCGATCTTTGGCACAAGCGGTAGCGATTATTTAACGCATACTCCACTGATCATAATTGTTCTAAACTTTGCCCACAATTGTAGGGTATCGTTGAGTTATGTATTCTTTACCAAAAAAAAAAAAAACAAATAACAACACAAGAGTTACTAAAGTTAAGCAACTCTTATGTTATTGTAAAATTAAAAAGTTTTTGGCTTGGTATCTATTGCAACTCATGTATTTGACGCTTCTTAGAAATTATAGTTCTTAGTATTTTCATTATCAAATTATTGGAGACAAATGATTTGTTCCAGACTGCGATCGAATCTTTTTTCTCCGATTCCGCACCGGATATCTATTCCACTCGTATTCATATCGACGTCATTGCAAAAGTTATTTCTGCAATGATGTCGCTAGTTAGTCTGATTAGTAACCGCGCATTGTCCCCTATGGCCATTAAAATAAAACAATTGTAGCACTAAGTTTCGGATAAAAGAATATAGTTCCGGTGGGCGAGTGGAATGCGTATCCGGCGCAAAATCGGGGGACGTGGGTTCGATTCCCATCCGGAATCGAAATTTGATTTTCGCTCAGCACGCGATAGTACTTGAAATCATAATTAGATATGCTAGTATTTTGTTTACTATGATGTAATTTTGATTAGTTAGTAGTTAGACCTGTTTACTAACGAAGGCATGCTCCTCCACAGTAAATAATTGATGGGCATTTGTAATTGTTGGCCTTGTTTGTATACGATGCCTTATGGTGAATGTAAGAACTAATGTTACATATAGTAAATCAATAAAATGTAAAATAACACTTGGGTAATATAAATATAAATAGAACTAGTTGCAACTACAATAAAACAAATGAAAGGCGTGCTTCGTGACTGGAAAAGTACCTAGGACTGTATTATTATATGTTCTTAGGACGTGAGCTATAAAGTAATATTACAAAACAAAAGAATTGTCCTTTAATGCATCCAAATGATATTTTCTATACATTTTACTATTATTGTATTATTTGGTTCCATGTAGCAATATACAAGATTATTGCCCTTCACTTGTCCCATATTTAGCCAGTAACTGAAAATTTTCAGAAAAAATATAGAGAATAGCACAACATACCACACTTTAAGTATATGTAAGACTTTTTTGTTATGGTGACGCATTAAGTATAGCATATCACTTTCAGTTTTTGCTCCCTATTCAGCAGAATTTATAATTTTGCCTTGTTCGCAAAACGGCACGGCAAATACATATTAGACGAGTAAATGTTATTAACAAGCGATAATGGCTTTTGTAACATCTATTCTATATAAATAATTATGATATTCACCAATTATTTATGTGATAATAACTTAATATCTTTATCTTACTCACACCGTCCATATATATTCTTTTAACTCGTTTCGTTTACTATTGATCGCGTTGTTATCCCGCTTTCTTGTGTAACTTAACCATGCGTTTGTAAATTTTCGGATTCCATTGCATGCGATGCGGCGTTATTAACCATCGTAATGTTTATAACAATTCAACCTTGATTATAACGGACGGTGCAGTTACTAATATTTGCTTATGATTTATACATGCATATGCTATATTGTATGATTATAGCATCAGGCCGTGGCTTTGTCTGTGAGGAAGTGTTAATGCAGGATCTATAAATTTAACTAGCTTTCAGTTACTACGGTGGTGAGTTGTATAAACTAACACATACTACCTCCTATCATTCATCCAAACATACATAAATACTTCCTATCTTTATTCAAAAATGGTGGTAAGTTTTTATAATGTTATTTTAACGAAACACTAACTACCTATAGCAGATGCATTTCGTCACAAATCACAAATTGTACTGCTCCCGTCAGTTGAGACATGGTTTTTAAGTCTCATGTGCCTGTAATTTTAATAGCTCTCAAGGACTGCTGCCGGAACACACTGTAAGGTGCTTCGCGACAGATTTTTTACTAGCGCGAGGCCCACCTGATGTTAAGCGGTATCCTCTGCCTATAACAGATGCATTTCATCAAGTGACGAACTGCACTGCGCCCATCACCTTGAGATATACGTTTTAAGTCTCATTTTACCTGTAATTTCACTGGCTCTCAAGGACTGCTGCCGGAACACACCGTTAGGTGCTTGGCGACAGATTTTCTACTTGAGATTTTCTACTTCTACTTTTCTAAAATTATTTAGAAAAGTAGTTTTGTATGCGAACTCTTATTTTCACATTTAGAGATAAAATAATTAAATAAAAGGAACAACTTGCAAACCAGAAACTCTAAATTTCAACGCGTTTGAACTTGCTTTTTTAAAGTATGATAAGATACGAAGACACTAGCCTTAAATCCTCGAAGCGGTCGACATAATTGACTGAACACTGACGTTTGTTTTGGTTCCAAGGGACGGTCTTTTGCTATCCACAACGATCCCGACTACAAACTGCTATTAAAAATTTCTTTGTCAGAAAATCTTGATGTATGTCCGACCCGGGCTCGAACATAAGATTTAAAGATTCTAAGAGTAGCTTTAAGCCACTTGATGAATGAAGTAGTCAGTTATTAAAGCCCCTTACCAATCAAAACAATTATATGCCATTTAGAAATCATTACATATTAATTCTTTTTTATAGTCATACGAACAGTTGCTGCTGCAGAGCTGTTCATGTCCTCAAATATCGTAAGAGCCGACTTAGAAAAACGCATCAAATGGGCAGTACATGAATAGGGTGTTTCTGCAAATTAGGCGCATTACAGTATGCTTCAGTATCTCTATGCCCGTATATAAGCATTACTGAAGCGGCAGTGGGCTCATAGCACGCAGAACTGATATGGTCGATGGGGCCGAAAGGTTCTCGAATGGAGGCCACAAACCAGCAAGCGAAACCTCGGAAGACCACCTATATACAAGGTGGACGGCCGACATCATTAAGGTTGCAGGAAGACGCTGGAATGCAGACCGCTTCTAACGGTTCTATTTGGAAATCTATGGGGGAGGCATTTATACAGCAGTGGACTTCTTGCGGCTGAAATGATGAATGATGAAGCATTATAAAGGGGCAATTTAAATACAATACTTTATACAGTGTGTATACTTTTCTTGTTGTCTTTTGTGATATTCAAAAACTTTATTTTTCATATTGTTCTAGTGTTGCGTCATGCGTGTTATTTATAAAAAGAACTAATATAAATCCATTAAGTAAAATAATACAACTTCACATAGAGCGGACAAGGGTAAGAAGCTGATGAGGATTTCATATAGCAAAATCTTTCCCCAGCAGAGAAATTGCGAACTAATATAAAACCACACTTTTCCTATTTCTCACCTACGCGATAAAACTACATTTGCAAATCTCAGTCCGCCCTCGTCGTCTCATATCGTATTCATTAGATTTCATTTGTCAGCGCCCGTTTCTTTGATGAATTATTCACGGCATACGCAATTTGTTTACACTAGTCAACTAGTCATAGTCTCAACTATTTCTGACTAGTTCTGACGCAGAAATATTGGTGCGATTATTCTTATGTTTGTGAGATGGACGACGCAGTTTCCTTTTGTGTTGGTAGTTCTTGCTTGTAGTCAAGTCATAGCTTTAAATATACTCAACAATAACATAAGAAAAAAAAACAAGAATATAAAATGCGAAACTTTTCTTTATAATTTATATAGTTATCAGCGCGAGATAAATCGCGGGCAGTAAGTGTTTATGATAAAAACACGGCAATTCATATAAGAAAGTTGATCATAGAGAATGTAAAAAGATACACAAAGGTTCGCTAAATGAGTGAAAAAATCTGTTAAATGTGAGTTGAATTCGCATGCAGTGGGTTCAAAAGGCCGGAAGGTGGGCAGCAGCGCCTTCTGAGGAACGGATGGAACGGACCTTAAACTACGATCCCCTAATCCTCTCTTGGGGGAGGCTGTGTTCATCAGTGTACAATCTGACTGATACAGAGTTCAAAAATACACACTATTGTAGGTGTATCTATATACACTAATTCACATCGGGATCACAAGCACGAATCACAATAGCATTTGGCTGGTTATTTTACTTTATGGTTTACTATAACTTATTGCGCCAAATTTAAAGTTTGTATGTTTTAATGTTTTTAAATTTAACGTAGAGAAAAATAAAAAAATAATATTGTACAAAAACACGTTTCTTGTATAGGAGTCCCGTAATTATTTTTATATTGTTCTAAATTATTATTGTAAGCCAATTCATTATGATGACACATTCCGAGAAAAATTTAAACCAGCTCCGGTAGATCACAAACCCAAATGGACCAGAAGGATCTCTACGCAAAGCCATTTCAATAAATAAGCGACTCTAACTACGAAGCCATAAACTGCACTTCAGCTAGCATAGCACGAAGTAGGTATCTAATATTTTTATTTACCTACAAACCGACTCTCTTTGTATCGTATAGCTCTGTTTTTTTCTGACCCGCACGCACCGTAGAATAATCCCGTTCGGACGGATATGCCAATATACATTCGCCTGCAATAAGAAGTATGCACTTCGTAATTTTCAAAATAATGTGATGTGACTAAGTTATTAATAGTCGAAGTTTATATTAACATGAGTAAAAATATTCAAATTATTCTTTAATTTTAAGATATTTCTGATTACATAGAGAAAAACAGAACTATTTGCCACTATTTTGAAAATTACAATGTGTATACTTCTTATTGCAGGCGACTGTACCTGTAGCTTTGCAGGTTCCTAAAACACGGAGTGCGCTTGGCCTGTCCAGATTAAAAAAGCTTTGAAGGTATGACGGACAAATGGACAGACAGAGTAAGATGAGTGAGGGGATCATGTTATTTTGAAAGGGACCTAAGAAATAATTATTTATACGAAGAATAACACTATAGATAATAAAGTAGTTGGTAAAATAACAAGCATATTAAATGAAACAGAAAAAACACCACTGGCCAGGAAAAAAATAAAGATCTAGTGTCACTCGGAAAGATATACAAATTCTGACTATACTCCATATTTTCAAATCTGCTGAGGCATATCAAGTCTTTATAGTCTCTTAGTCCAATTGTGGAATAAATAAAAAACTAACGCACAGTAGGAACCTTAATGACATTACATGAAATTTGGGCAGCTGTGTATTAAATAAACACGTACTACCGATTTAATTCGCATGGTGGTAGGGCATTTTACGAATGCCCGCCTGGCTAGCGACCACCCTCAAGTAGAAAATCTGTCGCCAAGCACGTAACGGTGTGTTCCTGCAGCAGTCCTTGAGAGCCAGTGAAATTACAAGCATATGAGACTTAATAACTATGTCTCAAGGTGACGGGCGCAGTGCAATTCGTGACTTGTGACGAAATGCATCTGTTATAGGCAGAGGTTAATCCGCTTAACAGCAGGTGGGCCTCGAGCTTGTTCCGTCACAATAACATTCTTCGTAATACAGTGTAGTACAGTAACCTGTTTTACAAAGACTTAAGCGAAAAATAAGAAAATAAATTTTTATTCTAAATAATCTTATTATCGAAACAAAAATATCAGATTATAATTATTTAGAGGGCTTTAAGGCGTCCTTCCTAATACAATTATGGCTAAAGGCGGCTCTAATTCAAATCCCTAGACCTAACTTCAAACAAAACAAATCCGTTAAGATCCTAGTAGCTTTTTCATCAGCATCTCATATTTCATCAGGGCTACATAGCTCGCCAAAGGCTTCTGAGAACAAAGTTTGACTACATGGTATACTCCGCAACGATATTTAGTAAATTACAAAATCACAAATATAGGACAGGAAAAATTTAAGTCATGTGCGGGATTCGAACCCGCGTCCATCCACCCCTTGAGCCGGGGTATGCTCTAACCAATTGAGCTAACATGACATGACGTCATAACTAAAATCTTTACTATCGTTCTTTAACCATCGTATTGGGATATATTTGTGATTTTGTAATGTAATCTGCATAGCAAGCGTTATTGCAAACTAACAATATTAAAAAAAGATATTTAGTAAATTTCCTGATTTTATATGTTTATGAAAATTACTAAATAAAATAACAAATTAGTGTAGTAGCAGTCCAGAGTGACAACGATGCCCAGTAGATGGCAATAGCTCAGCCCTCTGTTACATTGAACCAAAATATATAATTACGAAATTCTTGGCCTTTTGCGTCTATTACAGACGATTGTGTACAGTGTCTGAAAAGGATTTTAACAGTTTTTGGAGTAACACCATTTACGTGGCTGTAAAGCCCAATGCGCGACCGACAACGTAACAACAACTATATATACTAATAATAACAAATATTTTTAAAATATTTTATGAATAAATCAAATTAATATTTTAATAAAACGAGCACGATCGAGATCGAGAAATTTCTCGATCGTGCGCTCGTAGAGTCAAGAGCTCCTGAGGATGCTTCGTGTAGAAGCGAAACGCGTCGAAAGTTCGTCCGGTTTGGCTGCGTGGCGTTTGTGACGTCACGTCGGCTTAACAGGAAAATTAGGCGGAATTGTCACTAGATATATTTTTGTATTTTTTAAGTGTTTTATTAAAATATTAATTTGATGTTTTCATAAAATATTTTTAAAATATTGGTATTATTAAAAATGGATTTCCGCAAAGTAACGCCTGAATCTTACTTTTATATATACTAATTGTATTACATACTAGCTTTACCTGCGACTTTGTTCACGATTACCGTACCTGCAGACAAATTATTTACATTTGAGCACTGTTTATCTCGTATTAACAACGCTGTGGTCTGCGGTGAAGCACTCCTAGCAAAGCATAGCTCAGAAAGGTTAGGAATTTTCCAGAAGACAGTAGTTATGTGACTCAATGTTCACTTCGCTGTTCGCACAATAAATGTTGAAGCAAAGTACTTTGTGCGTTTGTTTAGAATTTCGATTTTGAAACGGCGTCTTTTCGCGGAGGTTCCCCTTGTTTAGCGGTAGAACGAAAATATATTAGATTGTGCACTCCCATTCTGCTGGGCCGTATACAAATAAAATACTATGCTTTTATGGTTTTAACATAATCCCCACGCTTGGCAGGCGTCTTGAGGATCGCAGTGTTGCATCACTGATGTTAGTTCTCCAGACGGCGCTGCTACATGGGTATTTTATTTAATATTGTTTTTGCACATATGAGGAGCTAATGTTAGAAAAATTAAGTTTCAGAAGTTTACCCTAAGCCCACCCTATTCTTTTAGTTTTTTCATTTTATTTACATAGAACCGTCTACATATTTCAAACTCTTCTAATTGGGAATAATAAGCTAAATTACTTGGGTGTTAGGCACACACCAAGCAACTTTACCGTCTTTTGATCCCTTATTAGCTCATTGGTAGCTATGAATAGTTCCGTTGTACAGCGATCATGAGAGTTCCCGAAGTAGTATGAGGTGCGCAGTTGACCATATGTTCGAAGCCACAACTTCTATAGTATATGTACTCGTATGTATTGAAAAAAGACTAAAAGAAATAATGTTTATGAATATTATTAATAAATATAATAAACTCAGAATATTTATTCTGCAAACCCAGAAAAGGTTTTCCTACATAAAACCGTGCCGGATAATACCGTGTATACTTCAAGAAAACAAGTTACGTAGGAACTTCAATAATCATTGGCAAAATCCTTCAGGCGGTCCTGTTCACCTTTTGTTTCGTTGAGATAGAGTCGAAGCCTACTTTCTGAAGCATAGCCTATTTGTTTAGGGAAGCAGAAATGGAATTTTCTACGGAGAAACAATGGCCACGGGTTTCGTTGGCCAGAAATCCGATTGATTTCGAAAGTTATTGGATTATAATTTGTTTTTTTATTTATAAATAAATCATGTTGTATTGTATTGAATGATAAGTTAGTTGGCTTTGTATAGATATAATGTAGAAAAATTAGATTAATTGACAAAACAAGCACACCAGGTGACGGGAAGACTTAGGAGTTTGTATCCTACACTCAGATCATCAGTACCTAGGTCTTTATCTCTAATTCATTTGATCCAACTACTGGAAAAATGCCATTTTGTACTGGCCGAGCGGTAATAGCTATGAGCTTGAGCGCTATAGTATACCGCTAGCTTGAACTTCAAAGGATAGTGGAAGGGCATTTTGCAAATGCTTGCCTGGCTAGCTACCACCCTCAAATAGAAAATCTATCGCGAAGCATCTAACAATATGTTCCGGCAGGAATCCTTGAGAGCCAGTAAAATTACAGGTACAAGAGACTTAACAACTGTATGACTCGAGTGACGGGCGCAGTGCAATCCGTCATTTGTGACAAAATGTATGTATAGGAGTATGTTACTGCTTATCATGAAGTGGACATCGTGTTTATTCCGTTACAATCACATAAAAAAGAACAGAAACACTGAACAGAACAGGTCTACACTACAAAGCGTATGAGAAAAATTTTGATTATTTGAATAATGAATAATTATAATACATAATTTTAGCCGTCCTTAGATATATGAGCCATATCCAGAGCATTATTTCTTTTAGTCACCATTTATGAAATCCAACAGAACAACAATCCTTAAGTTCTTAAACTGGGACATGTACATTGAGATAAATGTATAGGTCAATGGAAATGTACGAACACGAATGTTTTATTCACGCTGATAATCATAAAACAACAAACGGAGTAGACATCAACGAAGTAGACACCAGATTCGATGGTAGACACCAGACAAAAATATTTCAGAGCTCGTAAGCGGAAAATGCCCATTCGTATTATGATCGACGTGACGAACGTTCTACCCATCACAGTTTTAGTACCCAGCCTGATTGGTGATAAAAATAAGCAAAGACAAACATGTTTACCAAGCAAGAATTTGTTTACATGGACGGAAATAAAATATTTAGGGAAAGTGGGCGCATTTTCTCGCACCTTACCAAAACTAAAATAGATATGATTTATGGGTTCTCGTTCATTTAAGTAACTCTTTATCTACTTATTTCATATTTAATAGGAGTTCTGTAGTGGAAGCCCATGGGGTGCCGGGCTAGTATGTCATTCCCCCATATCTACCCGTGGGTGTTGTAAGAGGCGACTAAGGGTAACACACCAGAAGGTGGGCAGCAGCACTTTCTGAGGAGCTGATATCTCACACTGCGATCCCCAAACCGCCTGCCAAGCGTGGGGATTGTGGCAATCCCCCTATTTATGAGGGGCTGTGTTCAGCAGTGGACTATTCGGCTGATACGGTATTGTAGTAGATCTAGTCTATACTTATCCATAAAAATGTTTTGTTGTGCAATCTTCTTATTATACAGGGTTATTGTTATAATAACTTTAATTTTATTTTTATTTTTAATTTTACTAATAACATAACAGTATTAGCCCATCACGTTGAAATTCTGTTAGTACATGAGTCTTCCTCTCAATAATATTGGCATTAATATTGTATTAGCTAATATACACTACGTGGGGTCAACGTGGCTTAGCGAATAGGTTAGTGGCCAGCCTTAATTGTGAATATTTCAGAATAATTGCTGGAAGGGTATTTTGCGGATGCCCGCCTGGCTAGCGACCACCCTTAAGTAGAAAATCTGTCGCCAAGCACCTAACGGTGTGTTCCGGCAGCAATCCTTGAGAGCCAGTGAAATAACAGGCAAAATGAGACTTAACATGTATGTCTCAATGTGATGGGCGCAGTGCAGTTCGTCACTTGTGATGAAATGCATCTGTTATAGGCAGAGGATACCGCTTAACATCAGGTGGGCCTCGCGCTTGTTCCATCACAATAACATAATAAAAAAAAAAGACCCCAAAAGGCGACGCTTGAACGTAACTAAAGCGAAAAAACTGTAAATGCAACTAGTGGTCTCTCATCTAACTAGTAGCAGCTGACTTTGACAACCTAGTTATACGGTTAAGAATGACGATTAATTTAATTTCAAAAAGACGGCGATTGGCTTACTCGGTTACTACAAACGCTTTGATGGTAATTTCTTTCTATGATAATGAATTTCATCACTCCGTAAAACCAACCAAAATAGTAATGGATGTACCATAATGTTGCAATTATAATAATTAATTATATGTAATATAAATATAATTTTAATTTTGACTTGAAAATAGCAAATAAAAAGGTTTTAGTTGCAGAACTTGTCAAAATTTTGTAAAATTCACACGATTTTATAGCATTGAACCTAGAGGTCGATTAATTTATAGTATGTAGGTATTATTGTATTTTATGTAGTATTGTATTTTATGTTTTTCCTACACATTTAGTTGCGTAAGACAAATTAGTCCTCCAAAACAATATACACTGTTTATGGAAGAGAAAAAGAAATATGATTGCTAACTTACATATTATTGCATTATTAGTATTACATATTATAAATGCATTATTTCCCAGTAGTTTATGGTTACGTGCATCAAAAGGTGATTGCCTTATATGTAGTGTAAAAATAATAACTAAAAACCATCAAAATATTTTAACATTATTCAATTTTCCATGTAAGTAACGGTAATGTTTTTTAGGGCATCGAGTCAGTTTAGGTATATATATTCTATGTAGGTTACCATGTGTAATTTTGGATATAACTATTTAACTACAATATATTTTTATTTAAGTAGGTATTCTTAAATTCAGCAAGTATAGCGTCTTCATATTTCTATGTCACGCCTTTTTTTTCTTCAACTTCACTTTACTCTTAACTCAAATACAAAAAATAGCAAACTAATTATTTACATTCATTCATTCAAAGAGTGTATTTTGTTTTGTCTTCAATGTGTGTCAGAAAATTACTGAAAGTCAATATAAAAAACAATAACTGACAAAACATTTTATTTTAATTACCATGCGCAGGGAATGTTAGCGGTCTGAGCTACGAATAATACATATTTATTCGTAGGGTCTGAGATATGATTCAACTGACTGTCACTGTTACTGTGCAAATGTAATAATATTAAGATAAGATAGCATGCGCAGCTGTTTCTTACAACCGTAAGTCAACCAACTTAGTTCTCTTGGTTTGACATAGATGGCGATCCTAAAATGACGTCACTAAGCTGAATCGCGGTGACGAGATTCTCAGCAAAATATAAGAGCGGTTTTGAAATTGTTTCATTCTTCACTCTGGTTTCCCTTCAATACGAATAAATCTTTCGCCTTTTACTAAAGATTTCCGTGGAGGGGAACACTCAAATGAGTCTAAAACTTGTTTTTGAATGCCTGCTTAGTGCAGTGCAATAATTGAATATCGTTCGCACGCAAATTACACTTCGGAATTAAACTAATCGGATAAAACCACCCGCATATGATACCAAAGGCAGAGCAGAGAACAAAGAATACAATAATCTGCGACTCTGAGTCACATTTATTAAAATAAGACAAATGTCAAACGTATCTTCTGTACTTATAGCTCGTGAGGTAGTAAGTATATATAGGTAGAGATCGAAGTTAGCAAAATAGTTTTATAGGTTATATATGACGGCACGGTACGGAAACTTATTTCTCATACACAGATTTCCGACGAAAATGGAATAGAAAAGCCTCGACGTACTCGTATTTCAACCCAAAAGCTTTCCTGTATATACCGGAATAGATGTTCTGGGCCGTACAGATTTTGAGGCCTACCCACCAGTCTCTAATAAAATTCTTTGATACATTGCCGGTTTCACTCGCCACAGGATTTGATATAGCAACCACAGGGAAAAAGTAGAAGCCGTTGATGTTTTCAATTTAACGTGTATTTGTGAATGATGTATGAGACTGATAACTTTGATGCTGTTTTCGTTGTGAATATGACTGTTTTTTTTATCCTGTTATTTCCGGGTGGAGATCGAACCCATGTCTTTACTCCTTCACGTGGTTTAAATATAACCAAAGAAAGGGTTGGAGTAGCAACGATTCATATGTTTAATGGGTTCAGGTAAACACTGCCGTCTTTCGCGGAAGACTTTTATTGCAAAGTCGTTTCGCTATTTTATACGATAACTTATGAATATATTTAATCTTTTTGACTCGCTTACAATAATGTTGTTAATTAAAATAATGTAATTAATTAATAAATTTCTAAGTTAACATATTAAATGGCACGGACCCTGGAGTCTGTGGAAAATCTAATAAACCATATAAAAATAAGTAATTTATGGAATCAAGTGCATTCGATGTTCGATAACGTTTGAAGGTAATACGAACGATATTATTTTAAACTCATGAATACCTAAATCATGTAGAAATATTTAAATTTGTATTTTCCCGCTACAGAAGTAAGTTTCCACATTAAGCGTTTTGTTAATATGAATGAGACTAAGATGTTGTGACCCTGAGTGATATCTACCTATTCTATTTTGTAAAACTTAGAAGTTTAGTTTAAAAGTTTCCTTTAAAGCGCTTTTTAGGGCGAGGATCAAGCCAGTTACTTCTGGATATCGCTCTTAGCCGTAATTCGTGAATTCTATCTTAGCCTGAGGCCAAAATATTTCATTTCAAAATTGGTGGATGTCTTTTCTTCAATTGATGAAAGTACATGTTGCTTGAAAATATGTTCTGATAAAAGTTTGTTACATAAAGTCTGTTTTTTCTTACCTGTCTTATTATGTAAACAAAGATGGCGGTTGATCATCCAATGACAAGATTAGTGATGGGGTCCCATCGAATGAACGACGAGCCGTACTGAACAATACTATGAAACTGAGTGATTTGATTAAAACGTAATATAAATACATAGTTTTGTTTGCTCTTTATTCATTTTGCACATTTTCTTTTTAATATCGTAACTTGGAAATAATCGATTTTTGTAATAGAATTGTTTATTTACTTTTATTCGATATTGATGCGACGACGAGCGTAGTGAGGAGGAGCGTTATGCTGTTTTCAGACGACGGCGACGCCGTGTGTATGCCGCAAGCTCCATGGTATGAGCACGGTTCGGTTCGAAAGTTCATTAAAGGTTCGAAAAATCATGAATACAAAGTTTGAGCAATCAATTTACACATATCGCTTGCCAGCTTCTTAATTATTATTACTGAATTTAGAACGCTTTCTTAAGTGCCGAAATCGCTAGGAACTGAAGCTGCGTATATTCCTTTGTTTGTTGATTTATTGCCTAGCACGCACTAACCTTGACTGCCGGAAAAACAAAACACATTTCATGAATATTTAGTAAGTCTATTGACCATTACGCTAATTGGCAGAGCGTATCTGATGCCAGTTGTGGCGATGATTAAAATAGCTGTCTATAATATTTTCTAACTTATTTAAATGTTGGTAGTAAGTGACGCTATCGTGATAATTACAGTTCGTGCAACAGTATGTGAAAAAATACTGTCGAAATAAGTCTAAAACCAATAGCAAATTTTGAACTGGAGAGACAAGATAGTAAGTACACGGTAAAGATAAAATGTAAGCTTTATATGGTACTTACTTTTGTGAACACTCCAGGAAAATCACAATTACACGAAAACTCAGTCCTTGAAATGTAGAAGAAAGTCGTCAGTCCAGATAATAACACCGTCCAATTCACAAAGCACACACAAGTCCACAAGATAGCCAGGTCGTCAGTGAATAATCCGGTAAAACTCAATCAAACGATTAAATCAGAATCCTTGAAGAGTAGCAGCTAGTCGTCGGTCCAGATAATAACAGGGTCCAATCACAAAGCACACACAACTCCACAAGAAAGCCAGATCGTCGAGAATCAATATTAGGAGAGCACCCAAAACGTAAAACATCAAGCGAAGCAACGGAACGAATGTCGTATCTCGACGTTAAGTCATTTAGTGTTGCCAGCTGTATAATAAACAAAATCATCCCATTCAATTTAAAAAATAAAATTAGCAAAAAACATCCCTTGGTTTTTGCCTTATTCCATTCCGCCAAAATTGAATCAGACTTAAATGGATTATACAAATTAAATTATCTATTAAAAATATATGTCATTTAATAAATATTTTTTGTGTCAAAGGCAGTAAGTAAGGCAAAAAGTGTATTTTGAGATTATGTGGAACAGTAGCCGTATTATGAGTTCCGTATCAACACAGAATTTACCATAAAATCGTTATGTTTTTCATACAGTGCGAGAGCCTTACCCGCGCTTGGCAAGTTTTTATTATTGGTAGATATTGGACTAAAATCAAATCAAGTTTGACGCTTGTACGTATTAACGTTTTTACTATAGAGCAAATATAAAAATCGGTAAATAAAGCAGGTTTATTGTATGAATATCCCCTTTATTTTAAACATATTGTTATTATGTATTATTATTTGTTAGGCAATATACTATTTTAACCCATATTCCGTGAACATTTAAACGGGCTACCTATTACCGTTCCAAAGATACAGTCCTTTAAAGGTCAGACGGACTGAAGGACATTCGCGGCTATATAATAGGGTCCACTTTCTATAACTGAACCCTAAAAATTAAGCTAAATTATACTTATCTACTTGTTTTAACTATACAACCAGTTAGTATAATGAGATGAACGAAATATGTTCAGTTGTTCACTTCAATTATTCATTATTTTGATACCCATGTTCCCATCACTAAAATTCATAGATAAGATAGATTACTTAATGTCAAAACACTGTCATTACTGTCAACAGTTTTTGTGATCATTACGTTATTTGATTTATATTTTGTAAATATCTATAAATTTCAATGATATTTGTATGTTTTTCGAAGCGTGATGTTTCTTTTATTAGGTCTACTCAGTTGTGAATGGCCAAATATAAGTGAATATGACGGCAACTTGTGATTTTGTAGCAGAGGTATGTTTGTTTACATTTTAAGACAAGTAAGAAAAAACAGACTGTACGTATATTTGAATACTGTCCTCCTTATAAACGTAGATAGGTAATCTACTAACTAATCGATGTGCCAAATCAGATAAACAGAACAACATATTTAAATATTTTTAATACCTTACAAGAAGTATATAAACGAATTTCGGTAACTCTCATCAAAATCTCATCTCTAGACCCAATTAAAGTTAATATATAACTTTAACAAACATAAAATCCGTGACAATCAAGTCGCCATTTCCTGGAAAACTTTATCAAAACGTAAAACAATTAACTGCCGAACTCTGTTCCGGTATTTAATCCCGGTCAATTATTATGAATACGAAATTCTATTGTAATAAAACTGGACTGGCCTATAATGAACAGCCGGCGCCGTAAACTATGAGCCAGTTAATAAAGCCGGACTTATTGGACATTTTGCTGGCCCGCTCAGTTTTGTTGAACTTCGATACATTCGACGATGTTTAACTTTAAATGGATACAAATTAGTTCATACTGTGTATACCATTTCCTCGTGGGGTGCCGCGCGGGTTAGAATAAAGTAAGAAGCGACAATGAAAAATACCAGTAGGTGGGAAGCATCGCCTTCTGAAGAACTGATAACGTTTACTGCGATCTCCAAGATCTGCCAAGCATGGGGATTATGGCAAATCGTTTAACGGTGGATATTACATAGGCGATATGGTGATGATGATAAATACCAAATTCGAATAATGTGGCATTATATTTTGACGCACACTTCGCATTTTCAACTTCGATAATCCGGGTCCGCCATGATCTGCCTTGTCTACATCAATGTCGTATAATTAAAGTATAGGATTCCTCGTAATGAAAACATCTGTATAGATGAACATCACCATCCTCTCCATTGTTGAATAACCGAAATGCAATGCAAGTGTGTACTGACCTTTTCAAGCAAATTACCACTCCAGGTGTAGCCTCAATACTAACTATACTACTATGATCATCACTTTGGTACCAGTAGACAATGACGAAAAGCATATGTAGGACTGGAGATAAAAAAATAAAGTTAATCCCCTATAGCCGGGGTATGAACTTGAGCTAACATGACAATGACCCATAACTCCAATTTCCTCTCGTTCTTTATTTAACCATCGTATTGGGATGGGGACTCGGGTTTGAATACTGCACATGACTATAATTTTTTCTCTCGTAAATTTGTAGTTTTGTAACTATCTCCTGTTTTACCGACTTCACAAAAAGGAGGTGGTACTCAATTCGTCTACATATATATTATGTTTGTTCCCTCAGAACTCTTGACTGGGTTAACCGATTTTGATGATTCTTTTTTTATTTGATAGCTGATGCTTGCCGTGTGGTCTGACTTAAATTTCATCAAAATCGGTCAAAGGATGACGCTGAAAATAATATCAGTTTCAAAAAATCCATTTTAACTAGGCACATATTATTTATTTTATATTCCGGATATACTGGGTATGTCGAGGTTAAATGTAATTATTGAATCATATATAACAATTGAACTGGTACGTAGTGACGTCTGATCCACATTCACGCCTATATCGTTATGGGCAGAGACAAAAGATAGCTCATAGGTTAGCCTTTGTCCACCATCTCACCAAGTGAAGAAGTTTGTTAGGCTAACCTATAATTACTGGTACAGTTGCCGGAACACAACGTTAGGTGCTTGGCAACAGAATTTCTATTTGAGGGTGGTAGCTAGCGAGGCGGTCGCAAAATGCCTTACCAGCATGCTTAGTAACGAGTACTCAGACAACAACCGGGACCGACGGCTTAACATGCCCTCCGAAGTACGGAAGCGCTCAGTAGTAATGCCACTTGCGGTCACCCATATAAGGCATGATCGCTGCGAACGTCGCTTAACTTAGCTAATCGGCTAAGCAAACTACACTCCGATCACTTTAATAAAAGTTAGGCGAGCCTTTTCGTCTTTTTCGTCATTTCCATTCTCTATTACCGCTCTCCTGCTTTTACCACCTTTCATTTGACGGTTCTAACTGGCAATGAAACCATCAACACTCAGGGAACATGTTTTTTATAGTGTTTCCGAGCATAGATCTAAAGAGGCAACATTATTGAATCTGTTCTGAGAAGAAACCTCTTTTTTAACAGATGCCGTCTATGGTCAAATATAACTACAGTCTGTTTTTTCTTACTTGTCTTAAAATGTAAACAAACATACCTCTGCTCCAAAATCAGAAGTTGCCGTCATAATCACTTATATTTGGCCATTCACAACTGAGTAGACCTAATAAAAGAAACATCACGCTTCGAAAAACATACAAATATCATTGAAATTTATAGATATTTACAAAATATAAATCAATTAACGTAATGATCACAAAAACTGTTGACAGTAATGACAGTGTTTTGACATTAAGTAATCTATCTTATCTATGAATTTTAGTGATGGGAACATGGGTATCAAAATAATGAATAATTGAAGTGAACAACTGAACATATTTCGTTCATCTCATTATACTAACTGTTTGTATAGTTAAAACAAGTAGATAAGTATAATTTAGCTTAATTTTTAGGGTTCTGTTATAGAAAGTGGACCCTATTATATAGCCGCGAATGTCCTTCAGTCCGTCTGACCTTTAAAGGACTGTATCTTTGGAACGGTAATAGGTAGCCCGTTTAAATGTTCACGGAATATGGGTTAAAATAGTATATTGCCTGACAAATAATAATACATAATAACAATATGTTTGAAATAAAGGGGATATTCATACAAGAAACCTGCTTTATTTACCGATTTTTATATGTGCTCTATAGTAAAAACGTTAATACGTACAAGCGTCAAACTTGATTTGATTTTAGTCCAATATCTACCAATAATAAAAACTTGCCAAGTGCGGGTAAGGCTCTCGCACTGTATGAAAAACATAACGATTTTATGGTAAATTCTGTGTTGATACGGAACTCATAATACGGATACTGTTCCACATAATCTCAAAATACACGACTTTTTTTTATTGCTGATTGCCTTTGACCACAAAAAATATTTACTAAATGACATATATTTTTAATAGATAATTTAATTTGTATAATCCATTTAAGTCTGATTCAATTTTGGCGGAATGGAATAAGGCAAAAACCAAGGGATGCTTTTTGCTAATTTTATTTTTTAATTTGAATGGGATGATTTTGTTTATTATACAGCTGGCAACACTGAATGACTTAACGTCAAGATACGACATTCGTTCCGTTGCTTCGCTTGATGTTGTACGTTTCGGGTGCTCTCCTAACATTGATTCTCGACGACCTGGCTTTCTTGTGGAGTTGTGTGTGCTTTGTGATTGGACCCTGTTATTATCTGGACCGACGACTAGCTGCTACTCTTCAAGGATTCTGAGTTAATCGTGTGATTGAGTTTTACCGGATTATTCACTGACGACCTGGCTATCTTGTGGACTTGTGTGTGCTTTGTGAATTGGACGGTGTTATTATCTGGACTGACGACTTTCTGCTACTTTTCAAGGACTGAGTTTTCGTGTAATTGTGATTTACCTGGAGTGTTCACAAAAGTAAGTACCATATAAAGCTTACTTTTTATCTTTACCATGTACTTACTATCTTGTCTCTCCAGTTCAAAATTAGCTATTGGTTTTAGACTTATTTCGACAGTATTTTGTCACATACTGTTGCACGAACTGTATTTACCTCGATAGCGTCACCTCCTACCAACATTGAAATAAGTAAGAAAATATTATAGACAGCTATTTTAACCATCGCCACAACTGGCATCAGATACGCACTGCCAATTAGCGTAATGGTCAATAGACTTGCTAAAGATTCATGAAATGTGTTCTTTTGTTTTTCCGGCAGTCAAGGTTAGTGCGTGCTAGGCAATAAATCAACAAACAAAGGAATATACGCAGCTGCAGTTCCTAGCGATTTCGGCACTTAAGAAAGCGTTCTAAATTCAGTAATAATAATTAAGAAGCTGGCAAGCGATATGTGTAAATTGATTGCTCAAACTTTGTATTCATGATTTTTCGAACCTTTAATGAACTTTAGAAACCGAACCGTGCTCATACCATGGAGCTTGCGGCGTACACACGGCGTCGCCGTCGTCTGAAAACAGCATAACGCTCCTCCTCACTACGCTCGTCGTTGCATCAATATCGAATAAAAGTAAATAAACAGTTCTATTACAAAAATCGATTATTTCCAAGTTACGATATTTAAAAAAAAATGTGCAAAATGAATAAAGAGCAAACGAAACTATGTATTTATATTACGTTTTAATCAAATCACTCAGTTTCATAGTATTGTTCAGTACGGCTCGTCGTTCATTCGATGGGACCCCATCACTAATCTTGTCATTGGATGATCAACCGCCATGTTTGTTTACATAATAAGACAGGTAAGAAAAAACAGACTTTACACTGATCCACATTAAATAGAAATTTTAATATATATTCGAATGATCGTCTTCTAGCCTTTTCCATGGATTAACCTTTTTAGAACATGTGTTTTGTTACCAGAAACAATGACAACCACTTATGTTTAAGAAGCTGATATATTTAGCTAACTTTGTCAATTAGGAACATAAACTGAATACACATAATGAAACCCTGTAGTGAAAATTTAATTTATATCATTATTAAATTCCTTTATGGAAATGTCGCTGGGTCTAATGTGTCTTCATAAAACTAGAGAGTAACCTATGATAGTGTTAATATCCCTGGAAGCAAGACTTATTGGTCGTTTGCCGTTTCCAGAAAATAAATGGGATAGCCGCGCTGCGCCGCCATGCCTTGATTACAGTGAAAATAAGGAGAAGTAGGTAATATACATAGTTTCAATGAAGGTCAAATAGTATTATTATTTTAGCTTGATTTTGTTGACACTATTAGCTGCAGTAAATTCTGTCTATGGAGCTAGCAGGTTCGTATCTTGAACGAGGATCTACTTTTGCAATGAAAATAAAATAATTTGTCAGTTCTTGGATGTTTTTGGTGTGTTATACTCACTACATATCAACAGTCATCTGTCAAGTCCACCGTTGAACAAATGCCTCTGCTTACCCTTAAGCTTGGCAGGCGTCTTGGAAATCGCAATGCTAGATCGTAGGTAGGAGGTGCTGCTGCCCATCTCCAGGTATATTCCTTCGTCACCTCTTACGATTGCGACAGGTAATGAATTAATGAACGCCGAAATCGTTAATGCAAATATAACATGTTAGAATAGAAGGATTACGTTTAGTAAATAAGATTTAAAAAAAAAGTGTTGAACTGGCTTAAGTTGTTTTGGTAGGTTATAAGATAAGCCCATGTATCTGACCAAAACCACCAAATACAGACAGTTCTTGTAAAAAATCAACGATATACATTTGACCGAGTAATGAATAGCAACCAAAATAATAATATAGTCATGGCATTGTATGACATTCAACCATAACAGTTTTAATGGTAGAGAGCTGCCCAACGTTGGTACCTAACTACTTACATAAGTCTAGGTACCTACTATATAATAATTTACTGTGGCATAAGCGTAGTTGATCAGCAGTTACATTACACCCCGTTAGTGTTTCAAAATGAAACTATATTTTGTAATTTATTGCTTTAACACTATTTTACCACAAAGTGGTTTTATTAATAAATCAGAGAATGTAAAAGTACTGGTATGATAGAAAACCTATAATTAACGTTAAACCTCTCGCTTTTTTATTACTTTTAATTTACATGCAAATTCAGTTTTGACCTAAAACTGAAGAAGAAGAATCTTCTTCTTGATTTCCTTAATCCACACTAAGTGGGGTCAGCACAACTAAGCTATCGTTACTTCGCTTTATCTTTATTTTACTTTAAATCAGAAAACACTGAAAATCTGAAAACCTGTCGCCAAGCAACTAACGATGTGTTCCGGCAGCAATGCTTGCGAGCCAGTGAAATTACAGGGACATGATACTTAACAACTATGTCTCAAGTTGACGCGCACAGTGCAATTCGTGACTTGTGATGAAATGCATCTGTTATGGGCATACGTTAGTCCACTTAACATCAGGTGGCCCTCGAGCTTGTTCCGTCACAATAACATTAAAAAAAACACCATTCACACAAAATATTATTCGCAGTACATCCACATCTTCGGCCTTCCTCTAAATCTTCAAAAGATATCTTTTAACATTCAAACTCATCACTGTTCCCTTTATGTTCTTTATTCCTTTTCACGAGATTCCTATACCAGTTCAAAGTATCACCCTTTAATATTTTTTTTATTTGTTATGAGGGCTAACGAGCAGGTGCTCACCTGGTGGTAAGTGATTACCGTCGCCAACATCCGCAACACCAGAGGTCTCGAGGATGCGTTGCCGGCCTTTGAGGAGGGAATACGCTCTCTTCTTGAAGGCCCCTAAGTAATTAATTTACTGTCACTTGTGCAACATACTCCTAATATATTCATCTTGACAGCTAACAAAAGAAGGTGTATTCAGAACCTGACAATGGATAACCGGGCTGTAAGAACACATAATAAAGTAATACTAAGTAAGCAGTGACCGGGCAACTCGATCCAGCTCTGTAATATTGAATAAGTTTTAATTAAAAGCCTCTCGTCTGCTCTCGAAGTTCGGACACAATTAGCAGGATTGGTCCGCGGATCCCGCGAATCCGGGAAATATAGAACAGTGGAAGAAGCTGGAAGAGTGATCTAGGTTTGTACGACTAAGGGCATATTGATAGATTAGCAGCTGCTGCCAGCGAGTGTTTGCGTAGGACATGGTTTTGCCCTCTTCTAAAATTACGCAGTAAATTTGGATGAAAAGAATAACGCGGACAATTTTAATCTCTGCAACACATAAAATATGGAAGACTTTTAATACCATACACGATAATAATAATAATAAACTTTATATAAACCGAAACTTAGGCTGCACTTACATATAATTTATGAGTATAACTAATTTAAACATAGCTTTTTTATGTTATTGTGACGGAACAAGCTCGAGGACCACCTGATGTTAGGCGCACTAACCTCTGCCTATAACAGATGCATTTCGTCACAAGTCACGAATTGCACTGCGCCCGTCACCTTGAGACATAGTTGGTAAGTCTCATGATGTGCCTGTAATTTCACTGGCTCTCAAGGACTGGCTGCCGAAACACACCGTTAGGTGCTTGGCGGCAGATTTTCTACTTGAGGGTGGTCACTAGCCAGGCCGGTATTCGCAAAATGGTCTTCCACCATGCGGTAAAACTCAAGCCCGCGGCGGGATTCGAACCATGGACCTGCTGCGCGGCAGTCCATAGCCAATGCCACATAGCCATCATTGCTTCAAAAAGGTACAAATAACATGTATTGTGTTAACAAGTATCCCTGAATCCTAATCTAGGGTGGCCCTGTGTCGTGGGATTCAGTGCCTTTCTCTCTAACATGTTTAATTACGTAATTGAAGTCTTTATTACAGAAACAGGTATCTAAATAAAAATTATGTTGTTCATTACATTTGAGTTTGGTTAATTTATGACAAACAACATAAAGAACACTTATTTACCAAAAGCTTCAAGATACAACTGTATGAAGAGCCGACAGACAGCTCAGGAGCTAAGGAAGTAAGAATTTATACAGATGGTTTAAAAACAACAACAGGCACCGGTGCAGGAACTTTCTCGGGTACGACTTTCCATTGACGTCCGTCGAATCCAGGGGGTAGAGGGGGTGGGGAGGGGTACCACTCCCCCCTCTTCAAAGGAAAAGTCCAGCACCCCCCCTTTTTTACTTATTTTAAATTTTCCTCATTTTCTGGATTAAAATTAAAATAATAATTTTAAAATCGATTGCCATTAAGGAGGGCAGTGGAAGGGGAGGGTCATCTCTTCCCTTTCCCACCATTTTTATTACAAGGTAATGCATAGCTTTTGAGTTATGCATATATTTGTAAAATCATCACCTCACTTTTTGTAACACTTCTCATTCATCAAAATTTATCGTTCAAATTTATTGTTTTGTTGGATGTGTAACAGATTTTTTAGCGCTTCGCCGGCCGCTGCCGCGGCACGCTCGCTACGCTCGCTCGGCTCGCGCGTTGTGTTGTCGCAGTTTCAACCTAACCTAACCTGTTTTTTTAATATAAAACGTTACTGAACGTATTTCACTTGACGCCAATTATTATCACCGTTATTTTCGATTATACCACATTTAGTATCTATGGTTCATATTAAATGTGGAACCATAGACGCAAAATTATCGACAATATCGAAATTAGCGTCAAGTGGAATACGCCTTTAACCGTTCATAAAACGAAACGTTCATTGGCGAGAATTCTATATTATTTAGCATTAATATTGCAAAATAATTAATTTTCAATATTTTTTTTCTCAAAAACTACGCATTTTCTGATTTTGAAACTTTGCGTGTGTGCTTATAATAATGTAACCTTTCTGTGAAAAAAATATCAACCCTCAACCCGACGTCAGGCAATGGAAAACTGAGCCCTTTCTCGGATGAGTTGAACATCCACATAGCTACGGGCCTGGGTAAGCACAGCTCAATATTCCAAGCGGAGTGTGTGGGTATAATACAAGCAGCTACAGCAGTACTTAGAAGGAAGGTATCAGACTTTAATATTAGAATACTTTCCGATAGCACTGCAGTCCTACGAGCCTTGCAACGGTACGAACACACATCAGGGCTCACCAAACAGTGTCATAATCTACTGGAAAAAGTAAGTACTAATAACTATGTTACTCTCCAATGGATAAAAGGGCACAATGGATCCAGAGGCAACGATGCGGCAGACGAGTATGACTGTATTTATTATGTTTGTTATGTCATAAGTTTCGACTTTGAGCCGATTTTGATTTTTCTTATTTCATTTGAAAGCTGGTGCTTCCCATATTGTGGTCCCACTTATTATCATAATTTATCAATATTAAAAGGGTGGTATTTAATACTTTAACTGTAAATTCCCTTTTTTCAATCAAAATATTCGAAATTACCACCAAAAATACTGAATCGCACACTAAATTTGCTCATCAAATGAATAAATTATACTTTACTGTTAGATCTTTAAAGCTTAACTGTTTTACTGAATGACTATCTGTTAACTAAAAGTAAATCTAATAATTCTTCGAGTGCAACAAAATATTGAATCATTTTTTTTGGAATCCATCACCTATTAAACTTTTAAGAACATGGGTTATTCTAAATGAAACACCAGTTAATCAGTCATATTTATGTAATTAAAGTTCACAAAAAATCAGCAAAGTGTAATCTTAATATACACTAATCATTGCAAAACATATTTAAACATAATTTTTTTTTAATCGATCACCTATAAATCTTTTTATTGTATGATTAAGGCAGGTCTTGCTTTTGTTGGACGTCCGCGTTTTCGCTTTATGCCGATAGGTATGTTTTTTGCTTCTACAGGTGGTGTGACATATTTCAACCTGATAGCAAGTCCGGTGATATGTTTGCAAATGTAGTGTTTGAAAAACTGCGGACAATTACACTCACCAGTTTTCCATTCATCTTTGTTCATGGGCAATACAACCGTCCAATATGCGAAAGCAACTTGTTTGTATTCATCGAAAGAACTCCAGTCCTGCCCAAACTGAACGGTTGATGCTCCTGAACTTGCAATCAAGTAGGTCTTTTTTATGGAATCTGCCTTTAAGACCACTACTTTTCGGTCTGACTTCGCCCATTGGTAACCTGCAGTCCAGTCTTTGAGCTCGATGGAAGGCGAATTTGAAAATGATGCCAACTGGTAGGTTCCTGACCATTCTTTAACCATAGCTAACACAACAACCAAAAATCTGGATAATGGTAAGCGTTCTCGCAGAGTGTGGCAATCTTTGATAGATCTGTTAAATGATTCAAGCGCATTATTTGTAACAGGAGATCCTTTTGAAGAGCCAAGATACCAATTTGGATTTTGACATACCCACTCTTTGTTGAAGTAAGTTATGAAGTCTTTTTGGTCGGCATATTTTATCAGAAATGCTGCTAATGCAGACTTAAACAGATCTGGAGATGTAGCAGAGTGTAACATATCAATATCCTGTAATAAAGTCTTCTGCTTTTTTTTGTTTACTAGTCTTTCTACATTGTTCATAATATTTTTCTTTGCATGGGCCCAGCACATTTTTACAGTAGGTTCTTCACCAAATACTTCTTTAAACGCATTTTTTATGCTCATAGCCGCGTCGCAAATTAATGCGTTTGGTTGTAAAGAGTGTGTGTAAAGGGACAAAGCGCTGTTGCGAATAGCCTCAAATAACATCTGGAAATCTTGTTTTCGTTCAGATGTAGAAACGGCCAAACAAAGAGGATGAAACTTCTTAGTTTTATCCGTAGTACCGACTAATAGTACAGGAAAACCTTGCCAAATTAGTTTGTATGTAGCATCCGCGTGAATGTTTGTGGCCAATGTAGTTAACTTTAGCAGAGACTTTGTGGAGATTGCAAATCGAAAAGTCGGAGTTTCGCTCTCGTACACATGGTAGCAAATGACATAGGGTTTATGTTCCTCATCAGGTACCTCAGAATTTTCTATTAACCAAGCCTGTAGCTCTCCGAGACTAATTGTAGGTGATCCGTAAATTGCTCGACGGCGGTCAGACAAATAATTGTTCAGTTGTTTCTTTGAGGGCACTGTGATCCCTTGAATTTTTCTCAAACTGTTTAATATAGCCTTAGGTTTCAAGTGAAGAGCAAAAAGTTTATTAATCTCTTCTTTTGTCTCCTGACATATTCCGTGCCGTGTTTGTGTGGCAATAAATTCATGGTCATGATCAGAGTCGGTTCGATAAAGTAACACTTCACTAGAGTCTGCTTCAAAAAGCAAATAAATAATTGCTGCACACTGAGGTCCTCGAAATTTGACTTTGTTACAACGATAAAACTTTTTGTTACCTTCTTCTGTGTCGTGCGAAACTTAGAGGGACCACGTATTTTCAGCTTTCACAAAACTCTCGGCTTCCTCAGAATTTGTGAATTTCTTAACAAATATATATTCTTTGCCCTTTGTCCTCTTCTTTTTGGCCGAAGGCTGCTCTTCTTCGCTATCTGAACAATAAACGGGAACATTTTCTTCATTTTGTGTACCACTCCCGCTGGGTTCTAATAATGATCGGTCTAACTCCATGTTACTTGTCCATTAAAACGTGAAAGTTATAGGTAATACTAATACACTAAAACAACGCACAAAAATAATAGTTCAACAATTACTTAACTTATTTTGCACTTAAACTCGAGCAAACAATTGTAAACAATAACAAATGCACGTGCCCATGCGCCGCGCCGTGTTCGACTGCGGATTCACATCACTCTATCTTTCTCACACTCGTGTCGTCGTGAAGAAGTGAGCGCGATGCGACTAGCGCGAGCGGTGAGTGCGCCGCCGACAAAAGCGCGCCAATATACTTTTCAATAAAACAGATAAACAAAAAGAAATAAAGTTGGATGATAGGGATTTTAGCTACATGAGTAATTAATACGTGAAATGTAATTTGATAATGTAAACATACATTATTTGTTATGCAGTTTTAGAAAATAATTTTGGAAATTCCGGTGTAATATTGAATAATTTGTGTGCAAATCAGTATTTTTGTTTTACGGTGAGTAATATTGTTTCAAAATGCGTATATCTGTGGTTTCAGCTAGATTTTTGCTGTAAATTAGATAAAAAAAGCCATCAGATTTCGATGAATTTTAAACATTTTTTAGTACAACATGTTTAGGTAATCAAGTAGTTAATTTGTAGTACAGTAATTTATTTGATATGCAGTAGGTTATTAGTGGAGATATTTTGTTTGCTTAAATTTCTAAATAGAGGTGCAGTTAAAAATTCCCCATATTAAAAGCCTAATCGGTTTTTGAATTACACTACAATAACTGAAAAGTGTTTTCCTATTTCATCATTTTTGAAATGAAATTCTCGTGAGTTTCACACATATTTAAATATTATAAACTAAACCGGCAAAACTCACGTTGAGGATCGAATACCTCGACTCGGGCTTCGAGCATATCATCTGCTCATCATCAGGGCGAGTGCGCAGCTGCGTCTGCGAGTATATATATATGTTATTACTACGTCTTTATAAAAATTAAAATATGTTTTCTTTTACAGAACATAGAAGACACAAGAATTTATACCCACTACATTTTGGGTAATCAGGGCGTTAAGACTTCAAAAATCTCTGTTCTGCGCTCAATGCGCCACAGCACCCCACCTACATCGACTTCAGTAGAGGCTTAATATGATCATTTTTATTTCATTTGCCTTTTACGATATGTAAACTGTACAAAACAGTAGGATATGAAACAGATGACCACCATATCAACCGGAACACCTACCGTCGAACAAGGTCTCTTAACAGGAGATTCGCCATAATCCCCACGCTTTGCCGGCGTCTTGGAGATCGCAGTAGTAGTCAGTCTTCAGAAAGCGCTGCTTTCCACTTTCTGGTATTTTTCCATTATAGTCGCCGCTTACGACACCTATGGAAAGAAATGGGGAGGTGAAATTCTAACCCGGCACTCACGGGGTATACACATAACAAACAATGTATAATCCACTCGTTTTTTAGTTTAATAAATTTGTTGTATAATAATGAGACGAATTTACTAAGCATTCCATGGAATAACCGTGCGGGTGCCGGGTCCGCAGCGTTGCAGAGGAAGAGGCCCAAATCAAGGTGCCTATGTACAATTTCATTAACTCCTTTCGTATAATAATTATATAAGTATATGTATATGTAAACTCTCTGCTTACTTTAGTTATTACAAGAAAATAGTAATGTTAATATTTTGTGTAACGAACTATCTAATAACTAACGAACACTTCCTGCAATTATCAAGCTCTTTCTTGGGATAATTATCCTTACGGTGTTTTATTTTCGTCTTGTTGCTTAAATTACGTAAATAGTTGCTTTGTAATCTCGTTTAAATGGGGATCAGCAGGCTTATTATCTTTTATCCGCTTTTTCGGTTTTTTCTGATAAATATTTTCAGCAGCAGTCCGGTGGTAACCGGAATACTCCATCAGCCAGATCGTTCAATACTGAATACGTCTGATGGAGGACCATCAGATGGGAATTTGCCATATTGTCCACGCCTGATAGCCGTCTTGGGGATCGCAGGTCTTCAGACGGCACTGCTTCCCACCTGTTGGTAGGTCAAACTCTTCGTCACCTTTTACGACTCCAACGGGAAGATATGAGGAGGAGGAATTTTAGCCCAGCACCCCATGAGGTATATAACTAAACGTAAGGAGCAAAACATGAAAAGCGCGTACAATATTTTCCAATACAAACTATTAATTTATCAGTGTAATATTTGCATATAAATAAATGAGAGATTGAATAGCTTCGTGCACTACATGAATACACTTCTATTTTGCAAACATTCGTTATAAGGTTTTTTACTTACACACTATATTTGATATGACACAAATACATTTATTAAAATATGACAAAAAACTACCCAAAAATCTCACTTACAATTTTTTTTAATAAAAAATAACTCCACAAAATGATTAGGTTTGTACACCTTAGCGACTCGAATCGTTGACGATCAAGTTCTTTCCGACCGGCTCGACCCTTTGTCACTACGTAGAGATGTTGGATCACTCTGCATCTTCTACCGCATCTATCATGGGGAGTGTTCTGAGGAACTGTTCGATTTACTACCTGCAGCTCAATTTCGCCATCGGACGTCTCGACAAAGCCTGATGTTTCATCAATTTCATATCGACGTCTGGAAGTTCACAACTTTGCGATTTTTACGGCATTTTCTACCTCGCACTGCCACAATATGGAACCAGCTGCCAGGTGCAGTATTTCCGAACGGATACGACGATTAGGGGCCTTCAAGAAGAGAGCATATTCCCTCCTCAAAGGCCGGCAACGCATCCTCGATACCTCTGGTGTTGCGGATGTTCGTGGGCGACGGTAATGATCATTTACCACCAGGTGAGCCGCCTGGTCGTTTGCCCTCCTATCCCATAAAAAAACGTTACTGAAAATTTTATTATTAACTTAAAAGAAATGATTTGACTGTATATGATTAGGGCCGTATTCCACTTGACGCCAATTTCATTATTTTCGATAATTTTGATCACATTTTGCGGTTCCTTATTTAATATGTACCATAGACACAAAATGCGATCAAAATTATCGAAAATAACGAAATTGGCGTCAAGTCGAGTACGCCCTAATAACCTAAATACTTACTTGCAATACATAAATATATTTTGAATTAGAGTGTGGAAATGACGATTTTATGTGTTACCTGATTCTCCAAAAGCTTAAGGCGTACCACAGTAATTGAAATTATGACTTTTAAATATCGAAAATTATAAAAATCTCTTGTACTGTCATGATTTAACTTCCAGGATCGCAGCAATCCCTAGAACCAGTTGATTCCACTCTTGTCCCGCACGCGTTTAAAGTACGGCCGCTTAATGAACGGTTTGTCTGAAAAGTTGGTCAGTTGTGTTTTCGATGATAAATAAATGATGTCTCTTTGTTATTTTGGGAATTCTTCATGTCTTTACGTCAGTCACATTAATTATGCGTGCAGTTTTTTGAAGTGCTCTTAACAAAGCTTGCATAATTGTTCTTAACGTCTGCTGCGGTCATCATTGGATGGGTGACCACATATGGCATTGACAACAAAGCGCTTCCGAGGTTCGTAGGGCACATTAGGCTATCGGTCCTGGTTGTTTCTTAAGGTGGCAGTTGTTATATAGTACGGTGATAGGGCTTAAGCCCGCCTGGCTAGCTACCAACCTCAAGTTAAATTACTTACACTAAAATGTATAATATTTACAATGTTTATTTTTATCCATATTAACATTAATTGCCATCATGCCACTATTTGTCCGACTTTTACATACTCAGATAGTAGAATTTACAAGAAGTGCAAACCAATTACGAATTTTTAAATTCTAGCGGCATATCTCCAGCAATGAAGACTCGATGGAAAGTTTAGTGGTCCAGGGTCAGGTAGCAGAAAAGAGAGCTAGAGGAAGACCTCCCACCCACTGGACTGATCTGATTAAAACAGCAACACAGTCATCCATATCAGAGTGCACGCGTAACGGTACCAACCAGCAAAAATGGAGAAGCATTGCCAGTTCAGTGGTCACCGACAAGAAGACTGATGACGTTGAACCACCATCTTATCAACCACGACCACTCTGTCAAGAGTGCCCGACTGAGAAGAAAAATAATTATGAAGGAAATTTTCTATTATAATTGATATAATTGTAAAAATCGAGTCCTAGAATGAAAATAATGGGAGGAGAAACGGAATTATATTATATATATTCGTATATTAGCATACTACTATTTAAGTTTTTTTTTTCTATGATTATATTTGTACATCGTTAGTTTATCCAATTTAACCAATCATTAAAGCCACTTGCGTACCATAGTTGCATCTGCGTAACAAACCATGAAAAGAGATGGTGATGATGATAAAACGTGTTATATGTGTTAATCGAGAACCTAAAGTATCTAAACACTTTTTTAAACCATCACGGTTTACTGGATAACTATTCAGTCGAGTGCGAGTTCCAGTGGTACGCGTAGCAATAGACAAAGAAAGAGGGTAGACCGTTTCGTCTGCTCTTGATTTTTGTCAACCGCTCGTTTCTCCAGTCATCCCGCGATCATGATGCATGCAACTTCGTCGCAATATCGGGAGCTCAAAAATAAAAATCTCCACGGTACAAATCACATAAGTAATAATAATAGTTATCTAAATGATTAACTATTTTATCAGAGCGCTTGGTCGATGCGACGCGTGATCAAAGTGCTGGCACCTATTTGTCTCAAAGAATAAGCATTGCAATTCAACAGGGAAATGCTGCCAGCATGCTGGGCACGCTGCCAACTGGTAGTGGGCTAGAGCATTTGGACTGCCTATGAGTCCAAATGCTTTTATTGTAGTAGCTGTAGTGTTGTATATAGTTCGTAGTATTTTGTTAATAAAGGCATACCGCCAGTATTTTCTAAATGATCTAGTTTCAACCAAATAGGTTCAGCCGTTTCAGTGTGAAGGAGTAACAAACATACAAAACAGTAAGAATATTTTGCAACGTCGACACAGAGAAATTATAACAATCGCAATTATATTTACATAATTATCTACTTATTAAGCTATGAATTTTGCGTAAATATTTAACAAAATTATGATACCGAGGAGTTCAGCTAACAGGGAACGCGGCTTGTTAATATAATATTAATTAAGCTGGTATGGGAGCCGCTACGCGTAACACAATACACGTAAATACACAGTACTTAGGAGCCACGTCTGACTTCGCTTAAATCTCACAAAATTTTCAACATTTCACATGTTATTTTATTACAAGTATAAATCAAAAAGTAAAAAACTCGACTGCAAATTATTTATTTTCGTTAAACGTTTTAAAACTGCAAGTATATATATATATATAGTATATGTATATAAGTATATATATATATATATACCTGCCGTCCTAAGACAACAACCGCGACCTACGGCTTAACGTGCCCTCCGAAGGATGTAAGCGCTCAGTAGTAATTTCACTAGCGGTCACCCATCCAACTCATGACCGCGCCTGACGTTGCTTAACTTTGCTGATCGGTTCAGAACGGCTAAGCAAACTTCGCTACGAGCGCTTCAAAAGTTCAGTTTTTCCAGGTGGTAGGTCTCTTCTCAATCTTCGTAGGGTTAGAACTGCACTCCCAATATCTTCTTGTGGGTGTTAAGAGAGGACGAAGGGAAAAATACCAGAAGGAGAACGTGGTTGTGCTCAGCTCAGAATAAATATTAGTAAAATGTTATTGTGGTTCCCAATTTGGGGGTGTAGCCACAACCCCACTCTAAGTAAGAGTCTTGGGGTTCAGAGTGTAAGATGGCAATTGGTCAGAAGGCGCTGCTGTCCACCCACTTTTTTTCCATGTCGTCATGACGGAACTTGCCCGAGTTCAACTTGGTGATGCGATAACCTCTGCCTATAACAGATGCATTTCGAAACAATAGACGAACTACACTGCACCTATCACACTGAGACAAAGTTGTTAGGTCTCATATGTTGTTAATTTCACCAGCACCCTTGGCCTACAAACCATTACTGCTTGGCCGTAAAAATAGGTATGGTGGCAGTACTTTCCATTACGAACTTTTTACAAATCTATATTTTGTATTGTGAAGACTTGTTATTGGTTTTTCTTGTGATGGTAGTTGTAAGCCCAATAGAAAATCTACTGTAATTTGGAAGCAAAATAAGTTTTTTGCCATAGGGTGTTTTAAAAAATTGGAATAAACTAGTGTATTTTGCTGATTCGCAGTGCGGGGGTGGGACGCAACTTTTGTTATATCACACTCGATGGTGTGATGTAATTTTTACTACGTTTAGTACAATTTGTACGTAGTGTGTCAGGAGTAATGTTAACTTTTTGGTTTGTAAATTTCTGTTATTTGTCTATATCTCTATGAGTATGGCACCTATTGAGCTCAAACAAGCAGGAAATGATCGAGGATCAAAAAAAATAAAATAAACTCATTCACATAGAGTTATATTACTACTGCACAAAGAGTTTTACTACTACTAGAAAGAGTCCTTCTACTACTTCCTGTCATCTTCTATTACAACTCACACAGGAAGAGATGGGGTGGTGCAAGTTAAGCCCAGCACCCCACTGGGAATACCACGAGGAAACCCCATTCTAGAGTAACACTTGAACACTAACAGTTTGAAGCGCTCGTAGCGAAGTTTACTTAGCTGTTCTCAACTAATCAGCAAAGTTAAGCAACGTCGCGCGCGGACATGAGTTGGATGGGTGACCGCTAGTGACATTACTACTAAGCGTTTCCGTACTTCGGAGTGCACGTTAAGCCGTCGGTCCCGGTTGTTGTCTTAGGATGGAAGTCGTTATAGCCTGGTGGTAGGGCATTTTGCGAATGTCCGCCTGGTTAGCTACCACCCTCAAGTAGAACATCTGTCGCCAAGCACTTAACGGTGTATTCCGGCAGCTGTCCTTGAGAGTCAGTACTTCTAGGTTAGCCTGAACAACATCTTCGACCACATCCTCACTTACAAAGGCTTACATAAAGGTCAAAGGCTAATATATCAGGCATAAAAAAAACACCCGATTCTCAAATTCAAGGTTTCCTGAATAAATATACAACTAGTACTTTTTTGACCAGTGTCTAGATTGTAACACGAGGCGTTGACTTCCTTCTGTTTCTGCTAACATAACTATAACGGTGCGCCACTTTTATTGTTGTAACTAGCTTAAAGCTGACGAACACGTAAAAGATAATAGCTATGAATGCAGGTCTATTTACATTGGTATCTGATTGCTTAAAATAATTAACAAGGTGTATAAAATCAAGGCAGCTCATCATCTATAAACTTAAAATTAGAAATAAAATAGATAAGTATAAGTATCCCGTGTGTGATGCCGAGATAGAACATTACCCCGTCTCCCATCTCTTCCCGTGGGTGTCGTACTACAAAGGGAAATTTACCGGAAGGTGAGTAGCAGTGCCTTCTGAGGAAATTATATATTTGCACTGTGATCCCCAAGACGCCTGCCAAGCGTGGAGATTATAGCAAATTCCCCCAAATGGTGTGGGCTGTGTTCAGCACTGGACAATCCGGCTGATACAGTAAACTTATTGACAGTCGCGTTTCTCTGTAATTTATATCACATTTATTAAAAAAAATAAACGGCGGTATGTCTTTATTAATACAATTCTATAAACTATATACCACACTACTGCTACTAGGTACAATAAAAGCATTTAGATAACCTGCAAGTTGTTGCAAGTTTACAGGCAGTCTAAATGCTCCAGCCCACTACCAGTTGGCAGCGTGCTCAACATGCTGGGCATTTAATATTGATAAATATTAATTATTATTATTACTTTATTCATATTGTACTCGTACTATTTATGTTGATGCAACAAATGCAACGTTAACAAAGCGGTGAAAAATAAAGGAGATGCAGTTCATCATAAATAACTGTAGCTAATACTTTCTGATTTGTTAATATTTAATTTTTATAAATAGGCACTTCCTTAAAATATTCACTGCAAAACTGTTTTATAGCATTGTTTATCTCACATGTTGATTAGCGATGGCAAAGGGGCTACTGACTCTAAAGGACAGCTTCCGGAACACACCGATAGGATCTTGGCGACGTTTTTCTATTTGAGGGTGGCAGCTTGTCAGACGGGCATTCGCAAAATAACTGCACAAATGTTATAACTTAGTATAGGTTCTGTCAACATTCCGGCAGCTGAGAGCCAGTAATTCTAGGTTAAGTATGTTAACACCTACGACCACATCATCACTGCTAGCATCAACACTAGCATTTGACCACAATTTCACCATCAGGTGAAATTGTGGTCAAATGCTAAACTATAAGCGATTTTTTTTTTTGATGCTTGATAGTTTAGCCTTTCACCACTATCTCACCTGATGGTAAGTAATGATGTGGTCGAAGATGTTGTTCAGGCTAACCTAGAAGTACAGTACATAATTTTAGTTTTAATGTTATATGTTGTAACTGAATTGTTTCTTTGAAATAAATTGAAATAGAACTTGAAATGGAAATCCCCTATCATCCAAAACAAAGATGCGTATTTCTTGTTTATTGTATAAAATTTACGTTTTTTGACATGTAGGTACATTAAAACTGCTTTTAATCTCACACTAGGAACCCAACAAACGTGTTTTGCCCGAAAGTCCCGAAACAGTTTAGAAACTAGTTTGGGCTAAAAACTGTCCTAATTTGTTGGACACAGACCCACACTTGACTCGACGTTGATATATAAATAAAACGTATAAAATGTATGTTTATATACGGATTACTGTACCTATATCGTATACATTACCCGTGGGGTGCCGGGTTAGAATGTCTCCTCCCCAATTCATCCCGTAGGTGTTGTAAGCGGCGACTAAGGGAAAAGTGCGCCAAATGCGCAGCATGCACAGCATCTTGCATGTATGTGAGTAGGGTGTTGTGTGTTAGACGCAAAATAGGGCTGTACACAATCTTAGTGCCTTGCCAGGGTTTCATACAATATGTTCTTGTGTTCCCGCCTTATATGTTGATAGCGTAAACATATTATTATTGGACCAACACCTATTCGGAAAAACGTGGGTATTTTCACACCTTTGCCTACCACTTCGAGGAATACAGACGTGATTATATATATGTACATACGGATGAGATGAACACCCATTACAGAACTAATGATTTGTATTTTTTTTTTATTTTTTATTTATGACTGATGGGTTAGCCTTTGACCACTATCTCACCTGATGGTAAGCGATGATGTGGTACAAGATGTTGTTCAGGCTAACCTAGAAGTACTGGCTCTCAAGGACAGCTGCCGGAACACACCGCTAGGTGCTTGGTGACAGATGTTCTACTTGAGGGTGGTAGCTAGCCAGGCGGGCATTCGCAAAATGCCCTACCACCATGCTATAACGACTGCCATCCTAAGACAACAACCGGGACCGACGGCATTAAATGATATGGTATAAACATTGTAAATATGATATCATATAGATGGCGTTAATAAAAGGATTGTTCGACATCCTCCTGTGTGATGTCGTACAAGGTGAGTAAGGACGAAATGCACCTAATGAGCATCACGCTACTACTAACGACGATGTAAGTGGAGTTTTGCAAACAAAGAAATTAGTATTATTTTGACGCATGCTAGGTGAAAACATAGAAATGATTTCGGATGGAAAAAGATAACTTCCAGCGGGACTACTAGTTAAAATAAAATACGGTTTCTTCCCTTAGGTGTTCAGTCTTGATCGTATCATCCTACCAGCCCAAGTAAATAGTCTTCTCCTATTTGGGTAGATGTCGCCAACGTCAAAGAAAAAAAAACGTGCATTCAAACGGATGGGGAAGGTTCGACTACTGCAGGAAGTTATCTTTTTCAATACGAAATAACAAAGAAATTTCCTACCATATTAATATCACAGTCATCGGAATGATTGCTGAGCAAAAAATTCAACAAAAATTATTTTGCCTCTAAATCAATACCGCATGACTAACAAAAATTAACTTAATTCATTATTTTTTTTATATATAACTTATCGTGCCGTACCATTACATTCCTACTGATAGGACACGGGATTTCCTCTTAGAGAGATTTGAAACGGTCGTGGTATATTTTGCTTAGCCACTCCTAACTGATCAGCTAAGGAACGTCCGCTGCGGTCATTAGTTGGATGGGTAACCGCTTGTTACCCATCGCAATACTACTAATACATCGCATACACCCTACCACCATACCATACTTATGGTATGGTGGTAGGGTATTTGTTGGCTAGCTGCAACCCTAAAGTAGATAATCTGTTGACAAGCGCTTATCGATGTGTTCCAGCAACTGTCCTTGAGAACCAGTAATTCTAGGTTAGTCTGAACAACATCTTCGACCATATTATCACTTGCCATCAGGAGAAATAGCGGTCAAACGCTAGCCTATCAGCTAAATGGAAGAAAGAAAGAAACGGAGAGAGATGAAATGATAAGTGAAATTATATTATGCATAATCCAGCCAGCGGGCTCAGTGCGATTTGGCTTATAGATTAGTGACCTAGTGTAAGACTTTTCTGATCGCCCGACGACCTTCCACATAGCCTGACGACTGCCATCCACAGGTAGCAATTGAAACTTACATTATAAAATATATTACCCTCCAAAGCACAAAAAAGGTCAATTTTAAATGCCATTAGTAGTACCCATCTAAGTAGTGACCGCAGAGGACAGTGTTACTTCGTTAAAAACGGGTAGGCAAACTCCCTTACTAGTTCTTTATTGATACTAACATAATTATACTACAACAATAAGTTTCGTCATGAGATAATATTTCTAAATATGCAAGTACTAACGCGGGCTGAGTGAATATCACGTTTATAAATTACCTATTAGTGCACAAAATGTTTGTAGGTTTAGGCATCCAGCGCGAAATCGGACGACGCGGATTCGATTCCCCTCTGAACAAAAAAAATTGTGCTCTAATAATTTATAAATGTTTGTGATGATATTTTTTTTAAATTTTAAACAACAAAATGTTTTCTTCAAATACTCGTTATATATAAATAATGTTATATTTATTACACAAACTTGTTATAACCGAGCGTTTGTTGTGGATTCTAAGATGTATCCCGAGCTGTACTAAGCTTTAACACCTCAGTGTGTATGAAACCACTGAACATCAGTTATTTGGCTTACAGCATAACTAATTGTTCGCCTTCAAGACGTCTGAATTCTGACATTCTTCAGTGGTTAGTGAGAAACATGGAGCTTTGAAGAAAACACCGGTAGGAAGGTGGTGAGCTCAGTAGTGAGTTGTATGGCTAGCCTTTAACCTCGATCTCATCTGATGTTATGTGATGGTGTAATCAAATATGGAAAACGTATACTTAACGAAGAACTGACTCTTAACGAAGAACTGACTCTTAAAACAACTGCTGGAACATACAATTGAGTGCTAGGCGACAGATTTTTATTTCAAACTTGTACAGAAAATTTAGCTTTATATCAGCATAGTTAAACTGTATTTTTTATGATATTAGTGCTGTTTATATGAAATCAATACAAAAATTGTAATGTATTTAGGTACCTTCATTGCGTACACACTAAAACTCTTAAATACGTATGAAAAAAAACTTAATTGTTTAGTAAATTTTTCATATTTATGTCGTATACTATACCCGTGGGTGCCGCTTTAGAATGTCAACCCTCTTTTTCTTCCCTCGGATGTCGTAAGAGGCGACTTAGGGAAAAATATCGGAAGGTGCGAAGCAGCGCCTGCCAAAGAACTGACAACTTCTACTGCGATCACCAGGACGCCTGGCAAGCGTGGAGACTATGGCAAATCTACCCAATGAGGGACACCTTGTTCAATAGTGGACGTTTCTGTTGATGTGATGATGATATCGTAAATAACAATACGTTTTTTAAATTTAACTGACTTCCTGAAGCTTACATATATGCCAAAACAACTTCATCTCTATTAAATGCTTTTCATTGTAGAGAGCCACTATTTTTCCAAAAAGTAGATAAGTACTTTTTGTTTTCTATATAAAATAAAAAAGCATGATTGAGGTAATTACGTACCTACAGTTTATGTGACAAACATACTACATTTCTTGCATTCAAACCCCAGCTCTCCTAATTCATGGGTTGCATTTCAAAAACATTGTTTAAATGGATTACATTCAGCATTAATTCGACAAATTAAAGAAATACTCATCCAAATCTGTTAAAATAGCTTACGAATATTATATTTTTTTGCAAACACATTGCAAAAATTCGGCTTTACCTTTCGAATACTTGAAACGCTTGTAGCGTAGTTTTTTTTTATGTTATTGTTACGGATCAAACACGAGGTCCACCTAATGTTAAGCGGACTAACCTCTGCCTATAACAGATGCATTTCGTCACAAGTCACGAATTGCACTGCGCGCGTCACCTTGAGACATAGTTGTTAAGTCTCATTTGCCTGTAATTTCACTGGCTCTCAAGGACTGCTGCCGGAACACACCGTTAGATGTTTGGCGACATATTTTCTACTTGAGTGGGTGGTCGCTATCCAGGCGGGCATTCGCAAAATGCGCTGCCACCATGCAAACTGTTGTTTAACTGATCTTAACCGATCAGCTAAGTTAAGCAAAATTACAGGCACATGAGACTTACCAACTGCGTCTCAACGTGACGGGCGCAGTGCACTTCATGACTTGTAATGAAATGCAGCTGTTATAGGCAGAGGTTAGTCACTATAGTCACAATAACATTAAAAAAAAAGAAAAAGAGGTGCGGTTATGACTTGGATGGGTGACCGCCAGTGACATTACTACTGAGCTCTTCCGTGCTTCGGGCTTGTTAAGGCGCCGGTCCCGCTTGTTGTCATAGGATGACTATCGTTATAGCATGTTGGTAGGGCATTTTGCGAATGCCCGCCTTGCTAGTTACCAACCTCACGTAGAAAATATATCACCAAGCACCTAATGGTGTGTTCTGGCAGCTGGGTATCGTTAGAATCCTTAAATCATGTTGAGTGACAGTGGCTATATTTTTGTTTTGCATGGACGTTGTTATTTAATACAATAGCGGGTATATCTCCGGCGTAACTAACCTGCTCACATATCTACCATATACCACCTTTGCTTCTCACATCTCTCAGGTTGCGGTTTCTCCAGGCCGTGGTTCGAGGTAGCGCCTAACAAAGCCTCTGCATCTGAGCTTACGGCTTAGAAACTCACCTTTAAGGTACAAACACCTCGTGCCTTGAAGCTTGAGACGTTTCTCAGGATTCCCTTGACTAATTAACTCATTTCATTGTGGTACACGAAGAATTTAATAGCTGGATGTTTTGCAGTTTAAGATTAATTAATCTTATAATAAATTAGATCCTGGATAAGTTAAAAAAGTTATTATATATATTAATATCGTCCTAATAATGTAGAATTAGCAACATTTTTTATGTTTAATGGTTTCTTATTCTCCTCTATTACAGATTAAATAACATATAATTGCCTACTCAATTTGACATGACTTAACTTGCATATCACAACTTGTATTATAACTAAAATCAACATCTTCCAACCCTTATCCTACTCATATAGGGTCGGTACAATATGTCTTCTTCAACACCACAACGGTATAAAGAATACATGTTAGCTTTCACTTAGAATACACCAGAGAACACATTTGGTTAGAGTAGAAGTAACATATTTGGTTTCGGGTTTTAAGCTGACCGCCTGCCTTACGGCTACTCTCCTTGAGAATGCTTTCATTGGTAGTATACACACACACCTTAAGTTGGAAACTTACATGTGTAGCGGTAATATCATCATTCTAATATATTTTTGGTTTTATTGCTAGATCGCTTAATTATTGAGCACACTACTACCTATTCAAATACAACCTCTCCACCCGTAATTAATACTGCACCCTGACATTTTTTAAATTAGTTTTTATTTTTTCTCTTTCGTTAAATGTGTATGTATTTATTGTGTATGAAAGTGTATATAGTACATATATAGTACGGATTGTCCACGGCTGAAAACAGTCTCTCCCAGCTTTTCCATAATCCTCACGCTTGACAAGCGTCTTGGGGATCGCAGTTTAAGATATCAGTGCCACGGAAGGCATCAGATTTCAAACAAAAAAGTCATCAAAATCGGTTCACCCCGTCAAACAAATGCAATAATTACAATTACCTTTTTGGCCTGAGTATTGTCAGAAAAATCATTTTTAGTACGTTCTTGAGTTGTATGTTTATATAGGAATGTGTTGTTATGAGAAGACGTTTTGGATCGACCTCGCATCGACCTTCTTTATGTGGAATAAGCCCCAGGCCAATCTGATGTTAGGAGCACTAACCTCTGCCTATAACAGATGCATTTCATCAACGACGAATTGCACTGCGGCCGTCACACTGAGAAGTACAGTTGTCAGGTCTCATGTGCCTGTAATTTTACTGGCTCTCAAGGACTGCTGCCGGAACACACTGTTAGGTGCTTGGTGACAGATTTTCTATTTAATATGGTCGCTAGCCAGGCGGGCATTCGCAAAATGCCCTGCCACCATGTGGTGAACAATGGACCTGCTGCACGGCAGTCCATTGCCAATGCCACTGAGCCATCACTGCTTCAAAAGAAAGAAGGTAGAAGAAGAAAGGAAGGTAGAAATAAAAAGACAAACTTACAGTTCATAGCTCAAGGAACATTGCGTAGCTAGTATATTTTTTTCTCACAGTACTCCGCAAGCGCGTTAGAAAGCGTGTGTATGTTAATATCTCTTCGAAAACGATGCTGCACTGACAGCTCGGAATGGCTTGTTCTACATATACTCGTATAGCATTATTTAATTGATATTTTGATTACCTCTTGACAATTTAAATATAACTAACTTCCACAGTATCACACGCCCAGAATAACCAAACATAATTACTAATTTCAAATTACCGCACGTATTAGGATTAGTGCATGCTAATACCTCAACCGCTAAACTGCAAGCTTTGATGAGCTAATCAAAATTGCATTAGACACATCCACGAGCCATGTGACGCGATTCACAAGCGGGCTCGTGTTTCAGCATTTAAGTAGGGTAGGCTGTCTATAGAGTAAGGGATGGGAAACTATCTAGAAGAATACGTTTATAGTTTTTTTTTGGAATATTCGTTTTATATAACGGTGTGTCATTCAACGCATTCTAGAACAGACCAAATAATTGACAGACCAAATAATTGACAAACTATGAGCAAACAATATTAATTAATTTGGCGTGACTTTAAGTGACACCAAGTTTGGCTTCAATTTTATTAGAGAAAGGAAAGAATATAAAAATGTACTGGGGTTTTATATACCTTTGGGGCGCTATTTCTGGTCATATTTATATTATAGTATAATATATAAATTTAACAAACACAAACCAAATAAAATTATTTTTATTGACTTAATATAAGATACAGCAAATATAAAATTAACCCATAAGTTCCCGAACTAGTATTAAAATGTATTTCGTAACCAGTTGCTTCTCCCTTAGTAATTTCCATACAAAAAAAAACCGTATGTCAATTAAGTGTTTGTTCGTTAATTCATTACATGTAATGAATTAAGACTGATTGAAAATTGGATGTAAGTGAGTAATGTAATTGTTGTGTTTTGTGTCTATTGAAGAGTCGTGAATGTGTGTGTTGAGGTGTGTGTGTAGTGAATGATTTGAGTTGTGTTAAAATAGTTTCTTCTAATTAAATAAATTTGAATGGATAGCTTAGAGCAAAGTATAGACATAGTTGCGCCGACGAGTGAAGCGAGCAGAAGTGTTAGATTACAGGTGACCATAACAACAGTATTAGCGAGCAAAGAGAGCGTACCCCGGGAGCTGCGGTGGTAATATCAAAAAACAAATCTGATATAATATATCATACTCGTTTCTGTGATTCTAGTATCGTATTCTAAAGGCATTCTGCAAACTGTAGTCTTAACGAGTGAAAGCGCGTCACGTGTTTCGGTTAGGGAAGGTAGAGGAGAAGGAGGGAAAATCATACCATTTAATTATGTTAAGAAAATCATCACTTAAATTTTTTGGGTAGCTATACATAACATATGAATATACCGTTTTTTTTAAATAAAGAATAGTTTTACTTTCACTAAATTCCCTTACGGTTTACCTTAATATACAATAAAATGTTCACGTACCCCTTTGTTATCAAATTCAGATTGCAGCACGTTTGCAACTTTCATTTTTGCAGCATCACATTAGCATGCTAACGGCAGCATGTCTAGACATCGTCTGTGCCCATCACTACGCAATGTTTATAATGAAATGCGTGAGACCTTATGAATACTGACTACCCTCAAGTCTTAAGTTGTCACCCGGGTTACAAATGAAGTGAGGTGATAAACTTGCTTCAGAGATCTTGCTTAAGTATAGTATGATGGGATAACATTAACGAATATCATCCGGAGTCGGTTCAGTTGAGTTTGATGGAGGGTTTTGAATAAATATAGGGTAAGATATACCTAAGTCCTGACGTTGCAGGGAAACTCACAGACGTTTATCATCAGCCCTTGAGAGCCAATAAAATTACAGGCATATGAGACTTAACAACTATATATCAAGGTGACAAGCGCAGTGCAATTCGTCACTTGTGACGAAATACATCTGTTCTAGTCAGGGGTTAGTCCGCTTAACTTCAGATGTCACAATAACATAAAAAAATACTATATATATATATATATATACTTAATTTGTATATATATTTACAGTTGTTTTTTTATTTGAAGAGATTTATGGTAAGCTGAAGAAAAAAATTGCCATGAACGGTATTCGAACTTGCTACTATGCGTCCCTTGAGCTGGGACATTCAGGTCGCGGACATACAAGGACGGATGGTAGGTCGCGGGTTCGAAACCTGAGACTAAATTTGTCGCTTTATTCGCTTAGCACGCGTTAATGCAAAAAAACACAATGTTAGAATTATATGCGATATCGTAAATAATATTATAGATTGCCATACATCCTGCAGACATCCTAAAAGACATATATCCAGCACAGCGCACTGCAAAACTCGATTTGTACTAGAAAGAAAGAAAGAGTTTATTTTGAACTTAAACTACATCTTGGACCACATCATCACCTACCTGTGAGATAGTGGTCAAATTCTTACCTATAAGGCATAAAAAACAAACTTAAGGAACACAATAGCAAAACATTATACATATACAATAAGAAACAAACAAAAAAGTATATTACCGTCTTGTACCTTCAGTCCAAAAAAGGTCCTGGAACAGTATGATGCTGTGGGCGAACCTATAGCGCTGGTTTTCAGCTGAGGCCTAAGTGACACGCAGACATGTACTAAGTACTGTATCAGCCGGATCGTCCACTGCTGAACACAGCCTCCCCTATTAAGGGTAGTTGCCATAATTCCCACGCTTGGCAGGCGGCTTGGGGATCGCAGTGTAAGATGGCAGTTCTTTAGAAGGCGCTGCTGCCCATCTTCCAGTATTTTTCCCTTAGTCGCCTCTTACGACACCCACGAGATGATATGGGGAGGTGCAATTCTAACCCGGCACCCCACGGGGTACTAAGTACTTTAATGGAAACAATAATACATGCACGACTAACATAAATAAATATAAAAAAAAATACACACATATAAAAAAAAACTAGTAGCACCATAGACGTAGGATTTTTTCGCTGCGCTCCTAAGCCTATGAGTAGCACAGTCTATAAAATGCTAGTAGTACAATAAATTACACATAATATAATGAATAGATTCAGGCGTTACTTTGCGGAAATCCATATTTAATAATAACAAATATATTTTAAACATTTTAAGAAAACATTAAATCAATAATTTAATAAAACACTTAAAAAATATTAAATACATATATAACGCCACGCAGCCGAGAAAGCACGATCGAGAAACACATAATATATACGTACATAGTAGTTCACACTAAATAAAGGTAGTAAGTACTACTTAATAAAAAACATAGTACAAAGCTCCAGCGTCATTATTTCATACTACACGTGTACGTCGGAGCAGTATTAAGGTTCTCCCAGCTACGTGATCATCTCCGCGAATATCTTGATAACTTGAGGAAACCTTAATGAATTCATTTGAATTAATGATTCAAATACCTACACGTGAGATTAAACGTGTTACCTTCCATGATATTACCTGATGATAAACGAAAAGCAGACGGTATATATGATTACATGAAAGCAGTAGGTTAGGAGCGCTCGTAGCGAAGTTTGCTTAGCTGTTCTTAATCGATCAGCAAAGTTAACCAACGTCCACCGCGGTCATGAGTTGGATGGGTGACCGCTAGTGACATTACTACTGAGAGCTTTCGTGCTTCAGAGGGCACGTTAAGCCGTCGGTCCCAGTTGTCGTCTTAGGATGGCGGTCGTTATGGTATGGGAATAGGGCATTTTGCGAATGCCCGCCTGGCTAGTTACCACCCTCAAGTAGAAAAGCTGTGGCCAAGCACCTAACGGTGTGTTCCGGCAGCTGTCCTTGAGAGCCAGTAATTCTAGGTTAGCCTGAACAACATCTTCGACCTCATCATCACTTAAGTGACTTACCATCAGGTGAGTTAGTGGTAAAGGCTAACCTATCAGGCATAAAAAAACGTAATTACAAAATTACGAGAGGAAAAAATATCGTTATGAGCGGGCTTCCACCTCTCTATCCGGGGTATGCTCTGACCGCTAAGCTAACATGACATAACTCACAATCTCTAATTTTTCCTCCAATTTTTAACCATCGTATGGGGATAGAGCGACACCAATAGTTCAACTTACGTTGTACTACAAACAAGACTATTCTTTGCAATTAGCTTTAAACATGGTAACGATGACACAACCCAATAAGTTTAATATTATTATTTGCAATAACTGCGGGTTACATTAGAAAATTAGTGTTTTGATACTACTCGTAACTACTCGCCGCTTGATGACGTAAGATACGTAGAAATATCTCATTCACATTAGAAATTAAGTTCTTAATTATTTGGCCTTTTTAGTGTTTTTTTTTATTGGTTCGCCTTTGACCACCAACTCAGCTCATGGTAAGTGATGATGCGGTCGAATTAGTTGCTCAGGTTAACCTAGACTTATAAGCACTCAAAAACAGCACGGAACACACTGTTAGGTGCTTGGTGACAGATATTTTACGTTATGGTGGTAGATAGTTAGGCGTATCAATCGTAACAATAATATATTAATTACTTAGACGTTGCAATCAAGTTTTATTAATCGTCGTCACAAGAACAGTAGGGTATGGTCGGGACGAAGCATGGATATTTTCCTTAACTACCCGCATTTCATTTATATTCACGTATCATCTCGAGACACAATGCTAAATACATCCACAGATATCATTATAGGTTAAATGCATTTCGTGATTTGACTTAGCATTAAGTTTAAGGATGCAGTGTTATATGTATGCTTTTATTAACAAAATACTGCTATACAACACTACTGCTACTACAACTAAAGCATTTAAACACCTTACAAGCCATTGCAGGTTTACAGCAGTTCAAATGCTCCAGCCCACTACCAGTTGACAGCGGGCCCAGCGCGCTACATAGCAGTTTGCCCTGTTGTATTGTAATTGTAGAATCAAATAGGTGCCAGCATTTACATCACGCGTATCGCATTGACCAGGCCCTCTGACAACTTTTGAACATCGAAATTATGATAATTCAGGTTTTTGTACTTAACTGGAATGCATATTTTAAAATATTTACGGGATTTAACCCCTTCGCATCGGCGATAATGATAACAATAGAATTTCATTCATAACTAGGACGTGGTGGTCCTGACAATGCCAACTTATTAATTGTAATAAACCACGGTGTTCATTCATATAAAAATGCGTTCAAGTTACGGAAGTGTTAAAGTTAGTCTGGAAATTATACTCCATAGTCTATTTTTGAATCGTTGATATCGATCCAGTAATCAGGTCTTGAATGTAGGTAATATTCAACTGTAACTGACCTCTACACCTGACAAATGTCACAACTGCAATGTGTTCCTTCACTCGTCCAGCTATAATATAACATTAGTAATAAAATCAAACAGTGGTTTTTGTCTATAAAGATGTTCCCTTTGACGCTTCGTGAAGGGTATTAGTTAATGTTCTAATATTAACGCTCAGGTTTAACATTGAACGGAAATCTGTTGGGTGTACGTAATAAGCGTTAAATAATCTATTGTTTCTTGTTATTCAAATAGGCAATAATTTGATACAATGAAAATTTAATATCTGAAGGTAAACAAACTATTAAAATGAAGTTACTGAGAAATTTTAAGAATAACTTGCAGGTTCAGTTATTTTAATTATCAGTTATTAAAAAAACTTAAAATTACTAACACAAATAATATAGAATAATTTGATTTTTACTCCTAAATATCTGTCACTTGTTTAAATCTAAGTATAAAAAGATCAGATATCACGTTAGCTGGTCTAGCACCTTTTCTCACAACAAAAACTTAAAAGCGCTCGTAGAGAAGCTTGTATAGTCATTTTTAAACAATCAACTAGGTTGGAAGTGTTCGCTACAGTCGCTACTTCTAGATGAAAGACCGCTTGGGTCATTTTGTACTGAGCACTTTCGTGCTTAAGCTGTTATTGTCTTATTATAACAGTCATTAAGTATTCCATAATAGTAGTAACCTACTACTTATACTGTACTTGTACTGTATAAGTACCCTACTACTTATACTATATTGTGAATGCTTGCCTGGCTTGCTGCGACCCTAACATGGAAAATCTGTCGCCAAACACTAAACGGTATGTTCGGGCAGCTGTCTTTAAGAGGCAGTAAATTCTAAATAAAACCTGTTTGCCACCTTGGAATGTTAAATCACTTACATCAGGTGACATTACCATTGCTATAGTCTAACCTATGGTCTATAAAAAAATGCTGTTTGAGATCCGTTGCTTGCTGCAACAATAATAATAGATCTAAAAATAAAACTATTATTTATTTTATTTGAAACTAAGCTTACATACGAGTAGTGCAAGCCCTGTCTCATTCGCTCTTATTTCCCCAAACATTTCCTAAAGCGTTACATCTTAAGCTATACAAAGCTATCGATCTCCATTAATTAACAATGAGCTCATGCAATTTGACCCCCATTTCAGAGACTTCCCTTCTTAGAAAAGGGTCACTCGCAAACCTCTCGGGGTGAATAACCCTTTACAAATTGCATGAGTAAATTTAGAGGTATGTTTTGAAACTTGAAGTTAGCTAAACACATAGGAGTTTTCTGTTAGTGAATAAAATGGTATTGGTAATCTTGAAATACATGTTAATGTTATATTAGATAGCGTATCCCTTTTAAGCTGATGTTAAGATTCCAGATTGCCCAGGCAGGTATTGTTCAGTGGAAGCGTTCTTCTGCCTAGACAATCTATATGGAATGAATAACTTTGCCGGCAGTTTCACCGGGCTGAAAAGAAACACAAATACACGAAAATAAAGTTACAACAATAACTTACATATGCTCATGATACTACGATCCTACTAGAGTGTACCTAATTTTCGTGTTGGCCAATACAAAAATTACTCACGAGGCGGCTCCGCAATTCCAGGTTCACAATACGATCCAAATCTCTTTAACACGTTGTCAATCAATCAATATCAACACAAATTCACTTATTAGCGTAGACAATACGCTCAACAAAACAAAGGCTATTAAGTAATTTATCAAAGGTTTTCAAATTAATATCGAAAGGATGATTATCAATCCTTGCAAAAAACAAAGGTTAAATCAAGGGCTGCTAAAATTAGAGTGATTTTGCAAAAAAGGGTGTGAAAATAATCTCACGTAAAATCCATAGATCACCAATAGAAGACTAGCAAAAAAGGTTCGTTCGAAAACTGCCCGATAAGTTGATCGGTCCGAACAACTGATGTTATCAGAAATTACATGATTATTAATAAGTTTATGAAACTCGGTATCACCGATTACTAGATTTAGGTATATGTCATGAAAATCCATATATAAGTCCAACGCTTTGCCATACACTGAAAAAAAATCCTGGTCAATAAAGTTAAAATCTAGCTTGATTAAAAAAATAATTATCATATCGAACAAAAAAGTATTTGAAAGAATAAATTGCCTATTGTTTGTATAATAAAGCTAACATTATTAAACACCATAATAAAGTAACAATTTTCAATAGTAACAAAATACTTTATTGAATTTTAAAACATTGTAACTCCGATCATTCCCTTCTTTTATTGAATAAAGAGACTTGATTAAAGGTTCTGTTTAAAATGACACTTAACTGCTTACATTAAGTCGTTTTACCAATACGTACATAGAAAATGTATATATGTAAAGAATAAGTATTAAATGTTATCATTTATCTTTAATTCAAATAATAAAATAGTTATTAGATTCCATGAATGCCGTTATTTACAATAATTAACAGCATATTACATTTGGAAAAGGTCTTTGTAATAATAACAAAGCACTTGTATGGTTGAATAAAGATATGCGATTGGATCAATTAAGTAAAATTGTAACCGTCATTACTGTCAATTGTCATTTTCGGGTAGTGGGGATGAAACTTCCCCGTAGTGTTGCCAGTTTATCACACTTTACAGTATTTGAAATGTAATTAGAATGGTTTTTTGTTTGTGTTTTTTACAATTTTAAATCAATAAGTATTTGTGTTCTCCTTTCTTTTAATATTAAATGTGAAATTTCTAAACATGATTCCAAGTCACCCCGTGACCACGATCACTGCAAAGTGTTTGAAACGTCGGTACCAAAAATAATGATAAATATACGCGATTTAAACCGTTTAAAGTTGTTTAATTACTATGATTCCATGCATTATCATACGCTAAGCAAATATCAAAATATACTCGTACAATTTTTTTACAGTCAGGGAATTAAATCTCTTTTTTTCAATTAAACGGACCGTAAGAAATGCTGTTTTTTTTTCAAACTAATATTTTAAAAGCATTTCTTTTGGTCTTGAGTTCTTCAGTTGACTCGATGATAATATCGTCCTCTATGGGGGTTAAAAATAATGATGCAGAACACAAAATTTGCATTAATCCACCATATTTATGGCCAAGGAAGGTTAAGATGCAAGGTGCTCATAACCGAGAGACAGGTACGATTCCCTTTTGCATGATGAACGAACATTACCATTTGGCTTGGGAAGTCAAAAATGTTTGAAAATATTTTTTTATGTTGGATCAATTTTGTTTTACATTTTATTTTACAACAAGCGATGAGGTTAAATTAAACAGGCATTCTATTACCATTGTTGGTACCAACCCGAGTTTAAATATTATGAGTATAGAATAAATGGCAAGACATATAGGAAAATTTTATCAACGTACTTCAAAAACGTAATTTTGTTGAAATTTTTTTTAATCTATACTTTTGAATTAAACCGATAAAAGATATCTAATATTATATTTTATTTGTATTATCAGCTAAATAATGAAAAAAAGCTTAGAATGGAAACATTTAAAACACGAGCACGATTCGAACTCATGAGCAATCCGTCTGTTGGTTCTCAGATTGGTAATACATGTCGGCCATAAGTCTGAATCCTACTTGTGGATCTATTTTTCTTACATTGTTTTTTTTTATCTAAGACAATTAAATATTTAGCCATATAATTAAGTTGACCTATTGAAATATCGTTTACGAAATTTCTTTCAAAATAATCATTTACTATTTTAATCATGTTACATTTTTATACTCACATTTACCATTTGCGTAGAGCACAATGGCAACATTCAGAGCCACGCGAATCATTAAACGACAACAAGTTGAGACTTGTTTATCTGCTGATAGTCGGCGCTGCTTTGAGTAGCTATTTTACTGAATTTAGTTGAATTAATTAATATTTTTGTGATTTAATTTGTTCTGTGGTAAAAGTCGACAATATAAATTCATATATTAAGCAGTGAATACTCCAGTGTGAATAATGGATGTTGTGAATACGCGACGTAAAGTGTAACAATGGCTGATTCTTATCAAGCGTGACTTCGTTAGCTGAGCTGATATTTGAAAGTAAGTACTTAGATACCCTATTAACTAAACATGTGTTGGAAAGTGTGGCAGTTGTATATTGCATGTTCCAGGGAAAGTACTAATGAACCTGTAGCTAAATATTTGATTGAAGTTGAATAATTTCCTTATAATTTGATGTATATATCCTGATAAAAACTCAACACGTTAATAACCCCTGTTGGCGACCAACAGTTATTTTTTACCGACTAAATGGAAAAACGGAGTCCTAATATTGAGATTTCACTGTTTGTCTGTCCGTCAGAGTATGTCATGAGTTTCTAGCTCCTAATGTCTTATTGTATCTGATCTAGCCAAACAGTGGTGTTATCTATGATATATATGTATATAAGATAATTGTTGGCCATCGGATCTCAGAAATTGTGCAGTGTACAAAAATGCTTTAGTGCCACTTGCAGATACTGGTAAAAAGTTGGAGAATATAATAGAATATAAACTTTCTTTTCTATTTTAGGTCTTTCCAGTTCAAATGAAATTGAGAAAAAAATAGCGGAATAAATTCGGCAGAACAAACACGTTATTATGGCAGTCTATTAGAACATCAAGTTTATGTACTTCATCAGAAGACCCAAAATAGACAGTATAATCATTGAAGATAACGTAAGTACTTTTTATTCATAAATTACACATAAATACCTACACTTTGTCGCTCCTGTAGGCGGAAATTTAAAAAAAAACCATTTAAACCATTAATCTCTTACTACTAACGCCAAAAATTTTAAATACGCAAAAGGACCTCTTTAGATCATCTAATCCATCATAATATATTCATTTTTAAAGTTACAAATCGCAGCGTATGTAATGGTTATAAGTGTTTATACTTTAATGAAACCATACCACCCATGGTAAATGTATACTTTTATATACAAATATTGATTAAAAATATTCTACGGATAATGTCATTTTTTTTTGTTTTAGCTTTTATTTATGCGATGGTAAAATTATCTGTTATTATTGTTTGTTGCAGAATCCACAGCCCAACGCTGACACCCGCACCAACTAGGTAGTACAGTTAAGGTTGATTTTTCCTGGTTGATGCTTAAGTTAATTTTATTAGCTTACACTAAACCTTACGCGTGTGACTCCCGCTCATTAAAATATTTGTTACATATGCATATTGTTCGTAATTGATCTCCCTTATAAATAAATATATTGTAACATTTTACTACCTTTGTTTTATTTCTGTATGCTCTATTGTTTATTCCGAGTTATAAAATATATATATTGTTCTGTATTTCATACATCTCATATCATATCTCTTATCTCATTCATATCTGTATCAGCCAGTTCGTCATATTAGTGGAGGAATATGGTGTAATTCCCACAGGAAAATATGGGACTAAGGGGGTGCAGTTCTAACCCATTTCAAACACGTTCTTTGTCAAATATTATAATAATACTTTTTCATTTTAAACAGGCCCGTTTAACAGCTGAAAAATAGTCACTTATAAATACATTAATTGACTTCTAAGACATAAACCATTAACTTTTTAAATGCAAAAACGTGCTTGTTATAATGGAATAATGATCTTTATTTCAATATTCAAACATTATCATTATATGAAATACTCACATTTTCATATTCAATATATAAATGTTCGATTGCAATTACAAACATTATTAATTATATTAAGTTAGTTGTATGAATGAATCCAGCACTTAGTTAAAAACATAATTTACTTTATAAACTCAATCACGTAACTTTTTATATTCCATAAAGCACATTTTCTGTAAAATAATCGGGTTTATTATATTATTCGTGCAATTTCATAGAAAATAATATGCGGTTTTTTAAATTTATTAAACATTTGTTCAACGCAATAAAAACACATAATAAAATCAATCAAGTAAGTTATATAAATTAATTATGTGCTTAATTAGCGGAATATTATGACTTGTAATTACTTTAACAAGTGACATTATTATAACTCGCATAGTACTTTATTAACTTTACTAAGCTCTTTATAATATGGTTAAAGCAACAGTTTATGGAGACAATAAGAAGCCTTGATATAGATTATAAATACTTGTTTGGTGTATAAAGGCGCGCTTGTTTTATTTTTTAATAAAACCATCGTTATTCATAGAATCATGTTACTTTATATGCTCGTATATTAACAAGTTGCTTGACAATCTTTAACAAAATTTTGATAACTGCCATCAAGTTTTTTTCTCAGTGTATATCTAAGCGACGACTGTTATTTCACTGAAATAAAAAAACATATTATGCTTTGCTTAACATTTATTGTTACCGGTTACCACAAAAACCATACAGAATATTTTGCTGTAACGTAGTAATTTCAACTATCATTAATCGAATCAAATATAGATCGACCTTATTTATCGAATTTAATTATCAATGTGAAAAAAATGAAAGTAAGAGATAAAAATAATGTTCCAAAAATGAAATGATAACTCATATTAGATCTTCTAAAACGTATAGATACACTTAAGGTTTTGATGATTGTTGTTCAAAACTTAATTATCTTTTAAAAAGAAGTAGATAAGAAGACAAGTCCGATTCATATTAAATCTTATGTAACACCATAGTTTCGCTTTACTTGGACAGTCCAATATAACCAAATCCAATATCACTGAGATATTCTTTTAAAAAAACTTCCAAAATGGCTCGATCAGCAAAATGTTTTGTATTTGGACACTTTTCGTTCAACGCTATAATGACGATATAATCTAGAACGCGCGGGTATGATAACGGTAATATACCGTGACCTATATGACAAAAATGTCCCGATTTCGTTCAAATATTGCGAAATCATTACGGGAAAATCTCTTGTGAACGAGACACCATTTGGACCTTTGATCCTGGGACATAAAAGTCTCTATGGATACGTAACAACAGTTCGCAAAACCTTCTGAATATTTACACAATTGAGAATACATGCCTTTGAAAAAGTTTCAGAAGCAATATAGGGATCGTAATACGGTACTATATATTATATCTATGGACATTAATACCTTAGTCGTGTACGACTATACATTTGTTGGTAATAAGTTATTGTAGTTGGCACTATCAAGATATTTATGTAAAATTTCAAGTGAAAAGGCTTGTCTTGTTAGTGACAAATTAGTCATATAGTTTTTAGTATAGCCCTATGGTTCCCCCCCTCTGGTTTGCTTCTCATATTTTTTTCTGATTCTTTATTAAAGACACACTATCAACTAAATACAACACTACAGCAACAACAACGATCGCATAGGCAACCTTAACATGCAGTCCAAATGCTCCAGCCAGGGTTGCAGCCAAAACAAAGTGAAGCTTTTTTTATGTTTTATGACGGAACAAAGTCGAGGCCCACCTGATGTTAAGCGGACTAACCTCTGCATAGAACATATGTATTTCATCACAAGTGACGAATTGCACTGCACCCGTCACCTTGAGACATAGTCTTAAGTCTCATGTGCCTGTAATTTCACTGGCTCTCAAGGACTGCTGCCGGAACACACCGTTAGGTGTTTGGCGACAGATTTTGTACTTGAGAGTGGTAGCTAGCCAGGCAGTCAATCGCAAAATGCCCTTTCACGATGCGGTGAAGCTCAAGCCGGCGTGGAGATCGAACCGGGGACCTGCGGCACGGCAGTCCATAGTTATTACCGCCCGACCATCATTGCTGCTTGATTGAAAGTTCAATACTTACAGAATACTTTGGCGGGAAGTACCAAGAGGTGGTCTCAAGATGTCTATGAATTGCAAGCGGCAGTCACGTTACGGTTAATGGTGCTTATTTTAATCTACAATCAAATCTTTGTATCCTCCTCCCTAATCGTTCACTCGTGGTAGAGTGGTCGTGATTGATGATGCTAAAAACAGTCCTCGCGATGTGCCTCCACTTGTTGCGGTCTTTAGCGTCTCGGAAATTCTGAACTATGGTGGTTTGCGTCGTAGCTTTGATGAGGTCTGTCCAACGCCAGAATCTTTGTATGGAAAACAATAATTCCGGAATATTATAGCATAACCTCTTAAAAAAATTTTACCTTCAGTTTCCCACCAAGTAAATAATGTAAGCAGATAATAAATAAAATAACACATAATTTCCGAATTACACATATACCTAAATTACCTTCATATGAGGGAACGAAATGAATCGGTATTTTATCGAACCGATCGACACATGTTATTTATCCAATTTTGTTTCCATTTATTGAAATTGAACATGTACAGTGGCTTCAGGCGCAATCAGAACAAGTTTTAACATATATTTAGCTACGTATGTTTTCACCAAATTGTCATGTAAATTTAAAGTTTCAATTCAGTAAGCAATTAATCCTCAATTACACCGCAGTATTGTCACAAATAAAATTAGAGACAGTGATATACATTTTAGAAATGACGTACGAATTGAATTTGATTCTGTAAATATATATACTATGTACGGACATGTTGGCAACGAATCCATGCTGACGGTTTTTCGTAACTGTTTGATTAATAAGTAAAGAAAATGTTATAATTATTTTTTTTATAAAATAAAATATTTCAAATTATTTTTCAGAACTCCTGAACGATGGTGAATTTTCACCTAACTCATAGTAAAATGTGAGGGATATATCCTTAACTAATCCGTGCTGATATATTTTTTACTATTTTTTTTTTATGTTATGTTGTGTTACTTAATCAACCGCATCTGTGTGAAAAGTATTATTTTCTTTAACTATCGCGCTCTTTGGGCAAACCTTGAATTAGACTTTGTTTATTTCACATTTTATTGTATCTTCCATTACAAGCTCTCTATTGATCCGCATCGCACCCTGAAATGGCCCTTAAAGAGTTTTTTTTTGTCTTACTCCATTAGCATCACACGGAGCCAAATTTAGACATTTATAAATTAATTACTATATGTAGATAATGTGCAAGGATTAATGTAGATATAATTGAAATCCGCTGATAATAATTATTATCTTTTTGAAATATTTTCTTTTATGATTGGCATTAAAATTCTTGAAATTTTTTATTTTAATAATTTATAAAATCGAATACGAACCGAATTGAAAGATTTAGTCGAATAAAATGGTAGCAATATTCTACAGATGTTATCAGCGTAACTAACTTGATCTTTCGATTGACCGATATTTATCGAAAAACTTGTAAGCTTTGCTACTGTTGCATACGAGTACGTCTGTAAATCGGCGTGTTGTTTAATTAAATGTTGGACTGATTTTGGCTTGGCAGTAATTTTGTTTTGTGCTTGTTCTATTGTCGTATTTTCAATAAGGTATTGTGTATTGAATATAACTTGGTTGGAAATCATACGCAATTATCTCATTAAATCCCCGCTTCTGTGATCGAAGGTTTCTGGTTAGTTGGGCTTCGGTTTCAGTTGTAATATCAGAACTGCTTTGGATAAATTTTAATATTTTTTTTCTCATACTTGCGCGGAAATATTGTTGTTTCTTTCAAGTAGCGTGTGTATTCAAAGGGGTTAATGGCAATTGCCTGTCTCGTTTTATTGAGATCCATGCCTGCGGCTCGGTCTTCATACTCGACCTGCAATTGCCTATTTCAGGGCCTTTACAAATATGAACTTTACTTTTTTTTTCAGTAAATTCAATGATCAGGCCTAATATGACCAAAGGATGAGTGTAAATGTGTACATCCACTTTAACCAGATTGTTTTGGACCCATGTAAAGTAACGAGCCGTCTTTTACGGGTACAGTTCCTAACTTTGGATTACTAAAATGTATTGTAGGTATATAAAACTATAAGTACTCTTCCTTCCCAGAAATCAAGCTTGGAATTAAGTAATTTGGACGGCAATATATTATTCACATGCCAACACATTTTTCTGGTCGAACTATTAAATATAATTACGAATCTTATTTTAATATTCTTCAAGTCTCATATGTTTCAATTACTATGAAATTTGGATGATTTATAAAATAAGTCCTTATTAGAGCTACGAGTTCATATGTTTAGGTTTGGATGATTGGGTACCAACAAATCTCCCACCACGAACGAGTTTTATTTATATTTATTATAATTATAGCTGATAAGCTAGTCATTAACCACTACCTCACCTGATGGTTAGTGATGATGTGGTCGAACATGTTGTTCAAGCAATACTACAATTGCTCACAAGGCCATTTAAGACTTTGGAGGCTAACCAGGCATTCGCAAAATGTCCTAGAATCATACTACAACGACTGCCATTCTAAGACAACAGCTGTCCTAAGACCGACGGCTTTTAAGAGTAGAAAATCGTAGTTTTAATAAAACAAAATCTGTCGCCAAGCAACTAACGTCCCGGCACATTAACGTGTTCCGGCAATTACTGTCCTTGACAGCCAGTAATTCTAGGTTTGTCTGAGCAACATCTCCAACCACATCATCACCCACCCTCAGGTCAGAAAGTGCTCAAAGGCTAGTCTATCAGCTATACAAAATAACAAAACTTCAAAATTCTGTTCAAATATAATATTCCCTCTTATTTAACTTATTTTGTACTACACACACTACAATGATGTACAAAAGCGTACTTTTGCTTATTGGTGCAGATAAATAAACAAAGTCTATGCTATTTTTGTAATTTTAAAATAGCCTTTAGGCGTCAACAGCAAAGCTCCTAGAGATACTATGTTTTGTGCTTATGAAAGTGGTTTGTATAGTCCAATTCACAAGATATAGACTTTTTTAATATCTCTTTATTGTTCTGAGTTCTGATATTGTTACGTAGCTACGAGTATTGACATTTGGTATGTAAGACGTCAGCTCGTACATATACAAATATTGTAATTGTGGTCTTATTCTTAATGTTGTTTGCGACTTTAAAATAAAGAAACGCAAAATCGTACATACGCAATATGTACGCAAAATACGTACATATTGCGTATGTATTCGATTTTGCGACTTATCTCCTTTTGTTCTGTTATATTATTTTTAAATGACTTTTAAGAAAGGAGTGAGTACACGTTCGTGTATAATGTGATTGAAACTGGAACATATTATTCACATACGAGAATCCATCAGGTCTTTATAAAAAATCAAAATGATATGGCTGTAAACTCATGTTTGTATGTAAGTATATTTTTCAACGCATTTTTCCGAAACAATGAACTTTATGGTAATATTATTTTATTACCTTACTTATACTCAAACTTAGGGAACAGTGCAAGTTTTGTCAAAATCGGTTCAGTAATTTCAAGATATAGGTAGATATAATGATATTCGTGTAAATGAGACGGCCTGGCTTATTTATACGAGTAACGGATGTGGTGTCAAAGGGTAAACATCTCAAAACCTTGGTTAAATTCAAAGTATGTAAGAAAAATTGCTTATGGAACAATTAATAAATATTGTGCCGCAGTTACTGAAAACTATACAAGCAAACAAAAAATATATAAATGCCAACAACAAAATTTTTGAATTTTAACAACCAAACTATTAACTACATATCATAAAAATATAGTAATCACTTAAGATTAAGTATTTTAAATAAAAAATAAAAATTGTTATTGTTCTCTTTATATCTTTAAGTTTTTGATGTGTATGCACAAATAAAAACTATTTATTATTACGAAGATGAGAACTCAGAATGCTTTGAATTTCCATGGTACCGACATCCATAAGTAATGTTAATTAATAACTTGTTTATATAAAAATATGAATGCGATTTTATTGAGTATGTTGTTCAAGTCACTAATTTAGTATAATTATAATCATACATTATTATTATTAAATGAAAAGTAGGTATGTAATACTTTTCATTTATACTGTAATGCAACAAAATTAATAATTGTGACACAATACTTGTTATAATATCTATACATATACAAATCGCTTTCACTTATAACTTAAACGTTCAATATGCGAATCAAAACGCAACAAAACATTATTACGCTATCCAAAACCTCTGACTTTATTTTAACCTTTTTTATGCTTTCTTCTTTTATGTGCTTAGCTACACAGCACCTGTTGGCTGCAGGGCATTGCCCCTTATTTTGCAGATAGGTAGGCAGGGGGTTTTGTGGCACTCAAAGCGTTGGTTATTTTAGGGTTCCTTTGCCGTGATCTTTTGTTGTTTGCCTGAGATGATGCCCCCTTTATGAGATTATCCGGAGTTTTTTACGAGATGTAACTTTTTTTGATACATTTTCTAGAAATGATTCATTTAAAATAATAACAGTTATAACACATACAGTTAAACAGTCTGCCATACAGACTCATTATTTTTTTAGACATTTCCCTAAATAAGGTGACACACAACGTGAAAACAGGTTTGATAAGAGTTTTTAGCAAGATAAACACATTTTAAGCAGAAAAAAATGTGTTAAACTATATCATATTTCTTGGTGGACCATTGCATTGGGTTACGAACAAAATTTCTCTAGAAAGAAATCATGCTCACTACCTTTAAAATTTAACATCTAGGAATCTAAGATCGATTGAAAATTGTTATACCGTAGTGGTTTTCACCTGATAAGCTACATTATGTAAAAAACTAACGGACGGACAAACAGACAAGACAGACAGACAAGCAGCAAAGACTCGTCTCGACGGTTCCGTTTGGTCTTTGGGTACGAAAACATAAAAAGACTGAAAGTAATTTAAATACAAACACAAAACAATGGTGCATTTTCCAAAACACCGGGAACCGGGATATTGCCAATACGTAATATATGTCCTAAAAAATTACTAAGTCAAATCCGCCAAATTTCGAAAGAGGCGTCAATCCAATGTTATTTATGTTATTATATATGACCACAGATAAGATATAAAAATGGCAATGTTCAAATTCGGTGGCGTTCCGAAACCAAACATTAACCGATAAAATATTTCGTGGTTATCACATAACATTTTTACACTACTACTTTTTTTGTTGTTTTATTCTAAATGTTCATCACTAATTACACAAATTGCAGTTAGTTTTCACCGTGCTTCACGATAACTTAAAACAAACATGAAATATAAGGTTCTTAAAATCAAAATCTATACAAATTTATGATCAGAGGATTCTATTCATAAATTTGTATAGATTTAGATTTTTAATAGTAATACATATCTGGGAAATTGGAATGTGTGTGATACAACACTGCAATATAACTTCCTAATTATCTAAGTGACAAGTTACATAATGTGAGATATATACAGATAATGTAAAAATTAAATTTCACAGTTCAGTGTTTTAGGGTTAGGTTTAACCATTAATTGATATCGGTATAGCATAGGAGACTCTTAAAGCACTGATAGCCGGCTATAGCTATGGACTGCGGTGCTGCAGGTCCATGGATCGAATCCCACCGCCGGCTTGAGGTTCACCGCATGTTTGAAGGACATTTTGCGTATGCTCGCCTGGATAGCTACCACCTTCAAATAGAAAATCTGTCGCCTAGCCCCTAACAGCGTGCTCCGGCAGCAGTCCTTGAGAACCAGTAAAATTACAGTCACATGAGACTCAACAACTGTATGTCCCAGGGTGATGGGCGCAGTTCGGCATATGTGATGAAATGCATATGTTATAGTCAGTGGATACCGCTTAACATCAGGTGGGCCTCGCGCTTGTTCCGTCACAATAATATAAAATGACGTAAAAATGTATAAAAGAAGTAGAGTATTGTTTACCTACCTATACAGTTTCTCATGACTATCCCACATGGAATAAAGTAATTCCTTAACACACAACTTATTCTAACTCAATTTACAAAACGTCGGCTATCTATCTCCGGCACCATAAGATATTTACGCCGTTTTAGAAGAACTTTTTACCGAAAACACTTATCTACCTACTTATTTAGGAATACAATTCTTTTCTAGAGTCAGATCACGTCGCCAGGCCAGGATGACTCTCATTGTTAATGATTTATGTACCATTAACCTAAAAGCTTTGGGAGAGCCTCGTAGAATAACTTACAAATTGTACACACGGGAGTTAAATAGCGAATGAAGTTATAATTTTATAACCTACTTTTTTATATTAACTTTAAAATTGATAATGTTCGCTTGAGAGTGAATGAATGAATATTTAAACGTTGTCTATCTTAATTTATAACTGAGTTTCATTAAGACATAAACATTTATTTCAGTTTAAAAAAAAAGGTTTATACCGAGTCAGATCATCTAAGAGTAACTATTTAAAGTTAACTCTTAAAGGAAAAAACTGTTTGTTAAAACAGCCTTAAAACTATATTATGAATCCGAGTTCTAAGTATTTATGCTTTGAGTACAGTAGAGTACACTATATGGTACCTAAAATATTAACTTCCAGATGCATAAATTATGTATCTTTTGTGATTTAGCTAACAGAAATCATCTTAAAGTGATATAATGAAAAACATATGAAATATGTGTTACCGTCAGACCCAAAAACCGGACTTGGGCCTCATGATTGAGTACATCGAATAATGCTAAATTAGTTTACTGGTTTTCTTCTGAAATGATGATAACAAACATACACCAAACGTGGCATATTTAATTTTCTCATATCCCCCCCTTCTCATATCTCATATCTTATCTTCCTGTCGGAGTCGTAAGAGCCGATATATGAAATTTACCAAAAGACAGTGGAAGCGCCAGCCCGTATCAATGAAGCCCTTGAATTTGTCCTCCCAAAATTAGAGAGTGAAGTTGTTTCAACTCAAAATTTGAAAATAACCTCTTGTCAAACAGCCCTTTCTCTATGTAAATCTTTAATTATTTAAATTAATTTTCGCATCATGTTACCCGCTAAACGTTCCTTATTCATTACGTTTCCTTAATTAACCAATCTGCTTACAAAGAAGCAATTAATTGCCATTTCCATTGTGGAAATTTGCTTCTGGTGAATTTATGACCTCTTTCGTAAATTTTGAAATAGGAACTGTTAATTTATTTGACGGCCAGTGGCAACAGTTTTGGGAATTGTTTAAAATGAACAAGGGGTATATTTGATCGTTATTATAATTGTGTTTTGTTGTTTTGCGATCGTTCACGTGAAACGGAATAACATCAAAGTTTGGTTCGCTCCGGACCGTATAATTTTGTATTGATTGCGTATCGTTGAATTGACCATTAAATTGTTGCCACCTGCCATGTCGTCATGGTTATTTCACCTTTCTTCTTGCGAAATTATACAAAGGTGGCCTTTATTTTGATTTTGTAACTTGCTTATATTGTATAAAAGACCATTGTGAAAATTATTTAGCCTTATCCAGTATTTTTTCTAGCTTTTTGTAATTGTTGTATGGTAAAAACGGCAATACTATAAAATCAACCTTAGCGTGATGATAGTAGGTACAAAGTGTAGCAAAATAACATTTACAAAAAAAAAACGCCAGTTTCAATGAAGTTTATTTTTAGGATTTCGTACCCAAAGGGTAAAAACGGGACCCTATTACTGAGACTTCGCTGTCCGTCCGTCTGTCACCAGGCTGTATCTCAAGAACGGTGATAATTAGACAGTTGAAATTTTCACAGGTGATGTATTTCTGTTGCCGCTGTAACAACAAATACTAAAAATAAATATGTATTATTTAAGAGGGGCTCCCATAGAACAACCTTGATTTTTTTACCGTTTCTTGCTCGATACTAATATCGGTGACAGGTAGAGGCTTTAACTATTCACAGAATATTTAGTTTTATGTTCCCTATAAATATAATTAGTTGAAGTGAAATTAAATAAATAAGTAAGGGGGCTCCCATACAATAAAAGAGGGTCTTGCCGTACCTACCCAGCTCAATCGGACACAGCTAAAAGTGTCTGTAACTTGCAAGATTAGGTTACAGATAATGGTACGGAACCCTTCGTGCGCGAGTCCCACTCGCACTTGGCCAGTTTTTTATTGGATTGTGGCGGAACAAGCACGAGGTCTACCTGACCAACTGACGAATTGCATTGCGAACGTTAACCTGAGACGTACAGTTGTTCGTGTGCCTATTATTTACTTTACTGGCTCTCAAGGACTGCTACCGGAACACACTGTTGTGCGCTTGGCGACAGATTTTCTAGTTGAGGGTGGTAGCTAGCACGACAGACAGACACGCATAGACACACATTCGCAAAATTCCCTTACACTATGCGGCGAGGCTCAAGCCGGAGCGGCGGCGGTGGGGATCGAATCTAGAACCACGCACAATAGTCCATAACTACCGCTACTATCCGCTCGCCAATCATTACTTCTTATGCTGATTAAAAAAAAAGTTTTTAGATATCTTAGTCACTAAACAACAAATTGTAAAAAATGCCAAAGTGCAGTTCGGATTCTTATAAAGAGGATCACAAAACTATTGATAAAAATACGCTTATTGGAAAGTTACTTACAACGATTAGGTACTTATATTATGTGTTGGTACGGAACCCTCGGTATGCGATTCCGACTCGCAGCTGGCTGCTTTATTTTTGTTTTTTTTTATTGCTTAGTCTTTGACCACAATCTCACCTGATGGTAAGTGATGATGTGGTCGAAGATGTTGTTCAGGCTAACCTAGAAGTACTGGCTCTCAAGGACAGCTGCCGGAACACACCGTTAGGTGCTTGGCGACAGATCTTTCAACTTGACGGTGGTAGCTAGCCAGGCGGGCATTCGCAAAATGCCCTACCACCATGCCATAACGACTGCCATCCTAAGACAACAACCGGGACCGACGGCTTAACGTGCCCTCCGAAGCACGGAAACGCTCAGTAGTAATGTCACTAGTAACGTCACCCATCCAACTCATGACCGCGCGCGACGTTGCTTAACTTTGCTGATCGGTTGAGAACAGCTAAGTTAACTTTGCTACGAGCGCTTCAACATTTATTATAATAATAAAGATAAAAACCCTGTCTGCAATTGCAACTGGCATTTGTCTCGTTATTTTTAAGAAATGAATACATTCTCTAAACTTTAATTATGTGCGTTTATTGTAATTCGTGCAGGTAAAAATATCCAAAGAATATAACAAAATTACAAATGTACGAGAGAAAAAATATAGTAAAGCGCGGGATTCGAACACGCGTCCATCCACCCCTTTAGCCGGGGTATGCTGTAACCAATTTAGCTAACATGACACAATGACTAATAACTCTAATTTTTGCTCTCGTTTTTCAACCATCGTATCGGGATCGAATCCCGCACATAACTATATTTTTTTTTTATCATTCATTTGTAATTGTGTAATGCAATTCGTCAAGCAGATGTTATTGCAAACATAACAATAATAATATTCAAAGAATATGTTTTAGGTAGAATTACCGAAGAGGCCCAATTACTCGTACCGGAAGGTGGACAGCAGCGCCTTCTTAGGAAGTGATATCTTAAACTGCGATCCCCGAGACGCCTGCCAAGCGTGTGGATTATGGCATACCCCTCGTAAATGGGGGAGGCAGTATTCTGCAGTGGACAATCCGGCTGATACTGTACAGTATGTAGGTATAAGTACTAATTGTTTCAGCCAAAAGATGACTCTAGACATAAAATTATATTCTGTTAAAAAAAATTGCTGTTATTATTGATATTATTTATTTGTTGTTTGTATATGACCGCGAAAATATCTTTGGAAACACGAACAAATGAAGATTTCAAACCAAACTTTAGTTTTATTGAGTTTTGTTTCATAGTTATCTATGAAAAATACAGATATTTTGGTCTCATGAGTAAAGAATAGAACAGAATTTTGTCCGTTTACTGAGCTGGTTCCGCAACCAAGCGTGCGCCACTGTGGCCGCTGCAACCCCCGCACGTCTTGTCAGTGAATAGTTTCACACACATAGCTGTGCATGTAGTAGTGAAGCTTTCATTCTGTACCGATTTTTATTCATGTACTTAGGTTCCATATGTTCCTATTCAATACGAAACATTTAATGTGTTTCGATTTTAAAATCTATATCGATATACTAGTAGCGAACATCAACTATCACTTAATATATGAAGGATATAATTCGCCTTGAATCGATACTAATATTATAAAAAGGAAACATTTGTATTTTTGTATGTAACGAATATATATTTGTAATAACATAAAAACTACTGGACGGATTTCAAAAATTCTTTCATCATTAAGATCCTACCCTATCCCTGATGAACACAGTTTGTGATTATTTAAACGACAAAAATGCTTGGACAATTCCAACTCTGCAAAGCTATCGCCTGTCACCTACATAATTTAAACATATATTGTAACAATTTTATTATATAGTATGTATATGTAAGACATTGTTAAAAGAAGTTTAAAATAATGGCCCCTAGTTTCTTGCCCGTTCTTCTCGCAGTGGTTCTATACATATTGTGCTTAACGTGGCAGTACATTGTAGAATATTTCAATATTCAAATTTGTAATTAACCTTCATAAGAGCGTCGTAGACGCCTAAATTGAATAAATAACTTTGTTTTTCAATTTATAACTTTTGTAAAATACCCGTGCAAAGCCGGGGCGGGCCGCTAGTTTTACATATTTATTCCATCTCCTTACCTGTAATTATGTTTCAAAAACAAAAGCCACTCTCCGTTTGATATAAATAATTTTCTCCAAATAACCTGGTAACAAAATAAAACTGTATCCGACCAAAAAATAAGGTGAAAAGAAAATTGTTTATTCAAGGTCCCTTGCCTCGGGCAATTTTTCCAACGAACACAGTAACTGCGGTTGCATGCTTTCTGACCATTTATAAAACGTTGGGTGAGAGCCCTTAATAGACTGACGACAGCTAAATGTCGCCAAGCGTTATTTGCTTACGTTTGCGCCACTATATTTACGTTACTTTATTATCGAGTAGAGACAATTCTTTCTGTTATTATCGATGCGACCTTCAATTCTTCTAACAAAATTGTATTATATAATGACGTGTGTATTTGTAAAATTATGTTATTTTAGGAACTTTGCCGCTTCTTTTGAAATGTCGCAGTTGTATGAAATTCTGATAACAATCTACACTTCTACATTTACATCTACACTAATAATATAAAGAGGAAAGATTTATTTATTTGTATTTTTATAGGCAACGACTAAACTTAAAAACTACTGGACCGATTTGGATGAAATTTTGTGTGGAAATAGTTTGAGACCCGGGGAAGGAACTTTTTATCAAACTGTGCATAAAAGGGTTAATGGTTTTGCGCGACAACCGACATACGCGGGGACGGAGCTGCAGCCGGAAAGCAAGTAACTAATAAGTATGGTGTCATTAAAGTTGAAGCTTACCTATATAAAAATATATTGTCATTTGACAATCCGTCCTATCGTCCAGGGACAATAAAAAACACATAATAATGACCCTAACTTTAGCTCATGCCTGATGGCTAGCCTGTGACACCTTTCTCACCTGATGGTAAAATGTATTCAGGCTAATCTAGAATTACTGGCTATCTTGGGCAGTTTCCAGACACACCGTTAGGTGCTTAGCGACAGATTTTTTTCGGTAAATGCAATACCACCATGGTCATAATGTCTGCTATCCCAAGATAACAACCGAGACCGATAGCTTAACATGCCCTCCGAAGCCCGGACGCAATCAGTAGCAATGCTACTAGCAGTTGCCCATCCAAGTCACGACTTGGATGGGTGACCGCTAGTCGTAACATTGGCAAGGCAGTTAATAAATATGTATAGTCGACTATGTTAAGTTGTTTATATTTATTTATAAGAATTCATTCATTGCCGTTGATAGAACCCCAGTTGAAGGAAAGTGCATTTCGCTGTCTGAAACTCCGGAGCGAAAACAGTTCTACACAGACATTCTTCACCTTCCAAACGGTGGTTTTATAGGAAACCACTTAGCAATACAATACAATTTTTTCCTCCTATATTCAAGTATAATGACACTTACCTACTTCTTTCACTCAATTATTCAAACAGATTTTCAAACTAATCATAAAAAAAAAAACTTTTTTTTTTAGCATATTCCTTCGCTCTCCTCTTCCACCACGGGAACGGCGGAAGGGGACTTGCTGTACTGTATCAGCCAGATCTTCCACTGCTGAACTCAGCGTCCCTCATTATGGGGGGTTTGCCATAATCCCCACACTTGGCAAGCGTCTTGGGGATCTCAGTTGAGATATCATTTCCTCAGAAAGCGCTGCTGCCCACCTTCTGGTGTGTTACCCTTAGTCGCCTCTTACGACACCCACAGGTAGAGATGAGGGGGTGACATCCTAGCCCGGTACCCCACGGGCTTGTAAGACTTCATTCAATTTAAACCCTTTCCTGAGCAGTTGCCGGGTGGCGCAAGATGTGGTCGCGTTAGCATTCACAATCTTGCCCCAAATCTTCAAGACCCCGGCTAAGCAGAGCCCTCTTAGTCTTATTCATGCAGTGTGTGTAATTTACCCATATATACTGAAAAGACTTGGTGACTTCGTTGTTTCTTTTATATTTCTATGTGATAAGCAACTGGGATTCGAACCTGCTACAATCTGTCCTGAAAGCTATCAGCTTATAGCTGATAGGCTAGCCTGTCACCCATTTCTCACCTGATGGTAAGTTATGATGTGACCGAATATATTGTTCACGTTAATCTAGAGCAGTAGTTCTAGCTATCAGAGGCTGCCAGACACACCACTCGGTTCTTAGTGACAGATTTTCAACATTAGGGTGGTAGCTAGCCAGGCGGGAATTAGCATAATGCCCTACCATCATGGTCATAAAAAATGCTATCCTAAGACGACAACCGGGACCAACGGCTTATCGTGCCCTCCGAAGCACGGAAGCGCTCAGTAGTAATGTCACTAGCGGTCACCCATCCAAGTCATGACCGCGACGGACGTTGCTTAACTTATTAATCGATCAAGAACGACTTAACTATCCAGGCTGCGAGCACTTCAAGAAGCTCCTAAGAAGACTACAAGATCCTAAGTATCCTAAATTGAGTTACAAAATTACTAATTTACAAGAGGAGAAAAATTATAGCCATGTGCGGGATTCGAACCCGCGTCATCCACCATAGCGGGGGTATACTGTGAACGACTAAGCTAACATGACAATGACTCATAACTCAATTTTTTCCTTTAGTTCTTTAGTTTTAACCATCATACGGGGACGGAGCGACACCTACAATTTACCTTGCTTTGTACTACAAACAAGACTAATTTTGCAATTATCTTTAAACTTTTGTAATGATGACGCAACCTTACAATTTTTAATATTTTTCCAATAACGCATGGTCTGCGGTTAATATTACAAAATTACAAATATATAAGTTAACCGCAGAGCACGCGTTATGGTAAAAATAAAAATATTAAAAAAATCCTATATTGAAGCCTACAAACACATTGGCCAAACCTCAATAAGGCTTGCGTGTGGCTTCAGTGCGTTTCTGTTTCACATAAACTTTACGTACTAGCCCTTTGGTACGCCAATTAAGGTGATCTACGGCCTTTACCTCCATAAAGTATTTATAAACTACCTCCTGTTTAATAAAATTCTCCAAAGTGTTATTAATAATGAAGTGAAAGCAAACGTCGCTTAATCATTCACGCTATAACAGTTTTTTTAAATCACTTATTTTGTTTAAATAAGTCGTTAAGAACGTTTGTGCGTGAAATATTCTTAACCGTTTTTAATTTCTTTATAAAGTTTGAGATTTCCTTTTTACGAGCTTATAACTAGGTTATTTTTTTTACTGTGAATATCGTTATAACGGGTTTATAATAAATTATTTTCTTAATTAGGATTTTTTCTGCGGCCGTGTCAGCCGTGATTTTGTTTTGAGATAATCTGTTTTATGTTTTTCTGTCAGTTGTTTGCGAATTTCCCCGTGAGGTGCCGGGCTAGAATGTCATCCGCTTATCTCTTCCCGAAGGTATCGTAAGCGGCGACTAAGGGAAATATACTGGAAGGTGGGCAGCAGCGCCTTCTGAGGAATTGCTACCTTATACCGGGATCCTCAAGACGCCTGCCAAGCATGGGGATTACGGCAAACCCTCCTTAATAGTGTTATGTTCAACAATGGACAATCCGGCTACAGTAGAGATGGTAAAAGACGACTAACCTACCATACCAGGCAGCGCGGAAGTACTAGTGTATCAATGCATCATTATTTGTTGTGTATAAGGTAGGGCATTTCGTAAATACTCTATTTTAATACATTTGTTTAGAAATTACACTAAAATACGTTTTATTTTAAAAATATTTTTATGAGATTTGTGTATGTGCTTATTAATATCTATTTATTTGGACTACACCCGTTTTGTTATTCAACTCCATCCTAAAGTTGCCTGGTAGAGGTCACTTTTAGTGATACCGCCCATTATACTTTGCTATTATTTATTAATATGTAAACTTTAATATTTAAAAGTTGTGTAACAATAAAGAGTTTTCTATTTATCTATCGCTATACTCACAAAATATTAATAGAAATTAAATTTTAAGCCAAATTTTAATTATATTCTTATATTAAGACAACAGTAGCTTCCTTCCTTTAACCTATTAAAAAAATAATGATATTAAAAATGAAGGGACCCAGCTGTAATTAAAAATACTCTGGCTTTTATATCTTTACAGAGGCGTAATAAAATATTTTTAAAATCAACGAACATGTCCGTCTGTTTAATATAATATTTTGCTTAAAGATCACTTTAATTTATAACTAAGATTAAGACTTCCTTTCTAATTTATGTTGTATGTCTTGGAAGATTACAAAGGCGCTGCTATATGCAACATTGTTGCTATGTTACAGACTAAAAGCTTTTGTTTGGTCCAATATAAAGACTGAAGGTTTTATAGAAAACTTATTTTATTTCCATTTTTTTACTACCAAGCTAATTTTATGCAGTGAGATTAGAATTATCGGTTATTTTAATCGACACTTACCTTGGATACTTCGGGACATGTATTACAACGTAATGATATCGCTATACTATTATGTTCCCGGCAGATTATGTGGCAGAAGTTTCTAAGCATGCCCGTTTCGCCATAAATGTTTTGTCCCGTATATGCTAATAAAATCACTCTCTGCCATTAGACCGCCCATTGTCCCTACTCTTACTTGTTTTTAAGTTCTATTTTTGTTAATTTGTAATAGTGCAAAAAAGTGTTATCTATCTATCTATCTATAATGGAAACAAACCCATGGCCACCTACTAGGGACAGTTTTGAAATTTTAACTGATTTTTTTGACCTCGAGTTTTCGAAGCGCAAGCCAAATAAAAGGATTTTTAATCCTTCCTGAGCTGATAAATGCTGCTTAAGAAGTCGTTTCACTACTCTTTACATTAATTTGCTACAAAAATATCAAATATGAAATCAGTCCGAAGAAATTTTCAATTTATATAAATTATGAAAAAAAATAACAAAAATATTTATATTTATCTTTAAAAGTAAAAGACAGATACTTAGTTACACCATTTCGTTCAAAACTATGTTGTTGAATTACGCAGATAACTGATATATATGATTAAAATGTTGCTTTAAACTGATCAATTCCAAATATTCCCTTAACTTGAGTTAACAAAATAAATGTCAATCAAGTTTATTGCCGGATGAATAAAAACAGTAGCTGCACGCAACTCCGCAGTATGTGAAACTATAAATTAAATTCTTAAAAGGTTCTCTGATAATTATCTTCATGCTCAACACTCCCTTGATTTATAACTTTCGTGCCTCGGTCAGCGGTTTTATTAAAGCATTTTCTGTTTAATTAAAATATTTCATCGGGTCTTTTTTTGAAGTCTCGTATTATATCAAACGCACACTTGTAATTTTTTGAAGTTGTTATCGGCGATTCAGTTATCAGATGTCAGGTACATAATATAAAAAAGACGTTCTGGTGGAAAGAACGATTTTGACGTCCTGATTTATTCATTAAAAGGACAAACAGGAGAACAACGGAAAATTAATGCATTAGTATTGTGGTCATCTATGGGAACAGCGGAAATACATTAAAACTTTTGTCTTGTTTACTTTATTTCAAAATTAAATAAATAATAGACAATAATATTTTGAATGTGACCGATATTATAGGAATAGAGCGATGAATTATAAAAAGCCATAAAAGTGTCCAGTTCTATTATTAAAAAACAAGGTGAAGTACCCAAATACTATTGAGGTTGTCGAGATACAAAAACCTAGTTTTTTCAATTAGTAGGATCACTAGACAGACTCATTTTCTGTTTGCCCTACTCGAATATTTATTGAAAATAGTTCCTGTATAAAGTTTCTGTTCAGGTATATGAATATAACGATATTATTTATTCGTATATATCAGTTAAATTCTGCTAGTTGTCGTTATAAAGAACTGGATATCGCGCAGTTCAGGCACATTACATGGATACTGTGGTTGAGGGTAATGCCCGAGTAGGTATTTTATTACGTATCTACAAAATTATTGCTCTACTAAAGTAATCTCTAAATGGAAAAAAAATATCAAAAACTGTTGAAAGAAAACCGTAATAAGTTGCAAGTGTGCGATAGGCTTTATTACAGAAAAGACGCAAGTTTTGGATAGTTCAAAACCGGGGGGCTATTAATTTTGTCAACTATTCCATCGAAGTGGTTTCGTGTGAAGTTTGAGATGTTCCGGTTAATTATGCGCAAAATCTTTGAAACTAATAATGATGTAATTGGTCAAAGTTGGAAGTTCTCACGGATGGTTAGTAGCTGAACCGCGACAATGATTTTTCATAGTTCATTAACTATGAAAATTGTCTAACATAATTTACTCTCTTAAATTAACGCTTTTTTGTTAATTTATTTTTCAAATATTTTGTTTTGTATTTTTTTTAGTTTTTTAAGTACCAATTATCTAATCTTTCTAATAAGTTAATAAACACAAGAAAACAATGTCCTAAGTCATATACAGTCTGAATTTTTTATACTAATTCTACAGATTGTACACGAGTACGTAAATCATTATACATTAATACTACAAATACTTAACTGATAAGTATTATCAAATCAGCTGGATCGCCCACTGCTGGACACAGCCTTCTCCCATTAAGGGGGTTTTGTCATAATTTTCACGCTTGGGGATCGCAGTATAACATGACAGTTATTCAGAAGGCGCTGCTGCCCACTTTCCAGTATTTTTACTTTAGTCGAGTAATAAATATTTAAGTAAATATTTTATAAGATAAAAAATATTAGATTTGATCAACATCACGTCTATATATCATAAACTGGCAGAATTTTACGGTTTTAATAAAAATAATACGTCTTCAAATGAGTTTACACTTTGTCTCCCACTTCCACTACGTATATTCTATGCAGGTATGTCAAAATACCTACTTTCACTCTCCTAAACACCCTGCTAGTATAGCGCAAAGCTGTAAATTTTCAAATCGAGCAGCCACCAACAAGCGGTTTACGTCTGCTAAATCAAGATTTAGTGAGACCATACGGGTTACACTTTCAAATACGTCAGCTATAAATCAATAATGTTTAAATAATAAATTCGCTTCAAATAATTCAGAGCGACTTCAAAGTGGCTTTTAAAAATAGAGTCGGGGTAAAGGGTTGCGCTCGTAAATGTTACCAAGTTGTTGCATAGTTTGTCATTCGGTTGAGCTTGAATAAAATATGTCAAAGATATTTACAAGTAATAATGACACACTATTTCCCAACAAAAATACTAAAATAAGTTATATGTATTTATATATATAAGTTACAACTTTTTTCTCATGTATTAATGTTTGCTCCGTTACCTTAGTTGATTCTGTAATAGCCGACTTGTCCACTTCTGAACACAGCCTCCCCTATTAAGGGGGTATTTGCCATAATCCCACGCTTGGCAGGCGGCTTGGGGATCGCAGTGTAAGATGGCAGTTCTTTAGGAGCTGCTGCCCACCTTCCAGTAGTTTTCCCTTAGTCGCCTCATACGACATCCACGGATTGATATGGGGAGGTGCAAATCTAACCCGGCTCCCCACGGGGGTTATGTTAGATTCACCAGGGCACAATTACCTCTAATTAGTATTAAAATGTTACGATTAAGGAGAAGTAAGTCCTAAAAAGGCAACTTTTAAACACGTTTTTAGAATGTGTCGCGACGTCTTTCAGATTAGGATAAAATATATAATATTCTAGAAGATTATTATTTAGTAACCGGCTAGGACTCACGTAATATTTACCGGATATTGCTCCGACCAGTTTCGAACTTATTTAAATTCTTCGTCTGGGAGTCACGATTGTGCACAGCGGCGAACGCGGGCCTCAGCACGTACAGTCCCACCAACTTATCTGTTCAGGCGGCAAAAAAAAGAACTCCAACATTCCTTCAAATTGTGACAGTTTGTAGTTGATTTCCTTGACTACTGCCCTCGAAAACTACACAGTTTAGTTGGTGGTACTATAACTGGCATTGAGACGGTTGCGCCGCAGCTGTCAAAGTCAGAATTCCTCCGTCCGAACTGTCACTTCGGTCACTATCACTGTGACTGTCACCGTCGCCGCGTCGTTTTGACAGGTATAGGATTGTTGACACACTACACTAGTACTGTCTTCTTCGCGGTTCCACAACTCCGATGCCGTATCATAAACATTGAGGATCATCATGGTATCCAGGGCGGCGGAATGTTCCACCCACGATCCTGGTTAAGATTAGGGTGGCTTTTAGTACGGCCGCCCTATCTATATAGGATATAGTGTGCGCCTGGGATTTGGGAATGCTCTGCTACTGCCGACCTCACGTTATCCAAGTTTTTGATACTCCTGATATGCTTAGTCACTCTGTTGGAAACATTACGTCGATTCTCGCCTATATACGTTTTGCCGCAATCGCATGGGATCTTGTACACTCCATTCTAGAAGATATGACAAATACAAAACATCCATAGGATATGACAATTCCTGATACAAAAACACGATTCTATAATAATAAAAATATCAATGGAAAAAATATAAATACAGCTCTAAAATTTTCATTTAATTAAGCGTTGGTAGGCAATGTAGACACTAGTAAATCGTATCAATACAAATTTATTTCTAATTATTATGTAGCAACCAAAAGATATGGAACGTAAATTTTGAAATATTTGTATTTTGTGTATGTAACGAATAAACGGGCTGATTTGGGAAATTCTTTCATTATCATATCGATATTTCATTATCCCTGATGAACATAGGCTATATAGAATAGTATGAAAATGTTTTTTTTTGTTAAATACTCGTGCAAAGCCGTAACAACATATGAATTTATAGAAAAAAACTGTTACTCTAAAGATTTTTAAATATAAATATTGCCTGGTTCTGAATCGCTCACTCGCACGAAACGAAGTCTCTCCATCCTACGCCCACAGTCTGACTTTTTTCAAAAACCACTTTGTGCTGATGAGCTAGCCATTGATTACAATCTCGCCTGGTATTAAGTGATGATGAGCTGGAATGGCATAAACTACAAAACTAACCCTGCTTCTTACAAAATGGTTCAACACTTTTACCACCAGTATTTATGGACGCCTAATGAATATAATATAAGAATTATGTATCCCCTTGCAGATATTATTTCACCCCCGACACCAACGCTATTTTTTTTTTATGCCTGATAGTTTAGCCTTTGACCACTATCTCACCTGATGGTACGTGATGATGTGGTCGAAGATCTAGTTCAGGCTAACCTAGAAGTACTGGCTCTCAAGGACAGCTGCCGGAACACACCGTTAAGTGCTTGGCGACAGATTTTCTACTTGAGGGTGGTAGCTAGCCAGGCGGGCATTCGCAAAATGCCCTACCACCATGCTATAACGACTGCCATCCTAAGACAACAATCGGGACCGACGGCTTAACGTGCCCTCCGAAGCACGGAAACTTGTGAAGCAACGTCGCGCTTGGTCATAAGTTACTACCTCAGTAGTAATGTCACTAGCGCTCACCCATCCAACTCATGACCGCGCGCGACGTTGCTTAATTTTGCTGATCGGTTGAGAACAGCTAAGTAAACTTCGCTACGCGCTTCAAAATGCAACTTGTTCAGAAGAAAAACTCAAGCAGCAAACATATAGTCGATCCCTTATGTTCAGGCTTATACTCACCACTTTTTCGGAAATAATGCTCGAAGAAAGAGATGAGAGACTATGGTTTAATAAACTCCCAACACCCACAAACTATATTACTCCGTCAGAATACCTGCAGCGATAACAAACTACAGTGGCCTATTTGGGCGTCCCTTAACCGACACCGTACCCAAGTAAGTAGTTGCAAAATCAATCTTGTTAGTGGGGTTATTTTTTTTATGCTTGATAGGTTAGCCTTGGACCACTATATCACCTGATGGTTAGTGATGACGTGGTCGAAGATGTTGTTCAGGCTAACCTAAAATTACTGGCTCTCAGGGACAGCTGCTGAAACACACCGTTAGGTGCTTGGCGACAGATTTTCTACTTGAGGGTGATCGCTAGCCAGGCGGGCATTCGAAATATGCCCTACCAAGAACCATTGACCTGCTGCGCGGCAGTCACTGCCACTCAGCCATCACTGCTTCATTGCTATTTATTCATCATCGTCATCTTCACATCTACTGGAACAAGGTTACCCTCTTTAGGAGGATTTGCCATAATCCCCACGCTTGGCAGGCATCTTGTGGATCGCAGTAGAAGTTGTCAGTTCTTCTGAAGGCGCTGTTTCCCACCACCAGTTAGTTTACCCTTAATCACCTCTTACGAAACCCATGGGAATCGGATAAATGGTGGGGGTGTCTCGGCACCCCACGGGTCAACCACAACACCCTTTATAGCATAAGTACTGGCGATTCCTAATGTACAATTATATTTATTCTATGAAATTAGAGGTTTGAGTTACCTATATTAGGTCTCAGCGTACCGAAACAAAGCTTGTTAAAAATAAACAAGTAATATTATTCATACAATGCACACAATTAATCGATTTCATAAATAACCCAGTCGTTCGTAACAGAAAACCGGTATCATGTAATGGATCACTTAATTTCGATTAACCCGACGTTACGGTAGGAAACAATACAAACTCCGGATATTACTCGTTTTAGCTTTTTGCTTCTCCTTTTTTCACCTTATTTTCGTAGCATGCCGATCTTATACAAATAAAACACCCATTATAACCTGGAACTTTGAAACTTATATACACGCTTCTCAACCTTCTTCTATATCAAAATAATCGGGAGGGAAGAAGATCTTTTTACATTGGTCGAGTCTGTTTGATGAAGAATGCCCCTACAGGCTCGTTGAAGCGTATCGTCCAAACTTGAGCCCATTATTTTAATGGCCAATCAATATATTGCCTGTAGTTAAACAACATATTTCACGTTGCCAACAGAGGATATACTAATTAAGTTTGGTTGAATGTTTACTTTGAAAATTGTTTGAGTTTTGCCGTTATTAAGACGGTGTTTGCGATGTCCCAATTTCGGGTAACGTTTGTATTAACCTGGGTTTTGTTATTAAACTCTATATTTAATTTTGTATTATAGTGTAGACACAGAAAGGTTTCATTAGGTTCCGAGGTTTTTTGGATCCTTATTAATATAAAATTCTCGCTCGTGTTTGCTTGTATTGTATATTATTTTTATGAAGGAAGAAAGGCCGAGCGATAATAGCTAAGGAATGCCGTGCCGCAGGTCTCTGGTTCGATCCCGAACCCCGGCATGAGCTTCACCGCATGGTGGAAGGGCATTTTGCGGTTCCCGCCTGGCTAGCTACCACCCTCTAGTAGAAAGTCTGTCTCCAAGCACATAACGATGTGTTCCGGCAGCTGTCTGAGAGTCAGTGGAATTACAGGCACGTGAGACTTTAACAACTATGTCTCAAAGTAACAGGCTCAGTGCAATTCGTGACTTGTAATGAAATGCACCTGTTACAGGCAGAGGTTGGTCCGCTTAACATCAGGTGAGCCTCGAGCTATTCTGTCATAAAAATATCAAAAAAATATATAATTATTTGATTCGATAAAGCGCAATAGAAGACATCTTGCGAAGAAATCTATTTACTTCTATGAAGGTTCCACGATCTTAATATATTCAGTCGTTTATATTTTAAAAGATTACAAATGAATTAAAAGCCTAGATTCTTGCATTGCCAACCTAACATAATGGTTTTCTCTTGAAAAAAAGATTCTGTCTGATTAAATACTGAATCTGAAACCGTTCCGTAGTTATAGTAGATTTACCTACTACTAACGCCTTCTTTTTTTCATCACAAGATCAAGTACAAACACATCTTTATATTTACTCATCATTCAAGAAATTCAACCCGAAAAGCCATATTGAAGTGGATGAAATACGTTAAGCAAAATTTTTAAGTAATCGACCCGGAGGTAGAAAATAATCTACTTAGGGTCCATTTCAGAATGTCCTACTAAAGTTTCGGGTTGCTAACCAACACATAAAATAACTAAATGATAAAAATTACAGTTATCATGCAGCGCGATTCAAGCTTTAACCGATGGATAGGCTGAATCGATGACTGTGAAACGCAAAAGATGTGTTTTATTTATTAAATAAGTTCTGGGTAGTATTACCGGAACTTACTCGAACATTCTGAAACAGGCCCTTAGTGTCTCTCTTGTTTTTCGAGAAAACAAGAGTTTTTCGAAATGAACATCGTTCAGAAATATTTAAAAAAATATAAAATATAACATCAACTTGCAAACATTCGAAGAAACTCAGTCAAAAGACATCTTAATACTGTTTTCCTTTTGAAAATATAGTAACACAAACAGTTTTCTAATAACACAAATGGACCGTCTCAGTCAACTGTCCCATTAACAATATTATGATATCCCCTCTTAACTGTCGCCTTTGTAAGACAAACTGTGAGAGACATTTTTATATAAGTGATCTATATTTCTATGTTGACAAAAAAACAATCATAGGGTGCTCTTCATTCGCACCGTGCTGTGAACAAACAAACATACTGCTTCAAGTGAGGCAAGTACTTTTAAATTTTTTTTTATGTAATTGTGACGGATCTAACACGAGGCCCACCTGATTTTAAGCGGACTAACCTCTGCCTATTACAGAAGCATTTCGTCACAAGTCACGATTTGCACTGCGCCCGTCTCCTTGAGACATAGTTGTTAAGTTTCATGTGCCTGTAATTTCACTGGCTCTCAAGGACTGCTGCCAGAACACACCGTTAGGTGCTTGGCGACAGATTTTCTACTTGAGGGTGGTCGCTAGCCAGGCGGGCATTCGCAAAATGCCCTTCCACCATGCATCTGCCGACAGCGGAGAGGTCATGACTCAAAGCCTGTAGCAGGCTTGAGCTTCAATGACTGGTGGCAGGGTTTTATGGGAAAGTCTTGGTTAGATACCACATTCATAAAACTTGTAAACAAAAACCCTATAAGGTGTGATAAAACTTGAGAACAATTTTCTGATAACTTCTAAGATGCGACACTACGAAATTTTTTTTTATTTATTACTCAACTATTTATGTAACTGAGTCATAGATTATATAATATTGTAATTGTTTTTTTTAAGTGTCAAAGACAAAAAAAGGAACTTGTTTGTACCACATAAAGGCATTACCGACACACCTTTATTGTTACTGGTTTTTGGGGAAAAACCAGTAACAATTTTGTGGCATTTTATTTTTTGTTTCCATTAACTTTGGTAACTCTATAGTAGTTTTGTAAATTACTAATTGTAACAATATTATTGCTTTAACTTTTTTTCAAAATGTTCGCTGAAAATGCTCAGCGACAAACGCTTGACAAGGGCATCACAGTCGTATGGACCTTGGCTTGAGTCGTTGACGAGATTGTTTTGGAGATCGGGATTACTTGCTCCGGTACAACGGTAATGTACCGTTGAGAGTAAGCCTCACGGATATTTCCTCAGGGAATATTTTAAAAGAAACTAATCGTGTCTTTCTTCATTTTTGGTTAGAGCTTGCCTTGAAACCTTACGATATTTGTAGGATGATGCTATAGCTGCCAACATAATTCCTGCGACAACCAGAGGTGTGTAGTGGGGAGCTCTTAGTGAACCGAGCTATAGCGGGGAGGTAGAAGTTGCAATGAAGTTCGGAGTTTCTTATAGGAAGGTACTCCTTTTGCATTGATAAGGAAGCGATTCTGGATCAGTTGCAGTTTAGGAATGTGGTGTGCACTATCATGACCAAACGCTACTGAGACGTTGATCATTACATTAATATATTGTCAAAGGAGAGGTATTTGGAAAGTTTGGAAAACGTCAATGTTGATTAGCAATAAAAATATGAAACAGCCCAGAGTAACTTTGCCCAATAGATGGTAATGTAGGCGTGGTATTTTGTTTTATAATTTTGTAAATAACCATAACAATGTTATTCAATAATGTTTATGTAACGAGCTCCATGCTCAAAAGAGATGTTTCTCATATCAATTTACCTACCCACGTTATTTTCATATTATTATTTATCGTAGATGATCAAAATGTTTACCTTGTTTCTGAAATATTCTAACGTAATTGACTACCAAACAAGCTATTCTGCATGCATCGTTTATTTTGCCTTTGAGTTTCCTAAATTGGTATTTTCTTGAGAAAGGTGAAACAGATCTTTTGCGAATTTCTCATGTACAACCTTTGGTAGATTGTGTAAACATGTTTAATTTTGCTATTTAAAAATAACTTTGATTTATTTAAGCGTAGGTATACCTACAAAATAATTTACTTTAATCATTCTGAACCTCAGGTTCGAGTACATCCTGGACTGAGCGTGCCTTTACTCATGAAGAGCTAAAAACGCTCCCGTTGTTGTCTGCGTTTCATGGATTAGTGCGAGAGTTAAGTTGCCGCCGCTGCAAGACTTGGTGTTATTCTGTTAAATTACTGATGAATTCCGAAGCAGATTGAACTCACTACAGCGCCACTAGACTTATTTTAGCATCTATATAAGCTTCAAGAAAACTACTTTCAAGTAGGTAACAAGAACCATTCTGTTATCGGAATTTCTTTAATTTAATTTCTTTTTTTACTTCTAGGTTAGCCTGAACAACATCTTCGACCACATCATCACTTACCATCAGGTGAGATATTGGTCAAAGGCTAACCTATCAGGCATAAAAAAAATAAACATAAAAAATATTTGGATACCTGATAATTTCTATAGACTCGCAGGTACTGTTTAAGATTTTTTCATAATATATTACTAAGTGAACAGAAGAGAGCGTCAAAAGTTACCTACGTATCATAATAACAGGCATGAGTTTTGAAACAGTAATGGAGTATTAGTATTAGAGGAACTGGTGATAATAGGTGCAACCAACACCATGGGCTTGAGCTTTTTAAAGTTACATTATTATAATAAACTGTTTTATATTGTAATTTATATAATAAGTATGTAAATATCCCCATCCCCATACGACGGTTAAAGAACGAGAGTAAAAATTAGAGCTATGAGTTAAATGTCAGCTCGGTCGGTCAGAGCATACCCCGGCTATAGTAAAATATTAAAATGTAAATATCAATTTATCAAGCTAAGTATGCTTACTAGCTGAATCTTCTTCAATGGAAATATCTAATTTGGTTACGTATATCGCGATCTCTAGGTAATTATCAGACATTACGGTTGCAAAATTAATTTGAAATTTTCTAAAACTTTTACAATTATTATAGACACTGTATCAGCCTGGTCATTGCTGAACACACCTCCCCATTAAGGAGGGTTTTTCCATAATCCCCACGCTTGGCAGTCGTCTTGGAGATCGCACTTTAAGATATCAGTCCTCAGAAGATACTGCTGCCCACCTTCCGGTATTCTTACCTTTAGTCGACTCTTACGACACAGGTAGCAGTCGGTAGAACATGAGACTCTTTTGACATTCAGGCAACTTAAATGCTTCATTTAATCACTGACAGGTTTACAATCAACAATAAATTTTGTTTATAAAAAAAATAAAATTAACATTTTCCTTTCAAATAAAACAGTTTAAATATCAAAACAAACAGTAGCAAGTGTACGATGTTCTTGGTTCTTTCACACGTACACAGCGGCAAACTCTAGTGCTGCCTGACGTCAGCTAAGAATCAATTATACACAGTACACGGCACATGCTCGCGACACGAGCAGTCGCTGCTATACTCCAAAGCCAATAATAGTATTTTTGATAACTATAGGGTTTTTTGACAATGCAGTTCTCAGAGTTCATAGTCTGCAATTGTGTCGGTATGTTTGATAGGAATATCCTTTGAAATTTGACCAAAATATGGCTAAGAATGTGGGTGTGGTCCCTTCGGAACGTATAATATGTTAAGCAGTATATGTTTATGTAAAGTATTATATATTTTGTACATGAAGACAACTTTTAAACTGATACTTTATTTTGAAGCGCTCGTACCTAAGTTTGCTTAGGCGTTCTTAACCGTTCAGCAAAGTTAAGCAACGTCGGCCACGGTCATGAGTTGGATGGGCAACCGCGATGACATTACTACTGAGCACTTCCGTACTTCGGAGGGCACGTTAAGCTGTCGGTCCTGGTTAATGTCTAAAGATAGCAGTCGTAATGCAACTGTCCATGAGAGCCAGTAATTCAAGGATAGCCTGAACAACATCTTCGACCACATCAACACTTACCATCAGGTGAGATAGTGGTCAAAGGATAACCTATCAAGCATACAAAAAAACCTACTTAATTATGTATCTAAGTATGTATGTACTCATTTTAAAATAAATTTACTTTTATATTTTTACATCTGCTAAAATGAGCTTGGAGCCTTACAGAATAAAAACGATTAAACATAATGTTTAATTATCAGTGGATCCACAAAAGGTTTCAAAGTACCGGAACTTGCATTTATTCTTTCAAAGCTATTGCCACTGCAAATAAAATTCTCTAGAACAATCTAGATACTATCTTACATCCCACAAATGCAATGAAGAAAAGCAGTGTTTAAAAATTACAAGATATTTGATCTATTTTGAGCTTTAACTTTCACACAATAAAGTTTATATGAAAATGTATATTGAATTTGTAGTGACCAGTGCGTAAAAGAAAAAAGTAAGAATACCATGTCTGACCATTTCCGACGGCCATTATTCTGTCTCCCTCTATATCCGTTTCCGGTTGTCACGAAACAAAATACTACAGACAAAACATTGGGTAGGTATTGTGCAGTTACCCGACTTTTCTTTTTGTAGGTGATTGACGGGATTCTGTTTGAGAAGCCTTTTGTATAAAAAACATAATAATAGGAATCAAAAACTACGAAAGTTATGCTAAACTTTAGTCGTATATTTTCCGGCTTAAGAGTTCCTGTTGTACGTCGTGAATTGGAAATATGATCTTAAATTAACAACTTTGATGGCTCCTATATTAATAATTGATAATATTTGCTTCATGCTGGAGTACAATATTTTTTTTGACTCCCTTATCATGTTATGAATTGGATACTAAAATTGTTTTATTATATTTTTGTCCAATATTCGTTTTTGGACCAACATTGTGTAATGTTAACACAAAATATAAATTAGATGTTCTAAGCGGGCTGTAAAAAATATCAAGTTTATGTTGTGTGTTTAAGAGTTAGAGACCAGTGATCTTACGGACAGAAAGACAGCGTAGTATCACTCATAAGGCTTCGTTTTGTCCTTTGGGTACGGTATCCTAAACACTCTTTTTAGGAGTCGTACACTCCCAATATCCTTTTTCTCAATCATTTTAAAAACCTCTTGTTATCAATAGAGGCATTTTTTCAAAAACAATACACGAAGACAATAAACCGTATTCACTTGGCCTATCCATTAGTATTCATGTCACCATAATAATTATGAAGAAATGTACTTACGTTCATAAATACTTTTTTGAGTAAATACCAAGTCTATACTACAAACTCCTAAGGCAACACCGTTTCCGTAGTTACAAAGACGACAGACCAAAGTGACTTTAGTTTCTTCACCTGCCACTTTCTCTCAACTAAAGTGTCTTGTACAAGAAACTCGAGCTCCAAAAGTCTTTAATTGCCACATAAAACAGTCTTCACCCTTTTAATCATATCAAAAGAGCAATCTTCCGGCCGGATGGTCTACGAACTGCGAACTTACATCTTAATTTAAATTTACTCTCAAATTTAAGCTTTAAGCAGAAAATTTTAAGATCTTAACTCGATTGTGATCATTCGTTATGTTATCGAGCACCAATTTCAAAACTTCCAGGAATAAAGATGATCTATCGTATTACAAATTCGTGTTTGATTCTTGAAAATCTAATTTGGTGGTTTTGTATTATGTATGGTGTTACTTTTACTTTAATCCTGTGTTTGGCTTTGGTTACAACTTTTAATTTAGATATTTTACACAATATAAGACAAGCTTCTTTGAAAATATTTATAAATATTTTATTTAATTATTTATAGTAACTTTGTAGCTATGTGATTTGGAGCATGGTCAATATTAGTAAAAAATTATACTCATTCATACAAAAAAAAATCGGTCCACAATTAATGATAACAAAATATTTTGCAATTATTTCAAGAAAATATTAAACTAATATTAAAAGAAAAACATATCAAAAATTTAAAAGATATCTTGACAATTCCGCCAAATTTTCCTGCTAAGCCAACGTGACGTTTTCTAATTAACGACGTAGCCTGACCGAAAGAGTTTCCGACGCTTTCGCTTTTACACGAAGCATCATTTGAAAGTCTTGACTCTTCGAACACACGATTGAGAAACAATCTCGAATAATATATGATTTTTTTAATTTTTGGCGTCACTTCATACTGGTTCAGCAGAAAAATTAGGTGGAATTTTGTTTAGACATTGAATAACCGCTATTTTTTATTGTTATAGGAGATAGAGAAGGTGTTCTTCAAACTTCTACTATTCTTATCTTTGTCATATTAAAAGAAGTGTTTTTAGTTCAAGCATCGCAACTTGTACATATCAAGTGAAGAGTTAAACACATATACGAATAATGATTATAGCGAAAAAATGTTATTTTCAGCGATGATTCAAACCTTTACAGCTATTTTTATATACTTGCTTTCATACCAATGTGTTTATTACAAATTGTAAAATAGAAGTAGTATCTTTCGCGATTCGCGGAGAGCTAATTCATATTAAACTAGCAACCCGCCCCGGCTTCGCACGGGTGCATATTGCTGGTAATAAATATACTACAGAATGTCTTTATATACGTGCTAATTCAGCAAATATACATAATTGCTCCCACCAGTCATTCCTTCTCTGTACTCAATACAACGTTCACAGCTTTTTTGTCATTAGACAATACAAATATGTTTTCTTTAGAGGTTACTCTTGAAAGGTTAAGAGTATCACTCTTGACATCTTATTAAAGACCTCTAAAAAATAGAAAATTATCCGTGTTTCTCTTGTATATTATGCATGTATTATACATATAAACCTTCCTCTTGAATAACTCTATCTATTTATAAAACTGCAGCAAAATCCGTTGCGTAATTTTAAAGATCTAAGCGTACATAGGGACAGACAGCGGAAAGTGACTTTGTTTCATACTATGTGGTAATTTCTGCTACAATGATTATACCTATCAATCCACTGACTAAATTATCTACATACACATTGCAAATATAAACCCTCAAAAGATCAAGTTAACTTTAAATACCGTTTTCATATTGCGTCATAAATCAAATTAAACAGAGAACGGACAACCCAGAACTTTCACATAAACTTATTCATTCAATGTGTTTTATACTTCGGAAGCACGTTAGGCCATAAATATCAACTTGCCTCCTGTTTGTTTCCACCTCTTAGGCCTCGTAAAATTAATGCCTTTATATTAATATTTATTAATATTATGTATGTCTAGTCGTAAGGCTGATATAAGTGAACGTTACGATGCAATAACGACCGGATAATGTTGCTATTGTTATGAATTTCTATTGGATGTGCTTATTAAATATCATCGTTCTTCTTTCTTATTTATAGTAACCGTGCGAGGGATGAAAATAGAATAGTATTAGTATCGGGTTTGTTGTGATTAATTATTGTATTATTTATAATCCTGGATCCCGTGGGGTGCCGGTCCAGAATGTACCACCCAATTCCTACCTGTGAGTGTCGTAAGACGCGACTAAAGGTAAAATACCGGAAGGAAGCAGCGCCTTCTGAGGAACTGATATCTTAAACTGCGACCCCAAGACGCCAGCCAAGCGTGAAGATTATGGCAAATCCCCCTTAATGAGGGAGGCTGTACTCAGCAGTGGACAATCCGGCTGTTACAGTACAGTGATAATACATTTTTCTAGATTAGAGAAAGCAATTAAACATAAGCTCTCTTCTAAAGTTATTATACCTTAGAAATAAAGATTAGCGTTTCCAAGATTTAATAGCTTTTCCCGCGGATATTATTGAACGTGACTATTTTTTCATAACCTACTAATCTGCCGAATACGCATTATGCCAATACTTATGTCGATGTGTGTAATGTATACACAAAACGACAGCATTTCTAAGAAGATTTGGTGTTAGAAAGCATACCGACTATACCACCGGAGGAACAACAGGGCTTCTTTCGACGATATGTACGGTGTGTTCCGGCAGCTATCCTTGAGAGCCAGAACTTCTAGGTTAGCCTGAACAACATCTTCGACCACATCATCACTTACCATCAGGTGAGATAGTGGTCAAAGACTAACCTATCAAGCATAAAAAAAAATGTCCCTTTTGTACGATGGCGATATGTGTTTTGTTAGCGAAATCATATTAAAGTAATGAATGTGAATATATCACTATTTCTAAAAGAAACTATGATAATTATTTCTTAAAAAAAAATGTCACGTCTATAGGCCCAGTACGATATGTTTTTTCTAAAACATAAAGGAACATGTAGGATTTTTCGTAGGTTTTTGGGTTAATGGCCTTCGGGGTGCCGTTCATACTTAGTAATTAATGTATCTTGTGTGTAAGAGACTTTGTGCACCTAATATGCAGCGACACGTTCGGTTGACGTCAGTGGATACGGAAGGATATGGGACAACTTAACGTTCTTAAGTCGGGAACTATGTAGACAAAAATTATATAAGACAGTATTCAATTAAATAAGAAATTCAGTATAGTATTCAAATAGCAAGTATTCAAATATCAAGCAAACAAAGAATTGTACAACAAAAACAGTGCGGAAGAGCCAAAATATTACAGGACATGAACATTTCGCAAACAAAACAATAATTACAAAGTCAATTTTTACGACGAAACAGCTTCGTGTAAAAATATTTAAAGTATCAATAAAAGGGGACGTTGCAAAAAGTTTTTCTCTGAAACCGGCGTAAAACAACATTGATATCCATAACTCAACGATGAAGAGGAAAGTGTGCTAAACAAAAATAAAAGACTGTGTTTACGAATCGACTACCTACCAAGTTTATTTTTCAAAGTCCATAATCATTGAGGAGGCAAACTTTATTACGTTAAACGGGGATCTTTAGACGCGAAATGTAAACACTAATGCGAGGGGCGCATGCAAAAGTAAACAAATCATTATTAATACCAAAAGTTATTTTACATGCCAGCACTTTGTCACATTACGGGTTTTGTTCTTAACATAGCTCTTTAAGTCATGTTCTCAATGCGACAAAGTGTCTTGTTTTATATATGTTGAATGATATATATTTCTGCGAAATTTTATATCCACGCATGTATCACAGACGTAAACGTTTGGTTTAATTTTTGTTTTCTCTTTTCAGAGGAATGTACGATTTTATTAATTGCAGAAACGATACTCCTGTGAGATTTTATTTTTGTTCCTGTATATTGATTTCATTTATGAATTTCTTCCAATACAATGGTTTCATTATCGTCGGTAGAGATTTCATGAGTAAAAATTCAAGTGAGGGACGTAATAACTTTGTAGTTGTAAAAGAGTAATTTATTCCTCGTTAACATGGACTACAATAGCTTTCTAATCTCTGAGGGAGAGAAAGTGATTGAATTTAAAATGAGGATATTTTTAGTAAAAGTTACTATCACCAAAGAGATCAATCACAAACATTGTATGCACAAGTTACAGGCTGTTTTTTGGATTCTAGGTTTTTTTTAAGTTCATATTTTTTATTACATCCTAAAAAATAATATAGTTTCTCAAAAACTACATCCGGAGACGACGTTCTCTGACACTTTTTTTAAGTAGGTACTCAAGCTGTAAATAAATCGACAACTGTAACTAATAGCAGTGATAAAAAATTTAAGATGCACTTTCACAAATTTTTGTAAATAATACGGAATACCTCACGTCAATAAATCAGATAGATCAGACTATAGTTGCAACCATTCGGTAGTCTTTTTCAAGGGGAGCTCGGGACGCCGCGTTGACCTCTTGCTTAGCAACTAATGTGTGCTACACTAGCATTTTAAAGCAATGATGGCCGAGCGGTAATAGCTATGGACTGCGGTGCCGCAGGTCCCTTATTTGATCCCCACCGCTGGCTTGAGCTTCACCGCATCGTGGAAGGGTTTTTTGCGATTGCCCGCTTGGCTAGCTACCACCTTCAAGTAGAAAATCTGTAAAGCACCTAACTGTGTTCCAGCAGCAGTCCTTGAGAACCAGTAAAATTATAGGCACATAAGACTTAACAGCTATGTCTCAAAGTGCCAGTCGCAGTGCAATTCGTGACTTGTGATGAAATGCAGAAGTTAGTCCGCTTAACATCAGGTGGGCTTTGAGCTTGTTCCGTCACAATAACATAAAAATAAACTGACTCTATTTCTATGCTATTTCTTATTTTTCTATTTACGAAAAAATTCACTACGTTTGAACACTTGGTATTTAAAATATGACGAAACTACGTTTGTATGGAAAGAGCTATGAAGGTGCCTTAACGTGCACTCCACAGCACGGAAGCGCTAAGAACCTAGTTGATTGGTTAAGAAAGACTATTTGCGTAGTAAGTTCCTCAAAAGCACATATTTCAAAGTGCAAAATGCTTGAACTGCTTTAGAGACCATCGATCTTCATTTTTACCATAATGATAAAATTTACGAAGCACAAATGAAATAAGTCTTAAGAGCCATTTCACAAAATCACGCTACTGAAGTTTAGGTAAATGCCAGCGCATCGCTTACACAAGCGAAAGAAGTGACGACGGAATAGCGTAACTGTGAATAAAATATTTTGATACTAGCACTCATTAATAAAGAAATGTAAGTTGCGAATTTAAAAATTTTGTGATTGGCATGAGTAAATAATCAATTTCTTGTCGATTACTTGCTAATGTTATAGAAAAGAAGTAGGCATGTACATATTTATGAATGAAATTCTATTGTTATCATTATCGCAGATATCAATGGGTTAAATAGTCAACCTACATCGTGAATCGTATATTTACATTTCATCTTTGATGAATAAAAAATAGATATGTTTGAATCATTTATTGTAACAATAAACTTAAATAATAAAAAAAATATACAGCTTAAAATTATATAAATATTTGACGTAACGGGATTGATTAAAAGCTGCGGACTAAAAGCTCTTTCTTTTAAATTTTCCAAAAATTGCTATTTTCCTCGTTCACACTCTTCAGTATCTATATCCAGTCGTTAACACTGTCTGCCATAATGACCATGCATAGGATTGAGGTTTATTTTTCTGTGCATCCGGAAAACAACTTAGTACCTACCACAAACGTCCCATGACGTTTTTGGTTTTCCATTACTTAAACATGTCACCCTCATATTTTAATGTATAATTTAAATTTACTCAATTTTTTACGAACATACATAATATTTTCAAATACATATATACAGACTTGGTAAAGTTAAAATATCAATTTCTTTAAAAAGATCCCTCACAGATTCCCTAGGACCCATTTTATATATGGCTTGAATTGCACGCTTTTGTATGATAAAGATTGTATTATATCTTTGATGCAATCTATAATCAACGTATATACTTCTTGATACTAATGCAATCCTCACTATATACTCTTATGCTCACTATTTCCTCTATGGAAAATAAATGATAATAACCTTTTTATAAAAAAAATACTGGAAATGGGGTTTTAACACAGGACAAAAATAGTGGGAAACAGTAATTTAAATGCTATTTTTATTTTTTTGTAACTAACTCACCTAAAACTTCGATTCTTCTTTTAATATGATAATTTACTATTGTTCTTTAGCCATGAATTGTTACAGATTTTTACGCCAAATATTTAAAAAAAAACAAGATTAAAACAACCCAATGTTTTAAGAACTTTGGCGGGAAAACTGTATTGGAGAGCAATATTTTTTTCTGAAAAACTATACCACCTACGGCTTTGGTCCTTTGATATTATTATTTACATGTAATTTATACACCTGTATTATTTCAGATTTATTGGTTTAGAAGTTTAAAATTAGTTACGAGATTATTTAATACGCAAATTTGCATCGGTAAGTGTTTGCGTTGCAAAATGTATCGAGTCAAAAATGACTTATACATATGCAAAATTGCGGTTTTCTAGGTTTATAACTGTTGAAGTAGTTACGAGATTTATATGAAATGACGTAATATTTTGGGGCCAAAATGTAATTTGTACTGGTTTCAGATTTCATCAAAATATTCAAAATACTTCCGTTATCTCAGAAAAATATGGATTTTTTCTTGTATGGGCAAGGATGCATCCTTTAGAAACCCATTTGGATTATGAAAGTCGGACTTACGCAGATTTTATGGTATATTTGTAAGTATTTACAAATTTACCATAAAATCTGCGTAAGTCCGACTTTCATAATCCAAATGGTCTATGGTGACTGGTAATGGTCGGACTTACGCAGATTTTATGGTATATTTGTAAGTATTTACAAATTTACCATAAAATCTGCGTAAGTCCGACTTTCATAATCCAAATGGTCTATGGTGACTATCGACCGCTAACTTGTATCCCGGTTTGTACAAATGAGGAAGGTAGTTTAATTTCCAGCTGAAGTTATCGCTGTGTTCACTTATAGACATAAACTGAATTCAAAAATATTGGAAATCAATTATTCGCCTGCCATCTTATCCTCCTAAAACAAAAGTTATAGTGAGTTACTAATTTAAACTAGAATAATATAAAAACTAGCAGACCAAAAAGAAGAAGTCAACCCTCTGAGGTTGTTAGCATTTTTCCAATAACGCTGTATAAGGCTGCATAATTGTGACGTTTCCTTTTTTTAACACAATGGATGAACAGAAACTAAAGATGTAGTTACTTAACAAGACAACAATACTTATATTATGGACAGCAAATATAACGTATAGTTTGTTACTTAAAAAAATAAGGACATGATCAAAACTCTGTGGTCGCACTATAAACTTGCGTCTAAGCGTTCCGCGTACGAAACGTCAGAGCAAGGCAAAACGAACACAGGTCCTACCTCGATGGGCGCTCGCGCGGTACTGATCGCCTCGCGCTTGTACATTTCAATTTATAAGCATTTCGAGTTATGTTATATATTTTTTCTTGTCTAACAAAACATAGTTAATATCACAATTTATTGAAGATCAGATTAATAAAAGAATGGACTTTCTTTTCATATAACATCTGTTTGGAATTACACTTTATTAAACGCAATATATCGTGGTAAACTGCTGATATAATTCGTGGAAATTGGCGCAAGATCTTTATTTTTTTTTCTACAATGACGATTAATTATCGATATTCTAGTACACTATGTGTCAACAGGACTATATGCCTGATGCACAGTTTTTTTTTTAGTTAATTTGATGAATATTTATACAAGAGATAGAACTCTGAAGTTGGCTATGTGTACTTTAATTCGTAAAACAAGGTGCGGGAGATGAGTCACTACAAAATAATTAATGTTATGTTTGTAAATCTGGTACATTAACTGAAAAGAGAACAGATTATTCTATTTTTATCAATTATTAAACAACTTGTAGATATTTCCTATGATAGTAAATTAAGCGCTTAAAATCTTCGTATACCGCATTAAAATGTAAAATGCCTCTTAATGACTTCAAGCCATTCTTAACTTTCTAATCTAAAAGCAACAGTTTCATATTCCGTATTGCAGCTCAGACTTTCTCGACAGAAAAACTGGACAATATCTTGTACGACCCGGAAATTGAACCCAAAACCTCACAGACGTATCGCATCGAGAAGGATGAAACAAGCCAAGAAGGGCAAACATTTCTTTAGTCAGTTTTTGTATTGAGGCTATAACATAAACATGTTTGAAACCTATTTTGTCTAATTTAACATATTAATATAATAATCCCAATATGATACTTTAATAAATAATATTACTGAATTTGGAGTATGATTTAATTATATATACGCGAAAACCTAAGACATTATTATGATTTAATTCCTTGAGAAAACGTTGTAGCAGTAATTACTTTTTATCTTCAAGGCAAAATATTAAAAAGATGACATCTCTATGCAAAAATATGTAGATGGCGTCATTAGCCATTTTTATTTTAATGAAGTAATGACGTCTGCCCTCCGCTGCCAAGTATGGTCAGCGAAAATTATCATACAAATCTGTCTTTTTGAGGATGCAAACGACACTACTGAAATTAAAGAACGAGAAACTCGTTATTTTGATGACATGAGATTTTATTTGAATTTATACGAGTAGCTAGCATTCATAAAATCTTTATGGTAGAAAAATCTAAAACTCATAGTCCTGTAAGTAGTAATACACTTTATATTATCTTTATTTTTCACTTTATATATAGGTCATTATAAAAACTTAATTATGATTTGGTGGAAATTTACATTACAATTTAATTGTAAGGAAATGAATTGTTCGTAAAATTTCCTATTTTATGAATTGTTTTTTTAAACGTGAGGACCTGTATTGGCTTTCTTTGTGTTAATCTTTAAAATATTATTCAAAACTGTAATTAAAAGCTGTAGGTCTCCCCATAAATAAATATTGCAATGAAATATATTTCCTTATCACAAAAGAGCCTTTTTTATAGCTCATAGCTATCCTTTGACCACGATCTCCCTGATAGTAAGTGATTATGTGCTCGAAGATATTGTTCAGGCTAACCTAGAATTACTGACTCTCAACTCAATATCAAAGACTAAAATAAGAAAGGAAAAGTCATAATTAAATTAAATATGGCCTTTCAAGCTTAGGGTAATCTCTATTTCCTGTTTTCGTTCTAACATAAATCATAAGTCATTAACAACACAGTTGACATGAATGTACACAGTAAAAGTGGATAAGAATGACTTATTATAGATTTGTTGCTAAGACATAACTAATAAAACTACTATAATAACATAATCTATTTCAAAAAACAACATTTATATTTCTATCCTTCAAAATTTCTCTCACGCGTCTTCTCTACCCACGTATTTTTGTTCTTGTCACTTTGATATTATTATATACTGTGAGAACAGTAACTGCTCTTAAATATTAATCAAAATAAAGTTACTGTTTATTTTATTCTAGGCATGTAAGTAAATATTTAGTTTTTTTCATTAAACTAATATATAAGTTATTAAGGTTTATTCAACATTCTTATATTATTTAAATAATATAAGAATGTTGAATAATCTGTCTTAATTTTAAATTAAAATTTAAAATTAAGACAGATCTCGCCTTTTGCAACTATTGTTGACGTTTATAATTTTAATCATAAGTTTACTAACGTATTCCCAACATAATTAAAATATGTATTTGATGGAAAACATTGAACGATTTAGAATGCAGCTGTACATAATTAGCAAAATTTTGTTTTTATTAAACTTATTGTAAAAACGATAGTTATTGACTTTAGAGGACAGCGAGAACAAATTATAAAATTTCTTTTTTTCTTATAGGACTTTGAGCTTTCTGTTTTGATTTGTCATCGTTTGTGCTTCTGATAGATTTGGTAAATATAAATGTTAAATTTTTAAATGAATAATATAATATGACTAATGAGCCAAAGTATTTTGATTTGAGTTTCTCTCAAAGACTTGGACTAGAGAAAAATATTTTGCTTCGCTCAGAATGCCAATTAACGTCCTAAAATATTCCTGCGTCCATAGCACTACGATTGTCTCATGGAAAGCGCCATTCTGTAATTCACTAAATTACCCAAAAGATACATAACTATGAAGTTTCCGTTGTCTGTTCATCAAAGCTTTAACGGCTTGTATAAATTAAACAGTAACAATTAGCAGGTTGAAATTTTCACAGAATTTGTAGTGTTAAAGCAGATTACCTAACAAATAATAATATATACAATACTTAATAAATGGGGTACCCATTAAAAAAAAAAATTTGGCATTGAAATATTACTTTATAAGCCGGACGCCATTTTGAAATGTTGAGTTGTTGTTGTCGTCAAAACAATGAAGTGACACCAACGCGGGCACATTCTGCGATGCAAGAAAAATATAACTGTATGGTGAAGGATTGCAGGGACTACATTTTAAACAGCATTTAAAAAAGCCTGCATCTCTAAGCGTCACTACTTAAGTCAACAATTCGAAAATTAAACTTCAAACTATATTTTGCTTGATCCATCTTAGAAGTGCACCGTATTACATGCTTAACAGTTACTAGTTAAGTTGCCCGATTTCTTGTAGTACGCGTATCAGACGCTGAACTTAGTGTCCACGAAATCCAAGAGATGGCGCTGAGTTTTCTCCAAGGAATTAAAATCATTGTTTTTTGCTCTATTGTACATAAAAACACTAAACTTGGTATAATTAATGTCTAAAGTAGAACCATAAATAATAAAAGCCGGCTAAGTACGAGTCGGAAGTACGCTTACAATCTCAAACTGAATGAACTTCTGTTTTTTCATAAAACATATAAATTATTGTATGTTTGTACGAATACTTTGATGCATGAGTTCCGCGTCCACTTGACTTGTTTTTACTTCATTTTATATTCCCATCGCATATATAGAACGACAGGAGCAAATGTTTGTACAAAGTTCACTTACTGCTTAAATCTGTAGCGTTTATCCGAGCCGTCGTATTTTTGGCGGCAGAATGTTATTGTAATATCCCCAGAGCTCGTCCTCTTAATTTCCAGTAAATCGTTGGTACTTGCGATGGTCTGCAACTGAATAAACACTCACTGAGCTTCGTTTAGGGGGGCTGTAGAGTTGCACGGAGTAGATTTGACACGTACAGAATACACCAATTTATTATGACTTACTTAAAGATCCACACTGACATTTTGCAGCTACATAATATACAAGATACGAGTATGATAGCTAAGCCAATATTAGCATAGAGATCTCTAAGCTAACATTAGCATAGAGATACGTAACATGGAGTTAAACGCCGTTTTTAGATTTGAACGTAAGTAATTATAACATTGTGAAGTTTCGTCATGAATAAGCAAATAAAGAAAGAGTTTCTAGCCTAATTTTAGGAAGGGCTTGAAATGGAATGATATATTTCATATTTCGATTTTGGATACCAACAAAATATATAAAAAATATATTTTTTGGAGGATACGGGAAGTATGATATAAAATATTTATTTATATTTGTTTATAATTTTCTTTTTTACCGGCGGTATGCCTTTATTAAACAAATACTACAAACTGTATACAACACTACAGCTACTACAATAAAAGCATTTGGACTCATAGGCTGTCCAAATGCTCTAGCCCACCATCAGTTGGCAGCGTGCCCAGCATGCTGGCAATTATAATAGTTATTTGTTATAGAAGGATGTGAAGATATATTTGGTGCTTGTACTTTTGTTGTTGTAGGTACCCGTGGGGTGCCGGGTTAGAATTGCACCTCCCCATATCATCCTGTGGGTGTCGTAAGAGGCGACTAAGGGAAAAATACATGAAGGTGAGCAGCTGCGCCTCCTTAAGAACTGCTATCTTACACTGCGATCCCCATGACGCCTGCCAAGCGTGGGGATTATGGTAAATACCCCCTTGATAGGGGAGGCTGTGTTTAGCAGTGGACGATCCGGCTGATACAGTATAGTACAGTACTTTTGCTGAAATCTGAGGAAGCGAAGGAATCTAGAATTGAACCACGAGCGAAACGAGTAGCTTTGATATAGCCGAGCGAAACACACACTTTTTCACCTCACTATAGCGCGAAAATAGTAATATTACTGTAACTATTGAAAGTAATATTACCACAATTGTTTTTTTTTATGTTTTTACTGTTTTATCCTTAGATTTATAAAAATCTTATCTATTTATGGATAAAAAGCACTTTTGAATGCCTTTTTTTAATAAATAAAACCTTAAATAAAACAACATTAAATAAAACCTTTCCCCGATTGCGAGATGTATTCTTTTTTGCACCTTTTAATAAATTTAAATAAATAAATATATAAAATTCACTAAAACGATTAGGAAACTATTGAAACGAACATAGTTATTTACATAAAAAGCCAATTAAAAATATCAATTAAACTTATAACATGATATCATAGTTATCATAACAAGGTAGCAAAGTTTTATTCTATAATAAGTGGGGTGATTATGCCTACAAGAAACACAATATATTTAATGTGACTTTACTCTGACTAACCCTATACAATATACATCGCCAAGCACCTAACGGTGTGTTCCGGCAGCTGTCCTTGAAAGCCAGTAATTTTAGGTTAAACCTGCTTATACCTTTGACCATATCATCACTTACCACCAGGTGAGATCATGGTCAAAGAATTACTTATCAAAAAAAAAAAATTATGCCTGATAGGTTAGCTTTTGAGCACTATCTCACCTGATGGTAAGTGGTGATGTGATCAAAGATGTTGTTCAGGCTAACGTAGAAGTACTGGCTCTCAAGGACAGTTGCCGGAACACACCGTTAGGTGCTTGGCGACAGATTTTCTACTTGAGGGTGGTAGCTAGCCAGGCGGGCATTCGCAAAATGCCCGGTAAAGTAGGGGCTGGTAACCATGCTATAACGACTGCCTAAGTCAACAACCGGGAACGATGGCTTAACGTGCTCTCCGAAGCACGGAAACGCTCCGCTCAGTAGTAATGTCACTAACGGTCACCCATCCAACTCATGACCGCGCGCGACGTTGCTTTACTTTGCTGATCGGTTGAGAACAGCTAAGTAAACTAACTACGAGCGCTTCAACTTCAACAACAGCAATAAAAAAATAAAATAATAAAGTAACACTTTCTGCTCAGTAATCTACATCTACACTAATATTCTAAGGAGGAAAGATTTGTATTTTTGTATGCAACCATCAAGCTTAAAAACTACATGACCGGTTTTGATGAAATTTGCTATGGAAATAGTTTGAGACCCGGGGATGGACATAGAATATTCATTGCGCAACTGCGCAAAAAGAGGTTAATGGTTTTACGCGATAACCGATATAAGCGCGGGCGGAGCCACAACCGGAAAGCTAGTATATTATAAAGGTTGTTTGTAGTAAATGGCCCCGAATAACATTATACTAATAAAATTCATGCAAAAATATGTGCGTGTTTTGTGGATGAGTTTTTTTATCTCGCCTGTGATTACTTTTTATCTTGGTGGGTACCACCGCAGTGTATTCTACCTCGAAGCACTAGTCTACAAACCGTACTGTGCTTAGCCGCGAAGGGCACTGTAGCAAGAGAAATTACTGGATAAGAACAAGAGATAAGAACTAATGTCTTGAGTGACGAGCGCAGTGCAGTAATGCGAACGAGGACGATGACACTATTGGTAGTGAGACTTATTTAATCACAATGAAAAATTTGTCTATTGACAGACGCTTTGTATCTTACTTTCATCAATCTGTTTTTGTTGATCTTTGCCTATTTTAACTATTCCCATACGATGCCGGGCTACAATTGCTCCCTCCCATACTTTCCTATGGGCAGCAGTGCCTTCTTACACTGCGATCCGCACGAAGCATGCCAAGTGTGAGGTTTGTCAAGGCTGTTGTGATAATGATGATCCATATTTTGAAGTGCTCGTAGCGAAGTTTGCTTTGCTGTTCTTAACCAATCAGCAAAGTTAAGCAACGTCCGCTGCGGTCATGAGTTGGATGGGTGACCGCTAGTGACATCACTACTGAACGCTTCCGTTCTTCAGAGAGCACGTTAAGCCGTGGGTCCCGGTTGTCGTCTTAGGATGGCAGTCGTTATAGCATCGTGGTAGGGCATTTTGCGAATGCCCGCCTGGCTAGCGACCACCCTCAAGTACAAAATCTGACGCCTAGCGCGGTGTATTCCGGCAGCAGGTCCTTGACAGCCAGAAATTCTAAGTTAAGCCTGTTTATCACCTTCGACCACATCATCACTACCATCAGATGAGATTGTGGTCAAAGGCTATCCTATCTATCAGGTATAAAAAAAAACCCACGTCCATATGTCTAGTATACTCTTATCGTTTTACGTCATCTTCAAATAGTTCACTTTATTCACTATCCCTTTTGTCGAATTTATACACATTAGAATGCATAATCGCGCGTTAGTAAACAGCCTAAATCAGTCAACAGTGGATAATCTCATCGATATATCAATAGCATTGAGCTGTCCCGATTCAGTGCAAGTTGGATATCGTCTGTATTGCTCAGGATATGACTAATATAGTCTGGCCAACATTTACAAAAAGCCTCACCATCATGCATGTTCAGGTAACAGATAGGCAAGCTCTACTAACAGCGCTTCAAAAGCCTATGGGTTCTTTATTACTAGTCTTCGCTGGTAGCATTGGCCGAAATGTATACGTGGTTCCTGAAATCTGATATCAATGCAATATTGTTTTTCAAAGAGCCTTGAACAGTACTAACACTAATCTAAAATTATGATGATGTAGTAGATTGTTTATTACAAATCAACTACGAGCGTTGTTTATGAGAGGTTATCGAGAAAAGATTATTTATTTGTGATCGTGAAAAATTGTTTTGCTTTTGCTTTTTTACTGTTCCGTACCAGAATACAAAACGCACTAAGCCACAGCTTTCAACTGTGTTTACGCTTATATAAAAATATGATAATAGAGTTGATTGTTTCAAGTACACCAGCATTGTTTAATAGAGGTTATTGAGAAAATATTGTTTATTTTCGTTTAGGAAAAATATGTGCTCATTTTATTTTATTTTATTTCTTTTTGGCTATATCGTGGTTACGTTAACACAAACAAGCGTCAAACTTTGATAATAGCCCAATATCTATCGTAGAGCAATGTAACGAAAGTATTAATTGGCGGTCTAATCGCTGACAGCAATCTTTTTCAGACAACCATTGGAAGGAGATACATTACTGTAGAGATCCAAGGGATGGCAATGAACTGGATTATATTGTAGGTCATAATAATGAGTCAATTATATCTAAAATATTACTACTAAAGAAGGATAAAAATAATATACATTTATATATTATATTATATATACGTATACAACATATATAAATTTAAATATACACTATAATAAATGCTACTACATATATAAAATACTATATGAACATACATAATTTAATTACATACAACGTATACAATAAATAATGTATGATGTTCATAAGCATAAGACTTATATATTATAAAAATATTTATAGGGATCAAATGATTAACTAGTAAATCATTTCTTCCCTATAAATATTTTTATAGAAGGCTTTTAAATATTTTACTCGCTCTTTAAAAATAACTTCTGACTGAATATTGTTTTTTTGATATTATTTATTATTTTGTATTGATACGGAACCCTTGGTTTGGGACTCCAACTTGCATGAAACCGATTTTAAATTATGTTTACATTCAAAAATAATTTTAAATTATTAGGAGGATTTTTCAACACACATTCATATATTAGATTGTATTTGTTTACTTTATCTCATGATACTCGTATGCTATTTATTTCTGGATAAACGCCAGTGAACAAAAAGGAAAATCGTGACTCACCCGTGTTATTTACTGTGAGTTTGTAATATTTTAACCAGTCTGCTCGTGTTAAGTCCACACTGCCTCTCTTTTCTAGGCCACATGACACCATTTGAGCTATTTCCTTGACTAAGGTTCAACGTAATTTTCAAATAATATGCTAGTAATATTGCGCTTTAGATAATGTAAGAAGCTTTTAAAAAAGCAGTTTTGCCGTTCAGTTCCTTCCTAAAATAAAAGTAAAAAATGCAAAAATATATCTAGTGTTTTTTTAATATTGTTATGTTTGCAATAACGCCTGCTATGCGGTCAATCCAAATAGGTTAAAGAACGATGGAAAAAAACTAGTTATGACGTCATTGTCATGTTAGCTCAATTGGTTAGAGCATACCCCGGTTTTTTTCAAAACCCGGTGGCGCTGGACGTCTGCTTAGCGGTAGATAGCATCTATGTCCTCCCTAAAAAAACATACCCCGGCTAAAGTGGTGGATGGACCCGGGTTCGAATCTCGCACATGACTTAATTTTTTCCTCTCGTATATTTGTAATTTTGTAAAATATACCTAGTGACTATCCGCCTACTATTATTTTTATATATTTTTATTATTTTAGATAGATTTTCTTAAAAAAAATGCTTAAAATATTTATATTCTGCAAAGTAACGCCTGAATATATTAATTATGGCTATATAGAATAGAATAGAATAACATTTATTGCCAGTAAAACACAAGTTAAGAAAATAAACATTGACCAAATAAAAAAAATGATAAAAGACTATCTAATATAACTGGCAATAGGGGTAGGCTCAGCACTGTACTGCGTAAGCGTGATGGTTCACGCAGGGCTGGTTTTCAGCATACCCCTTTGCTCGAACATAGGTGTTAATCGAGTGAAGATTAGTGATGCGGGTATAATACTTATAAAATTAAAGTTATCTTTATTTCTACTACTTGATGCAAACAAAGTAAATCTACTAATTAGTATAATATACCATTAATATAACCTAGTCTTGATTTTCACTATCTAATTCTTCCGTAGTAGTCCCTCCACGGCGTAGTTTCTTTGGGATAGAGGAAACAGAAAGAAGCTATGAAGATCTGCTAAAACTAATACTCGATGTTATTAACATTCAAATGGGAATAGAATGCGGACAATTTGAGATCGAAACAGTAACTCGAATTGGGAAAAAAATGGAAACATCAGACCAATCGTAGTGAAAACCACAACCACACTCAGAAAAATAGAGCTCTTAAGAAGAAAAAAATACTTAGTTAACACAGGTATCTATATCAAAGAGGACTACTCTCCTGTAGTACTCCAGAAGCGAAAAGAACTCCAAGAGGAACTGAAACGAGAAAGAGATGCTGGAAACATGGTAGCTCTTCGTCACGACAAGATAGTACGGTTCGATCAACCGCCAAATCATTCTTCCAAAAATAAAAGATTTTTATCAGAGTCACCAGATGGAGCAGCAGGTGGCAAAGTTAAGGAGGCGAAAGAAAACACAAAGCAAATACCAAAAAAGAGCAAATCACATAATTAAAGTTATCTATATCACAGTGTCCATAGTAGCGCGGGTATGTTTATATAATAACGATATAATTGACAATGAAGTTTGTCTTCAAGTTAGTGATCTCAGTTTCAAACTGAGCTTTTACTAAATGTGTAAATATGGTTAACAAAAGTCATAATGCAACGAAAGACAACGAACACCACCTCCAAGTTTAAATAATGGAAGTATTATAATGATTCAGAATAAAATCACTTTTCCGACTTCACAATCTAATCTTTAAGTTTGCGACATATACGAATGATATTAATTAGATATTATAAATTAATGAGTTTATTTTTTATTTTTATAATATAATTTTAAATTAAGGCATGTTTTTCTATTCTTAATTCAACCTGTTCCTCATCTTCGATCTCTTATCAACAGGTGAAATTCTGGTCAAAGGTAATCATATCGGCAACAAATAGGGGATGTGTATCTTATATGAAAAGCAAAATGTTGGATATAAGATCAAACTTAGAAAATTAGAAAACTTTGATCTATATTATACGTTGTCAATAAATTTTATCACTTTTTTGTGGCAACCATGAGGTATTTCAAGCAGATTTCTTGTCAACCTTTCTTATCTAGCTTTTACATGGTATTTTTAGTGGCACTCTAAGTAATGACTGATTTCATTAGACGCATGCTACAAAATAAGGCAGGCTACTTACAAAACAAACTCGTTTCCGTAGTCATATCTTGGCTTACCAGCGAAGCGCGTGGCATAGGTAGCTATTTGTCGTGAAATATAAGTTGACTGTTGATAAGTATGTGAAAGTTAATTTTTCTAAGGTTTTAATTCAACGTAATTTGTTTTTGTTATTTTTTTTTGTCTTTATGCTTTGTATTATGTTCGTTAAGTCTGAATGCGTTGCATTAAATAGTACGACAGATGGCGGCACTATCTCTTCCTCTATTTTATTTATTTATTTATTTATTATAATAAGCACGGAATTACCAATTACACTTATTATTAATTTGTACATTATAAAAGTTATTACACGTACATACACAAAATTAAAATATAAAAAACTATAATTAAAACAGGCACAATTTTGTCAAAGTAATGAAAAAATGTCAAATAATAATATAAAAATAATAAGATTATGAATAAATATGTAATGTCTAATACCAAGTATCAATTATACTTGGTAGTAAAGTAATGAATACTCACAGCACAAGCTCTGTGAAAACATATCCTTTAGTATTGTATACAGGAAATGTTTATATACAGTTAGAAGAAGAATTCGTTGAATGGCTCCCAGTTGATGATTTTGTTAACCAAATATGTTTTTCTGTTCAGCCTCTGTGAAGCTACGAAAGTGATTTAAAATAACATTGTTATATGATGCTACTTTAACAGTGAGTCAATAAAGATAAGGAAAGCTTTCAAACCACTATTATCAAAGAATACGACTTCAAGATAAGATATAGAAGAGTTACAAGCGTTTATCGCTAATGAATGGTGTTTACTTGTTTTGCTTTTTACTTAGCAGGTAAACCGTCTAATTTTAACTAATTTTTTCGCTCGTAAATTTGTAATTTTGTAAACCTACTATGACAAAGAACTACAAATAAATAAACGAATGACCTTGCGAATAAGATGCGGAAGTAGATGTAAAGAACTACACCAATTTGCAATAGGTGTGCAAATTTGCTTGCTCTATAGAGTCCTTATCCAGTGGAAGTGTTGATGTATATGGATGCTATAAAGACATTCAATAAGATTAGTAGCTCTTAAAGAAAGCTGCAGAAAGACATATAATGATATTTCATAAGATTACTCTTAAAGAAATCTGCAGAAAGACACCGTTAAGTACTACTTGAGAGTATTAGATAGTCAAGTGAGCAATTGCCCTTCCACCATGGCCTGCGGCGAGATTCAAACCTTTGACTCCTGCACCTCAGTCCTCAGGTCCACTGAAAAACCAATGGTTAAAACATTATATAAGAATGTTATTCTTACACTGGCACGATGGTAAGGCATTGTATGATATAATGGTTTTCATACCTTTACTATGCTAGCGAGTACGTCCATATATTGCCAAACATCTATGATCATTATAACTATAACAGTGATCCTTAAGAGCCTCTTACCGTCGACCGACATTCTATTTTACTATATCAATCGCATTCCATCAACTGAGATAGGTTTACAGAAATTAGTTAGATTCCAATTCATTTTTAATGTTTCTTTAATTCTCTATTTATTTCTTACACAAGTATTTGATAAATACCAATAACTTGAATACTAGTGTAAGAACACAGAATTTAAAAACTATGTTGAACATGAAAGCATACACCTAATCCTATAGTATATAAACATTTATACTATATAATGCACTTTATATCTCAACAAAAATTACACTTCGCTTTAAAAGCAAATCCAAACTTTTCAAGATAAATTTTACAACGACCGATTGAAAGTAAAAGTAGGTATACATGCTCGAATGAGCTTATTTGGTGAATGGTAAGTATTTCTTTCATATCTTTTCAGTTTTGCTCCACTCAAAACTTTTCATTTTCCACTCAATGGTGCAGATAAGCTTTTGATAAAGCTTTGATTCACTCGCATTGTAGAATATGCGCTTTGACTATTCAAAAGCCGTAAAGCCCAGATATATTTTAATTTTACTTCAAAATATTTGGAAGCAGCAAAAATAAATATCAAAACTTTTATATATATTATACCTTTTCTATTGTGCCTTTATACATATTGCAAGATAGATTGTCACTCGCCTACAGAAGAGGGGATGATTTGGTCGCCTTGCTGGTGTCTGCAGAGAGGATCATTGTTTTGATTTAGGAAAAATATATTCTATGTATGAACATTTTGTTAATGAATCCGTGCTGAAAGATTTTTCATTAATGTTTGAATAATAATAAAAAAAAATTTAGATGCAGCTGTTTTCAAATTATCTTTTACAATTCCACTTCAATTATATCTCCCCTTGAAGTCAAAAATGTTAGGTTTAATTTAATTTTTTAACATTGTTGCCTAATTAATCGGGTAATGATATGAAGCTGATGAAGGTATATGCAAATTATTTAAATCAAATAATGAGAAAAAGTACCTGCAAATTGAAACAACCTAGTACCGTTTTAAAATATAAATGAATATCTTGTGGGCTGTTCTAACAATCAATCGAATAAATCTAATAATAATATTTTCAGTATGTTCTTATATACTATCTAATACATTTAGGTACAGCACAAAACATGTACGGAACGACTTTCATTTAGGTATAACTTGATATCTTATACCAAAATCCTACACGTTAAAACAAAATATTAAATATCTGGACCAGATACCTTTCAGACAATACTTAGCCGCTGAAATACCAAAGAAAAACATCACAGAAACGTCCCTTATACGTTAATGGAATGGAATCCAGAACAATAAGAAATCTGATATGAGTGGTCAGGACGAATGTTATTTCAATGGAGACGGACAATTTGCTCTCACACTGTTTGCTTTGTTCTACGTGTGAATGGTTCTATATGGAACGTCTGGATCACCTCAATTTGGTCCAATGAGCTTTCGAAAAATAAAAGCCGGAAATCGCGGGAATTGGCGCCTGCATAAATGTTTGGCAGACGGATGGAAAATATAAGTCAATGGAACTTTAGTTTGATTTCTAGCAAATAGATTCAATCATCAAGCTTTGTAGAAACGTCTAATGCAATTCCACATGCTTGTTGCGAGCGCGAATCGTAAAGATAAAAAACAACTTGCGTTTATCGACAGTAAACCTGAATACAAATGCAAATACCATAAAATACCACGCCACATTTGTAAGAAAACTGAACTAGTTAAACAAAAGTATAGACAAGCTTTATGAGTCTTCGAATGTCATATTATGATTTGAGAACTCGACCTCACCGTCTTCCATTTTAATAGTTTAATCATCTATTGTATATCCTGCTACCTTAATTGACCACGTTGCACTACATCTATTCTATAACAACGCAAAGAACAAAACAAAAACATATTTTAAAGAAATAGAATATTTTAAGAAAATTTTAGCTTAGTTTTCATTTCTGGCTGCCTGCCTGTCACCTCTCTTTGGAAACACTTTTTTGGTGGTATACAAAATATTATAAAAATAATATATTTTTGAATAAAATTGTGCCACCAGCCGCCTATCTGAAGCTAACCTTGAAAGCAAAATTATGCATACATGACCTTGAGCTAAGCAATTTCTTCAGTAATGTTTTTCAAATTCAGTCACAATAATCATAATTAATATTAAATAACCAAAAATTTAACACAAAATCGACAAATAAAGCTAACAACCAAAAATGTTTTGAAGCGCTCGTAGCGAAGTTAACTTAGCTGTTCTCAACCGATCAGCAAAGTTAAGCAACGTCGCCCGCGGTCATGAGTTGGATGGGTGACCGCTAGTGGCATTACTACTGAGCGTTTCCGTGCTTCGGAGGGCACGTTAAGCCGTTGGTCCGGTTGTTGTCTTAGGATGGCAGCCGTTATAGCATGGTGGTAGGGTATTTTGCGAATGCCCGCATGGTTTGCTACCACCCTCATGTAGAAAATCTGTCGCCAAGCACCAAACGGTGTGTTCCGGCAGCTCTCCTTGAGAGCCAGTACTTCTAGGTTAGCCTGAACAACATCTTCGACAACGTCATCACTTACTATCAGTTGAGATAGTGGTCAAAGGCTAACAAATGAGGCATAAAAAAATTAAAATAATAATTGACGTGATTTATAATGTTTTTTTGTGTGACAGGAGAACAAATTATGAGATGGCGCAGTTCCAGACGTCTAAATCAAATTTGGATATAACATGATTCACACACAAAGAAATTTTGTATCTACACATATATACCTTCCACGGTGTTATTACGATATGCTAACTATGGCTTTCAAAACCATGCAAATATTTTTACAGACCCTAGTACAGTAGTTACAAGTAAATTATCTCAATAGTTGGAAATCTATTTGATTGCATCTGACAGCAGTTTCAGATGTTTGTTCAATACATTAAAACTGCTTAATCTCTAAATAGTCTTAGTGTCTCCAAACAAATTCTAAAAGCTAATAGCCGAAAATATACCAAAAAATATTATCAAATAAGTAAACTTTTAATTTTTGAATAACAATAATTATATGCAAGAGAATAACCCACAGTTATAATAAGGGTTAATTTTAGGTACAGTTTATGAGAGTGAAAAATATGTTTAAGCCGGATTTAGAAGATTCTTTTTGTGCTGATTTACACACTTAGTGATGAGTATTTTTTCGAAATCAAAACTCAAAAAAATGGTGTTTAATTATAGTTTTGTTACTGCTGCGATCTTTACAGCAACACGAGCTCACATGATTCAAATTTTATATTTGGCCGTACATTACAAAAAGGTAATATTTTAGTTAAATAACAGCAAAAGTAAATTGCATAATGTACTTCATATTTTAATAATGTATCATTTTTTAATAATATAGCCATAGTTATTTTTATTGATTAACTCTGCATATATGATATTATGGTATTACTTTTAGTACCTACTTTAAATTTGACACGACATTATTACTATCTTATTTCATCTGCCACAAAATTGAAAATTTAACAATTATAACTTTTATGTCATTGTAATTTATGCATCAATACGTGCTTTTAAACAGTGATTTGCCCGTGTGAAAATCATTTACGTCGTTGTTCATTGGGAACTCAGATCCGGAAAACATCTATTTCTCTGATCTGTGTTTGGGAAATAATAGTAAATCATGATTTAAAAAATACTGTGTTCTTAACCCATTGGCATCGACGATAATTTTAACAATAGAATTTCATTCATAACTAGGACATAGTGGTCCTGACGATGCCAACTTATTAAGACAATTAAATCGCTATAATGTATTGATTATACAAGTTATTACACTCAGTCCCCGATAAACGGTGAAAATTAGATTATAATAACCGGATGTGGTAATAATATCCGGCTTTAAGCCGGACGTCCATTTCATCTCTATAGTAACATTAACACGACTGTGTAACACGAATCATCTCTCATAAATTTTAATTAAGCATTTGATACTTTCATACTGCGATATAATCTACTTTGCAATTAATAATGTTGTTTTGTAGATCATTGCTGACATTTTAATGGCGTTAAAAAGCTACCAATATTACAAATGTGTTGGGATTACGAAGCTTTATACTATAGCTTCTATCTGTTCAATTTTCACATAGTTGACGCTTAAACATAATCTATATTGCTTTTATTTTGATTGACAACGGTATGCCTTTATTAACAAAATACTACGAACTATATACAACACTACAGCTACTACAATAAAAGCATTTAGATCCCTATAAGCCATTGCAGACTCACAGGCAGTCCAAATGTTCTAGCCCACTACCAGTCGGCATCGTGCCCAGCATGCTGGCAGCATTGCCCCGTTGAATTGCAATGCTTATTCTCTGAGCCAAATAGGTGCCAGCATTTTGATCACGCGTGGCAATCGTCGCATCGACCAAGCGCTCTGATAAGTTATGGAATATACGATGAGCTCCCGACATTGACAACTCAAATTGTCCTAATTGTTTGTAAATTAGAGCCAGCAGTATTCTAGTATTACAAAATTACAACAAGAGGAAAAATCGTAGTCTGTGCGGAATTCGATCCCGCGCCATGCATCCACCCCTATAGCCGGAGTTTGCTCTGACCACTAAGCTAACAAGCTAAGACATATGATATGACTTATATTATAACTCTTATTTTCCTCTCATTCTTAACCATCAGTAAGGGGTTGGAGCGACACCTATAGTTCAAGTTACGTTGTGCTACAAACAAGACTTATTTTTGCAATTACCCTAAACTTGTTAGTAGGTGAGATAGTGGCCAAAGGCTAGCCTGGCAACTGTAAAAACACAAAACTCCCTGAGGACATATATCGTATAATTTTGATGGAATGCGTACGGAACGAAACCTTCAGGAGGAGTATTGTTTATCAGAACATTTCAGATACAGTTACTATAATAGTATTCTGGCACGTTATTTATTAAATTAGGTGATTTTGTTAACAGAGCGGAATAATCGGAAAAGCGATAAAGCTCTTTAAATAAAGATAAAATAAACTGGTTATGATAAAAGCTATATAAGTTCATATTTAATTATCCTTTACGAAATATCAGGCCCTATTATACTAGTGGCTTTGTGAGCTGAAGCCCTCACAACTGAAATATATTTATTTACGTGTTCAACCCATCCCTGTTGTTTTAATAATAGTGACTTGTTGGCATTCTGCACAAAATATCTAAAATTCGGTTACCTGAGTAACACATTATGCTTACGAACTATAGATGGGACATTAATACAGATGTTGGGTACGGAAGATTAATTTTCGGAACTCATTGTCAAAATAGACTCTATTGTTTTATCATATTTATGGATGTAGATTAATACGTTAACCTGAGTTATCTTCCTGACTCTCTTTAACAAGGGTATTATAGGTCGTTTTGTTCAAAGTTCGAGAGCCCACCTACGTCCGTAATGGATCAATTCGTAGACCACCCGCGCTAACAAAAAGTTCACATGAAATTATATATGATATACTTTTAATGGGTGATATAGCTGGTCCTTTTATCTTATAATGATTAATGTGGAATTTGTTTCACAACGAGTTCACAACGTGTCAAAAAAGTAGCATGAGTTTCGAAAGGTGGTGTCATTTGGTTTAACCCAAGCAAGATATATCTCATCAGCAAATATGAATTCTCGCACAGGTGGGCATAATTTGAATGCTGCCGCGGGCCTGTTCTTCGCAGGATGTGTAGGTGAGAAGTAGAAAATGTATCCCTACTAGGTCACCACAGACTAGGTTTAGCCTGTTAAACGTCTTTATGTGAGTAATATATTAGAAATTCATGAGCATGGATGTTCCAGAAAAACAGGAAAATGTTTTACCTTACAATCCGCGTAGTAATGAAAAGCGAAATATAAAACAATCTGATATTTAGTACAAGCGAAATTCGGGTTGTACCAAATATCAGAAGAACTTTTTTGAAAACAATGCCTTCTACACATTAAAAGAATACATGTCAATGCAGCTTTTAGAATTGTTGTTCTTAGGACAAGTGCAAACACGATAACTGTAAATTTAACTGTATTAAATGTAAAAATATTATAATCCATTATTTACATAGACGTTATTAGAATTTAATATATTAGTTTATTTTTTTATTTAAGTAGTATAAATATTTATTACATTTAGCTTGGACTTGCCTGTAAAAAAATTAAGAAAGGGCTAATAAAACTTCTTTATATCTTTATATCTTTATATCTAAGAACACTAAACAAAAACATTTTATTTAATGTGACATCATTGTTTAAGTAAACAAATGTCAAATGTTGGACTTCCCTCCAACGCTCACAACTATCTTTCGATAATTACAACTGACAGCTTCTAACTGAATTTAGTAAAACAATTGATTACAAACATCCGGTCATTATCAGCACTGATTGTGCAAAACGCAGTTGTTATTAATTGACCGGGGCATTTTAACCTTCGCCTTCTAACCTAAAGATAACAAAGCTGACCTAATTTTGTGTAGCCGGTATTTGTTTTAATTTTACTTTGGCTAAACAGTTACTGAGTACTTTGTCTATTAAAACGATTTTAAGGGTGATGATTAATTTTTATATACATACTAGTTTTTCGAGCAGTGTGCAAGCGGCCTGCATCTATCTTGAGTCAGTAGGAACTGTCATAAAATACCTTATACGTTAAAAATGTATATAATAATAAAAGTATGATAGGATAGATTTCGAGAAGTATGATGAGGATAGATTTCGACGGAGCAGCTGTCCTAACCACGGGCTGGCCACTAGGCTGTCGATGCCATTCCTCCAGGACTGACTGGATAGGGAACATGGGTCATGCTTGTTGTTGCAGCATGTTACTAGACAAGTAAGTTTCCAGCTTGTGCCGATGCTGAGAGGGTATAGTTGCTTTGGAAAGTATCTGCACCGCATCGAGAAGAACTGATAACAGGGTGGCACCATTGTGGCTGCATTGAAGATATGGCGCAGTATATACTTGAGGAATGCTCAGCGTGGCAGAGCAAGCCCCGTGAGCTAACCGCAGTAGTATAGGGGGACCTTTCACTTCCATCATTGTTAAAAAGTGACATGTTTTGAAGCGCTCGTAGCGAAATTTACTTAGCTGTTCTCAACCGATCAGCAAAGTTAAGCAACGTCACCCGCGGTCATAAGTTGGATGAGTGACCGCTAGTGACATTACTACTGAGCGTTTCCGTGCTTTGGGGGGCACGTTAAGCCGTCGGTCCCGGTTGTTGTCTTAGGATGGCAGTCGTTATAGCATGGTGGTATGGTATTTTGCGAATGCCCGCCTGGCTAACCACCACCCTCAAGTAGAAAATCTGTCGCCAAGCACCTAACGGTGTGTTCCAGCAGCTGTCCTTGAGAGCCAGTACTTCTAGGTTACCCTGAACAACATCTTAGACCACATCATCACTTACCATCAGGCGAGATAGTGGTCAAAGGCTAAACTATCAGGCATAAAAAAAAGTCAGAACGCGGGGATAACCTTCTGCGAATGGGTTATGTTAGCAAAAGGAGATTGCAGAGCGGGAGAGTAAGATCGTAGCGTAGCTATGCTATATATATAGCGTACCGGATGTACGCCGACCGGGCGTTACAAATTTGACGCATCAGAATGTCTGAAGGCTGATGAAAATGTCTGAGGGTCTCTGAGGTCTAGTACAAAATGTATGTGAAAAGTGCCATTCGGGGCGCGCTAACATTTTTTTTAACAGAAATTTCTTTCTATGTGTTGTCGAGCTAAAATTCCACAAGGTATATGGGGTTGCAAGTAATGTATCACTGACATGAATGAGTTACATGTTTCATCAATAGCACTTACCCCATAATAAGCCAGTTTTCAATTTAAAACGACATCGAATTTTTAACTTAACTTTACTATTTGTTCATTACGAATTTAAATTCATTGATATACAGAGTATGGTTCATTGTTATCGTAATATTTACCATTAATCTGATAACAATATACCCAGAACCACATATTACTTCGTGTTGCCTTTCCAAGAAAGTTAAAACTTTGACGGATTTGCAAGAGCCCGACTTCCGCAATAAACCATGATCTGATTTACCCCTTGTAACCTTAGACACGTGACCTGATCATATTGGCATGGTGCAACAATATTAGAACCTCCTTGGCTTTAATACAAAAACACTTACTTGCTTTAGAAACTTACCTTCTAACAACACCTGCTGAAAGTGCATAAATAAACGGAAGAAAAGATGGTGGTTATATCGTTTTTGGAATTGGAGACGTCATATGTGACGTAAGTTATATTGGCTTCGAACGCTTGGAAGTTTCGATGTGGCGTATTAGCTTGCAAATATAGAACCCATACAAAACACTTATTGATCGAATGTTACGCAGTGCAAGTTGCAAACTGAAATTTACGAGCTAGCTTGGTAGCTGTAAGTAAGAGCTCTTCAAGATCGGTTACTTTGCTTCACTTCACAACATAGCTGGCTTTGTTTATTGCCGCCTCTAGATACACCATCTTGAGCTTATGAATATTGATAGCAAGCTAGCGTTCAGTTCAAAGTTTTTGAATCGTCGTGTTATTAATATTGGATGGCGAAAGATAGCGGTTCGCTTCAGGCGATCCATTTTTGTTTCAAGAAATGCAGTAAGGATATTGTTTTTACTTTGATCGAGGTTTATTCTTTTATGTTTTAACTTTGCTGCTTTTTATTGAATCGGGGCTGCTTGTTTAACTAGATCGGTATAAGAGATGAACTTCATTTTGTAACATTTTCCTCTGACATGAATGGTCATTATGAAATACAAGTTACAAAATCAATTCATTATCATTCTAATTAGACAATAAAGCTAAGGACAGATTACCTTAAGTTTTTTTTAAGACACAGGTACATCGTTGAAGTATTGAAGTGATTTCCTTTCTCGTTCCTTCTTTTAATCGTTTCAGGCTGACAAAGACTAGCTAATTGCCCTATTGATTGATCGATAATAATACCAAAATTAAAAAGCAAAAAACCAAAACTCTTATATTGAGCACATCAACAGAATTAAACGTCACACTGGTATAGCGACTCTTTATGTATTAGTATGCATAGTACAATTTATTTACAACACAAACCATCTCTATTTTACTTAATTTTATTGACGTCAAAATAAAATAATCATAAATTACTATCTAAAATGCTGTACTTCTATATCTATATACTTATAATAAAACTGTAACAGGTCCAATTCTATACATTGAAGATATTTTAAAAATAATATTTGAAAGTACTCTGTCGCTGATACTGATGCCAAAACTGTTTTTTTGTCTGTCTGTCTGTATCCTGGCTGCCGCCAATACTACTGAATGAATTTTAAGAAACTTAGCTCGATTTTTTCAGTTCATACTACGAGGTAGGACATTTTATACTTTCTATCCCGAAATTTAGGACGATTCCCTTGGTAAAGGGGACGAAAGTCAAATTTGACACTTAGTTGTAATTTACTAACGCGTAGTCTGATTTCAAGCATTATTTTTTTGTTAGAATAGTTAGAATACTTTAAAAGTTGTCCCGAAAATATTTCAGTCCTTTTTTTAAAACCTATCTGTCTTTTTCCGGATACATTTTCTGTTCTACTGCCAAACAAGGAGAGCATCGGCGAAAAGACGCCGTTCAAATCGAAATTCCAAAGACATGCACAAAGTTCTTTGCTTCAACATTTTGTACGAACCGCAAAGGAACTCTCTGAGTTATGTTTTACCATCTGTCTTCTGGATAATACATCCTGGGAGTTTTCAAATACAAAGTAAAAAGCTCCTTTCTGAGTTATGTTTTACTAAGAGTGCTCCACCACAAACCACATCGTTTATTAATATGAGATAAACAGCGGTCAAATGTGAATAATTAGTCTGCATGGATGGCAATCGCGAACGAAGTCGCAGGTACAACTAGTTTTAAATAATGGTAAAGTGATGTAACGTTATAGTACTTGTGATTTTATAGTCTACCCAACACCGACAAAAAGAAATAACAAGAATAACAAGAAGCTAAATAATATATCTAGCTAGATATATTAAGCTAAATAATATATCTAGCTAGATATATTATTTAGCTTCTTAGCTTTAGCTCATATAGCGCTGTCTATGCTTCACTTAAACAATTGAAAAAAAATATTTTTTTAAGAAGATATCATACCTACTTCTTCCAGACAAACTAATTATAATCACTGAAGCCTAAAAACCTTGTTCTGAGTCTCATACTTACTAGAAACTGAACGTAGATAATATGATTCATCACGAAGCATACAAAAAGTAAGAAGCTATAGCAATACTTTGATGAGATATTATTCATGAGAATTCATATTCTTGGAATTCTCTAGCGACTTGAGTTTTATTTTTAGCGCCACTATGCAGTTATTTTCCATTGAATTCACGGCCAATTAGCAAAACACTGTAAACATTTTTTAACGAAGCGGTACCTCAGAAGTTTCATTCTGTAATACAGTGATTCAACTGCACGTTTTTATAGACATATTTAGTTTAGTTTTGTGACAGTTTTAGTAAAATATTTAGTAAGTTAAATATTGAGTACTGATTTGTACTCATATATCAGAAAACTAAAAGTAAAAATAAGATATTTGTTTTTTAATATTTTGATTTCTGCAAGTTTAATTAAGTAATATTTTGATTAGTGTTGTATACAGTTCGTAGTGTTTAGTTAATAAAGGCATACCACTAATAAAATATGATATATGAACTTAAGAAAACTCTGTAGGCAAATATTTCAACTGTTAATAATATGAAGATCTGCTACATTTTTTTATATTTTGCGTTTTCGTTTTGACGCATGCTCCGCGGATTACATTAAAAAATATAACGAGAGGTAAAATTATAGTCATGTGCTTGTGAGATGAGATCATGAGATCTCTGCTTAGCGAATATTCATTTTTTTTTAGAGTGTAACGTTTTTTTCGCATCGTAACCCGTGCTCAAACCCGGCACGGGTTTTAAACCACGTCTTTCGGCTCGTGTTCAGCTTTGCTACCGAGACTGTCAGCAGTAACTAGTGTATATTTCGTATGTCGTCTTAACAAAAGAAAATTTGTGTAAAAAATCCTCAATTTGTTCTAATGAAATTTTTTTTTCTTTATGTTATTGTGACGGAACAAGCACGAGGCCCACCTGATGTTACGCAGTAACCACTGATTATGACAGATGCATTTCATCAAAAGAGACGAACTGCACTGCGCCCGTCACCCTGAGACATAGACAGTTGTTGAGTCTCATGTGCCTGTAATTTTTCTGGCTCTCAAGGACTGCTGCCGGAACACACTGTTGCTTGGCGACTGATTTTCTACTTGGAGGTGGTAGCTAGCCAGACGGGCATTCGCAAAATGCCCTGCAACTATGCGGTGAAACCGGCGGTGGGATTCGAACCATGGACCTGCGGCATCGCAGGCCATAGCCATAACTGCTGGCTATCATTGCTTCAAAATATATCATATTGCTTGTTAAGCAAATATTCCCTTAGTCGGGGTTCAAATTCGCGTCTTCAAGAGTATACCTACATGGCATTTTTGTATTATAAAGCAACGTCGGTGTTGGATAGCAGAGTATGCTATAAATTTTTCGCTATAAAAATCTTTGCAAACTTAAATACTGTCTCGATCAATACAGTACCAACTTCTCAAACTTACAATTTACGTAGCACCTGAAGAGTTTCTCAGTGAATCATGAAACAGATGCTAATGAAGTAACTACTAACTAGTTCGGAGGGTCACTAACACGGAGTGAAATAATTCGACAAATTAGGTTAGAGATTTTCTGAAGGTACTCGTGATGGCTTAATTTCTAGAGCAGAGCATATTTACTTGTACACAAAATTTAGCCCACGGTTTCTGAAAGGATGCTTATATATGTATACCTACACCGTATTACGTTTATTTATAATTATGTACTACTTATGATAGCTGAGGGTTAATTGCTATGGATTGCCGATCTGCAGGTCCATAGTTCGATCCCCACCGCCAGCCTGAGATTCAGCGTATGGTTGAAGCTAATTTAGCGAATGCTTGCTTGGTGTTAGGTGCTTGGTGACAGATTTCTACATGAGGGTGGTAGCTAGACCTTCAAGTAGAAAATGTGTCGCCAAGCACCTAAAAGTGTGTTCCGGCAGCAGTCCTTGAGAGCATTATGACGAATATGAAGAATATTATACTTTCCACCGTTATCATTTTCCCACCACCAAGGTTGATACAGTTTTGAGTCAAATACAGATCTAGTACCGATTTTTTTTTATTTGTTCACGATTTACTCGTATGTGATTTCAGCACAGAGATCTTTCAATGTCAGTAAAATTAACGCACGCACAGATATTTAAATAATCACGTTTACTACACTAAAAATATCTACTTATTCTTCAATAATAAAACACTCTCCTACACATTTTATATCAACTTATCTTGCTACTTACAACGAAGAACTCTCATAGCTTAGAGAACTACCAAAACACCCTCATTAAATATTACAACCCATAAGCAACCCTCAAATACCTTGACTTGTTAGAGGATATAAGATCACAGATACCTAATCCATTGATCGTGTAATAACATATTCCAAGCACCCTTGTTAAGCCCAAATTAGGGATCCCACACGCTCCACTGTCCCGAGATAAGGTACTTGATTTAATTCCGATGGTTTTGTGGATAGCTGACCTTTAAAAAATATTTATTAAAATCCGAAAATCATTTTTTTATAAATATTATTGTGTAGGTACGGCATTTATCAGCATAACTGTTTCTGTTAGACCGTTTATCGTCGAGCTGTAAGCGAATTAAAAGAAGCCAGGCCTTGCGATATATAGGTCGAGTCTATTGCCATCAATTGCTAAATCAGAACAGTCATCGTTATATATTTAGTGAGGAAAACATTTCATACCATCTTGAACTTCTTAAGTAATTATTGTATTTATGTGCGTTTTTAATGAAGAATAAACGTTATTAATATTATTATATGACAGTCGGATAGTCACACAGTATTTGATATGAGGCATGTTGTAAGTAATATTTCACCAAACTTATTTCTGCATCAAGTTCAGCTAGAGCTCCGTAAAATAGACAGAAACATTTTTTTTTTTCTTGGAATGAAGTTCCTTATCGCGCGATGCGAAAGGGGGCTAGCCGGAAAAAAATAAGACCAAAAGTTGTAACGACACTTTCTGCGATAGTTGTAAGCCGTGCGGCGTGCGCGTTTTTCTCTGTCTCTCTCTCTCTCTCTCATAGAAAGCAAGCCAGTTATTTTCGTTTAAGTTAATATTAAGTTTATATTACATGATATTAATAAAAAATAATAATTATAGTTTAAAATAATAAAATTGTATTACAATTCCTTCACTAATTAAGCGAAAGGAACTTCGTTCCATTCGGGTGTCCCTTGACGCCTCACAAGTTTTTTTTTATGGAAAGGATTTCAAAATTTGTTTAAAATTGATGTATAAGGAATTTATAAATACACTAGTGAATCCCTTCTAAAGTAAATAAGAAAGATTTAGAAAGCTTTAAGATTTCTTTAAAAATTGACGAATGCGCAAGCGCGTATTGGTATGGCAAACTATAGAACATAACCATAGAACCAAGTAATACTTCTTAAATGACTGGATGATCTTATTCAGTCTTGAAGTAGCAAAGAAATGTAATGGCAATACATGTGGAAATTTAAAATAGCTAGGCAGGATATATGAAATATCGTTATTGCTATAGAAGCGTCTCTGCTTCAGCTTACACAAAAATGCTTTCGTCCTGTAGAGGAGATCCTCTACAGGTCGCATTTCTCGATCGATTCTCGAAATTTTGTGAGTAGGTTTGAAAATTCCATATTAATTCAAAAACACAAAGTTTTGTTGGCCACGAAAACCACATTTATCGTTTCGTTATATCATCTTTCTACCATTATCTTACATATGTGGCAAAAGAAACCTGAAAGAGAACGTACGTTTTTTTTTCATTAGAGTGGAAAATAAAAGGATCTCAATATCAAGGCACATAATGTTTCATGGTGAGTACAGAATGATCAGACCATAACCAGGTTGACGTCATCAGTGACAATACCAGGCCTGGCTCACTCCACACTTTAAGTACAAAACTGCAGGTACATCGGGGTCTCCCTCCGGACGGGATTAATTTATAGTGCGTCAGAAGAGATCAGAGCAAAGCGTGGCTATGAGTTAGAAAGAGAGACGCTTTGTAGGTGAATATAAATATTAGGTACTCCGTGCTTTGCGAGCTGAAGTGCACTTTATTGCTTCGTGCTAGAGTCGCTTATTTATTTAATTGGCTTTGCGGAGTGATCATTCTGGTCATTTTTATTCTGTGACAATACTGAGTGATAATCAGTGCTATCCACTAAGGAGAATATTTCTTAGAGGCCGGTAATGATATCCAATTGGAAAATGTGGAACAGTATACTATCTGAATTAATTTAATAACTTCACTAGGTTGAAACTCAAGTCTTCCTTTCGATAGTAAGGGATGGTTAGTCTCACCCCAATGGGTACGAAACTCCTTGATGTACCACATTGCTATGCTATTTCATTTGATCCTGTTACCTTCATCAAATATTTAGGCGGTTTAAACTTGAGAGGATCTGATGCTACTTGGATGTTAAGTTGCAATGAGCTGAGTGGATATTGAAATAGTTATTTATTAACTACAGGTAACACAACATTATTTAAGAAACTAATAAAAAATATTATAATGTAACTGTAGTTTTTTTTAAGGTAATAAATTAATGAGTCAAACAAGTCGCCTGCTGGTAAACTACTGTCCAAGACCGCAGTGTCACCGGCTTCGTTCTGATTGACACTGCACTGCACTCGTCACTCCGAGATTAATCTCTTTTTTTATACCTGATAGGATAGCCTTTGAGCTACTACCTAACCTGATGGTAAGTAAAGATGTGGTCGTAGATGTTGTTCAGGCTACCCAACCCTAGATGTAGTAGATGTAGTAGATGCTTGGCTACAGATTTTCTATTCAAGAGTAGTAACAAGCTTAGTGGGAATGCTGAAATTATTTTAGCACCTATAAACGCACAATCATACTATAACGGCTGCCATAAAGACAGCCACCGGAACCGTTTTTTTATGTCTAATAGGTTAGCCTTTGACCACTATCTCACCTGATGGTAAGTGATGATGTGGTCGAAAGTGTTGTTCAGGCTAACCTAGAATTACTGGCTCTCAAGGACAGCTGCCGGAACACACCGTTAGGTGCTTGGCGACAGATTTTCTACTTGAGAGTGGTAGCTAGCCAGGCGGACATTCGCAAAATGCCCTACCACCATGCTATAACGACTGCCATCCTAAGACAACAATCGGGACCGAGGGCTTAACGTGCCCTCCGAAGCACGGAAACGCTCAGTAGTAATGTCACTAGCGGTCACCCATCCAACCCCTGACCGCGCGCGACGTTGCTTAACTTTGCTGATCGGTTGAGAACTGCCATGTAAACTCCGCTACGAGCGCTTCAAATAGAAGCAAGGAATTATTCAGTAGTAATGCCACCAACGGTCACCCATCTAAGTCATGACCGCAGTGGACGTTGCTTAACTTACTTGATCGATTAAGAACGAGACGACAAGTTACGCTTTAAGCGTAATCAATAGAAATAATCCCGCTATTCCCATAGAAATAATCCCGCTATTCCCATAGAAACAATCCCGCTGTTTATTCACAACCCAGAAAAATCTGTTCAAATTAACCAAAACACGTTACAATCCGACCAAATCCCATTAGCCTTAAGCCACTTGGACTATATTAACCGACATTTGCATGCCATCCGTGTGAGGTCCGATTATGTACTCCGACCACAGACTATTATATTGTTACTATCTAAATTCTACCTCAATTACGTCTGAACAAACAAAGGGCTGGAACTGGTACTCAATGCGGTCCAGACCGGTTTGTTGATACTACAGGTTTTGACCAAAATTAGATAATTATTGACCGATAACGTAATGATATTATTAGCTGTGCACATGGTGTCACCAGCGGATGCAGGGTTATTGGTAAAATGCTAACAACTTCTTAGGATTGACTTCTGCTAGTCCTAAGAAACATTATGAGAGGATTTCTTTTTGTTTTGAAAAAACCAAAAAAGGAAAACAAAGTGTTTTTTTTTATGTTTTTGACTGAATAAGCACGAGCACCTGCTGTCAAAAGTCACCAGTATAAAATGTTTGTAGGTACTACACTTTTTATGAAATTAGATAATTATTGACTGAATGTTGAAGCCCGATTACTTTATATTGCTACCTCGATAACGTTATGATATTATTAGCTGTGCCCCATGGTTTCCAAAGAGTATATAGTGATAAAATGTTTGTAGGTAGGTACTACACTTTTTGTGAAATTAGATTAGATAATTATTGACTGAATGTTGAAGCCTGATTACTTTATATTGCTACCTCGCTAACGTTATGATATTATTAGCTGTGCCCCGTGGTTTCAAAAGAGTATATAGTGATAAAATGTTTGTAGGTAGGTACTACACTTTTTGTGAAATTAGATTAGATAATTATTGACTGAATGTTGAAGCCTGACTACTTTATATTGCTACCTCGATAACGTTATAATATTATTAGCTGTGCCCCGAGGTGTCAAAAGCGTATATAGTGATAAAATGTTTGTAGGTACTACACTTTTTGACCATAATTAGATAATTCTTGACTGAATGTTGAAGCCTGATTACTTTATATTGCTACCTCGATAACGTTATGGTATTATTAGCTGTGCCCCGTGGTTTCCAAAGACTACATGGTGATAAAATGTTTGTAGATACTACACTTTTTGACCAAAATTAGATAATTATTGACTGAATGTTGAAGCTTGATTACTTTATATTCCTACCTGGATAACGTTATGATATTATTAGCTGCACCCCGTGGTTTCACCAGCGTATATAGATATAGAATATTTGTAGGTACTACACTTTTTGGAAAAAATTAGATAATTCTTGACTGAATATTGAAGCCTGATTACTTTATATTGCTACTTCGATAACGTAATGATATTATTAGCTGTGCCCCTCGGTTTCAAAAGCGTATATAGTGATAAAATGTTTGTAGGTACTACACTTTTTGACCAAAACTAGATAATTATTGACTGAATGTTAAAGCTTGATTACATTATATTCCTACCTGGACAACGTTATGATATTAGTAGCTGTGCCCCGTGGTTTCAAAAGCGTATTAAGTGATAAAATGATTGTAGGTACTACACTTTTTGACCAAAACTAGATAATTATTGACTGAATGTTAAAGCCTGATTACTTTATATTTCTACCTCGATAACGTTATGGTATTAGTAGCTGCGCCCCGTGGTTTTCCCAGCGTATATCGTGATAAAATGTTTGTAGGTACTACACTTTTCGACCAATATTACATAATTCTTGACTGAATATTGAAACCTGTTTTTTTTTTTTGCCTGATGGGTTAGCCTTTGACCACTGTCTCACCTGATGGTAAGTGATGATGTGGTCGAAGATGTTGTTCAGACTAAACTAGAATTACTGGCTCTCAAGGACAGCTGCCGGAACACACCGATAGGTGTTTGGCGACAGATTTTCAACTTGAGGGTGGTAGCTAGCCAGGCGGGCATTTGCAAATTGCCCTACCACCATGCTATAACGACTGCCATCCTAAGATAACAACCGGAACCGACGGCTTAACGTGCCCTCCGAAGCACGGAAGCGCTCAGTAGTAATGTCACTAGAGGTCACCCATCCAACTCATGACCGCGGGCGACGATGCTTAACTTTGCTGATCGGTTAAGAACAGCTGAGTAAACTTCGCTATGAGCGCTTCAAAATTACTTTACTTTATATTGCAACCTTGATAACGTTATAATATTATTAGCTGTGCCCCGAGGTGTCAAAAGCGTATATAGTGATAAAATGTTTGTAGGTACTACACTTTTTGACCATAATTAGATAATTCTTGACTGAATGTTGAAGCCTGATTACTTTATATTGCTACGTCGATAACGTTAACGTAAGAGTTTCATGTTCTTCTAACCGACTTTAAAAAAGAAGGAAGTATTTTTTTATATTGTATATGTTTGCAATAACGCCTGCTATGCGGATTACATTACAAAAGTGCGATAGGAAAATCTTTTTTTTTACTTTCCCAATACGATAGTTAAAGAACGATGGGAAAGATTTGAGTTCTTACGTCATGTCATGTTAGCTCAATTGGTTAGAGCATACCCCGGCTAAAGGGGTGGATTGACGCGGGTTCAAATCCCGCACATGGCTTAAATTTTTCCCATCGTACATTTGTAATTTTGTAAAGAAGGAAGTACTAAATTCGTCTGTATTATATTCTGAGGTAACAAATATTTTTATATATATTACCTCAGCGCTCTTGACTGAATTAACCGATTTTGATGATTATTTTTTTAATTGTAAACTGATGCTTGCCGTGTGGTCCCATTTAAATTTCATTAAACTCGGTCAAGCAGTTTTTGAGTAACACTTCAATAACTGAAAAGTATTTTCCTATCTTGATGATATAGTCAATGACAGTGAAACAACACTCAAATGTGTGAAATTATTTGTCGAAGTCGGTACCATGCGCACAATATTGTGATAAAAGGTACTGTTAAACCATCATGGTATTGACTTCAACAAGTTATTTCACATAATGAATAGATTCAGGCGTGAGGTCACATCGAGAAACACTTTCTCGGAATTAACTGGCAAATTGGGCGGAATTGTCAGTAGTTTTTTTTATATTTTTTAAGTGGTTTATTAAAATATCATTTTAATGTTTTCTTAGATTTTTTTTAAAATATTTGTTATTATTAAGTTATTTCACACATTTGAGTTTTAAATTTTCAAGTTCAATTTTTTTTGTAATAAATTGTTTTCTTTGTATTTTTTATTAAAGATTTCCTTTTCAGAACTGGATGTTTAAACAGAAGACTTATTTACTATCTTATGTTAATATCAAGCTTTTACTGTAATAAAAGGTGCACCGGCAATTCAGTTGCCTCATTAAAAATATCACGCGGGAATAAAAATAAGGCTGTGGAATATAAATAACCACGAACACGGAATAAATCTTGGTTTGCAGTAGTTAGGGCTGTCGAAATACAGCTGTTTTTACTTGCAGGAAATTCTATTGGGGCTAATTTTCAGTACGGTTTTAAATTACAGATATATTGCATCGGTTTTTTTTTCGAAATAGCTAATTACTTTGTTTTCTTCTACCTATTCTACCTATTTGGCGACTGGTTTTTTTTTTAATATAATATAATGCTTGAAATGTTTATAGAAGCTTTTATACCGCTTTAAAATCATTATTATTACATAAATGACGGTTCTATTCCAGGCGACGCTGCCAATTGCAAGTGCCGGCGCGGCACTGCGACGCGGTCGCACAGCGCAGGCGATTGGCACTCGCATTCGGCAGCGACCTTGGAGTTGCTCGGAGTGTGCAGTTGCAATCAGCAGCGTCGCTCCAAATCGAACCTTTAAGATTCTTCTCCGATATTAAGGTTTCAAAATCAAATAATTGTTCGTCCTTTGTTGAAACCATTGCACAGTACTTACGGTTGTACAAAATTCCATAATTGAAAAGCAGATATTAAACGAAATTTATGTGCAATTTATGTTTATAATTTAATTCATATGTATTTTATACAGTTATTTTGAATTAGGAACCGAATTACTGAGCTGGTTTTTATGAAATTTCTATGGGACCAATCTTAAAGTTAATCTATATAAATACATGAATTTTCAATTTCGGTTCAGAACTGGCTTAGTTGTGAGGTAGGTAATACCATAAAAAAACATCGACATCCACTTTTATTAAAGCCCGTTGAAACATTTTAACATGTAACATACTCAGAACAAAACATGCATGTATTACCTAGCATCACAACTAATTTCTGTATACCCCTATGGCTGGTATTTGTTCAGAAGGATCAACACAGAACTGCTACTTTGTACAGCTTCCGAAACTAAATATCAACTAAAACTACGAGGACATGGAGTGTAGTGATACAATAGTCACTGTTTTGTATGTCTAGTGATATCTTCCGTCTGAATATCTAAATTTATTAATTGCTTATACATTGCTTTATCATGATAATGTATTTATGTAATTATTTTTGTATATATGTACTTACATTCCATTTATTTCTTCCTTTTTTCTGCGTTGTATTTTGCTCTTTGCATCGCGTGTAAGTTATACATTACATTTTAGATGCATTAATTGGTAGTGACATAAACGTCTTTGTAACGATGTCAGGAACTTTTGGACCTATGTTCAGTAGATGGCAATGGGTTCCTACCCTATTACATAGGACCAAAGCATGTATGGCAAATCATGAAGAGACATGCACTGTCCACCTCTCGAGAAAAAAAAGGTATGATGATGTTTTTTGTTAGGTATATTTTATATGTTTACGTAGTTATGTCAATGTTCTAAATATATTAGAATACCTTCGTGGTATAAAATTCTGTTTGATAATCAGGCTGGACTTATTGAATTATCTCGTAGCATATAAACTGAGACGAGACTCATTTCTGATCTATACTTTTGAATGGTGGTAGGCCATTTTGCGAATGCCCGCCTGTCTAGCTCACCACCCTCAAGTAGAAAATCTGTCGCCAAGCACCTAACGGTGTATTCCGGCAGCATTCCTTGAGAGCCAGTAATTCTAGGTTAACCTTAACAACATTTTCAACCACATCATCACTTACCATCAGGTGCGATAGTGGTCAAAGGCTAACAAATCAAACTATATTAATAAAACTTTTTCGTAGCTATTCCCTTAAGTAGTATAGTTGTGTTATTTATTATGTTAGTAGTTTTCCAGAATACATTTCATTCTGTATTACACTTAATTCGAAAGGAATGTTTGAATAATCTTGCTTTTTAAGCACAGCAGTACAAACTTTATGGCACTGACAAAACGCATACATACTACAGCCTTTTCGGAATACAGACTTGATTATTTTCATCAATGTGAAATGATTTATATTACGGTATTCGTTAGTCAATATGTTTCGTCTGAAAATTACTAATGTACTGAAACTTTCAGTACAAACTTCATGGTAACCGACGAAGAGCATATTCTATACTTACCTAAGACTCGATGACAACATATAAGCACCTCGCCAAAATATGCGGTAAAACTTATCCGCCCAACCCTCACTCGGCTACCCGCAATGAATACTCGAGTTTCCCTCAACCGTGGGGGGAAACGGCAATATGGGAATAAAATCCAGGATTTAATCTCCACAAGTCTCCGTTTAATCTTGCAGCGGATATGGTCCGGGTAAATAATAAATGTATGACGCACCGTTAAATTGCATTGTGGTAACTGGTGAACCGTTGGTTATTTGGTTAGGTACGGAAGTGGTTATTGGCAGTGATTTTGCCGAAATATTAGCGTTTCTGATCACTGCTAGAATAATTTTAGCAAAACGTTCTGGGAATACTTATTATGTAGGTCCCGTACGAGATTATGTGAACACTTTTAGTAGGTACCTACGGAAGACTACTCTCTTCTTCAATACCTCCACACTAAGAAAAAAATATTCAACAAAGTAGTTTTTTGCTTGGTTGCCTGAATATACTTGTTGTACTAAAAAAACAGCCAAATTTTCAAAGAAACCTTGACCAATAAAATAACGGAAAAAAGGTCAAGTTCAATGACAAAAATACGATAGGAAAAAGTTAAGTTATGTGCGGGATTCGACCATAAATTTATTAGATCGGGTTCCTCATACAAAAATGGTCACACTTCAATGTTTTTGTTATTTTTTTAATAATATTTGTTTTTTGAATGGTTATCTCATTTAGTTCTTGATAATGATTGAAGATGTTGTTCAGGCTAACCTAGGGTTACGGGTTCTTAAGGATTGCTGCAGAAACACGTCGTTAAGTGCTTGACGAAAGATTTTCCACTTGAGGGTGGTAGCTAGTCAGGCGAGCATTCGAAAAATGCCATACTACCATGCTATAACGACTGCCATCTTAAGACAACAACCGAGACAGACCTTATCATGCATTCCGAAGCACGGAATTGCTCAGTATTAAATTCCACTAGCGGTTACATATCCCAATCACGAATAAACAAAAAATATATAAAGTAGGTACTACTGTAATACAAACCTCTATTATATTATAACATGTGACTTCGAATTTGTTTGATTAATTCACCTAATGTATCGAATTAACTATAGGTAAGTTTCTCCATCTGAGAAATGTCAATATAAAGTTCATCACCATTACTATTCTAGTTTCACATTAAAGCCCCTTGTCTCGACATAAAGTATATTAGAGATAAAAAAAAGGTTCATTACATCTCTTTGTCTTAGACAAACTAATGAGAATTCCTAAGCCGTATTTACGTCACGACAAAAAAGACCAGACAAACTCTATTGGACGTAAAGCTGTAAAAAGCCAAATAATATTGGGGTAACTGTTTGTAAAAGTGAAAAAAAATCGTATTACTGACCTTGAAGTAATTTTTTATTTTTATTTTTTTATCTATGTATGATAGGTTAGCCTTTGACAACTGTCTCACCTGATGGTAAGTGATGATGTGGTCGAAGATGTTGTTCAGGCTAACCTAGAAGTACTGGCTATCAAGGACAGCTGCCGGAACACACCGTTAGGAGCTTGGAAACAGATTTTCTACTTGAGAGTGGTAGTTAGCCAGGCGGGCATTCGCAAAATGCCCTACCACCATGCTATAACGACTGCCATCCTAAGACGACAACCGGGACCGACGGCTTAACGTGCCCTCCGAAGCACGGAAACGCTCAGTAGTAATGTCACTAGCGGTCACCCATCAAACTCATGACCGTTTAGGACGTTGCTTAACTTTGCTGATCGGTTGAGAACAGCTAAGTAAACTTCGCTACGAGCGCTTCAAAAATTTTGCTTGGTAAGAAAACCCTGTAATAATATAACCCCTCTTTTCTTGTACACACATTAAGGTATTACAAAGAAACTTTCAGATTAGCTTAGGAGCTTTAATAAACGGTTGCTGACGATTGTCAAACCGCGCATTGCGGGAAGTAGTATTTTTTTAATTGCCCAATACCCAAACGCCTGCCAAGCGAAGGGGTTATGTCAAACCCACCAATAATCAAGCAGGCTGTGTCTGTGTTCAGCATTTGACAAGGCGGCTGATACAGTACAGTAGTACAGTTATAATTATATCCCGACCCTTCCTATATATGTTTCAATGACAAAAATGAACCACTAAAGCCTAGGAAAATATTATACATAAGAAAAACAGGTTCACATTCTTAATGTAAAGAAGTATTTCTTACTTTTTTTTTTACAAGGAGTAATAATATTATGAATTTACAATACAATACAAAAATTCTTTACTGTACACAACAAATATTACAAACTAAGGTACAATGGGCGGACTTATCGCTTAAAGCGACCTCTTCCAGTCAACCTTAGAAAACAGATAGGTGGTGTTGAAGCCTCGCAATTAATACTTAGGAAAAGCTGGTATCGACATATTTCGTAGGTAGTTACGTTTTAGATTATTTTTGATACGATAGCTCAATAGAGGGTAGTTATGTGTCATATCGCCTCTCACTGGTTCGCCTGCCAGTCTCAACCGGACCTTTCATCCGAAGTGCACGTAACTCCATCGCGTGTGTGTACCTTCTCTCAAACCCCAAATTAATAACTCCTGCATCATACCCGACGAAAACAATATCTCGCCCAGTGAAGTGCTCACATATCTAACGGTGATTATATCCAGGGATTGCACAGCGCTGTGCCATAGCATGGACCGGAGCTGAGCTGAGCATGGTGAGTTGGCTTATGCAATTTTCTATCCTTCGCACTGAGCTATCGAAGTTATTTGGTAATTTGTTAGAATTGCATTCCTGTGGCAAACCCTCAGGAAACCGCTCCCTGGATTGGCTGGGGAGCGTACATTCTTGTTGGTCCGTCGATCCGAATCCTCCTTGTGGTAAGGAACAGCGGCCCTGTCTTATCACCAGGAGTGACATAAATTCACGCGTTCTCGTAAAGTTGTCGATACTAGCATTCATCAAACTACATTCTACGCTTACTTTGTTAAATAGGTAGTTATGTACTTAATTTAAAGCTACTGGTAATGCCAAATAATTAGGTAAAACAATTGATGTTCTACGGTTATTTGTCATAAGCATTCGTGTCGCGTCATTTTAATAGGTAATTTGCCCGGATATTGTTTTGGTGTTTTATCTATTCGAACCGCACTCGTTTTGCAACTTATTGTTTATCGGAAAATGATCAATCAGCAGATCGCTTAGGATCTTCGCTGTCTTATCATTATTTGCATATTTAATCTCGTATTAGCAAATTATATGTACATATCTACATAGAATCGCTTGTTGTAGGAGTTATCATAAAAATCGCCATTGTTATAGAAATTGAAATCTTGTTTCATTCGCGTCATATTGCAATATTTCACGTATATTAAGTAATAATTAACCATGATTTGATAGGTTGAGACTCAAATTAATGATATTTTTGGGTTTTATTGATAAATTTGAACCATAATTGAACATAAAATAATTAAACCACATGAAATTAATGCGTAATTTCATGTGGTCGGCTAATGTAATTGTTGATACGGCCGAGTTAAGAGATCCATTACTGCCTTGTGCGTAACTCACCATTTTATGACGTTTGATTTGGTCGTATAGTAATGGCACATTCTTGCAATAGGAACTAACTCGTAATCTGTTTACGCAGGATAGATTAATTTCGTTATCTTACTTACATTACTTACCTACATATTTACATACTATTATATTGGTTGAGTATTAAATTACAAAACCTTTTCGCTTGTTGTTGTTGTAAAAGTTTAGTTATTTGATTAACTTAACTTACTAATCTATTTCGGTAAACTAACAAAATAAACATTTATTTCGATTCAGTTAACGAGGTAACAATTGAAGTTGCTTTATGCTATTTATAGAACTGCCAACTTAGCAGCTAGCCTTATTGCACATTTTATGTTGCTATTATATGCATATTTCTCATATTAAATACAGTCCATTCATATTGCATCCCATATTGATATAATTAAGTATTTTAAAGCTCATAGCTCTTTGCAAATACTGGTTGTAAAATAAATTTATTTTGATATATTTACATAACGGTACCTACATAAATATTGTTTTGTTTACAATGTCTAAAGCGGCTGGTAGACGTAGTTTGGATCTTAAGCGCAGTATAGCTATAAGACGAATCGATGAATGCTTATCAGCGGCGCTCGAAGCTAGGGATGATATCTCCCGTCTTCCTATTTTCTTATCACGGTACAGTCGGCTAGAAAATCATTGTGCTAGTTTCGAAGCACAGCATTTGAAAATTTGTTCAGAAATTTTGGAACCTTCTTCAATGGATGAAGAGGATAGTATTCGTCAGGAGGTTGACAATAAGTATTTTCAAATCGTAGAAATTCACTCAACCCTTACATCTGCCTGTGGTACGCCCGGGCCTGAACCGGAATTAACCAAAACTGACTCATCAGTAAAACTACCTCGCCTCGACCTTCTTAAATTTAATGGTAACATAACAACATGGACTGCGTTCTATGATATGTTTAACACAATGGTGCATCAAAACAGAAGGTTGTCTAATATCGAAAGGTTTTCAATATTGATTTCGCTTCTTTCCGGTGAGCCTCTGCAACTAATAAAAGGTTTCCCGCTCTCAGAAAATAATTATTTAGATGCGTACGCTGCTCTTATTGATCGCTATCAATGCAAACGGAAGTTAGCATTTAGGTATTGGGAAGAGTTGCAGAACGTAACATTAAAGTCAAATTCTTCAAGTGAATTGCGGCGTCTCGTTGACACATTCAAGGAAAACATTGCTGTTTTAAAAAATTTGAAATTGCCCGTTAGTGATTGGGATTTTCCGTTATTTTATTTGTTGATAAACAAAATTGATATAGACACGCGTCGTAGATTTGAATTAGAAAACAAAAATAAAGACATTCCCACGTTTGATTCCCTTCTGGAATATCTCAACAAAGCCGGTCAGGCACTGGAGCTGGCGGAGCCTGAACCCACGCGAGCACCGCGCGCTGCCACGGCGGCTACCTCGCGCACTGCGCCGACTGCGCATCCTCGTCCTAGCGCTTATAACCCGCGTTATCAAGCATCTACTAAGTCTCTTGTGGTCAATTCACAGTCAACGTCTAGTGAATCTTGTATTCTTTGCAAATCGAATCATACTCTATGGAATTGTCCTCAATATCGTAGTCATACGCCACAAGAACGATACAATATCGTTAAAGAAAATCGTTGTTGTATAAATTGCCTTCGGCAAGGTCACGCATTTAAAACTTGCAAATCAAACAATCGTTGCTTGAAATGCTCCAAGCCTCATCACACAACCTTACATTTCGAAAATTCACTTGTCAGTTCGACGAATCTTATCGTTTCTGATACTGCATTGCCAAAACCAATGCAGTCTCAATCACCTCAATTATCGCAATCATCGCAACCTCAAAACAGTCAACCGACTGTTACTTTGGTGGCTGGTATGGGGTCAGTCACACACACATCTCTATTGGCTACAGCTTTGGTCGAAGTCATGGACAACTTCGGTATTTATCGTAAAATTCGTGTCGTGATTGACAGTGGTAGTCAATCAAATTTTCTAACAAAGAAATGTGCACACCAACTTGGACTTTCATTGCAGAAAACAACTACAACCGTTGAAGGCATTGGTCAATCATCATCAATTGCAACAGATTCTACTACATATCGCATACGGTGCAGGGATGGGTCTCCTGACATTGAAGTCAAGGCCCTTGTCATACCAAAAATTTGTGGCCAAATGCCTACAGACAAGATTGACATCAATCTGTGGTCACAACTTAAAACTTTGAATTTGGCTGATTCGAATTTCAACGTGCCTGCGCATATCGATGCACTAGTGGGGGTTGATATCTTTAGTCAAATTTTCTTCGGTGAACGTCGTGACTATGGACCTGACGGTCCCGTGGCGTTCAATACCAAACTCGGTTGGATAGTGATGGGAAAAATATCGTGTGCACAATCTGATATGAAAACATTGTCACTGTTCTGTTCGTTGGACAGTTTAGATTTGCAAGTTCGAAAATTTTGGGAAATCGATGAACTTCCAAAACCTTCGCCCCTCACTGAAGAGGAAATCCTGTGTGAGCGCATATTTGATACGACTCACACCAGGACATTGGATGGAAGGTATGTTGTGCGATTACCTTTCAAGTCTCCGGAACCTGTTTTTGGTGACTCTCGCTCTATGGCTCTTCGTCGTTTATTCGCTTTGGAAAAACGTCTTGCACGTAATTCTCTCCTTCGTGAAAATTATAATAATTTCATGAAGGACTATATCTCGTCTCGGCATATGACTGTAGTCGATCAATCAAGATCAGGCCATGCATACTATATTCCGCACCATTGTGTGCTGAAGCCGAGTAGCACCACGAGTCCTCTGCGTGTGGTTTTTGATGCCACCGCTCAGCCAGCTGATGGAGCCGCGCTGAACGAGCAGCTACTTGTTGGTCCCCGTTTGCAATCGGATATTGTTTCGATTTTACTTCGTTTTCGTATACATTTGGTCGTATTCACTGCTGACATTAGACAGATGTATCGACAAATTTTGATTGCTGAAGAAGACCGTGACTATCAACGCATCTTGTTTAGGTTTTCGCCTGAAGAACCAATTCAAGAATATCGTCTTAATACTGTCACATATGGAATGTCATCCTCGAGTTTTCTTGCTCTTCGAACAATCCTGCAGGTGGCACGAGACGAAGGTCATGATTGTCCCCGTGCCGTCGAGATCCTTTCAAATGATGTTTATGTTGATGATGTTGTCACCGGATCGGACTCATTAGATTCAGCTCATGAGTTAATGAACCAGGTCAAGGATATCCTTAGCAAAGGATGCTTTGAACTTAGGAAATGGGCTTCAAATTGTGATTCTCTACTCGAAGGCATTCCAATCGAACATCGTCACGATCAAGCACTAACGTTTGACTCTGACTCTTGTCATTCCCTCAAGGTTCTTGGTTTAGAATGGGATCCTACTAGGGATGGTTTTACCTTTACAGTCACGCCCCTTCATGAACAGTGTACTAAGCGAAACGTCTTGTCAGAACTTGCTCGTATCTTTGATCCACTTGGTTTCTTGACGCCTCTTACCCTGGCGTTCAAATGCATTGTTCAGAAACTCTGGAATATTGGTTTGGATTGGGATGATGCTGCACCCGATCACATTGCAAACACTTGGTCTCATTATCGCTCAGAGTTCAGTTCCTTGGCATCTCTCGTTGTTCCTCGGTTCGTCCCGGGACTGAATTCCCATAAAATTGACATTCATGGCTATTCAGATGCTTCTGAGCTTGGTCTCGCAGCCACAATATACTTTCGATGTGAGCACAGTGATAATCGTGTCACTACTCACCTCATCATGGCGCGATCAAAGGTTGCTCCTCTAAAGAAAATATCGATTCCACGTCTTGAGTTGTGCGCTGCAGTGCTTTTGGCAGATCTTGTCGCACATGTCAAAGAAGTTTTTGCTGGCAAGCTAAACTTTAATGACATATTTTGTTGGTCAGATTCCACGATAACTTTGGCTTGGCTAAAATCCCCATCATCTCGTTGGAAGACTTACGTAAGCAATCGAGTAAGTCACATTCAAGACAAGGTTCCACCTCAACATTGGTTTCATATTGGCACTTCGTGGAACCCTGCGGACTGTGCATCTCGTGGGTTGACGGTCTCGGAACTCATTAATCACCCACTGTGGTGGCATGGGCCTCCGTGGTTGACATTAGACCCCAGTCAATGGCCAGTGACTAGTTCCTCAGAACCCGTTGACACAACGGAGGAGCAACGAAGCTCACGTACATCGCTTTTTGTCGCTGCTGACAAATTCGATGATTTCTTGGACAAATATTCTAATTTAAATAAAATTCAGCGTATTGTGGGATATATACTACGTTTTATAAACAATTGTCGCAACCGATCTAGTCGTAGATCTGGTCATCTGGTGGCATCTGAATTGAAGCAATCATTATTAAACCTTGTTAAAAGGGCGCAAAATGCATCCTTTTCGCAAGAAATTGAGAATTTAAAAAGAGGCTCGTCTTTGCCTAAATATTTACAAAAACTGCATCCATTTCTTGATGAAGCTGGTCATTGCAGGGTGGGCGGTCGCCTATCTCAGGCAACCCTAGATTATGATTGCAAGCATCCTTTGTTGCTACCTCGTAATCATCGCCTCACTGCACTCATTATTGACCAATGTCATAATGATAACATGCACCCGGGGCTACGTACGCTTAGTTTCTTGCTCGCTCAAAACTTTTGGATACTGGCATCTCGGCGAGCTATCCGTAGTCGCTTGTCAAAATGCATACGCTGTTATCGCACTAACCCGAAGCCTGTTATGCCACGCATGGCAGATCTTCCTAAATATCGAGTTTCGCAAGTCAAGCCGTTTTCAGTAGTTGGAATTGATATGGCTGGCCCCTTCCCTACCCATATCATTCGCTTTCGTGGATCAAGGACATTCAAAACCTACGTTTGCTTGTTCATTTGCTTTGCTACTAAATGTGTCCACATTGAGCTCATTATTGGTCTGACCAGTGAAGCATTTATCGCCGCCCTGAGAAGATTTGTTGCTCGACGTGGCCGATGCCAACGTATTCACTGCGATCAAGGTACAAATTTTGTCGGTGCCTCTAATACTTTGTTACCCCTTATGCAACAAGCTGCATCTAATGAAGCAATTGAATTTTCATTTAATCCTGCTGCAGCTTCTCATTTTGGAGGCATTTGGGAAAGCAACATAAAATCGTTTAAGGTCCATTTAGCTCGCGTGATCGGCAATCAAATTCTAACATACGAAGAATTCTTGACCGTAGCAACACAAATTGAGGCCATACTAAACTCTCGTCCTTTATGTGAGATGGGATCTGATCCCAATGATATGTCGGTATTAACCCCCGGACATTTCCTCACTCTCAAACCTTTGACATCGGTTCCAGAAGAAAATACTTTGAACTTAAAACTTTCTTGTTTGGGCCGTTGGCAGTTAGTACAACGACTCCATCAGGACTTCTGGAAGCGATGGCATATGGAGTATTTGCATACGTTAAATCAACGTTCTAAATGGTTGACTGACTCAGAAGAACCGAAGTTAGGAACTTTGGTGTTAATAAAAGACGAACAAATTAAACCACTTAATTGGTCTCTTGGCCGTATCATTCAATTGCATCGAGCGAAAGACGGTATTTGTCGCGTCACAACCGTCAAGACACAAACAGGTCAGTTACAAAGACCTCTGGTAAAGCTCTGTCCTTTGCCTATTTATGATTAATTTGTAGTCTCGTTTTAAGTTCACCTTTCGCGGTGGCTCCTTATAGAATATTTTATCTCATAGTTAAGTTATAGCGTCTAGTAAGAAGTAGCCTTACGTAATCATAGTTTTTTAGGTTTGCGTTTAGTAAGAATCTGCAATACAGTTTGCCTATTGTTTATAACAGTTTAGTAGTAGTATTTATAGCTTAATCACATATCATCGCAATCTGTTTGCATACAGTATCGTTTCATACTGTAGTCCTTACTACTTTTATAAAAATACATCGTATTTTGGTGGGCGAATGTTGAAGCCTCGCAATTAATACTTAGGAAAAGCTGGTATCGACATATTTCGTAGGTAGTTACGTTTTAGATTATTTTTGATACGATAGCTCAATAGAGGGTAGTTATGTGTCATATCGCCTCTCACTGGTTCGCCTGCCAGTCTCAACCGGACCTTTCATCCGAAGTGCACGTAACTCCATCGCGTGTGTGTACCTTCTCTCAAACCCCAAATTAATAACTCCTGCATCATACCCGACGAAAACAATATCTCGCCCAGTGAAGTGCTCACATATCTAACGGTGATTATATCCAGGGATTGCACAGCGCTGTGCCATAGCATGGACCGGAGCTGAGCTGAGCATGGTGAGTTGGCTTATGCAATTTTCTATCCTTCGCACTGAGCTATCGAAGTTATTTGGTAATTTGTTAGAATTGCATTCCTGTGGCAAACCCTCAGGAAACCGCTCCCTGGATTGGCTGGGGAGCGTACAGGTGGTGTAAATTTGTATAGATTAATAATAATATTCAGATAGAAAGAAAAAAATACTATAGAGAACTAATATATACGTATAAATATTACAATACCCATATATATATTATACATAATATATAAATATTAGTTAATATTGATAGTAAAGAAAAATGCACGACAATATATGACAGCCATAAGAAAACTTTGATTCATAATCATCGTGCAAGATAAAAACATTTACCTGATAGGTGAAACCTCACCCTGTTTTGACCCGGGTAACATCTCAGATCATAGAAACAAGGTTTCATCACAACATTGTTTCTATGATCTGAGTAACATATACAACTGTCAAGTGAACTCTTACTTATTTTTCAAACGGTCTCGAGTAAATGTAAAATTACGCCTAGGTGATTTCCGGACAGCCCTTGGGTAACTTTTACATTCACCCAGTGATTTCCGTTCGCACCCTTAGTGATTCTTATTTTTGATTCCGAAGTTGAGAACCTGAAGCGCTCGTAGCGAAGTTTACTTAGCTGTTCTCAACCGATCAGCAAAGTAAAGCAACGTCGCGCGCGGTCATGAGTTGGATGGGTGACCGCTAGTGACATTACTACTGAGCGTTTCCGTGCTTCGGAGGGCACGTTAAGCCGTCGGTCCTGGTTGTTGTCTTAGGATGGCAGTCGGTATTGCATGGTGGTAGGGCATTTTACAAATGCCCGCCTGGCTAGCTACCACCCTTAAGTAGAAAATCTGTCGCCAAGCACCTAACGGTGTGTTCCGGCAGCTGTTCTTGAGACCCAGTACTTCTAGGTTAGCCTGAACAACATCTTCGACCACATCATCACTTACCATCAGTTGAGATAGTGGTCAAAGGCTAACCTATCAGGAATACAAAATAAAAAAAAACCTAGGGTTTTTTAAGGAATATTAATAAAACAGTAACCTCCCTGAAATAAAACACAATAACCTCCTCGGTTTTAATCTGCTAACTGTTTATTAAAACTAAACTGAAAAGAAAATGCACATCTGCAGAAAATACCCCATTTGGCTACGCCTAAATTCATCCCATTCCCACGCGCACGCATAGACGTTTTTTTCTTTTTAATGCTGATTGGTAAGCCTTTGACCACAATCTCATCTGATGGTAAGTGATAATGTGGTGGAGTGTGTTAACAGGCTTAACCTAGAATTACTGGCTCTCAAGGCTAGCGACCACTTTCAAGTAGAAAATCTATCGCTAAGCACCTAACAGTGTGTTCCAGCAGCAGTCCTTGAAAGCCAGTGAAATTACAGGCACATGAGACTTAACAACTATGTCTCAAGGTGACGGGCAGATTCGACGAAGACGACGGGTGACGACAGTGCAATTCGTGACTTGTGACGAAATGCATCTGTTATAGGCAGAGGTTAATTCGATTAACATCAGGTAGCCCTCGAGCTTGTTCCGTTACAATAACATAAAAACATAAAATAAACCTATCCCAATTTAAAGACTATTTAAGGAAAGCTTTGTAATTAAACTTTTTATATAGGTACACTTGTTGAAACCTGTGGGCGAAACCGATAAACGAAGACAGTAAGTAATTACATTCAAATAAGTTCGATATGATAAGTTTAAAATTATTCATAAGCAAAATGGTTCTTACATTTAATAAGTTTGTACAGATATGAAATCACGCCTATCACTTGAACAATTCTTAAGCATCCACAACATAACCAAACAATTTATCCCTATCACCAAACACATTAATAAAACAAAAGACAGGTAAACACATACGTCAAATACAATCAACTTGGGTAGTTTCCTAGAGTAAGCATCTGTTTTATTTTTTGCGGACACTATAAATATCATGTCAGTAATAACACAAATACAGATAACGCATAGTTGGATTCATTTATAAAATATTTGATTCAAAAGCCTTATTGATGGAATTTATTTGATTCATTGTTACAGAAATTAGCAATGTGATAGTGGTCTGAACAAAGTTTCTTGCAAGTTAATTATGTACCTTCACAAATAATAAGTATTCACACATACTGTATCAGCCGGATTGTTCACTGCTGAACACAGCCTTCCCAATTATGGGGAGCTCTGCCATAATCCCCACGCTTGGCAGGCGGCTTGGGGATCGCATTGTGAGATATCAATTTCTCAGAAAGCGCTTCTGCGCACGTTCGTGTGAGTAACCCTTAGTTGCCTCTTACGACACCCAGAGATGGAGGGCGGGGTGATATTCTATCCCGGCACTCCACGGGCATTTTGTAATTTTTTTAAGTGGACACTTTTGTAAGCAACTCATACAACGACATATCTTAAACATACTGGTGCACAAGGCTATCGTATTCAAGGAACTAAAGAATAGACAAATAATGTTAGCTAATCGTCTGAAATCATCTCCAGAAAATTCTCAAATACAGCAATGAGCTCGAAAGCCCCCCAAAAAATTTGAACACACGTCACGGTGAAGTTTTAACGAAATAGATCTTGGCGACACAGATCCATAAGTTAGTACGACCAAGTGTCCAAACAACAAACAAGTGTTGAATGCAAAAATCGCAAATGCAAAAAACCACCAACCAATTATTTTCCACCAAAAGTAAATACTAATCTATTGCGAAAAAGACCGGAAACACCACGGTGCTCTGCCTTAAAGCTAACAACTGAAAATAGAAAGCTTTGGCGATGGTAAAAATTAAAAATATCACAACTAACTAATCTGTCATTAGTGAAATGTGTGCATCCTTAACACATTTTATTACTTTTACAATTATTGAACCACTACTCTTTTGCCCCGGGCGGGAATCGAACCCGCGTCCTCCGTTTTCGCGCCTAATGCCTATACACCTAGATTTTTTCTTAGCACGAGATAAAGCTTGTATGCGTTTTGGCGTGAAAACTTAGAAACATCTCATTACCATTTCTGCTTTTACTATTGTAAGTAACTGTACTGTACTGTATCAGCCGGATCGTCCACTGCTGAACACAGCCTCCCCTATTTAGGGGGTATTTGCCATAACCTCCACGCTTAGCAGGCGGCTTGGGTTTCGCAGTTCTTTAGAAGGCGCTGCTGCCCACCTTCTAGTATTTTTCCCTTAGTCGGCTCTTACGACACCCACGGGATGATATGGGGAGGTGCAATTCTAACCCGGCACCCCACGGGTTTGTGTAGGGGGTTGTTGTAAGTAAGCGTTTCAAATATCAAAAAATAAGGATGCAATTTAACCTGCCCTTCATAGCTAACTTTAAATCGACAGTTTCAGTTTCAGTTAATATTTTGATATGAAAACACCAGTTAACAATTTCAACAGAAAATGATGGCTATCCTACACAGAATCGACTTTGGTAGTCAACGCCCACGGTAGTAAAGACAATACTCTATTACATTCACCACCTACTGTTATTAACTACGTGGTTAAAATGAACAGAAGTTTTATGAATAGGCTCCCATATATCATCCTATTCTAAATGCATTAGGTAGTCGCTTGTTGCATTTAAAAAATCTACATTAATTTGTGATGCCCAATTTTAAAGTTAATTTTGTTTTGTGAACCATGAATACGTAGAGTAACGGAAGTTTAACTAGTTATTTAAATACCATTTATCTGTGACACTTTTTCGATGTCTAGATTTTTTTGTCGGTGGAATTAAAGCTCTTGAAAGCTATGTAAGTAAAGAAAGATATGTAATCTTACATAACAATTTGTGTTATATAAACTGGTGATATCTATAAAACCATATAATAATATGGCCCGTGTGGGGCCGGGCTGGAATGTCAGCCCCCCCATCTCTGAACGTGTCGTAAGAGGCGACTAAGGGTAACACACCAGAAGGTGGGCAGCAGCACTTTCTATGGAACTGATATCTCACACTGCGATCCCCAAGACGCCTGCTAAGCGTGGGGATTGTGGCAATCCCCTCCCCCCCTGGAGGGGAGCCCGTGGAGGCTGTGTTCAGCAGTGGAGAATCCGGCTGATACATTACAGTACAGTTATCCATATGAAAAGTACTATTTCTGTAACTTTTGCGCATTTAGGACGAACAAATTGACATTCCGCCTAAATATAATTATTTTTATTATAATAGGGGTTACATATTATTGTTATTTATATAAATTAACCTATCAAAGATCAGTGTATCTCAAGATTGACCGACAGAGCAGTGAGTGATATTTTAGGTCTAAAACAATATTCATCAATTTATTTATTCATCAATCAAAATGTTTTTGGCCAGAGATTGATCGGATCTTTATACATAAAAAACCTTACAAAGACAGTTTTTGCGTGCATTAATTTCAATCTTCGTATGATCACTGTAAATAATTCATACAAACAACTGAAAACTTATGTTTGGATACTAACATATATATCTTATAAAAAACACAGATGCTTAATGTTATATATATAAATCTGCTGTGAAGTAGGTTTCAAGATTTCTCATTAAGAAGCCTGATATTTGAGATCTCAGTTTTATAATAAAATAAGAAAAATCCTATTATAAATTAACCGCTTTGGGTTTTAATTAGTTATCAAAGTGACAACACTTTTTATCAGAACCTGCATAGTTATTTGTTGCTGGGACAATTATATTTTATATGTAATACCTATGTGGCATACAAGCAAGTATACAAGACGAGTGTGAATTGAGTATTCGGGACGGAAAGAACCTTGGAGTACGCTTCCTGACCACATTGGAGACTTTCGGCCAACTTTCAGCCAGGTCAATGCGTTTAGAAAAAATGTGGTTAGAGTAGAAATTTAAAATTCACAGTTTTACCTCCTATATGCAGGCATTTATGAATAAAATACAATTATTAGATTATCTATGATGTGCAAGGGTGTATCGCTTTCCAATGTTTTGATTCTTACAATCTCACTTAATCTAGTAATTATTAGAATCAAGTACTACAAGAACCCCTGTTGGTTACAGCAACATTAAACATGCCCTAAATTGGCAACACTTTTCTATATTCAATTTTCTTTTACGCTTTGAAATCCCTGAGATATATTGATAAAGGTAGTTAGAATGTTATGCTTAACAAAGAAACGTTTATTATATGTATGTGGTATCAATACTTACTAAAATAGAAAGGAATTGAAAGATAACTTGCAAAAATTTAAAAATCATAGCGAGAAGAAATCCTTGGTATCTGTCTACTATATTACTTTTCTCTATGCTGTCTACCCTTCCGAGAAAGTTGTGTCAGTTATGTATTTATGTAATGTGCCAAGGTACTCGTAGCCAAAATATCAAAGTGATAATAAATATTAAATTAAGTGTAACCTTTTTTACATTCAGCTTTGTTCTTCATAAAAAGTATTATTATGTTTTTATTGAACTGCATAAGTTTTAAATTTGTTATTATTACGTTGTAAATTTGTTCAGGCAAAATCAGTTTTATTTTTCATTTCAAGTTTAACATAGTCAAAGTATCTAAAACTCACGATCAGACTTTGTAATCACAAAGATCAGTTTTATCTATTCTTGTAAAAAAAACACATTTTATTTCAAATGACTGAATTTAGGGTCGGCCTTACATGTTTCGAGTCTATTTTTATTGCTTGCTCTAATGGATTTCTGTAATATGATCCTTGATTTCGTTATTCCTTTTTTACTATGCTCTAAAAGCTGTTTCACATTAAACTTATCGACTGGAGATAAATCTTTGCTTGCTTCATGTGAGTTTTTGTTTATGTGTCTAATTACATCGGTATGATGTTGGAAAAATGTGATGAAGTTCTAATTTACGTATTCATTCTTAGTGTTTAGACTTCCACAGTAGGAGCTTCTTTCCAAAACTCGAATGTGTAATTTAATATGATTTCTTAATATATTTTTCAAAGTTATTATTAGCAACGGGAATATGTTTGACATGACGGCTTTATGTTTTCATGGCTAAAGGTTTACCCGTGCCATCACAAAGTAATTTTAAAGCGCTCATCGCGAAGTGTGCTTAGCAGTTCTTAACCGAACAACTATGTTAAGCAACATCCGCCGCGGTCATGAGTTAGATGACCGCTTGTGACATTACTACTGAGCACTTCCGTGCTGCGGAGGCGCCGTCGGTCCCGGTTGTTGTCTTAGGATGGCAGTCGTCATAGCATTTTGCAAAGGCCCACCTGGCTAGCTACCACTCTCAAGCAGAAAATCTGTCGACAAGCACCTAACGGTGTATTCCGGCAACTGTCCTTGAGAGGCAGTAATTCTAGGTTAGCCTGAATGTTGTTCAGGCTAACTTAGAATTATTGGTCTAGTACTAGTGTACTAGTGCCCTTCGAACACATCATCACTTACCCTTAGGTGAGATAGTGGTAAAAAAAAAACATAAAAAAACTTGCCAACATAAGTAAGTATATATCCAAGAAGATGTTACCATGAAAGGCAAATAATATATGACGTCGTGGCATAATATGTGTAACATATAACGGTCTTGTCTAAGTACTCACGTCAATACGTAGATTGATGAAATACTGTTTAATTTAATGTGGATGGCTGCGCTTTAATTAGGTCCAATCTTTATAAAAGAGCCATTAGAAGATTCTAGGGTATAATTTTGTGAACCGGGCCCTCCTACATTTTAAACAATGCAAAACAAGACATACAATTGTGGGTGTTTAAATTGATTTTGAGAAACTAATACAAGCAAAATTAAAGATAAAGAAGATAGGTGACAATAAGGTAAATATGGTAATACGACGCTGAAACGATTTCACAAACTTCAAAAGAATGTATTCAATTTCTTTGTACTCACCTTTTACGGAAACAACGGAACGTTCTGAACATCAAATTTTGGAGGCTTATTCTGATTTACGAATGTCCTACTTCGTACCCCTCATAAAAACACGTATAGGTATGCGAGGTGGAATACATTTTGAAAAATTAAGTAACTACATACTGAGTTTTTAAACTGTCACGGTCATTAACACTATACTTATTATAACTAACGGGATATTTACCGTGTTTTTGATTTGTTATGAGCTCTCGATGTTTCGGCACTGTTGCAAGCGCCATGATCACGAGTAAACTGAAGTCTATGCGAGTGGATGGTAGGCACTAAGAGCAGACGAACCGGTCTACCCTCTTCCTTGTACGTTTTTTCGGTTAGGAAAAAACGTACAAGGAAGAGGGTAGACCGGTAATTCGGTAAATATCCCGTTAGTTATAATAAGTATAACTACATACTATCTACAAAACTTATTGGTACAAAAAATGTTGAATCTAATTTTTATTCAAAAATAAATCATTAAATCGTATCGTATGGGTTATTTGTATAATTGTTATTTTTAAATTAAGGGATGAAATAAATAATAAATCAAACTGGCAAACCAGAAGCATAGATATTAGGCTCAGCAATATGCATACAAAATTTCACAGGTTGAACACGTGGTATATATTTTTTGTTATTGCCTGATAAGTTAGCCTTTGACCACTATCTCCCCTGATGGTAAGTGATGATGTGATCGAAGATGTTGTTCAGGCTAACCTACAATTTTAATTTTTAATTTAAAATATGCCTAAATTACGTTTTTATGTAAAGCGCTCCATGCACTCTACTCTTAAACAAAATACTAAAATTGCGTTGTAGACTTTAAGACACATAGACATAAAATAATTTGTCCCGTTCAGTACTGTTGTACTCGTATGTAGAAAATATTAACTTATTAGGAACCGGCTAGGACCTGCGTTATAAATAATTCGATCCTCATAAGTTAATATGGATAAAACTCGCGATAGTTTTCAAAGTGAAGTACTCGTATGTATGTAAAAGTCATTAGATCGACAAGCTGCACATTCGATGACTGATGATAATTCAATACGCTGCAAAACTGTTTCCAGAATACGTCCACCATCAACTAAGAGGCGATATCTTAAGAATCAACACAGTCCCGCCCACCACAAACACAACCGGACAAGATCTCATGATGGGCCTTAAATTTCCCGCGTTGACTTTTATAGTGGTTCATCTGACATTGAATGTTGAAACTAACAAGAGAGGACGTGTCAAGCAGTTCAATAGGTGTGATTACGTGACAATGATGTGAAATACTCTTCGATGATTTCGATTGCGTGTCAATATAGGTCAACACTTACAGAATAGTGACAATAGCGGTCGTGACAATGTTTGGTCAGTCAACCTTGTCACATATCTACTTAGCTCAGTTTGAATTGAAGCTCGTTTGATGAATTTGAGATGATTTGTGACTTCGAATTAGGCGCACACGCCGCGCATAACGCGGCTAGGGTTTGGTAACCCTAGCGGCGCATGCGCGTGTCTATGTATAGTACATTCCTGGAATATTTTTTATAAAGCATTATAAGTAAAATAGTTTTATAAGGTATATATGCTGCTCTTATCAATGTTTTTGAAATTAAAATATTTCGATGTGACAAAATTATATTAAACGCAAAAGTGAAATACCTCTTATTTATTATTTACTTTTTAAATATTATTTGTACTTAAATTAGTCCAGGAATATAATGAAACAACAGGAACTTACTTCTGTCACTGAAAATTTAAAATCGCTTGTTAAAGTTTGTACCATGATGATTCAAACACAAACCTAATAGTGTATATGTTTTCGTTGCTTTTTCAAACATTTTTTACCATTTTAGCTATGTCTCCTATGTTTGGGATCGACGAGGGACACCTCAATCTTTTTATATTTTCCAAGGCCCATAGGAAAAGTTATATAAAAAAATGTGTCGAATTGAAAACCACCTCCTATTTTGGAAGTGTTAAAAAATAGAACCATCATGTACCATCAATAATACTTCGAGGTCAGCAATAAGAGCTCTACGAATAAAAAATGCCAAATTGGGGCGTTCCGGCAGAAAACTTTTTAGTTAAGTTCTATATCCAACGAAAGAATCATCGAAATTGGGTGATCAAGTAACTATCTTAATGACCTTCATTTTGATACCCTACTCCACGGGTTCGAGAGAAAATCATTTATTTTATCTCACAATATGGTGTCAAAAATCCGCCAGTTTATTTTTTCTATTGTTTATATACCTAGTGTCATTTGCGCTATCAAGACGAATCTAATGACATATTATAAATTAAAATCAGTTAAACCGTTTAGAAGTTATGGTGGAATTAAAGAAATTCACAAACATACATACATGAACCCTGAAAGCGTTACAGCCTTTTTTTGGCAGTCGTGTAAAAACATGAAATACGACATTAAAAAACAAGTTGTAATGCAACCTTCCTTGCAAATGCATTTAAGTAGTATACATACTAAATTCTAGGCTAAGCTAGCGAAGCTACCTTCAAGTAGAAAATATTCACCCAAAGTAGAATATCTTTCGCCATCACTTAACATTATGTTCCGGCAGCAGTCTTTGAGAGCCAGTAATTAATTATGAAATTACAAGGCACATGAGACTTAACAATTGTATGTCTCAGGGTAATGGTTGCAGTGCAGTTTCGTCACTTGTGATGAAATGAATTGTAATAGGTGCAGGTTACCTCGTGACATCACGTGGGCCTCGTCCGTGATCCGTAACATCCCCATAAAAAGGAGCCATATTGTGCGCCTACAGTGTGTAGCAGTCTTATGTATGTAAGTAGTGACATACTGCTCAATTGGCGCATTTTTCCTTAGTCGCCTTTACGACCATCCAACAGGAGGATCTAGAATATTCCTTAGAGTCTTTAACCATGATCTATGTTTTTTTTTTATGTTATTGTGAAGGAACTAGCCCGAGGCCCACCTGATGTTAAGTGAACTAACCCCTGCCTATAAGAGACGCATTTCGTCAACGACGAATTGCACTGTGCCCGTCACACTGAGACGTACAGTTGTTAGGTCTCATGTGCCTGTAATTTTACTGGCTCTCAGGAACTGCTGCCAGAACACACTGTTAGATACTTGGCGACAGATTTTCTACTTGAGGGTGGTCGCTAGCCAGGCGGGCATTCGCAAAAAGCCCTTCCACCATGCGATGAAGCTCAAGCTCGCAACGGGATTCATACCATGGACCTGCTGCACGGCAGTCCATAGCTAATGCCACTGAGCCATCACTGCTTCAAAGTATCAGCAATCAATTGCATTTGGACTTAACGACACCAAAAAAGTTATAAGATCTTAAATTTATTGATACACCAGCTAATGCGAGATCCTTGGGCAATTTACTCTCTACTGCTGATAGACGACTGAATGGGCACAACAAAAAACTTATTATTACGTGTACTGAAGAGTAGTATAGTAGGAAAACAAGTATTAATTAGTTTTTACAAACACACTACTAACTTATTATTTCTTTTTCGTTAAAGGTTTGATCATTCCATTATAATTTAAACTGCAAGTGTTACACATCTACGGAATCGTTTTTTAAAGCCCTTCATTTTGATATCCTACTCAGCGGGATAGGCAAGAAAAAAAATATTTTGTTTTACAATATAGCGTCTAAAATCCGTATTTTTTTATGTACCTAGTCACCTGCGCTATCAAGACAAATCTAGTGATATCGGATACATTAAAATCGGTTCAGCCACTTAGAAGTTATGAATGCTATGATGTAATAAAGAAACTCACAAAAATACATTCATACATGAACCCTGAAAACATAGCACTCTTTTTAAGCAGTCGTGTAATAATAGAGTTCTTATCATAATGCTACTTATCAAAGCTGAATATAAATTAAAACTTTCCTGTAATTGTAGTGCTATAAAGTATCAACTATTTTGAATATTTTAAAACTGTCCTAATTTATTTTGAGTTCCTTCCAAATTTTTCCACCACAAACTGCTTGAACTTAGCACATTGAACGATAACAGTGTCAAACTTTCCCCAAAGAACTAGGTCAGGCGGGCCGTTTTATCCAAACGCCTTCCTGTGACTTGCGTGCCATAGCAAAATCGCCATAGATCTTCCCTTAACAACCATCACCTCGGTACTTGGTACGGAACTCTGTCCCCTGAACTTTTGTTTGTGAATGTACTTAGTACATTTCTGTCTTTTATTTTTGGCACTACATTTGAACCAAACATGCGCGTATTTGGAAGAACTGAGTTAATTTATGTATACTTATTTTTGCTGTAATGCTTCTGATCACATTAAATTACAAATCTACGAGAGTAAAAATTATAGCCATGTGCGGACTATAATTAAAATATTTCTTAAGAAACTTTTATGCAAAATGTTTTTTATTATTTATAATTTATACTTACCTTATCGTAATGACGAACGTATTTATTTATTTTTAAGTCAAACTATTATACAGTCATGTGCAGACTTACATTTTTCCCCTCGTAAATTTCTAATTTTGTAAAGAGCTGAGCTAAGTTAAAAAATATATTCTCAATTAAGACAATAGATAGTCACTTACATGAGAACATAGTTTGACTTAAAATATATAAGCACGTCCGTCGTCACAATAAGAAAAGCATAAATTATCAATAATTAATAAGATAAGGTAGCTCATAATAATAGTTAAAGTAACGAAGATAAGATTGTAGACAATACAATATTTAACAAATATTTTTTTAAACTAATTGTTCACTTACAATGATTAATCCGTGATAATTAGGTAAATGGCTAGTTCTTTATTAAATGTATTAAACGAGTTTATATGTTTTATATGTGTGGGTAGTTTGTTATAAAGTTGTGCTTCCGCAAAAGTAAGCATCTTTTTGCCGTAAGCATTGCAAATAGGCGCAGTCGGTTATTCATGACATTAAAATGTCTTATACTCAAGAGAAATTTCAAACTCTGACAGAACCTGCAGGTGCACAAATAAGCTCGAAAAGACCCTGTCAACAATTATTTAATCACGGATCGTTAAATAATAATATTTGATGACTAATGATTGACGAAATAATGATGTCTTCCTCCAAGCGTTTGATGTCCGTCCAACCAAGCGTCAAATTATAGGATGTTGAAAAAATAAATTGTTTGATATTTTAGGCCTAATGAGGATCTTGTCATTTTTATCTTTGGCAAAAAGAAGAGTTATATAAAAAATACGAACGCCAGTTAGGTTCTGGTGGCGTTACCTGCGAAGATCGGAGTCCCAGGTTCGATTCCTGAGAGACGAACTTTATATTTTAATGTTAATAAGCATAATGTTTGCGATTGATCATGCCATAATATGCCATCTGCTTAAAAAATATCATTTTTGTATATGAAAATGTCCCGCCGGGAACCATTTTTTTTGTATCCAAAATTGTTTAATAGGTCTTCGTGTCAATGCTATTTGAATAGTAACTAATAACTTAATTTAGGTACCAGTCTGTTTAGGTACTTCCCACAATTTGCGTAGATATTGCCATCATTAAAAAGTCGTGAACTCATATAGAGGGAAAAATTTTACTGTCCAGCGCCCGCTTCACATTTTAGCGTAATAGCAGATCGCGGCAGTGTAGCTTGTTCACGTCCGCCGCGATCATGAATGGGATGGGTGACCGCGATCTTATAAATACAACTGGTGTTCCGTGATTCGGAGAGCACGTTTGTTGTCTTAGGATAATGCCCGCCTGGCTAGTAGAAGAAAAAGCCTGGAAGTAGATAATCTGTTACCATCATGCATGTGAGATTTTGCTCAAATACTAGCCTATTAGTACTAGCTACAAAAAAATCAATCGGTAATGCAACTGAACGGTATTCTAGTGTTGGGTTGAAGTCCCGCTGAGAGCCATCAACTTCTTTTAAAAGGCGAGTACGCAGTCGGGTTGTTTAGTTTTAAAACAAATTAACTTGTTCATGGAATGTTTGAAGAACTGGAGTTGACTTTGCATTGAAGAAAAATGAAAGAAAGATCTCCGGATAACACAGTTGAATTCATCTGTTCTTATCCATGCAAGGCATCAGGACTGTTCGCTACGGAAATAAAATGTAATAAAAATTGTATTACATAATTTTCTTCTCCGAATGGGTAGTTTTTATTTTTCATGTTATTGTGACGGAACAAGCACGAGGCCCACCTGATGTTAAGCGGTAACCACTGCCTATAACAGATACATTTCAACACAAATGATGAACTGCACTGCGCCTGTCACCCTGAGACATACAGTTGTAGAGTTTATTACAGGCACATGAGTGCCTGTAATTTTACTGGCTCTCAAGGACTGCTGCTGGAACACACTGTTAGGTGCTTGGCGACAGTTTTTTCTGCTTAATTTTTTCCTGGTTGGTATAACTTTTCTACTCAGGCACTTTATCAGTAAAAGGCGAGACCCGGAGAAGATTTTTTTTACGTTGTCATTCAACATTGTTCAACACTTTTGCTTATATGACCTTTGTTACAAATAAGGGTGACTTTTTTTACGGTTTCTATTTTGGAATTACTTAAATTCTTAAATTACCATATATGGAATCATGGGCATTGGTAGCCAACAACTTGTCATTATACAGGATAATACGATCAATATTATTTTATTTTGAGAACATTGTAATCTTGTAGAAAGGTTACGAAACCTATACAAACGTTATTAAACTATTTATTTTTTATATTTCCCGACACAAGTGAGTTTTTATCCAAAAACTTGTCCGACCCGGGAATCAAACCCCAAGAAAATCTTATATGGGTTACGTACAATATACGATGAATAAATATTTCCATACAAGTAAGTGAATGGCACGGTATAAAAACAAAAAATGTTATAGGTATTTAAACCTTTTCCTTAAAAAAACTTTAAATAAGCATATAAAATAATGGCCTACTCAAACACTTTGATAATGCAACTATACACTAATAAAAATAGTAAATACATACCTGTCTATCACGATTGTTCCGTATCAAGCGCACGCGCAGTTATTAGCAAAATGGCGGCAGTAGGTGTGGTAACTTTGGCGCCGGCCGCTGATTGGTCTTCGCGCTAATTTATCATTCGATTAATCAGAAACAGCTACCGAATGCCGGTCAGTGAACTTTGATTCTGTGATATTTGTTTTTGGCATTGTTGTTTTATGTATAGTAATAAAGCTTTTACAAGAAGTGTTGGCGTTTTATATAGTTTTTTTTTCAATGATAATTAATTATTATTTGTTAATCTTATTTATTACATGAATATCTGTGGTTATATTATGTATAGTTCAACTTTTCTATAACTACAAATATTCTCATTATACAACCATGGCACCTTTCTAAATTACGTAGTAGTTAACGTATCAAATTATTACATAATTATTCTCAACAACCGTAACCCCTCATTAACAAAAAGGTAGCGGATTATTACATACTTCAACTACAGTTTCCTTGGCGATGGACAAGATGAGAAAAATATGGAGGATCAGAAAAGAAACCAAGGCTACGGAAACCAGGCTCGTGAGCACACTTGTATTTCCTATATTTTTATACGCAGCTGAAACGTGGACTCTGCGAGATGTGGAAAAACAGAAAATAGACGCTCTGGAAATGTGGTGCTGGAGAAGAATGCTCGGGGTTTCGTGGACTGAGTTTCGAATGAACGTCTCGATACTTCGAGAACTCGGTATCAAGCAGCGTATATTTTCAATAGTACAATCTCGCATCCTTACATTCTTTGGACATGTTTACCGGCGTGACAATCAATCCTTTGAACGCCTTGCTGTCCAAGGAAAAGTGGAAGGCACTAGACCGCGCGAAAGGTCACCCACTGGTTGTACTGACCAGATCAAGTCTGCCATCGGAGGTTCACTAAACCAGTGCAGCAGAATAACCTCCAGCTGGCAAAGGTGGTGAAACATCGTGAGGCGCAACACATCTGCTCCTGCCAGTAGTACTACTACTGCATAGTGATCACGACCGCTCTGTCAAGAGCGTACCAGATAAGAGGAAGAAGACAGTTTTTTTTAACTCCCTTATTACCTCAGAGATAGTGGGTTATTACATTATTCAAATACACTTGTCTGTACAACCGTGACACTCTTTTTGACCAAAAGGTAGCGGGTTTTGATGTAACTCAACCACAGTTCTCTTTAAAATTTTAACTAGCTTATTACCCAAAAGTAGCGGGCTATTACGTAATTCAACTTCAGTTCTCTGTACAATCATAAAACTCTTTGTAATCAAATGGTAGTGAGTTATGATAACATTTAACTACAGTGCTTTTTACAATGTTTACTATCTTAGTAACTAAAAAGTAGCGAGTTATGATATAACTTAAATAATGTTCGCTTTTCAATTTTAACTATCTATGTAACTGAAAGGTAACAAGTTATTACATAATCAACTAAACTTCTCTGTACAGCCGTAACACCCTTTTTAACCAAAAGGTAGCGGTTATTAAATAATTCAACTGCACTACTTTGTAAAACAGTAACACCCTTTTGAACCAAAAGGTAGCGGGTTATAACATAACTCTACTACAGTTCTCTTTGCAAAAAGTAACGGGTTACTACATAACTTACTACAGTTCTCTATGCAAATTTAACTCTTTTATTAACCAAAAAGAAGCGTGATACAACATAATTCTACTACAGTTCTTTTGACAAATTTAACTCCCTTATTAACCAAAAGATAGCGGGTTAGTACATAATTCAACTTCAGATCTCTTTGCAACCGTAACTCCCAAAGGTTGTGGATTATTACATAATTGAACTACACTTCTCGTTACTACCGTAACGCCCTTATTTAACAAAAGTTGGCAGGTTTCTGTCTGGTTGATCGAGAGGAGAAAAACATCGGGATGGAATCTTGAGGGTTCGATGCCTGAGTCGGAAAAGTTATTGACTTTTTCAGAGTTCTTGATTCCCGCTCGAGGTGAAAATACTGTGTTGTAACATTTTATTAATGTTATATTTGGCGATGCTCGTGGTGCGCCGGGCTAGAATTTTACAACCCATCAAAGAAAGAAGGTGGGCAGCAGCGCCTTCTGAGGAACTTCGTGCAGAGAGTGCGTTGGAGTAAGGCAAACCTTCAATTAATGGGGGAGGCTGTGTTCAGCAGTGGGCAACCTGGCTGATACAGTCCAGTTGAGTACCTACACTATTGCATGATATAAGCCAAAGAGCTAGTCACTTTTTCTGAGTCAGCTTTCACTTGGGGCAGGATTTGGCTGGTTTTCCTGGGTTCAACCATTGTGATGAGCATTTCCGATTATGCTACAGGACCCAGTTTTTTAATCACAAGTAACGATATGATTCAAAATGCCCTTGTTTTTGTGACGTTACTCATTACATGCGGTACTAACCATTTTTTTTTTCACTTTTCCAATTATTTCGAGTGATTTAAAATTAACTGACTTATCACTCTCGTCGAAGCCTACCACTAACTCTGACGTGTTTGCGAAAGATCCACTTCCACGATCACTTTTAATTCTTCATTGTCAACCAGGGTCTCCGGCCGTTCACGGGGTTCTTAGGTCAAAATTTCCAGAACGAAAACGTTCGAACCAAAAACGAACCGTGTTTTATTTTATGGTAGCTTTCCCATACACATAATTTACCCTTTAGAGCTGTTTATGGGGCGCTGGTGTCACAGTGGAACTCGTATTCATAAATAACCCAATATTTAAAGTTTTCCATAATGTAAACTGCGATGTGAAAGAAAAATCAAATTGCGCGAAAATAAATGAATCGCTAGATCGTAAACACAAATACACAAGCCCGAATTTGAAATAAATTTGAATTTGCAAATCCTAACCAAACGCAGATATTTGAGATCAAAGTAACCAGTTTGACAAAACGGCAATTCCTTACGTAAGGACCTAATATAAAAAATAATCTAGTACATTTTTTTAAAATACTTTTTAAAATACATAGTTCTACAAGAAACTTTATAACGTGAGACTACTAACTAGATAGATTGTCTCATAGCAAAATGTGGAGTTGCACCGGCTTTGCACACTTATACTGATATTACAATAACAATATAAAAAAAAGTTGTATGGGAAACGCTATATACTATCCTAAGTAATCATCATAAGCCATAACGTTCACTGTTGAACAAAAGTCTCCCCCATTAGGGCGGGTTTGACAAAATCCTCACTCTTGTCAGGCGTCTCTGCGATCGCAGTGTAAGATAGCAGTTATTCAGAAGGCGTTGCTGCTCATCTTCTAGTATTATCCCTTTGTCCACCGCTTACGACTCCCTCAGGAAGATGTGTGTGCACCTTAGGTAAGCTACAGCATTTCTTTATTAGTATGATTTAAATATTCAATTACTGCCATCCAAAACAGTAAGCAAATATTATGTTCATAAGAGTAAGAGAACACATTTTCTTTTTATGTAATTAAGACTCATGTAGTAGGTTGCAAACCTTATAGCCTTCCGGACTTAGCTCTGTACTTCGGACTTTTGACTTAAATATTTGAGAAATTAAACACTAGTGTAACACAGACCCCATCATCGAAAATTAAGGTTTAACTTACAAATAAGCATAACGATATGTATACGAATAAATTCTTATTTATTCGTAGGTATTCTTAAATCGATATCAAGGGTACTTTCAAATTCAAAGATAATCCTTGTTCTATATACATTAAGCTCTACATAATCACTATATTCAATAAACTGCTTACTACGAAAAGCTGCACACGGAAAACTTGTGAAACTTGGCTCTTCATGGAAATATTTATGCAATTCGTTGAATATTGTTGCGATAATGGTATTCACATTACAAACATGCAATATTAGTAGTTAGGGATTCGACGGTTCTGGCTCATCCAAAAAAAAGTTCTAACTCACACCCCTAAAGTCGAGTCATGGCAATGTCGCCAACTAAAAAAAAAAAAAAAAAAAAAAAAAAAAAAAAAAAAAGTTTGGTGTCTTTTTAGGGGTTTTCGGGGGCGCCTGATCGATTGCTGCTATCCGTTTTTTGATATCTCTTCAGGTTCGCGAGTTAGGTTTTTTAACTGTAACGCTGTAGTACAGATAATTAGCTAATTAATGACTCTGCGATTCAACTCCAGCTTACTCTGCATTGTTCATGTTACGTGTTGATAAGACTCATTAACGATAGACTCATTAACGATTACGGGGAGTGGCTCAATAACAACAACAACTTTCTTTACATAAGCTTTATTTAAAATGATATCGAAACATATCGTGTAATAATATATCATTCATGATTGTATCATTTCTTTCAAACAAACTGGTAAAATCTAACATGCTTCTGCCCTGGAACTTGTAGAACAAATACACCAAACAGTACTCGCCACATAGTGAAGTCCAATCATTTTGGATTCGCCTGTCATTGAAATCCTACATCCTACAATAACCTAATTCGTCCTGCTTCACCTCCTAGAAACCAAACAATGACCGCCAGGCCTACTACTCACGACGATGTTTTGAAACATTCTAAAGCTGGTGATAAACGACGCGGGCTAGCGCGAGTCGGGCAACAGACGACGCATCGTCCGCCATACCATTGTTGCTAATTACCAACTTCGACAGCGGGTGTTCAAACAAAACACATTTCTGACTCACACAGCTTTATTTTCTTTAAAATACGTACAGAATAATTTGTATAAAAATATATCATTATTCACCTTATTGCTACCAAATAATCTTATAAAGTCCCTCATCGTATTTCCATAGAACTTGTAATACAGATATGTTACACAATATTCCCCACAAACTGAGGTAAAATCATGTTGTAATCTATACCTATTGAAATCCCATTGCTTTGAATTCCTATTCAAGAAATCTTTATGATAACCTGTAGGTGGTCGACCATATGAATCAAAATACTGGCCAAAGCCATTTCTATCTATATGGACAGCTACCCAGTGTGATCCTGGTCGACTATCGGGGTCCAAATTGCTTATTAGGTACACTGGAACTTTCACATGTAATGGTAGCCTGTTTGCTGCATAAACGTTCTTTTGTAAAGTAGGATGTATGGTGTGTAAATATTTTTGAATCTCTATTGTGTTCATATTAAATCTTTATCGTAAGCTGTGTTAAGTTCAATCTTCGAGACAAGAATGTGGAACTAAATAAACTGGACTTCTTTATAAAGTGTGGGAAAATAAAAAGATTTAATATTATGTTCATGTTTTTTATTTTATTATTATCACTTATTCTATACAACAAGTACATCTAACTACTATAATCTACGGTAACATTACGATTCTTATCTATTTCTATAACATTATCAAATTCTGCATAAACTATACAATTTATAGTCTGAATAAGAGTTGACTCAAACCTAACTTCTAATCTAACACTACCATGTTTTATCAGATTCCAATGAGTGTTTGAATTTGAGCTGAGATCAGCTGTTAGATCAAACGCTAACAAACAGTACCCTTTTGCATATTGCTCCCTAGATATTCCATTACCTTCGTTAAGAAAATGAATACCTGTTCCTGAAAATAGTGTATGATAGGCTGCAGTAAAAATATTGCTCTCAAACGATGGTTGCAAAGCTTTTGAAGGTATTTGCTGACCGTCAATGTATAAACAAAATGTATTCAAATCATAGTTTTCAAAATTGAATGGATTTTTAGTCAGACTCCCATTAAACGCTGCGTTATTTACAAATCCAATTATGCATCTTTTAGGAACTTGTCCTAGAAAAATATTGTCAAGAGTCTTGCCCTGAACCCCTGAAGGTATGGTTAAAACTTTGACTTCAGCTCGAGTTATAGGATATTTAGCTGTTGTAGAGGCTAAAACTTTTTGATGTGCTAGTAATACAGTTGGATTGATTCGTGCTCTACGAACTATAAGGGTTGCATCTGTAATGCATACCTTAAATTTTAGGTCAGCTGAAGAAGCCATAAGATTAAAGTTTTCCCTGGAACGAACTAATTTGACACTCATTTCTACACCGTTAATCAAAAACTTTTCCTGATTAAATATATCACCATGAAGATGTCCGATCATTTCTATTTCTTTACTTTCAGATGACAGCTGTTGTCTTTTAACAAAACCTTCATTTTTTTCATCAGTTGAATTCATCTTATCAGCTGTATCTTCATACCAAAGACCACAAGTCAGATGAGATTCTTTTGCTGTGGGGGCATAATTCAACAAAGTTTCCATGTATGCACGATAGGCATAGGTATTGTTTGGAGGTGATACAAGCTTCTGATTTAAATAAACATCCAGTTGACTGAAGAGTGAATGAAGCCAATTATTGACTGGTGCTACAATGGTTGATGCAGCTATTTTCGTTGAGTCCTGGTTTAGTATCTTAGCTTTTATTTGTATCAATGTATGAGATAAATCTATATAGTCATCGCCTGTCCCAGGTACTTGAAATTCTATGGGGCCATCGTCAGCAAGAGATGAAATGGGTTTGTAGTGTATCCATAACCCATTTTCTATGCTAGTTTGTGTTGATGGTAAAGCAAATAAATCCAACTCTGATTTTATGCACTCACAAGAATGACTATGTAAAAAAGACATTTTTTATTTTATGAAAATATATCTTTTAAATTATTGGTTTTAGATTTTTTGATAGCTTTCACTTTGGTAGTTGTTGGTGGAATGAATGAAGATAGACGCTTCCTCTTTGTTATATAGCCTGATCCGGACATATTTAATCTATCTATTTTATTATCTGCTTTCCTCTTTAAGTTTGAACTTGCTTCTTTTAGTCTAGATTTAATGGAATCTTCCATGGGGCGAGCACTAACCATGTCCGATAGAAGACCAACACCAGCGTTTAAAGCTTCCTTGCCTATTACTCGAGCACCACTAGAAAGTAATGGTAAAACAGATCGAAACAATCCTCCTAAAAAGCTACCGATGCCATGACCACGTTGATAAGGTGCCCCTTTATAAATCACACCAATTCCAGAACCAGCTTGATGTGAATAATAATGTTCATAAGGACAAGTTATATTATCGCGAGAATACATTATAATTTTCTGAAATGAAGCTTAACACACACTGTCCCGAACTGGAATGGTATTTTATGACCTGTGCTAGATCTTATATCTACTTCAAGGGTATCAAACTCTCTACGCATAACAGGTAAGTAGTGAGGAGGTGAGAAAACATGCATTTTATTTGCACCATAAATATACTTCGCTGGATCTAATGGTATGATTCTCAATAGAGGTGTCATAACATCTCCTACTATCTGAGGTTCAATAATGTCACAGTAAACAAATAATTGAGAAGGTAACCCCAAATGCAAATTTGCTGGACATTTGCCAAAACCATTGTCCACAAGATTTCTATTTGGTTCAAATCCGAGTTGCAAACCCAACTTAGGGGTTAATGTCAGCGATCTAATTGATTCATCCATTACTGTAGCAGATACAAACTTTGATATTTCATCATATCGAAACTTGATTTTTTCCTTTATATTATTCAATGCTATTAAAATATGATTAATGTTATCATAATTAGTAGCCGGAATGTGAGTTTTATAATAAACTAACGAAGGTTTTTCTTCATTCGGCATTAACATCCATTTCGTAATGTAAATCATATTTTCATGGTCTTGTACAGTAAACATAGTGCAAGGATATTGAAATTCAACAACCCCAACTGACCATTCTCCCTCCAGCTTTATCGATTTTGGTAATTTTGTTGAAAACCTTGTAGTCATATTGTCTGGAAAATATTCCATTGAACTATTACTAAGTAATGTTAAATAAAAACTTTCTCTCATCATATTTGTTTTAATTCAGAAATTGAAACCCAACTATTAAATTTATCTGGATAACCTTTCCACTTCACTAACACTTGCTTTCTGGTACCGAAAAAGCGTGAACTGATTATTTTATCTATTTTAAAATTTGAGGTGGGGTCGTACGAAACTTTTTGTAATTCCTTTTCATAAAAAGTTCCAACAATAGCTTCATGTTTTAAATCTTCCAACGTGTATACAACCAATGGAGATCGTTCTATTATTGAAGTTATCATAAATATTTCATCACTCCAGTTGGACTCGTAACCTTTTTGAAATATATGTTTATATTTCGTTATTCTTACATAGTCTCCTATACGAAATTTTGGTAATGATGAACTCGTAACCCTTTGAGCTTTATTTCTGTCATACAAGTTATTCCAGACAGTCATAATGTTATTTGAATTAACATCACAAGGACACATCTTAATACTAGTATGATAACTATGGTTATAAGCATATATTAAGTCCTGTAAAATATCAATATATTTATACGTATTTTTATGGGTGAAATACCGCCACATCCTCATCTTGAGTGTCCTTTGGAATCTTTCTACAATACTAGCTTTAATATCAGGATTGTTTGTGGTATAATAATTCACATTTTTAGTTTTAAAGTATTTTTGAACATCTTTTGAAACAAATTCGGTTCCTTTGTCAGATTGTATATGAGTTGGGGTTATATCAGCTTCTTGAAATATACTTTCAAAACAAGTTTTAATCGTTTCAGAATTTTTATTTTTCATTGATCGGGCATATGCATATTTGCTAAAAACATCAATAACACAAAGAATGTAATTAAACCCTCCGTTATATTTTGAATAAGTTCTCATATCACTCAAGTCAGCCTGCCAAAGTTCATTAACATTAGATAAGACATATTTGTTTCGTGGAAATTTTCTGTGAACCGGTTTATGTAATGTATATGTTTCTTGTGATTGCAACCATCTTTTAACATCTTCTCTATTCATTTTACCTTTCATAGCTTTAGCTAACTTATCAATACTAGCATACCCAGCGGGGTGTGAGGGGTTATAGTAGACATTATTTATTTCTAATAAGGACTCCATTTTTCCCAATCTATCCTCCGTTTAGATGTTTTAGTAACTGGTGTTGAAAACACCTCTTCCTGTGGTGTATATTCTTTAAATTCGTTAACCTGAAGCTTTTTTATATAGTCAGCTCTTTTTGGATTTCCAATGTAAATCAGTGGTATTTTAATATCTTTCAATGCTGTTGCAAATTTTTCCCATCCTATTGGATCACTTCTTTTGAGTGGTCTCAAAGAATCATTTACCAAGTCAACAATGTTACTTCCAGGAATTTTTTCTTTGTCTACAGTAATTGTACCATCATTATCCCAATGAATTTTATTTTTATTCGAAGATATCAAAAATAATAATCTCTCACCCTTCTTTATATATGTTTTAGGTACCAAGCTGAGTATGTGTTTAGGAGTGTAAGGAGATTTTATAATAGAGCTTGTATTATTTTCCTGTTCCACGTCTTCGTTTGATGCCTGAACAGAAACTGAATCTCGAGCATTGACTTCATGGTTTTTATTGTCCACTGTATCATATCCACTATTATTCAGATTAGAATCTGATACTTCAATATTTGAAACTAATGGTAATTTAATTGGTCGACGACCTTCTTCAGTAAAATGTAAGTATCGTTGCAAAGTTTGCAGGTATAGAATACACTTTTTTCTATCTTCCGTATTACTTTTCAAAATGTTTTCCATTTCAGTGTCTAATCGTGACATGGGATTATCAACCGTATTATGTTGATTAATTTTTTCAATTACACTTGGATCTATGAGTAACATTTTCTTAGCATGGTCCATTTTTTTTTTTTTTTTTTTCAAACAAGAGAACCAACTAATCTACTCAGAATTGAACCCAATATTATGGGTAAAAAAGATCCTCCTTTTTGAACTATTATGTGCTTACGAACTTTGTTTGTACTTTTACATACCAGTTTGCGAAGTAATTCTTTATACTTTTTCAACTTTTTCTTAGTCGTTTCCTCTAGAGGTATTATTCCCTTTAAAACGTTATGAATGCATTCACAAATGCAATTAATTTCTTCTTCATCACACGATTTTAAAAGTGCTTTTCGGTATTTTGGTTTAAGTGTATGGAGAGCACTAAGTAAATCTTTATGCGTCTTTAGGGACCGATGCATTATTTATGAATGACAGATATTTGTTGATTCTTCGCATATTTAAATAGTTTGGTTGGCACATAAACGGTACAATATCCATCTGATGGAAATATTTTTGTTTTGAAACGGCACATATCACTAGTATCTTGCTTTAAATCTATCATCAAATATCCATGAGCATCTTTAGTTGCATCTTTATATGACTCTTCCATAAATTTTGTATTTTCAGGTGATACTTGTCGTGCTAAATATCGTATTTGGGTTTTATCTCGAGGATTTTTGAAATAGATGATATAACTAGAGTTTAAAGATATGTCTCTTTGACCTTTACCTTGATGAAATAAGTTTTGTGTTATATAAAAAACACTCAAGTTTCTATGATGGCTGCCTTTCGTAAATATATCGACAATGCGTCCATCTGATTCCCTCATGAGATCATCAATTATCAAAAGTTGAGCCTCCTTTCCATCAAACATACTGAGATCTGGTATTCCTTGACAATAACTTACATTTTTGAGACTATATAATGGCTGCATTTCATCAAAACACCAAGTTATTTGAACGAAATCAGCACTACAAATTTCTTTAACATACTTTATAAAGTTTGTAACAAAATTAGATTTCCCACATCCGCTTGGACCAGCCACAATTGCAGTAAACGGATGACTAAAATGAAACATTGTAATTTAAGTGTTGATTGTAAGGGGTTTGTGAAAATAATGAGGCAACATGGTTGAATATAAAGTATTTATATTTTTTTTTTTTTTTTTTTTTTTTTAAATAGAACAAACAAAATACTTAATAGCTAGTATGAAACACACAATTATTATGTTAAACTTTACATGGTAAAGTACAATAAGACAAACTAATATTTACATTACATTCACTATACATAAACTAGTCTAAAAAAATTTAACTAGACTTTACAATTCAATTAACTGATATTTTACTATTCATAATACAGATTTATTAAAATTACAATCTTACACAGTAAAATTTACAACATTGATAGTTTATTTTATTCTATAATGACCCCAAGCTAATGTGTCAACATCATTTGGTAAAATGTGACGTTTGGTATCATTATAAGACAAACATATTTTGTTTACTTGTTGAGTAAATATTCTATGCTTCAATGATTTGAAAAGAATCATAGTACTATATTGAATATTTTTGTTGAATAGACATGATTTGTAATTTTCGATTTTCAAATTTTTTGTAACACATTTCTTTACACCTTTTGCTTTTGCAATAAATTTACTATCAACATCTAACGCATACATTTTAGATCTTAACCCAACGAATTCTCGAAATATTTTTCCATTATTTTCATCTTTGAAAAACCCTAACTTTTTTTTATTTATTCTTGGATAGCCAAATATGTTGTCTTCTGGGTAATCTGATGTATCAAACTTAGAAGACAAATCTGGTTTAATATCCTCATAAAAATTATTGGTAAAAACGTGATATATCAAACTATCAGTATCAGTATATAGTAATTTTATGTTATTGTAAAACTTTTTAAGCATATAGTTATAATGAAAGTCATACATTAAAGTTTTTGAAATATCCAGAATGCAAAAACCTAAGTATATTGGTTTATTATGAAACAGTTTCGTTTTTCGTAACTGAACCGCAACTAAATTCTCTCCAAATATTACTGAATTTTGAAATTCAGGTTTCGCAACTAAGTCTTGTATACCAAGTACTTTACCACGATTTTCCCAGTGTGTTAATAGTTTAACATTCACCCTCTTCTCAATATTTTCCATTGTCTTTCCAAAAACAGAATTATTCATCAATTTGTAAAAATCTTTTTCAAAATCAGATTTCGCAGATGTTCGTAAAGTTGTGTTTAAATCAATGTAAGCTTTTAACCAAGGATGTTGTTTGAATTTCAAAATTCTATGAACCTTTGTTAATTTCATACCCATTTCAATGCATTGTTTCAAATTTCTATAGTGGATTTTATACTTAGTTTTATTATTTAGGTTAGGGACTAACTTTTTTTCTTTAGAATTTCCAATTTTGATGTTTTCAGGACAAAGAGGCAAATCTGAATGCAAATCATGCAGTTCAACGGGGTACACCAAATCAACTTCTAATATAAAACCATATTCAGATTTTTCTGATACATTGTAATTTGTATCAACGTTTACCCATTCAAAACTACCAACTGGAAGATATTGAGACATAGCCCAACCATAAAGATTATTAGCGTCGAAATAAGTCAAGTATGATTTTTGCTTATCCCTATCGTAATCTTCCATGTACTCATTATTAGCTTTTGCATGACGATTACTACATTGGGACACACCTCCTCGAATACCAGCCTTAATAAAAGCTACTTTTTCATAATCAGTCAAAAGTTCTAACTCTATTTGGGTGTATTTTAACATAGCATCCCAACTTAACCCCGGGGCTGTATAGTAATGAGCAGGATCCAAACTGTATGTTTTTAAACATAAAGTCCTAAAGCTTTCAAAAATATCCGTTAGCAATAAAACATCGGTTTTGAGATACAGATTAGAATAATCTAACATATTACAACAGTGAAAATGTTGCCAAACATCTTTAGCATGGTTGTAATCATCATCCGATACATCTGAATTGGTAAGTGAACTATAAAACTGATTTTGGCTAGGAAGTGTTGTTTTTTTCAAACATTCTTCAGAAGTCATGAACTCATATGGGTATATACCTTTCTTTCTAAGACGTTTAAAATCTTCATTTTTGGGGAAATTTTGTCTTAAAGTATTAAATTGTTCATTGCATAAGTTTTTAGTTAACTGATCGAGACTGCATGGTAAAAATTTGAATGAATCTACAAATCTTAAGTAAATTTTTTGATTGTTTATATTCATAGTTTTCGAAAAAGAAATATATTTTTCCTTAGTTTGAGGAATAACATCAATTTCACCTTCAACAAAATTTAATGCATGAACGATAAAATGGGCATCGTAATTACTTAGATTGTGTAGGAAAACTGGGATATAATGTGGTGGTCGAAACTTTGTAACACATACTTCGTGTGCAACACCCCGAAAATTACCAGTCTGCCAATCATAATCAATAGTGTTTTCACCATTTAAATTACTTTCACATATATGACATACTGTTGCAATTGAAACTTCATTTTCTTCTTTAGTTGACAAAGGTTTAGGGCAAATTTGAAAACAATTTTTTCTACATATCTTTTTCAAATCTTCATGCAAACGGTTCATGAATACTTGTGCACAATTTTTTCCACTATAAGTCTCATATTTGGATAACGAATCATCATATGAACATTTAATGTAGTAACCAAAACTATAAGGTTCATGTTCATGAATATTACTTGTATATGGTTTTGATGGATCGTTAAAACATGATTTGATTGGGTTTAGAAAAGCTTCAAAATCAGCATATATAACAAACGGTATTTTAAACTTTTTATTATATTTATTGAATTTCAATTTATCATTTGATACTGGTTTACCAAACCAATCCTTTGTGGTCATGTCACCATTAGGTAATTGTGTTGCAATGTGAGCGCAGTCATGTTGTTGATGATCAATCAATCGTTGTTTTGTTGTAAAATGTAGTAAACATCCATCACATATATGAACTGCATGTTCATGATTATTAATTTGTTTACTAACAAGACGCGACATGTTTTTGATGTAGCAGTAATGATTATTCGTTCCGTTTGAAATCAGTAATAAATTAACGTGAACATCTTTGCGTGATTTTGTTAAATACAACGGACCGACAACGCTATGACATTTTCTATCTTTGTTTAATTCTAAACCAAATACATTGATGCTAATATTGTTAAGTTTTTCAACTTGAAATATATCAGTTAACTTTACAGGAAAACGAATTCCATCGAATTTTAATTTATTTGAATGCATGGTGTAGGATGACACTCGATCTGAATTTTTGGTTACGGGGTACAAAGCTGAAAGCAATGCCCATTTAAAACATAAATTGTCTGCATTTTTTACATTAATTATAGCATTTTTAGTCCTAATATCCTTCGGTAACTCAATATATGAAGTACCACGTAGAGGATTAAATTTATTAATATTCATATCTAATGCTTTTAGATCCCTAAGACTCCAGCCACTGTCTTTTTTCTCAAAAGAGCAGATTTTATCAGTCAACGTGTTACATAAAGATGAAAATAGAATTTTTAAATCATCCCCACGAAAAACAATGTAATTATATGTTTGAAAATCAAATGTTTGAAATGAGTCTTCTTTCGTTTGTTGTATAAAATCAGCATGCAGAACAAAGTTCACTTTGAAAACTGTATGCTGTTGGATAGATTCATCAATTAAAAACAAAATTTCATTTTTAATAGAATTTAAAAATAATTCAGGTGTTTCAAAACTATTTGTAGGTTGATCTTTTTTTCTATGAATCCTATAAGAAATTATTCTTTGACCAAAAGCTGATTCAACAACAGATACATTTTTTAAGGACTTGTGTAATTTTTCAAGTTTACTTTTATGGAGGTTGCTTTTTAAATGATTCGCAAAGTACCTTCTACTAACTAGAACATGACATGTACAACAATTCACCTTATCCTTGTCTTCATTTTCATTGTTAGCTGTCGATTCGTTGGTGTTGCTAGATCCTGCCGATGGGGTGGATGATCCATCTTCGTAACGTGCTCGTTTTACATTGATGTCAGCATTTTCAGAGTCATTCACTCTCTTTAACGATCCTCCCACTTGTTGACTGTAACAAATTAAAAACGTTAAGACACAAATTCATTTTAAAATTAGCAAAATGTAAGAGGATTGAAGTATACCACTTACTTTATTTTATCTTCAACAAGGACGCATTCTTTGTACAAATCTTCGTCGTAATCATCTTCAAACCCAATACAATGTTCCCTGTAACAAGGAAAAAGTGTTAAGATATAAATCTAATATAAAATAAAATAGTAAAAAGCAATCAGATGTATATAACTTACTTTAATTTTGCTTCCAAAAGAGTGCATTCCTGGTATAAAGATTCATCGTATTCTTCCAGCATCATACAATTTTCATGTTTTTGACAGATTTCATCATCGAGATCCGTATTAAAAAAGACACTAACACAGTTCACACTTGTACTTTCCATTTTTATCGAAGATTGGTTCACAGTAACCGACTCAAAGCCCAACTGATGTGAGAAGTATGTTTGCATGAACCATTTATAGTAAGAACAGGTACAAGGATCCTATTATTTACACTAAGTAATGACTAATTAGCTATTGTTCCCCGAAATTCTATTATACAAAATTTTACATCCTAATTATATCTTCCCGAAATTTTACAATGAGTAAGTTATTACCAAATTGAAAGAGATAATGTAGTAAGTATTAATTTTATTATAACAATTTGTAAATGAGGACTACTATGACTAAATATTAGTAGATAAAATTAATAGACTTAATATTAATTATTAAAATGATACTTTTTACACGTTGGTGATGTCGCTATTTCCTTCGTTATGTTAAATATTACTTTTTTTACTGTTTCATAATTTGTATTGCATTCATTTGTGAAATATTTTAATCGATATGTTGCATGTTTCCAGTGTTCTGTAGGTGCAATTTTATTTATCTTATTCATATCAAAAATTTCCATTTTTATCATGAAATTTGATCCAATGCCATCATCTTGGTTGGTGGATAAATACACATTACCACCTTCCCTGTGAGCACGAGAAACTGTTGAAGATAATAATTTTCTCTTTTTTGTTTTCGATACTTCAAACAAATTGTCCAAGCTTTCATTGGATTTTTTCCTTTTCAAATTCTTAGGCAGTCTTTCTTCAATAATGTTTAGGTCTTGAGTATCATCATCTTCTGAACCAGGGTAGTAAAACTGTTTGAATGTATTTTCTTCGTTAACATGTTTGAATGTATTTTCTTCGTTAACATGATTGAAAGAGTTCTGTAACAAACAATAAACACTAGCTAAGATTTAAAATATTGACTTTACAACATCTACAATATACTTAGTTCTATTGAAAGCACTTACCTCCATTGTTCTGTAGAACACTTAACACAACAATTCACAAAAATAAATTTGAAGACTGAGATGCAAAAGCAAGCATTCAACTGTAAAAATAAAACTACAACATAAACTTATATAGCCCTGTCTTACAACACTATCAGGATCATTAAGTAATGTTCTTTATCAACTGGTCAAACAGCAACATCATATCGCTCGAACAGCATTCTAGTATAAACTTTCACATTTTTGTCTATCATTAAAATTACATTATAGAACACTTAACACAACAATTCACAAAAACTAATTTGAAGACTGAGATGCTTGCCTTTTTTTAGCGTTTGATCTAACAGCTGATCTCAGCTCAAATTCAAACACTCATTGGAATCTGATAAAACATGGTAGTGTTAGATTAGAAGTTAGGTTTGAGTCAACTCTTATTCAGACTATAAATTGTATAGTTTATGCAGAGTTTGATAATGTTATAGAAATAGATAAGAATCGTAATGTTACCGTAGATTATAGTAGTTAGATGTACTTGTTGTATAGAATAAGTGATAATAATAAAATAAAAAACATGAACATAATATTAAATCTTTTTATTTTCCCACACTTTATAAAGAAGTCCAGTTTATTTAGTTCCACATTCTTGTCTCGAAGATTGAACTTAACACAGCTTACGATAAAGATTTAATATGAACACAATAGAGATTCAAAAATATTTACACACCATACATCCTACTTTACAAAAGAACGTTTATGCAGCAAACAGGCTACCATTACATGTGAAAGTTCCAGTGTACCTAATAAGCAATTTGGACCCCGATAGTCGACCAGGATCACACTGGGTAGCTGTCCATATAGATAGAAATGGCTTTGGCCAGTATTTTGATTCATATGGTCGACCACCTACAGGTTATCATAAAGATTTCTTGAATAGGAATTCAAAGCAATGGGATTTCAATAGGTATAGATTACAACATGATTTTACCTCAGTTTGTGGGGAATATTGTGTAACATATCTGTATTACAAGTTCTATGGAAATACGATGAGGGACTTTATAAGATTATTTGGTAGCAATAAGGTGAATAATGATATATTTTTATACAAATTATTCTGTACGTATTTTAAAGAAAATAAAGCTGTGTGAGTCAGAAATGTGTTTTGTTTGAACACCCGCTGTCGAAGTTGGTAATTAGCAACAATGGTATGGCGGACGATGCGTCGTCTGTTGCCCGACTCGCGCTAGCCCGCGTCGTTTATCACCAGCTTTAGAATGTTTCAAAACATCGTCGTGAGTAGTAGGCCTGGCGGTCATTGTTTGGTTTCTAGGAGGTGAAGCAGGACGAATTAGGTTATTGTAGGATGTAGGATTTCAATGACAGGCGAATCCAAAATGATTGGACTTCACTATGTGGCGAGTACTGTTTGGTGTATTTGTTCTACAAGTTCCAGGGCAGAAGCATGTTAGATTTTACCAGTTTGTTTGAAAGAAATGATACAATCATGAATGATATATTATTACACGATATGTTTCGATATCATTTTAAATAAAGCTTATGTAAAGAAAGTTGTTGTTGTTATTGAGCCACTCCCCGTAATCGTTAATGAGTCTATCGTTAATGAGTCTTATCAACACGTAACATGAACAATGCAGAGTAAGCTGGAGTTGAATCGCAGAGTCATTAATTAGCTAATTATCTGTACTACAGCGTTACAGTTAAAAAACCTAACTCGCGAACCTGAAGAGATATCAAAAAACGGATAGCAGCAATCGATCAGGCGCCCCCGAAAACCCCTAAAAAGACACCAAACTTTTTTTTTTTTTTTTTTTTTTTTTTTTTTTTTTAGTTGGCGACATTGCCATGACTCGACTTTAGGGGTGTGAGTTAGAACTTTTTTTTGGATGAGCCAGAACCGTCGAATCCCTAACTACTAATATTCCGCAAACTGGGTACACGTCATGAAAATGCATAGTTTTAATGGAGTTGATACATTTAAACTGACCACTAAAATTATTTTTATGAATATCTAGAATCTAGATATAATTTTAGTAGCCTTCAAGGATATTCTAGATTTAGAATATCTATGTATCCTATGTGCGGGTCAAAGAGTTATAGGTATAGCGTTTTAATGACAAAGAAATTATCAGTTGCAGGTTTTATTATGGTATAACAGAGTGCTTGTACAACAATGTGGTGTAATTTTGTCCATTTCAAGCATATACTAAGTTAAATTCTACAATTATCATCCATTCTTGAATAATTACACTTTTATTTATACACTTTAATCATACTTTTTAGACCTCCTTTGAAACCACCACGCTTCAACCCTATCACCCAACATTAGCATTTTCTCATTATCTTAGGTATTATTGCACACATTATTACTGTTGTTAACTCATTCCTCTTTTTGAGACGCACTATTACACTCTTGTAAGAGCATAAACCTTAACTAAAATCCGCGGGTCAGCAAGAATATTATTCTGAGTCACAAAACTCAGGCATTCAAAATTATTCACAGACTCACTCATGCGTTCGGAAAATATAACAATTTTCTTTAAAATTTAATGCTATATGATTGCAATGGATATCATACTCAAAAGGATATTTACCACCAAAATATTGCCCCTTTAAATTCAGATAACTGTTTGGTTAGATTTAAAAATTTATAATATATGTTTGACATGTTTTGTATCAAAACAGATTTTAATTTAAAGGTGATGTAGAAAGAATTAAAAAAAACACTATTTCATGACATTATGCAATCATAATGGGAGGACCCTATATTTTTAAAATTCTTTGAGCAGTTGCGATTTTTCATGGGTCTGTACTTAATCATAATATATATTTTTTTAGGTGTGTATACGTTTAATAACAAAATACTACGAATTATATACAACACTACAACTACTACAATGAAAAAATTAAACAATCTGCAAGCCTGACTCACAAGCAGTCTAAATGCTCCAGCCCACTACCAGTTGGCAGCGTGCCCAGAATGCTGGCAGCATTACTCCGTTGAATTGCAATGCTTATTCGTTGCGCCAAATAGGTGCCAGCTGTTTGATCACGTGTCGCATCTACCAAGCGCTCTGAAAAGTTTTAAATTTTTGGTAGAATATAATATTCAATTTAGCGTAAAAATAGCGTCGTAGCATAAACATACATTTATATCATTTACAACTAAACCAACTATAGTTTAAAAAACTGATGACGTTTAAAGAGGGAGGGGGCAAAGTGGCCTTGTTAAGTTAAAAAAAAAACAAGAGCCCTCGGGGCGGAATTGATAATTTACTCGTTGGAAGGGCTATCATTAGCCCCGTTGGGTATACAATGATTGTCGGTTACTTACATACGTTTATGGGCCAAGAGTCGGTGAAAAGTTTGATGTGTTAATTTGAATCAAGTTATAATTTCAAACTTTTATGTAACAAAACTTTGATTTTAGTTTATAATTTTTATAGTAAAATAGTTGCTTAGTCTTTGTTTCCTTATACTACCGGGAGTCTTTATGGCAAGAATGAAAGTAAATTATCGACTGCATCGTCATTTGTGTTAAGTTGGATAGCGCTCAAACGTAAGCTTTAAAATAGTAATGTTGGTCTGGCTTGCTACCACCATCAAGTAGACAAATTTGTCACCAAACAATTATTGGTATATCATTGCAGATGCTATTAAGATCCTTTTTGTTTTCTAGGCGTAGCCTGACAACATCTTTGGCCCCAACGTCACTTACCAATAAGTGAAATAGTCGTCAACGAATAGCTTATTAGCTGTAACAACTTGTTTATGATTTGTATTCCAAGCTAACTTAAAAGTAGCTTTATGATATCTATAAAATATTTTTGCAATTTACTTCTTCAAAAATGAGTATAGAAGTGTCCTTGTATCATATTTCTATTATAAACAAATAGGTACCCGGCTGGGACTCGCACCGAGGCATTTATAATAGACAAAACACGCGATAGTTTTCTAAGTGAAGCGTATTTCTAGTTAAATATATAATAAAATAGTTTTCTGGAAGCCGCACATGCACACGAATTGTTGTATTTTTATTTTTTTCCGATGTTATTCCTACAATGGTGTCTAATATGTAAATTTTGATTAATTAATTCATAAAATATTGCGAATCGATTAGATTCATCTTGACGTCTTTGAACACTTATTTGACAACTAAATTATTTTCTTAACCGTCAAATATTCAACGTCAAAATATTCAAGACACCAACGTCATAGCTGTCATTAAATAGATGAACCTAGCGCCGTCGTAATACGAGTAGAGTAACTAACTGCATCTCGTCATTAAAAGTGAAAAATTTCTCAAGAAAAAATGTAAAGACCATGCATTTTTTTTAAGTATTCAATTGTTTGACAACATTAAAAGTATTCAAACAGTTACGTCGTACCCGTCACTTGATCCTACTCTATCTAGTGTCTAGACAAACCCGGCGTCTTGGTAGAAGAACAAACAGCGTCTCGGGTCGTTAACAGCGAATTACACTGACAAGGCGGTTATTATGACGTAACATTTGAGCTTCAAATTGGGATCGTTCGATGCTCTTCTGCAGGTAGAATGATTAAACTTAATGCAAAGGTTGAAATATTTTAATTGAGTTACTGAAAGAGTCAGGACGTGGCAAAAACAAAAATAAAATATTACCTATTTGCGCAACAGATTTAGTTTTTTTTATTGTTACTTTAGCTCAGTATAATAAAATACCTATTAATGACATTCATGTATTTGGTAAGGTCAAATTATATTCTTTTTTCAAATGATATAATGTTAAAGAACAGTGTAAATACTTTCTATATAACTATATTTATTGTCACAACAACTTATATACATACCATATTTTGTTAAGTACCTCTTGTTCTGCGGTTATTTACCGAACAAAATATATTAACCCGTTCTATTTGTGAATATTTTCTGGATGCCAATAACAAACAAGAATTTAATAACGGAAACTTTCTTACAGCTGCCATTATTTCCGTGAACTCATGGTTCACGGAAATAAAAGAAAATAAGGTATAGAACTATAGAATAAGTAATGAATAATCTAACACTTAAAAATAATAATTAGCTTTGAACACGTACCTACAAATTAATTGCAACTTTGTAGCTTGTGTCACGGAAATTCAAAGATAAATAGTCTTTTTTTATAGTATAGTGACGAAACAAGGTACTTTAACGTGATGATTATAACAGACTCAATTCGTTACAAGTACGAATTGCACTGCGCTTGTCACCCTGAGACCTACAGTCATTTACTAGCTGCTGGTGCTGGACGACAGGTTTTCTACTTGGAGGTGGTAGGATACCTAGGCGAGCATTCGCAAAATGCCCTTCCACTGCGGTGAAGCTCAAGCCAGCGAAGGGGATCGAACCATGAAACTTTGGCACGGCAGTACATAGACGCTCGGCAATCATTGGTTCAAATTTTGACTTTGTTTTAGTGTTTGTAGAAAATAACTGGACTTCTAACATTACCTACTAGCACTCGCAGAATATTATAGGATATGAGCATGTTAAGTTAGCAATGTCAGCATATTTATAGTTGCTAAAGCAAGAACATGGAAGCATAAATGATTAAAATATATTTTGGAAGAAAACCTTCCTAATTTGATAAATTAATAATACTGTTTAATAAGTTTCTAATTATTTTTTTATGTTATTGTGACGCAACAAACTCGAGGTCCACCTGATGTGAAGCGGACTAACCTCTGCCTATAACAGATACATTTCATCACAAGTCACGAGTTGCACTGCGCCCGTCACCTTGAGACATAGTTGTTAGGTCTCATGTGCCTGTAATTTTACTGGCTCTCAAGGACTGCTGCCGGAACACACCGTTAGGTGCTTGGCGACAAATTTTCTTCTTGAAGGTGGTCGCTAGCCAGGCGGGCATTCGCAAAATGCCCTTTCACAATGCGATGAAGCTCAAGCCCGCGGCGGGATTCGAACCATGGAGCTTCTGCGCGGCAGTCCATAGCCAATGCCACTGAGCCATCACTGCTTCAAGTTCTGTTCAAGTTTGGTAAAGAAATGGGTGTGACAAGTAAAAAGTCTAGGCAAGTATAATTACGATTTTAGTAAAACGCATTAGCAGCCTACGCGACATTTTGAAATATCTTTTGTTCTATGCTACTGGACGGCGATTCTCGTGCAGGGATAAAATTATCACGATGGACTTTTGACTAATGACTAGTAGCACATGCCAGGTATCGAGTTGGTATGAAGTCTAAATCACAAAGTTATGTTCAAAATGTTCTAAATGGTAGTAAAAGTCACAATGTCTTATTTATTATTTAAATATTTTATAATTTTATTTATAGTTCTGTTTCTGTTATTTTATTGTTTTGTTATTTAATGTCATGCACGTTCGTGATGTTGGTCGGGAGTGCCGTCTGAAAACCAGCGCTTAGGTTCAGTTGTGAACCTGGCACATGCTGAGCAATTGCTGTATAATTACATATGTATTTAATTGTGCTTCAGTAGAAGCTATTGTAGTGTTGTGTAATGCTGGAATAAACCTCATTTCATTTCATTTCAAGTCTATTATTAAATTCGATTTTTCCGATATTGAATCCTAACAAGGGATTGCGACAGTGGCAATATTATTATAACTTACAATGATTCATGATGTATATATGTGTTATGAAAGGTGATGCGATGATCAGAAGTTGTCATATAAATGCTCAGGCCCGTAGCTGGCCGCAGAGACCTCACTTTGCCTGGTCAATAAACGTAAGCACATAAAAAGATCTTTATATCAAGGAAGCTTGGAGTCCGATTTCCAATTCGATGACATATTTTTTTATGTTATTGTGACGAAACAAGCTCGAGGCCCACCTGCTGTTAAGCGGACTAACCTCTGCCTATAACAGCTGCATTTCGTCACAAGTCACGAATTGCACTGCGCCCGTCACCTTGAGACATAGTTGTTTTTTTTTATCCCTTATAGATTAGCCTTTGTCCACTATCTCACCTGATGGTAAGTGATGATGTGGTCGAAGATGTTGTTCAGGCTAACCTAGAAGTACTGTCTTTCAAGGACAGCTGTCGGAACACACTGTTAGGTGCTTGGGGACAGATTTTCTACTTAAGGGTGGTAGCTAGCGAGGCGGGCAGTCGCAAAATGCCCTACCACCATGCTATAACGACTGCCATCCTAAGACAATATCCAGGACCGACGGCTTGACGTGCCCTCCGAAGCACGGAAACGATCAGTAGTAATGTCACTAGCGGTCACCCATCCAACTCATGACCGCGGGCGACGTTGCTTAACTTTGGTGATCGGTTGAGAACAGCTAAGTCAACTTCGCTACGAGCGCTTCTGTTAAGTCTCTTAAGTGAGAGCCTGTTCATTTCACTGGCTCTCAAGGACAGCTGCCGGAACACACCGTTAGGTGCTTGGCGACAGATTTTCTACTTGAGGGTGGTCGCTAGCCAGGCGGGTATTCGCAAAATGCCCTTCCACCATGCGGTGAAGCTCAAGCCCGCGGTGGGATTCGAACCGTGGACCTGCTGCGCGGCAGTCCATAATGATTGCCACTGAGCCATCACTGCTTCAATAATATGATAATTGTAATGTTTCGTACATCATCAGTTATATTTACTTTGTATTATCATTTATCAATTGCTGATCAATATTCTGGTATTGAGAATCGCCCCCTAGTTTCACCAAATAAATACCTTAGTATTAGAACGGAGTTTAGCTTGTCAAAGAATTACCGTGACTGATTGTAGTTATAGCTTCTAGCACCGTTCATCAAGTGAACACAATTTACGTACCTAGTTTTACAAAATAGATCTTCTCTCCGTTCCACCCTATATGATTTATAATAATAATATTCGTTTTTCGTGTCTTAACACGCAGATGTTAATTTTTTGCACATTGCGCTACTATTCATAAAAGCGCAACAATATAACGATTCACATCACACAAAAATCTATCACTACTATTGTTATTGGCCACAGAAATGTTTTAGATCAATATCTGTCCCTTTAATTTTTTGTTATTGTCTTCCGGTCCACATTTTTTCTAATTTATCCCTTAGTCGAGCGAGATAAGGTTTATTTTGTTTTGACTAATATTTTAAGTTCAAGTTTGTCACTTTGTTGCAATTGATCGTAGTTTCCTGTAAGTCGATACCTTTGATCGACCCACGTGCAAGATTAGGTACTCGAGAAGGTAGGCGGTTCTTTATTTGCTACAATTTGTTGGGCTAAGCTTTTGCCTAATTTATGGATCTGGAGCATATTGCAGTTCATGTTGCAAGCTCGGTTTCCGATCAATGAATTGTGAAATTATCCTGGATTGAAATGAGTTGATTGATTGCATTGTGCGACTTCTACCACGTAATATTGATCCTTGTGGATGGTTCGTGGTAAATTTTAGAAGTAGTAAATTTAGGAAGGTCCATACTTAAAGTGTTGTATTTTTACGTAAAGTAACATTTGAGCCAGAATTTAAACACAGATAAAGTTGAATGAACAAATAAAATTCTACGAAATAATAAAAATATTATAGCGTCACAGAATAGAGAAAAGAGGGTAGAGTATGTTCAAAAAGAGAGTGGACTTTGGATTAGATTTTGGGACTGCGTCACCAATGTAGCACAGGTCAGAAGTCAAACAATATAGATAATACTTTACATACATAACATCTATTAAATTTATTTTATATACGACTATGATAATAACGGTAAATTAGCTATAGTTATAGTTTCTTTAAATTTTAACGATTTATCTAGTCCAGTCCAAGCCCCTTTCTGAACATAATAAGTATATACCGTCTTAAAAAATAACTGCTAATATAGGTAATCAATCTATATGCTAGTAGGAGTACCTATAGACAACGTGAATGAAATGGTAGCCCCGGACTTTTATACGTTATAGATTATATAAAATGATAGATAGATAATTCTATTATAATGTTCCAGACGCAGTTTACTTCGACATGTTATAAAGAGTTTAATGCAAGAAAAGTAGTGATTAGGGAGCGGTAACAGCTGTGAACAACTGTGCCGCAGGTCCCTGGTTCGATCCACCGCCGGCCGGCTTGAACTTCACCGCAGTTGGAAGCGCATTATCATTTACTCTCCTGGTTACGGAGGGTGGCTCTAGAAAATCTGTTACCAAGCACCTAGCTGTGTTCCGGTAGCAGTCCTTGAGAAACAGTAAGTAATTCATGAAATTAAAGGCACATGTACTGCCTGTATGTCTCAGGGTTGTGGGCGCAGTGTTACAGGCAGTGGTTACCGCTTAGCTCCAGAGGCATCTTGTATGTTTCGTAAAAATTAAAAAAAAAAACATTTTGCAACAAACTGGACAATATCGTCTTCTGCAAATACAAAATTATTTAACAGACAAAATTGTTGTGTACACAACCCAACTTACACTATAAAAGACTTCTTGCAAATCTTATTCTATAGAGGCGTCCAAGCACACATAGAATTACACATCGTAAAAGTAGGTACTGCATAAAGGTAACGAATTGCATTTACGACCCAACGTCTATTCAAGAGCGCTTATGCCTTAGAGGAAACGGAAGTTGACATTATTGTAGTCTGTTAACGTAAAGATGACTAGACTTACTTTCTTTGTATTAGAAGCATTTTTTTTTAATGCTATATAGGTTAGCCTTTGACCACTATCTCACCTGATGGTAAGTGATGATGTGGTCGAAGATGTTGTTCAGGCTAAGAAGTACTGGCTCTCAAGAATAGCTGCCGGAACATACCGTTTGGTGCTTTGCGACAGATTTTCTACTTGAGGGTGGTAGCTAGCCAGGCGGGCATTCGCAAAATGCCCTACCACCATGCTTTGCTGATCAGTTGAGAACAGCTAAGTAAGCTTCACTACGAGTGCTTCGAAAAGCAGTTAAAGTGGTCAAAACATATGTGAAACGCGTCGCACGACCGACGTGACGTCACAAACGCCACGCAGCCAAACCGGAAGAATTTTCGAGAAATTTCTCGGTCGTGCGCTCGTAGAGTCAAGACCTCCTGAGGATGCTTCGTGTAGAAGCGAAACGCGTTGAAAATTCTTCCGGTTTGGCTGCTAGGCGTTTGTGACGTCACGTCGCCTTAACAGAAAAAATAGGCGGAATTGTCAATAGATATATTTTTGTATTTTTTAAGTGTTTTATTAAAATATTAATTTGATGTTTTCATAAAATATTTTAAAAATATTTGTTAATATAAAATATTAAGGTTTTATTTTATTTGTTTTGTTGTAAGTAACTCAGTTCTCCGTGGGGTGCCGGGCTAGAATGTCACCCTCCCATCTCTTCCCGTGGGTGTCGTAAAAGGCGACTAAGGGAAAAATACCGGAAAGTGGGCAGCAGTGCCTTCTGAGAAATGTACACCAATAACACCAATAACTGCGATCCCCCAGACGCCTGCCAAGCGTGGGGATTATGGCAAACTCCCCTAATGGGGAAGGCCTTTGTTCAACAGTGGACGTCTTCCGGATGATGATGATGATGTTACTCAGAATTTAAAAAATCCGTTCCATACGCCCACCCTCAAGTGGAAAAACTTGTCGCCAAGCACCTAACGGTGTGTTCCGGCAGCAGTCCTTGAGAGCCAGTGAAATAACAGGCAAAATGAGACTTAACAGGTATGTCTCAGGGTGATGGGCGCAGTGCAGTTCGTCACTTGTGATGAAATGCATCTGTTATAGGCAGAGGATACCGCTTAACATCAGGTGGGCCTCGCGCTTGTTTTTCACAATAACATAAAAAAAAAAACAGCAGTACCACAAGAGTAAATTCTGTATATACTACTTGTGCGTGGTTTTTATTATAACTAGGTACAGGAACATACCTGGTAGGTATAAACCACATAATTTTTACAACAATCTCACTTGTTAGAAAATACCAACGTATTAAAAAGTGATATTGCAGTAGAAGAAGACAGCTAGACCTAGAAAAAAAATGGGCTCCCAAGGAATGCTACTGTGTGAACGGTTTCTGCTACAGTTTGGTACTTGCCGTCGAATTGTCTACAGTTACCCTAGCTAGCTAGGCGAGCATGAAAATATTCAATTAAAAAAAGAACCTATATATGCATAATATTTGTAGATATTTCCAAACATGATTTGCTGTATGCTCTTTACACACTTAAATGTAAACAATCTGTTAGACGTGATAATAATCAAAATATTGATAAGAACATTCAATGATGTAAGATTTCTGATAAGAATAATTTCTAGTAAGATATATCAGAAGTTTGGGAATCATATATACAGATCGATACATTTCTAATTGAGCATGTGAACGAGTTGACTTACAAGAATTAGTAAGATACATTTTGTATATAGATTTTTATCCATTCAGAACATAAATTTTATAGTTCCACTCAACCAAAGTGCACTCCGCTCACGCAGTATTGCAAAATCAACTTTATTAGCCATCCATCTAAAATTCAACTATCCGTCTATTTTCTGTCAAACCGACGCCAACCCTGACGCTTCCAATTTGACACACCTAGGTATCAGTGCTGCATCTACAACTTTACCCATTACCTTTATACGATCCAAATTAGCTCTTAAATCTCTGTGTTTATGGGTTAGCATGGTAGTATCAAAAAGTCTGTCGGGAATGGCATATACGGGCGCTCATTCACGAGATTCGTCCAGAGATTGTAGTCCATCAATCAAGCCGAATGTCAAAACTAATACGGAATCGGGTCCCGTGAGACATTCCGATTTGTAATTATGCGTTTTGGTGCATCACTCGTCATCCGATTAATATTGGCAGCCTATAGGGGATTGGAGTAACGAAACGTCATGATACTAAAAATGGTTAAGGAACGATCAGATCTGATACATGATAAGTGATTCAATTGTTTACTTATTGAATGATTGATGTTGATACAAAAGGTTTAAGTAATGTTAAGAATACTTCGATTGATTTGATTTTTTTGAACCGATCGGTTTCATATATGATACAGTTTGATAGATACCAGAACATTATTTACTTCTACTTTGCTTTGTTATATTTTATTTACCTACTTTTATCGAGAATTCAATGTCCAGAGAAACCTAACATAGGTTTTAAGACATTACTAACATGAACCATATTTTTTTGTAAAATAAAATTAAAAAAAAATATTACTTACCATTTATAGTTTTATCAGTGTAATTGCTTAGTATAATTGCCCATTGTCAACCCCCCCCCCTAATCTCTATCCATGAGTGTCGTAAGAAGCTACTAAGGGTATTACACCGGAAGGTGGGCAGCACCACTTTCTGAGGAACTGACTTTCACACTGCGATCCCCAAGCCGCCTACCGAGCGTAGGGATTATGGCAAACCTCCCATGTTGGGAGAGGCCGTGTTCAGCAGTGGACTATCCGGCTGATACAGTATTGTACATGTATTATCATAGATTGGAGTTTTCAATGGGGTTTTCATTTATTTTAACTAAAATATTGTGGAATTAATTAAAAGAACAAAATGATTGACTGCTGGATGGATATCTTGGTTATTCTTTACAACTGTGAATAAGGTCATGTTTTTATCAAGTGTATAACTTAAACCCATGCAATATAAATGTATCTTTATTCTATCATGATCTTAATTTTACTGTCCTATGTCTAATGTCTATATGTCCTATTTATAACTATAAAAACAGTTATTTCAAAAATCATTAAAGTTATCTTGTTAAATTGAAAAACCGTGAGCCTAATTAAATCGTACTGCTATTTAATTAATGTTGAAATTGGCACACCACCACTTTAAAAATCTTTTCAGAAACTGTGAAAGTTCGAGCTTCCGTGACCCACATTCCCAAAACTTTAACTTGTTAATAGACTAGAACCACAAATATGTGACACAAGAAGAACTATTTCCGTGCCAATTTACATGTATGTAAATGGAATCAGTAATGGTTACGCTTTTTGTTTGCCTATTTGTTTTAAAGCTCTTAGAATTTACCTTCACAATTCATCAATTGACGAAATTTTTTGTTGTAGCATAATTTAGAACCTGTGCGCAGTTTTAGTATCATTAGATACCTTGTCTACTTAATATTGAATGCAAGTATCAATATTCCAAGAGAGACAACGGATCATTTGACATTTTGTATATAAACACGTGTTTTAAATAATATAAAGGGTATGTTTCAGCCACCTCAAATAACATAACAAAGTTATTAGTAACTTTTGATTTTTATGACATGTTGAGTCTAAACAATAATGAGTGTATTGCTTATATTTAATTTCAATTAGTTAATACCTCAAATTACTGACGTTCTTAATATTTGTCATGAAAAAATATTTTTCACAGTATTCTTTCGTGACTGAACGAACCACCTAAAAAAAGTAGAATAGGATCAAGTGTAATAATTATCAATCATCGTTTTAACCATAGATACTGGCGGTTGATGTTTACCCAAAATTTACTTTAACACGACGTGCAAACGGAGAAGACCTGAGGCTTCTTCAAGACTCTCGCCGAGAAGCCCCAAGAACATCCAACATACGTGTTAAACGTGGCTCCCGAGTTACTATAGTTTCGGCTGAGCTTCATGGCGTTTTTGATGTTCTGATTTGAAGCACTCGTAACGAAGTTTTGCTTAGCCGTTCTTAACCAATCAGCTCAGATCAGCGACGTCCGCCGCGGTCGGTGACTTGGATAGGTGACCTTTAGTGATATTACTACTGAGGATGTGCCCACAATAAGCCATCGGTTCCAGTTGTTGTCTTACGATAGCATGGTTGCAGGTAGCCTGAACAACATCTTTGATCACATCATCACTTACCATCAGGTGAGATAGTGGTCAAAGGCTAGCCTATCACTAATATAAAACGTTGTATATGTGTATCTAAATTGGAAATGTTGGTAGAGTGAACACCAAATGTTTATTCTTTATTAATGTTATTTTAAGGAGGATAATGTGTGCGATATGTATGTAGTGACATAACGAGCTACAGAACTGACAGAACTTATTGGAAAAAGAACATGTTACACACCCCAGTTACCGTAAAATAAGGATGAGAATATGAAGATAATAATAATAATACGTACGATATTGCGCATAGAAAAAACTGGAGGGAGAAATATGACAATAATAAACAGTGCGTGTATAAGACCTACTTTATGACTAATTGTTGTACATACTACTTACATATATTAATCACACCGTTGTAGAAAGGTCAACAAACTGCACGGATAATGTTTTGGCTCCACAATGCTTTGACTTCACAATCAATTAACCACAAACATTGTGCCGCTATTTCTGTCAACATAACCGATCATGAATTATGTTTGCATTACGTCTATAATAATATCATTGTGACAGGTCACTGATCATACTAGCCTTCTCATATTATATTTATATATTAAACAATGTATTATTAAACAGTTAAGCATCCGAAGTCTTTGTGTAAAAAATATAGCATTTCACGTCTCATTATTGTCAAAAAACATTATATTCAGGGTTTACGCACACACACATACCATCACGATTTTTTTTTTCTTTCTCAAAAGGCGAACCTATTGCCGTCTTCCATTTTTACCGATGAAACTGGCAGCTGGTGTAGCAGCGCAGTCAATAGGGGTTAGAAGCTAATGAACAATTCTTTTTATAATAAACGTAATGTCTAATGCGCGAATCAAGTCGTAAAGATTGGCAGTACAATGTAGAATATTACAATATTAAAATTTGTAATTGACTTTTATAAGAGCGTCATAGACGCCTAAATTGATTAAGTGATTTTGACTTTGATTCAAATAAACAACATTTTGCCCCACTCAGCTAATAAAGCACACAACAGAGGCCCTAAAATGGCCACTTTATACGAATCGTGTTGGGATCCTAATAAGAATCATAATAGGAGCGCGTAATCGCGATTTTGTCCTTTTATGGCAGAATGTTTAATATACTCGCCGCTAGTGGCGCTGCTGTGCCTTCGTCTCACAAATTGACTGATTGAATAGATACTTATGATTTACATATTATGATTTGCGTACAATCAAATTATTAAGGCTGGTATATATATGATTATTATTTTGAGCGATTTTTTTCATCAACCAAACCTCATACACTGATAAGAGGTAAAGAAACCTAATATATTAATATTAGGTTTAAAATAAGGTTATATATTAGGTTTCTTTAAGTACATCTTATCAGTGTAAGAGGCTTGTTATGCCGCAATTTCTTATACATACGAACTTGTTACGTGTTAAAACATAAACTTCCATCCTAGAACGTGTATCTAAGGCGGCATTAGTAGGATCTTATCAAATTTGGTTAGGTAGGGGAGGAGGCTCGAGTGGTGAAGGAGAGCATTGATATATCATAAAGGGGCCCCTTAATCCTACTCCTGGGTTGCAAGTCCCAGGCCCCTCTAGCCTCTTCCTCTGCAACGCGATGGACCCGGCACCCGCACGGTGAATCCATGGAATGCTAAGTAATTCGTCTCATACATAAAAACAAAACGTTTCAAAATCGTCGAGAAACAATTAAAAGGACATTGCCCTTCTACAACGTACCGCCTCACATCACTTACACATAAAAATTAACGGCGTTGAAACACCCCTCCAGAAAACCGCGAACCAAGTCGCGGCTAGATGCCTTGAATTGTTTCTGTGACGACAATAACACTAAACCTGATAATTTTATGTTCACCACAAACGTAACAGTGACTTTAAACGTTTATGTACGCTTAGAATTTTGTTTAGTAGCCATAAAGGGAGACGAACCTCAAATGTTGGTTTACTTTGATACTGTGAATTGGTTTTAAAACTGAGGTAGAGTTAGAATGACATCTGTTATTGTAAATACTTTGCGATACCAGCCCTCAGTATTGTTGATAAGACATAGGATAAGTGGACCTGTAAGGATGAAACAACAATAATTGTGGTGCGTTAACAACCCTATCATTAAGCCAGATAGAAAAAACCGAAAATATGACATGTTTTATTTACTTTTTAGGGGTAACTGAATATAGTAATTATTAACCATTAAGTATCATGGAGAGAATAACCAACAGACAGACAGCAAAAATGTCTTATTAAGGCCAAAAAGCAATCATTGGCCGTTCAAGCTTATTAATAAATGTATAATGATAAAATTAATACACTTAAGCCTACTGATCGGAAGCACACGAAATGGAGCTTCCATAGTCGTTCTTAAGCCCTTTTTTTATGAGTTGCTTGAGAGGCTACAATTTTATTAATATTGTATTAATAGTGCTTTATCACCAGCCATAACATCCACCGTTGAACAAAAACTTCTTTCATAATTGGTAGAGGTGGGAAAGTTGCCATAATCCCATCGCTTCGTAGGCGACTAAGGGTTCGCGGTCTGAGATGGCAGTTCCAATCATTGCGCTGCTGTCACTTTTTGGTATTTTTTCCTTCACTCCCATAGGAAAATATGGGCGATGCAACTCTAGCATTTGAACTGCATATTTGATATATTTGTCTCTATAGCCCGCAATATCAGGACTGGAACAAATGCTTTTATAATCTATTATTAATATAACCCAAAGGTTTTATTTGTTTGAATTTTACGTCTATAAATACTGTCCTGATAACTTTTTAAGCCTGTATAGTTTAGTAGTGTCTTCTGTCATATTCGCGAATTTCAGACGAAATCTTTAACGTTATTGTCACGTCGGAGCGTGCGTTTAAGTGATTTTAATTTCAATGATAATTTTTTAATTCCGTTCTCACTGTCATCGAACTGCTAATGTTGCAGCTATAAGTTAAGCAAGCGCTGCGGTTACTTGGATGGACGACCGTTACTGGCATTACTACTCACTACTCACTACTCACCATGTGCTTTGAAGTTTGGTTCTGGTTGTCATCTTAGAATGGAGGTCGTTATACCAAAGTGGTGGGACATTTTGAGAATGCCCGCCTGGCTAACTACTACTCTCAAGTAGAACACCTGTTGCCAAGGACCTAACACATCGTTAGCTCCAGCGGTAGTCCGGCACCTTTCCTTGAGAACCATTAATTCGAGGTTAGCCTGAACAACATCTTCGACCAAATCATCACTTATCATCAGGTGAGGTAGTGGTCAATGTCAAGCCTAACAAATAAGAATTATATCGTAGTGTGATAGTGTAATTAATTTGATCAGATTGCCTCGTATTTTTTAAAGGTTTGTAGCGGTTCCGATACCGGAACCGAAACCTCAATGGGAACCTTTAAGAACCTTTATTTTATCGGTATGCGATAAATACAATAGATACAAAACCGTTGTCAAAGCACAGTTGAACTTGTTTGGATGGATTCTTTAGGCACTGTCGCAACGGAACGATAGCGGTCGGTGCGGTATGGGCATTCAAAGGAGGGTACAATACATAATACTTAGATGAATTGATCCAGCAATTGCAATACCAGCGCGCAAGGCACATGTTTGTACGTTTGCAGGCACCTACGTGAAACATTTTTTAGGTGATAAAGTTAGAAACTTTCTGACTGAACGGTGACCGGCTAAATGATCCTACATCCCTCACAACACAAAACTAATCGTAGGTCACAACCCTGCAGCATTTTATTATGTGGAGGTCCGCTACTGCACTTTGCTTATTCATTAACAACACAATGAAGTGTAATAAAAACTATTAATGTTAAGTGAAAACTATTCTCGAAAAAAATAAATCACGACTGCCCTGCTAAGAACTAACTAAAAAGAAAAGATAACCAATCTATAGGTGAGGCGAACAAACCATCTCTTCCTCACCCGTGTCTTTCTGCGCTGGAGCAGGTCAGCTCGCACTTTGTCCGCCGTCAACCAAGAGAGTTGTACCCACTGTGGTTAACCGCGCCTGAGGTCCCTCCCTTTGGTACAACCAGGGTTTCATCCGCATAGAACGTGAAGCGTGCCACTAAAGCATCCAGTAGTAGCCAACGTTCCATAGCAGTGGTCTGAGCACCTGCTCTTATGAAATGTTGTTGATGTGAAGGTGTCACCCTAACAGTCCTGGAATTAGTCAGCCAACAGCCTTCACAGATACAGGGGCACTTCGTAATAATGGAACGCTTCTTGAATCGTTGCTGCTGACCGTATCAGTATATATCAATTGAGCAAGGCGTCTATCGTAGACTGCACCACTTTGAACCTGTCCTGTTCCTCCTACAGATTAGGCCTAGTGCTCTCTAGGTGAACTTTACAGATCTCGACTCTATAATATATATCTTAATATGTTTGTAAAAGCTAAACAATTTAAAATTACAAAATCACAAATATACGATAGGAAAAATTGATTTTTCCTATCGTAATTTAAAATTGATTAAACATCATAAACCTGACTGCAAATAATTTATTTTCGTTAAGCATTTTATCGTTCCATTGCAATTAAAACTGCAAGTTATATATTTATAGAATTGTTTCTTAAAGCCCTTCATTTTGATACCTAACTTAATGTTTTTTTCTCACAATATGGCGTCTAAAACCCGCCAACTCGTTTTGTTTTTTACTTTTTTATCTACCTAGTGTCACCTGCGCTATCAAAACCAATCTAATGATAATACATTAAAACGGTTGAGCCGTTTAGAAGTAATGGCAGAATAAAGAAATCCATAAACATACATATTTACATACATATATGAATCATGAACGGATAACACTCCTTTTTTGGGCAGTCGTGTAATAAAAAGGGAATAAAAAGAATACACAAAATCATTTAACTCTCCTCTAACAAAGTCGTTGTTGGTATATTAATGCTGCAAAATCAATAATATATTGTAATTTTCGCAAATAAACAAAATCATACGATATAATGACCGTTCAATTCCGTTCCTTATTCTGGGAAATACCAATTGAGTTATCGCGATGATGATTCATAGATCGAATTATTTATGTTGTTCAGGCTAACAAAGAATTACGGGATTTCAAGGACAGCTGCCAGAACACACTGTTAGGTACCTGGTGACAGATTTTCTACTTGAGGATGGTAGCTAGCCAGACGGGCATTCGCAAAATGCCCTACCACTATGCTGTAACGTCTACTTATCATTTAACATAAACAATGTCATAAGGATGTCAACAAAAGATTATGGTTACGAAATATTTGTACTATATCCTTAAGTAAATAACCGGTAATCTTGCTTAGGACTTTGTCTCTTGTTTATTTGTTCTATTTACAATATAATATATTGAAAATACTAACTTACCCTTATAGTATGTAGAAGAAAAATGACATAAATAATTCAACAACTTTAGTATGGCATCAAAATATAGACAAGAATACGTATTCCTGCACTCTTCTGCTTGCATAATGAGAGATTATTATAATGCGTTGGGATCAAAAAATAAACTTACCATTATTTTTGACAAAGCAGGTAATTATTCCGGTCCGATCCTATGCCACATGGTATCAGTTATATTTTTTTTATTCCGTTCTGATCCCATCTATTATTTAAAGTGGGTTCCGTTTATTTTTTTCTTTTCACTATTCCGATCTGAACCTACTTACTTAAGGAGTTTTAACCTTTAGTGTAATTTTTTTTCGTTTTTTTTAAGTTTTAATTTTTTTTTTTACTTTCTTCCTTAAGTACTGTTTGCAAGAAAAAAACACCATTTCACAAATTTAAATTATGTAACTAATTTTTAAAGTACCAGTAGGGCAGGATTTTTAAAAGTCATATCTCATTCGGTAGGGTCATGCCCGTGGTGTCGTAAGAGGCGACTAAGGGTAACACACAAGAAGGTTGGCAGCAGCACTTTCTGAGGAACTGAAATCTCACACTGCGATCCGCAAGCCGTTGGGATTATGACAAATTCCCCTCCAGTGGACTAACCGGCTGTTTTCTCCAAACAGCTTTTATTCAAATACAGTGTTTTGGCTTTACACGGTAGCGTAACTAATATTATAGGGCTGAATTTCTCACTTTCTCAATTACTAGCCGTATAATATACCGAATTTAATACTAGGTAATGAGAATCCACAAAAGAGGCTATCAAACTGAATCTGAAACTTGTAGCACAGTAAGTGTTCTTCAGACAGAATAATTATAATACCATAATTAAAGCGAATGGTAATGATAATGGCGGGAAATTCAAAATATAAACATATTTTTGTGAATCAAGTTGCTAGGTCGTCGAACTATTATACCGGCTGAAGAGATGCTACCTTATCTGCTACAGTTTTTAATGTTATTTTACGCAATAATAATAATATTTGTTTATTTCAGGCATAAACCCATACTTAAATTAAAGTTAGGTAAAAACTAACACTGTATAGAGGTGTCCAAAAAAAACAAACAATTAATACTTTATCCTAAGTAGAAAAAAGGAAAAATAAGCTAAATAAAATACCTACTACGCTATTACTTCGCCTTTATTTATACGCTAGTTTCTCCGTGCCTCGGAGGGCACGTTAAGCCGTCGGTCCCGGTTGTTGTCTAAAGATAGCAGTCGTTATTGCATGGTGGTAGGGCAGTTTGCAAATGCCCACCTGGCTAGGTACCACCCTCAAGTAGAAAATCTGTCGCCAAGCACCTAACTGTGTGTTCCGGCAGCTGACCTTAAGAGCCAGTAATTCTAGGTTAGCCTGAACAACACCTTCGACTACATCAACACTTACCATCAGGTGAGATAGTGGTCAAAGGCTAACCTATCAGGCATATAAAAAAAATATATAAACGCCCTATTATAGAAACAAAGAATTATCAAGATAACCAATTTTGTCTTTCATGAGTTGCTGCGTTGTTGAACCTATGCCTGACTCACACTAGGCACATTTTTATTGAAGATCATACGAACAGTTATCATCTCTTCATGCCCTGATTCTACGCTAAGTGGGGTCGGTATGTATTTTGTCCTCCGTTTTGTTCCGTTGCTCGTCATATTCATATTTCACATGTATTATTATACTTCTTGCAGTCTATCCATACATTCTTTGACCTTCCTCTACCCCTACATTCGATTTTAATACTTTTAACACCTCTTTCGTTATAAACCTTTGTCCCTCGTGACGTGTCCCATACAACGCTAGTTTAATAATCTTCTATTTATGTCATTGGTGGTACTTTCAAGCATCTTCTGATGTATTTCTTACATTCTAATTAGACTACACATCCATCTCATACTTTAAATCTCTGCTCTCAACATTTACATCTCTGCCACATGTACTTTTCTTTCATCCGCTTCCTTGGTAGCCTAACTTTCAGATATACACTTTACCACCGGTATTAGCATGTTCTTATCAATATTTCCCTTATGTTTCATGGGCATGCATAAAGCTGAGGTCTCTAACAAAGTAGTGCCCTTTAGCATGTTGAGCATGTTCTCGACTCGCTATTTGTAGCGTTGCGTTTTCAGCGCCTAATGACGCCGGAGGTATCTGGCGATTTACACCTTCTGCGTCCGTCACGTGTGAATTGCCCTTAGCATTTGTCCCCCAGGGTTAGGTATTGAGGGTAGGCTTTTCCCTATGCACGGTGGAGTTGTATTGTCAAGTCTATTCTTAATAAATAATCTTGATGTATCTACAACGGTATACATTGGTCACACGTGGTTCCAACTTACCACCATCTCAAGCTCGTCAGCAGATGGTGACAGGAAGTCACCTTTTTAACTAATTTATTTTATCCTAGTGAACAGTTATCAATGAATTTGAATGAAAAATAATCAACATTAGGATTCTAACTGAAAAATTATGGTTATTTAAATATCACCTCCTGTAAGCAAATATCCAACTAGTTTTATCAACACAACTTCGCTATTCGCAGAACTATTTTCTAATACGATTTCGATATTGTATACAACTATATGTATATGCCCAAGCACGAACATTTCGATAGTCCGTAACGTAAACGTATCGAGTTCATCGAACGTTTACGCAGGAAGCGATGGTTGACAGTACGACGCATCGTTTGCTGGCTAACGTGAGCTCGATAGGATTACAAAAGTGACGTCATCCAGCGTAAATCAGAACAATTATACCTTCTTTCTAAGAGCTAAGAACTCATTCCAAAAGAGGTTTTAATTCTTTTTTTGCCTATAAAAGTTCCTCTCACTGAGCAAGTAATATTAAGAGTTGGCACGGACCTTGTTGCTTTGAAACTCAGATTTGAAGTTATTTTATACCAACCATTACAAATGAAAACAATATTTGTGAGTGTTTTACTACTGATTCCCTAAAATCGATTAGTTACAATGAAATCGGTTCCATTTTAATCGATATAGGAAAAAATGGTAGGTAGGTTAGGTTTATCAAATACATGTTAACGAAATATAAAATAAAACAAATATTTTTTTATTATAAGATGTATTTATTTATTCAAAACATCAAAATATATTATCGTGCGATATATCTTCGCTAGTATCGAAAACCGTATTATTGAGGTCTGTATACATAGTTCCAAAGTAATTTGTGTACTAGAACATCTTTACAATACATATTTTTTTAATTTTCATTGTACATAACAGTGTGAACACTGTTACTTATTATTTATATATAATACTTATTTTCTAATTGTGGTATACGTAAAAGTAAAAAATACTGCAAGTAAGTTTCACTAGTAAACTTGTCATCAACTGGTAACAATTATTATTATTTGTAGTTCAATCATAAAATGTAGTTTTTTTGACGCACCTTTTTTAATTATATATAGACTGTAGACTTTTAAAAACTTTTTTGGTGTAGGTAGTTGAATTATTTAGATATTTAATTTAATCTCGCAGCTGATCTATTTCATTTGTATTGCAAGAAGCTTCTTCTGCACTGTTTTGTTTTATTTATTGATTCAATTAATATTTTCTGCGTAACATATACATATCTGAAATAACAAAAAAAGTTTATTTAACTGCTCTCGAAAGTTAGTTAATTTAAAATCAAACAATTTAGAGAATAGTATTTAAATAAATAGTAATTGGGATTGTATGTTGATACACATGTTGATTTTTATATAGTATTGAGGTGACATTGTACCTTAAATTCCATGCCATTTCAAAGTACATGCTGAATCGATAAAGGTTTTATAAAAACGACGGAGTTTTGTTTAAATGAACTGAAAAAAAACAACTCAGATTATTATCACAAGCATAGATATGACGTTATTTACACTATTTGTTATTAATTGTATAATATTTAGGTCGATTTACATATGTTACATAATAAATATTGCTCTAGCCGTTCACTTAGCAAGTACTGTGCCAGTTATGTAGTAATTGATAATACCTGGTGTTTCAAAATGCTTTTGAGCTGAAGATGTAAATAACAGTATCTAAAGTACACATGTTAAGTTTCGTGGAATTATAAAACATTCCGCATGATGGTTTATGATCACCAGCATCGAATATAATATTTCCTAATTTATTGAACCCATACCACTGACATTATAAAAAATCGATACTACAAAGGTATCGATACTTTCCTTGAGCAACACTAAACTTACTTTACGTTACGTAAATATTTGTAATTTATATACAAATATATGTAATTACAGCAATTCGGATGATAACACATACCTACTTAAATTACAATAAAAACCAAGCGATTATTAGCTCTGAAACAATAATGTAATTTCAATGACATATTTTCATCAACACCGGTTCTGGATCTCGTCGAAAACAATAGTTTAAACATTTTTATTTGTGTTTCGACACCACAGACTTCGCATTTTCTTTGCGATTTCCGTATTGTATTGATGTTCACAATGAAATATTAACATTTTTGAATAAAATCTATCTGAGGTGATATATTTACAAAGCGCCATGACATACATTATGACATAGAGAAATGTAATATACCGGAAACAATATGATTAGTCTATAGCCATGACAGTCCAGTTGAGTTGTCTAGGTGACAATGACATCGTATTTGGTAATTTTGGACAGAAATCGGTGCACCTGCAATAATTTACCTTATTTTAAGGTTGGTGACGCTGGACTGGTTCCTCTATGATTGATATTTGTCAAATTTAGCTTTTTATTTGGTGAAAACCAAACATATTTTTTTCCGGTATACCTATTTATTACTTTTCTCTATGCGTTACTTGCTCAGTAAACCAAATTTTATTGTAACATCATTATAATATATAAATTATGAGCTATAAATTCTCAAGCCAAGAATCTACGCCACTGATAATTTACCTAGTATATGAATTACAAACAGCTACTATCAGAATTGACACCTTTAAACAGAGAGAGGAGTCTCAAGAAACCCTGAAGGTCCGCCAGCCGGCGTGAAGTGTATTTTATGGTGTTTCAGCAGAAAAATAGGCTATTGAGTTCAAGCAGTGTATTCTATAAGTTTTAATTGTTCCCTAAATGTGATTCCCGACAGAACTTTCGTCTCCAGCGGTATTTTACCGTCTGTTCTGGGAAAGAAGAATGCTGCGAAAACCTGGAGCGCGTAGTAATGTACCTACCTAACAGTTTTGCAAAGACAAACCACGTAGCATTTCATGAATGCGCCGTTACTACAAATCGGGAGTGCTGCGACTTGTTGTAACCGTCTAGGCTTAGTGTTGTTTTAAGTTCATATTAATTTTAGAATGTCAGCTTCTGGTTGGATTTTTTTTTTTTTGGATTATGATTGTGTCTGTTATTACATTACCAAAAATAAAGAAATTACAACTGTTGGTGTAGTTTTGTCTTTTTATTCATCAACTTTCCTTTATTTTTAAGGAATATTGTGGCAAAAGAGCATGATATCGAACTTACCTAGCCTATAAGATCAGAGGGGAAGAAAAATGCTTCTCACGGCACTGCTATGAGTTCGCCACCCAATAGTCTTTTATGCGCCACCAATAGGAGCACACACTGATCCATCTCATTATCACTGTTGTATGCTCAATGCGTGGCAACATCCCACTCACACCGACCTAAGTAGTGGCATGCTGCCACGAATTTTGTCTTAGTCGCGTTTCACGACATCTAACAAGAGATCCTATTATCCCGAAGCCACGTGAACTGTTCGGTATATACCAATAAATGAAACGCACAATTGCACTTTGTTAAGAACCGTTTATTTTTATTGAGAACCAAAAGTCCAATAACACAGCTTCTACGTTTCACATTGAAATCTTCTTCTTCGTAGTGGTTAGAATGTTGGCGTGAGCAAGGTCATCCTCAAACCTCAGAGTTCGTAGGTAGTTAGTCTGACAATCCGTTGGTATTCCTTTCGTGTCGCTGCCTATGTTCTTCTGGTGCATTTGTTGACAGCTTTGGTTGATCTTGAAATTTTGAATGGATAGGTGATCTTCTGTGAGCCTTATTGTTTTCAATTTGACCATACACAATGAAGAATTTCATAGCAACATTATTGCGCCGCAAGACATAACAACAAAAAATTTGCGCCTGGTAAACGAAACGGTACATTACTACTTCTAATCTTGCTGCCATGTTTGTAACTCTTTTATGAATGAACAAACACATTAATATTATGAATTTTCGAAGTTTTATCACAATTGAACACGTTACGTCAGCCATCTCACTGAAAATTTCTCAGTGACATAACATTCGTAGATTTTTGACACACCCTCGATAGCCAGCCTTCGAGCTTACGTTAGTATTAGGTTCGTGCTCGCGATTTCATACAAAACTTTTTACGTGACAAAACGTTCACGTTAAAATCTCGACACGTTAGTTGTCAAAACCTTTTTTTCTGTAAAAATTTAGTTCCTTTTACGCACTGTAGAGGCGCTGATCAAATCCTATACAAAATAGTGACATTTCGATACGTTTACGAAACGGTTACGATTTCGCAAGTTATTCGTGCTTGGGCTAGTCTCCGTTTTAGGATGTATACACATAGAAAGGATTGAACGAGTACAATCAAAGTGTCTAAATATACTGTGTTACAGGCTAGGCTTGAATCTAAAACTACGGTCATACGACAAAAGAATATGTGAGTTTAGTTTCGTCAATAGAAATACATCGCAAATATTTTGATTTTATCTGCTTGTTTAAAATCATTAATACACAAATTGACTCTCCTTCTCATATTTCTAATATAAATCTGAAAACCAAACCTCATTCTTGCTATCCGAATACATTTTTTTTTCAATACAAGTTTATAAGAATAATACTTTCTACTACAATCCAATAGTAAGGATTTGTCGCCAATACAACGATGTATTAGTATAACATCATCGCAATATCGATGTCTTTAATTATAAGTTACCTAAGTTTAAAAATTGGAATTCTTCATAAACTTGATATCTAGTATATTTACAGTGCAACTAGGTAAATGATTTGAATTTGAAGCGCTCGTAGCGAAGTTTGCTTAGCCGTTCTTAATCGATCAGCTAATTTAAGCAACGTCCGCCGCGGTCTGGAGTTGGATGGGTGACCGCTAGTGGCATTACTACTGAGCGCTTCCGTGCTTCGAAGGGCACTTTAAACCGTCGGTCCCGGTTGTTGTCTTACGATGGCTGTCGTTACAGCATGGTGGTAGGGCATTTTGCGAATGCCCGCCTGGCTAGCTACCACCCTCAAGTAGTAAAACTGCCGCCAAGCACCTAACGGTGTGTTCCGGCAGCTGTCCTTGAGAGCCAGTAATTCTAGGCTAGCCTGAACAACATCTTCGATCACACCATCACTTACCATAAGGTGTACGTAGTATTATTATATATAGGAGTATGTTCTTTGATAGTTTTCAAGGCTAGCCTATAGCTACAAAAATAAATTGTTACCTTAATATCTTTTTAATTAATATATATCTTTATCTAATTTACCCTAACATTTCAGTTATTTAATACAGCTGTATTATTTTGCTCATGTTGAGTACACGTGTTTAGAATAAGACCTAGATTGATAATTGTAACTCAGTTATTTAGTAATGTATTGATTTTATTCTGTTTTGTGTGCCATAAATAAAACAAAAAAATAGATTTTGATACGATGTAACATGTATACGAAACTATATAATAATTATTTACTCAATTAATATAATTATAACATTTTCTGCTTCTAAAGAATACTAATGGGTTTTTAATATGCCTGTTTGACCTAAGGGTGGGATCCCAAACAGTCATAAGATACTGTCGCAGTGTATCGGGATTTTTTCTCATCGTATCACACTATTACTTTATTGTGATCAGTTCGGGTTTTGCATGGTGGTAGGGTATTTTACGAATGTCCACCTGGCTTGCTACCACCTCAAGTAGAAAATCTGTTGCCAAGAACCTAACGTCTATATAAGAACCTAACTAATGTGTTCCGGCAGCTGTCTTCTTGGCCAGCCTGAACAACATCTTCGATCACATCACTTACCATCAGGTGAGATTGTGTTCAAAAGCTAGCCTATCAGCTATTCAAAAATAAATTTAAATAGAAAGTTAAAAATGTTACTCAAAATAAATTGCATCTGGTGACAGAATGGCTTTGCCACTAGTAACAGAATAGGGTCGGTAGGAGAACAGAGTCTCATCAAATCATACCGATTAATAATCCTAGATAACAATTATGTCTAAAAAGCATATTTCAAAACATGTAAAACGCACGACCCACTAATGCTTCACTACGCTGTCCTTCAATCTGGAATAAGCAATGTGCACAAAGTAAATCAAAGCACTGAATTAGGGCAGAAATAATAAAATAAAGTATCGATGTGCTAAAGTTATGGCGCGTGGTAATCGAAACAGGTGCGGGTTCGATTCACACTCGAGGTGAAAATTTATAGCTCTAAAAATCAGAATAAATACTTCTTTCCTGTGATAAAATCCAGGAAACATGATTGGTAGCCAATGCCGTACTTTACAAAAGCTAAAACAATGACTAAAAATCATACATTTTCACCTCCTTCTCAGCAGTTCCATGTAAGGAAAATATTAGATTCAACCTGATTTTCACAGCACAGTACTAAAGTATTCTTACCTCACTATTTATCACCACCAAGCAGCAAAACGATCATCTTCATCATCACAACAACTGGAACGTCCACCGATGAAAAATGTCTGACCTGCGGCACGGCAGTCCATAGCCAATGTCACTGAGCTATCACTGCTTCCTGATTATATAAAAATATATATCCCTGTCTACTGGGATAGACTTGCAGCTCCGGATCTTCCTATTGAATTCGAAAGAGGCGACGAAGGCTATGCGCAGCAGCGGCTTCTGAAGAATTGCCATCTCAAATAGCGATCCCCAAGCTGTATGCCAAGAGATTAAAGCAACTCCTATTGGGTAACCCCTTTGTTTAACAGTGGGCGTCTTCTGGCTGTTGATGATGTCATTTCAAATGATATAGTTGTATAACTACACCACATTTTTTAAGCCCTCGTAGCGAAGTTCGCTTAGCCGTTCTAATCCTATCAGTTTAGTTAAGCATCGTCCACCGCAGTCATGACTTGGATGGGTGAGGGCACGTTAAGTCGTCGGTCCCGGTTGTTGTCTTGGGACGGCAGTCGTTACAGCATGGTTGTAGAGCATTTTGCGAATACCCGCCTGGCTTAGTTACCACCTTCATTCAAGTAGAAAATCTGTCGCCATGCAGCTCACTGAGTCCTTGAGAACCAGTAATTCTAGGTTAGTATGAACAACATATTCAACTACATCATCACTTACCATCAGGTGAGATTAATGGTCAAAAACTTTTGTGAGATAGTGGACAAAGATTTTCTATCAGCTATAAACAAAAAAAAAACACTTAAAAACAATGAGCACCAAAAGTCCTATTATATCCTAAGCAAGAAAACTAGCCAAAACATCCAGATAATTTTGAATTTATGATATTATTTGCTATCAAAGACAGATTTAAGATACTTTGCTGAGATGTTTTCTATTAGAAAGTAATTAAAAATTACTTAATTATAAATGGATAGTTATGAAGAAATTTCCAAAAGCTTCATTATCAGTTAATTAACATTCTTTACAAAATGTTTCTCAATTTTTGTGACAGCTACAAAGTAATTAATTATCTAAAAAAACAATCATTACAAGTAATGGAAATTCTATCAAACAAAATACTTAAATATTTCGAAAGTGTCCTGACTATAAATTTTGTCTCATTAATTAAGTCTTAAATTGTATTAAATGAAAGACAAACAGTAAGTATCAAAACGTCGTATAATTTATTACGTTCCCAAGATATTCTTTGTACATTTTTTATACAAAACAATAATTTTTCGTTACGACTAATAATTACAATCGAAAAATTACATTTACTTCCAAGTTTTATATTTAAATCTAATATCACGATTTAGCTTAATTACATTAAAATAGTTACTCAAGCAATACATTTATGCCAATCAACGATAACATTGTTACATATATATTATATTTTATGTATTTATGTACATCATTATATTTCGATACATAACTATCAGAAAGCGCATACTTAGATTTTAAGTTTAAATATAAGTACATAACAACATTGACATATACATAAAAGCAAAATAAGTGTTTTAACTCAACAAACGAATAAAATAATTTAATAATTAATTTTAATAAAGATATAAAACAAAAGTATGATTAAAAATTGTTTTTTTTCTATAAAAGCGTTTTATTTGACATTATACGTAATGGTATCAAACTTTTAACATAACATAGTATGTTTTTGATTTAGGAAGGTATATAATTTGAATAATGATAACTTCTTATTTTAACAATTGCCGTGATTATATATTTTTTTAATTAAAACATCCTAGCCTACTTGGTGTTGCATTACAGTGACTGACTTCAATGGTTATTCACAGTTTTGGTACTCTATATAAAATTATGTTAGTAGTATGAACGATATAAATATTAGACAAATTTTTACCACAATCAGACTCAACATTTTTCAAATGACCTTTGTACAAATACTTTATTGAAAATATTTCTGTAATGTCATCATCTCCAATAGAAATTATCTTACGTATGTGACAAATTGACAAAATGGTATCAATATTTACAGGATAATATAGAAAGTGAATACGAAATGTGCAAGCAATTATGAGTGCAAAACGAAATCAAGTTAAATAAATATTCAAACAAAGTACGTGCGTGCCTTATTAGATGTACTCCCACCTAAAGAACGGGGTGCACTCGGGGAAATGTCTTCTACCCTAGAATATACGTGACCACTGCTAGGGGACAGCCGCAGGTCATAATTAAACCGAGGACAAGTCCTGTTCTCGATAGACATGTAGCTATTGTTCGAATTGTTCCCTTCACCGTATGTATTGTTATCCGAAGATGGGGAACTTTCATTCTGAGAAGATTCTCCGTCATTCCTTCTGCAATACTGCAAGGAATTTGTGAAATTCTGCTTTGAGCAACTATCGTTCGAAACAGGCATTGTTGTGTATCTCAAGGTTGGAGTCTGGCGTAAAGACTTCTTGAAAACGCTCTTCTCTGAGCTCTTTACCGTAATAATAGTATCTGTTGAATTGAGTAGTGTGACAAATCGATCCCAAAAACGAGGATCCGTCCACGATATACTCTTACACTTATCTAATGTTAAACACATCTCATCACTAATCTCTTCGTTATCTACAACCTTAATAAATATTACCTTGTTCAAATCACTTCGATTAAGTGACTTTAAATAACTATAAAATATATTCTTGAAGTGAATATCGCAAAGATCGTTGCAGATAAAATGAGTTGTCAGAACTATTAGCAAGCGCTTGGAAAGTTTTGACGACTTTGCAAAGCTGTCAAGAGTAAGAATATTTAACGATGTCTCGCTGGGGTTAAACTTTTTGGAGGTCATTTTTCGAAACTCAATTTCAGACATTATGTTATGATATATGAAATTTGTGTCTTTGGTATTACATATCACGTAATAATCGTACATGTGATTAGGGTTACCCTCTATAACGTGGTCAACGTTCGGACAGGACTGCTCTTTGAACAGAGGTACACCGTACTTTGTATAGAACCAGTCACTCACTTCATATCTAAAAGCGTAGAAGATAGCACCTATTAAACATATTATAACTACAATCATAATTACACCACATACAACAGCAAAGTAATTATCTGGAAGAAAAATTGACTTGGAAACAATCTGATCCCTAGAAACGGTCGGGTCATTTATCGATCCCATATATTCCTTACACCGACTTAGTACTGATGCAATGGTTATTTTAGTAGGTTTTCCTTCGGAATCTGTGCAAAGCATTTTTTCCGGATCTCCTGGGTCCCTCCGTAGCCATGAATCTAATTCGGCTAACCTTTTGCAGTCACAAGAATATTGGTTACCTTCGATAGAAACGTGAGCCAAGCTATTGGCCGACGAAGCTAACAATTTCCAAGGAAAAAAGTTTACTAGCTTATTATCGTCAATTCTGAGTACAGATAAGGACTTCAATGACGAAAATGTGTTATTACCAACATGAACTATGGCATTATGATCTAAATAAAGTTCGTTCAAATTATTTAAGTGCAAAAATTCATCGCCTTTCAATTCCACGAGTTTATTATTCTCTAAATGCAACACCCGCAAGGAATCAACGCCTTTAAAAGTTTGGTTGTTAACTTCTTTCAACTTTGTATTGTTGAGATATAAAACTTGGAGTTTCTTTTTGCCTATAAAAACGTGATTTCCCAAGTGGCTAATGTGGTTTCCATCTAAGTATATTTCGGTTGCGTCCATAGGAATGCGATCCGGCACTTTTGTGTAGCCGGCGTTAGAACAATCAACGACGTTTGCATTCCATGTGATGTCGTGATAGCATTTACAGTTATTTGGGCATATCATCTCACAATCGCAAGCGACGAAGTCACAACAATGGCAAAGAGCGAAACAATGGCTCTCATATGGACAGAGAAAGTCAGAAGGCGACATGTCTATTATCATTTTTTTCTGTTTAGCACGTGAGTGGACCAATGTACACATAGCTTTATCTAAATCTAACACGCGCGGGTATTGTCGACTGTGACTCAAATAATTAATGCGCTGAATCCATTCCATTGAACAGTCACAAACAAACGGGTTTCCGCTTATAAAGAACTCGGGTAAGTCACTATCTTCTTCTATTTGATCTAACCTGAACGCATTCATGTCAAGCTGTACCAGTTTGTTATTATTTAACGTCACAGTTGATAGCCTTTGTAGTTTTGAGAAAGAACCGACTTGAATATTTTCTATTTTATTGTCATTTAAATAAAGCTTTTCGACAGATTTTGGTATTGAAGTAACGGCTATTTCACTTATGTTGTTGTGGCTTAAGTCCAGTAATTTAATATTTACGTTAGAATACATGTCGTCGTTAATAAATTTATCTATAGAATTTAGATGCAAATCTAACCACTCTAGACTACTAGGCAGCGTGCGAAAGTCAAAAAAAGTTATTTTGTTTGTTGACATATTCAACAGAACTAAATTGTTCAGAGAGTTGAATTTGCCGTCAAGCTTTGATATTTCATTGCCGTCCAGGCGCAAAAATTTCAAATTAAAGTTTGTACTAAAACACCCAGGCGCGGCGTGTTTTATTTTGTTTGAGGCCAAATTTAATATTTGTAACTGCGGTAAAAATTCAAAAGTATCTTCACTTAAATGTGTAACTTTGTTATCGACTAAGCGTAATCCGATAAGTTCATGGAGGCCGTTGAAATTTTCCCGATTGAGATGTGTAATATTGTTGTTACCAATATCCAATGACCTCAGAGAGCGAAGTTTGCGAACTGCCCCGGGAATGGATGATAAAAAATTATCGTTCAACCCCAAGTCTCCGATAGCTGTCATATTATCGAAAGCGTTGTCATCGATATGTTTAATTTTATTGTTATCGAGAAATAACTCGTGTAATACATGTAAATCTGTAAACAAGTGAGTGTGAATATGCACAAGATTATTGCCTGATAACGTCAAAGAATGCAAATTTCGTAACTCTTCAAAAGAATGTTCATCAATTGATATTATTTCATTGTGTTCTAAATTAAGTTTCTGTAAGCTGTTTAATTCTTGGAAAATATAACGATCTATCGTGGATAACCTGTTGTACGACAAGTTAAGGATTACCATACGTAATAGGCCTACAAAAGTCTCTCTGTTTACCCACTGACTAGCAAGTTCATTACGAGATATATCTAAAATTTGTAGTTGCTCTAAACCATTAAAGAGGCCCGCAGGCAATGTTTTAATTGTATTATTACTAAGATAAATTTCTGTCAAATATTTACTATCCGAAAATAGTTCTGGCGGCAGAGTGTTCATGAAGTTACTAGATAAATTCAATACCTGCAAGCTAAGTAATCCCTCAAAAGTGCCATCCTCTAAAGTTGAAATTGCATTGTTTTGCAACAACAATTTTGACAGCGACCTCAACTTAGACAAGCTGTTATCAGTCATTACAATCAAGTCATTGTAAGATAAATCTAAATTCTCTATAACTAAATTACAACTTCTTACACTTAAGTTTTGTTCCTTCAATGATTCCGAAAATCCGATAGTCTTGATATTTTGCAAGTGATTGTTAGTCAAGTTAAGAGTTTTTAAACTGTACAATGGGCAAAAAGTTTCAGTTTTCGTGCTCCAGATGTTATTGTGACTCAGATCAAGTTCTGTCAACTCGTTCAAGCCTATGAAGGCTAATTCATGTATTTCCATCGTCATCGCTGTCCACTCGTTGTTGTATGTAGTCACATTCAGTCGTTTCAGGTCTTTGAAGTTTTCAAAAGCGCGCGCTGGTATCTGACGTATTTTGCACTTATCTATCACCAAGTCTCGCAGTTTTCCCAAGTTTGTGTTCTTTCCTGGTGTCGTTTCCGTCTGAGCAGTCAATGTGCTCTCGAAAAACAAAATCTCACTACACTGGACGTGCAACGATATCACGTCGTCAAAATGTGTCCGACTGATATTTTGCAACAGATGATCCAAACTGCTTATAGTTCGGATTTTGCAGAACAGAACAGTGTTCTCCGACGCTTCCGTCTCGGGGCTACGATACGCGCACTCGTGCGGCATTTCGGCCGCTGAGTTCCTTTCAACGGCATGGCAGTATAACAACACGAACACTATTATTCGATTAAAAGTTTGCTCGAGTCTTTTCGCGGCTGTTATTGGCATTTTACGGTCATATGCGAAATGCAGTGAGGCATGGATGTCGGCAGTGCCATTTATGAGAGAGCGAATTGGTCGATCGCGTCATAAATATTTACGCGTTTGGAGAGACATCGCGACTCGCGTGGCATGAGTTTTACGCGGTTAAGTGAGCGTGTAGTTCCGACGGCGGCTGCCCACCGACTGAGCGGCCCGCTGCCTGAGACTCCGCCCCAGTCAAACCGCCCCGCACCGTCCGCCCCGGCGCGTCTAAAGAAACTTCATCTCATGTTATCAAAGGGTGCATATAAACCGTAGAATTATTCCCGCGCGGGTGTATCGAGCATTAATTATGAACAAACGGAGATCGAGTTACAAACTTTCTATTTGCATTATCTCTTTTGATTTATAAACTCCATTTAGCATTAACAATGCAGTTTGATATAGGACAGTATAATATGTTTATCTAAAATTTTACTTCAAAAATATTTGAAACATATATCAATCACGTCGATAATAATATTTTTATACAGGTTTCGTGCCAAAATAAAACCGATATCTCAGAGAATTTCAATTTACGTAAGCTTTTTGTGAAACAAAATTACATAAATCATATTTATAGTGATGCACAACATATTATCATAAACACCTGTTGTATTAATCTTAAAACTTCAGTAAACTTTTTACTCAGAGCTCTCGCAAAAATGGGATAAAAGACTTGCAAAATAGTTTTCTAGGACACCACATGGTTCCAAAGTTAACGTGCTCCTTATATCATGGAACCTTTTAAAAGACGCCGCAACTTTTCCTAAAATTTTTTGCTCCGAATTGCTCAAGAAGCCTTCTTGTTCTTGTTACTTCAGCATCAAGTTTGTTACAAAATATTACATTACGACTAAGTAGAGGCTTTGCATTTTCTTTTTGTGATAAGGAAATTCATACTTTTCTTTTACTATTCTGTCTCAGCGTTGTTCTGTGTACGTACAATCTATACTAATATTATAATGAGGAAAGATTTATATTTTTTGTATGTAAGGAATAAACTTAAAAACTACTAAACCGATTTGAAAAATTCTTTCAGCATTAGAATTCTACACTATCCTTGATGAACATTGACTATAGAATATTATCAAAAACGTAGGAATCCGTATCAATACTTCGATACTGTAACCCAACGTGTGAAAAAAATACCAAATATAATCGTTGTATCTGCCATATGGAACTAATGCAGTTATAGGTATCACTATTACTACTTTTTATGTGTTTCAATTTATATTTTTTACTTAATACCCGTGCAAAGCCGGGGCGGGCCGCTAATATATATTATATTATGTAGGTATTTTGTTATCACGAGACATAATTATCCAAAACCGTTTTAAGAGTTTTACAAAATCTACATTACATAAATTTTTGGGAACCATAACCATAATATATAGAGGTATTACTACTGGTAAAGTTTACATAAATATGTCGGTTAAGTAGCGACTAGGTAGAAGTATCAAAAATTCAACCCCTCGTACAAAGTCCAATGGAACTACAATTGCCAACAGCGATAACTAGCATTTATGTTATATAAAAAAAAGCGGTGTGAAAAATTGTTCTATTTTGACAAAATATAAGAGCTACAAATTATACCTAGGTATAAAAGATTTCGGGGTAAAAATCCATCTATTATAATATGTACATATCTCTGGAAAAGTCTGCGTCAGTATGGTGACTTGTACCGCAATGATACCAGACAATAACATAAACTGTGCATTTTAGTAAGTACAAATGTAATATTTAATTCTCAATACACTTGCCAGTTTAAAAATTCTGACAGTCTAAACTTGCTGCCTGAAGCATAATTTTTTATGCTTCCATTTTTTTTTATCAGTAGGCATCCTTATCGTAAAATTCTTACTTAAAATTATCTAATCGTATAGTTCTCGAGTTAAAAATATAATAATTCCATATAAAGGCAATAAGTGCACCTAATCAGCAGCATACCGCCACTCACAACTATGTAATTACGATCATGTGCATATTAGTCGTACACAGGATTCTTTACTATGTTAACGTTCTAAATTACACGTAGGGTTGCGGGTTTACTTACCAATATAACGTTCCCAAGAAAGGGATTACAGGAGGATTCAGGCTATCCATAAAACTGATACCAAAATAAATATATCTAAAACAATATATGATTCGATCACCAGCAAGCGCTTGATGTTTGCTTAGCCGTTCTTAGCCGATCATACATAGTTAAGTTAAGCAACGTTCGCCGCGGTCGTGACTTGGATGGGTGACCGCTAGTGACATTACTAGGTGCTGAGCGCTTCCGTGCTTTGCAGCACGTAAGTTTTTTTAAGGGCACGTTATGTCGTCGCGTTGGCCCTGGTCTTAGAATGGCAGTTGTTATAGCAAGCCTTGCTAGCTACCACCCTCAAGTAGAAAATCCTGCCGCCAAGCACCTAACGGTGTATTCCGGTAGTTGTCGATAAATAAGATCTTCGACCACATCATCACTTACCATCAGGTGAGATAGAGGTCAAAGGTTGGCCCTATCAGGTAAAAAAAAATTGTGCTTCATGTAAGTTACAGAACTAATGTATTTTTGTATTGTTTCTTAATTTTAGATTTAATCAATTGAATATCAAATAAAAATATGCCCAATGAGTTTTTACCAAATGACGTTTCATGGTCATAACCACTCCGTCAATTGCAACCTCGACATGTCGATAAGTTGTAGCGCTATGTAGCTAGAATTTATATAATATAAACAGTGTACTCACTACCTTTTGTATTAGAAATATTCGCAAAATGCCTTTCCACCATGCGGTGAAGCTCAAGTCAGCAGTGGGATTCGAACCATGGACCTGCGGCACCGCAGACCATAGCTATAACCGCTATGGATTGCGGGGCCGCAGTGCATAGCGTATTTTATTTTTATTTATTATTTCTCTGATACTGCTAGTGGCATTACTACTAAGCGCTTCTTTGCTTCGGATGGTCAGTTAAGTCGACGGTCCCGGTTTTTGTCTTCTAATGGCAGTGATCATAGCATGCTGGTAAGGCATTTTGCGAATGCCCTCCTGGCTAGCTTCCACACTCAAGTACAAATCTGACGCCAAGCATCTAACAGTGTATTCCGCTGTCCTTGAGAGTCAGTAATTCTAGAACATAATCTATGACTACATAATCATTTACCATCAGGTGAGATAGTGGTTAAGGGCTACCCTATCAGCTAGAAAAAAAATATACACATACCATTAGATACTTGACGACAGATTTTCTACCTGAGGTAGCAAGTCTGACGGATAATTTTAAACATCAAATTCACCAGTTTATTAACCTTTTTTTAATTTTTTTATGCTTCATAGGTTAACCTTTGAACACTATCTCACCTGATGGTAAGTGAGGTCGAAAATGTTGATCAGGCTAACCTAGAATTACTGCCTCTCGAGGAAAGCTGCCGAAACACACTGTTAGGTGCTTGGCGACAGATTTTCTACTTGAGGTTGGTAGCTATCCAGGCGGACATTCGCGAAATGTCCCATGACTACCATGCTTTTTATAATGTAGCACTATACCTTCACCAAAATCAAAATCCTATTAACGAAACCATTCCTGATATTGGATAGAGGAAAGGATTGTTAAAAATCGTTACTTCAAAAGGAATAATTTCCAATAGCAATAAATGTACGAAGAACGATTTTGAATAATAATATTATTCTAATATACATCCAGAAAATTTAAATACCATCTATTAGTCATACAGTTTACGACAAATAAACATTTGAAATAGTAAGAACATGCGACTTGAAATGGAAATGTACTGCACGGAAATGCATTTGAATATTGTCTGGACCGTGATTTGTAAAGGAACCTCACACATGGTTTGAATAATATAGTTCTTTACGGATGTAAAATAACAATAGTCGTAAATAAACGTGGTGTTTAAAAGGTACTTAGGGTACTTAAGCCTTTTTCTTTGAATTGTCTGAGGCAGATGTGATTTAAATGCCAATGTTAGTTTATTAGCAAAAATTATGCTTTCCATCTGATTTAAATAAAAAAGAAACTGGTCAAGTGTGAGTTAGACCTTGCTGTTTTAGGTTTCAGCAATCCAACAGCCATGAAACATTTTTTTTATTTTGATCACAACGTCAAAATTACATTATATTGGCGATTTCTATATTATATGGTTTAATAGTGGGTAGGTATATGATACACATTTATGAATACACAGTACAGAATTTGTCAGAAATTTCAGAATTTGACAGGCCCCTTTGTTTCATGAGTTTGTGACTGCGTGAGCACGAGGCGATAAGTACGTGGTAAATATCTTTATTTTATAAATTGTTAATCGAGGGTGGTAGCTACCCAGACGAGCATTCGCAAAATGACCTTCCATCTTGCGGTGAAGCTCAAGCCGGCGTCGGGGATCGAACCATGGACCTGCGGCACGATGAATAGTCCATAGCTAGTACCGCTCGGCTATCACTGCCTCAAAGTCCTTCCTTCCTGATTTATTTTATTTTTTGATGAATAAATAAAAAATATAAGTGTTGCTCTTCTACTCAAAGGTTATCGCTTAACACTAGGTGGGTCTCGTGCTTGTTACATCAAGATAGCATAAAACAATCCAAAGTTATACAATAAGACATGCATTTTTTTTTACGTTCCCATTTTTTTTTTATTTTTGATTGCTTAGCATTTGACCACAATCTCATCTGATGGGAAGTGGTGATGTGGTCTTTAATTACTGGCCTTCAAGTGCAGTTGCCGGAACACACCGTTAAGCGCTTGGCAACAGATTTTTTACTTGAGGGTGGTCGCTAGCCAGGCTGACATTCGCATAATGCCCTTCAATGCCAAGTATAGCAAGCGTATGGGGAATCGCAGGCTTCTAGTCCGGCACATAACAAATAAATATTTAGTTTGGTGAAAGAAATATCTGAAATATCCACTGTTGACAATAAAGTTCTCTCTTTCTATTGACTACAATACTAGGAAACTTTTGACAGCCTACCATTAAACTAGTCACCTAACAGTCAGCATACATCTTAAAGAGACCCAACTGGGTGGTCTCCAAGTCAACGGTCAAGACTACAAATTGCCTGGCTCATTTGTGCATACCTAAAGCCCCCATATCTCAATTACAACCTGGTCAATTATTACATAAACCTTTCCCGTGGGTGTATAAACCTAGTTATGCACTCACAACTCTATAATTACGAATGTTAGCTTTGAATTACATTTTTTTCGATGCTATTGAATTATTTATTCGGTAAAATGATGGTCGTTAAGAGAATAATAAGGTCAAGATCCGGTTTGAATCATGATAAAGATTGTTTGCAGCTATTTTGATGGTTGAAGCTGTGTTTAAGGAAATGAGGTGTTCTTATTGTTTGGATTTTTGGAATCAAATGCTGGTGTTTATTTTTGAGGCATGAAATACTTAGGTATGTAAATTGGGCGTGATGAGAACTGAATGTACTATGGGTTGCTTAGAAATCAGCTTTAAAATAGTCTGGTAGAGATTTATTTGCAAACAAATTAAGTTACACGGCGAACTTATTCTCTGCAACAGATTGGAGAGATTCTGGAAAACTTTTAGTCAACTTACAACAGGACGTGTTTAAAGTATGTGATGAGCAAGAGATATTCCCAAATCGACAACCTATAATGTAACCGCCCCAGAAACAGCTGCCACCTTATATTATATTATTAAACAGTGTCCCCCAGTCCCCCCATCGGCCCAGTGGCAATATGAACTGCCGCGCAGGAGATCAATTCATGGTATGACTCCGCAGCCACCAGCTTCATCTCATAGTGGTAAGACATGTAGCTTATGCCTGCCTGCCCAGCTTACCACCGTCAAGTAGAAAACCTGATGTCAAATACTTAATGGTGTGTTCCGGCCACTGTCCTTAAGAGCTAGTTTCGATTGTTGATTTAACAAGGAGCCTCATTATCTAACTATAATATAATATAATAGAGATCATTTTCATTTTGCATCATTTTCAAAGCTGTTTAAAATTTGGTCTTGGAGAGCAAACGAATGTAAGCAAATATAACGCATGGTCACATGAAGAACGCATCGATATAGCTCGGTCGTCCAAATAAAATACTCAAAGAAACGGATTCACAATGCGGGTGCCGGGTTCATAGCGTTCCAGAGGAAGATGCCCAAGTCACAGGCGTCTGGGACTTACAACCCAGGGAGTATTGTTAAGAGGATACGATGCCATCAATGCTCCCCTCCACTGCTCGAGCCTCCTCCCCTATCTAAACAATTTTGGAAGGAGCTGCCAATCCTTAAAAAAAAAACGGGTGCTCTTGACAGGCAAAGGTCTCTTAGTAGAAAATTAAGAATAAAATTTAATCAGTAAAAGAATATTAAGACAGATATTTTCTAAAAGGTAGTAATGTAACCAAATTTGTGGTGGGCAAAGTCAAGGCAGTGAGGCTAGCTAAGTTTAAGTTCAATACCACAATCAAACAATCAAAACTTCCCTGCTTAGGAACCAAATAACGACTTAGACACAAAAATTCAAACTCAACGCTTCGTTGCCCATCAAATTTGGCTTGCTATGATTTATTTTCCCATGAGTTGGTTTAGGTAATTGGCTTCACCGCTAGACGCCAAGTTGTTGAGTAAGCGTGCCCCGCCTACAGCAATAATCACCTTGTTGTACGAACATTAATTTTTTTATCGCTAAAGCTTGACTCATAATTTTTGAGCTGATTTTTATTGATGAACTTTTAAAGCGCTTTGTTTGCACGTTAGCAGACGTGTTCATAAAATAATGTGATCTAGAAGATTTTTTGCTACGAAATTATGTTTAAGTGTGTGTTTGAGTCATAATGATAATGGTTTCAATGAATCGATGTATTTTTGATTATCTTAGAACCAGAAATTATATTTTTTATCTGCTTATACCATTGCAGAAGTAGAGGAGAGCATATACCTATATGAAAACTTAGTGGTTTGGACATGTGGAGAGAATGAATGAAATGACAATAACCAAACAGGTATACATGGGACAAGTGAACGGAAGTGTTGGAAGGGGAAGACCTAGGCGAACGTTTCGAAATCAGATTGAAGATTTTCTGAAAAAAGGCCAGGTCAAGAGTACCCTAAACCGACGCTTATGTATGAATGGATTGATGAGTGTAGATGAAGCAAAAGAGATTTGTGAGCCTTTTTTTCACAAAAGTGATTTAACGATATCGATCAACATATAGCTGTAAGTGCAGTATCTACTTTTTTTCATATAATTTTTTATATTTGTTTACATTTATATTAATTTATATATAAATTATCTCCTTAGGTTCTATTACTAGGACGTTCTTATGTAAGCGGTTTTGGTTCTACCTGTGGAGACTTGTAAATGACTCTTATCATTATATATGTTTGTTAACTAAGTTAAGTAATTAGTCGATAGTCTTCCTAATATGTAATAAATAAATGTAAGGATCGTAGTAAGTGGAAATCCGTGGTCTCTGCCTACCCCTACGGGAAAGAGGCGTGATTTTATGTATGTATGTAAGTAAAACTTATTGCGAATTAAAATACATTTTAAGGTAATCTTATACCAGTTACCTTCCTGATGTTAAGTTAGGATTTTGTTGAAGAGGGTAAAGGTAGTACCTATAATAGAAATTGGTTCTCAAGCTGTCGAAATACACCGTTATGTGCTTGGTAACAGATTTTATAATTGAAGGTGATAGCTAGCCAAGCGAGCATTCTCAAAATACCCTATTCGTACTACCACGGTATAGCTTAAGCCCGCTCATTCGATTAACTATATTGCCTTGGCAATTAGTACCTACCTTTAATTCTTTAAAAACTCAGATAAAGTACTTTTTAAACATCTGAAGATGACTTTTACAATATTACAAATTTACGAGAGAAAAAATTATAGTCATAGGCGGGATTCGAACCCGCGTCCATCCACCCCTTTAGCCGGGGTATGCTCTGACCGACTGAGGTAACATGACATTATGACTCATAACTCTTAGTTTTGCTGTCGTTCTTCAACCATCGTAAGGAGATGGAGCGACACGTATAGTTCAACTTACGTTGTACTATAAACAAGACCAATTTTGCAATTACTTAGTTTTAAACTTGTTAACGATGACGCAACCTTATAGTTTTAATATTGTTATGTTTGCAATAACATTTGCTCTGCGGATTACATTACAATTTTATTTTTGTATATTATAATGCTATAAGGTTGGATGGACGGGGGTTCGAATCCTGCACATGACTATAATTTTTTCTCTTGTAAATTTGTAATGTAATCCGCTGAGCAGGCGTTATTAGAAACACAACAATATTGAAAAAAAATCTGATTGTTAGATTTATAACTCGTATTCGGTATTTCTACTGCAATAAAAATAAGCCATTCATTTAAGGGTGTCATTAATGGTGGAAAATTCAATATATCATAATTTTTTGATTCTGTTGCTATTATGGGTTATTATTATAGGTTATATTTTAATTATTGTCCTAGGCAACGAAATAAGTGATATATGGACATTATATATTTTTTTTTCGAACATCGTATTCAAGAATTAGAAATAAAAAACGACGCGTTACTCAACCTACGAGTCAGATCAATAAATACCATAAAATTAAAGTGGTCACTTTAAAAAAAAATAGAAATATGGTTCCATTTGAATTGATGTAGGTACATCAAAATATTGATGTTTTATATTTCTTACAAAAATAACGACTATCAAACTAGAAAATGTCCTTTGAATGTATTAACTTCCAAACGATAATACTTCTTTTAAAACTCAACTTATTTCAGTACATCGCTACATTAACGCTACAACGTGTTTCGAAGTTGCATACATCAAGGAACGCATATCACAACCCCTGCAACTTTTATTCCGTATGTTATTATGAAATTCAGAACTATAGAAAAGTAGTGTTTATACTTCCATAATTGAAAATATCTTAAAGTATATTGGACCCTTTAAGGCTGAGAAAAACGAAGTAATAACCCTTGAAATGCTGATAAACTTTATGTGTAAGCATTTTAAGACCCTACTTACAATTTTCTAGACTGTGAATAAGAACATTAGTTATTTTTCGTAAAAGCTTAGTACAGGGGCATCTTTTTTTGGAAAACTGTGAGTTTGTGAAGATTTTCCCAATCTAAGGGTTTATTCTACTTTTGCATTATAAAGTTATAAAAAAAAAAGTATTTGTGGCGCTAGCTTAGTTCTATTTAAATGAAGCTGTCCTTTAGTGTCAGTGTACTTTTATATATAAGACAACATCATCACTTCATCAAGTGAGATAGTGTAAAGCTAATCTATGAGCAATTTAGATTATTAATTATATTATCATTTTAGATAATTTTATTGTTAGTTTTTAAAAGTTACTTTAAAAAAACACAAAGGAACTTGAAGAGTTGCCTTTAAATGTTTGCAATATTAGCACATAATATTTCATATAGTTATACATGTTGTAAATGATGTTTTCTTAGAAGGTGTATGTGATGAAACTCCCATAAACTTCTGATCTCCTGGTAAGTACTTTAGAAATCATTAATTTTGCGAAAAGTTAAATTAGTTTTGCAAATTGTACCCAACTTATTACCTAAATTTGTTAAAACGTAGGTAAAATCAGACCAGATTAGTTACTAAATAATATATGGCTTCCATTAGGATCAAAACAAAAAAATGGAAAGATGTATCTACTGATATCATAAGGTATCTCTTCATAGGATCGGACCGATTTTTTTCATTGGATTATGACGGGACAGTCTCTAGGCCCACCTGATGTTAAGCGGACTAACCTCTGCCTATAAACGATGCATTTTGACAAAAGTGCAGTACATTCAGCACTGCACCCGTCACAGAGACTTATAGCTTAAGTCTCACGTGCTTGTAATTTTACTGGCTATTAAGGATTGCTACTGGAACACACTGTTAGGTGCTTGGAGACAGATTTTCTACTTGAGGATGGTTGCTAGGCAGGCAAGCATTCGCTAAATGCCCTTCTACCATGCGGTGAAGCTGAAGGCGGCGGTGGGGATCGAACCATGGACTAAACAGAGCCCTATCATGACCACTGGATGTCTGTGCGTCCGTTCGTTCGTCTGACACAGATTTCTAGTTCTTAAGTCGAATGAGTAACAAATCTGTAACTTTGAAATGTTGTGTAGAACGTTGAGTAAATACTGAACATTGGACTACATATTCAATTCAATATTATGTATCATATCCTCCATTTAACCAACAATTTCCAAGCAATGAGCCGAAGGTCCTTGGTTCAAATCACACCGCCGGCTTGAGCTTCACCGCATGTTGGAAGAACATTTTGCGAATGCTCGCCTGCCTCGCTTCCTTCTTCCTCAAGCAGAAAATCTATCGCCAAGCATCTAACAGCGTGTTCCGGCAGCAGTCCTTGAGAGCCAGTAAAATTACAGGCACATGAGCCTCAGCAACTGTATATCGAAGAGTGACGGCCACAGTGCAGTCCGTCACTTGTGATGAAATGCATCTGTTATAGGCAGTGATTACCGCTTAACATCAGGTGGGTCTCATGCTTGTTACGTCACAATAACATAAAAAATAACTGAAAAAGCCGATTCATAATGTAGTTCTGAAACTATCATTAAAATAAACATAACTTTTTATAGGCAATACGGAACCTTAAAAGAGCAAGGCCCGACTCGCAATTGGCTTCTTTTATTATATTTTTACTGAGATAGTATCTATGTTTTCCAAAAAGAACTAAAACCTGCGCCGCGTCTCACTCAAAGACAAAGTCTGTTTTCAGTTCACGGACAGTCGCACAGGGAAAGTTAGCTGAAGTGGCCAACTTGCGAATTCACGTTATATTTAACACGTCGGACGTAAACAGGGACACCATCTGTTTTCTTTTTATAAAACACTTATGGACGAAAGCTAAAACTGGTGTTTTGAAGCTGCAGTCAAAAATGTATACAATTTCAATATACGGTGTATTCGTTTCTCAGTAACAGTCCGACTTTTAAACGTACTCTGTAGATAGTAATAGGTTTGCCTCCATCATATGGGACGTTAAATCTTTTGACGAAAAGTAGCTGTTATATAATTACACTATCTAGTGTCTATCCTTCCGTCTCTGTCAATTATGGATGATAGCTAAAACTGGTGCTTTAGGCTGTTATCAAAAAGATTACTCGTTGATTAAACGGTATAGTTGCTTTCAAGTGCGATACCAAAATTGAAAATGTTTCTTGTTGGTAGCAAATATAGGCTTGCCCCAATCATACATATGATAGCCACATGACATTAAATTTTTTCCTAGAACTACGCCTAATTTTGCCACTTATAAATAAGTAGTTTTAATACTATATTTCATACAGCATTTGTTGTTAAAATTCATACTGTGGTACATAAAAGTATTTTTCTATGTTTCGATGGGATTGTGGACCGAATACCAGGCGTAGTGGCAACCTCTGCCTATGATACTAGAACACAGTAAGGCGGGAATACATATGACTGTAGCTGGCAGACTTGCATAAAAGCTCCTTGCACATACCGCGCCTACTTTCATGTGTATACGCTAACTGGCATGCCTGTATCTGCCATGCAAGTAGATAGCACAACATTTGATTTACTGGCATGCAATGTGAGGGAGCCGCGGGGGGCTGTCACGTGAACTGGTTTTGTATACGTCTTGCAAGCACAAGCATGCTTGCAGCCAGGACGCAAATTACATGCAAGTTTGACTTGCAAATCTATCCACAATGTGCCAGTCACTTCTATATGCTGTTAACAAGCATGCAATCTACTGTTCAATTCTACATGCATGTGTATCCTCGGCTTGTTAATACTACTTGGCAGTAGAAGTAGGTATGGTGGCAGTACGTCCTCGTAGGAACTCGATCACAGAGTTCTACTGCCCCATATATATTATTTAAAAAAATGCCTGCAAATGCAAGAACTACACTGCGCACCAGAGCCTGAGACCAGCCCCTTGAGACATAAAGTTATTAAATCTCAACACTGTAATACGGACAATACATCAGCGGTATACATCACAAATAGTTCTACGTACGTACACAATTCGGTACTGAATAGAATAGCAGAAATTCCAAATATTTTGCATAATCTTATGGCGGCCCTATTCGTAGCGGGCACAAAAACAATCCATCCAAAATAGAAACTTTCCCCTCTGTTATTGTTTACAATAGTCAAGATGAAAAATTGAATTTCACTTGTGAAATGACAACGTAGCGTGTGTGAATCATCTAGTATCCAACCAACCGAAAACTGAAAACTGTGAAATGTAAAATAAACCTTATATCTGAGAAACAAGAATTAAAAAAGACTTCGACGAGCTATGGGTTAGTTTGTACTTTATAAAATAAACATAGTGTAAACTAGAAGCTTGAAGCATTTGACAATTAACACGTAAGAGAAGAGACGTGTGGAATCCAAAGTCATTAGTCATGATCAGATGGTAATCTTCTAATAACACCCTTTGTCATTCCGGCTTTGTTAGATGCAAGTTCGGGTGTGATCTTGAAATGGTAATTCTTTAGAGTAATTAATTGTGTAGAAGAAGTAATATGTCATTGTTTCATCGGAGTGGTGGGTCTATAGCCCTGAAGTCTGTTCTATCCGGAATTTTCACGGCGGTTGATTGCTAATGAAATAAGGCTTTATTATACTTATATCAGGTAAAAGAATGTGTCATATATCAATTAACGCAGTCAAATATTATAATCATCTTTCTACCCTTATCTCACTCCCATGAAGTCGGAACAAATATGAATAAAAATTGTCTTTTCTACCCACACAGAGGTATGAGTTGATGGAAAAGACTTCTGTTGTACAAGAACATCATAAAATTGTAGATTATGCACCAAGATGGATAAAGCAGTGTTGACTTCAGCTAGTCCTAACAAACATATTGAGACGATATTTTTTTTTGTTGTCAAATACAATTACACAAGTGTATTTGACAGAAAAAGCACGAGGACCACCTGATGTTAAAAGTCTCTTGTGCCTGTAATTTATTATTTCATATTTTTTTATTACTTTGCTCAATGCAAATATTCAAAAATCTATACATAGAGAGCGCGGTGCGGTGCAGTGTTGCCGCGGCGGGCGCTCTTAGCTCGGAGTAGGCATTGTCTATTACTACGAGACGCAGAAATCAAAAGTGTCAGACAGTACTAGAAAACTTATTGTTTTAGGTTTTGAGAAAGAAAGAAAAAAGAAAAATATTTTTATCTCAAAATGTTTGTTAAGATTCCACCTTAAGAGGATGTTAGCATTTTACCAATAACGCTGTATTAGTGGTATATACTCGCGTCGATTGCAAAAATTTGGTGAAAAAAAAAAAAACTCTTGTAAATCCCGTTACCAGCTCGAAACTTGAAAATCTGTTTAAATATTCTTTATTATATAGATTAATGAACCCCAAGCATTCAGCACAAGCAGTATTGGAATACATACTCGTAGCAAAACCGCACAACACAATCCGATAAGCCAGCGCGACGCAGTAATCTGACTTTATCGCAGAACAGTGACAATTGCAATCGCATTCAGCTCACTTCATTATAAAGTTCCCGTATTGTATAATTTGTTTTTGTTTGCTTTCATTACCATTGATGTTGTTGTGTTAAACATGGAACGAGACCAGAAGTTACTCATATCGTACATTGTTATGTACATTCTATACCAGTATAGTGAAATTCATTATCGCTTCTTCTTCCTAACCTTACCTCTGCCGCAGGGGCAATGTTAGATTTCGCATTAGGTTTCTATTTGGTCAGCCACTTTCCTGGCGCCAATCTTTCTTAGGAACTCTGGTTAGTAGACCCGTAATCTATCAGCTAATAAGAGTATTAAGAAAGTAAACAGCCCTGGTCCTGTGCCTTATGTAGAGCAATACTGCACAATATCTAATAATTTACGAGGCCTTATTATGTAACTAGAATGGATATAAATAATCATATTTGTTGGTTTGGCTTTCTGAGCTTTCATGCTTACGGCCCTTTCCGTAAGCATGACGGAGTCGAAAACGAAGACGGCTCAACCAGTTTCTAAGATACCTCGCTATTTCGAATTAACAACAGTATTCTTAATATACTTCCTTTCCTCAATCCAGTTATATTCTGTAGTCAAGAGATCCTACTATGTACCAACACTCCTTTCTGAAATGTGCATACTAAAATAATCTAAATAATAGTGTAGGAGGTTGCGTTCACTAAAGGGTGGTAAAATATCGAAATGTACCTAATTAGTAATATCCTGTCTCAGCCGTTACATTTCCATTACCATTAAGATATAACTGCAAGACTGATAATTATTGCTTGTTATCATTAATATGGTTATCCTGAGTTAGAGGTTGTCAACGGTAATCTGTCGCAATGTGTGTATGTTTATTTTTGTTTGTGGCCATATATATTTGCACAGACTTTTCTACAAATATTTGGTTTGGCCTTGGGCACATTACAATATTGCCATGTATACATATATTTGCTCCCAAAAATTTACAATGAAAGTCAAATTTCACGCAGACAGAATCGCGAGTAGGAGTTACTTAATTAATGAAAAAAGATACAAAACATTATAACTATATAATTCGATTTCATATTTGACAATTTCAATGGTATCTATAAAGTATAAAACACCCATAAATACGGAGCATAAATCACATTTGAATAAATCCATGAATAAGCATACACTATTTTGATTACACAATTTAAAAACCGTCAAACCATTAAAAAATTCAATGGTTTCTTATCTCTCCGTTTAATTTTTATAGCATTCCATAAAAAGCTGATCCAAAACCCATACGATAAAACAGAAGTTTATTTTCTAGCCATAAACTCAATGAGGTTTCCTTAATATGTGATATAAACGTAGGTGGACATTGTCAGGGGCCGTTGACCTTTTGCAAGGCTTTGTGGGTTTATAACAGTGAGTAAAGAATGAATTAGATTAAATAAAGATGGCAAGAGATTACACTATATTAAAATTTTGTGAAATATAATAATTATTTTAATATATAAATAGTAAAAAGTACAGTTTCCTAAAAAGCGTAAGCCAAGTTAGCGACTTGGGCGGATTTTCCATTGCGTTTGTGACCCAAAATGTGTTAAAACGTTAATACTCATGTAAGTCAAAATAACTAAGAACTCGTTCTGACGTCTATTTTCTTTAAAAAAAACATATCACTGGTGACGATAGTGTAAAGAACAGAACATACTGCTGAGGATACTTTGCGACCATTCAAATTGTATTGATATAAGAAAATATGATCACTGTAAAGTTAATATTAAAAAAAAAGATGTAAATACGCCAGTAAAAAGAAAAGTATATATATAAAAACAATCCCGCAAATATACGTATACAATGCCGCCTACACCGTGAACTGAAAATGACCTAATTTGTTATTTTTAGTCTCTTGCGGCAGATATAAGATATTTTTCTCTCAAATACTGGGAGTATGTAAAATTTGCAGGGGTTAATGCAAAACTTATAATGGAGGTTGTGTCATCTTAAAATTGACAAATTAGTCTTGTTAAAGTTTAATTTACTTTGATTATAGATGTCACTCCATCCTGGGATGATTCAGATCAATAAGAAGCTTGTAACGGAAAACTAAACATGAATGAAATCAACTTCAATCTCATTGCGCATTGCACGTGGCGGCTACGATATTTAGTCTGTCCGAAATGCGCGCGAAAATTAGAGAAAAAATTACTTTTCTCATTTGTGCATCTGTCCGATTTCACAATTTTCAAGAGGGATTTTCATTGGCTCATTTAGGTATATATAATATTAAATAACACATCCGCAATTTCCATGATAAGGGTATAATTTCTGGACAGTTATTTTTATTATACTCTCGAAATGCTAGTGAGGTTTTTAAACAAGTACCTAACTATTTTGTTAGTTCACTTATGTATATAATTATGTTACTTCCAATGTGTATTTATCTCCTTATTAAACCTCAAAACGGTACGCGTTCTATTAGATAGTGGTATCTATTAGATAGGAATATTGTTGGTTTCCTTGCAAATTCGAGAAAAGTACTATAAAAATCTCTGTTGAAATAGTACTTAATGCATGCAATATAATTAGTATATTCGATTGAAGCCTAACGCATGTATAATGCATAAATTAATATTAACCATTTAAAGGGTTCCGTAACCAAATTTTCTATTATAAGACTCCACTGTCCGTCTGTATGCCACCAGGCTGTATCTCATGAGCCGTGATAGGTAGACAGTAGAAATGTTTACAGATAATTTATATCTGTTTCTGCTATAACAAAAATACTAAAAAACGGGTTAGTGAGAGTTGAACTCGCGCACGTGTAAACTAAAAAAAGGTTATAATATAGTGTTTATACATATAAGTTTGTATAGATAGTACGGAATGGAACCCTTCGTGTGTGAGTCCGACACGCACTTGGCCGTTTTTCATGGTTATCAAAGATCAGACGGAATAGTACCGAAAAGTTTTTAATCGTCATATTATCAGTTCTCAATATAATACTACTGTATTTCAAAAACTACTCGTTCCAACACAATGAAATCATTTCAGACGCTCCAGCCTTAAATTAACGACAATAAAACAAGCTTCTCTCATTCAAGATAAGACCTTTGTGAGGGGGAATAAATTGGATGGAGTTATGCAAAAGGCAGGCAGTTTGCAGCGTCTATGAAATTACTAATTTAAAAAATAAAACTATTACAATGGAATTTAAAGAAATTTAATTTTACCAAAAAACTACATTGCAAAATTATACAGTCAAAGTTACACTTCGTGGGTTTGAACATAGAAGACAAGAAACGCAGGAGATAGATGAACAGATGAAATAAGAGTGCATATGGCAAGGATGCTAATATTGACATGAAGTGTGGTATTATAATTACTTTTTTTTGTTGTTAATTAGATACGTATTAGACACAGAATTTAGGTACAAAAGGTGTGAGTAAGAAAATGTATTTACTTAGAGTGAAATAAGATGGTTTACGTTTCCATAACAAAAACAGCTGTGAAATATATTTTATATATGGTTATAAATCATTTAATGAGTTGAAGTTTCATAATCTCCACATATGTATACCTATGTTATACGTGTATAACGTAATGCCCGTGGGGTGCCGGGTTAGAATGTCACCCCGATTGCTATATGTCTTATACCGGGAGGTGGGCAGTAGCGCCTCCTGAGGAACTGATATCTTAAACTGCGATCCGCAGGACGCCTGCCAGGTTAGTCTAAACACCATATTAGACCACATCATCACTTACCTTTTTTTGCAGATTTTTCTGAAGAACTGATATCACACTGCGATCCCCAAGCCGCCTGCCAAGCGTGGGGAGTGAAATTACAGGCACATGAGACTTAAGAACTATGTCTCAAAGTAACGGCGGTATTGCAATTCGTGACTTGTGATGAAATGCATCTGTTATGGGCAGAGGTTAGTCCGCTTAACATAAGGTGGGCCTCGAGCTTGTTCCGTCATAATAACAAATAAATAAAAAACCGCCCAAGTGCGAGTGGGACTCGCACACGAAGGGTTCCATAACTAAATATTTTGTAAATAGTTAAAGCATCTACCTGTCCGTTTTTTTTTATTTATGCATGATAGGTTAGCCTTTGCCCACTATCTCACTTGATGGTAAGTGATGATGTGGTCGAAGATGTTGTTCAGGCTAACCTAGAAGTACTGGCTCTCAAGGACAGCTGCCGGAACACACCGTTAGGTGCTTGGCGACAGATTTTCTACTTGAGGGTGGTAGCTAGCCAGGCGGGCATTCGGAAAATGCCCTACCACCATGCTGTAACGACTGCTATCCTAAGACAACAACCGGGACCGACGGCTTAACGTGCCCTCCGAAGCACGGAAACGCTCAGTAGTAATGTCACTAGCGGTCACCCATCCAACTCATGACCGCGCGCGACGTTGCTTAACTTTGCTGATCGGTTGAGAACAGATAAGTAAACTTCGCTACGAGCGCTTCAAAACCGTTATTAGTATCGAGAAAGAAACGGTGAAAAATCAAGTTTGTTGTATGGGAGCCCCCCTTAGATATTTATTTTATTTTTAGTATTTGTTATAATTTATCAGCAAAAGAAATACATAATCTGTGAAAATTTCAACTGTCTAGCTATCACCGTTCTTGAGATACAGCCTGGTGACAGACGGATGGACGGACAGCGAAGTCTCAGTAATAGGGTCCCGTTTTTACCCTTTAGGTAAGGAACCCTAAAAAGGCGGTGCAAAGATTTCCACATAATGCTACTGTTCTCGACATACAAGTTGGTAACGGCGTCAATGATGTTCATTACCAAAACGAAATTGAATTTGACGCAAATAAAATCTTGAAACTATTCAAAATCTAGGCATATTTGAAATATTAGAAGAAATATTTTTAACTGCATCATTATATCCCAACAAGTCAAAAGATAGCCTGACGGCATCTTCATCAAGAAATGGTTATGAATGAAGCCATCCACATTGTTGGTGTATGATATTCCAAAAGTCCTCCGCAAAATTGGCCCCTAACTCGGGTCACGTTCGAGCTATTAGTCCACGGCACTTATAATAAAGTTTCATCGCAAAACCATCGAACCAGACCGGAAAATATTTTATGAGGGGCAATGAACCGCGAGCTAGACAGGTAGCCAAATCTTTGTTAAGTTAAATTGTGAATGAGTCACTGACTCATTAACCACGCCTTCGTGAGTAGAAAGGTTTGTAATAAAAACGGATTTGCCTTGCACTGCTGCATATCCAAGCGATTATATTTAACATTATATTGTTCTACTATATGGAGCATTAGCATTTATTTATACCCACACTAAGACGTCGTTTACAAACGAGACCTACCTCGTTTGTAGAAGATGTTGTTCAAGTTAACATAGGATTATTGGCTCTCAAGGACGGCTGCCGGAACCCACCGTTAGGTGCTTGACGACAGAGTTTTCACTTGAAAGCACTTGGTAGCTAATCAGGCGGACATTCGCAAAATGCCCTACCACGTCGTTAGCATGACTGCCATCGTAAGGCAACAACTGGGACCGACGATTTAACGTGCCCTCCGAAGCACGGTTCGCTCAGTGGAAATGTCACTAGCGGTCACCCATCCAAGACATGAACGCGGCGGACGTTACTTAACTTAGCTGTTTGGTTAAGAACTACGCTTCGACCGGCGGCGTCGTGTATAATGAAGGCCTATCCGTACAAATGCGTCTAATTTACTGTGGAGGAGTACGCCCTCGAGATGTTTATATGTACCCTTCCTGGTAGTCAACGCACGCTGACCCCAGGATACAGTGTACCCTAAAAAGGATGATAATGAAATGACTTTGCGGTACTGTCCCATTAACAATTTATTAAGTAATTTAACTTGCTATACTCATCGTATATAGTAGCTATTATCATAGCTAATCCTGACTTTAATGACTGAATATGCTGTGTCGTTTTCCGATGTAAATTAATGGTTAACCTTCTTAAATTAAACTTTCAACTAGAAGTTACACTTAATTGCAGACACCAAAGTAAATAAATAATTATTATGCTGCTTTGCCGTTCTTTATTATGTGAATGATGTTGCTGTATTTTCAAAATCATTGTTGTAAAATAGATAGAGAAGTTGTCAAGTCTGGTTTTCATACTCTGAAAAAATCTACTACATTCCAGTCATTGACTTTTGTTCAAACTCTGTGAAATTTTGCTTTCATGTGCTGGAGCTTAATATAATATATTGCTACTTGTTTGCCAATTTTCCATTGCATTATTTATTTTATCTCTAAATGTAATAATTCTGCCTCGCACTGCTACAATATTGTACCAGCTGCCATGTGAAGTATTTCAGAACAGATAAGTAAGTACCTAAATTATAGGAGCCTCCAAGAAGAGAGCATATTTCCTCCTCAAACACCGGCAACACATCCTAGAGACCTCTGGTGTTGCGGATGTTCGTGGGTGACGGTGATTACTTACCAACTGGTGAGCCGCATGCTTGTTTTCCCTCGTATACCAAAAAAAATATTTAAATAATAATTCCAACTTCATATGTAATTTTTCCTCACATTAAATGATTTTCCCGAATAATAATGAAATAACATACTTTGTGCTTGCTTTCTATAAAAAGACGACATTAGTTTTATATTTTGTTATTTCAATGAACGGCCTTTGGTACAATGACTCTTTTATGTCCAAAACATTTAATGAACAAAAGGTACGAACGGTTATTAATATCCCAATACACGTCCCAATATTTTATCATACGAAGCAATCACTAGATGTACTGAAGTTAAGGAAACATTCTGAATAAAAGTTAAAGAATAAAGTTAAAGATAAACTTTTAACGATCAAACTGCGTGAACTCTCCAATAAATTTTATTATAGGTTGAAAAAATCCCGACTAAGTTCCATAAGTCGACGTCCGTATACTTCCCAAACGTGCCAAGAACGTCAATAATCGAACAAAAAAACTAATCACACCTATTTTCTTATCATAGAAGCAATGATGGCCGAGCGGTAATAGTTATGGACTGCCGTGCCGCAAGTCTCTGGTTCGATTCCCACCGCCAGCTTGAGCTTCACCGCACGGGGGAAGGGCATTTTGCGATCTCCCGCCTGGCTAGCTACCATCCTCAAGTAGAAAATCAGTTGCCAGGCACCTAACGGTGATTTCCAGCAGCAGTCCTTGAGAGCCATTGAAATTACAGTCACATGAGTTGACGATCGCAGTGCAATTCGTGAATGGTTTCTTTTATTTTATTGCTGATAGGTAAGCATTTGACCTCACATGACTTATGATGAAATGCATCTGTCATAGGCAGATGTTAGTCCGCTTAACATCAGGTGGGCCTCGAGCTTGTTCTGTCACAAAAACGTATAAAAAACATTCTTACGATAAATATCCAGGTTCAACCCTTGGCAAACACCGAATTATACGCGTATGCATTTTGCAATGAAAAAAATTGTGCTATAAAAAAGGGTGTCATACATTTGCTGCTAAGGGACTTTCTCTTGCACGGTTCTACCTACGGATAATATAAACGCAACATATCTATAAGTACCACAATCTTGGAGCTACTTTTGTTCCAAGAGCGAATAGATATTGCCGATTCAGATAATGCATTGTGTTTTTATCGTAATGTCGGTTATAGTAGCATATTATCAAATCAAATAGTTTATTTGCAAGAATACAAGTAAAGAAGATCTTAAAAATATTTTTACACACAGTTGTACTCTGTTATAAATTCATAGTGACATATAATAAGCGTTTTGATTGTATAAATCTTTTCGGGCAGGAGGTTCAAATAAAAGATTTACAAACTTAGATCTTTTTTGACGGTTATATTATAATATCGAGTGTACCTGGTAGATTATATTGTCACCACACTAATAGGATGGATAATTATTGTATGAGTTATACTTTTTGACGAACTTCTGAAAAGTGTATTTATTTACCTACCTGGATCATTTAACGGTTTATAATTGCAACTCTTTTTGATGGTTAATTGTATTTTAAGTGAATGATGTATGCTGTTTGCATCACTAAAAAGAGTGAATAAATATATCTTGAAACATAAAAACGGAACCAACTACAAACATAGAAATGTATGAAATAACTTGTTTATGTCGACCATGATAAAGCGAGATCAGTGTTTCGAATCAGCATGATCTAAAAATCAGCCAAAAGCCAGTCGCACTCGCGCACGACAGGGTTCCGTACTCTTCGTTAAAACTAAAAAAGTGTTGCTGCCCAAACACACAGTTAGGTGCTTAGCGTAGTTAATGTACCTGCATTGTGCAGATTTATGCAGTATCCAGATTATCTTACAGTCTGCTCAGATCGGACACGATCCATAGATTTGTATATCTATCATCGATGGGACGGTTTGATGCATACAATGTGTTCGCGCATGTGGATGATCCGGGCAAATAAACAGATGAAGAAGTTTGCTTTATTATCAATCTAGAAAGAAGGAGTGATAGCCGAGCGATAGTTGCTATGGCATGTTCGATCCCTACCACCGGCTTGAGCATCACCGCATGCTATAGTAGGTCATTTTTCGATTGCCCGTCTGCCTTGCCTTCAAATAGAAAATATGTCGCCAAGCACCTCACATTGTGTTCCGGCAGCAATCCTTGAGAGCCAGTAGGTAATGAAATTATAGACACACGAAGCTTAAGCTCAATTGGTATTTTAATAGGTCATACTGAGGGCATAGGACGGAGAGACCTTGTTTCGCATGTGAGTGAAAGGGAACTTCGCAATATAACTTGCGTGAATAAACTTCCTCTAAAAGTAATCTTTTCATAATTTGAATAATCTTTCATGTGCATAATGATATGGTTGGTCCATAATAATAAGAAATAAAATTTATATTGATTCTATTTACGATACAGGCACAAAACCTGATTTTAGAGCATCGAGATATTATTACTAACGTACTCAATGTTTTAGAGCTGTATTCATGAATTTTCTCAATCGATAGAAATAAGTGGAATAGTGATTTCGGATCAAGCATAGCATTTGTCACATCGTCTAGAATATTGTATATTTTAGAAATAATTGTAAGGCGCACACATTTTCTAAAAAACACGTTCAAAATTCACCTTTCTGAGACTCACTTCACCTTAACATCCATATATCTCTGGGTAATGTGCGCACTGCAAGTTTTGAGGCAATGATGGAAGAGCGGTAACAGCTATGGACTGCCGTGCCGCAGGTCCTGGTTCAATCATCGCCGGCTTGAGCTTCACCGCATGGTGGAAGGGCATTTTGCGAATGCTCGCCTGCCTAGCTACCACCCTCAAGTAGAAAATCTGTCGCTAAGCACCTAACAGTATGTTCCGGCAACAGTCCTTGAGAGCCAGAAAAATTACAGGCATATGAGACTTTACAACTGAATGTCTCAGCGTGACGGGCGCAGTGCAATTCGTCACATGGCAAAATGCATCAGTTATAGGCAGGGGTTACCGCTTAAAACCAGTTGTGCTCGACTTTTTCCGCAATATATATATATATATATAAATAATAACATCTCTTTATATGTAGGTGTAGAAATGAATCTTATCAATTTTATTCATTCTAACGTAACATCAATATTGGATCGATGAAGCAGCCTTATGTAGATTTATGCAGTCTCCAGCTTATCTCACGGTCCGTTTGCTCAGTTCTGACACGCTCCATATCCCTAGCTGTCGATAGAACGGTTTGATGTGAACAATGTGATCTGGCATGTGGATGGTCCCGGCATTTGAAATCAGACGGCAGGATAAGGATGCTGTTCATGTTACTGAACGCTACAGTAAACTAGATTAGATTGTGAAATATACTATATAAGCTAAAGACAGCCTATGTTATAAAAAAGTATCTAGCTCATCTCCCAGTAATGACTCAGAACTTTTTAAAAGTTTATGTGAACAATTTTCACATCATATGTGAATGTGGATCATTTGGGCACTTGAACTCCTGTTACAATATGCGGAGAGATATCATTAATCATCTTCAGCGTGGTTGTAAGGCAATTTGCATGGTGGTAGGGCATTTTTCGAATGCCTGCCTGGCTAGCTACCATCCTCAAGTAGAAAATCTGACACTAGGCACCTAATGGTGTGTTCCGGCAGCTGCTGGAACACACCGTTCAAGGACAGCTGTTCTAGAGGGCCAGTATCTCCAGGTTAGCCTGAAAAACCTCTTCGCCCATATCATCACTTACTATCAGCTGAGATAGTAGTCAAAGGCTAACCTAACAGGCATAAAAAAATCTTTAGAATCACGTAGTGCCAGTAGCTAGTAGCCAGTTTTGTCACTGTTGCTTTTTAGTCTCGTGCAGATTTTTTTATCTGCTGAACTGGTTTTCCCATCTTTTGTATTGTTGTGTTCTTACAAAAGAAAACTTAAATTGGTTTTATCGTATACTGTATAACTTTTCAATAGTTTCATATTTAAATCAGGAATAAACAGGGGTGTATTGTTTTCCTATAATTTACATATTAGTTTTATTTTTAGTTTGTTGGAATAGGTGGCGAGATAGCTATTAGCAATAGGCGCTTGCTATGTGGCAGTCTGATAGTTTCAAAACAGGAAAGCGTTGATTTCTGGCTTTCTGTAGTAAAACCTAGGTCTTCAATCCTTTTTAATCAAGTTGTCGTTGACGTATAAATTATCACAGAACACAACATATTAACTGCACGCTACAATAATAGTTGGTTTTAAAACTGCACCGTTAAAAACCTCATAATTATAGAATCGCGTTAAGCAATGGGTGGAGTGAACGCGATAAAATTGCGTCCCGCAGGACATCGCTCTTTTAAACTACTCAGTTAATTTATTTGAACCAATTATAGAAGTGTGCAGCACCACGGGGGATTGCGATTCTACCTATTATTCTGTATTTAATTGAATTGAGTACTCGTAATAGTAGTATTTATGTTGATATATTTTGTTTTACGGATAAACTAGTCAGAGTATGTTAGTATCAAAATTCAAAAGTGGGAGGAAAGTTATTTTATATTTACAACGGACCTTAAAGAACCAGATATATGAAATATGAATTCCAAACTGAATGAATAATGCATATATATACTTCTGTACTAATATTATAAAGATGAAAGACTTGTATTTTGTATGTAACGAATAAACATGGAAATTACTGGACCGATTTGAAAAGTTCTTTCACTATTAGAATCCTACATTATCCCTGGTAAACATAGGCTTTAGAATATTGTCAAAAAATATGTGTTTTTAATTTGAATTTTTTGTTAAATACCTATTTAGTTAAATACCTATTTAACAAAAAATTCAAATTAAAAACACATATTTTTTGACAATATTCTAAAGCCTATGTTTACCAGGGATAATGTCGGATTCTAATAGTGAAATAACTTTTAACCCGTGTGAAGCTGGGGCGGGCCCCTAGTTTGGAAAAAGCAAGAAGACAACAGTGCTCCTCTTTTAAGGGAGGATTAGGGTGCTAGCTGCCGTTATCGACAATTTCACGCTACACCGGCAGTTGGGTGAGGGATTGATAATCCCCCCGAAGGGTTCCCGCCTTGTCGTGGCGGTGGGGCTTAGTAGCCGTGGCTTCGTCACCCACGGTGAAGCGAAGAGGAACCAGGGGCCGTGCTGGCTTGGGCAGTCGGCCGGCCCCAGAGGGGCCGCTCCACTGGGCTTTGCCTCTAAGTCCAGACTGGAGCGGCAACGGGTAGGCTGCGGTGCTGTATGGGCAGCACCGCATCTGAGGCGGGCTGTGGTGTTGTATGGGCGACACCACAGCTGACGGTGAGGGGCCACGGCGGGAGAGGAGTGCCGGTATCACGGTGCGCCGCTCTCCCTACCTTCCGTGGCCACGGCGGGGCCGCCACCGTTGGATGGCGGACGCGGAGGGGCCGCAGGGGAGGAGGAGTGTTGGTATAGCGAGGCGCCGCTCTCCCTATCTTCTGCGGCCGAAGTAGCAGGCGACGGGGCTACTCATCTGACCCGTCGCAGGGGGACCTTGGGCGTCGGAAGCGGGGTCGTCTGACGCCCATTTGCGGGCTTGGTCCCCGGGTGGTAGCGACGTGCCATGTGTTCTGGTGCGTCGTGAGGGGTAGCACCCCAGGAGGGGTCCGGCAACGGACAACCGTGGCGGGTTCGTGGTTGAGTGCTAAAGCGACCCTGCGATCCCGCCGAGAAGCGGTAGAGGTGGAACACCGTGTGTTATTTAGTCGGTAGGGGCACTTGCTGCTGTGGGAGTAGTTGGTGTCGAGCCCGACATATCCCGGCCACCTTCCCCGGGGTGGACGGGAATGCGTAAATGCATTTTTCACACGTTAAAAAAAAAAAAAAAAGGGATTGATAATAGTGTAACTGACAATAGTACTACTGTAATAAACGTCATTAAGTACTGCATAAAGCAAAACTCGTGTAGGTTAAATTGTACTAGAATTCCTCTTCACTTTGAAAACTGTCGCGAGTTTTATCCATGTTAACTAATTAGGAACCGGCTAGGACCGGCCTTTTATTTACGGGAAAGATTCCGACCAGTTTCGGACTGTTTAGAAGTCCTTTGTCTGGGAGTCACGATTGCGCGTAGCGACGATCACGGGCCTCAGCGCGTAACTGACGTTGCGACGGCCGGCCGTGTCCGTGTATCAGGGCCGCAGCCCTGTCTGCCCCGGCTCAGCTGCATTTGTCATGTCACCGTCAGAACTGTCACTTGTCTCACTGTCACTGTCACTGTTATTGGTAAAATAGGGTTGATGATACACCACACTAACTGAAGTGTACAGTATCACGATCCAGGCGCACAATATTGGAGACACAGATTTTGAAAACAGTTTTCCATGCCGGTGGTATGTGTGTAGAATTCCTCTTTTCAAATTTACAGGCTTCACGACATGGTTATATATATATCATTATTATCATACAATAGATATAAGTAGATTAGTGTATTTTTAGCGTTTTCTATGCAAACGTCAGCCGGAAGATGTCACTTATTGATCAAAGCCAACCCCATAGAACGCCACAACGAAAAAAAAAATCCGCTAAAGTGAAGCCAAAATTTTCTACAATATTTTCCTATTACGCCCTATGATATCTACGAGAAAATGTATTTTACCCACCCCACAGATGTGTAATAAGATTCGAAAAATTATAAAATGGCTCATTTTTAACAATCACAGGGTTTTTTTAAGTGAAGAAGGTATAGAAGTATTTTTTCAAGAAATCATTACATTATTGATGAATACCAGTAGTACTTCTTCTTCTACTTACTTCTATTGGTAATATATACCATATTACCAATAGAAGTTAAAAACCGTGTATACCTACTATATACCTACTAGTATTGTTGTGCTAAAAACTGCACATGCTCAAGCTTATTTGTAAAAGATTAGGAACTCAAGCAGTGATGGCTCAGTGGCATTGGCTATGGACTGCCGCGCAGCAGGTCCATGGTTCGAATCCCGCCCAGAGCTTGAGCTTCACCGCATGGTGGAAGGGCATTTTGCGAATGCCCGCCTGGCTAGCGACCACCCTCAAGTAGAAAATCTGTCGCCAAGCACCTAACGGTGTGTCAAAGTCAAAGTCAAAGTCAAAATCATTTATTCAATTTAGGCGTCTACGACGCTCTTATGAAGGTCAATTACAAATTTTAGTATTGAAATATTCTACATTGTACTGCCACGTTCAGCAAATAAATTGTATAGAGCCACTGCGAGAAGAACGGGCAAGAAACTCGGGGCCATTCTTTTAAACATCTTTTAACAATGTGTTACATACATACTATATAATAGAGTTATTACAATATTTGTTTAAATTATGTAGGTGACAGGCAATAGCTTGGCGGAGGCGGAATTGTCCAGGCATTTTTGTCGTTTATGTAATCAGAAACTGTGTAGTAGGATTTTTTAATCAATATGTTTTTCACATGCAACTTGAATTTCCCTTCTGTGAGCGTTGTAATATGTTTGGGAACTTTATTATAAAACCGCACACAATTACCTAAGAAGGACCTTTTATTTGTCTTTGCTAATCTAAAACCTGGCACCACTATTTTATCTTTATTCCTAGTATTGTAATCGTGATTGTCACTGTTTAATTTAAATTTACTCAAATTTTTACGAACATACATAATATTTTCAAAAATATACAGACTTGGTAAAGTTAAAATATCAATTTCTTTAAAAAGATCCCTCACAGATTCCCTAGGACCCATTTTATATATGGCTCGAATTGCACGCTTTTGTATGATAAAGATTGTCTCTATCTCAGCAGCAGTTCCCCACAGCAATACGCCATACGACATAATACTGTGGAAGTACGCGAAATAAACTAGCCGAGCAGTAGCTACGTCTGTTAACTGTCTTATCCTAAGAACTGCATATGCAGCAGAACTAAGTCTTCCGGAGAGATCATGTATATGTGGATCCCATTGTAAAGTGGAATCCATTTTGATTCCCAGGAAGACTGTCGCTTTGTCAATAGGGAGTTTATCTGGGCCAAGCTTTATGTTTGGTTCAACATAAGGAACATTTGGTAAAGAAAACTTTAAACATTTCGTCTTTTTTGAATTTAGGAGAAGATTATTAGCGGCGTACCATTTACAAATCTTAGATAATACATTATTTACATGCGTCAATTCACTGTCTTTTCTATCTACTTTAAAAATCAGAGAGGTATCATCTGCGAATAAAACAATATCGCAGAAATCTTTGACCATGCAAGGCAGATCATTAATATATGTTAGAAACAGAAAAGGTCCCAAAATTGATCCCTGTGGTACTCCCATTTTTACCAATGACCCGGAAGAAGTATTGCCACTTATTCCAACCCTCTGTAGCCTGTCTGACAGATATGACTCTATAAGATTCAGAGCTTTCCCACGAATACCATAGTGGGAAAGTTTACGAATCAGAGTGCAGTGCTCTACACAGTCGAATGCCTTGGAAAGATCACAAAATACGCCAATAGCATCATGTGAACTCTCCCAGGCTTCCAGTATATTGACATCAATTGAACACCTGCATCTGTTGTGGATTTGCTCTTGGTGAAACCAAACTGATTCTCATTTAATAAATTATGCTTGTTAAAATGGGATAGTAGTTGTTTGAGCATAATTTTTTCGAATACTTTACTCAGAACAGGTAAGATGGAAATAGGTCTATAATTGCAAGGGTCAGATGTAGACCCCGACTTTAAAATTGGAGTGATTTTACTTTGTTTCATTAAATCGGGGAAGTTTCCACTATCGACACAAAGATTGAATATTGTTTCTAAATATGGTGCAATAATGTAAATTATAGACTCTACCACTTTTACTGACATACCCCACAAGTCTTCAGTACTCTTTATGTTTAAACTTTGAAATGTTTTTATAATTTCAAATCTTGTGGTGTGTCTGAAAGAAAAGTCCGGTGATTTGCTTGGAAAATTATTTTTTAACATAGTTTCTGCTACATTGGGACAAGAATCCAATGACTTAGTGGCTTCTAGGGGCAAGGTAGAAAAAAAATTTTCAAATATATTCGCCACTTGTATTGAATCAGAGATTTGATTTTTATCAATAGTTAAGACATATGTTGAATCTCTAGGTTTATTTTTACCAGTTTCACTATTTATAGTCTTCCAAATGGTTTTTATTTTATTTTTAGACTTGCTAATTTTGTTTCTAATAAAAAGAGATTTAGCACACAAGCAAACAGATTTGAACATTTTTGAATACTTCCTAACATAATCATGAAACTGTTTGCAAGATGTTAAATTTTTCCTACGATACAGATCAAACAAATAATCTCTACTTTTTCGAATACCTGTTGTTGCCCAATCACCGAACTTCAACTTTCCATCCAGCAGTAGTCCTTGAGAGCCAGAAAAATTACAGGCTAATAAGACCTAACAACTGGACGTCTCAGTGTGACGGGCACAGTGCAAATCGTCGTTGACGAAATGCGTCTGTTATAGGCAGAGGTTAGTCCACTTAACATCAGGTGGGCCCGGCCTCGTTCCGTCACAATAACATAAAAAAAAAAAAAAAAAAAAAAAACTAAACCTTTTTCTTTGTGTTATAAAAGGTAGGCAGAGGTGTCTACGACACACTTTCGTTTCTCTATACATGTTTAAGTCACATGTAACGCAGGTCGAGCTTAATGTCATCTACCGGGTACAGTTGTAGACCCTCAGTTTTCTACTCTTTTTTGTTGGCGTAAGCTGTGCAGTACCTATGTGAACACACCGTTTGTAAGCTCGGTAGGTATCCACTGGATGGGTACTGGCACATATACACTATCGCTGGATTGGAGGGTTGGAGTTGTTCTTCTTGAATAAAAGCTTCCTTTCAGTATTTGCTTCCTTTTTATTTCCTTTTTCTTATAGATGTTATCCCTTAGGAGTATGGTTCGGTACTACATGCTCTCTGCACAAAACTTCCTACTTATATACCAAACTTGGCTACAATAAACCTTTATTCTTATTTGCTTACTAATCACGTACGACTAATCAGAGCTACTCGAATCCATTTCTGTCGTACCGACATAAACAAATTTCTAACATATCAAGGATCTAATATAACAAAGCAATACTTATTGCGTTAAAGTAAATATTTCGTCTACTGAACACCTGTCTAAACAAAGTTATAACATAAATAAAAATCTAAAGTTCCAATAAGAAACAAAGTAATTCTAAGCCCTACAGTAAATATTTATGTTGTGCTAAACAATGAGCTGTTCTATTCTAGCTATATGAACAAAGGTCCAATGTTTCAATATAAGCAATCTAATGTTATGCTTTAACGTCAATATTGATGTCGTCTTGCACATAAGCTGATATCTTATTTGATCCGGGGATCGAAACTCGAATTGCCAAAGTAGCGATTTTACACACACAACAACGAGGTAGTCAAGTTCTACTAAGCAAAACATATAAGTTAAAGAAACTTACTCAAACTTTGATTACAGCAAAAGAGCTTATAACAAATAGACCGTCAAGAACAAAACTAATTTGCGACTACCCAAAAAGCTCCGAAAACTGGAGGCAGACGGAACAGGGAGCGTCGTTTGGGAATTTTCTAATTACGTTTTCAAAGACACCTCGTTTGTTGAACATGTGACATCCGTACTGAAAAAGGTCACGTATAGAAAATTGGAAGCCCGGCCTGGACAGTTGGAATATTCGAATAGACTAAGAGCTATCCTTACAAGAAAAAAAGTCAATTTATCTTTTCATTGTCTTAAAAACAAACGCTTGATCGAGATTATTTAAACTTTTTTTACAATGCATGTATATATTTTTTTCATCAATATCATCATGTCAATATAATAAGACCGGTACGTCTGAACGAACCTCGAGTGAGTACCATAATCCCCACACTGGCATAACACCCACGGGAAGATATGAGGGAGTTCAATTCTAGCCAGGTAATTTGCAAAAGATTGTTTATTATCACCTAGGTATTTCTTTTAAAAGATGCTGGGCATATGTACTTGGTAGTAGGCTACTTATTATAGGATAACATCTGCAACAGTTTTTGTCGTTGCAGCTAGTACTTAAAGTTTTACGACAAGCTTAGAATAGTTTGTTGAGTTTTTATTTTCAGTAATACAAAACTTCAGTTCTGTTTAACTTCACTTCGGTTAGATGCTTATTTGTTACCGATTTAAATTGTGTAGTTTTAAATAAATTTGTAGTAATTAAATATATTTATTTCGTACCGAGGCGCGTTCGACACACGAAATCTTGATTTACTAAATTACATTAAAAACAATACTAGTTTCTGAAATTTACTGCACTTTCATATAATTTAGTCGGCTTTCGCATACCTCTACTTCTACACTCATATATTAAAGAGGAAGGATCTGTATTTTTGTCTGTAACGAATAAACTTAAAAACTACTAGACCGATGATTTGAAAAACCATTTATTTCACCTTTTTTTTATTACCATCCTACATTATCCCTGATGAACATAGGCTATAAAATATTTCCAAGAAATGTTGTTTTTTTTTTTATTTTTGTTAATTATCCGTGCGTAGCTGGAGCTGGTCGCTAGTTTGATGTAACATTAATCACAATAAATAAATCATTGCTTTTGAGGCCATGATGTTATCAGGCCAACATTTTTGGGCCACAGTGTAAATTACCCTATATAAATTAGGCTCGACTCTTGCACCAAAAAGCGCGGACATAGAATTTTGTTTCCTGATTTTCCTATTAGCGAAACTCATTTAGTTAGATTGTCCAAAGTGTGGGCGATCGAGTTTGTGGACGTGTCTCTTTGGGTGTTTTTTATACTGTATTTCTTCACGCCATTTTTAGGTTATCTTCTACTGAGAAATAATAGCAAATTACAGATGTTAAGATATATTTTTATACCGAACTAGGTAGCACTTGATTACTATCTCACATGATGTTAAGTGATGATGCGATCGATGATGGAGCGCGCTTACCCAGAAGATACCTTTTCACTCGCGTTTTGAAGACCCCTTTATTGTACCACCGGAAACACAGACTCAGGCAGGGTGTTCATTCCATGGCGGTTCGTATGATGAACGAATAAGCAAATCGCTTCGTTCGAATAAATGGAATATCCACCATATAGCGATGGCGCTTCCGAGTATTCCTGGATGTCCGATTATATAATATATATGATAACAATGAGATGAACTTTATAAAAGTCAAATTTATAGCATTAGAACTCTTTGTTCGAGTTCATCCGGGGAAATCTGCCACCATACCTCTTTCTTCTACGAAACAATGTTCTCATGTGTCCTGGTTCGAAGAGTAAATAGGGGCCAGTGAAATTACAGGCAAATATTACTTTATGCCTCAGGTGATGGGTGCAGTGCAATTCGCCACTTGTGACGAACTGCACATATTAGGATAAGTTACCGCTTATCACTTGGTGAGCCTCGTGCTTGTTCCATGATGATAGCATTAAAAAAATGTGAAAAAATAATCATGAGCCGTATACTTATGTCAGTTATTTCACCCATTTAGTTTTAATGCTGTAAAGCTAAATTCAATATAAAAGTGTTTTGATGTGAATATGATATATATGATAATTACACCTATAAAAAGCCTATGAAGATGAAATATCATATGATAGATATATATCTATCATACGAACTTTCATCCAAATCTGTTAACCACTACGACGGTGCAGCTGCGGCAACATGGAATAGAATTACCTTGTCGTCACAAATTATAAAATACTGTTTTTTTTATTTGAATGATATAATAATAGGTATATCTTTAGCGAAGTTTGCTTAGCCGTCCTTAACCTAATCCGCAGTCATGACTTGGATGGTTGACTGCTAGTGACATTACCATTGAGCGCTTCCTTGCTTCGGAGGGCACATCGTCGAACCCGGTTGTTGTCTTAGGATGGCAGTCGTTACTGCATGCTGGTAGGGCATTTTGCGAATGCCCGCCTGGCTAGCTACCGCGCTCAAGTAGAAACTCTGTCGCCAAGCACCTAACAATGTGTTACGACAGCTGTGCGAAAGAGCCACATCTTCGATCACATCATCACTTACCATCAGGTGAGATAGCGGTCAAAGGCCAGCCTTTCAGGTATAAATAAAAAAATAATTAGGCATAACCATATTATTTATGTTGGTAATATTATACAAAAATATGCCTATCTGACGGTTGTTAACTTATCTACCTTCATTTACTGTATCAGCCAGATTGTCCATTGCTGAAAACAGCCTTTCTCATTCAGGGGGTTTGCCATAATCCCCACGCTTGGCAGGCGTTATGGGGATCGCAGTTAAAGGTATCAGTTCCACAGAAGGCGGTGCTGCCCACCTTCCGGTATTTTACCTTAAGTCGCATCTTACGATACTCACAGGTAGCAATGGGGGGGTGACATTCTAGCCCAGCACCCCACGGGCGTACTTCCCTATATCTGCTTATAATAAAACACGAGGTCTAGGAGACAACGAGAATCACGAAAAAAAATCAAAAAATATCTGATTCGTTTACGTATTTGATTCTGATTTTTTAAAGAGCTTTGCCTTGAAAGTATTTAATATATTATAAATTTAATCATTCCTTAATGACACCCCGTCAATATTTTATTCACATGACCAAGTAATTTAATTAAAATTCTCCAACAAACTTTGTCACAGAAAATTTTCTTCGAGTTAGTTCCCCAATTTTAAAGTGTACCATCTGGGACCGTGCCTATTACAAAATAATTAGCTTTGAGTTAATTATGCACCCTTTAAAATGCATTAAATTTCGTGAAATAGACCTTTATATCACCTCCAAATAGAAGGGAGCTTGCCACATGGTGAAATTTAAAATAAATTTTCTTATGAGTCGCATCCAACTTGTCTGAAAAGCTTAGGGGAGAAGAATATATGATATTAAACAGACACCCTTATTAAGATGAGTAGAATGGTTTTCATTGTAAGTAATAATATTATTACGTTTATTGTATAATATAATGAGGCTGCTTGAGAGATAAGTTATGGATTCTCTGACATTACTTACCTAAATGTTTCAAGTAAATATAGACGCAGTGATGGCTCAGTGGCATTGGCTATGGACTGCCGTGCAGCAGGTCCATGGTTCGAATCCCGCCCAGAGCTTGAGCTTCACCGCATGGTGTGGAAGGGCATTTTGCGAATGCCCGCCTGGCTAGCAACCACCCTCAAGTAAAAAATCTGTCGCCAAGCACCCAACAGTGTGTTCCGGCAACAGTCCTTGAGCGCCAGTAAAATTACAGGCACATGAGACCTAAAAACTGTACGTCTCAGTGTGAAGGGCACAGTGCAATTCGTCGTTGACGAAATGCATCTGTTATAGATAGAGGTTTGTCCACTAACATCCGGTGGCCCTCAGGCTTGTTCCGACACAATAATATATAAAAAAAGACTAGGTAAAAAAAGTTACCATTGTCTGCTTGGAAGTTGCTTACATCCTGATCTCGTTTTTTTATGTGATAGGAGGGCAAACGATCAGATCAGAGAAAAAGTATTAAAAAGTATCCTAAGTCCTTTGTCCATGTCTAAAATCCAAGAACTATTTGTACTAAGTTATATCAAAATCAATAAACATTACATAAACTGTGTACTTACGTTGTATTTTCTGTTAAGTATGTATTTGATAAACATCTATTTTTAATTTTTCATCTCGTTCTTAAGCATCGTATGGGGATGGAGAGACACCTATAGTTCTTACGTTGTACTACGAACAAGAGACATTTTTGCAATTAGCTTGAAACTTGTTAATGATGACGCAACCCTATAATTTTAATATTTTAATTACTGCAATTACGCATGCTCGCAACGCAATTTACAAAATTACGAAAGGAAAAATTAGGCAGAGCGCCTCGGGCGGCGCTACGCATTGCTCGTCGGGAGCTCGCAGACGCAGTTGAACACTCTTCATGGTGACAAGCATCTGATATGCTCCAAACCCGGGTCGATCCCTAACGTGAGTGTTTTGGGGGAAAAATATAAATTAACACAAAAAACATTACAATTCCATAATATATTATTGCTGTAATTAATTCAAATTATAATCTTTTTTAATATTGTTAGGTTTGCAATAACGCCTGCTATGCGAATTACATTACAAAACCACAAATATACGATAGGATAAATATAAGTCATGTGCGGGATTCGAATCCGCGTCCATCCACCCCTTGAGCCTGGGTATGCTCTAACCAATTGAGCTAACATGACATGACGTCATATTTTTTTTTTTTTTTTATTCTAGATAGGCTAGCCTTTGACCACTATCGATGGTAAGTGATGATGTGGTCGAAGATGTTGTTCAGGCTAACCTAGAAGTACTGGCTCTCAAGGACAGCTGCCGGAACACACCGTTGGGTGCTTGGCGACAGATTTTCTACTTGAGGGTGGTAGCTAGCCAGGCGAGCATTCGCAAAATGCCCTACCACCATGCTATAACGACTGCCGTCCTATGACAACAACCGGGACCGACGGCTTAACGTGCCCTCCGAAGCACGGAAACGCTCAGTAGTAATGTCACTAGCGGTCACCCATCCAACTCATGACCGCGGGCGACGTTGCTTAACTTTGCTGATCGGTTGAGAACAGCTAAGTAAACTTCGCTACGAGCGCTCAAATCTTTCCTATCGTTCTTTAACCATCGTATTCAATCCAATCGTATTGGGATGGAGCGACATCTATAGTACCACTTGCGTTGTACTACAAACAAGACCAATTTTGCAATTGGTTTTATACTTGTAAATGATGGCGCAACCTTATAATTTTAATATTGTTAGGTTTGCAATAACGCCTGCTATGCGGATTGCATTACAAAATCACAAATATACGATAGGTTTTCTTTTTTATCGAATTTTTTTAGCGAATCCCGCACATTACTTAAAACAATCCTATCGTATATTTGTGATTTTATAGGCTTTTGTTATAACTATACACCACACACACTATATAAAACACTACAGCTACTACAAGGAAAGCATTAATGCATCCTAGAGGCCATTGCATACCCACAGACAGTCCAAATGCTCTATCCTCTAAATATTGAACCACCACCATAGAGAAAAGATTGATTAGTGGCATAGAAAAATTACTTAGTCTTTTCTCTATTGCACACCTCATCTTAGCTTACTTGGCCGCTTTTTTATGTTATTGTGACGGAACAAGCTCGAGACCCACCTGATGTTAAGCGGACTAACCTCTGCCTATAACAGAAGCATTTCGTCCAAGTCACGAATTGCACTGCGCCCGTCACCTTGAGACATAGTTCTAAAGTCTCATGTGCCTGTAATTTTACTGGCTCTCAAGGACTGCTGCCGGAACACACCGTTAAGTGCTTAGCGACAGATTTTCTTCTTGAGGGTGGTCGCTAGCCAGGCGGGCATTCGCAAAAATGCCCTTCCACCATGCGATGAAGCTCAAGCTGGCGGTGGGGATCGAACCTGGGACCTGCGGCACGGCCATAGCTATTACCGCTCGGCCACCATTGCTTCTATATGATAAAAATTAATCTTCTATATGTGTGACATATTATTAGCTCCCTCTTTGTATAAATCAAAATCTTGATCAAGATTCTTGATGAAAGTATGCATTTGCTCAGAATCCCAACAACTAACCGCCTTTAACCATTTTGCGCAATTTCTAACAACGAAAACACTCAAAGCGCCACGCGCCACTGCAATTTCCGAAAGGGCACAATTATTCGACGGAAACCGTGAGGCAAAAAAAGGAATGTTTACCTATTCACTCGAACGCAATCATAGCGAATAAAACGATTACGGACAACTACGAGAAATGGCTCCTATTACGGACAATAGTTGTAACAATTTGATGGATGATTGGAGTTATTTTAAGTTGAATTTGTTTTGATCTCGAGCATAGAGGCAGAACAAGAAATGTATAGGTCATTGGCTCTCAAGTTATCGTCACGTATTTTTATATGATTGTGCAGGAGGTAAAAATAAATATATTTATACCTTCAAGCAACTTACCAATACATTTTTTTTTATTGTTTTTATTGCAGATAGTTGCCTTTGACCACAATCTCACCATATGGTAAGTGATGATGTGGTCGAAGGAGGAGAAGGTGTTAACAGGCTTAACCTAGAATTACTGCAAGGACAGCTGCCGGAACACACCGTTAGGAGCTTGGCGATAGATTTTCCACTTGAGCGTGGTCGCTAGCCAGGAGGGGATTTGCAAAAGGCCCATCCACCATGCGATGAAGCTCAATTCCGCGGTGGTATTCGAACCTGCTGCGCGGCAGTCCATATAGCCAATGTCACTGAGCCATCATTGCTTCAAAAAACATAAAACCCAACCCTTTATCAATGTATTACCAGTCTGGAATACATTTTCCCAAGTAAGGAAACGAGCAAAACACTATCTTGGCAATTGGCTCCACACAAGATATAAATTCGGTCTAGTCAATTACTATCCTTTTAGGCAAATTAACAACCCAACTGGGGATTCAATCCAACCAAATAATACGTATGTAAATGTATTGTAATTGTAGGCCAATATTCGAATTACGATCCCTATGTCTGTTAACCATGTAACGCTTCTCAGGATTCGGGAGTTAACGGTAAATATAGTTACGTATAAGATTAAACATATAAAGGTTTTTCAATAAGAACATTGTTTTCTAGAACAAAATAAAACAAAGAAATTTGAGGAAGATGATTCAAATTTTTATTGTATTACGAAGAGAAAAGTTTGGCAATTATGAACGAAAAATTATATCTGGCAAAAGTCTACCACGAGCACGCTAACAGTTGATGTCGATTCTTTAAAGTTTTTAATCGCTTCTGGCAAAATGGCGGGTCTATGATGATGATATGTGATATTGATATGATAATATGTGATATTATGAAGATTGTGCGATCTTCACACAACTCCTGGGGAGGTAATAATAATGGACTGTATGAGATGAGTACTGTGTCTAGGTGAGGAATTGATCTTCGATCCCTGCAAGCTAAAGAGGGCAATATGGAGACTCCACCAACCTTTTATCCACGCCCGCCGAGGGCAGCAGCATCCGTCGCAGATTAGGCACAGCTTTTCCGCGCAGTCGGTATCACCGAGCCCAAACAGTCTCTTCTTCTTGCAGCACTTAACACTAGGATGGAAAGCGATTCCCAAGGGCACAGCACAGTAAGAGTTATATTCACAGGAAGCCCGGCAGGTATGAGCACAACGTGTACTCGGCGCGGGTCGCAATGACAGAGTGTCCACTACCGTTCGACGGTAGTAGATTATAAAGAATTGATGGAGCTTTTTTTCCATCTACCCTCCTAATCACTTACAAGGACCGAACATACCCCCCACCGAATTCATCATGAATGAATTCCCTACATATATGTGCATGTAGAGTGTGAAAGATAAACAATCCTCATAAATAAATAAAATATACATAACAAAACTATTAACGTTAGCGTAGTGTACCTATGTTTATGTTCTGTGTAAAAGCAGTAAATATAATAAGCATATTGAGGTAACATTATAAACTAAAGAGGTAAATATAAGTAAAGAGTAAATAAATAAAGTAATCAATTTGCATATGGTAATGGGCAAATTTTATTGACTGGTCTTTTAATAAGACCATTTTTTGTTTTCAAAGTGACAACACGGACAATTTTGTCAACGCCTTCATGGGTCATTTCAATCCTACCAAGAGGCCACTGCAAAGGTCGCGTCAAATTAGATTTAAGTAAAACTAAATCTCCAACCTTTAAGTTAGGAGGTGAAGAAAACCATTTCTCTCTCTGTTGAAGAGTGTGAAGGTAATCGTTTGACCAACGCTTCCAGAATGATTGCGATACCTTCTGGATTGATTGCCAACGCGACAATCTATTCAGAGGAACGTCCTCAAACTCATATTCCGGAACAGCCATTAGGCTCTGACCTATCAAAAAATGACCAGCGGTTAACACGTCAAATTCATTTGGGTTCGACGATAACGGACACAAAAGACGCGAGTTTAAAACGGCTTCTACTCTACAAAAGACGGTTGACAACTCCTCAAATGTAAGAGCTCTCTCTCCTACTGAACGCATGAGTAATTTCTTCGCTTGTTTTATGCCAGCTTCCCAAAGTCCACCCATAGAAGCTGCGTTTGGAGGATTTGTCCGCCATTCTACTTGACGTGTTGTCAATCCACTCATAATCTCATCTTGATTCTTCTTATTATTTAAGAAGCTAGAAACTTCCTTGAGATGCTTGGCTGCTGCGACGAAATTGGTGCCGCAATCAGAATATAAACACGAACATAGCCTGCGGCGAGCCACAAATCGATCAAAAGCACCCAAAAAACATTCACATGACAAATCGCTTAGTACTTCGCAGTGTACACTTTTGGTCGAAAAACATACAAAGAGGCATAGGTATGCCTTGTGTATCCTTGCGTTACGACGTGTACTTTCTTTCACAAAGAAAGGACCGCCCAGGTCACAACCAACGTGGTTGAAAACCTGTTCAGACTTTAGTCGAGGTGCGGGTAACGTACCCATTTGAGGTTGTAACGCAGTCGGGTTACACTTAAAACATATTTTGCATTTCGATAATACAGATCGAATGACGCTTCGAGCACCAACAAGCCAATATGTTTTACTTAAGATCCCTTGTAACGTACGAGGGCCTACGTGTAGATACATTTCATGAAAATATTTAATTAATATTTTGCTAGTGTGACATTTTGGAAGCAACATCGGGTGCTTCGCATTGTATGGAAGGTCACTTTGGCAAACGCGACCCCCCACCCTGATTAATTCATGGTCTAGGAAGGGTGACAACTTACGTAAAGTTGCAACGTATTTACCCTTTTTCAAGGATGAGATTTCGGAATCAAAGTGATTCGTTTGAAGAACACGAACGATCGTATTATGAGCATGCCTTAGCTCAGAGGTTTTAAGTGGTCCTATAGACCGTTCATTGATTTCAATTTTACATCGTAGGTTATTAAAAAACCTACAACACCATGAGATTACACGCTGCAATCTATTGAAAGAAGAAAACCTTTCAAACGTTTCTTCAAGGTCATTACAGAAAACGCTCCTGTCGTCACATGAATTAAATGCAAACGTTGCACTATTTGATTTAAGCTCGGGAACCTTAAATTCTTTCTTGACAAAAAATGCCTCAATAGGCCAATTTTTCCGGTCACTGTACATCCACTCTGGGCCGTTCATCCACTCTGTAGCTATCTCCAAAAAGCGAGCAGGTAACGCGCCGCGAGAACAAATGTCAGAACTGTTCATTACACTTCTCACGTGAAACCAACAGCTGGGCGGTACTACAGCAGTGATCTGACTAACACGGTTAGCCACAAATGTTTTCAACATGTAAGGTGGAGTTTGTATCCACGCTAATACATTTCTTGAGTCACTAAGGGCGACAATCGTATAATTTAAATTATTCAAGTTTTGTTTAACAAAACAAACAAGTTTACTTAGCAGCACGGCTGCTTCAAGTTCAAGTCTAGGTATTGATAGGAGAGGATTTAACGGCGCGACCTTTGATTTACTAGCCAACAGCCTAACCTTTACTTTGCCTTCCTTATCAACGCTTCGTAGGTAAATACTCGTTGCAAAACCACGAGAAGACGCATCGCATGTCGCGATAAGATGAATTTCACAAAAGTTAGGTATTAATACATGTCGCTCAAAACGCAGTTGCGATAAGAGTGGTAAATCGGCGATAAATTTGTTCCATTGAGAGCACTGCTCTGGTGGCAATGGATCATCCCAACCCACTCCTAACTTCCAAAGATCTTGCATAATACATTTCGCGACAAAAGTGCAAGGTGAAATGAAACCTACAGGGTCGAAAATACTCGCAAGAAGTTTTAAAACGGATCTTTTAGTTTGGTTGGCGTCAGTCAAATTATAGTTGAAGGCGAAACTATCACATAAAGGCAACCAGGTCAAACCTAAAACCTTGAGAGAAGACGATAACGTATCGTCGTGAAAGTCGATGGCAAAAACTTGATCGGTTTGCATCCTAGAAAGGAGATCAGGATAGTTACTTGCCCACTTTCTTAAATCAAACCCACCACTTTTAAAAAGCGATATTAAATCGTCTTGCAACGTGCAAGCTTGTTCCTTTGATTGGCATGACCACAAAAGGTCATCCACATAGAAACCTTCCTTGAGAACCATTGCAGCTTCAGCTCTTGGCTGGACGGCATGTGTCAGCTCGTCCTCGGCTAGCTGATGCAACGTGCGCACTGCAATGTAGGTCGCGCTACGGAGTCCATATGTATTTGTTTTCAGTTCGTAAGTAGACACTGTGTCAGTCGGAGCTTCACGCCACAGAATATGCTGATATTTTCTATCAGGAGGATCAATCAAAACTACTCTGTACATTTTCGACACGTCAGCAGTAAAGCATACTGGGTATAACCTAAAATTCATTATTATTTTTAATATATCTTGGTGTAGCTTCCTGCCTGTCAAAAGAGCATCATTAAGTGAAACTCCGTTACCACTCGGTTGAGCCGATCCATCAAATACTACGCGCAAGGGCGTGCTGGAAGACGACGGACGTAAAACACAATGGTGCGGAATTAGGTAACAAGAGGGTTCAGTGCCCTGATACAACTCCATATGCCCTAAGGACTCATATTCTCTCATTAACTCAACATAGGCCTTACGAAGGTCTGGAGATCGAGCGAGTCGCCGCTCGACCTGGTTGAGTCGCTTCAATGCCACAGCATAAGAATCACCAATAGGTGCGTGGTCGGGGTTTAATAAAATAGGAGAAACGTATCTACCAGTTTCATCACGATAATGTTTTTTGACATATATTTTTTCCGCTAACTCATCTAACGGATTTATTGGAACTTCGCACGGCAAAGATTCCATCTCCCAAAAACGTTTGAGAGTTTTATCTAAAGAGTTATTTGCTACAGTGTACGACACTAACGATATTGTGCACGGCAAAACATCGATGCTGCTAGAGAAATGACACATCCCTAGTCTTCCGGTTATAACGTAACCGAACACACTACCTAAAGCTACTGGCACATCACTATTTACTATAAATTTCTTTCCGTCATAAATATACGGAAACAAGTCTCCTGATATTATTATATCAATCGGAGACTTCAAATGAAAACACGGGTCAGCTAACTGTAAATTATTATATTCGTTAACCACCTTCTCAGGTACAGACACGGTCGGCAAGTCAGATGTAATTTTATTAAATATTACGGCATCAATATTAAAGGTAGGCGTCGAGCTGTGACGCGGCTGAATGGCACATGAAACCATACCGTAATTTTTTACATACTCGCCACCGAGCCCGTAAATATTAAAAGGACATTTATTTGCTGATAGTCCCAGTCGTTGATAACAATCCATAGACATAAAACAAGATTGAGCGCCCGAATCAATTAGAACTCTGCATGTTTGGTTATTATTAAATGAATCTAAAACATTCACAACGGCAGTTCCTAGAATAACTGCATAACTAGATGTATGCGATGACGTCACATGGCAAGTGTTGATAACAGCCGGCGAGTCCCTTGAGCACGGCACAGGCGCAGGCGCAACTGGAATTTCACTTGTTTCCGCTTTGTTATTATTGTACACGCTTACTTCGCGGTGCAACAGGACGTGGTGAGGTAGTTTACAGATTAGGCATTTGAAGTTACTTTTACACGATTTGGCAATATGGTTCTGTTTCAGACAATTATGGCACAATTTTAAATCATTAGCACGGCTAATACGTTGAACGTTGGACAATTTACGAAATTGATCACAACGAAAAATCATGTGATTTTCTCCACAATGTAAACAAACTAAATTCACTCACAACTAAATTTAAAATTAGAACTCACAGAAGAAGTATGCGAGTAATTCTTCAAGTTGCCTTGTCTAGTATCACCTTGTTGACGTCTATTTTGTTGTACATTCGAGCTAGAATATGATGCAGAATGATTCAGAACTTTTATCTGATTATGAATGAACGACATGAGGTCATTGAAACTAGGTATAGAATTTTGATTTAGATTTTGTTCAAAACATTTCCTGGTTTGTGGGTCCAACGCCCTAAGTGCAATATGACACATTACATAACTATTCAAGTCATCAATATTAAGGGCTTGAATCGCTTTATATGAATGCTCAAAGTTCTCAATAAACATATTAAGGTGAATAGACGATTCTTTATGCAGCGGTGAAAAGTTCAACATTTTATCTAAATACCTACCCACTAACAGCCGGTTGTCTTGATATTTATCTATCAAGCCTTGCCAAACTAAATCATAATTATTGGCAGAAATTGGAAGGCTTTTTACGATGTTTAATGCGGAACCTTTAGTGCACGACAGTAGGTAGTGAAATTTGTCTATTTTCGGAATATGTTTTTGATTATGAACCAAAGAACAGAATGTCTCATAGAAAGTATTGAAATTTTCAATGTTTGAATCAAATGTAAATAACTCTAGTTTAGGTAGTCTAGGTCTTGAGTGTTCATCAGCAGAGCGCATTTCGCTTTTAACAGTACTTTCCAGTTTTAAACTAAGGTTGGAAGCACATAATTTGACTCGAAAATATAGGTCATCAAAACTTTGTAATTCATGACTTCGTAAGCTAGACTTCGAATCGTTTTCAAGTTCTTTTTGAAATATTTCGAATATTAATTTTTCAAATGAACTACGCAAATTACTTATTTCAGACATATGCATTAAAAACATTTGTTCTGTATCGGGGCTAGACAAATTAAGGGACATATCATACACAGTTTGCATTTGTTGAAACATGCGTTGTTTACGATGAATCAACACCGTTAAATCATTAGACATTAACTCAGGTTCTTCGTTTTTGCTTTTAGATGGCGGCGCCATTTATGGAATGACACACTTGGCGATCAAAATCGATAGATATATGGATATTTTTACTATAAAACGTTTTAAATATGCAAATAAATTACACAATACATAGATTAATACTTTCACAACAAGGATATAAGTATTTAGTGTAGAAATGTATACGTGTACCAGTACAGATTACAATTATTTATTAGGTGTGTATAAAACGTCTTTACAATGACATGAGGTTATAAAATTAATTATATGGAGATAATTAGAGGTAATCGGCACGGCCAATATGTAAATAATGGAATGTTAAGTACGTCTTAACGAATTGTAATTACGTCGCAACGATAATTACATGAGATGCCTGACACGGTCAGAGAAATGGGTAGTTACAGAACGTCTGCACTATCTATGCATATGAATCACGGATTCGATACAGAGGTGAATTAACAATTTATCACGTAATGTGATTATGTAGTTCCTAATAAATCTTTTATCCGGCTCGAAGGACCAAAATAAATTGTGCGATCTTCACACAACTCCTGGGGAGGTAATAATAATGGACTGTATGAGGTGAGTACTGTGTCTAGGTGAGGAATTGATCTTCGATCCCTGCAAGCTAAAGAGGGCAATATGGAGACTCCACCAACCTTTTATCCACGCCCGCCGAGGGCAGCAGCATCCGTCGCAGATTAGGCACAGCTTTTCCGCGCAGTCGGTATCACCGAGCCCAAACAGTCTCTTCTTCTTGCAGCACTTAACACTAGGATGGAAAGCGATTCCCAAGGGCACAGCACAGTAAGAGTTATATTCACAGGAAGCCCGGCAGGTATGAGCACAACGTGTACTCGGCGCGGGTCGCAATGACAGAGTGTCCACTACCGTTCGACGGTAGTAGATTATAAAGAATTGATGGAGCTTTTTTTCCATCTACCCTCCTAATCACTTACAAGGACCGAACAAAGATATTCAAGTAGCACATTGTTCTTTTATGTGATTGTGTCGGAACACACTGTTAGGTGCTTGGCGACATATTTTCCACTTGAAGGTTGTAGCTAGCTGGCCGAGCATTCGCAAATGCTCTTCCAGCACGCGGTGAAGCTCAAGTGGCGGTGGGGATCGAATCATGGACTTGCGGCACGGTAGTCCATAGCTATAATCACTCGGCTATCATTGTTCCTCAGTTGACTCCACCTTCGGGGTAACCTACCTAAACTCGCGCTTGGCCAATTTTTAGTATTTGTTGATATATTGGCAACAGAAATACATCATCTGTGAAAATTTCAATTATCTAGCTATCACGTTTCATGAGATATAGCCTGGTGACATACGAACAGTAAAGTCTTAGCAGTAGCGTCCTGTATTCACCCTGTGGGTAAATCAGTTCATAATTGGTGGAGTAACCACGAAACAAACAAAAAAAAACATAAGTCGAATTGCAAACCTCCTCCTTTTTTGAAAGTCGGAAAAGCTATGACAATATCGATCTAGTGTTGTAAGTTTATGCGTTATCTTTCTGCCTAATTGATTAACCGTATAGTACTGAAAATATGCCTCGTTCCCTCAATGTTTCTACAGCATAATTTTGTTTTGTTGTACATATAAGGGTTGAGGGTTTCAAAAAATATATGGAGCGTTATTAATGCGGGTGTTTTTCTAATAAATGTGGGTGAATTTGGTTCGATAGGAAAATATTTTTGTTTAAAACAGACCGTAACGGTGAAGAATAATATCGTGGACAAACCTAAAACCACAACAAAAAGTCGTCCAAAAACCGATATTCGTACAGAGGGAGGAGTCCATTAAATTTGATCTATTTTATTTATTTCAAAATGCTGAATAATATTTATTCATAGGCTTAATAAATAAGGACATTTTGCCTTATAAAAAACTGGAGAAATGGCACCCATACTCGTACCCCAAAATGGTAACGTCAAATCAAGTGACGTCTCCTCATTGAGTCTCAGTTGGGTACATATGTGCCTATAGTACCACCAACTTAACTGTGCAGTTTTCGAGGGCGCTACTGGTCATGGAAATCAACTACAAACTGTCACAATTTCAGGGCATTCTGTAGTTCTTTTTTCTGCCACCTGAACAGATAAGTTGGTGGAACTGTACACTGCTTCTTTGTATTCCTGTCTTTGTCATTCATTAAAACGCAGTATATACAATGGAATTATAGCTGTTGGCAATATATGCGTGTATTAAATTTTCTCAACAATATATTATCGTGATATTTTAGTGTACCCTTTCTTACTATTTTTATTTGATTCCATGTTAAAAGTATATCTACATAAAGAACAATTTTTTTAGTGCTTATGCTACGCATTACAGGCTCTTTGTCCGTACTCTTTTTTGATTGCACACATACATTTTCCAATTTTACAAATTACATTCTCCATACATCATTGACTTTTTTACACTTAGATGTAAGTTAGTGTAAAAGGTGTTAGATCTTAAAAACTAAGTGAGTCCATATATAAATTAATTCTAAGTTTTGTCAGTAACATGCTGAATCCTATTTTATTCTAAAATTTACACATATAATTTTAAAATTAATTTATTTTATAATCTATATAGTCAATTTGTCCCGGATGGACCTGCCACTGACTCCGGGTGCCTCTTTCTCCTTAACATTTCCTCCACGACCTCTTCGTTGCAATCTTTTATTGCCATTTTAAGGTTGTTGTTGGTTATATCTTCTTCCGTCGCTTTCACCGCCCGCCGCACAAAACCACCGATGGCGTCTGAGCTGTCATCAGTGTAGTAGGTGCAGCTTTTTTTGTGTCGCGACAATGCCACAACCGCATGCATTAGCTTGGTCACTTTTTCTCTCCTCTGGATGACAATGACAGACTCGTATGTCAGTCCATGTGCCTCATGTGGACTTCATAAAGAACAATTTTATTAATGTTAGCAGCATTGGTGTGACGCAATTTTAGAACGCAACTTTGTTCAATGTTCCTAAACGAAACCTATATTTTTCTGCCTACATCCCTTGAGTTTCCTTGGCTAACCTGAGGGGTAGTGGAATAACGTGGTTGACGTCTAAATGCTGTGCTACACAGTCAACGAGCCTCCCACCATAGTTGCCAACGATGGTTTACAACTGTAGAGATGATGGTTTGCCACTTAACCTGCACGCGAGTCGAGAGCTCCGTAAACTTACCTCGAAATATTGCCTAAACGACAGTTTCTCAACATAAGATCATCGTTCATCTCTAACAACAAAATCAGCGTTGAATGCAAGGGAAAAGGAATCAACCCTTTGTTCGGTGTAGGACAGATTCTGGATTGGACAGATTCGTAATTCGGCAGATTCGCAACTACGCGTCGTGTAACATCTGGCACGCGGGTGAGAAGTAGCCTTTCATTTGTTTCCTTTTTTCCCAACCAAACAATATTCCATACAACTATTAGAGAAATTAAGTTTGCTATATGGAATAAAATTTCAGGCAACGCAAAGCATGGTGTATAACTTTTCTCTATCTGTAGTATGCCCTCTGCTTAGTCTGAGAGACATATCGTTTTGTATTCAGGCATAAACACTTCTGGTGAAAGCATGTTCAGGTTCCTATTCTTACCTGAGAATATAACTTTTGTTGTTTTCTTAATAGACTAGCCTTTGAGCACTATCTCACCGGATGGTATGTGATGATGCAATCGAAGATGTTGTTCAGGCAAACCTAGAGTTACTGGCTCTCAAGGAGAGCTGCTGGAACGTTTTGTACTTGAGGGTGTTAGCTAGCCAGGCGGGCATTCGCAAAATGCCCAACCACAACGCTATAACAACTGCCATCCTAAGACAATAACCGGGACCGGTGGCTTAGCGTGCCTTCCGAAGCACGAAACATTACCAGCGGTCACCCTTCCAAGTCATGACCACGGCTGATGCTGCTGAACTTAGTTGATCGGTTAAGAACGACTAAATATTTACAAAATTACAAATATACGAGAAAAATTTAAGTCATGTGCGGAAAATTCTTTTCCTCTCGTATACCTATTTGTAATTGTGTAATGTAATCCGCATAGCAGGCGTTATTGCAAACATAACCATATTAAAACGACTAAATAAGCCAGGTTAAAAAAGCTTTATGTATACAATAAATGTATAGAAATATACTTTAGCGTGAAAATGTTTTTTTCCAGGATTTTTTACGTTTTATCACAACTTTGAATTGCTTCTTCGTAAGTATTAATATACCTTCAATATAATATTTTAATGTATATTAGAGAATTGATACAATATAGCTCAGTTTCGCTCACTTTAGGGAGTATTGACCCTTTTCTATATCATGTCCCTGATTTCAGGATGTCAGTGGTAGATAAATTTCAATAATAAATATCATTATATTCGTAACCCAAATCTAAATAATGACATCAAAATAAACTGATTACCATTAGTTATGAGTTATGAGACTGTTTTTTTATTGCTGATAGGTAAGCATTTGACCGCAATCTCACCTGATGATGATGTGGTCGAAGGTGTTAACAGGCTTAACCTAGAATTACTAGTTCTCAAGTACAACTGCCGGAATACATTGTTAAATGCTCGGCGACAGATTTTCTACTTGAGGGTGATCGCTAGCCAGGCGTTCATTCGCAAAATGCCCTTTCCTCTATGCTGTGAAGCTCAAGCCCGCGGCAGGATTCGAACCATGGATCTGCTGCTCGGCAGTCCATAGCCAATGCCACTGAGCCATCACTGCTTCAAATAATAATAAGTAAAAAATATATTTCTCTTAATTTACGCAAGTTTGTTAAAATTACAAGCAATTTACCTGTAAGCACAAAGAATATTTTAGGCAAATTATATATTTACAATATAAAATATCAAAATTATATTACGAGGGAAACAGGTGATAGTTGATTGTTGTTTTTAAATATCTATACTTTACATGGTTATTGGCAAAATGCGAACAACCTCTGAGGGTTGACTTCTGCTAGTCCTAACAAACATTTTGAGATAAGTTCTTTCCTTATTTTATTTCTTTTGGTTTTTAACAGAATAAGCCGCGAGTAAAAGACAATGCCTACTCCGGGCCACGAGCAACCGCCGCGGCAACACTGGACCGCGCCGCGCTGCCTTTTAATAGAGTTTTGAATATTTACATCGAGAAAAGTAATAAAAAATATGAAATAATAAATTACAAAAACAAGAGACTTTTAAGATCAGGTTATCCTCGTACTTATTACAGTCAAAAACACATTAAAATAATCAAAAACTGAAAAACAAAAAAAAAGATATTTGTAGGACAAAATATTAATATTTCGTATATTTGCGTCAACCCTAAGAGGTTGTTACATTTTTCCAATAACCCTGTATACTAGTAGTAGGGGTGGTTATTTGTAAAAACCATAAAAACTGTTGGTTGTAGCAAAAAAACCTTTTTTTCTGAATTTAAATAATGGTTTAAACCCGTAAAATTATAAATAACTTACAACACTACCCTTCTTAAAGTAACTACCAAACAAACAAATAAACACGTAAAGCAGTAAATACTGCCGAACTTCTCATTGGGTCTGATAAGTTTCGAAGATCGCATTTTAATTACTTGTAATGTTTTCGATAAATTTTAATACAGAAGTAACTATAAAAAATATAAACGAAAACGCTGTGACCATCTCTTCATTTGACTACTGGTTTTTCACCTGCTGATAAGTATTTTTTGTATTGCGTTTAGGCTATCCTTTGACTTCACCTGATGATGATGAAGTGATGGTATGGTTGAAGATTATTTATTTCTGGAAATTTGTTTTTATTTTTATTTTATTTTTTTATATTCTCATGCGAACCGGGGATAATATTAATTGTAAAAAGAAAACCAAATTTCCGGAAAATTCTATAGCCTATGTTCATCTGTGATAATGTAGGATTCTAATGGTGAAAGAATGTTTAAAATCGGTCCAGCAGTTTTTAAGTTTATTCGTTACATACAAAAATACAAATCTTTCCTCTAATAATATTAGTGTGGATGATCTGATGATGATCTTCGTAGATGTAGATGTAGGCTACAGCTACTACAATTAAAGCATTTAGCGTACCTACAAATCATTGCAGACTCACAAGCAGTCCAAATACTCCAGCCCACTACCAGTTGGCAGTGTGCCCAGCATGCTGGCAGATGAAGAGCATTACTGGCTCTCAATGATTGCTGCCACACTTAGATATTTAGCTACACATTTTCTACTTGAGAATGGTTAGCTGGTTATTCGCAAAATTCCCTTTTACCCACCAAAGAAATAAAGTAGTCGCAAATGTTTGCAATCTTTAACCCATTTTTGTTGAACGTGGGCGTAAAATATAATCTTTTAAGGTCTATTTTTGTAATTGACATTCATAACAGCGTCATACAATTTAATCGATGATTTATTATACATTGACTTCGCCGGCTAGATTTGGAATGAAAATAATCGAGGACAGTTGCTGAAACGCATCGTCTACACCAATCATTTCATTAAAAAAAGGAAGGATATATGTAAAAAACAGGATCTATAGTTTTATTTGTTGCTCCTAGTGCCCTAATGACGAACAGTTCCTGGCTTAAGAATGTAAGTGATGTTACATATCATTTGACGCTAAAGGAAAAATAGGTTGCGTGTTGCTGGATTTTGGACGAATCGTCTACACCGATCATTTCATTAAAAAAAATTTCAAAGATATGTAGATACAGTTCGTTTTTTAAAGAAATATTTTAATATGGTATATCAAAATATGTATAACTTTTTGAAGCAATAATAGCTCAGTGGCGTTGGCTATGGTCTGCCGTGCAGCAGATCCATGGTTCGAATCTCGCCGCGGGCTTGAGCTTCACCGCATGGTGGATGGGCAATTTGCGATTGCCCGCCTGGCTAGCGACGACCCTCAAATAGAAAATCTATCGCCAAGCACCTAACAGTGTGTTCCGGCAGCAGTCCTTGAGAGCCAGTAAAATTTCAGGCACATAATACCTAACAACTGTGCGTCTCAGTGTGATGGGCACAGTGCAATTCGCCGTTGACGAAATGCATCTGTTATAAGCAGAGGTTAGTCCACCTAATATCAGGTGGGCCTCGGGCTTGTTCCGTCACAACCAACATAAAAAAACAGGATCTATAGTTTTATTTCTAGCTCCTAGTGCCCTAATGCCGAACAGTTCCTGGCTTAGGAATGTAAGTGATGTTACATATCATTTGAAATGACGCTAAAGGAAAAATAGGTTGCGTGTTGCTGGATTTTGGGCGCATACCAGAGCTCTGTACCATCTCAGCGCTCTAATTCACCCAATAGTGGCGGAAGTCTGCCAACAAGAGCATTTCCTTCGAGGTAGCGTCAGTAAGGCAAGGTCATAGAATCAATGCCAACACTTTTTACAGTATATAACATACTTCTGTGGATCCCAAAGAAGTGCTGTATTAAGAATTCCATGCAATAATATCAAGTCAGTAACAAAACTCAACATATATAGCATTGCTATTAAACATATTTATACTTTTATATCCAACGTTAAATAAAAACACAACGACATCAATTACATAGCCATGTAAGAGTAAACAGTATACCAATTAAGCTGATTGACACACGCAAGTCAATCAAAATGTTTGTACGCCCTATGGCAACCGGCAACTGCAACCGAAAGAGTGTTTAAATTATTTATAAGCTGTGAGCTTTTAATTAACATAGGAAGCGAAACGATTCAACTTTACTCGAGAGGTTATTAAAGAGTATTGTTACGTAATTACGTAAAAAAAACACTGTTCAGTCGGACACACGCGCTGTACACGGTTCGAACGAATACTTTTTAGCTCGAATTTATAGGCATTACTAATTTATTTTGAAGCAGCGATGGATCAGTGGCACTGTCTATGGACTGCCGTGCAGCAGGTCCATGGTTCGAATATCGCCGCGGGCTTTAGCTTCGCCGCATGGTGGAAGGACATTTTGCGAATGCCTGACTAGCGACCACCCTCAAGTAGAAAATCTGTCGCCAAGCACCTAACGGTGTGTTCCGGCAGCTGTCCTTGAGAGCCAGTACTTCTAGGTTAAGCTTGTTAACACCTTCAACCACATCATAACTTATCATCAGGTGTGATTATGGTCAAAGGCTTATATAGCTATCAGAAAAAATGTTTTTTTTTTAACGGAAATAACTAGGAATAGTTATGCAGTTATTGCATAAGTTGTAGAAATCAGAGCAAGAGGTACACCAGCAAAATCTCTCTGTAACCTATTAAAGACCTGGACCAGTCTAGAACAACTGTAACTTTCATCCTAGAACGTGTATCGGCATTAAAAGGATCATGCCAAATTTGGAACATGTGAAGAGGTTCGAGGAGTAGAGAGGAGCATTGGTGGTATCATAAAGGGGTATATAACCCAACTCTCTGAGTTGCAAGTACCAGGGACTTGGGAGCCTTTTCCTCTATAACGCGATGGACCAACGCACGGTGAATTTATGGAATGCTAAGTAATTATATTTGTTTCTCTGTTGCGTTTTAGAATGTATGAACTCCAGTGAACAATTACTCCCCTGAACGTTGAATATTTATTACTATTTTATATTTGGGATGTTTATATTGAATCTATAAATGTAAACTAGACAGCGTTCACCCACACTAAGGATTCTTTGCAACGAGAAAGACGCCAGAGACCAAATAAGTCTCTCAATTATTGGTGTAGGGTTTGAGGTCGATGCAAATTGCGGCTAGAACGGGGGTCTGATCTCGTTTAAACAGACTATGGTGCAATTAGTGATTTTAACAAAGGTCTTTATATTTGTTTATTAGTCTTATATAATTATCTAATAATGTCCTATGCTTTGGATTACGGGTAGATTGTTGCACAGAGCGGAAAGTGACTTCTTGTTGAGTGTAAGCGCAGATCAAAAACCCCGAGAATCTTTGATTGTAAGTGTAGAAATACGAGTGCATTAAATAAGGTTACATTACTTTTCAACTTTTTTAAATGTAATGTAAATTTTGCTTTTATGTGAAACATACAAACACTCAAAAAAATGCCCCAGCACACCACCATGCCAAACCCATTAAAAGTAACAGTTTCAACCTACTACGAAGAAATATTGATTTTATCCATTCTCAAATTTTAATTTTTTATGCTTGAGGTCCGCCTGGTCATTCCTGCCCGCCATGCCACTAGCGAAACTGATAACGAAAATATTATCATGTAGGACTCTTTTACATTTACCGAGAAAATGCTTTAGAGCACCTAACTCAGATTTGATGGTTCTATATTCCAGTTAAACCGATTCAGTAATACAGGTCATAGTGATTCAGTACATGGGAAGGCAACATACCGCACTAAATTTATAGTTTACCTACCTACAAAATACACATGGTGCAGTTTGGAATTAAATCATCTCTGGAACTGACTTTGACTAATAGGCAAGAGTCAAAACCACTTCTTGCAATGTTTTATGTTGCTAATTACTTAACAAAAAGCTGAGCTTTGTGAGTGCTTGCGTTTATTTTACGACCTGATTATAGTGATGTCGTCCACTATTAAGTAGATTAACTACGATATATTTGAGTATTGCGTTTATTTCTGTTGCAACAATGTTAACTCTTTGGTTTTCTAACAGATGGCGTTAGTTATACAATAACCTTTGTTCATTTTTAATGGTTATTTTTTTTTACATTTAACACATCTTGGTATAAATTTAATTTACTATGTTAAAGCACAAATCTATAGGCTTGATAGTTTTTCAGTAAAGTGTGCTACAAAATGTTCACCATCAACGATACTCAAATTATTAGGTAATGTAAGTTAAATACCCAAGACGACGCTAGTGACACCTTTAATTACTAGTGGCTCTCCGAGCGGTAGACCTCGCGAGTCTGCCCAAGCATAGCTTACAATTGAATAAAGGTTCACTGCGCATGCTAATGGGAGAATGGGTCATGAAATCCAAAAATCTAGATATGTAATGTAAGTCTAAGAAAATCAATGACACGCGGGCCCCAGCGAAGGCTAGTTGTATCAGAAATAGGTAGGTGGTATTAATATAAAATAATAAGAGATAAATACATTACCATGTATGTAAAATTATTTACATACATGGTAATGTATTTATCTCGAATTAATGTACTGGCTAAAAAACATGGAAATTAAATAATTGATTTATATTTCATGATTATATTATTATACGAGAGAGAGAAAGAGCCTATCACTATTAGGCTATTGACGTGCCATTAAATTAAGCGCAGGCGTCCATACTTTCAACACCCTATAATTAATATCTCCGTCATTTTGAAAATTTTACAAAAACTGAATCGACAAAAAATTATATGGACTTATCAAACCTGTTCACAACATTTCGTGAGAATCGGTTGAAAAATGCGACATGTAGAAGAGAACAACCGGACATACGAAAGCATTTTTGTCTAAGTTGAAGCAGAGACGCTTCGCTCGAACTAAGTTCTCGTTCTGTCAATAACAGCGATTATATTTTTTATAATCTTATCTTTTATCAATTAAAATCGAACAAAACCGTTATTGACGCGAGTACGAGTATTTTTGCCTGAGGTATACCATTTTGTCTCATTAGATTTTTTATTACGTCTTTGGAGAAAATCAGAATGCCTTCACACAGCATATTTTAATGCAAGTAACATAAACATATGTTGTTGTGACTTGCATTAAAATAAGCTTCTTGAAGAGCTCAAGCCACATCCAGACCATCCAATAGGCCAGCTCCATGCAGCAAGCGTTTATTCGCCAAACCACTGCGACAGGCTGCCGCCATTGCGTAACGTCCATTGCCGTTCAAATTAAATACATAAAGATGCAATGTTTACACATTTACCTAGATACGAGCCAGCGCCATCTGGCGATGACCACTGCAACTGCAGTAATTGAGCGTTGGATCGCTCGTACCTACTCAACAAATTATTAACAATAATAAAATTATATTCGTTTGCTATTTATTAAATTTTTAGATAAAAGTGTCTTAATTTTAATATTGTTATGTTTGCAATAACGCCTGTTTTGTAATTTTGTAAAAGTGTCTTAACTTGAAAGATGTGCATACTTTAATGAAGTATTGAGTGGTATACTTACGGTAAAAGTAAATGATACAGAGTATATCAATGCAGATTTCATAGTAGGTAGTCATTAAATATTCGTAAAAAATCTAAATTATCTTCCTTTTTAAACTATTACTAAACTTTTAGTTGTGCCTACCAAACCACAATATTAACCCAGTCCCCCGAATAAAAAACGAAACGCATTGCAAACGAATACACCTTAATAACCTCGTTTATTTCAATAAAGCTAGCCTCGATTCACAGCAAGTGTTACCAAATGTTTGCTTCTTAGAGGATATTAGAGGGAATATTTCGCGTATAACCAATTTTGTTTAAATAATTGTATAATTTTGTCTTCAATCAACCATGACGTAATCGGATCTTTACATCTGTAAAAAACTAAAATACGAAAAAATATATGTTTTAACAATTTGTAAGCAATAAATAGATAATATAATTGAATATACATACATATAAATACATTATAATAAGTAGATAATATTATAAAAGCTTTATAAATCGATAATAGACTAAAAGTTACATACTTACCTGAATTTGTTACACCAATACACGCGCTTTTGGCGCCAAACTGCTTATGCGTAAGTATTCGTTGGGTTTTCACGGGGTACTGAAGTAGTGTCAAATATACCAGACGAGGTTTACCTGGAACCACTAGAGCCTAGCACGCTAAATAAAAAAAATATTGCAATAAGAGTCACCCTGGTCTACTATAGTAGGCCGCGCGTGTACTCTAGTGTTAATCTGGTTAGCTTTTCAGATCTTCAATCAACAGGAAAGAGCACGGAAACTTGGTTGTTATGAGAAAACGCTAGGACATAGGAGGCTAGTATTGTGTTAAATATTGTTTTCTTATTAAGTTAAAACTATATTAATAATTATAAAGCAAGAAAAATTGAATATTGACCATATTAAATTTAATCTTTCGTCCTGCATTTTCTGCAACATATTGGTAACCTTACATCCACTAGTACCCAACCAAACGATATACACGTACCTATTCCACGTATCGTCATAAAGGCTGTTTTTATTGTGCACAGTTAACATAAAGTTCATCCTGTTTCATCCCCTAACGTTGCTGAATGCAATCCAACGCACTACAACTAGGAATTATATGAGTATTTACTTTCAACGATGCAGTCAAGATATCTTCAGTATAAGGGGTTAAACGTGGAATTATTTTTATTTCAATTTATAAGTGTCTAGGAAATTGAACTGGCGTTGGCTTGGAAATAGTCTTGAGCGTAGTATCAGATTGTATTGCTGTAGTTGTGGATGTTGGTTGTTTTGTTATTACTCTTGAAAGTGGTAAATATAGTTTACCATTTTAATAAACAAAGTAATTTCGTTTCTCGTTATCTATATCAATTGCAAATCCTTCTTTTTTTTTACAAAGTAGGTATGCGTTATTTAAAATCTGTATAAGTAAATTTTAATATGGTGAGTTTATATTGAAATTGATCCATACCTTCAAATTGGTGTCTTTATATTGAATTTGATCGACTTAGAATTGGCTTTATCGCGCTTTCGTGGAAACTATATTAAATTATCTTTCTTCCGTCTCCAAATTAAAGGCCTTCATGTCTTCGTGCCAATTTTCATTAAAACCATTGCAGCCGTTTCATCGTGAATAATTTACTAAAGGTATTGAAAGGGTAATTCATATTTTTGTACTATTCAGTAACCTACTTGGTGTGTATAAAATATGGGAGAGTTGCAGAACTAGGCCTAATTTTACACAGACTTTCTTCGGCTATAATGCTTAAGTATATATAGGTACTTAAATCTTTAGGCATTTTGAAATTTTGAACGCGTTGACATGCTATGCTTGCGTTTTTCCTAAACTAGTATACATATGAAAAACATAGGCAGCGTGACAAGGTTATAATGCTTCGTAGTCATAGTAGAAGGTCTTTCTACCATGTCGTAGTTGTTCCGTAGCAGATTGAATTGAAGTTTAAATAGTTTTATATTCGATGGCTTAATTAGAAAAAAGTTAACGTTATAAATGTAATAGTAATATTATAATGAAATACATAAAACAAGGGTGGAGATTTTTTCCATAAATTTAATCAAATTTAACACTGTAACTTTGTAAACAAACTCCAGAATCCAATGAAATTAAGTCTTTTCACAACATTTCGGCATGAAATAAAGTTAATCCAAACATCTATTAACACTAAAACTCCCAAGATTGAGTTATAAAAGCTCCAAGGAAGCGAGTTAAAATTCCTTCAAATGGATACTTTATATGCTGGGGTCGTTTCTCTGACCGTCTTGCCGTTTCACTTATTTCGATATTGGACCCCACTAATTTTGTTTACTTATTCATTAAAATGGAGAGGGATGGCGGACTCGAAATTCTCTCTATTAGATTTTCATGTTAAGCTAAAAACGTAAATGTGAACGGCTGGTATAAACTGGAATTTGTTATTGCTTTAATGTATTAAATGTACTTTTTGTAGTAAAAATACGAGCTCGTTCGTGTTGTTTGCTCGTCAAAGAAACCAGCTAATATAAGAACTGTAAATATTTCACCATCTTTTTATTGAGTCACTTTCTTTTTTGTCTGTTTGTCTGTCGGTAGGATGTTGCAACTCAATTTTCGAGCACTTTCTGATTAGAATAGATGGACCCGGTTGAAACTGTCAGGGTTCCTCACAAAAGTACTAATTTGAACTAATTTGAATGTAGCGCATTTCCATTTTACATGCATGCTTTTGAGCCTAATATCTATGCTTCTGGGTTTCCCAGTTCCTTGTAGTATTTGTTTATTTACTTAAATTGCAAAGTAAAAGAATTTCAAAAGATTGTTACATAAGTATCTGATGCAGTACCCACCCAACAATTATATGGACCAATTGTATGCAAATCCGTTTTGCTATTTTGAAGTTGACAGGCAATCGAAAATACACGCACCTACTTTGCACTAGGTAATTATATAAGTGTAATGTTGACAAATTGTGGGGTGCCGGGCTAGAAGGTCACCTCTCCCCCACACCATATCTACAAGCGGGTGTCGTAGGGGGCGACTAAGGGGGACTAAACACCAGAAGATGGGCAGCAGCACTTGCTGAGGAACTGATATCTCACACTGCAATCCCCAAGCCACCTGCCAAGCATGGGGATTAGGTACGGCAAAACCCCTCATAACGGGAGGCTGTGTTCAGTAGTGGACTATCCGGCTGTTACTGTAAAGTTGACAATCATAGAAATGTGCAGTCATAAAGTAATATTCTACGCGGTGTACAATCGTATTTCAATCTATATATCTGTCCTTGATAAAAGAATTTGCACAGGAAATTCACACATATAAAAATGAAAAATGGAACGTCGTTTGAATTTTCCTCAGATTTGTAAGGCTTGTGAAAGCAATGCCGCAGACAATACCGAAATCCAATACCTTCAGACAGACAAATCTACCTATGAGCAACACCGATATGTGAAGAATATTGCTCATGAACACTGAATACGATATTTTAAAGTACTCGTATTACGTCTCGTTTTACATATTTTACAAGTTTGTAGTACAATACTAACTGAACTGTTACATTTATTTCTTTTCAACACCCTTGCTCGTAAAGTGAGCTTTATGATATCGTTCTTAGGGCCATAAACCGAACTATAACACCCTCGTGCATAATAATATTATACACTAGTGCGTAATAGAATTATCCCTACAAAGTTAAGTTAGTACCTAACTGAACATTATATGCGAGTAAACAGAGCATTTTCAATTTAACCGGGTAATTTATCCCTACAAAGTTAAGTTAGTACCTAACTGCAAATTATATGCGAGTAAACAGAGCATTTTCAATTTAACCGGGTAATACAGATTTGTAACATCAAAGAGGTTTTTAAGTAATCAACCAATATACATTTGCAGCGCGCAAAAAAAATTGCTCGCTTTTTCCATAATTTTCATATGTTTTTTGTATCGCATTTGTGCAATATTTTTTTTTCCTCGCAAGGGTGTTGAAAATGTGCGTATGAAACTCGTGAGCAACTTGCTCATTATACACTTGGCTGATTTACGCCCTCGCCTACGGCTCGAGCTGCAACACACAACCTCGTGTATTATGAGCAACTTAGCTCACTTGTATCATAATCTAATATAATATCCCTTATTTTTATTTAAATTATAATACTGATAATATTAAGAGTAGAGTGCACAGAGGGCGTTCCATACAAACGTAGTTTCGCACATTTTAAATACCAAGTGTTCAAACTTGGTGAAATTTTGTATCCATATTGCTGAGCCTATTTACCTACTTTTATTTTGCCAGTTTTTTGATTTTATTATATATTTTATTACTAAATGTCAAAATCACAATTCCCATACAAAACGATCGTGTTATTTTTGAAAATACTTAATGTTTCAGAAATCTGGCAAAACAGAAGCATACATTTTAGGCTCAAGGACATACATGCAAATTTTTACCGAGCTTCAACACTTAGTATTTAAAGTATGATGAAACTACGTTTTTATGGAGAGCGCCACGAGCACTCTAGCCTTAAACATTACTAATGTTAGTCAAGCGATGATGATCGTAGACCTTAGAATTTCGATACCTAGGACTAACCAATATTTTGTCATAGATGTTTACTTACCTTTTTGTCCAATATCTCACCTAGCTCTCATGAAGAGCTGTCGGAATGCACCGTTAGGTACTTGGCGACAGATTTTCTACTTAAAAGTGTAGGTAAGCCAGGCGAGCACACGCAAAATGCCCTTCCACCATGCGGTGAAGCTCAAGCCGGCGGTGGGAATCGAACCATGGTGTTGCGGCATGGAAATCCACAACTATTATTGCTCATCGATAAAAACGAATAGAATGACGGAAACTTGATTTCAAACTTTGAACTGAAATGTGTTTACAAGCCTGTTCCACAAGTTTACAAGTCTTTTACTCCATAAAGGGTTGCTCAGATTTACAAAATGCAACGGAAGGGGCCAAAGCCTGACGGACTACCGAATCGCATTTTGAATTATTCATTTGCCACCCAAAACTTTGCAACCGCAAACCGAAGCTATTGAACATTTCTCTGTTGTTTTATAGTTTAGAATTCTGTTTTATATGAGTAGGATAAGATCGTAGACCTTGTATTTGTCGAGGACAAGTATAGGTTTAAAAAACAATTTTTTATAGTGATGCCTCCGTATACGCTTGCTTGACCCCACTAAGAGAATATAATATTTAAGTATGAAAAATCTGAAAAAATATTATAAAATACTATAAATTATTCAAGGTATTTTTTTTAAATGGCTTTCTAGTGGACATAAATTTATAGTAAAAATTAATACAATTTACACTCAATGAAAATGATCTCAGACCCATTCGGCCCGCAAAGATTTAGACATTCGGCCCCTTGTTTGTATTTTGCAAGTACACTAAAGCATAACGGTTACTCCTCTCCAAGATATTATATTTCGTATGTTAGGGAAAAAAACAAATAAAAATCATAATAGTTTACACAAGAACACATTTTTTTAATAAAAGTATAATAGTAATTATTATTTACGCCCTTTAAGTTTATATTATTATTAATTCATAAAGTAAAAAAAAAACCGACTGCAAATTATTTATATTTATGGAATCGTTTTTTTTTTTATGTTATTGTGATGGAACAAGCGCGAGGCCCACTTGATGTTAAGCGGTATACTCTGCCTATAACAGATGCATTTCATCACAAGTGCACGTGACGAACTGCACTGCGCCCATCACTTTGAGACAGTTGTTAAGTCTCATTTTGCCTGTTATTTCACTGGCTCTCAAGGACTGCTGCCGGAACACACCGTTAGGTGCTTCGCGACAGATTTTCTACTTGAGGGTGGTCGCTAGCCAGGCGGGCATTCGCAAAATGCCCTTCCACCATGCGGTGAAGCTCAAGCTCTGGGCGGGATTCGAACCATGGACCTGCTGTGCGGCAGTCCATAGCCAATGCCATTGAGCCATCACTGCTTCAAAAATGTTGTGTTGGTGTTAAAATCCCATCATTTTGATACCACATTTGATGGGTTGGGCGGAAAAACAGTACCTAGTGTCATTTGCGAGTGGCAATAGACAAATCTAATTATCATTATGATTTATCAATCATACATTAAATTCGTTTAAACCATTTAGATGTTATGGTGGAAGATAGAAACTCACAAATATACGTACATACATGAATCCTGAAATAACACTCCTTTTTTTTGGGCAGTCGTGTAAAAATAATGCCTATATAGGCATGAATATATAAATATAACAATAAATGTAAAAATAATAGATTTAAAAGATTGCATAACTAATAGGTATCTAATAGATTTTTCATATTATAAACATAATAAATTACATGGAGCCAATCCCCATTGAACCTAGATTTGTAAAATAATGAATGGAAACGTCATAAAAATTGCTGCAATTTGTTTATACACTAATAAGTTTGTTGGTTGTCTATCGTTTCTCCACTTCTAAATTATTATTTTTTTGCAAAATTTATATATAGTAGGTATTAAAAAAAACTCTGTTTAGGGGGCCAGTGGGCACCACAGCACATTTTCAAGGGCCCAATGGAACCAGGGGCCTAAAATGAAGGGCATAATGTATCCGAAACTATCGAAAGATTTAAAAATTTTAATTTTTCATTATGATTGAAAAACATTTTATCCATGCTATTGTATCCATTAGGTTTTTGGTAACGAATAAATTTTGATTATTATGAATTTGTTTATTGGTTTCTTAACTTGAAGTTAATTACTGTAGACGATGACTTGACAAAATTAGCCTGATTTATTGCAGAACCTCAACAAAGCCCAGAACTGTTCCATTTCAATTCACTAATAGACTTCAATGAGCATACCAATAAGTCAGTCCCGGACACGTGCCTTCATGCAACATCCGTTACCATTCGCAGACGCACAAATCGCTTCGTTTGCGAAGACAAATGGCTCCCGCCTGCTCTCTAGCATACATACCATTCAAAAATTACTTCGAAAGAGTCGAAAATCCAATATCCAAGCAAGTGCAAACCGGAATGCCGACTCATTTTTTCCAAAACTGAAGCTCTATACTGCAAATTTTAAAGTTATTTTTATCATGTTCAGTTGGATTGAGGAATGGTGTTTTCATATTGATATTCAACGCTGCGAGCAAATTTTCAACGCTTTAGTTCCAGTTACAAGAGTTTTTGTAAAGTTAAGAATGTATAGTCCCGCGAATTAGGTATGTCGAAACCATTGTTTGATTTGTGATCGGCACCCAGCGCGTCTTGCTGGCATCTAACCTGTGGTATTTAACGCCGACGGTGGCAATGCACGGCGCTTTGTTAGAGCTCCCTCCAGAATCTAAATTGCAGGATTAAGTCCGTAATTAAGATAAATTAGCTTTGATAAGAATTCGAAACAACGTGTCGGCAGTGCAACACCATCAAAGACAATTAATAATTCAAAGGAAGTATCCTTGGTAGTTGGAAGACGCATGAAGTTTGCCGCCGATGGTGATTTTGTTCGAGCGTCTGTGTCAGTTTTTAGTTCATTGTTATTGGAATTAAATATTTCTCTCCTAATAAGCCTTAAGTATGAATTCCTCGAATAATCTTTTTCGTAGCTTTTATCTCTGGAAAGTATAATTAAAAGTCGAAGCTTTGTTGAGCCAAACAGAAACCAATTTGGCGTTAGGAGCGACAATTCAAATGAAAAACCGGCTAAAGTGGCAAAAGAGGGAAAAATCGTGAATATCTCAGATAATCCCTGTGAGGTAAAAGGTCTGACATACGACCCCTGCACAATATAATACGAACAGTATCAGACATTGTAGTTTTTACTTACTGAGATTGTTTATTTGACATATTATAATAAATTGTGAAGCATTTTTAATATTTTTAAAGGGTCTAGCTTATTGATAAGATAAGAGATGATTTAGTCATTGACGATGAACATCCTTAACCTGGAATGGGAACTGGTTTTTGAGAACAGCTATCGGAACTTACTAATGCATGGCAAAACATCATTCATCATTTAATCATCTAATTGAGGGTGATAGACGCAAGCAAGCATTTGTAAAATTTCTTGCCACTGTGCGATAAATTTCAGCCTCGAGGCCGGATTCGAACAACAGATCTCCTGCACGGGAGTCCATTCCCGTTGCCACAGGGCTATATATCGTCACTGTTTTGTCAATACATAAAGTTCACTGCACACTATGGTAAGTGCTCGTTTGTGGATAAGCGCCATAGAAATGTGTTTATAAATTTTGGTTTCTTGTAAAGCTTGTACACTGTCTCTTGATTTTGATCTCGATGCTTTCACAAGAGGGAATTTAAATTGAGCATCCTTTAACCGTCTCAATAAGCGGCTTGGCTCTCGACGCGACTCGTAAATTCAACGCCAATTGTTTGTTTTCCACGCAAAACATTTGCAAACTTTAAAAATCGGGAGTTAGGAAAGTATGGATCATTTACAGTAATGTATTTGCTGAATATGTATTACTATAGTAAATAATACTTAATAAACTAATAGAAGATGCTTAAAACTTCTAAAATTTTGTACTTAACATATACAAAGTATGCATTAATACTTTTTATACAAGCCATGGAACATTTATGTATTTTTTGTCAAAAGTTATATTTTAATAAGTGATATGAGTGATATGTTGTGGCGGAATTATTTTATTACCTATTTCGTGAATTTGTAAACATAATTACATACCAGGCGAATATGAAAAAATAACAAGTATGCTGGAATAAAATATTTGTGTATTCATCTTTCCAATAATCGAAAATATGCAAAGATAATTATTGGGAATATGGAATATGTATTGATAAGTATCTCTATTTTCTGCCCTTGTCCCATACACAACAGTTTTAACTCTCAAACTTCAAATAGAAACGCTTTTCGGGCATTTCGTTTTATATATAATAACTTTCTGAATGAATTTTATTATTAAACAAAAAAAAGTAGTGCCTTATCCACACTATTCAAGCTCCCAGTAACTTGACTGTCTGAGTGTGTAAATCTTAACTTTTGTCGGCAATCTCCGCGTATAAAATTGTTTTAGTGTTCCACAACATGTAGCTACCGATGCCCATCTTTAGGTATCGGTAACCGAGCCGTGATTTGCGAAACGCACTCTTCTGATTTATTTGTCTGGAAGAGAACACCCGGGGTTTTAAGCTTTAAGTCGTTACACTAGAGTTCAATTATTTGTGATTCTGTTGTTGTGTACGCTCCATTTAGAGTTGATTTAAAAACTACTGAAATGTTGCGTCTCGATTTGAGTGCGGATGAGTGGTTTTCATTTCCGACTCTTATGTTTTCCTTTTTGGTAACAACAACTCTTTGTTATATTGTTTTTGTCTGTCGTGATCTATGATCTGTAAATTTTTAGATGCCAAATAGAGGGTATAAGGTATCGTGCCACTTTTTCTTTTATATACGTATATACATACGTAAGGTAGCGAGCAGCTTTTCCGTTTTCATACGTATATATAAACTTTACCTCTGCCTCGTTCTTAAACATAAAACTTATACGTTATATACGTTAATAAAAGGAAAAGTTGCCTGATACCTTACACCTTTTATTTGGCATCTATAAAAATCCAGATCATAGATCATGACAAGAAGATAAAAACAATGGAAAATGTAAAAAAAAAATTAACGGCTGAGGATTGGCTGTGAATATAATAACAAGATAACAATAAATGTCTATTGTTATAAAAATTATATACTAATATTTAATGATTAATGATTATCCCACAAAATAAACGGATTCACCGAAAGAAGATATCTGCCATATCAATGCTTTGTTCACCCTGTTTATATAATTTGCCGCGTTCTGGATTAAAAGACAGCCAGGAAAATAAATGATACATGTGAATTATTATCAACACATTTATATAACGTCGTCAAAACCTAATGGGTACAACACACCAGAAGCCGCAAGTTCGTTTTCCATATAATGATAATAATGAAACTTATATTTTTAAATTGTTGTCACATCAGACACTGTTATCTAACCTACCTAATCCATAAGTTTTAGCTCTGTTTGTTGAACATAACGCTTTTGTTGCTTAATTTTACATCACAATTGTTTATCGGTGTAGACATTGATTGCTCATCGATATAATTGTGTCGATTGATCTATCTCTATCTAAATACGGTCTGTGGCATTCGAACAAATACCATTCATGCGGGTTTAATTTATCCTTTAGTAATATGTTTAAATTATGGACCAGTTTTGGTTAAATGTTTATCATTGATTTATTATTGTTTAGACGAAATGTTTCCAAATCGAATTATAGAATTAGTCTGTGCTTAAAAATTACAATGTTTTTTTATTTTTCAATGGTCGCCATTCTTATACTTTGTGCCTATTTTTAAATAGGTACACCTGTTTAATATAGTTTTATTATGTTATTATAGTCTAGTTGTTCGAGTGGCATATAAAGTGACAGTTTCGTGTCCCTGAGTATGATCCTTGGATTGGACAGTTATTTGGTTTTTGTCTTTCTGGTAAATAATTTCTTAGTAACAGTCTGGAGTCTAAACAACTATGCTCGATTGGTAGTAGCAGGCTTGCCTCATGCATAGTCCAAAATATATCTGATAAGATAATATATGTGCCTTTAAACTAATCTATTACCATATATGTTGTTTGCCAAAATACCTTTATGTTCTTATGTTTAAGAATATAAACTATTCTAATATATCTTGATAGAAGTACCAAATCACCACCACTACCATAAAACGGTTCGACTGTACTCCGGAACTATCGTTTGGCTATTCTCCAGACACCGGTGTCGGATATATTTATTTTTCACTTAGCCGAGAACTTGTGAAATATTTATCAACTTGAAAATGAAATCCAGAGAGATGGCGTTTTATTCCTTTGCAGTTCTCAAATGTTTGCGAATTTCTCCGAGGGTAGGAAGATATACTTGGGGTAAAATTTTTCGGTGCCGATTATTATTGAGTTACTTATAAATTTGATATCAGAAATTACGAAAATTTCCCAGGCATCGGTGGCGCATAATTTTTTTTTTCTATTTTTTAGTTAGATGTACGAACTTCAGTGACGGAATAAAAAAAACAAACATTTTAGAGCTTCTTTGGCGACAATTTTACATGAACATGGAATTTGCAACACTAAAATAAATGTTGGTCATAATATCTTGTTACGTTTTTGAACATCTATGTCATGATCACTTTAGTCACCTCTCAAATCGTTTTAAATATCGAAAAACACGCGTAACAAAATCAATCAGTAGATATGTGTGTATATATATATATATATATTATATATATATATATATATATATATATATATATTATGTTATATACAATATGAGTAAAAGCATAACGAGTAATCAACAATTTTACTGTGTAAAATGTATAATTTACGTCATCTTCAAAGTAGATACAAATAGTATTATATCTATAACCAATTAAAAAACTAATAACTTATAATCCAACAGAAAATATAGTCATGTATTTTAACCTCATACTTCTCTCATTTCTCTTACTCATTTCCTTAGAAATTTTGTTTGTATCTACCTACCTATCTTAAAAATAAATCTGAAAGCAATTTGCTATGTGCATATGGTAACTTTATTATTATTTATAAATTTTACAATGGAGCAACCTTTCAAATTAATGGACGTTTACGTGACACGTTCAATGTTCTTAGATATATCTTACTAAAGAAAAAATAGCCCGCCACCACATCCATCTATCAAATCCCATCAGCAATCTTATGGCCTTTGGCCTCTGTCCCCACATTGATATATCCCTGAACCCAGTCCCAAATGGATCCGTCACGGGCTTGTATGTACAGATCTGTTGTTTCGGGTATGTAGGGATGCGAAGTTGTCAGTGGTGCTAGATAAAATTATCGATATTACTTAAAAAGTTTTTATTTCTGATGCAGTAATTTAATTTGAAAGTCACTTATTACAATTCAACGACTGAAACTATTACATATTTTACAATCAGACGTGGTTTTACAACCAATCTTTATCAAACAAAGGTAAAAGAAAGTTTATTAAGAATCGTCAGCTCCATGATTTTGTAGTAAACTTTGTTCGACTTGTAAAGTATTGAAGTTATGGATCGAAATTCGTATCTCCCAAACAAAATTGAAGATATTCTTCTAAAACTCGCCATAACACCATTTTCAGCTAAGACTGTAACTGAATATCTGGCTTTACTACAAAGTACTTAGTTTCGGCTGAAACTGACATCACACCTTTTGTTCCACGTGTTTGACGGAAATTTTTCATATCGATAGTTGAAGGATATCCCTAAAACATGTGATCCTTCACCATCAAACGCGTTAATTCGATCAGTCCTTCCAATCGCAAGAGAATGACGTCAGCTGAGGTCAAAAGTACGTTTTAAAATTTTTAATTTACGACTTTTAAATTCAACCAGAGTTTAAAATTGAATTAACTATCTCTACAAGTTTAAAAAGTGTTCGAGGGGTTTTTATTACGATATCCAGTTTAACTTTGAAGTTTTGTTTTAAAGTTAAGTTTTTACAAGCGTTTCCGACTTTAACTATTAGATTTTTAAATTTTGTATAGTTGTATATATTTCCCTGTAGTAACGAATATCGAACGTTTTATAAATCAGATAATGTATGTAGCATTTAATGTGATTTGTTTTTTAATTCCTGAAAAGCTAGCCCTTAACCATTATCTTACATGATGAAATCCCAGATGTTGTTTAGGCATCCTAGAATTACTGGCTCTCAAGGACAGTAGCTGTTGGAACACACTGTTAGATGCTTGGCGATAGATTTTCTACCTGACGGTGGTATCTAGCCAGATAGGAATTCACCCTACAGAGAGTCAACTTTTTTGGGCATTTTGCGAAATGCGTCTGTCCGCGAAATGTCTAGGTGAGGATAGGTACGTAATATAAATTGTAAATTTATTGTAACTATGTTAAAATCAATTTTAAAACTTAATTTAAAGAACAAAAAAAATATTATCATAAACGTTTTAGGTAGGTACATTGCATCCCTGAAAGGGTAAGCAGAGATATGAATATGATATATATTGGTATGAAAATGGTAGGTAAATAAAGATATTTACCCAACAAACCCAATTTGCTACAAAGAAACTCATATATTCAACCAAGTTCCAAAATGGAGGGGTTCTCAATTCAACTGTATGTTTTTGTATTGTTAATTTACTCCGCGAATGGCGCACTAATTTTGAAGATTATTACACGACTGCCCAAAAAAAAGAGGGTTAAATTTCAGGGTTCATGTATATGCATGTTTGTTTGTGAGTTTCTTTTTTCCACCATAACTTCAAAACGGTATGTATGAGATATCTTCAAATTCGTCTTGTTAGCACAAGTGACACTAAGTACGTATAAAGAAACAAAACTGGCGGATTCAAGACGCATATTTTAAGAAAAAAAAAAATTTCTTCCAAATCCATCGAGTGCGGTATGAAAATGAAGGGCTCTAAAAAGCGATTCAGTTAATATATAAAACTTGCAGTTTTAATTTCAATTGATCGATAAAACGTTTAACGAAAATAAATAATTTGCAGTCGGGTATTTTACGTTTTTACTTTAGACACTTGTTATACCTCCTTTCTTAGGTATACCTTCAATTTGGTCCCATTGAAACTTATTCAAATCAGGTGAGTATAGTTTTAAGTTATAGTCTATTATCTCAAAAATATGTGGATAATTTATGGGTAATTGCAAATGTTAGGAATCTTGCCGTCACCGAAGTGGTATTTAGACTAGCTATATCTTGATATACTATTTTTTGCTTTAGCAAGTAACATTTTTACAAGAAAAAGAATATGATCAGTAAAAAATCTTGTCGAGAGCTGTCAAATTGATGCAAAAAGGCGGCGGATGCCGCTCAGCCCGAGATAAAAGGTGCGCCCGCGACCATAGACCTCAGTGTTGCCACCCTCTGTGTTAACAGCAATTCTTGTCGATGCTGAACAGTATTTTAGGCAAGTGTTTGATCTTGTAAACAGAATGCATCATTAAAAAGATTAGAGAGAGATTTTTTTTACAACCGTGGAAGCGGATTTCATAACTGAAAACTATTAAATAACTTATAGAAGTCGGAACATGATAATGTGGAGTCTGTGTCTCAGAATCAGCATGGTACCGACATCAACAAGTTATTTCATACTTTTCAGTGTTTGAAGTCGGTTCCGTTTTTATATAAAACGACTTTTTACACGACAGCCCAAAAAAAAAGTGTTATATTTTCAGGATTCATGATGTATGTATGTATGTATGTATGTATGTTTGTGAGTATCTTTATTCCACCATAACTTCTAAACGGCTTAACCGATTTTAATGTATGATATATCATTAGATTCTTTTTGATAGCGCAGGTGATACTAGGTACAAAAAAGGAAAAAAAACTGGCGTTATCTAGACGCCATATTGGGACAAGAACAAATGTATTCTTCCTAGCCAATCGACATATCAAAATGAAGGGCTTTAAGAAACGATTACATAAATATATCTAACATTCAATTTAAATTTCAATGGAATGATAAAACGCTGAACGAAAATACATAATTTGCAGTCGGGTTTTATACTTTTTAATTAATTTACACTTTTTAATATTGTTAGGTTTGCAATAACGCCTGCTATGCGGATTACATTACAAAATCACAAATAGACGATAGGAAAAATTTAAGTCATGTGCGGGACTTAAATTTTTCCTATCGTATATTTGTGATTTTGTAATTTGTTAGTTTTTGTAGTAGTGTCACTTTTTAGTTTACAAATAGAACGATACCAATATCATAATCTCTGCTCCTATAAATACTAAAAAGCGTCAAAAAAAATATCTTTAGCTATTTAACCATTTAGGTATTTTGTATAATATGAGCTAATAATACCACCAACTGTGTATTACCATCAATATAAAATATTCACGATTCATACGTAAGGCAGCAACATTACAGTACGAGTACAGCGCTAGTATAATTCAAAGGTCTCAATGTTCTAAGCAAACAATGCATCATTCCGTATTATGCCGTGAAATATGTGTGGCATATTAATATATTTATGGCGTCTGTCTTACAGGTAATGGCATGAAAACACCACAAAGCATTACTTGTGGAATAACTGTGGGGAAAAGAACAAAAATAGAAGTAACGCAATTCTAGCCCCTCTTACTGGAGAGGTGCATAAATAATGGCTATTATGACTGATCCAGTAGCTGGAAATGTTGAAATATTAGGTCATTATAAACAATGAGAAGGTATGAAATGAAATATAACAAACAAAAAAGGTTGTAGTGATAATAAAGGTATGGTAGAAACAGCAACCGGAATATATTTATTACAGTAAGTACTGAAATTAATAAAACTAGTTAAGTGCTCAAGTCAGTCGCAAAATCCTTATCCTTACTAATATTAGAACCGCGAAAGTTTGTAAGCATGCATGTATAGATGTATGTTACTCCTTCACGCAAAAACTACTGAATGGATTTTAATAACACAGCATATATCTATATTTTAGATGTAAGCCATCATCGCCAAAATAGTGAACCATACATTCACACAAAGCCATTCCACCATGCGGTGAACCTCAAGCCGGCGCGGTGAGGATCGAACCATGGACCTGCGGCACGTCAGTCCATTCATAGTTATTACCAATCGGCTGTCACTGCATCTGATGATACACTGGATCAAGTCACTAAAACATAGTGAACATATCACAGGTCGTGGATGTAAAGATATAAAAGAGATGCATTTCATCAATATAATGCCACTAATAAATTAGATTCGTAACTTATTCTCTACCATTATGATGACATAGTAGAAATAACCTGTTTTCTCCTATGGTATGTAGTATTGTTTTCTTTCCGTATAATATTTCTCAGAATTCTGTAAAGAATATATACCACCTACAGGCAAGTCTGTGTTCGTTATGGCAGAAGATGTTGCTTCACATTAGGCGTGCTTGTTTTGTTTCACTTCGGCACTTCTTTACATTAACATATTATGTATTACCAGTTTAACAAATTTTTGGAGTATAAATTTCAAAATTTTCCTAGGGTAGGATCGAACCTGCATCTCCCAGATATACGCACTTTTGACTATTTTTGACTGACTTCCAAAAAAGAAGGAAGTACTCAATTCGTCAGTTTTATTTTTTATGTTTGGTACTAACTTTTGACTGGGGGAATTGATTTTGATGATTCTTTTTTTATTTGTAAGCTGATGCTTGCCGTTTGGTCCCATTTAAATGTAATCAAAATCGGTCAAGCCGTTTTTGAGTTACACTCAATAACTGAAAAGTATTTTCCTATCTTGATGATATAGTCATCGACAGTGAATGACAATCGATCCCATAAATAGCAAGGTCACTAAAAAGGGTGAAAAAAAAAGTTTACCAAAAAAATGGAGCCAACTTCAACACTCAAATGTGTGAAACAACTTGTCGAAGTCGGTACCATGCGCACAATATTGTGATAATAGGTACTTTTGAACCATCATGGTTCAACAAGTTATTTCACACATTGAGTGTTGAAGTCGGTTCCATTTTTTGGTATTTTTTTTTAAATTCTTACTTATCACGCGGAACCGATACAGTCAATTTATGAATGAATTTTAATTGTTATCATTATCTATGTTGCGTATTGATTTAGGCTTCTAATATAATTATATAACATAATATTAATGTATCGTATGATATGCGTAGTTTCGGCACTTTTATGAGGTTAAGGCGCCTGCTGGTTTTGTGTTTTAAATATGATATTCGCTTACAAAAACTAACGTTACTTTCACTATTTTTTAAAGATATTTACCGTATCAATACGAATATAGTTTCGACCACATCCGGTGGTCCTTTTCAAGTAGTGAGGAGTGCTTATGAATTAGAAGAATATTATTATTGTAAGAAATCCCGTATTTAAAAAAAATGATATTGCTTAGCTTTATCACTTATAATGCTTAAAATCATTTTTGTAAAGTCTCACTAAGCAGCAGAATGACCTGCTTTTGATAGTGACCTACCCCGTTGAATGCCACAATAAACGAATAACACTGACATTAAATTCCCCGTGACGTTTCGGCTGAAAACTTTTTAAATTACCCCATAACGTATAAATCTAAATGGCAACACATGACAAATATTAACATTTTACAAACTTATCTCTCCACATTTGGTATTCCAAACACAATCTATAAGTTCTTCATTACTTATCGTCAAACGCATCGATACGCAACATTTATTACGTTACCGTTTACAACCTTACATCGCACTCACACAAACACTTAACTTACCTTATTGTGTGGAGATAAGAGTCATAATCTTCTACAAAGTGTTATTAGGGGAAGTAAATTTAAAGTTGTTTGTGTATGTCTAGAGAGGTTCTATCACGTCAAAACAAGAAAAGAGGGGACAATGTATTGCAGTTGGCAATCTTAGCGCCCTTTCCACAATATCTTTAGCATGAGACGCCCTTCTGTATGACAAGGGGTGGCCATCTTCAAAATTTCAGCGGGAATTCTAAACATAAGTATTAAAATTTCAGCGGAAATCGGAGGACGTGCGTTAGATTCCCGCCTGGAACAAAAAAAATGTTGTGCTTGAATAATTTGTAAATGCTATTTTCAAATAGCAGCTATAGTGCTTGTATATTTAGAATAATTCTAGTATAATCAAAATGTGTTAAATTATGGGATCTTCTATCCAGAAAACGTATTATTTTTTGTATCTATCGTACAAACGAATATGGGTACCTTAATACATGCAAGCGTCAAATTTGGTATGATATCAATCTTATATGTAATAACATATAATAAAAACCACCAGAGTGCGGGTCGGACTCTAAATGAAGATAAAAAAAATGTTAAAAAAAATCAATACATTCTGATTATTTTTATTGGAACCCTGGATGTGAAGTCCAACGTACGCTTGGCCAATTTTATATACAAAATCAGGCATCCATGCGATGGTTCTTGGCCATATCTAATAAAAGCTTCACCACGCTTTCTCCATATTATGTTTTATCCTACGCGTTTTTACTTATACTGTATCAGCCGGATCGTTCGATTGAAAAAGACCACCGGAAGTGGTTGAAACTATAGTCAGAGCTGTCTGACTTATTATCTTGTATCATTTACTAAAATGAGTGAAAACCACGTTAGTTTTATAATAAAACTACCATGATTATTGGGCAAAGCAACACTGTTTTGAAATTGACGAAACATTTCTTTTCTAATAAAAGATGGTAACCCTATTCCATATGAATAATGTGTCATACGATCGCGCCCTTTTATCTACATTGAGGGAAATGTAGAGATTTTGAGGAAACGCCATTTCAGGGCGGAAAATTGTTGAGTTACATACATGAATCGATTTCTATTAGATTATACAGAACGTTTGTATTTGATTTTAGTATTTCGAACAATCAGGTCATGAACTGCACTATGTTTTTATACTTACTCACATTGATGAAAGAAAACATCGAAGGAAAACGAGTAAAAATGTATGGAAAAATTAGAACGTAACGAAAATTCGGCGTTGAAGGCTTACTTATATATACTTACCCAGAACTATATATTGTGTGATTGTATTTTTTTTACATGATTTAAAGCGCTAGTAGCGTAGTTGAGTAGTAGTGCGATCAACTAAGTTTAGCAACGTTCCTGCGATCATGACTAGGATGGGTGCCCGCTAGTGGCATTGCTACTGAGTGCTTCCGTGCTTCGTCCGTCCCAGGTGTTGTCTTAGGATGGCAGTCGTTTATATAGCATGGTGGTAGGGTAATTTTGCAAATGGTAGCTACCGCCCTCAAGTAGAAAATCGTTCGCTAAGCTCCTAACGCAGTGTTCCGGCAGCTGTCCTTGGGGGCTAGTAATTCTAGGTTAGCCTGAACAACATCTTTGACCTCAATATCACTCACCATCAGTAGAGACAAAGAAGAGCTATCCTGTTAGCTATAAAGGAATAAAAATGTGTTATTTATTAAAAATAACAATAACTGAAAATTAAAGGAAAATATTTATTAGCAGCGATACACATGTCGTACATATCTATTATTAAGTACTACATATATAATTTACAGATAATATTGCCGTCGCTAAGCTAATTACATACGTTCTATAATATACTCAATTCGTATTTATTAAGGTATATAGTTTGTATTTTATGATAACCTGCGTGCTTAAGAATATTAGGGTCTATGATATGAGGTACTTTCGCCTGGTCCCTATCAGAGGTTTAGAAAAATGGCATTTCAAATTTATTGATATTATTTAAATGAACATCTCTCCCTTGGCCAAATAAACGTGAGTACAAATACTTGTATTATTCTTGTGGGGTACTTTCTTAGGGGTGAAAAAGCCAATGTTTTGCTCTATGCGCTTGCATAAAAAAATGCATGGGTTCTATGCAATATTTTAATATTAGCCGTTTATGGTATTCGGGGTGCATTCGAGGGGTTGTAAAAAATGCGGACTTAGTGTGGATGAGGCGACCTCTAAAGTATCACACAAGATCTTGAATTTCTTGTGTGATACTTTAGATTCCAGGGTATTTAGGAATTCTCGCTGGCTACTAAGTAGAAAGTTTGTCATATAGCACCTAGCTGTTTATACTGGCAATACTTTTAGTGATATCTGTTCCTTTACAATGTGCCATTGAAGTCTGAGATCCACCATTCCCTACAAGTGTATATGGGGCGTAATATTCATTATCAATTCGCTTGGTTAAATACAGAATATTATGATGTTATAAGCCTTAACAAACAAATAATGTTCTGCGTGTAAACTCCCATTATTTCAACATTAGTTGCTTGAAAAAAAAAATATTGATCTACAGTTACTGAAATCAGTGCGCTTTCAGAAGTAAGACTTGAGGTATGTTTTTTGAGTATATATGTAATCTACTTACTGGCACGTAGAATATGGTATTTTGTATGCCATAAAATTCCCTCTATAAGGCATTTGTTCAACGTTAGACGTTATGGCTTTTGATTTTTTGATGTTCTACCGTCCCTATATTTTCATTGTTCAGTCAGAATCTTACCAATAGTGCTTTGTTGTTTGTACTCTCTTGCAAGTATAAGCTGATCCAGAAGTTGTTACGTTATTTGATTTTTATATGAATAACTTTACTTTTGGTTATTGTGTATATATGAGAAAATAATATCGGACAAGTGGCCGCTCCCAGAATTGATAATCAAACGGGGCCAATTTATGGCATTTACCTTCATTCTTGCTAAAACTTACTGCGATAGGTTCCCGCATTCCTAAATTAGTTAGGGCTTTGAGGCCCTTTGAGGGCTTCTAGCGTTTGAAGCTTGTTGACGTAGACTCGTGACTTCAAGAAACCTCACAATAAGAAGTCAAGAACTACTGTATATATTATGTCTTCAATGTTTGGTGAATTTACTTCTTTCTTTTGTTTTTCAGGCAGTATACTTCAATTCCTACCTATGTTAGTGCGTGGCGTGGTACAGTTGTAACGGTTATTTAGAATTTATCTCTTACAAATCAAAGGACGAAGCTACATCTAAATTGTGCAAAGCTACTGTGCTAATAACTGGTTACCCAAGACATAAAAATGCTTTTTGATAGTGAATTAAAAAAAAAACTTGACAGAATGGCTGCTAAATAATTGTTTTTATAGTGTTAAGAATGTAAAAATATAAATTTAAAATAAAATAATGTATGTAAAGTATAGGGTTAATATAATTCGCAATGTCTGAATTCTTGAAATATTTGCACGTCTGGTTGCCGACGGAATTACTGTGTGTAGTATCTTCTTTCATAGTAATCTTGCAAAAAAATATTTGATCTAATTTAAATGTATTTATCCTAAAAAAAAGTAGTATTTTATCCCTTAAATCGTCTTTTAATTAATTTATTTTTTTGCAATAACGCTAGCTCTGCATTCACATTATAAAATTACAAATTAAGGATGGGTAAAATAATAGTAGGTACAACGAAAGTTGAACTATCGGTCATATTACTATATTATAGGTGTCACTCCATCCCCATTAAAGAACCAGAGGAAAAATTTGAGTTATGAGTCATATGTTACGTTAGCTCAGTCTGTCTGAGCATACATACATAGGTTATTAAGGTTGGATGACACGGATTCGTATACCTACCGCACCTGACTATAATTTTTCCTCTAAAATTTTTAATTTTTTGATCGTTTTTAAATTTTGTATAGTCACAAATATATTAAAATCCAAAATCACATTTTACAACAAAAACAGCTATGGTGCAATGCAGTCAATCCATAACATAGGCAGTGGTTACGTCATATTATGACCCATACTATGTCCAACACTTCACCCATATTTTCCGATATAAAAAATGTCTACGCCCCACGGTTCCGTAATAAAGCAACATCGGTTTGCACTCCCTGATATTGCACTAATATTCTCCTACCCTCAACTTTATTAAAAAACCAAGGGCTATTTGTATATATTTATAGTTCCTGACATAACAGTTCTTGTCATCGGATATAACTCCCTATAGATTAATTTGGTTAAAACATTTTACTGGTTTCTGAAAATTGGGGTGGAAGAAATCTTGCAGAATATAATTATATTTTTAAGTCCATATTCTGCCGTTAGATGTCTTAAAAGCTCCCTAGAGAAATAAACTTCTGAATGAGTATGCCATTACCAATATACTTATGTAAACGTAAGTAGAGTGCTACTGCACTAAGGCACAAAACAAGGCTCTTTATTTTCTTACAGCCTCTCAATTATTTAAAGGGCTCGAGTTCAGGTGAGTGGAAAGCTATATAGCGGAAGCCAAAACTTTCTCTTAAGATATTCGTTAAAGAAAACATGACAACCCCACATAGGTACATGGCATAAAGGTAGAAGATAACATAGGCTAGCTTTTGAAACAGTGATGGCTTATTGGCATTGGCTATGGATTGCCGCGCAGCAGCTCTATATTTCGAATCCCGCCGCGGGCTTAAGCTTCACCACATGGTGGAAGGGTATTTTGCGAATACCCGTTTAGCTAGCGACCACCCTCAAGTAGAAAATCTGTCGCCAAGCACCTAACAGTGTGTTCCGGCAGCTGTCATTGAGAGCCAGTAATTCTTCAATCAGCAATAAAAAAAGAACACTATCTCACCTGATGGTCAGTAACGCTGTGGTCGAAGACGTTGTTCAGGCTAACCTAGAATTACTGGTACTTAAGGACAGCTGCCGAAACACAAGATTAGGTGCTTGGCGACGGATTTTATGCTTGAGGGTGGTAACTAACCTCGCGGGCATACGCAAAATGCCTTACCACAAAAAAATCTGTTTTGAAAATTCTGTTCCACAAACATAAGTTCTTTCATTTAAGTTCCAAGTAAACTATCGTCTCACATAATATTTTATTTCGTATAAACAACACAAAACAACGTTTATCGCACATGCTACATTCCATATCCGTCACGGCGCACACATTACTCCCCTAGAATGCAATAACAGATAAAAAACTCAGAAAACAACGAAATATAAAACATATCTAGCTCTTTATTGCACATTTTGCGGTAGATACGAGGACTATCTGATGCCAATAAATAATAGATGTATAAGGAGTTTATGCTGCAGTTTTGAAACAGAATATTGGAATGAGATTTATTTGAAACCATTGCAGTTTTGAATAAAGTTTCGGTTAAATTGCTCTGGCCAACTATTAATGGTCGATGGAAGAATGGCACGTAACTATCGGGAAATAACCGAGACTCTATTTTTAGTTTGGTTTAATAGTTTGGTTAATTTTATAGATAGTGTTGTACTCAATTATATTAGACAAATTTGCGGATATTATATTAAAAAAACAAAATGTATTACAAAATTACAAATTCACGAGAGCTCCGACCGCTTGAGCCAACATGATAATTTGAATGATTGTCATGTCGGTTCAAGCGGTCGGTGCATACCCCGGCTATAGGGATGGATGGACGCGGGTTCGAATCCCGCACATGACTATAATTTATTCTCTCGTAAATTTGTAATTTTGTAATGTAATCCGATATTGCAAACATAAAACAAAATGGGGTAAAACAGTATTTACGTGAAGAAATGGGCACGCTGCCATAAAATAAAACTTTTTTATTTTTAATAAAAAAATGACATTCTGCTGCCTAGAAACCCTGCTTTCATATAAATTTAATAGTGTTATTGTCTTTTGACGAAAATATTAGTCTGAAAGAGATCCTCACATGCATACAGAAATGCAATTTACCCAAAGGCTTTGTCCTCAAGCTTTTAGCCCTGATCTTTCATCAGCATGAAGGCGAACGTTCTAGTTGATGACTCAGAGGAGTACTCCCTCCCGAGAGCAGCCAACTGCATCCTTCCGTCGCGGCATCTGGTTCCTCATAGCCTGACCACGGGTATAGTAATTAATCCACAAGGCGGGAATTCTCAATCAATTCTTTTTAAGCTGTCCTAACGCAGACTCTATTTGGTGGAAAATCAAATATGCCTCCCGCATTTCGAGTTCAATACGATTTACTCTTCGAGCATGAGTGATTGAAAAAGATTTATTACATGCATCAATTGAGGAATGCGGTCGATGAACTAACTATTAGCCGTTGCACTTGCAGGCATAGTTTAAATAAGTGACATTGCCTTCCAAAGCAAATGTGAACTTAACCTTATTTCTTTTCTCAAACTTCCACCCCAATGACAAATGAATTCAATCCCTCTCGAATTTAAAATGTTAAAGGTGATAAAATATCTATAAAAGATGAAGGTGAGGTACCAATGAAACACCACTTAGCAACCCCGGCTTAGCAGTTGACAAATTGGCCAATTCTTTTTGCTCACACCCTAAGATAAAGGCGTTTCATAACAGTCAGACGGCGGCAGCTTATTACAGCCAGTCCGCCTCTTATTGACTTTAATTTTCTACTTTGTTGACGTTCCCAATGATATATAATCTTCGGTGGAACGGTGAAAATGGCCCTTCGCTTTTTCAAATAACAACCGTTCGCCCATCAATCCTGAACGTTCATTTACTTTTGATATATTTCGGGAAAATCTCGGCAAAAACTATTGAGCGGCTGGAAAATAATATTTCGGTTTGAGTATTTTTCTACTGTAAATAATGGGGAGATGAGTGGACTGTTTGAAGAGGCACGTGTCGAGCCTGAGGGCTGAATGAATTGTTTTTTTTACGGATCTTGTTTGAACTCATTAATCTACGTACCTACCTACTGGTGAATTCTTTGATATGGAGTATGCTTTATGGGTCAACAAGAAGAATAAACAGAGCAGTTGATGTAGGAAAATATGATACAAAATAAGTAGGCTTCGTGCTTGTTACCAATGTGATTAAGGCATAAACTAAAAAAAAGGTACAGTACAAAATAACAGAACTGAGAGAAAAAATTATAGTGTTGTGCGGGATTCGAACCCGCGTCCATCCACCCCTTGAGCCGGGGTATGCTCTAACCAATTGAAATAACATGACACAATGACTCATATTTCTAATTTTTGCTCTCGTTTTTCAAACATCATATCGGGATGGAGTAATTTTGTAATGTAATTCGCCAAGCAGGCGTTTTTGCAAACATAACAATATTAAAAAGGTTCAGTTTAATCCAGACTGGCGCACCGAGGGTTCCGTAGTTTGTAGGTACTAACACACAATGTAATACGTATCCTCCAAATACCAAAACAATATTTGTTTTTCACTAATTTTGAAGCAGTGATGGCTCAGTGGCATTGGCTATGGACTGCCGCGCAGCATGTCCATGGTTCGAATCCCGCCCAGAGCTTGAGTTTCACCGCATGGTGGAAGGGCATTTTGCCAATGCCCGCCTGGCTAGCAAACACCCTCAAGTAGAAAAATCTGTCGCCAAGCACCTAACGGTGTGTTCCGCCAGCAGTCCTTGAGAGCCAGTGAAATAACAGGCAAAATGAGACTTAACAGGTATGTCTCAAGGTAAAGGGCGCAGTGCAGTTCGTCACTTGTGATGAAATGCATCTGTTATAGGCAGAGGATACTGTTTAACATCAGGTGGGCCTCGAGCTTGTTCCTTCACAATAACATTAAAAAAAAAAAAAACATCTCTCGTAGCGAAAGTAGGAAAGTTTGTTTAACCGTTCTTATCGAATCAATTAAGTTATGCAACATCCGCCGCGATCATGACATCGATGAGTGACCGCTAGTCGCATTACTACTGGGCGCTTCCGTACTTCGGAGGGCACAATAAGCAATCTGTCCCGGTATATAGTTGTCTTAAGATGGCAGTCGTTATAGCATGGTGATAGGGCAATTTGTGAATGTCCGCCTGGCTAGCTACCACTGAAGTAAAAAATCTGTCGTCAAGCACCTAACGCTGTGTTTCGGCAGCTGTCCTTGGGAGCCAGTAATTCTAGATAAGCCTGAGCCTGACATCTTCGAACACATTATTTTTTACCATCAGGTGAGATAGTTGTCAAAACTAGACTATCAGCTATAAAAAAAAACTCTGAGTCTTTTAGGTTTGGTTGCTGCGTTGGTTCTAATTATAAGATGTTTTACTATAGTGTTTTTAACCACAAACTAAATACAACACTAAAGCTACTACAATGAAAGCATTGAGGTAATCTACACGCCATTGCCCACAGGCCCACAAAGCCCACCGGAAGTCCAAATGCTCCAGCCCACTACCAGTTGCTAGCGTGTCCAGCATGCTGGCAGCATTGCCCCGTTGGATTGCCTGTTGAAGTTATGCTGTTGGATTGCAATGCATAAGCATAGCAACGAATAATCGTTGAGTTGATCCAAATAAGTGCCTGCATTTTGAACACGCGTCGCATCGACCAAGCGCTCTGATAAGTTTTAGAAATAATATAACATCCCGGTCCCCACGGGCCCAATGTCTTTAAACCAAACAGCTCAAATATACCACTACCTCTGGTGTATATTTGGTATTTGCCATTACCGAGATTAGTATATTTGCGCCGCTTGAGTCGCTCCGCCGGAGTACCTAGCCTCAGTGCCAGCCAACATGCTTATGCTTTAGTGTTTGCATTACAACAATACCAAGTTTATTTCGACTTCCTTCAAATGTGAGCCCCTGAATTGATATCTAGTCCAACTTGCCATTTTGAGTCGACGTCAAAATCTCAGCTTTGTAAAATTTTTTTTACGAGCTAGAGACCCGTGACATACTAACGGACCGGACAGACAGACAGCCAAATCTCGTCAATATAGGATTTCGTTTAAAAACGTATCTAATTAAATAGATTTAAAGTTTTTTTTTTATATTATAAGTATTCCCAAAATGAAACATAATAGCTCACTCGTGTTTTAGCGAGCTAAAGTGGCACTGGACAGGGCACATAGCACGCGGAACTGATGGTCGATGGGACCGAAAAGTTCTCGAATGGAGGCCGCAAACAAGCAACCGCAGCTTCAGAAGAGCACCCACAAGTTGGACGGAGTACTTTATTACCGTCGCAGGAAGACGCTGGACACTGGCCGCTTCCAACCGTGCTATTCGGAAATCTATGGGGGAGGTGTATATCCAGTGGCCTTCTTGCGGCCGAAACTAGGATAATTATGAGTGATTCTTTTGAATTTGAAGCGCTCGTAGCGAAGTTTACTGAGCTTTTCTCAACCGATCAGCAAAGTTAAGCAACGTCGCGCGTGGTCATGAGTTGGATGGGTGACCGCTAATGACGTTACTACTGAGCGTTTCCGTGCTTCGTAGGGCACGTTAAGCCGTCCGTCCCGGTTGTCGTCTTAGGATGGCAGTCGTTATAGCATGGTAGTAGGGCATTTTGCGAATGCTTGCCGGCTAGCTACCACCCTCAAGTAGAAATCTGTCGCCAAGCACCTAACGGTGTGTTCCGGCAGCTGTCCTTGAGAGCCAGTACTTCTAGGTTAGCCTTAACAACATCTTCGACCACATCATCACTTACCATCAGGTGAGATAGTGGTCAAAGGCTAACCTATCAGGCATAAAAAAATAAAAGAAATAATAATTACCTTTTAATGCTCCTTACTATGACATTAAAACTTAATTAATGTGTAACCAAGCACCATGCTAAAATTAATCAGGATAATTTAAAATTTAATAAAATTCGTCGATTTTACAGATAAATACACTGTTTAAATATATAACACTGGTGGCCATCCCCGACTTTGCACGAGTATTTAACAACATTAAAAAAAATGCATATGTGTATATTGAAAATATTCTTTAGCCTATATGTATTCAGGGATAATGTTGGATTCTAATAGTTTGGACTTTTTCAAATCGGTCTAGTAATTTTTAAGTTTATTCGTTACATACAAATATACAAATCTTTCCTCTTTATGATATTAGTGTAGATTACTGATAAGGGCCTCAATTCTCTTATCTGTTGACCAAACGCCACACTACTGTGATGCTGCTGCGATCGACCTGCTCTTAATGTCAAATTCGGTAGTCTGCTAATTCTAGCTCCTAAACGCAGTTGTATAGCAATCGCGTCGCTATCGTATGGCTGTGCTATGGCTTGCAAATGTTGACACTGAAATAATAATGAAAACATCTATCAATCAAGCATCAGTCAAAACATAAATACAGTGGTTTTCAAGCAAACAATAAATAAAATAAATATATTTAAATCATTTAGTGTGCAGGACGACGCCTTCAAGAATAGTTCATAAGTTATAGATAGTTGTAATATAGTTAAAATTGTATCGTACCATATTTGTAAGTGTAAATAAATAAAAATAGAATAGGTGCTCTCCATAGGGTAAGGCTCCAACCAACGGAGTAGCGATAGGTGCGAGCGAAAGGGAGCATGCGCCTGAGCGAGAGGCAACATACGCCTCTCCCATTGGCCGAGCGCGCCTCGCGCACTCTCGCTGCACACGACTAGACTGTAGAGAATAGGCGGCTTATAAACAGGCCCATTTTGGTGTGAAATTCATTCAGTGCTCACCTCTCCTCAAGAAAACAACTCTGAAGAATAAATAACAAGAAGCTCTCAATACTTGTTTCTTTCAAGCAACACCCTCCTCGGCACACCAGCATAGTAAGGTGTATTCAGTACATCTTTTGGTCCATCGAGTCGGATCGTCGAGGAACGCCGTTCGAAACAAGAAGAAACTGGTCGGTCGATATGCCGGTCACACGCTCTACAGGAAAGGGGCGCCTCGCCGCCGAAGACCCCCTTTCGTCTTCGTCCGGTACTACCGCGACGAATCAAAGCGCGTGGACGGAGACCACGGCTCATACCGTCATGAGCCTCGAGCCGTCACACACCACGACAACAGAAGCTTCATCGGAGTCGCAGGCGGACGCATCCGCTGCGGCACAAGCCTCCGTTGCGCACCCTTCTAGCGCGACGGAGGTCACCGTCACCACAGTGAGGCCAGACAAGAGGTCGAAAACCGAATCAGTCGCCCCGCCAGCCGCCGGGCAGGGCGACCCTCCGACAGAAGAATGGCAAGCTCGTCTCAGAGCCGTAGACAAGCTGCCGCCCGTTCGCCCAACAATGAAGACTACTGGGTCCGTCAAATCGAAGTCACGGGCCAAAGCACAGAAGCTCGCTCAAGCGAAGGCAGAACTCGCGCGCTACCAAGTAATGCTTATGGAAGCGCGCGTAGCCGCAATAGAAATTGAAGATTCGGATGACGACGATGATGTCTCCGTATACTCCAAGGAAGACGTCGAATCACGTGTGGACACGTGGTTAACACAGCAAGAACCTGCAACGCCCGCAGCACAGCAACAACCTGCGGATCGACAGATGCCCGCAGCACAGCGAGAACCTGCGCATCAACAAGCGCATTACACAGTGCAGCAAGTTCCTGCAACAGCACAACAAGTACCTGCGCCGCGTCATCAAGACCCGCGTCAAGTACCATCGACATCGGCGGGAGCGTTTCATAGTCAAGAGCTCGCCCAACTGTCTTCAGCGATCACCATGGCAGTCAAGGCCGCCAGTCATCCAAGATACGTCGAACTACCTGTCTTCAGTGGGAATCATCAAGAATGGCTGATGTTCCGCTCCGCCTACAATGAGACGGCAACATTATTTACGAAGTTCGAGAACATCAACAGATTACGAAGAAACCTGAAAGGAAAAGCCAGCGAAGCCGTTGAAGGGCTACTCATCAGCAACAGCGATCCTGCAGACGTCATGCGCACACTCGAATCCAGATTCGGAAAGCCGGAAGCCATCGCCATAGCGGAACTTAATACGCTGAAGGCGCTGCCACGACTCACAGAAAACCCGCAAGACACATGCACAGTTTCAAGCAAGATCACCAACGCTGTGTGCATACTTCAAGCTCTGGGCTGCGCACATTTCCTGTTTAATCCAGAGACAAGCAAAATACTGCTGGATAAGCTCACGCCTACCCTTCGTCACAAGTTCTACGAATTCGCCGCCAAACAACCAAGAGAAAATCCAGACCTACTGAAGATGGAGAAGTTTATGAAGACAGAAGCCGACCTGTGCGCACCTTACGCACAACCCGAACCAGTGGGCACTCAAGCACAGCCCACCTCACAGAACAAGCGCACATACAAAGTGCACACAGTCACAGAAGAACAACAAACCACAGCGAAGTGCGCGGTATGTGACAATACCGGACACACTACAACAGACTGCGAAAAGTTCAAAAACGCAGACAGCAACACAAGATGGGACATCGCCAAGAACAAGCATCTTTGTTTTCGATGCCTACGCTACAGAGCAAGAAACCACAGCTGCAAGCGACGTACCTGCGACACCAACGGCTGCAAGTACTATCACCACAAATTGCTACACTTCGTTAAGAAGACAGAACCTGCTAAAGAAAAGGAAACAACAGAGGCCGTCACCACTACTTGGACCGCCACACAGAAGCAATCTTACCTCAAGATTATACCAATCCAAGTGAAGGGGCCTACAGCAACAATTGACACTTACGCGTGCTTGACGACGGATCCACAGTCACGCTCATCGACAGCAACATCAGCGACAAGATCGGGGCAACTGGGCCCATAGACCCGCTACGCATTGAAGCAATCAACAAGATGAAGACGGCAGAGACTCAATCTAGAAGAGTGAGCTTCGTGATTAAGGGTCTCAATAACCATGAGGAACCGATTCAAGCGAGAACAGTTATGAATCTACAAGTCTCAACGCAGGAAATTCCGAAAGAACAAATACAGAAATGCGAACACCTGCGAGACCTCAGCCGCTTCCTCACTTATGAAAATGCGAAGCCACGCGTCCTGATAGGCCAAGATAACTGGCACCTGCTCCTGACATCGAAGATAAGAAGAGGCGACAAAAACCAACCAGTGGCATCACTCACGCCACTGGGTTGGGTACTGCACGGGAACCACACACGTTCTCTCGGCCGCAGCATAGACTTCGTCTCACACATCACAGAAGCCCGAGAAGAAGATAACTTGGAGGAAATGATGAAGCAATACTTCGCTACAGACGCACTCTGCCTCAACGCGAAGAAACCGTCGACAGATCCAGAAGAGACAGCCCGGCGTATCCTTATACAGAATACAGTCCACACAGAAGAAGGAAGATACGAAACTTCTCTGCTCTGGAAGAAAGAAGACTTCACATTTCCCGACAATTACGAGAACACGCTGAAACGACTCTATGGCATAGAGAAGAAGCTCGACCGTGACCCGAAACTTAAAGAGAAATACACAGAACAGATGGAAGCGCTCATCACCAAGAAGTACGCAGAACCTGCACCGAAAGAGAAGACTCCAGGCAAAACCTGGTACCTCCCACACTTTGCGGTAATAAACCCAATGAAGCCTGACAAGCTACGAGTTGTGCACGACGCCGCAGCCAAGACAAAGGGAGTGGCCCTCAACGATGCATTACTAAAAGGCCCTGATCTCCTACAGTCACTGCCAGGCGTCATGATGCGATTCAGACAGCACAAGATTGCAGTGACAGCCGATATTGGGGAAATGTTCATGCAGGTGAAACTTCGGAAAGAAGACAGAGACGCGCTCAGATATCTATGGCGTCGGGATCGACGGGACGACAGACCACCAGAAGAGTACAGGATGACGTCGCTCATTTTCGGAGCCTCCAGTTCTCCATCGACGGCCATCTTCGTGAAGAATTTAAACGCCGAAGCAAACCAACAGACGCATCCCGAAGCAGCAATCGCCATAAAAGAAAAGCACTATGTTGACGATTACCTCGACAGCTTCAGAACCATAGAAGATGCGATTCGAATATCTAAGGGAGTACGAGACGTACACCAGAAGGCCCACTTCATCCTCAAGCAGTGGAAGTCTAACTCAACAAGACTTCTTGAAGCCCTCGGTGAACAGAACGCTTCAGAAGATGCAGAACTCTACGAAACCGAACAGAAGACAGAAAGAGTTCTGGGGCTAATATGGAAACCGGAAGAAGATAAACTCACGTTCAATCTCAACCTGAACAGAGTACCACCACAGATCATAGAAGGGAAAAGGCCCACTAAGAGAGAGGCTTTAAAGGTTGTGATGTCTCTCTTCGACCCGCTTGGATACGCTTCTCCAGTAACAGCCAGAGCGAAACAGATCCTGCAAGAGATATGGCGCAGAGGCACAGCCTGGGATGACGAAATAGATGAAGATCTGTCCTTCGATTGGCAGACATGGATCATCCACCTGAAGAACCTCCGCGACGTGGCCATCCCGAGGTGCTACCTCGGTTACAGCGACGCCACCAACCTTCAACTTCATATCTTCACAGACGCCAGTGAGGTGGCCTACTCCACAGCCCTCTTCTGGCGAACAGAAGCTCCAAACGGCGAAGTCAACGTGTCACTCGTCATAGCGAAGGCAAGAGTCGCGCCTCTCAAGCTCACATCGATACCGAGACTAGAACTGCAAGCCGCAGTAATGGGCGCGCGCATCGCCGAAGCCGTCATGAAGGAGCATGAGAGAAAACCAGACTCCAAGGTTTTCTGGACTGACAGCAAGACAGTTTTAGCCTGGATCAAGACGGGCTCGCGATCCTACAAACCGTATGTGGCTCACCGTCTCGCAGCTATAGAGGAAAGCTCCACAGTCAATGAATGGCGTTGGGTACCAACAAAACTCAACGTAGCAGACGACGCCACCAGAGATGCTCCACCATCCTTCGACGCAAACCACAGATGGTTCAGAGGACCGGAATTCTTGTACGAGATCGAGGAAAACTGGCCCAAGGACACGTCACCTCCGACCCCAACATCAACGGAAGATGAAAGAGTCAACCACATAGCCAACAGCAAGACACAGAGGCTCGCAGAAGGGCTACCCGATGTCTCTCGCTTCTCTAACTGGGAGAGACTTCGCTACAGCACCGCGAGAGTCCTGCAGTTCATACAACTCTGCAGGACGAAGATAGAAAAGGTCAACTACAGGCGAACGAAAAGAAACCAAGAGAAAGATCCCGCGTGGAACAAAGTCAACAAGAAAACCACAGATCAGAAGAATAAACAGCCACTACAGAAAATAAGGACAGAAAAAATAAACTTCCATCCCGTCACTGCAGAACAGCTGATAAGGGCAGAAGAACTCCTCATGCGCTCTTCGCAACAAGAGTCCTTCACGGAAGACATAGAGAACATTGCAAAAGAGAAGCCCATCGACAAAGAAAGCCGTCTACGTCAATTAAGTGTTGTATACAACGATGGAAGATTGACGCTTAGAAGCCGCATAGACGCCACCACGCAAATCACAGAAAGCGTCAAAAGCCCGATGATCATAGACGGAGATCATCCTACAGTCAAGCTATGGATCAAGAGTGTACACGTCCAGCTGCATCACGCTGGCGTCGAAGCGACAGTGAACGAATGTCGCCAACAATATTGGGTTCTGCGCCTTCGACCTACAGCTCGAACCATAGTAAGAAGATGCCTTCACTGCAGAATGAAAACTCAAACGCCGCCGTACCCGAGGACAGGAAACTTGCCGTCATGTCGCTTGGCACACCACAGAAGACCCTTCACCTTCACAGGACTCGACTACTTCGGCCCGCTGACAGTTACCGTGGGGCGCACGCATCAGAAGCGATACGTCGCCATCTTCACTTGCCTAACGAGCCGCGCTATTCACCTAGAACTGGCGAACTCACTCAGTACATCTTCAGCAGTCATGGCACTTAGAAGAATGATCGCCCGACGAGGTTGCCCAACAGAGATCTGGTCGGACAATGGGACGAATCTGACGGGAGCCAACAAAGAACTACGGCAAGCCATCGATACCGCGACAGCAGAAGAGGCAGCAAAACGCACGATCTCCTGGCGTTTCATACCTCCCGGAGCTCCGTTCATGGGAGGGGCATGGGAACGCATGGTGCGATCTGTGAAGACAGCACTCACAGCAACACTCCACGAGAGAAGACCAACAGAAGAAGTCCTCTCCACCCTTCTGGCAGAAGCCGAATACACGGTGAACAGTCGCCCGCTGACCCACGTATCCGTCAGCGCGGACGACCCGGAAGCCTTAACACCGAATCACCTATTGCTGGGAGGACCCGGACGAGTACCGACACCTGGAACCTTCAACGAACGAGATACCCTGACGAAGGACAGCTGGCGCGCAGCACAGAGACTGGCCGACATGTTCTGGGGCAGATGGCTACGAGAGTATCTCCCAGAACTTCAAAACCGGCGGGAGCCACACGGAAGAGGACCCACAGTACAGATCGGGGATCTAGTCCAGATCATCGACCCCAATCTGCCACGCAACGTATGGGTTCGTGGAAAAGTTATCGCCACGTATCCAGGGCCTGACACAGTCGTGCGCACCGTCGACGTGAAGACTAAAGGAGGCATCCTGCGGCGGCCAGTAAGGAAGATGGTGATCCTGCCTATTGAAGACGTCTCTCCAACACCGGCAGCAGATGCGACGAGGTCACACGGCGGGAGAGATGTGCAGGACGACGCCTTCAAGAATAGTTCATAAGTTATAGATAGTTGTAATATAGTTAAAATTGTATCGTACCATATTTGTAAGTGTAAATAAATAAAAATAGAATAGGTGCTCTCCATAGGGTAAGGCTCCAACCAACGGAGTAGCGATAGGTGCGAGCGAAAGGGAGCATGCGCCTGAGCGAGAGGCAACATACGCCTCTCCCATTGGCCGAGCGCGCCTCGCGCACTCTCGCTGCACACGACTAGACTGTAGAGAATAGGCGGCTTATAAACAGGCCCATTTTGGTGTGAAATTCATGGAAAGTCTTGCTTTGCACCTACCCATTCTCGCTCGGATCCACATAGCCACCACGGAACTCGGGGACGTTTTATTATAAAACGCCCTCCGAACTCCTCCCCTCATTCATGAGGGCGGAGACCGCCAAGCCCGGAGATAGCCGAACCATACGGTTCTAGGATCGCGAGAGCCAAGCAACATGAGTGCTTCAGACGAGTGTCTGGCATCCGCCACGCAGGGCGGCGATTGCCCGGACGCGCCAAGGAAGCCACGAGGACAGCTTAGACCCTCCGTGCGGGACAGATCACTGTCCGCGCGGAGGATCCCTATTGATGACGCTGAAGAAGAAGCGGAGAGATACCGCCAATTCAAGAGATCCGTGCAGCACACCGTGGAAGCTGCACGCCGTGACATCCAACGGTGGCGAGCCGGCCCGATTGATGACGGGGCCCCACTGCTCTCGCCGATCTCGCCCGACCCGTCACCGTCACCAAGCCCTACACCCTCGGAAGACCCGGCCCCAGGCGTGCGCCGCAAGCGCAACGAAGAGGCCGAAGAAGAAAGCAAGCGTGCCTGCGCCCGCGCTCCGAGCGCAGCGCATCTACGAGACCAGCGCCGCCAACCGGCACCGACGACATCCAACATCACACCGGGGCAGTCTGCGACCTATGCCGCCGTAACCACGGCTGGCACTAGGCACGCACCACTCCCGGCAGCAAGGACGACCCTAGCAAAGACGGCGGCTACGACGAAAGTCGTACCAGCGCACGGAGCAGCATCACGCCCCCCACCTACCTCACCCCCCCGAGGCAGGAAAGGGACGGAAACAGCCCAACGCCGCCCCACAGAAGTGGCATCTACTTCGTGGGCGGACGTCACACTCACGCCTGCAACCCAGCCGACAACCGCTTCACCCGACCCACAGCCGGCCCCAACACAGAAGAAGGAGCCACGCTACCCGCCCATCATCATCGAGCATTTCCCGAAGTGCACCATCCACCTCCGTGCACTGAAGGAGAAGCTCGGGCGACCCCCTTCCGTCCGCCCTTACAACCAGGGCGTACGCTTTACCCCCACCGACAGCGAAGAGTACCGGGTCATCCAAACCTACCTCACAAACCTGGAAGAGGCAGACAAGGTGACCTGGTTCTCCTACTCCCTCCCAAAGGAGAGGAGCCTGAAATTGGCGATCCGGGGACTTCCCGCCAATACGAACCCCGAAGACATTAAAGAAGATCTCATCGCGCTCGGGTACGAACCCGAGCACATTAAGAAGATACAGGCGAGGAAAGGCAGACCAGGCTGCATTTTCTTCGCCTCAATGAAGAAGACGTCCAACCTCACGCCCGGCATATACGAAGTGGATGAACTTCTCTGTATGCCGGGCGTAAAGCTCGAACACTGGAGGGGGAGGAGAGGCCCGGCCCAATGCCACAGATGCCAGGCATTCCGGCACTCCTCCTACAATTGCTTCAGACGGCAGGCGTGCGTGCGGTGCGGGGGAGAGCACTACGCGCGCGACTGCCCTCGCCCACTGGACGAACCCGCGACGTGCGCGAACTGTGGCGGTGCGCACACCGCGAACAACCCCCGCTGCGCTGTGTTCCGCGAGGAGGCGCGGAACAAGCGCGCGGGTACAACAGCGATCACCACTACCAAAATCGCAGCGAGCACCGAGAGCACGATCACGCGCTCCGCACCGACTCCGACGACCGAGAAGGCCACAACCTCCCTTATGGCCGCAGCCAACGGCCCGCCAGCCCGCAGCACCGACCAAAGGGAACCACAGAAACCCAAAAAAAAGAAGAAGAAGAAGAAGAAGAAGGGACCGCGGAAGGGTGCCCCCCAACCCCCCGCACCCGCACCCGAAAACGCAACCCCTGCGGCCAAGGCACCACGTGCCCAGGCCACGCAACAAGGACGAAGACTACAAGCTGTCTCGCTCCCACGCGAGAGCGAGACAGCCAAGAAGACGACAAGGACGGCGGCGGAGCTAGAAATGCTCGAAACCGCCCTTAGCACCCTCCAGGACGTGCTCCTGGCGATCAGGGAGGGAGTCGACCCAGTCCCGCTATTACTAGCGGGCGTGGGAAAACTCCTCTCCTGCCGCTAGGCAGCGCGAAATGGACCCCCCCAGCGACGCCGCGACGCCCAGGCCCCAAGGGCCGGCCTGGACGCGCTTTCATCTCGTCTCCCGAGCGACTCGCTCACTGGGCTTCCCACCAGAGGGATTCACCCGGTGGGCTGAGGGCGAGTAGGGAGACAGAAGATCCCCGGACAGACCTCAAACCCCGACTCAGACGAAGGTGCCACCCACATGGCACACACCCCACGACCCAGCAGTGATGCACTGCTGGCGAAGGATTGCCGCGCAAAGGGGCCAACCGTGCCCGAAGGCGCGTCCGTGCCGGCACTAGTTGCCGCGCGAAGAATGACGAGTGAAATTCATTCAGTGCTCACCTCTCCTCAAGAAAACAACTCTGAAGAATAAATAACAAGAAGCTCTCAATACTTGTTTCTTTCAAGCAACACCCTCCTCGGCACACCAGCATAGTAAGGTGTATTCAGTACATTTAGCTATTTTCTATCTAAAAACTTTGCTATGCTACCCATGCCACTGTAGCAACGCAATAGCAAACAAAATAGTGTACAGCATACCAAATCTTGAGACTTGCGATCGAACCTAAATAGCGGGCAGACTACGCTACGTATACTGTCAAAAACTACAATTTTCATGCAATTAAGTTACGTTAACGCCGTTCAATAGCTAAGAGAATCGGGCCCCAGGTGAACCAGACAAAATACTTAACTACCGTCGTGGTCTGACCGTTGTATACACGATGCCCTTACAACATAATCTGCCACTAAAACCCTTTTTTTATAGCTGATAGGCTAGTCTTTGACCACTATCTCACATGATGATAAGTGATGATGTGGTCGAAGATGTTGTTCAGGCTAGCCTAGACTTACTAGCTCTCAAGGACAGCTGTCGGAACTCACCGTTAGGTGCTTGGCGACAGATTTTCTACTTGAGGGTGATCGCTATCCAGGCGAGCATTCGCAAAATCTCCTACCTCCTTGCTGTAATGCATCCTAAAACAACAACCGGGATCGACGGCTTAACGTGCCCTCTCCGAAGCACGGAAGCGCTCAGTAGTAATGTCACTAGTGGTCACCCATCCGACTCAAGTTAATAATGATAAAGGAAATAGCAAGAGCTGCTAGGCCACAATAAAGAGTTAATTATATGGAGATTACCTATATATATGAGCCAATATGTAGTAAGTACCTATACAATATTTGCTAGGCCACCATAAAGAGTTAATTATATGGAGATTACCTATATATATGAGCCAATATGTAGTAAGTACCTATACAATATTTGCTAGGCCACAATAAAGAGTTAATTATATGGAGATTACCTATATATATGAGCCAATATGTAGTAAGTACCTATACAATATTTGCTAGGCCACCATAAAGAGTTAATTATATGGAGATTACCTATATATATGAGCCAATATGTAGTAAGTACCTATACAATATTTGCTAGGCCACAATAAAGAGTTAATTATATGGAGATTACCTATATATATGAGCCAATATGTAGTAAGTACCTATACAATATTTGCTAGGCCACAATAAAGAGTTAATTATATGGAGATTACCTATATATATGAGCCAATATGTAGTAAGTACCTATACAATATTTGCTAGGCCACAATAAAGAGTTAATTATATGGAGATTACCTATATATATGAGCCAATATGTAGTAAGTACTTATAAAAGCTTACATGATCACAAAATTCCCTATCTTCTAAAATTAAAACTATTATTCTTGCTATACCTACCTCAATTAACAAACGTATTTCTGAACAGAGTTTTGAAGTTCACGACAGTATGTTTTTTTTTAATGTTATTTTGACTTAACAAGCTTGAGGCCCACCTGATGTTAAGCGGCCTAACCTCGCCTATAACAGATGCATTTCGTCACAAGTCACGTATTGCACTGCGCCCGTCACCTTGAGACATAGTTATTAAGTATCATGTGCCTGCAATTTCACTGGCTCTCAAGGACTGCTGCCGGAACACACCGTTAGGTGCTTGGCGACAGATTTTCTACTTGAGGGTGGTCGCTAGCCAGGCGGGCATTCGCAAAATGCCCTTCCACCATGCGGTGAAGCTCAAGCCCGCGGCGGGATTCGAACCATGGATCTGCTGTGCGGCAGTCCATAGCCAATGCCACTGAGCCATCACTGCTTCAGCAATAGTTTGGTAATTTATTAAATTTTTCCTTTGACAAATGTTCATTTTACTTTTGTTGAAGTCAAATGAACAAGTGAAAGATTTTTAATTATTATGGGACGCCGTCAACACTTTCGCTCCCAGTCACCTTGGTCGTACTGTACTACTGTCCTCTCGCCAGCAGCTGCTGCCGAGGACGCGGCTATTAAAAAGCGTCACAAGAATGCGGCCTTAGAGGCCTATTACTTGTTTGCACCGTTCGCAGTGGAGACGATGGGCAGTTAGGGTGCAGACGCAAAAACATTGGTGAACCAACTAGGGCGTAGACTAAGGGAATAATCCGGTAACTCCTGCTTCGGCTCGTACCTGGTGCAAAGGGTGGCTATCGCAATCCAAAGAGGAAATGCAGCCAGCGTTATGGGCACCTTTTCGCCAGGTACAGTGAGGGGCGGGTTATTTGATTATATTTAAGTATATTCGACCATACTGTAAATTTTATATTATGTTTTAATTTAATTGTTACCTAGACGTAAACTAATATATACTAATATATGGATTTTAGTATTCTTATAATATAATGTACTTATATAAAAACCTGCCTAGTACGAGTGGGACTCGCGCACGAAGGGTTCCGTACCATTCTTTCGTTTTCATTATTCTTATTTTTAGCAAATAAACGGCGAAACCCTCTTTTATTCTATGCGAGCCCCCTTAATTATTTATTTTATTTTAATGAATTATATTTAAAGATAACATAAAATTTAATATTCTGTGAATAGTTAAAGCGTCTACCTGTCACCGTTATTAGTATCGACCAAGAAACGGTAAAAAAAACAAGTTTGTTTTATGGGAGCCCCCCTTAAATATTTATTTTATTGTATTTTTAATATTTGTTGTTACAGCGGCAATAGAAATACATCATCTGTGAAAATTTTAACTGTCTAGCTATCACCATTCTTGAGATACAGCCTGATGACAGACGGACGGACGGACAGACAGCGAAGTCTCAGTAGTAGGGTCCCGTTTTTACCCTTTGGGTACGAAATCCTAAAAAGAGATTTATTATCTTCAAAACGTCCATCTAAACCAGAAAGTGTCCTTGAAAATACTGTTTTTTATTTTTTCATTATCCTTCTGATGAATATCGTAACAGACAATTAAAGGACAAAATATGTGCATTATACCTCTCCGATCGATATGAGTGGCATTTTGCTGCACATCGGATTCGTAACGACTACTTCTTAGCAACTTAACACTCGGTGAGAGGCGAGTTTTTCACACGTAACGCCGCAAGCGCGTTACTCACAGCGCGCAGCGGCCCGATCGCACTAAAAATTTAAAGCTGAAACGCAATTGAACCTTAGCCGCATCGCAACTTTTCGAACGTTTCGTATCGCGCTAATCATTTTACTGAAAGTTGAGACGCAACTGGAACGCAGCTGGAACGTAACCGCTGTCAAACGAACGGTTGTGAAACAGCTAGGAAGATGCTACTTTTTGTGAACCGTTCTATGGTGTTTAATGAATATTGATTGCATTTTCTTCGTAAACGGCATAAAAAACATATATAAAATGTAAGCGTACATGGATATATTGGACTGTGCTCATTATTCGATGAAGCGGTGGCTCGTGCCCAAGGGAGGAAGAAGGATAAAAGTGCAAGACTTATGTGTGGAGCTTTGAATTTGAGTGATCGGCAGTGTAAAACTGTATTTACCGACTATCTAAGGAGTTGACTCGCAAACCCTGTTGGTTCCTCATGTGCCATGCATGTTACGTTCTGGTGATTTGGACGTTGAAACTAAGGTCAGCAAAGTTAAGCAACGTCGCGCGCGGTCTTGAGTTGGATGGGTGACCGCTAGTGACATTACTACTGAGCGTTTCCGTGCTTCGGAGGGCACGTTAAGCCGTCGGTCCCGGTTGTTGTCTTAGGATGGCAGTCGTTACAGCATGGTGGTAAGGCATTTTGCGAATGCCCACCTGGCTGTACCCTCAAGTAGAAAATCTGTCGCCAAGCACCTAACGGTGTGTTCCGGAAGCTGTCCTTGAGAGCCAGTACTTCTAGGTTAGCCTGAACTACATCTTCGACCACATCATCACTTACCATCAGGTGAGATAGTGGTCAAAGGCTAACCTATCAGGCATAAAAAAAATAAGAAAAGTAGATATACGAGTTCGCGGTGCGTGACGCGTCACGAGAAACACTGTCACTAGGCCCACTGATTACCAGAAGCTGTACTACCAACTGTACTTTACTGTATCAGCTGGATTGTCTACCGTTGAACACAACTCGGGTTTATGACAAATCTCCTTGACAGGCGTCTTGAGATCGCAGTGTAAGATAGCAGCTCCTCAGAAGGCGTTGCTGCCCACCTAGCGGTATTTCTACCCTTATATAGTTGCCTCTTACGACACTGACGGGTAGAGATCGGGGATGATATTCTAGCCCAGCATCCCACGGGGACTACCAACGAGATCGGGAAAATGAAGGTGGCATCAGAAAGGCTAAATATTTGTGTTGTTAAATATATATTTGCTTAGGTAAGTCTGAACACCTTCCACCGCATTATCACTTTCCACCAGGTGGGATAGTGGTCAAAAGCTAACCTAATAGCTAACAAAGTAAAATTTACTAGGTCTTTATGCTAACAATCCAGACCCTCCAGATGAGTGGGGTAAGGGTAAGAAAATGATGAATGTCGTCGCAAAATTATTGCCATCTAGCTAGAGTACCGCGTAACATTAAGCAAAAGAAACCATGCATCTAGTCCATAAAAAGAAATGCTCATTTACAGTGACATCTACATTTTTCATGTTTAACTTTTTAAGTTCTTACTCAAAGAAACAGATGGAGTTAAAAACAACAAGTTCGCGTCTAAACCTGTAGAGTAGAAAAATATAAAGTTAGGTACTCCACAGACCTATATACTAAATGTCTGTGTTGTACTGTGTACAAATTAATTATGCAGTGATTATAATAAAGGTGGTAAATATTCATTTTTAACAGTTCCTAAATCACCAGCTCGTTGCTAGATGGAATGAAAATAACACAAGCGTCCAAACTATGAAAAATTATTATTCTAAGTCCAGTGAAAAATTCATCTAAAATGTATTCTACGTAGAATAAATGTTTATAATGTTATTTACCTGCCTAATACGTAAATCCAGTAAGGTCAAATGCAAACTATAATAAATGTAAAAAGTATATAAGTAGCTAGTTTTAACCAACTGTAGCTGCGAGCAATAACTAAGAATGACGTTTTATTGATAGCAATATAACCACAAAGTTGGTAGGTACAAGTTAAATGCAAAAAAATACACTATTTTGAACCTCTTGAGCTTGGGATTGACCTACCTATTGATAAGTTATCTGTTTTTTTTATCAACACATAAAGCGCACCATTTCGCTATGTAAAACCGGAACCAGTTTACCTACATTTTTGTTTATGTTTTTGTGACGTGACTAGCTCGAGGCCCACCTGATGTTAAGCGGACTAACCTCTGTCTAGAACAGATGCATTTCATCACAAGTGACGAATTGCACTGCGCCCGTCACCTTGAGACATAGTTGTTAAGTCGTTATTTCACTGGCTCTCAAGGGCTGCTGCCGGAACACACCGTTAGGTGTTTGGTGATAGATTTTCTACTTGAGGGTGGTAACTAGCCAGGCGGGCAATCGCAAAATGCCCTTCCACCATGCGGTCATAGAGAAATTCATTTATCTATGATGCAGTGAAGCTCAAGCCGCGCGGCGGTGGGAATCGAACCAGGGACCTGCGGCACGGCAGTCCATAGCTCCAATCGGCCATCATTGCTTCGAAATGTAACTCTCAGAGAGTTACAGTGCACGCAGCACCACAGAATAAAAAGGGCAGCAGCCGAAAAGTGTAGGTTGTGTAAGTATGTGTGTAAGATGCTGTAGGTGCGGTCGAGTAATGGAGGCCTGTCTAGACGGAGATATCCCGTTTGTTAGACCATTTACTATTATGTAATCTGTGCCTAGGATGTACCCTATAGGCACAAATAAAGACTATTTTTGGCATTATGATAAATAATCGAAGCCTCTCTGAGAATATTATTTAAAAATAATATTAAAAAAATTGAACGATAGAAAAATGGACGGATAGACGCAGCAAGACAGTAAGTAAAACAGATATACAAAAAGACAATAGCTTTTACAGAATAGTCGGGTATTCCTGAGATATCAAGGTGAGTACGCTAGGATGAATTTTTCTACAGCTTATTATATATCATATATATATATATATATATATTCCTTATGAGTCTGTGAAGCACTATTTTTTGAGATAATCCTGTACCTAACACGCGTACGAGAGATGAGTACGCCAGAATGATATCATTCTAGCGAACTCACCAAACTATAGCTATAACTTTTTTTATATAGTAGCAGTACTTTTCTTTTTTTTTGTTGCTATTTCAGCACTATTTTTTGGCATAGTCAAAGTTTAAAATTTCGCTGAGTACGCTAGGATGAGTGAAGTGACATGACTATTACGGTACAGACCCACCAACTTATCTTTTCAGGTGGCAGAAAAAAGAACTACAAAATTCCTTCAAATTTTGACAGTTTGTGGTTGATTTCCTTGATCAGCAGCGCCCTCGCCAACTGCACAGTTAAGTTGGTGGTACTATATCTATCCAGATGAGATCGTCAAGATACCTATACCTGCCTGCTAATTATTGATAATCGATTCATGATAATTTTATTGCTTTTCAACGCCGTTTTATTGTTTTCTCTGTATTATACTACGATAATTTTACCATACTATAATATTACCTATAACATTAATTTATGTATAACTGTTTTTATCATCTGTGTTTTTAATTATTTTGACGGTATTTATACTGATAATATGTAATTGAATTATTGTATTGGTATTTATATTGTAAATTGACATGTGATACAGTATTACTTTTATTTAATTATTTTATTATTTGTTAAATATTGAATATTCGAAATATATTTAACATTGCGCCATCTGCTGGGTAAATTTAACATCGTGCTTCAATGAGCAGTCTAGTACGTAGTAGTTCTGTCCAGCAGCATTATAGTTTCATCCGCGCGTTGCCATCTCCTTATTTAGTTCCTCACACTGGCACAAGATGGTGCAAGGCTGCATAGAATTAACTTTCAAGGTTGGAAGTAAGTAAGTAATCATTTTTATTTAAAAGATAAAGATATAACATAGAGTACATACAGTTAAATTAAAGGACAACAACACAATTTCACAATATACTTTAAACATTATGTAAGTACTTATGTTCTAAATTCTAATTGTCAGCGGGCCCCAAACTAGGCTGGGCCTGTATCTTGGTGACCCATATGATACATTTAAACATAGGTGCCACGTAGGTATATATACATTACATTACCTACCATTCCCGATTTCTACAAAGTATTAAACTTTTTATTATATATTACTCGTCAGAGGTAGCTACCTACTTGGAACAATTAGTGACTGCAGATATATCATTTATTTATTCATTATGTAGCTCTATTATGTGCTACAGGATTTTTATGTAGGTCGTATACCTATTAAGTTCTAGTTTGCATAGTTACTCTTTTTAGCATCTATGTAATATTTAGTTATTTTGTGAGGCAAAGCTATAATAGTATATTGATAGTAGTGAAATCTATTTTTACAATACTATATTGTCACGGATACCTACAGATTCGCATACGGTTTGATATTACTCAACTATTGTAATTGTTTTCATATAAATCGATACGGTTGTAAATAAAATAAAAAAATATAAGTAATGTTATTATTTTATTATTAAATACTATAAACGCTACTTAAATTTTAAGCATTACTTAGCCGCTGATTAGCAACATTCCTTACTCATAAACGCTACTTAACTTTATCCAGTACCTAAGTGCTGCTTAAATCAGCTGTCAATTTAAACACCGTCCCACCCATGTTTAAATATTTAATTAGCAAGATGGCGCCCATATTTCTGATCAGCTGATTTAGTTACTATTGAGGTTATTGTCAAGGAGGCATACAAAACTATAAACACGACATACTCTGTAAATAAATCGTAAAAATATAGCCAGTACAAACATACATTGGATGATGAAATAAATATTATGCGTAACCTACTTACTTTTCGTGATCTTATTAAGAGCATACCGCAGGTACAGTTCCTGAATTAAGAATATAAGGATTGTGCCACACTTGTATATTCCTATTGGATGTATTAAAAGGCAACTTGGAAAACGATGCGCTCGGTGTAGGTTTTTCAGTGTTATACCTCTATTCACGTTGATATATTATATGAGTAGTGTGTTGCTGAACATTGGGTGGAAAACAGTTCTCCATGTCACGATTATGGCCGGAAAGGTAGCGGGTATACTATACCTGCTACTAATAAAGTTGGTTGTTGATTATAAAATCAAAGCCAAAACTTTTACATTTTTGTTCTCGTGTTGTTCTATGCGTTGTTAGCGAATATTTTAAATATGTTGTTGCTTTGTATTTTGTATTGATATAGCTGAGATATAAACTGACACTACGTAAGGGGGATATATCTCCCTAGCCTAATAATTGTAGGTACCTATATATAATCCTTGTTAGGGTAGGACGATTCAATATTACTCTATTCCTACTATAGTAGGTCTAGAATACCGGTAAGAAGACGTAAATAATATTACTAGAAATTCAATTTAAAAGCAGAATTGAGTACTTATTTGCATATTTCAGCATAGATGTCCATTCAGTTCAGCATAAAAATTATATTGTAGGAGTCTAAATATTCTTAATTGTATTAAGGATCTCATTTAATAGGGCGCGAGTTTATTTCCAAATGGTAATAAACTGTCCAAATAAGACGTCGGACTGTTACTGAAAATCACTTTCTCATTAAAACCCCAACATCTGATCCGATCCGGTGATCGAACTCATTGTACTTAATTTTAATAGCCGCGCCACGTGGTTTCTTTCGCGTAGACAATGATGATGAAAAGTATGGAGAACCTAAACTAACTATGCCGTTGTTTCATCCAAACCCACAAGCCATTAAAAGGAATACACGTAGAAGGCAAAAACACATACATAAACTTTAGGTACATACATACATATAATCACGCCTGTATTCCCCGAAGGGGTAGGCAGAGGTAAACACCCATGTTTCGGTCAATTGGGTTTTGGTCCTGTTTGATTCGATAGCTAAAAGAACTTATTGAAAATTGTAACACAAAAATGGCTTTGATAATGGACGAAACTCACCGAAAATCCACAGCCTCACTTGGAGCATGTCCCGGGACGAAATAACAGTTACTGAGGTTCACTTGCACTTTGTTTAGCGAATAAGTATAGTTTTCACGTCTCAAAATAAGTAATTAACGGTATTTTCATAAGTTTTCATGGACCGCGCACACACAGGCTTCTCAAGATGTCGAAGACAGTAGCGCCACCTCGGCTCGGTATAACGGCGGCGCGCGGTAACTTCTCTCAACCATAAATAGGTTGGAGATATTGCTCATTTGGCGGGAAACGGTTCGTTTTCAAAATCAAGCCATATGACAAATAAACCCAACATTTCCCCCCACCGAAATCCGCAAGGATTTCCAAGTTACGATACCAGTAAGTAAAATTCGAAATGTGTTGAACCTGAATACTAAGAATGAAGGTGTGGTGTACATGTTAATACTACGAATAAATATTTTATTCGTAGTGTAAATATTAGACAGTTTAAAATTCAAGTTAGCTAGTGGACTGTATAAATTAAATAAGTTATAAATATTATGATGTCAAATATAAAGTACATTTTAAATATGACTATTAGAAACAGTATACATAATTAATTCTATTCTGAGTCCCGATCCAGCGGCAGGGGACTTACTTTTGAAACCGGACGAGTAAACTCGTGATTATTTGCATTTCGCACACTAATTACTCTTACGATTCCGTCCGGGCCACTATGCAACTTAGAAACACGAGCTAAAGCCCATTTCAGCGATGGGGCATCGGAGTTGATGAGTACAAGATCGCCAATATTCAAGTTGCGACAGTTGGTAAGCCATTTTTGCCGCTGTTGCAACGTATGCAAGTAATCTCGCCTCCAAAGTTTCCAAAATTTTTGACACATCTGTTGGACGGACTGCCAACGATTAAGCCTAGAACTAGACAAATCCGTTAGGTCGTGTTCTGGTACAGATAAAAGTTCCCTACCTATAAGGAAATGAGAGGGAGTCAGAACCTCAAACTCATTAGGATCGCTCGACATAGAACAGAGGGGCCTTGAGTTGAGCACAGCTTCAGCGCGGGTAAATACTGTACTAAGTTCTTCAAAACATAGAGCCTTAGCACCAATGGTACGTTTCAAATGCAGTTTAGCAGATTTTATCACAGATTCGTAGAGTCCACCAAAGTTACTTCCTGTTGGTGGATTATGTCTCCAAACGACTCCACGAAAGACCAAACCTTTAGACAGATTGTCCGAATCTGCATTAAGAAAGTCTGTTACTTCCTTCAGTTGCTTGCCAGCTGAGACAAAATTAGTACCGTTATCAGACACAATTGAATGGCACAGGCCTCTTCGTGCCGTAAAGCGGTCAAAACATGCGAGAAAAGATTCTGTACTTAGAGAAGATAAAATCTCTAAGTGTACCGCTCGCCTGGAGCAACATACAAAGACGGACAAATAGGATTTGGACACGTGAGCATTTCGACGTGTTGACTCTTTGGTAGGAAAAGGTCCGCCAATATCAACACCAACGGTATGGAAGACATGAATATCTTGAGAGCGGAACTTAGGCAGTTCGCCCATTATGGGTTGTCGATTTGTAGGAGACGCCCTGAAGCAAGATATACATTTCATTGTACGTGATCGAATGGCACCTCGTGCTGAAATAATCCAATACTTTTGATTGATCAAACTTTGAAGTGTACGTGGACCCACGTGCAGATAAAGTTTATGATAGTGATCAATTAGGATGTTGGTGAAATTTGACTTCTTTGGAAGAAGCAGTGGATGCTTCTTATCGTATGCTAAATCTGCTTGGGAAAGACGACCCCCCACCCAAAGGAAACAGTCGGAGTCCACGAAAGGGTTGAGCTTTCTCAAGGATTGACTGCAGTTACCGCCCTTTGATAACGTTACTATGTCGTTTTGAAAATGATGTCTTTGAATTGATTTCACTATATTATCGTGTGCTTTTCTCAAGATGCTAACCGAGAGTGACCTACGTTCATGAGCAGCCGATCTACAATTACGGATGAAATTATAGCACCATGCTACTATATTGAGCAGTTTAGTAAAGCTAGAATACTTTTCAGTGAGGTAGTAAAGTAGATCAACTGACTGAGCCGCATAGAATATGTTGATAAGGTCGTTGATCTTGGTCAAGGTTAATCATTCGGAACATCTTACAGATGTCTGCTGATAGACATATATCATGAAGGCGAAAGTTGATTAGGAGTTTGTTGATATCAGCCTGAAGCTTGGGACCCGGTAGTGCCCACGAGTTGAGTGACGTATTATTGGACGTTTTGCCAGAAGCATCAAATACCACGCGATGAGACGTTGTGGTACTTGTTGGCTTGACTATGCAGAAATGCGGAATGATATATTTCGAATTAACGTTATCTACACTACCAAGACATGTCATATGACCGAGGTCTTCATATTCACGCATGAATTGATGATATTGAAGTTTTAGTTCGGGTTCCCGTTCTAACTTTGATTCTAAGTTTAGTAACCGACGAGTTGCCATTTGACGCGAGTCCCCGAGTTCAACTGATTGTCGAAGTGGATACTTGACCACATACCTGCCCGAATCGTCACGTCGATGTTCCTTGGCAAACAAATACTCTGCTAATTCGTCATCCGGGCTTCGTCGTGTTACCTCAGAAGGTACATTTTCTACTTCCCAAAACGAGTGCATGATCAGATCGAGGTTCATGGAAAACCCACAAAAGGGACCATTAATAGACGGTGTATCAACGCCGTGATCAGTACGACTGAGTTCCGTCTGGCCCAGAATTATGTATCCGAATACCGAACTCATGGCAACAGGTAAGCCAGGTTCACGGGGAAGTATCTTTTGACCATCGTAGATATATGGAAACAGATCCCCTGCTATTAATAGATCAATGGGGGCGGGCTTATAGTAGTCCGGGTCGGCCAAGATCAAGTGTTGAAATTCAACGATAGTGTTTCCAGAAAGAGGCATTGTGGGTAAATTACCTGCTATTTTAGAAACAATAACTGCATCAGTTGACATGGTAGGCTCATTACAGTGCCGCGGCTTAACTTTGCATGTAGTTAATCCGAACTCACGCACTGGTTTTCCACCTAAACCGATGGGTTCAAAATTGCACTTACGTGATGACAGCCCTAGACGTTTCGCACAATCTTTAGTTATATAGCTCGACATAGCGCCGCTATCAATTACAGCACGTACGGTTTGGTACTGGCCCCAACAATCCGCTACGTGTACAACCGCGGTGCCGAGTAAGACTGTTAAATTAGCTGAGCACGTCAATGCAATTGCACTAGAATTCGAGTTTGCAAAAGAATCTAAGTGCAGTGTGTGGTGATGCTTTTTTTTGCAAATCGTACACCGTACTTTAGATGGACAGTCGTCGATCGAATGCTCACGTAAACAATTTTCGCACAACTTTAATTGTTTAATTTTATCGAGACGTTGCGCCGGGCGTCAAGTCGGTGTAGTCGATACATCGATAAATAGAATGCATCTTTTTGCAATACAGACACTCCATGGATTTATTTGACTTTACAGGTTGGTCTGTATTAACAACAGCTGACGACAAGGAAGGTCGCTGTGAGTTCAAATTATTTGATTTTGAACCACAAGGCTGGTTGACCTTTGACTGCCCCCGAGCGTACGTTACACTTTTAGTGGCAGTGGAATTTGTAGTACACTCTGACATCTCGAGAACACGCACATGCTTTTCGACAAACATTAACAATTCATCATACGTAGGTAATTCATCTTTTTGTAATTCACGTTCCAGTTCACGCCTTGTTACGGGGTCAAGATTACGTAATGCGACATAAAATAATAGAAATCCAGACAGATCTTTGATTTTTAGCAGCATGAGTGCTTTAATATTTTCTTGAAATATCTGTAAGAAAATATTAAGTCCAGAGACAGACTCATTCATCAAAGGTTTGAAATTAAATATCTTGTCAAGATAGGTAGTCGCTAATGCGCGCTTATTTTCATACCGTTTCATCAAGGCGCTCCAAATTATCTCGTAATTAACAGATGTAACTGGCATAGACCGAACAATCGTGAGGGCGGGACCACTTACTGCCGATAGTAAATAATAAAACTTCTCAATATCTGCTATCTGTTTGTTATTGTGAATTAAGCTACAAAATGTATCACGGAAGGTGGGCCAGTTTTCGATAATACTATCAAACGGAAACAGTTCTAATTTTGGTAACCTAGGTTTTACACCGCTACCCTCCGATGTTTGTTCGGTTACATTTTGTTTCATATCTAATTTCAAATTGTTTGAAACACTGAGAATGGAATAGTAGATTTCGTCAAAACTTTCGATTTCTTTGTAGGAAGGAACGTAGTCTGGATAAAACCTTCGTTTTAAAACAGTGATACTTTGCATACTTTGCTCGAACTTAGACCGCCAACTAGATAGTTCACTAAAACGGGCATTGAATTCACTTAACAACTCTGGTTTATCACTAACTTTCTTTGAAACGTGATATAATGCTTGCAATCTCAAAAAACACATTTCTTTCAGAGCAATGTGTGGCTGTACCAGCGTATCGTACTCTTCATCAGAACTTTTAACATCTTGTTTAGGCATTTTGATTATTAATTATTACGCACACGACAATTTGTATGGCGGCCGGACGGATCCGATAGGTTTTACGCTTAGATTATTGATGGGTCTCCGCGCGCGCTCCGCGCGAGCGGAGACCCATCAATAATCTAAGGTTTTACGTAAATAAATTATGAAATTGAAGACTTGAATTATTTAGTTTGGAATTGAAATACACGTTGGATTAGGTGGAGTAGTGCATAAAAATAGTTTCTGACTAGACGTGGAGTTTGTAACTTTAGTACTTACAGAGATATAACTGATTTTGTACCCAATGTGAATATCATTACAACAACCGGCTACCATTAACTACGTTGCCGGTTATGAACGAATTTAAGTAAATTAGCAAGAATTAAACCAATATAAATACGTTTATATATATATAGATATTTAGGTGTATTGATTTCGTAACTGGATAATCCTGGCTCGGATGACCAAATGTTTGATTCGATAGCTAAAAGAACTTATTGAAAATTGTAACACAAAAATGGCTTTGATAATGGACGAAACTCACCGAAAATCCACAGCCTCACTTGGAGCATGTCCCGGGACGAAATAACAGTTACTGAGGTTCACTTGCACTTTGTTTAGCGAATAAGTATAGTTTTCACGTCTCAAAATAAGTAATTAACGGTATTTTCATAAGTTTTCATGGACCGCGCACACACAGGCTTCTCAAGATGTAGAAGACAGTAGCGCCACCTCGGCTCGGTATAACGGCGGCGCGCGGTAACTTCTCTCAACCATAAATAGGTTGGAGATATTGCTCATTTGGCGGGAAACGGTTCGTTTTCAAAATCAAGCCATATGACAAATAAACCCAACAGGTCCCATGTAATAGGTGGCGAGCCTTTTGCCATTCACCGGGCACAGTTTCAGGGTCATACAAAATAATTTATCTAACACACTAGTCGAAACACAAGAACATATTCGGCCAAAATTCCAATCTTCATATTAGTAGTAATATTTTATGAAGATTGGAATTTTGGCGTCATAGAAAAAATCGTAGACATAATTGGACATAGGTATTGTTTGGGATGGAAAAAGATTACTTCCAGCGGGATATGACGGTATTCGGGCTTCCATAATGTATTTCCAATTATGCTATGGAATAGGTTGCTGGATTGAATTCATAGAATACTGGGGCGCTTTGAATTTACCATATTGCAAAAAAAAACTCGCTTCAGAAGTCTCCAGTACGCCTAACCATATGTACAAAAATCAGTAGGTATCTAAAAAGAATAGTACTTTTTTACTACCTATTTAATTTTAAGATTTTCAGCACCAGATACATACATTTTGGCAATTTGGATCTTTCATAATACCTTTTAGTTGTCAGTTTAAAATACGTTCGACCTCATTATCCATTGCTTAGCTAAATAGTTGCTAAGTAGCGTTTATAAGTAAGAAATATTTAAACATTACTTAAACACTGTTTAGTTTTCCATTACTTAGCAACAACATAGCGGATTTTTTATAAGTAAGGGGGTATAAGTATAGCTTAAACACTGATAAATGAATCAATGTCATGATTGTTGTGTGTTAACATCCTATCGCCAACGTTCATACCACGTTGAAAACACCGGTTCTCGTCCGATCACCGAAGTTAAGCAACGTCGGGCGCGGTCAGTACTTGAATGGGTGACCGCCTGGGAACTGGGAAATGTTGGTTTTTTGCCTTTTTGCGTTCTTTTTGAAGGAGTTTATTTATATTCTTGTGCTGTCTCATCACACCGCACCGCCCCACAGTGGTCCCGTTTTGGGTATTTGTTAGAATAAAGTTTTTTCAAACACGTGTATGTTTTTATATTGTTATGATGGCAATAACGCCTGCTATGCGGATTACATTACAATATTACAAACATACGATAGGAAAAACTTAAGTCATGTGCGGGATTCGAACCCGCGTCCATCCGCCCCTTTAGCCGGGGCATGCTCTAACCAATTGAGCTAACATGACATGACGTCATAACTCGAATCTTTCCTATCGTTCTGTTGTTTGTAACGTATGTTTTGTTAATCGGAAATGTACATTGTTTTATGACGAATGGTGAACACGGTAATGTTTTTGTGGAATTAAGTGAACAAGGAGTTTTAACAGCTATGAAACATTTTGAAGAACAATCTCCTATAACAAAAGCGGGGACCTCCATGGTGTCAGTGGCAACTGCAACATTAATATCTCCAAAAAAACCTTTTGCTGAACTAAAACCTCTACAAAATGGAGACGAACGGAAGAACTTCGATCTCAGGCGTTCGACTCGTTGTTTTATGCGCCCATACGAAAAGCGGTACAATGTTGAAATTTGGCCGAACTATTAAAGCACTTGAATAATCACCCAGAAGATGCTTAAAAGCTTTTAAATTGTATAAAAACGGAAAAGCCTAAATTTTCAACAGATGAAGATACTGAAAATATCAAATTTGTTGATGTCGATGCAGTTGCATGGAGAGATTCGGATTAGAAGTTATTGTAAATAATTAAATTAAAAATAAAATAAACGTATGAAATGTATTATTTTACTGTTGCAACGAAGTTCCTAATCGCGCGTTGCGAAAGGGGGCTAGACGGAGACCAAAAGTTGTATCGACACTTTTTGCTATAGTTGTAAGCCGTGCGGCATGCGCGTGATTCTCTATCTCTCTCTCTCTCTCTCTCTCTCTCTCTCATAGCAAGCCAGTCATTTTCGTTTAAGTTAATATTAAGTTTATATTACATTACTTTTTTATTAATAAAAAAAAATATAACCTAAAAAAAATACAATTCCTTCACTAATTAATCGAGAGGAACTTCGTTCCATCCGGGTGTCCCTTTTTTATATCTCATAGGTAAGCCTTTGACCACAATCTCCCCTGTTGTTAAATGATGATCTGGTCGAAAGTGTTGACAGGCTTAACCTAGAATTACTGGCTCTCAAGGACAGCTGCTGGAACACACCATTAAGTGCTTGGCGACATATTTTCTACTTGAGTGTGGTCGCTAGCCAGGCGGGCATTCGCAAAATGCCCTTCCATCATGCGGTGAAAGCTCAAGCCTGTGGCGGGATTCGAACCATGGACCTGCTGCGCGGCAGTCCATAGCCAATGCCATTGAGCTATCACGGCTTCGGCGTATGCTTATTATTTTAATTATTACATTGTTATGATTTCATGTATTAGCTATTGTATTATATTGACATCGCTTAATTAGGTTATTTGAATGTTTATTGTAATACCAACCTTACATATCAGACATAAAACAATACATATAAATAGAAACCATTTTGACGTCCTGTTATTTTATTTTAATTAATTATTATATTCACATGACATGAAGTTGACAAAGTTTGTCAACTTAACTGTATTGCTTTATATTATTGTGTTCTATATAGGAGTTCTATTAAATAATACAAATAAGTACTTTATGTACCGTACCTAAGCAGATATAGAATGTATATATTAGGTATTTACTACCACTTATTAGAGTCCATAGCCAAGCCATGGCATTTTGAGACAGAGTCGAGAAAAAAAATAAAAATGATTTTTCCCATACATTATTTTATTAGAATTTTTTTTTGAGCGAAAGACTTATTTCATTAATAAATTGGATAGAATAAGTTTTAATCAGCATACAAATTCGAACCCGAAACAATTTTCATTTTTTCGATTTTTTGTTTTACGGCCGAATGTCCACTAAATCTCAATTTCGGACCACTGTGCCCATTTATGATAAAAAATATTACGAATCTGCTAGATTAGCAGTTTCATAATATTTTATGAAACCAACAAAATCAATTATACATATTTTTATTTATTTTGCCATTCATTTGTAGGGAATTAGTTAACGTACCATTGTACCTCTTTCTGGTGGAATACATTGTAAATAAGCAATTTCGATTATTTAATGTTTTACATTTTTATGTATTATGTGTGTGATGCTATACATCGTGAAAGTTATTTGAGTTAAATAATTGTATTTAAATGTAGACGCACAACTAATAAGCAAGCCGTGTAGGGGTGTAGACCATTAATAGTAACGGCTTTTCCTCAATGCGACATTCATTATCTTTGGAAATTGCCGACACAAAGGAATAACTCAGAACTGTGTATATAATTTTATTATGATAACTACAATGTATTGGTATATAAGCAGTTACTGCTTAGTTAGTACAAAATGATAGTCCATTTTAAATAATCTTTCGCCAACGTTCATACCACGTCGAATACACCGGTTCTCGTCCGATCACCGAAATTAAGCATCGTCGGGCGCGGTCAGTACTTGGATGGGTGACCGCCTGGGAACACCGCGTAATGTTGGTTTTTGCATTCAATTTCTTTTTACGATCGTTTTAAAATATATTTTTTTTATTCTTGTGCTTTATAAAATATTTTTCCATCGAACTAAGTCAGATCACGAACCATTTCACATATAGGCGCTAGGGGCAAGAGCTGCCAACTTTCAAAAACGCCAGCCCCGGAGATTTAAAGAAAATAGAAAATCATATAACCAGCAAGCACATGTGGTGGAATGTGGTGGGGGTAATTTTTAAATATTATGTATACGTAAGTTACATTGAATTGTAAAAATAAGTAAAAAAACCAAGCGAAAAAATCCTATGTCTATGAAAAAAACTGACTAGAGCCACAGAATACCTAGAGCTCCCTTTACTTAGTTATACATATTATAGTGCCATCTATCGGTAACGTGATGCACGAATTGCTTACTAGATGAGCTATTTTAGTTCCAGGCACGAACCAACCTCGTAACATTTTTTCAGTGCCCGACTCTCAGTGAAACTTAGTAAGCTTCTAGTTTAAGCTATCAACGCTAGATGTCGTGATATCGCAATAATTTTCGCATCGAACTTGTATACAAACAAATATTATTATTACTATGTTTTCACTTAACTATAAAATGTAACAAAGTAGGTGCAAATACTTTTTATTATACTTTTAACGACTTTTTTTACATATAATAAAGAATAATATAAATAAAATTAAAAAAAACAAATAAATGGGTGCAGTGGAAGTTGTCAATTTGAGCCCTTTTCTGTCAAAACATTACTAAGTTGATATATTTTAGTAGTAATAGTGAAAAAATACAATTATACATACACATGTAATTAGATTAGATCATCCGTGCTCCGCCCGGTTCTTGTCTTAGGATGGCAGTCGTTATGGCATGATGGAAGGGTACTTTGTAATGCCCGCCTGGCTAGCTAGCACCCTCAAGTAGAAAATCTGTCGCCAAACACCTGTGTGTTCCGGTAGCTGTCCTTGAGAGTCAGTAATTCTAGGTTAGCCTGAACAACATCTTCGACCAAATCATCACTTACCATCAGGTGACATAGTGGTAAAAGGCTAACCATTGAGGCAATTAAAAAAATGTGATGTTACTAATGAAATAGTAACTGACATACAATAAAATAAATTGCAGTAACAAATCTCTTGTCAGGCTCGTCTGGTCTCAAGATGTTTGTTGGATGAAGGTTGATATAAAGTGTTTATTATACTAATTAAGTTTAACTCATTATCTCGTTACGAATACCGGGCTGTAATGAAATTCAGTACCTACAACATTATTGCCCGGCTCGGTTTCCCACTGCTCTATAATGTAATGACCTACTTACTTTAGGTTAGAGTTTTCGATCAGGAGGTGTGCCTATAACTATAATATTTTATTTAATGATATAAGTATTATTATTATTTTTTAGTTTTTTTTACACTATTGTTCATCACTACCTACAGGCTCTGCAAGCTGGCTTCAACCTCGCGACTGGAACATGATTGTTTTGAAGTTTCCAATCTCCATATCCATATAAGCTCCATATCTCCGCAGTTGTGAAAGAAATAAAAACTGTATCGAAAAAAATCCGTTTAGTGCGACGTAGAGGAGAACAACCGGAAATCCGGAATCCGGACGTTATTCCGGATGTTTCTGTGGCTTTCTTGTACGAAGTTATTTTTTGTAAAACCTGTCACATTTGACAGATTGCCTCGATTGCCACGATTGATGCTTGATTGAGCCACGATTTGACTGAATCAAAGGGTAGTAAAATTTTGGCTAAGCCGAGCACAATTATTAGCTCTGACAGGTCGCCCGGAACGAATAGGTATCATATTATGATAAAATGTTGTTACGATCAAATTATACACGAATGGTGTGTTGCGTTTTTGAATAAAAAATACACGATTGTTACAAAACTTCCATAGGTACCTTCAAATATTAACAGGGTATCCCGACCATAACCAATTGACAGAAAGCTTTTGAGAAACTTTTTTCAAGATATGTTCCAATAATTTGCCTTTCAAATACTTGGGAACACAGAAGTATACTACTGCTCGCCTAGTTTATTTCGCGTACTTTTTCGTACTTCCACAGTTATATGTCGTATGGAGTATTGCTGCTGTGGGTAACTGTTGCTGAAATAGAGACAATTTTTACCCTACAAAAGCGTGCAATTCGAGACATATATAAAATGGATCCTATGGAATCTCTGAGGGAAATTTAAAAAAATTATATATATTTTAATTTTACCAAGTCTCTATACCTATACTTACTTGAAAATATTATGTATGTTCGTAAAAAAAGAGTACTTAAATTTAAATTAAACAGTGACAATCACGATTACAACACTAGGAATAAAGATAAAATAGCGGTGCCAGGTTTATTTATATTATGTATTAGCAAAGTCAAATAAAAGGTCCTTCTTAGGTAATTGTGTACGGTTTTATAATAAAGTTCCTAAACATATTACAACGCTCACAGAATCCTACTACACAGTTTATTAAAACTTAAACAACAAAAATGCCTGGACGATTCCGCCTCTGCCAAGCTATCGCCTGTCACCTATATACCTACTTTAAACAAATATTTTAATATTGTTAGGTTTGCAATAACGCCTGCTATGCGGATAACATTACAAAATCTCAAATATACGATATGAATCATTTTTTTTTCCTATCGCACATGACTTAAATTTTTCCTATCGTATATTTGTGATTTTGTAAAATATTGTACCTAATAACTTTATAATATAGTAAGTATGTAACACATTGTTAAGAAATAAAACACGTTTAAAAGAATGGCCCCGAGTTTCTTGTCCGTTCCTTTCGCAGTGGCTCTATAATTTTTTTTTACTGAACGTGGCAGTACAATATTTCAATTATTAAATTTGTAATTGATCTTCTTAAGAGCGTCGTAGACGACTAAATTGAATAAATGATTTTGAATTTGATAAACTTCTTGGTACCAATGCAATCGTAATAATTATAGGCTTTACGAGACAAACCTTTTCATGGAAAATTTTACGTGTAAAAAGTTTGAATACACGACGAAAATGGCGGGAAAAGTTCTTCTTTTGATACGATAATTTACTATAATTGTTCTTTACACATGAATAATAACAGATTTTGAGGCTAATTAAAAGTAATAACGAGATAGAAAACCCGTTTCTTTAAGAATTTTGTCGGGAAAACTGTATTGGGGAGCAATTTTGTTTTTTCTCAAAAAATATACCACCTTTGGCTTTGTTTTTCTTTTGATCTGATTATTTACATGTAATCTATACACCTGAAGTATATCACATTTTTAGGTTTAGCAGTTTAAAAGAAGTTACGAGATTATTTATTACGCAAGTTTCCATCGGTGAGTGCAAAATGTATCGAGTGAAAGTTTTTTTAAATATATCAATATATAATAATATATAACTCTTAGCTGATGCATATAACAACTTAAAAGAACAAAATGAAACCTCATTTCGCAAAATTTGTTGCCAACGTTCATACCACGTTGAAAACACCGGTTCTCGTCCGATCACCGAAGTTAAGCAACGTCGGGCGCGGTCAGTACTTGGATGGGTGACCGCCTGGGAACACCGCGTAATGTTGGTTTTTGCATTCATTTTCTTTTTACGATCATTTTGAAATAGTTTATTTTTATTCTTGTGCTTTATAAAATATTTTTCCATCGAACTAAGCCAGATCACGAAATATTATATAGGCGCGTATCCTCCGGTCTGCCGGATTTCCCTTATGTGTCCCAACCGGCCTGCCGGTTAGCGGTCAATAGTCGTGTTTACATATTCACCATAAAATCTGCGTAAGTTCGATTTTCATAATTCAAACGGTTTTCGTGAGGATGGATCCTTGGCTATGCGAGAAAAAATCCATAATATTCTGATATAACAGAAAGTATGTTTAAAATTGATATGAAATTTGAAACCAGCTCAAATTACATTTTGGCGCCAAAATTTTGTATAGATTTATGTCATTTAAAAATAATCTCGTAACTACTTCTAAAGTAATTAACCTAGAAAGCTGTAATTTTGCATTTGTATAGGCAATAAGTCAATAACGATGTTAAAAGAAATTAAAAGGATAAGGATTGATAACTTTTTTTTATAGATTTTTTTATTTGACCCCTGTTTTTGATACGGCTGGAATTCCGGTGGTCTAAAAAAAAGGTTTAGTGTGAAGCTTGTATTTATCCGATCGTTATTATTTAAACGTTGTTAGTAAGCTACTATCATTGGCTATACAACAAAAAAAACTGCATTACTCTATGGTAACGAGAAGTTACTCAAATCATGAAATGAAAAAAATAACTTTCACTCGATGCATTTTGCCGCGCAAACACTCACCGATCGAAATTTACGTAATAAATAATCTCGTAACTACTTTTAAACCTGTAAACCTAAACATCTGAAACAATTCAGGTGTATAGATTACATCTGAATAATCATATCAAAAGAAAAACCAAGTTCGTAGGTGGTATAGTTTTTGAGAAAAAAAATAAAATCCGCTTATGTACAGTTTTCCCGCCAAAATTCTTAAAAAAAATCGCGTTGTTTTAATCTCGTTACTACTTATAAAATATTTATCCTTACAATCTGGTATTATTCATGGGTAAAGAACCATAATAAATACACACATTAAAAAAAAAACAAAGTTGTAGGTGGAATAGTTTCGGAAAAAAAAAATAAAAAAAATATAAAAAAAATGCCGTTTCCCGCCAATTTCGTCGTCTGTTCAAACCCATTTTCCTGTAAAATTTTCCATGAAAAGGTCTATTTTCATTTCTTTTCCCGTAAAGAGAATATGATGAGGATTGCATTGGTACCAAGAAGTTTATATGTTGATTGGAGACTGCCACAAATAAACTCGATTAAAAAACAAAATACCTCAAAATCTGGAAAAATATATTTTTATTCGCTGTTTGATCCACTCAAACTAAATGTATGAAAATGTTATTTTTTGTATGGTATAGGTAATATATTGGGGTATGGGGATGTTAGGGTGACATGTTTAGGTAATGGAAAACTACTTAGTACTACAAAAAAACGTTACGGGGCGTCGCGGGATAAAAAAACGTGAGCAGTTTGGACGATTGTGTCGTAGGAGGTGGACAGATTGGACGCACGAGGGGGCAACGTCGGGCGCGGTCAGTACTTGGATGGGTGACCGCCTGGGAACACCGCGTAATGTTGGTTTTTAGTAGTTTGTTGTTATTCTTGTGCTTTATTAAACGTTTTTCCATCCAACTAAGAATCTGAACCATTACACCAAGAGCTGCCAACTTTCAAAAACGCCAGACCTGGAGATATAATGAAAATAGAAAATCTTAAAACCAGCACGTGAATATATTGGGGGGAGTAATTTTTGAATATTATTTATACGTCAGTTACATTGAATTGTATAAACAAGTAAAAAACTGACTAAAGCTCCTTATATATTTCATTATACATATTATAGTGTCATCTATCGCTGACGTGATGCACGAATTGCTTACTAGATGAGCTATTGTAGTTCCGGGTATGTAACCAACCTTGTAACATTTTTTCAATCAACTCCGACTCTCAGTGAACCTTAGTAAGCTTCTAGTTTAAGCTATCAACGCTAGATGTCGTGATTTCGCAATAATTTTCGCATCGAACTTTTAGACAAACAAATATTACTACGTTTTCACTTAGCTATAAAATGTAACAAAGTAGGTGCAAATACTTTTTATTATACGTTTAACGATTTTTTTTTTTTTTTTTTTTTTTTTTTTTTTTTTTTTTTTTTTTTACATATAATAAAGAATGATATAAATAAAATTAATAAAACAAATAAATGGGTGCAGTGGAAGTTGTCAATTTGAGCCCTTTTCTGTTACAGGGTCTATCAATATAAAAAAACAACATAACTAAGTTGATTTATTTTAGTAGCAATAGTGAAAAAATACAATTTTACTAACTTCTAGTGTGCAGGACGACGCCTTCAAGAATAGTTCATAAGTTATAGATAGTTGTAATATAGTTAAAATTGTATCGTACCATATTTGTAAGTGTAAATAAATAATAATAGAATAGGTGCTCTCCATAGGGTAAGGCTCCAACCAACGGAGTAGCGATAGGTGCGAGTGAAAGGGAGCATGCGCCTGAGCGAGAGGCAACATACGCCTCTCCCATTGGCCGAGCGCGCCTCGCGCACTCTCGCTGCGCACGACTAGACTGTAGAGAATAGGCGGCTTATAAACAGGCCCATTTTGCTGTGAAATTCATTCGGTACTCTTGAAGACTCCATATCAACAGAGAAGCCGGTCTTGGCGGGTGTCCCGCAGGGTAGCTGCATCTCCCCGTTATGCTACTCGTGGTATACCAATGACATACCTGTCATTGGGCACGCAAAGCTGGCCCTTTACGCGGATGATGCAGCATACTATGCGGCATCCTTCAAGACAGAAAATGCCGTCAAACGAGTCCAACCGACCCTAGATGCCCTCCCGGAATGGCTGGGGAAATGGAGGCTTTCCGTAAATGTGGGAAAGACGCAAGCCCTAATCTCTAGCCGATGCAATCTACCAACGCAGCTAAAGCTAATGGGTCAAAGCATCGAGTGGAAGACAGAAGCGAAGTACCTCGGTGTTACTATCGACAGAAGCCTCCGTTTCAAGAAGCATGTGGATACCGCAATAAATTCAGCCAAAAGGGCAATAATGAAGCTAAACCCACTCTTCAAGTCGAAGCTGCCACCCCGGGTCAAGATCATGATATACAAGACATATGTCAGATCGCGACTGACCTATGCGGCCCCGGCGTGGTACGCCCAGATATCTAGCCTCCAAAAGAAAAGACTGCAAACAGTTGAAAATAAATGCCTCCGGACCATTGTAAATGCGCCACGTTACGTGAGGAACTCTACAGTGGCCCGCGGACTCAAAATGGAGACACTCGAAAGCTTCATAAAACGTCTATCTCAAAAGATGTTCGAGCGAGCAGATGCCTCAAGCCATGCCCACATTAAAGGCATAGCTCCGCTTCACTCAAGACCGCCTGAGATAACAAGAAAGAAGAAGACGATACCATATCCCAGAGAACTAGTCCAAAAAGAAGACAAGAAGCCAAACCAAGAAGAGGTTATGACCGACATGACAGGGCCCCCGGCGGCCAGTGTCTCGGTCGCTGATCGGTCCGCTGGGCTTTCCACCAGCGGAATCAACCTGGCGTGGCCTGATCGCCCAGACACATACTGACCGCTGGGTGGTCATGCCATGATACCTGACCTCAGAGTCAATCAAGAGACTCACCTATTGTAATAGGTGAAGAAGAGCCGGGGAAAGAGGGCACCGCCCTGAAACCCCTTTACCTTAGACACGGATCTAAGAAGAAAACCACGAGCAGATTCGGTACTCACCTCTCCTCAAGAAAACAACTCTGAAGAATAAATAACAAGAAGCTCTCAATACTTGTTTCTTTCAAGCAACACCCTCCTCGGCACACCAGCATAGTAAGGTGTATCCAGTACATCTTTTGGTCACATCGAGTCGGATCGTCGAGGAACGCCGTTCGAAACAAGAACAAAACTGGTCGGTCGATATGCCGGTCACACGCTCTACAGGAAAGGGGCGCCTCGCCGCCGAAGACCCCCTTTCGTCTTCGTCCGGTACTACCGCGACGAATCAAAGCGCGTGGACGGAGACCACGGCTCATACCGTCATGAGCCTCGAGACGTCACACACCACGACAACAGAAGCTTCATCGGAGTCGCAGGCGGACGCATCCGCTGCGGCACAAGCCTCCGTTGCGCACCCTTCTAGCGCGACGGAGGTCACCGTCACCACAGTGAGGCCAGACAAGAGGTCGAAAACCGAATCAGTCGCCCCGCCAGCCGCCAGGCAGGGCGACCCTCCGACAGAAGAATGGCAAGCTCGTCTCAGAGCCGTAGACAAGCTGCCGCCCGTTCGCCCAACAATGAAGACTACTGGGTCCGTCAAATCGAAGTCACGGGCCAAAGCACAGAAGCTCGCTCAAGCGAAGGCAGAACTCGCGCGCTACCAAGTAATGCTTATGGAAGCGCGCGTAGCCGCAATAGAAATTGAAGATTCGGATGACGACGATGATGTCTCCGTATACTCCAAGGAAGACGTCGAATCACGTGTGGACACGTGGTTAACACAGCAAGAACCTGCTAAAGAAAAGGAAACAACAGAGGCCGTCACCACTACTTGGACCGCCACACAGAAGCAATCTTACCTCAAGATTATACCAATCCAAGTGAAAGGGCCTACAGCAACAATCGACACTTACGCGCTGCTTGACGACGGATCCACAGTCACGCTCATCGACAGCAACATCAGCGACAAGATCGGGGCAACTGGGCCCATAGACCCGCTACGCATTGAAGCAATCAACAAGATGAAGACAGCAGAGACTCAATCTAGAAGAGTGAGCTTCGTGATTAAGGGTCTCAATAACCATGAGGAACCGATTCAAGCGAGAACAGTTATGAATCTACAAGTCTCAACGCAGGAAATTCCGAAAGAACAAATAGAGAAATGCGAACACCTGCGAGACCTCAGCCGCTTCCTCACTTATGAAAATGCGAAGCCACGCGTCCTGATAGGCCAAGATAACTGGCACCTGCTCCTGACATCGAAGATAAGAAGAGGCGACAAAAACCAACCAGTGGCATCACTCACGCCACTGGGTTGGGTACTGCACGGGAACCACACACGTTCTCTCGGCCGCAGCATAGACTTCGTCTCACACATCACAGAAGCCCGAGAAGAAGATAACTTGGAGGAAATGATGAAGCAATACTTCGCTACAGACGCACTCTGCCTCAACGCGAAGAAACCTTCGACAGATCCAGAAGAGACAGCCCGGCGTATCCTTATACAGAATACAGTCCACACAGAAGAAGGAAGATACGAAACTTCTCTGCTCTGGAAGAAAGAAGACTTCACATTTCCCGACAATTACGAGAACACGCTGAAACGACTCTATGGCATAGAGAAGAAGCTCGACCGTGACCCGAAACTTAAAGAGAAATACACAGAACAGATGGAAGCGCTCATCACCAAGAAGTACGCAGAACCTGCACCGAAAGAGAAGACTCCAGGCAAAACCTGGTACCTCCCACACTTTGCGGTAATAAACCCAATGAAGCCTGACAAGCTACGAGTTGTGCACGACGCCGCAGCCAAGACAAAGGGAGTGGCCCTCAACGATGCATTACTAAAAGGCCCTGATCTCCTACAGTCACTGCCAGGCGTCATGATGCGATTCAGACAGCACAAGATTGCAGTGACAGCCGATATTGGGGAAATGTTCATGCAGGTGAAACTTCGAAAAGAAGACAGAGACGCGCTCAGATATCTATGGCGACGGGATCGACGGGACGACAGACCACCAGAAGAGTACAGGATGACGTCGCTCATTTTCGGAGCCTCCAGTTCTCCATCGACGGCCATCTTCGTGAAGAATTTAAACGCCGAAGCAAACCAACAGACGCATCCCGAAGCAGCAATCGCCATAAAAGAAAAGCACTATGTTGACGATTACCTCGACAGCTTCAGAACCATAGAAGATGCGATTCGAATATCTAAGGGAGTACGAGACGTACACCTGAAGGCCCACTTCATCCTCAAGCAGTGGAAGTCTAACTCAACAAGACTTCTTGAAGCCCTCGGTGAACAGAACGCTTCAGAAGATGCAGAACTCTACGAAACCGAACAGAAAACAGAAAGAGTTCTGGGGCTAGTATGGAAACCGGAAGAAGATAAACTCACGTTCAATCTCAACCTGAACAGAGTACCACCACAGATCATAGAAGGGAAAAGGCCCACTAAGAGAGAGGCTTTAAAGGTTGTGATGTCTCTCTTCGACCCGCTTGGATACGCTTCTCCAGTAACAGCCAGAGCGAAACAGATCCTGCAAGAGATATGGCGCAGAGGCACAGCCTGGGATGACGAAATAGATGAAGATCTGTCTTTCGATTGGCAGACATGGATCATCCACCTGAAGAACCTCCGCGACGTGGCCATCCCGAGGTGCTACCTCGGTTACAGCGACGCCACCAACCTTCAACTTCATATCTTCACAGACGCCAGTGAGGTGGCCTACTCCACAGCCCTCTTCTGGCGAACAGAAGCTCCAAACGGCGAAGTCAACGTGTCACTCGTCATAGCGAAGGCAAGAGTCGCGCCTCTCAAGCTCACATCGATACCGAGACTAGAACTGCAAGCCGCAGTAATGGGCGCGCGCATCGCCGAAGCCGTCATGAAGGAGCATGAGAGAAAACCAGACTCCAAGGTTTTCTGGACTGACAACAAGACAGTTTTAGCCTGGATCAAGACGGGCTCGCGATCCTACAAACCGTATGTGGCTCACCGTCTCGCAGCTATAGAGGAAAGCTCCACAGTCAATGAATGGCGTTGGGTACCAACAAAACTCAACGTAGCAGACGACGCCACCAGAGATGCTCCACCATCCTTCGACGCAAACCACAGATGGTTCAGAGGACCGGAATTCTTGTACGAGATCGAGGAAAACTGGCCCAAGGACACGTCACCTCCGACCCCAACATCAACGGAAGATGAAAGAGTCAACCACATAGCCAACAGCAAGACACAGAGGCTCGCAGAAGGGCTACCCGATGTCTCTCGCTTCTCTAACTGGGAGAGACTTCGCTACAGCACCGCGAGAGTCCTGCAGTTCATACAACTCTGCAGGACGAAGATAGAAAAGGTCAACTACAGGCGAACGAAAAGAAACCAAGAGAAAGATCCCGCGTGGAACAAAGTCAACAAGAAAACCACAGATCAGAAGAATAAACAGCCACTACAGAAAATAAGGACAGAAAAAATAAACTTCCATCCCGTCACTGCAGAACAGCTGATAAGGGCAGAAGAACTCCTCATGCGCTCTTCGCAACAAGAGTCCTTCACGGAAGACATAGAGAACATTGCAAAAGAGAAGCCCATCGACAAAGAAAGCCGTCTACGTCAATTAAGTGTCGTATACAACGATGGAAGATTGACGCTTAGAAGCCGCATAGACGCCACCACGCAAATCACAGAAAGCGTCAAAAGCCCGATGATCATAGACGGAGATCATCCTACAGTCAAGCTATGGATCAAGAGTGTACACGCCCAGCTGCATCACGCTGGCGTCGAAGCGACAGTGAACGAATGTCGCCAACAATATTGGGTTCTGCGCCTTCGACCTACAGCTCGAACCATAGTAAGAAGATGCCTTCACTGCAGAATGAAAACTCAAACACCGCCGTACCCGAGAACAGGAAACTTGCCGTCATGTCGCCTGGCACACCACAGAAGACCCTTCACCTTCACAGGACTCGACTACTTCGGCCCACTGACAGTTACCGTGGGGCGCACGCATCAGAAGCGATACGTCGCCATCTTCACTTGCCTAACGAGCCGCGCTATTCACCTAGAACTGGCGAACTCACTCAGTACATCTTCAGCAGTCATGGCACTTAGAAGAATGATCGCCCGACGAGGTTGCCCAACAGAGATCTGGTCGGACAATGGGACGAACCTGATGGGAGCCAACAAAGAACTACGGCAAGCCATCGATACCGCGACAGCAGAAGAGGTCGCAAAACGCACGATCTCCTGGCGTTTCATACCTCCCGGAGCTCCGTTCATGGGAGGGGCATGGGAACGCATGGTGCGATCTGTGAAGACAGCACTCACAGCAACACTCCACGAGAGAAGACCAACAGAAGAAGTCCTCTCCACCCTTCTGGCAGAAGCCGAATACACGGTGAACAGTCGCCCGCTGACCCACGTATCCGTCAGCGCGGACGACCTTAACACCGAATCACCTATTGCTGGGAGGACCCGGACGAGTACCGACACCTGGAACCTTCAACGAACGAGATACCCTGACGAAGGACAGCTGGCGCGCAGCACAGAGACTGGCCGACATGTTCTGGGGCAGATGGCTACGAGAGTATCTCCCAGAACTTCAAAACCGGCGGGAGCCACACGGAAGAGGACCCACAGTACAGATCGGGGATCTAGTCCAGATCATCGACCCCAATCTGCCACGCAACGTATGGGTTCGTGGAAAAGTTATCGCCACGTATCCAGGGCCTGACACAGTCGTGCGCACCGTCGACGTGAAGACTAAAGGAGGCATCCTGCGGCGTCCAGTAAGGAAGATGGTGATCCTGCCTATTGAAGACGTCTCTCCAACACCGGCAGCAGATGCGACGAGGTCACACGGCGGGAGAGATGTGCAGGACGACGCCTTCAAGAATAGTTCATAAGTTATAGATAGTTGTAATATAGTTAAAATTGTATCGTACCATATTTGTAAGTGAAAATAAATAATAATAGAATAGGTGCTCTCCATAGGGTAAGGCTCCAACCAACGGAGTAGCGATAGGTGCGAGTGAAAGGGAGCATGCGCCTGAGCGAGAGGCAACATACGCCTCTCCCATTGGCCGAGCGCGCCTCGCGCACTCTCGCTGCGCACGACTAGACTGTAGAGAATAGGCGGCTTATAAACAGGCCCATTTTGCTGTGAAATTCATGGAAAGTCTCGTTTTGTGCCTACCTATTCTCGCTCGGATCCACACCAAAGCCACCACGGAACTCGGGGACGTTTTATTATAAAACGCCTTCCGAACTCCACCCCTCACCCATGAGGGCGGAGACCGTCCAAGCTCGAAGATAGCCGAACCAACTGGTTCCTGGATCGCGAGAGCCGAAACGAACATGAGCTCTTCAGACGAGTGTCAGGCACCCGCTATGCAGGGCAGCGGCTGCCCGGACGCTCCAAGAAAGCCAAGAGGACAGCTGAGACCCTCCGTGCGTGACAGATCACTGTCCGCGCGGAGGATCCCCATTGATGCCGCCGACGAAGAAGCGGAAAGATACCGGAGATTCAAGCTCTCGGTGCAGCATACCGCAGAAGCTGCACGACGTGAACTCCAGCGATGGCGAGTCGAACCGCTAGACGACGAGGCCCCAGTGCTCTCGTTGATCTCGCCCGACTCGTCACCATCACCAAGCCCTACCCCCAGTGAAGACCCGGCCCCAGGTGTGCGCCGCAAACGCACCGATGAGGATGACGACGAGAGCAAACGCGCCTGCGCCCGCTATTTTCCTTTGCGCACGGACTTCTTCTGCAACCATACTCGAAATCTCAACAATTTTCTGAGCAAAATTGTTACGATTTCGCCAGTGGTCACGGCTACTGAGGGGACATATGGCCAACGATAGCCGGTTCGGGTACCATGTAAAAGTGGTACCAAAACCAAAGTCGCGCTCGGAATTCCCCAATAGCCGCTGGTCATGGACTCCGGTCCGAAAAAAGGCCCTTCTCAGGGCCAGCCCCCAAAAGTATGTACCCATGCACCGTCGACCTCGCGTAGCGAGCTAGACAAAAAAGGCCCTTTTCGGGGCCAGCGCCCCCAAGAGGCGCGAAGCCACTCCGCAAGACGCCATGAAGACTCCCCCATCGAGGTTCCTGCTTCACCCATGTCACCAGATGACCAGGCCGCTGTTATGAACCCCGCCGTATATATGTCGCCGAAGGGATGGTATGAGCGAGATAAATTCTCACTCGCCCGACTTATCAAAGTCGGTGGCCTTTTCTCGGAGGGCATGTTGAGGTGGATGGCTCTATACACACGGCTGCAAGAAGCCGAATTGACAGGTGCAGCACCGTCCACAGAGGACTGCGTCTGCCTAGAGTTCGCCGCCAAAGCAGTGATCTCCCTGCCTCCTATTACTACAACCACGGCTGCAGCCCCAAGAACCAGCCCACAAGTAGAAGCCACCCAAAAGGGAGACGCTAAAAAGCGCCCGCGCACGAGGTCCTTGTCGGTGACCCCGCCGGCCGCCAAGACAAGGCCCCTCGAAAGAGAGCGCAGCCCTAAACCTGTCGATACAAAATGCATTGATATCACAGAAACACCGAAGCCACAAAGAGCTATGAAACAGCAACCACCAACTGCCCCCGCTGCAAAACAACCCACGTTCGCGCAAGTTGCGCACGCTGAAAAACTGGGGCAGCAAAGACAAGGACAGCAACAACAACAACAAGTTGCCGTCTCACTCCCGCACGCGGGACCGAGAAAGCAAGATAGTGCTGTACCACTCCCGCCAAGCCACGCCCCCAGAGCCCCGCCGCCCAACCAAGCTCCAGCCCAAGCAAAGCCGCCCGCCCTAGCCGCCCAAGCGCCGATGGCACAGTCGCAGCAAGTGCCGACTGCCAAAAATGTGCCACAATACCCACCGCTCATAGTTGAGCGTATAGATGGATGGACGAAGCATTTTAAGCTTATTGCTGAGAAGCTCGGCAGACCACCAAATGGACGCCCATACGGACAAGGAATCCGTTTTACACCCACAGATGAGACAGAATATAGGGTGATTCAGTCTTATTTAACCGAGTTGGAGAGAACGGAAAAAATAAGCTGGTTCTCATATTCTCTGCCATCGGAACGCAGCCTAAAGGTGGCACTCCGCGGCTTACCGGCGGATACACCCATAAGCGAAATACAAGAAGCCTTGGAGGAAAAAGGATTTGAGCCCGAGTACATAAAAAACATAAAGGGTAGACAGGGTCGCCCAGGAAGCATCTTTCACATACAGCTAAAGAAGACGCCAAACCTCACGCCAGCGATTTACGAAGTGACGGAATTATTGATGATGCCAGGAGTTATCATTGAGGCATGGCGCGCCAAAAGAGGACCAGCCCAATGTCATCGCTGTCAGAAATTCCGCCACAGCTCACACAATTGCCACAGGGCCATGGCATGTGTGCGCTGTGGTGAAGAGCATATAGCAAGAGAATGCCCACGCCCACGCGAAGAACCTGCAACATGCGCAAACTGCAATGGCACGCACCCAGCAAACTACGCGTCATGCCCAGTTTTCAAACAAGAGACCAGAAACAAAAGAGCTGGTACAATCGCCGAAACAATACCGACTCGGCGCGGCACTGCCCCGGTCACCAAAACAACAGTTGAAGAGACCGCGGCCACATCACTGATGGCGCCGGCCAACCTTCCGAAGCTCATAAATAAACAAGATAGCAAAGAGAAGAAGCCTAAATCCAAAAAGAAGAAAGTGACCGAGGAGGCACCCGCATCTCAGCCGCCTAAACAAGCGCCCCGTCGTGACTCGCTGGGACAGACGATTGGCGTATTAAAAGAAATTCTGGAAGCAGTACAACAGGGAACTGACCCAGAAACCGCTACCCTCCAAGGCTTGATGAGGATACTTAATAATGGGTCACACCGGAATTAAGATTGTGCATTGGAATGCCAGAACGCTCGCGGGGAAAGCACGACTGCTGACCAACTTTCTCCGCGAGTACAATATAGACATATTGCTGGTCAGCGAGACGCACCTCCAAAAAGACAGACCTTTTAAAATCCCAAACTACTTCGTCTATAGAAAAGACGAAGTGAATCAAGATGGAAGAGCTTACAGGGGGCTGGCTGTCATAGTCCACCGAAGAACTGTCCACCAACTGATACCAGTAGAAGAATTCCAGTCGTTTCAAGCACTGGGCATACTCGTGAACATCGCCGGCCAAAACCACCGAGTGTTCGCAATGTACCGCCCACCCAAAAGCAACTGGAACACTGCCGAATTAAGAAAGCTGCTCAACTCAGACCTACCGACGCTCATAGCCGGCGATGCGAACTCGAAGCACACGCACTGGAATTCTTCGAAAATAGACCATCAAGGGAAGGTACTTTATCAAGACTCGGTGGACTATGACTATGACGTCATAGGGCCCGACGAGCCGACCCATTATGACGACAATCACGGGACTGAAGACGTCATCGATGTTGCGATCATGAAGGGGATAAAGATGATGCCAACACAAGAGGTGCTCTCTGATCTGGAATCAGATCACAGGCCAGTGCTACTCACATGGAAGGACCTCCCAAGTAGAGTTGCCGCCCCCGCAAGGAGGCGGAAAATCTGTTGGGAGGCTTTCAGCGCAGACGTCCACGAAAGGACAGCTACCACGACGATAAGCACTCCAGAAGAGGTTGACAGAGAAACGGAAGCGCTAACCATGACAATCCGGACCTCTATTGAAACAGCAGCGCACACCTCCAAACCGGGAGGAAGCAGAGACTCCCTCCCGGCCAGGATACGGGACCTTATACGCACAAAAAGGGAAACCAGAGAGTTATGGCAAAGCACCCGATGCCCGCGACTCAAAACAAAGTTGAATAGCCTGGTTGAAGAAGTAAAAACCGCATTAAATACTTATGCGGCGGAATCGTGGGAAACGCACATAGACAGCCTAAATGACGACATTCCCTCGGTTCACCGACTTTGTAGAAACCTCAGCAACGAGAAAACGCCCATCAGACCCCTCCTAGACAGTGACGGGAACATTATGTTTGACGCTAAGAGCCGTGCGAATATATTCGCTGACCATCTGCAAAAACAGTTTCAACCGTTCCCAACAAGCTTCCCTGAACATGAGGAAACAGTGAGAGAGCACCTCAAAAACTATTTCGGATCGACTCCCACAGAAGAGGATGCCGAAAAGAAAATTTTCTTCTCGCCAGGAAGGGTGGCGAGAGCCATAAAACGACTGCCAAACAAGAAAGCCCCAGGACTGGATCAAATCCCCAATGAAGCCATTAAGCATTTAGCATTTACCAATGAAGACAATTGTCGCCCTTACCCGGATATTCAATGGGATCATGCGAACTGGCCACTTCCCCACCGCATGGAAGAAAGGGAAGGTAATAATGCTTCACAAACCAGGGAAGAACCCAAAGAAGCCAGAAAGTTACCGCCCGATAACCCTCTTGAGCACAATCTCCAAGTTGTTTGAGAGGCTACTGCTGTCCCACCTGATGCCGCACATAACACCAAGAGAAGAGCAGTTTGGTTTTCGAGCGGAACATTCCACCACACTCCAGATTACGAAATTGGTGAATGAAATGGCAGTCTGTTTAAATAAAAAGGAATACGTAGCGACGGTTCTCCTGGACATGGAAAAAGCCTTTGACAAGGTGTGGCACGAGGGCTTGCTGTTCAAATTGTCAAAATCGCCCGCCCCCAGGAGAATCGTCGAAATACTTGCATCCTTCCTGTCGAGTAGAAGCATACAAGTGGCGGTGGAAGACGCCCTTTCAGAAGAGAAGCCAGTACTAGCAGGGGTACCGCAATGAAGCTGCATCTCCCCGTTCTGCTATGCGTGGTATACCAATGATATACCTGTCATTGGGCACGCACAGCTGGCCCTTTACGCGGATGATGCAGCCTACTTCGCAACCTCCTTCAAGACGGAGAACGCAGTCAAACGACTGCAGCCGACGTTAGATGCACTGCCTGAATGGCTGGGGAAGTGGAGGCTATCTGTCAACGTCGGGAAAACCCAAGCAATGATCACCAGCCGATGCTACCTACCAACAAAACTGAAGCTTATGGGACAGGAACTCGAATGGAAAACAGAAGTCAAGTATCTTGGAGTGACTATTGACAGATGCCTCCACTTCAAGAAGCACGTTGAGACTATAACAAATATGGCAAGAGGAGCCAAAGCCAGATTGAATCCGATCTTCAGATCAAGGCTACCACTCCGGACCAAAGTCCTGATCTATAAGGCGTACGTCAGATCAAGACTTACGTACGCAGCGCCGGCGTGGTATGCCCAAATATCAACCGCATCAAAAAAGAAGCTCCAAACAGTCGAAAACAAGTGCCTCCGAACGATTGTAGGCGCACCGCGTTACGTAAGAAACGCTACGGTCGCCCGGGATCTGCAAGTAGAAAACCTGAATAGTTTCACAAGACGCCTGGCAAGGAAAATGTTTGAAAAAGCAGACGCCTCAAACCACGAGCACATTAGGGGCATTGCCCCCTTGCACTCCAGGCCACCAGAAATTACAAGAAGAAAAAAGACGAAGCCTTACCCAAGGGAACTAACCATAGACGTGAATGACAAAGAAGAAGTCGCGACCGAAGCAACGAGACCCACGGTGGTCCCATTCTCGGTCGCTGATCGGTCCGCTGGGCTTTCCACCAGCGGGATCAACCTGGCGTGGCCTGATCGCCCAGATACTTAAAGACCGCCGTGCGGTCAAGTTGTGAGGTCTGACTAAAGAGTCATGCAAAAGACTCGTTCATAGCAATGAACGAAGACGAGCCAGGGAAAGAGGGCCCCCGCCCTGAAACCCTTTACCTCTGGTGGCAGAACACCAGAGAAGAAGACCAGTGTCAGTGTCTGCGCCCGCGTTTCCAACGCAGCGCATCCATGCGACCCACGCCGCCAACCGGCACCAACTACCACAACCTCCCCGGGACAGCATGCGTCCTATGCCGCCGTAACAACGGTTGGCACTAGGCACGCACCAACCCCGGCAACAAGGACGACCCAGGCAAAGACGGCGGTCACGACGAAAGTCGTGCCAGCGCACGGAGCAGCATCACGTCCCCCACCTACCTCACCCCCCCGAGGAAGGAAAGGGACGGAAACAGCCCAACGCCGCCCAGAAGAGGCATCAACTTCATGGGCGGACGTCACGCTCACGCAAGCCAACCTACCACCAGCCACAACACCTGACCACAGCTGGCCCCTGCCCAGAAGAAGGAGCCACGCTACCCGCCCATCATCATAGAAAACTTCCCGAAGTGCACCCTCCACCTCCGTGCACTGAAGGAAAAGCTAGGGCGACCGCCATCCGTGCGCCCATTCAACCAAGGCGTACGCTTCACCCCAACAGACGGCGAAGAATACCGGGTTATCCAAGCCTACCTCACGAACCTGGACGAGGCAGACAGGGTAACCTGGTTTTCGTACTCCCTCCCAAAGGAGAGGAGCCTGAAGCTGGCGATCCGGGGACTCCCTGCTAACACGGATCCCGAAGAAATAAAAGAAGACCTCATTGCGCTCGGGTACGAACCCGAGCACATAAAGAAAATCCAGGCGAGGAAAGGCAGACCAGGCTGCATTTTCTTCGCATCCATGAAAAAGACGCCCAATCTCACGCCCGGCATATATGAAGTGGATGAACTTCTCTGTATGCCGGGTGTAAAGCTCGAACACTGGAGGGGGAGGAGAGGCCCGGCCCAATGCCATAGATGCCAGGCATTCCGTCACTCCTCCCACAACTGCTTCAGACGGCAGGCGTGCGTGCGGTGCGGGGGAGAGCACTTCGCGCGCGACTGCCCTCGCCCACTTGAAGAGCCCGCGACCTGCGCAAACTGTGGCGGTGCGCACACCGCGAACAACCCCCGCTGCGCTGTGTTCCGCGAGGAGGCGCGGAACAAGCGCGCGGGCACCACAGCAACCACCACCACCATAACCACAGCGAGCACCAAATGCGCGACCCCGCGCTTACCATCAATCCCGACACCCGAGAAGGCCACTACATCGCTTATGGCCGATGCTAACGGCCCGCCAGCCCGCGGCGTTGACCAGAGGGAAACAAAGAAGGCCAATAAAAAGAAGAAAAAGAAGAAGAAGGGACCGCGGAAGGGTGCCTCCCAACCCACCGCCCCCGCACCCAAACCCTCTGCGGCCAAGGCACCCCGTGCCCAGACCGCGAGAACAGGACGGACACAACAACCTGTCCCGCTCCCACGCGTGAGCGAGACAACTCAGAAGATGACAAGGACGGCGGCGGAGCTAGAAATGCTCGAAACCGCCCTAAGCACCCTCCAGGACGTGCTCCAGGCGATCAGAGAGGGGGCTGACCCAGTCCCGCTAGTATTAGCGGGGGTGGGAAAGCTCCTCTCCTGTCGCTAGGCAGCACGAAATGGACCCCCAGCGACGCCGCGACGTCCAGGCCCTAAGGGCCGGCCTGGACGCGCTATCATCATGCCTCCCGAGCGACTCGCTCACTGGGCTTCCCACCAGAGGGATTCACCCGGTGGGCTGAGGGCGAGGAGGGAGGCAGAAGATCACCGGACTGACTACATACCCCGAACGAGACGAAGGTGCCACTCACATGGCACACACCCCGCGACCCAGCAGTGATGCACTGCTGGCGATGGACTGCCGCGCAAAGGGGCCACCCGTGCCCGAAGGCGCGTCCGCGCCGGCACTAGTTGCCGCGCGAAGAAGAACATGTGTGAAATTCATTCGGTACTCACCTCTCCTCAAGAAAACAACTCTGAAGAATAAATAACAAGAAGCTCTCAATACTTGTTTCTTTCAAGCAACACCCTCCTCGGCACACCAGCATAGTAAGGTGTATCCAGTACATCTAGGTTAGCCTGAACAACATCTTCGACCACATCCTCGCTTACCATCAGGTGAGATAGTGGTCAAAGGCTAACCTATCAGGCATAAAAAAAAATACATACACATGTCATTAGATTAGATCATCCGTGCTCCGCCCGGTTCTTGTCTTAGGATGGCAGTCGTTATGGCGTGATGGAAGGGTAATTTGTGAATGCCCGCCTGGCTAGCTACCACCCTCAAGTTGAAAATCTGTCGCCAAACACCTAACGGTGTGTTCCGGTAGCTGCCCTTGAGAGCCAGTAATTCTAGGTTAGCCTGAACAACATCTTCGACCACATCATCACTTACCATCAGGTGACATAGTGGTAAAAAGCTAACCAATGAAGCATTAAAAAAATGTGATGTTACTAATGAAATAGTAACTGACATACAATAAAATAAATTGCAGTAGCAAATCTCTTGTCAGGCTCGTCTGGTCTCAAGATATTTGTTGAATGAAGGTTGAAATAAAGTGTTTATTATACTTATTATGTTTAACTCATTATCTCGTTATGAATACCGGGCTGTAATGAAATTCAGTACTTACCTACAACATTATTGCCCGGCTCGGTTTCCCACTGGTCTATAATGTAATGACCTACTTACTTCAGGTTAGAGTTTTCGATCAGGAGGTGTGCCTATACCTATAATATTTTTTTTTGTATTATTTATATTTATTTTATTTAATTGTCACATTTACAAAGTTACAAAGTTTTATTGGAGTACATTTTTTTTTCCGACGGGAATCATCCCGCATCCTCCGATTTCGCGCCGTTTAGCACGCGATAGATCTTGTAATCATATTTAGAAAAAAAAAAAGACGGGTTGCACTCCTGGAGTGCCGGCAGAAGTGAAAACTTGATTATTAATTAACGTTGAGCATGTTTGATATTTTGGAATGGTTAGGGAATAATTTTGCACCAATTGCTTTATCAGTATAAAAGTACTATCATTTATGTGGTAGAATACAATATTCATTTATTGCGCTATCGTACACAAACATGACAATTTATATGTCATTAAAAATTTAACACTTTAAAACTATTACAATTATTTTACATTAAAAAGTTTATCTCTCCGAAAAATCAACTTTCATCCATAATTTCAACGACTTTTTCACCATCATCATTACCAGAACTATCATCGCATACATATATATATATATATACTAGTTTTTCGGGCAGTGTGCGGGCCGCATGCGGCCCGCATTTATCGTTATGCAGTACAAAACTTTACCTTAACCCCTTATACATTTAAAAAAAATAATTTCAAAACTCCAATAAAAGTATGAAATCCCAAATAAACTCTCCATACAATAAAGAACCATACTGTAGCCACTAAAGCAGATTCACCCTACTGCCATAAAAAGATATACATATTTGGAATACGGACGTCCAGAACAACCTAGATATAAAATTTAAGCCAAATCGGAGTACTTTTTTTTACTTGGCAGAAGTCATCGAAATAAAAATTTCATATTTGAAATAAGGATGACGATAACAACCTATATATCGATTTTCAGCCAAATCGGTGCAAGTCTGAGCTCGGCCTTCGGCCTCGCAAGTTAATAACATGGCTCGGCCTGCGGCCTCGCCTAGCGCTCGCCCTGCGGGCTCGCGCAACGTCAACTCAGCCTACGGCCTCGCGGTCCGAAAGTTCGGCCTTCGGCCTCACCAGAAGCTCGCCCTTCGGGCTCGCATTAATTAATTAATTAATATATATATGTATATATATAATTATATATCATCACATACATTTATATATATATATATATATATATACTTATATATATATCATCATCATACATCTTTTTCAAAGCTCGTTGGCCCAGGCATACATTTTCGCCGCGCCGTAGAGACGGGATAGCACATTCCGCCTTGCGCCGCCACGCCGAGCGCACCTCTCCGCAGCTGCAAGTGACCCTCCAGTGAGACCGCAATAGTCCCCGCACTATTGCCGTCTCGCCTGGACCATCGTTCCGACGCTAGTTGCTACAGTGCGCATTGAAGAGCGTGATCCCGATTCAGCTTGTGTTTGTCTGTGCAGGAGCTGAGAGTTTCGTCGAACGCCGTGCGACGCGAGCTTCGTGCTTGCTGAGGCGGCGCTCCACCGTCGAGCAACCACCGCCCCGGACAAGCCCGGGTCGGTGTTGCTGCGTTAAACTGCACTGAAAAGTGCAGTTTATTTCTTGTTTCTCGTCTTTGTTTCTGCACGAACAACAACACCCGCTCAACAACACACTTTGTGCTGTTAAGCGGCATCGTTCAGGCAGGTGGAGCCCTACCGGGTTAAGCTCGCTCGAACGATCAAATCCGCCATTTGCTGCGGTCGCAGAGTGATCCCTAACGGTGCCAACTACCTCTGTTGATTTTTGGTTTAACCTTGTACCGCGGCCTTTTCCCGCCTCACGGGATCAGCCGAAACAAGCAGGTCTCCGGGGCAACTGGCCTTGGGGTCGCCCCTAGTCAATCCCGGAGTCGTTAGGACACCCCTTCGCCGCCCCAGAAAAAAAGTGCGGATAGGGACACACACCTAGGGATACACAGTAGGTACTCACTCCCTCTCACACAGTGAGCTCACAGGTTGTGCGAGGGAGACACTACCCTGGTTAGGGCATCCTGAGTGCACCCCTCAGGATGCAGCCCCGCCCTACCAATAGTGAGGTAGAGGTCCTTCAGACCTTTGCCTTACGGTACCCCGACCTCTATGCTGCTCATCAAGCAGCCCTCACCTCAGACGCAGAGAGTGCCCGCCTCACGGACACTCCCATTGCTCCCTCCGGGACCTCCGTCCCCACCTACGATGACCCTCCGGCGCCATCCTACTTACAGGAGAGCCCGGACTCCCCCGCCCCCGGCCCTGATAACAGGCGCGCGGTAGTAGCCCAACCCCGTTCTCGCTCTCGCTCACCGATCGGTCGGTTTGCGAGCATCGAACCTGCCTATGTCGTTGTCGAGTCAGTTTCAGACTCGGAAACGGACATGGAGGTCGACCAACCCCGCGCCTCACGCACAGACTCCGAAGATTCCGACAACGACGGCTATACCGTCGTAGACCGCAAACGCAAGCGCGCCCCTAAGGCCGCTAACTCCGGGCCTTCCGCCCCGCCCGCTAAGGCAGCCGCCAAAGCACCTACCGCCGGCAATAGGCCGACCCCCGCCCCGCGCCCCGCGTCCCCGCCTTCCGCAACCGCTTCGGCTACAGCGCCCTCTCAGGACGCTAACGCACGCCGCGAAAAGCCGCCTCCGCCTTTGTTCATACAGGACAAAGGCAAATGGGATATGCTATCCCGCCTCCTCACTGATCGTAAGATCAGTTATACGAACGCCCGCTCCACGCAGCAGGGCATTAAAGTCCAAGTCTCCTCAGTTAACGACCACAGAGCGTTAACCAAACTCCTCCGTAAAGAGAGCATAAGCTTCCACACTTATGCGCTCGAAGAGGAGAAAGTCCTACGCGTCGTCATACGCGGTGTCCCGAAGGAAGTCCGTACAGACGCTGTACTTGACGACCTTAAAAGACAGGACTTCCCTGTCCTTGCCGTACACCGCATGTACAGTGGCAAAGACAAAAGCCCATACGACCTAGTACTCGTAGTACTAGACCGATCCCCGGAGGGCAAGACCATCTTCAACCTGAAGACGGTCTGCGGCCTCTCCGGACTAGATGTTCAGCCCCCATTCAGGAATGGCTCTCCTTCACAGTGCCATAACTGCCAACTATACGGGCACGCTGCCCGCTACTGCTTCGCTCGTCCTAGGTGCGTTAAGTGCCTAGGCGATCATGCCACAGAGAATTGTTCTCGCACGAGGGACTCACCCGACCCACCCAGCTGCGTTCTGTGCGGCACCCAGGGGCACACCGCCAACTACCGCGGTTGCCCGAGGGCGCCACGCACAAACCGCAGGGTGGCAACGGAAAGGAGACCTCCGCCACCTCCTCGTCCCACCTATGACAGATACCAGCGGGTCAGCCCTAAGCTGACAGTAGCACCTGCCTCACAGGTGACTCCCGCTCCTCTCCCAGCTAGGAACGCGTGGTCAAAGCCACCGAGCATGGTTAAAACCATCGCTCCCACCCGCGCCCCGGCCCGCGCACCCGTCCCCGCCCGTACCGCGGCCCCTGCCCGCGCACCGGCCCCGGTCCGCGCGGCACCCCCGGCACCTCCTGCCCTCATTCCACGCGCCGCACCTCGCGTCGCCCGGCCCGTGGCCCCACCTCCTATGCCACTGATGGACTCCTCTCTTCAAGAGGATATAGCGCTAGTCAGCGACCTTGCTATGTCCATCAATATAGATGAGGTCCGTGCTCTAGCACGCAAGATGCACTCCGCACAATCACCTGCGGAAGTCATCCAATATACGCTGGAACATGCCAGCCTCCTTAGCGCTCTAAAGCGCTTCGCCCCCCAAACTCCCCCTCAGTACACCCACTATGGGTAGTACAACCTTAAGGAATAAACCGCGCTCAGTTTCGTTAGCGTCCTTCAACGCTAACGGCTTCTTCAGACAACGTGACCTTGTCCATGACTTTTGCAGTACCCACCTGATCGATATTATATGCGTGCAGGAAACCTTTTTAAAACCGGGAAGGGCGAATCCCAGGTTTGCTAATTACCGATGTGTACGTAATGATAGGTTGACTTCCGCTAAGGGAGGCACTCTTATCTATTACAAAAGGTCCCTGCACTGCATCCCCTTAGATACCCCGACTCTGAGTACTATGGAAGCATCTTGCTGCTTACTAGCTATGACGGGTCATCAACCCATAGTCATAGCATCCTGCTACCAATCTGGTTTAAAGCGCGTCGCCCGCGCAGACTTAGAAGCTCTCTTCTCTCTTGGAAGCGCCGTCCTTCTGATCGGCGACTTCAACAGTAAACATATCCTATGGAATTGTAATTCTAACAATCCTAACGGTATTATTCTTGACAACCTAGTCGCTGACTTGAACTTTGACGTAATTACACCTATCGAGCCAACGCACTACCCCGAGAACGTCCGCTACCGACCTGACGTCTTAGACATGGCACTGTTTAGAGGCGTAACCCTTCAGTTACGCTCTATAACAGTTTGTCACGAACTACATTCTGACCACCGACCCATTATACTGCGACTAGGCCCCGACCCTACAGCAGACTTACCCCGCCCCACCAAGACGATGGTGAACTGGAAGCAATTAGGCAATTCCCTAAAGGCTATCAGTTCACCCGACCTCGACAAAATCCCTGACGACATTCTGACCAAAGATGACGTATCCCTAGCGATCGATTCGTTCACTAATCACCTCTCCACCGTAGTAGGTGCATCCTCAAAGGAAGTCATTGTGCCGGACGACCGGCGCCTTGTCATTCCAGTGGATGTGAGGCGATTAGTGACGAAGAGTAAAGCAGTGACCAGACATTACGACTCCTACCCAAGCGAAGTAAACAAAACTCGGAAACGCCACTTTGAACGCATGGTTGAAAGTCGCATGTCCGAGTTGCGTGACCACAGCTGGGGCGACAAGCTTTCAAACCTCGTGCCTAGCCAGCGGGCTTATTGGGATCTCGCACGAGGCATGAAAGGTGTCGGACAGAGCGACATACCTCCGCTATACCCACCAGTCCCACGCGCCCCGGCGTTCTTTGACGAAGACAAAGCTGAGTGCCTAGCTGATAGCCTAGAGGCTCAGTGCTCCCCCAACGTAGATCACGTAGACCAAGCCCACCTCGATTCGGTGGACGCTGAGGTCGAACGTAAAAGCTCTGTGGTCATCTCTGAACTCCCCCCGCACACCCCAGTATCTTACGCTGAGGTGACGAGACTGATCAAGGACCTCAAACAACGTAAAGCCCCCGGTGCCGACGGCATCTCCAACAAGGTACTTAAACACCTTTCTCCCCCCCTGATTCATCTACTAGTAAGCATCTTCAATGCGGCCATGAGCCACTGTTTATTTCCCGACGTCTGGAAATGTGCAAATGTCATTGGCATTCACAAACCAGGCAAAAACTCCGCTGACCCTACCAGCTACCGTCCCATCAGCCTTCTCAGTGCCCTAGGCAAGCTATACGAACGGCTCCTTTCGAACCGTCTCTCGGCTCATGCGCAGGAACACCACCTTATTCCCGATGAGCAGTTTGGCTTTAGGCCCAAGCACTCATGCGTCCAACAGGTGCACCGCCTCACGGAGCACATCCTTGAAGGTTTCAATAAGAAACCCAAACCCCAAACGACGGTAGCAGTCTTCCTCGACGTAGCGAAAGCTTTTGATAAAGTCTGGCACAATGGCTTGATTTACAAGTTATACCACTTTGGCGTGCCAGTACGTCTTGTGCTCACCTTACAAGACTTCCTAAGGGACAGAAGCTTTCGCTACCGCGTGGAAGGCACCCTCTCCACCCCCCACCCAGTCAGTGCCGGAGTCCCTCAGGGCTCCGTACTATCTCCCATTCTCTTCGCGCTGTATACCAGCGACATCCCACGCTCACAGCCCAAGGTTTTCATAGCCCAATATGCGGACGATACCGCCATTTATTCCACTGGCTGGCATATTAATAGACAGACCTATTTTCTCCTTCAACGGGCCATCACCGAGATCGGTGACTGGTTCCGTAAATGGCGCATTGCAGTCAACCCGACTAAAAGTGCAGCTATATACTTCAATGAGAATACTCACTCGAACCCCCGCTATCCTAAACCTTTAACTCTGTTTGACGAACCCATTCCCTGGGTTGGTAAAACAAAGTATCTTGGAGTCACCCTTGATCGGCATCTCACCTTTGCCGCTCACATCACTGATGTTCGTAACAGGGCGGCCTTTGTTATGGGTCGCCTAGGTCCCTTAATTCGTACAGAGAGTAAAATGTCTCTTAAAAATAAGAAGACACTTTATACTACTTGCATCCGCCCCATCATGACATACGCTTCAGTAGTGTTTAGTCATGCTAGCGAGGCCCACCTACGTAAACTTCAAATCATTCAAAACAGGTTCCTCCGCCAGGCAACCGGTGCTCCGTGGTATGTACGGAACGCCGAGTTGCACTGCGACCTAAACCTTCCCTCTTTAGCGCAGTTCAATAAGGACTGCGCCCGCCGATACTTTGATCGAGCGCCCCACCACTCGAACCCTCTAGTTGTCCAGGCATCGAACTACTCGACTGCCTCATCCGACCCATGGTTTAAACCCCCCCGTCGCCGACCACGGCAGGTATTGGACGACCCGGATGACCCCATCGCAGCCATTACGTTGGCAGCTTTAGCGTTGTCCGCAAGTCGTCCTGGTAACATCCCCAGGTGTGCGGTAATCAGAGGTTACACAATCAAACACCGAGCTCGCCGGCGAGCTCGAGGCAAAAATAAAAACCCGATTAGTGTCTCTCCAAATAGTCACAGAGCAATATTCAATAGGGCCCATTCTCAACGGTACAACACTGCAGTTGTACCGGGGCATTTAGTTCCGATTCCCCCTTTGTCTCTCGGCAGCGAGACAAGCCGAGGTCCGAACCACAGTGGTGCCCTTGAGCTCGCTGTCACCCCTCCCGATAGTAGCGTGGCGTTTTCGGCGCCCGCAGGAGACGGAGGTATAAGGCGCTTTTCGCCTTATACGCCCGTCTCAGAAGAAGTGCCCTCAGCGCTTCTTCCTCCTGGGCTATAAGAGGGCCTCCCCTCGCCCAAAGTCCGGTGGAGCTGTACGTCCGCTTAGCGGTAGACAGCATCTATGTCCTCCCTAAAAAAAAAAAAAAAAAAAGACGGGATAGCTGTCTACTTTCCATCCGTCTTACGCTTTTTCGATCAGGTCACGTGTCCTGACGCGAGTTTAAGATTTTATACCCATTACAGAAAAAGTGCTCAACGCCGCTAAAGAAGTTTTCACTTCAATCCGTCTTACGCTTTTTCGATCAGCTTCAATCCGTCTTACGCTTTTTCGATCAGGTCACGTGTCCTGACGCGAGTTTAAGATTTTATACCCATTACAGAAAAAGTGCTCAACGCCGCTAAAGAAGTTTTCACTTCAAAAAAAGTGTGTTACTAGAAGCTAAAGTATTTTGAAAGTAGTAACGAGATAGAAACAACGCGTTTTTTTAAGAATTTTGGCGGAAAAACTATATTGGGGAACAATTTGTTTTTTTTTCTTTCAAAAAGTATATGTACCACCTTCGACGTTGTTTTTCTTCTGATTATTTACATGTAATCTATACACCTGAATTGTATCACATTTTTAGGTTTAGCAGTTTCAAAGAAGTTACGAGATTATATTTTATTACGCAAGTTTTCATCAGTGTAATCGAGTGAAAGTTTTTTATTTTCATTTTACTTATAGCATAGAACATTATAATGCTTAGAGTATATTAAAGTTCTTAGCTGATATCATTAGGATAAAAGTACAAAATGAAAATCCATTTCGCACCCTCCATCGTCAACGTTCATACCACGTTGAAAACACCGGTTCTCGTCCGATCACCGAAGTTAAGCAACGTCGGGCGCGGTCAGTACTTGGATGGGTGACCGCCTGGGAACACCGCGTAATGTTGGTTTTTGCCTTTTTGCGTTCTTTTTGAAACTATTTATTTATATTCTTGTGCTGTCTCATCACACCGCACCGTCCCACAGTGGTCCCGTGTTGGGGCTTTATTAGAATAAACTTTTGTCAAACACACGTATGTTTTGTTAATCGTAAATGTACAAATAAAACGTGTTTTTCCTAAAAATATTAATGTTTACAAGCTAATATTACATGGCCTGATTTTATGACGAATGATGAACACGGTAATGTTGTCGTGGAATTAAGTGAACAAGGAGTTTACAGCTATGAACATTTTTGAAGAACAATCTTAAAACAAAAGCTGGGACCTCCATGGTGTCAGTGGCAACTGCAACATTAAAACCTACAAAAAAACCTTTTGCTGAACTAAAACCTCTACAAAAAGGAGACGAACGGAAGAACTTCAATCTCAGGAGTTCGACTCGTTGTTTTATGCGCCCATACAAAAAGCGGTACAAAGTAGAAATTTGGCCGAACTATTAAAGCACTTGAATAATCACCCAGAAGATGCTTAAAAGCTTTTAAATTGTATAAAAACGGATAAGCCTACATTATCAACAGATGAAGATACTTAAAATATCGAATTTGTTGATGTCGAAGCAGTTGCATGGAGAGATTCGGATTAGAAGTTATTGTAAATAATTATATTAAAATAAAATAAACGTATGAAATGTATTATTTTACTGTTGGAACGAAGTTCCTAATCGCGTGTTGCGAAAGGGGGCTAGACGGAAAAAATTAAGACCAAAAGTTGTAATGACACTTTTTGCTATAGCCGTGCGGCATGCGCGTGATTCTCTGTCTGTCTCTCTCTCTCTCTCTCTCTCTCTCTCATAGCAAGCCAGTCATTTTCGTTTAAGTTAATATTAAGTTTATATTACATTATGTTTGTTATTAATAAAAAAAATATATAACTTAAAAAAAAATACAATTCCTTCACTAATTAATCGAAAGGAACTTCGTTCCATCCGGGTGTCCCTTGACACTTGTTTTTTTTTATATCTCATAGGTAAGCCTTTGACCACAATCTCACCTGTTGTTAAATGATGATGTGGTCGAAGGTGTTGACAGGCTTAACCTAGAATTACTGGCTCTCAAGGACAGCTGCTGGAACACACCGTTAAGTGCTTGGTGACATATTTTCTACCTGAGTGTGGTCATTCGCAAAATGCCCTTCCATCATGCGGTGATTGGTATATAAGCAGTTACTGCTTAGTTAGTACAACATGATAGTCCACTTTGAACACTCTTTCGCCAACGTTCATACCACGTTGAAAACACCGGTTCTCGTCCGATCACCAAAGATAAGCAACGTTGGGCGCGGTCAGTACTTGGATGGGTGACCGCCTGGGAACACCGCGTAATGTTGGTTTTTGCATTCAATTTCTTTTTACGATCATTTTCAAATAGTTTATTTTTATTATTGTGCTTTATAAAATATTTTTCCATCGAACTAAGTCAGAACACGAACCATTTCACATATAGGCGCTAGGGGCAAGAGCTGCCAACTTTCAAAAACGCCAGCCCCGGAGATTTAAAGAAAATAGAAAATCATAAAACCAGCACTTGAATGTGGTGGGGGTAATTTTTAAATATTATGTATACGTAAGTTACATTGAATTGTAAGAATAAGTCAAAAAACTGACTAGAGCCACAGAATAACTAGAGCTACCTACTTAGTTATACATATTATAGCGCCATCTATCGGTAACGTGATGCACGAATTGCTTACTAGATGAGCTATTTTAGTTCCAGGCACGAACCAACCTCGTAACATTTTTTCCGTGCCGGACTCTCAGCGAACCTTTGTAAGCTTGGAGTTTAAGCTATTAATGCTAGATGTCGCAATGGTACAACGATTTCGCATGGAACATTCACAATTATAGATTCCGTTTTCACACGTTATCAAATATAACATATGAGGTGCAAATTGCTTTTATTATGCTTTTAACAATACTTTTTACATATAATAAAGAATTATATAAATAAAAATTATGAAAGGAATATATGGGGGTAGTGGAAGTTGTCAATTTGAGCCCTTTTCTGTTACAGGGTCTATCAATATAAAAAAATAAGAAAACAATATCTAAGTTGATTTATTTTAGTAGCAATAGTGAAAACATACAATTATACATACGCATGTGATCATCCGTGCAACGGAGACCACGCTGCATAGGTCCCGGTTGTCGTCTTAGGATGGCACTCGTTATGGCATAGAACATATAATAATACTACCTACATATTATGGCATGGTGGTGGGCTATTTTGCGAATGCCCGCCTAGCTAGCTACCGCCCTCAAGTAGAAAATCTATCGCCAAACACCTAACGGTGTGTTCCGCGTTACCATAGATAAATTAATTTATCTATGGCGTTACTTACTAACTGCGTTACTATTGTTCATCACTACCTACAGGCTCTGCAAGCTGGCTTCAACCTCGCGACTGGAACATGATTGTTTTGAAGTTTCCAGCTCCATATCTCCGCAGTTGTAAAAGAAATAAAAACTGTATTGAAAAAAACATCGAGATATTATTACTAATGTATGTCACTTCTGTAGTCGGTTCACTCTGTGAGAGCGACAAGTCGTAGTAGACAGTTGAACGAAACGCGTAAGCGCCCTAAAATTCCCAGCGTTTATGACCTTTTGGGCGCGAGAAAACTGTACCTTAAAAGCGTACTAGCATAGTGTTCATAGGAACACTATGCTAGTACGCTTTTAGGGTAAAGAGTCTAATTAGACACCAGTAATTATGGTTTCAGCGCTGCAGCGGCTTTAAGTTTATTCCTAACAGAATGGAACATGACGATTGTTTAGAATAGCGACTCTATACGTTAGTAATAATAATATACGTCAATGGAAAAAAATCCGTTTAGTATCGAACGTACACACAACTTTCACGAGAATCTGTTTAGAGGTGCGACGTAGAGGAGAACAACCGGAAATCCGGAATCCGGACGTTATTCCGGATGTTTCTGTGGCTTAGCTTGTACGAAATTATTTTTTGTAAAATCTGTCACATTTGACAACAAGCCACGATTTGACTGAATCAAAGGGTAGTAAAATTTTTAATTTTGGCTAGGCCGAGCACAATTATTAGCTCTGGGTCGCCCGGAATGAGTAGGTATCATGTTATAATAAAATTTTGTTACGATCAAATTAAGCTCGAATGGTGTGTTGCGTTTTTGAATAAAAAATACATGATTGTCACAAAACTTCCATAGGTACCTTGAAATATTAACAGGGTATCCCGAGCATAACCAATTGACAGAAAGCTTTTGAGAAACTTTTTTCAAGATATGTTCCGATACTTGGCCTTTCAAATACTTGGGGAACACAGAAGTATACTACTGCTCGCCTAGTTTATTTCGCGTACTTTTTCGTACTTCCACAGTAATATGTCGTATGGAGTATTGCTGCTGTGGGGAACTGCTGCTGAGACAATTTGTATCCTACAAAAGCGTGCAATCCGAGACATATTTAAAATGGATCCTACGGAATCGCTGAGGGATCTTTTAAAAAAAATATATATTTTAACTTTACCAAGTCTATATATATGAAAATATTTATTATGTATGTTCGTAAAAAAAGAGAACCTAAATTTAAATTAAACAGCGACAATCACGATTACAACACTAGGAATAAAGATAAAATAGCGGAGCCAGGTTTATTTATATTATGTATTAGCAAAGTCAAATAAAAGGTCCTTCTTAGGTACCTAATTGTGTACGGTTTTATTATAAAGTTCCCAAACATATTACAAAGGCATTTATTTAGATTTCTGTGGCCTCTGCCAAGCTATTGCCTGTCACCTATATACCTACTTTAAACAAATATAGTAATATTTTAATATTGTTAGGTTTGCAATAACGCCTGCTATGCGGATTACATTACAAAATCACAAATATACGATAGGATTTTTTTTTTGTCCAATCGCATATGACTTAAATTTTTCCTATCGTATATTTGTGATTATGTAAAATATTGTAATAACTTTATAATATAGTAAGTATGTAACACATTGTTAAGAGTTAAAAGACGTTTAAAAGAATGGCCCCGAGTTTCTTGTCCGTTCTGTTCACAGTGGCTCTATACAATTTTTTTACTGAACGTTGCAGTACAATATTTCAATATTAAAGTTTGTAATTGATCTTCATAAGAGCGTCGTAGACGCCTAAATTGAATAAATGATTTTGACTTTGACTTTGATAAACTTCTTGGTACCAATGCAATCGTAATAATTATAGGCATTACGAGACAAACCTTTTCATTGAAAATTTTACGTGTAAAAAGTTTGAATACACGACGAAAATGGCGGGATAAGTTCTTCTTTTGATACGATTATTTACTATAATTGTTCTTTACACATGAATTATAACAGATTTTGAGGCTAATTAAAAGTAGTAACGAAATAGAAACAACCCGTTTCTTTAAGAATTTTGTCGGGAAAACTGTATTGGGGAGCAATTTTGTTTTTTCTCAAAAACTATACCACCTTTGGCTTTGTTTTTCTTTTGATCTGATTATTTACATGTAATCTATACACCTGAAGTATATCACATTTTTAGGTTTAGCAGTTTAAAAGAAGTTACGAGATTATTTATTACGCAAGTTTCCATCGGTGAGTGCAAAATGTATCGAGTGAAAGTTTTTTTAAATATATCAATATATAATAATATATAACTCTTAGCTGATGCATATAACAACTTAAAAGAACAAAATGAAACCTCATTTCGCAAAATTTGTTGCCAACGTTCATACCACGTTGAAAACACCGGTTCTCGTCCGATCACCGAAGTTAAGCAACGTCGGGCGCGGTCAGTACTTGGATGGGTGACCGCCTGGGAACACCGCGTAATGTTGGTTTTTGCATTAATTTTCTTTTTACGATCTTTTTCAAGTAGTTTGTTGTTATTCTTGTGCTTTATTAAACATTTTTCCATCGAACTAAGAATCTGAACCATTACACCAAGAGCTGCCAACTTTCAAAAACGCCAGACCTGGAGATATAATGAAAATAGAAAATCTTAAAACCAGCACGTGAATATATTGGGGGGAGTAATTTTTGAATATTATTTATACGTCAGTTACATTGAATTGTATAAACAAGTAAAAAACTGACTAAAGCTCCTTATATTTCATTATACATATTATAGTGTCATCTATCGGTGACGTGATGCACGAATTGCTTACTAGATGAGCTATTGTAGTTCCGGGTATGTAACCAACCTTGTAACATTTTTTCAATCAACTCCGACTCTCAGTGAACCTTAGTAAGCTTCTAGTTTAAGCTATCAACGCTAGATGTCGTGATTTCGCAATAATTTTCGCATCGAACTTTTAGACAAACAAATAATATTACGTATTCACTTAGCTATAAAATATAACAAAGTAGGTGCAAATACTTTTTATTATACTTTTAACGATTTTTTACATAATGATATAAATAAAATTAATAAAATAAATAAATGGGTGCAGTGGAAGTTGTCAATTTGAGCCCTTTTCTGTTACAGGGTCTAACAATATAACAAAACAACATAACTAAGTTGATTTATTTTAGTAGCAATAATGAAAAAATACAATTTTACTATTACTTCTAGGTTAGCCTGAACAACATCTTCGACCACATCCTCGCTTACCATCAGGTGAGATAGTGGTCAAAGGCTAACCTATCAGGCATAAAAAAAAAAAATACATACACATGTCATTAGATTAGATCATCAGTGCTCCGCCCGGTTCTTGTCTTAGGATGGCAGTCGTTATGGCGTGATGGAAGGGTAATTTGTGAATGCCCGCCTGGCTAGCTACCACCCTCAAGTAGAAAATCTGTCGCCAAACACCTAACGGTGTGTTCCGGTAGCTATCCTTGAGAGCCAGTAATTCTAGGTTAGCCTGAACAACATCTTCGACCACATCATCACTTACCATCAGGTGACATAGTGGTAAAAGGCTAACCAATGAGACATTAAAAAAAAAAGTGATGTTACTAATGGAATAGTAACTGACATACAATAAAATAAATTGCAGTAGCAAATCTCTTGTCAGGCTCGTCTGGTCTCAAGATGTTTGTTGAATGAAGGTTGAAATAAATTGTTTATTATACTAATTAAGTTTTTTTTTTTTATTTTTTTTTTTATGCCTGATAGGTTAGCCTTTGACCACTATCTCACCTGATGGTAAGTGATGATGTGGTCGAAGATGTTGTTCAGGCTAACCTAGAAGTACTGGCTCTCAAGAACAGCTGCCGGAACACACCGTTAGGTGCTTGGCGACAGATTTTCTACTTGAGGGTGGTAGCTAGCCAGGCGGGCATTCGCAAAATGCCCTACCACCATGCTATAACGACTGCCATCCTAAGACAACAACCGGGACCGACGGCTTAACGTGCCCTCCGAAGCACGGAAGCGCTCAGTAGTAATGTCACTAGCGGTCACCCATCCAACTCATGACCGCGCGCGACGTTGCTTAACTTTGCTGATCGGTCGAGAACAGCTAAGTAAACTTCGCTACGAGCGCTTCAAAAAGTTTAACTCATTATCTCGTTTCGAAAACCGGGCTGTAATGAAATTCAGTACCTACAACATTATTGCCCGGCTCGGTTTCCCACTGGTCTATAATGTAATGACCTACTTTAGGTTAGAGTTTTCGATCAGGTGGTGTGCCTATAACTATAATATTAAATTTAATTTTTTTTTTTATTATTATATCTTTTTAGTTTTTTTTTATTTATATTTATTTTATTTTATTGTCACATTTACAAATTATTGGAGTACGATTTTTTTCCGACGCGTCGGAAAAAAATCGTACTCGTAATCGCGACGGGAATCATCCCGCATCCTCCGATTTCGTGCCGTTTAGCACGCGATAGATCTTGTAAACATATTTAGAATAAAGAAAAAAAATGTCTGTTACTAGAAGCTAAAGTAATATTTTGTTACTCGAAGAGGTTATTTTAAAGTATAATCCTGAGCACAGAGAAGAATTCAACATACGGCGCCCGAGATCTTGATGAACTCGGGCTATAATAATTTGTATATTATGTCCCGAGTGCATCAAGATATACTATGTACGTCAATGCCCGAATGACACGCACTATTGTTCATCACTACCTACAAGCTCTGAAAGCTGGCTTCAACCTCGTGACTGGAACATAATTGTTTTGAAGTTTCCAGCTCCATATCTCCGCAGTTGTAAAAGAAATAAAAACTGTATCGAAAAATCCGTTTAGTATCGAACGTACACACAACTTTCACGAGAATCTGTTTACAGGTGCGACGTAGAGGACAACAACCGGAAATCCGGAATCCGGACGTTATTCCGGATGTTTCTGTGAAATCTGTTTTTTTTGTAAAATCTGTCACATTTGACAGCCAGCCACGATTTGACTGAATCAAAGTGCAGTAAAATTTTGGCTAGGCCGAGCACAATTACCTATATTAGCTCCGACCGGTCGCCCGGAATGAGTAGGTACCATGTTATGATCAAATTTTGTCAAGAAAAAACTAAGCTCGAGTGGAGTGTTGCGTTTTTAAAAAAAAAAATACACTATGGTTACAAAACTTCCGTAGGTACCTTCAAATACTAACTGGGTTTCCCGAGCATAACAGTCTTTTTTAAATTCTATGTTTCTTTGATTCAATCTCCAGTCAAGTAATTGATCCAATGCAATCGTCATATAGGCATTACGAGAAAATAAACCTTTTCATAGAAAACTTTACGGGTAAATAGTTTGAATACACGATGAAAATGGCGGAAAAAGTTCTTCTTTTGATACGATTAATTACTGTAATTGTTTACAGATTTTGAGGCTAAATATTTTGAAAGTAGTAACGAGATAGAAACAACGCGTTTTTTTAAGAATTTTGGCGGGAAACTATATTGGGGAACAATTTTGTTTTTTTTTTTTCAAAAACTATATGTACCATCTTCGACTTTGTTTTTCTTTTGATTATTTACATGTAATCTATACTCCTGAATTGTGTCACATTTTTAGGTTTAGCAGGTTAAAAGAAGTTAAGAGATTATTTATTACGCAAGTTTCCATCAGTGAGTGCTTACAGGGCAAAATGTATCCAGTGTTTTTTTTTATTTTCATTTCACATAAAGCATTAAAACATTATAATGCTTATAGTATATTATAAGTTCTTAGCTGATGTCATTACGGTAAAAGTACAGAATGGAAATCCATTTCGCACACTCCATCGCCAATGTTCATACCACGTTGAAAACACCGGTTCTCGTCCGATCACCGAAGTTAAGCAACGTCGGGCGCGGTCAGTACTTGGATGGGTGACCGCCTGGGAACACCGCGTACTGTTGGTTTTTTGCCTTTTTGCGTTCTTTTTGAAGCAGTTTGTCTTTTCTTATGCTTGCTTTATTAAATATTTTCAGGAACTGCAAACCTTTAAAACGCCAGAGTCGGAGATTTGAGGGGAATAGAAAAACATAAAACTGACCACTGGGCATAGAGGGTATTTTTAAAATATTATGTAACTAGATGTTTACATTGTATTGTATCATTGAAAAACCACCTTGCAACTCACTACAGTGAGGTCTAGTCCGTAACAGTATACCAGGTAATCTGGTCTTACATACAATAAAAGCGCCATCTATCAGTGATGTGATGTACGAATTACTTACAAAATGAGCAATCACGTTCCAGTAGGTACGTAACCAACCCAGTAACTTAGTTTTCAGTGTCAGGCTCAGCAACTCTTGTCAGTTTGTAGTTTAAGCTATTAACGCTAGATAACGCAATTACGCAATGTTTTTCTTATAATCAATTAAAATGTTAAATAAAAACTGTTATTCCGTTTTCACATAGCTATGACATATAACATAGGAGGTACAAAAACGATTTATAAATAAAGAATGATATAATTACTTAAATTAAGTAAAAAATGGGAGGCAGTTGATTTGTAAATTTGAACTCTTTTCTGTTACGGGATCTAGGTATAAAAAAAATCAAAACAAGCGAACATATATCTTAGTTGATTAATTCACTCGCTACTAGCGCTAGCTCGTACCATAGAACATATAATAATACGACGTACGTGCTCGTACAATGAAAAAAATTAAGGTAAGTATACCTACTCGAAACTCGTTTGCATAGACAATTTTATTAAACAATAGTAATAATTCAATATTATATTCATATAAATAATACCTAACTAACATAATCCATCCCGAACTGCACCAATTAAGTACAGAGAAAACTGATAATCCCAAATTTGTATTTTCTTCCGGGTTTTCGTACAAGTGAATTAACGTTTTTCGAAGTGTGGTGAACAAAAAAGATTTCAATGAGAAGAAGAATTTGAAGGGGCATGGCATGCTGCAACTCCCAGTAAGTAAATATAATGTTAATTTGTATACTAGCTGCACGTATATGTTTCCAACGTATAAATGTTATGTTCAATTGTTGTCTTTTTTTGTGCATAGATGGATTATATAAAAAAATAATTTACAGGTACATGTAGGTAGTAGGTACCTACACCAGACACACAATCAATGAACATGACATTTCAAATATCAATGATTAAAATATAATTCAATGACAAAAATAAGGTAATGATATATAAAAATCAGTTTAATGTCATTGGACATCATTATGTTTTTGGGTCATCCTTCAACAACCCTTGTCCTTGTTAGTCTCCCTTTATTGTATATTATTTTCTTCTTTTTAACAATCTAGCTTAGGTGCTTTTTTTTCGTGCGCCGGAGTCTGCACGATGTCCGATGGCCGAATGTTATGTTTTCATTCGATATTATGGTGGTATTGAACGGAAATAAATATTTAATACTGATCAGTTGGCGGATGTTAGTAATGGTCCTTTTAATGTATCTTTGGTAATGGCAATACCAAAGCGACAGTAGCGCCGCCATTTGATGGGATAAAACATACGACACGCTCTGGGATTGGCAGAGTGATTTCCCGCTAAAACGAGTGTTGACACGAAGTGAAGAGCGGAGGAGTGGAGCATTCTTGAGACGACCACCAGACTGGAAACATCGGAGCGGAATGACTGTTGCTTTACATACATATGTGGAGAAAACTAGGTTATCAACAGGAATGTTCCTCAAATCAAATCATTGACGACCCTAGGTAAATTCGTCGGTGTGAACAAAATGGAAACACAAGTTGTTGACTTTTCGAAGAATCACAAATATTTGCAAACACAAAAGTTGCCTTCCTTTACAACTCTCGCTTCGCTCGTCGTCGTCGCTCCTTACAAGGCGTTCTTTGCTCGGACATAGGCTCGGACTCGATATTCCGTGTAAATTTCAAGGCTTATACTTCTCAAGATTTGTTTTAATGCTGTGGCTTAATAGGTGTTTCCCGCAAGGAAAACGAACTGTACTAACGTAAAAAATTTTTTTTCTCGATTGTGCGTTCGTAGAGTCAAGATCTCCTGAGGATGCTTCGTGTAGAAGCGAAATGAGTCGAAAATTCTTCCGGTTTGGCTGCTTGGCGTTTGTGACGTCACGTCAGTTTAACAGGAAAATTAGGCAGAATTGTCACTATAATATATGTATAAGTATGTATAATGTGTAAGTGTACAATGTATAAGTAATACATAAGTATTACTTTTACATTATGATATTCTATTCAATTAATTAATCGAAGCCCGTTCCGTCAAAGATAATAATATTACACCATTGTTGATACGTATTCGACCTAAAACACTAGGTATACTGTATCAGCCGGATTGTCCACTGCTGAACACAGCCTCTAATCTGCCATAATCCCCACGCTTGGCAGGCGTCTTGGGATGGCAGTGTGAGATATCAGTTCCTTAGAAAGCGCTGCTACCCACCTTCTGGTGTGTTACCCATAGTCGGTTCTTACGACTCCCACGCTTAGAGAAGGGGGGGAGGGGGTGAAATTCTAGCCTGGCACCCCACGTGACTAAAAAGATTAGATAAGTAATACTAGTTAGGAATCTGAAATTTGTCAATTTTCGTATTTAACAACTTTTGCCAGCTTGCTGGGCACGCTGCTAACTCTAAGCATCGAGATATAGTACCTACATATAGGTCAATGACTGCTAGTGGCATTTGAACAGCCTGTGAGTTTGCAATTTATTTATTTATTTATTGAGATAGAAACGACACATGTTCAATTACATTTATCTCACAATACAGAACACACAAAAAAAAAGGTAATAAACTACTAATTATGTCCATCAACATTATTATTGTTAAATGTATGATGATCAATGTCAAATATAAGATATTATCGATATGTTTATACCATACCAAATAATTAGAATTGTCATAAAAATAAAATTACAATAATTCAAATTAAACAATGTGAATAGTATGAAATCTAAAATATAATCAAAGCATAAATAATATATATATATATATATATATATATATATATATATATATATACACACACATACATATACATATATATATCTATATCAAATCGTCAATGTCAATGGAGCTGTCAAGCTTTTTGTTTCTATCCCATTGATCAAGTTAATTTTTACAGTATGTCATAGAAACAGCCACAATAGTTGTCAAGTTATCAAACATAATATCACAATCAGTGTTGGCGGCAAGGAGTGCATTGAGATGGCGGCGGGTACGGATTAGCGGTGACATGGCTCGCGCCAAAAGCAATGACTTGTACTGTGTCTAAATGCTTTTATTGTAGTAGCTGTAGTGTCGTATATAGTTCGTAGTATTTAATTAATAAAGGCATACCGCCGTTTAAAAAAAACAACCTTAATGTATTAAGAACGGTGAACTAGATCTCACAAACACTGGAAATACCTACTACCGTAAGAGCTAGAGTTATTATATATAATTAGTTACATTTCTGAAAGTTTGTACCTATACGTAGGTACCTAGGTATATGCTACGAAATTATCGTTCGTTTTATTATAAAAAAGGTGTGCTCACAAAAAAGACTGAACCTACTTTTATAACATTAGAAAACTAAGTACGATTTTTTTTAATGTTATTGTGACGGAACAAGCTCAAGGCCCACCTGATGTTAAGCGGACTAACCTCTGCCTATAACAGATGCATTTCGTCACAAGTCACGAATTGCACTGCGCCCGTCACCTTGAGACATAGTTGCTAAGTCTCATGTGCCTGTTATTTCACTGGCTCTCTAGGACTGCTGCCGGAACACACCGTTAGGTGCTTGGCGACAGATTTTCTACTTGAGGCTTATGAACTAAATTTATTTAGAACTTGCAGGGTATACCGACACTGACCATGTTTCTGTTTCACTCACTCGCGTGCGAAACGAGTTCTCTCCGTCCTACGACCCCGTTCTGACATTTTTAAAAGACCCCTGCACCTTTAGGGTTTTAGATACCTTAGTTTTTTTTAACCTTAATGTTGCGTATTTGTATAAATAATACACGATTTTTACAAAACTACAGTAGGTATACCTATAATGTCAACGCACGCTCCAAAGTCTGGACACACTTAATTTCATTACGTTCAAATATTTACAGGGTATCCCGACCGTAACCGAGCGACAGGAAGCTTTTGAGAAACTTTCTCAAGATATGTTCCTAATTTGCCTTTCAAATACTTGGAAACACAGAAGTATTCTGTTGAAGCGCTTTGACTGAGAACGCGCAAAGAGGCTAGCGTTACGTGCAAACTATCCCCGCAAGAAGGCGAACTTACAAGAAATTCTGTTCGCGTAATCGCCGAAACACGGTTCCCTTGAGACCCGCCGCCGTACCCTCCCTATCTCAACATTCTTACAGTTTAATGTATGCAAACGCATTTTGTTTCAAAGCCTAGCTCCCATAAGGATGGTGTTACTCAAGAACCCTCTAGCCACGTTCACTTCGCTGAGCAAACTTTCCCCTGTATGTCACAACATGCTCTTTGATCTCAGCAAATGCGAATATAATGTCGAAACCAGTTTAGAATGTTCCTTTTTCTCCTTTATCTAACTGTACGCAAGTTTTTCCTTCCGTACTCACATCCTCCAGGGGTTTCAGAATAAAACTGTTATTTCTGTTCTCTCTATTGAATTTGTTTGAGAAATGTAATACAGATTGAGGTGTTATTTCAAACACTCTTTTACAAAGACAAAGGGATTCATGAATGCGAACAGCGCGAGTGTCGGCATTGAAACGAGAGCAATATATCAGGGACGTATTAAAGTCAAGTTAAGCTTTGGAGTACATGGCATCATCAATCCGAATGCTATATATAGAACACCCTCAATGATGAGGGATTATTTGACGACAAAGTATCAACATAGCACCATGTGGCATCTCCAAATAGATCCCGTCGCCTGTCAGTATCACACGTGGCATTCCAAAACAGATCGTTTCCTTTAAAAAAGTTAATTTGGCGCTTTTTTGTAGCGTCGTTGGAACAAAAAGTATCACTTTTTAGAAGTCGTTAAGAGGCATATGTTGGTTTAGTAATGAGCGTGAGTGAGGAACGCTAGTAATGTGACTCCTATTTTCCTATGCCAGGGGTGTTTGAAGGTGAAATATTTTAACTCAACGGATTCTGTTCTTTTGGATTCACAAACGTTTGTATGTTTATTACTTAATATCAGTTTTTGTGCACATGATTGTGTAGGGTAAAGGTGTTTAATTATAGAGTTACTTTATATTGTAGTACTTTGAATTTCACCACTGAAAGCCCTTTTAATACAATTTGTTAGTAAGTTAGAAGTGACAGGTGGAAGTTACTAGTGCTTCCGTCTGCGCTTTGGTCAATTAAAAAAGGTTGTGAGAGAGCGTCTTTGATGACAAATTTAATAAATGATTTTGTCTTTGAATTTTTACTTGATTCGCTGATTTAGGCCTACTTTGTCTCTGAATAAAACCTTTATTCAGAGACAAAGTTATAATCTACGGAATAGAATAAAATATGTATCAAATGTAATTTAAATTCGTCGAGCCGTTTAGGAAGTAAGCCACAAACTTGAAAACATATACTCGTACTTTCGCATTAAATATTATATTAGGTATTGAAAAAATACGGCCATTTTTACAAAATATTTTTACGATGATTATAAATTATAAAGCCGGCTTAGCGAAAATTGGACTCGGACACCGAATCGTCAGTTTCGTACCAGCACATTATATATTAAATAAAAATATATACTTAGTTAGTTTGAAATTATCGATAGTCCATCTTTAATTGGACCCATTTTCAATATACAATACGTTAGATTATATAATAATACCAAGTTTGATTCGTGTATTTTGAATGAGGACCCGATTTTATTATTATCTTTATATTATATATATTATTATTATTATTATTTATTGGGCAATCCTCCATACTACCACATATACTGTATAAGTACATATTAAGAAAAATTTCAACCGGCATCCTATTCCGGTTCCAAAGATGCAGTTGCCGGACGGATATGCAGACAAGGCTTACTAAAAGGGTCCTTATCTACTTACTACGGGAGCTCTTATCATTAAAGGCGGTCCACATATAATCATCATCATTATCCAGAACCGGGAGACGTCCACTGTTGAACAAAGGCCTCCCCTATAGAACATCACATAGGACGGCTTTTAGCCGCTTGTAAGTCATTAGTTACCCGCGACTGACGATGACGTCAGTCCATCTAGCGTAGCCTACCAACCAACTAAAAAATATGTAAAATAATAACCTTCAAAAATAATATTTAAACGAAAATTGGATGAAATATAAATAAACCTTGCTTTATTTTATTTGCCGTTCTGTATAACTTAGTAATTAAGTTTTACTAGCTTAAGTATACCTACTGTTTAAATTAAATTTTGTTATAGCTTTGAATAGCGTGCCTTCTGTAATCATGAACTCAGTAAGTATAATAAATCTTTGAAATAAAATCTGTGAGTCAGCTTGCGGGAATTTGTGTTTTATGAAGGTAGTTTAAGAAAACTCATTATTTGTCGTAAACCTAGCCTAGTTACTTTAATTGTTAGAGCGCACACTCACGCCTATGGCAGAAAATAGTATTTTTTATACTTTTGTCACAAGGCCGTCAAGTATCGTACTTATCACCTCAGACTTACGCTAAGTGCAGAGAATATGTTTTTCCTCTAGGTAATAACTCTTTTTTTGTGTTAAGTGTTCAAGCTCGAGGCCCACTAACCTCTGCCTATAACAGACGCATTTCATCATAACTCATAAGTAACGAATTGCACTGCGCCCGTCACTTTGAGACATAGTTATTAGTGTCATGTGCCTGTAATTTCACTGACTCTCATAGACCGCTGCCGGAACACACCGTTAGGTGCTTGGCAACAGATCAGTCTACTTGAGGGTGGTAGCTAGCCAGGCAGGCAATCGCAAATTGCCCTTCCACCATGCGGTGAAGCTCAAGCCGTCGCGTCGGTGGGCATCGAACCAGGGACCTGCGGCACGGTAGTCCATAGCTAATACCGTTCGGCCATCATGGCTTCAAAACTATATATATTAAAATAAAACTTACTAAAAAGATTAGTTATATATATATATATTATTTAGTTGCATGAAATATTGAGTGGGATCGGTATATAACCGAAAGGTGACGGGAAAAAAAATCTCATTTAAGAAAAGTATTTTAAGAAGGCGCTCTTTGCCTACATCCATTGATGTTTCACATAAACACCATTGCCTGTATCTAATAATTATGTAAGACACTTTGACCTCTCTATAACCTGATATAAAAATATTCAATTCAAAGACAAAGCAAATACACAAAAATTCAACTGCTGGTAGCGTAGCTACTGCATTTTATCTGTGGCGCTAGTCGATTTGCCGAACTAAGCGGACATCAAAACAATACAGGCGATCCCATTCATCTTCCTTCGTTTGATGGATGGGACCACGCCACTTCCCTAATAAATGTAAACAAAACAACAGTTTCCGTCCAAAAAACGTTATTAATGAATAGACCAGTTGATAAGTTTAATTGTTTGAAGATGCTGGATTGTCGAGATGTAAATGAATTTGCAGGGTCTTAATCTTTTTTTGTAAGAAGAAAATATTGTTAATATACTGTCTTAGTAGCTATTTCCATTACCATACTTAATAAGATCATTACCTACATATGAACAGGTGATATGGTAGTCAAAGTTTAATAAACTATTCATTTAAAAAAAATATTAGTTTAAATCCATGCGCATCGTAGATAATGAGAACAATAGAATTTCATTCATAAATGGACGATATCATCCACGTAGATGCCAAGGAGTTACATATGTTTAAAGGTAAAAAGTTCGCGATGAACTCGGAATCTAGCTTACTGAAAGTAGATTTCTTGCGGGCACTTTGTGTAATTGCTAAACCGAAGCAGTGATAGGCGGAGTGCTATGCAATTCCGAGCCGCAGGTTCATGGTTCTATCCCCACCGCTGGCTTGAGCTGCACAGCATAGTCGAAGGGCACTTGGTGAATGCTTGCCTAGCTAGCTACCACCCTCAAGTAGAAAATCTGTCACCAAGTCTAATAGTGTGTTCCGGCATCAGTCCTCAAGAGAAAACTTAACAACTGAATGTCTCAGTGAAATTTGACACCAAGCCTCTATTAGTTTCATTAGGCAGAAGGTACAGCTTGATATCAGCTGGGCCTCGTGCGTGCCCAGTGGAGTGCCGGGTTAGAATTTCACCCCCATTTCTTCCCGCGGGTGTCTTAAGAGGCAACTAAGGGTACCACACTAGAAGGTGGGCTCACTTTCTGAGGAACTGATATCTCACATTGCAATCCCCTAGATATTACTACTACTAGGCATTACTAGGTGAGACAGTGCTCAAAGCACAGATCAAAAAACCAGCATAGTCTTTGAGTCAAAGGCTAGCCTAGGCTAGTAGCTGTAATAAAAAGAAGTAAATACTAAAGTAAAAAAAAGTTATCAGCTGTTCCGAAGAAAAGGACATAAGTAATTCCCGGGTCCAATGTTTTCCTTAAAAACTTTGTCAACGTAAAAACCGAAATCGGAACCAGGAATGTTACGTGTGTAATAGGAGAAATATTTTAATGAGATATTTTTTAAATTAATGTTAATGTGTCAAAGCATGGTTTTTGAGAATTTCTGTACTACTTGCCTTTTTGTAGAGCGGGTAAGGCGACGGAAGCGGTGTTAAAATTCTTGATTGGGTCTGCAACACGGTACAAAAGAGAAGCGATTAAACTTCACACACACAAGTCTGGATTCTATTATGTTATGACTGATAGGCTAGCCTTTGGGCACTACTTCATGAGTTAGTAAGCGATGATTTGATGTAGTCAAAGATAATATTACTAGCAAAAAGCTGAGCTTTGTGAGGCCTCGCTTTTATCTTACAACCTTTCATTATAATTATAGTGGTGTCATCTAGTATTAAGTATATTAACTACAATGTATTTGAGTATTGAGTTTAGTTCTGTTGCAGCGATGTTAGCTCTTTGGTTTTCCAATAGATGGCTTTAGTAGTACAATAACATTCTATCCAATGAATACAACATTGTTAATATTAATTATGAATGGTTATAAAATTGTATTCTTTTTTATAGATAAAACATCACAGATATGAAGTTAAATTACTATATGAATGAAGCAAATTTATAAGCGTGATAGTTTTTCAGTAAAGTGTGCCACAAAATGTTTAAGTTGCGCAATAGTGATAGAATACGGCTCACTTCACTCGCCCTTATATTTTTTTTTATGCCAGATAGGTTAGCCTTTGACCACTATCTCACCTGATGGTAAGTGATGATGTGGTCGAAGATGTTGTTCAAGCTAACCTAGAAGTTTGCCTGCTTATATATTGTTCGCGCCATCTATTGGCACTTTCTTTCTTTCTACCTCTTACCTTTTCCTACCCTCATTTTCCCACGAAAACGACGACTATCTACGGTTGACATTTCGTGGCTGATGTGTGACCTACTTGTCATTGCAAGTAGTCTGCGGTCGACCCTTGTTGACGGCGGATGCGTCTGTTCCTGTAAGCTCCCTCGAAGCCAAGGAAACCGCCATCTTGTTACTAACCGCGCTCGCGCTGCTTTCGTGTGTGCCCCATCGCACTGGGATATCCGCGATCGTCTCTTTGGAGCTGTGTACTAACAGCTTTCCGCGCTCGCGCCGCGAGTCTACAACAGCGTGAAATAATTCGAAGAGCCACTACATCTGGACACCAGCAGGACGCCTTGGAGTGCCGCAGCTGTGCTCGTCCGCCCGAGGATATCCAGGTTAGTCGCTCGTTTCTCGCTCCTTTTCCTATACAGTCCACTTTTCATCACCTTGTTCCGCATTCTTTCCATTTACCAGTGTCCTTTCAACCCGCGCCCTCAGTTCGGCGTGCTCTGCCATATAGCTTGGTGGCCGCGCTAACATATATATTTAATCAAATAGGAGGGCAAATAAGCACGTGTCACACCTGCAAGTAAGTATTCAACTTCTCTCACGGGTATCCACAACCAGTATGGCTAGTGTAAGTTTTTCTCACGGAACGCCGCGAACGTGTTAACGCAATTACAAAATTACACCGATAGGAAAAATAAATAATATATTATAAGTGTTTACGCAAATTTGTATCGCAAAAACACAACGACGCTGGGGTGGCGTTAATGAATCAAGTAATTTGCCATACAAAATCCTATACTCGCTTGCTTCGGCGCGGCGTCACACTAGGTCCACTGAAGGTCTCAATAATGCGTTGTCGGCCTTTGTGTATTCTGAAGCAAATTTACATATATAAAGTATCGCACATAAATATTACATGGTACAAAGGTTGTTTTTATACTGTGTAGGAATTTCTTTTTGCAAACTTTGTATACATGGAAACAAGAGAAGAGATAGCGGCGGTATACTCTTAATTTAGTTTACGTAAATAAACTGTGATAAGTGCACAAAATATCTACGACAAAAAAAGACATAAATTATATGCAATTACGATTTATGAAGAGATTATTATGTAATCGTATGTAATCGTTTATTGTATATTATAATTGATCATATCTAATAAATTATTAAATATAATTAATAACCAACTATATAAATCGTTATTACACAACATAACATAAAAAATAAAAACATTGTTTGAAATTCTAGATAAACAGTGATTTCTTACTATACCTTTTAACATTTTAAGAGGCATTTTACATTTTAATGCGGTATACGAAGATTTTAAGCGCTTAATTTACTATCATAGGAAATATCTACAAGTTGTTTAATAATTGATAAAAATAGAATAATCTGTTCTCTTTTCAGTTAATGTACCAGATTTACAAACATAACATTAATTATTTTGTAGTGACTCATCTCCCGCACCTTGTTTTACGAATTAAAGTACACATAGCCAACTTCAGAGTTCTATCTCTTGTATAAATATTCATCAAATTAACTAAAAAAAAAACTGTGCATCAGGCATATAATCCTGTTGACACATAGTGTACTAGAATATCGATAATTAATCGTCATTGTAGAAAAAAAAATAAAGATCTTGCGCCAATTTCCACGAATTATATCAGCAGTTTACCACGATATATTGCGTTTAATAAAGTGTAATTCCAAACAGATATTATATGAAAAGAAAGTCCATTCTTTTATTAATCTGATCTTCAATAAATTGTGATATTAACTCTGTTTTGTTAGACAAGAAAAAATATTTAACATAACTCGAAATGCTTATAAATTGAAATGTACAAGCGCGAGGCGATCGGCCACCAGTCGTTCGTCATTCCGCCTTGCGCCGCCACGCCGAGCGCACCTCTCCGCAGCTGCAAGTGACCCTCCAGTGAGACCGCAATAGTCCCCGCACTATTGCCGTCTCGCCTGGACCATCGTTCCGACGCTAGTTGCTACAGTGCGCATTGAAGAGCGTGATCCCGATTCAGCTTGTGTTTGTCTGTGCAGGAGCTGAGAGTTTCATCGAACGCCGTGCGACGCGAGCTTCGTGCTTGCTGAGGCGGCGCTCCACCGTCGAGCAACCACCGCCCCGGACAAGCCCGGGTCGGTGTTGCTGCGTTAAACTGCACTGAAAAGTGCAGTTTATCCTTGTTTCGCATCTTTGTTTCTGCACGTACAACGCCACCCGCTCAACAACACACTTTGTGTTGTTAAGCGGCATCGTTCAGGCAGGTGGAGCCCTACCGGGCTAAGCTCGCTCGAACGATCAAATCCGCCATTTGCTGCGGTCGCAGAGTGATCCCTAACGGTGCCAACTACCTCTGTTGATTTTTGGTTTAACCTTGTACCGCGGCCTTTTCCCGCCTCACGGGATCAGCCGAAACAAGCAGGTCTCCGGGGCAACTGGCCTTGGGGTCGCCCCTAGTCAATCCCGGAGTCGTTAGGACACCCCTTCGCCGCCCCAGAAAAAAAGTGCGGATAGGGACACACACCTAGGGATACACAGTAGGTACTCACTCCCTCTCACACAGTGAGCTCACAGGTTGTGTGAGGGAGACACTACCCTGGTTAGGGCATCCTGAGTGCACCCCTCAGGATGCAGCCCCGCCCTACCAATAGTGAGGTAGAGGTCCTTCAGACCTTTGCCTTACGGTACCCCGAACTCTATGCTGCTCATCAAGCAGCCCTCACCTCAGACGCAGAGAGTGCCCGCCTCACGGACACTCCCATTGCTCCCTCCGGGACCTCCGTCCCCACCTACGATGACCCTCCGGCGCCATCCTACTTACAGGAGAGCCCGGACTCCCCCGCCCCCGGCCCTGATAACAGGCGCGCGGTAGTAGCCCAACCCCGTTCTCGCTCTCGCTCACCGATCGGTCGGTTTGCGAGCATCGAACCTGCCTATGTCGTTGTCGAGTCAGTTTCAGACTCGGAAACGGACATGGAGGTCGACCAACCCCGCGCCTCACGCACAGACTCTGATGATTCCGACAACGACGGCTACACCGTCGTAGATCGAAAACGCAAGCGCGCCCCTAAGGCCGCTAACTCCGGGCCTTCCGCCCCGCCCGCTAAGGCAGCCGCCAAAGCACCTACCGCCGGCAATAGGCCGACCCCCGCCCCGCGCCCCGCGTCCCCGCCTTCCGCAACCGCTTCGGCTACAGCGCCCTCTCAGGACGCTAACGCACGCCGCGAAAAGCCGCCTCCGCCTTTGTTCATACAGGACAAAGGCAAATGGGATATGCTATCCCGCCTCCTCACTGATCGTAAGATCAATTATACGAACGCCCGCTCCACGCAGCAGGGCATTAAAGTCCAAGTCTCCTCAGTTAACGACCACAGAGCGTTAACCAAACTCCTCCGTAAAGAGAGCATAAGCTTCCACACTTATGCGCTCGAAGAGGAGAAAGTCCTACGCGTCGTCATACGCGGTGTCCCGAAGGAAGTCCGTACAGACGCTGTACTTGACGACCTTAAAAGACAGGACTTCCCTGTCATTGCCGTACATCGCATGTACAGTGGCAAAGACAAAAGCCCATACGACCTAGTACTCGTAGTACTAGACCGATCCCCGGAGGGCAAGACCATCTTCAACCTGAAGACGGTCTGCGGCCTCTCCGGACTAGATGTTCAGCCCCCATTCAGGAATGGCTCTCCTTCACAGTGCCATAACTGCCAACTATACGGGCACGCTGCCCGCTACTGCTTCGCTCGTCCTAGGTGCGTTAAGTGCCTAGGCGATCATGCCACAGAGAATTGTTCTCGCACAAGGGACTCACCCGACCCACCCAGCTGCGTTCTGTGCGGCACCCAGGGGCACACCGCCAACTACCGCGGTTGCCCGAGGGCGCCACGCACAAACCGCAGGGTGGCAACGGAAAGGAGACCTCCGCCACCTCCTCGTCCCACCTATGATAGGTGGCAGCGGGTCAGCCCTAAGCTGACAGTAGCGCCTGCCTCACAGGTGACTCCCGCTCCTCTCCCAGCTAGGAACGCGTGGTCAAAGCCACCGAGCATGGTTAAAACCATCGCTCCCACCCGCGCCCCGGCCCGCGCACCCGTCCCCGCCCGTACCGCGGCCCCTGCCCGCGCAGCGGCCCCGGTCCGCGCGGCACCCCCGGCACCTCCTGCCCTCATTCCACGCGCCGCACCTCGCGTCGCCCGGCCCGTGGCCCCACCTCCTATGCCACTGATGGACTCCTCTCTTCAAGAGGATATAGCGCTAGTCAGCGACCTTGCTATGTCCATCAATATAGATGAGGTCCGTGCTCTAGCACGCAAGATGCACTCCGCACAATCACCTGCGGAAGTCATCCAATATACGCTGGAACATGCCAGCCTCCTTAGCGCTCTAAAGCGCTTCGCCCCCCAAACTCCCCCTCAGTACACCCACTATGGGTAGTACAACCTTAAGGAATAAACCGCGCTCAGTTTCGTTAGCGTCCTTCAACGCTAACGGCCTCTTCAGACAACGTGACCTTGTACACGACTTTTGTAATACCCACCTGATCGACATTATATGCGTGCAGGAAACCCTACTAAAACCGGGGAAGGCGAACCCCAGGTTTGCCAATTTCAGAACGGTACGTAATGATAGAGTGACCGGTCGTGGAGGAGGCACTCTTATCTATTACAAAAGGTCCCTGCACTGCATCCCCATACCTACCCCGACTCTCACTACTATGGAAGCATCTTGTTGCATGCTAGCCATGACGGGTCATCAACCCCTAGTCATAGTTTCCTGTTACCTACCTTGTAAAAAGCGTGTCGCCCGCGCTGACTTAGTAGCACTTTTCTCACTAGGAAGCGCCGTCCTTCTGATCGGTGACTTCAACAGCAAACACGTCCTGTGGAATTGTAATGTCAACAATTCCAACGGTGTTGACCTTGAACGCCTAGTCGCTGACTTAAACTTTGACATAATAGCTCCACTCGAGCCCACTCACTACCCCTACTTCGACCACGGCCGTCCCGACTTACTCGATATGGCACTTTTCAAAGGCGTAACACTTCAGTTACGCTCTATGGAGGTGTGTCACGAATTACATTCTGACCACCGCCCCATAATACTGCGACTAGGCCCCGACCCAACATCTGACGTACCCTGCCCGACCAAGACGATAGTGAACTGGAAGCTCTTAGGTGAATCCCTAAAGGCTATCAGCTCACCCGACCTTGACAAAATCCCTGACGACATTGTGACTAAAGATGACGTATCCCTCGCTATCGACTCTTTCACTAATCACCTCTCCACCGTAGTAGGTGCATCCGCAAAGGAAGTCATAGTGCCGGACGACCGGCGCCTTGTCATTCCAGCGGATGTGAGACGATTAGTGACTAAGAGTAAAGCAGTGACCCGACATTACGACTCCTACCCAAGCAAAGTAAACAAAACTCGGAAACGCCACTTTGAACGCATGGTTGAAAGTCGCATGTCCGAGTTGCGTGATCAGAGCTGGGGCGACAAACTTTCAAACCTCGTGCCGAGCCACCAGGCTTACTGGCATCTCGCTCGAGGTATGAAAGGTGTCGGACAAAGCGACATGCCCCCCCTATACAGACCTGTCCCCCTCGTCCCAGCGTTCTTTGACGAAGACAAAGCTGAGTGCCTAGCCGACAGCCTAGAGGCTCAATGCTCCCCCAATGTCGATCACGTAGACCAAGCTCACCTCGATACGGTGGACGCTGAAGTCGAACGTAAAAGCTCTGTGGTCATCTCTGAACTCCCCCCACTCACCCCAGTATCCTTCGCTGAGGTGACGAGACTGATCAAGGACCTCAAACAACGTAAAGCCCCCGGTGCCGACGGCATCTCTAACAAGGTTCTCAAAACCCTCTCCCCCCCTCTCATTCATCTCCTAGTCAGCATCTTCAATGCGGCTATGAACCATTGTGTGTTCCCTGACACCTGGAAATGTGCAAATGTCATTGGCATTCACAAACCAGGCAAAAACTCCTCTGATCCCACCAGCTACCGTCCCATCAGCCTCCTCAGCGCCCTGGGGAAGCTCTACGAACGGATCCTAGCGAACCGACTTCAATCCCATGCCCGGGAACACCACCTTATTCCCGATGAGCAGTTTGGCTTTAGACCCAAACACTAATGCGTCCAACAGGTGCACCGCCTCACGGAGCACATCCTAGAGGGTTTCAATAAGAAACCCAAACCCCAATCGACGGTAGCAGTCTTCCTCGACGTAGCGAAAGCTTTTGACAAAGTCTGGCACAATGGCTTGATTTACAAGCTATACCACTTTGGCGTGCCAGAGCGTCTTGTGCTCACCTTACAAGACTTCCTAAGGGACAGAAGCTTTCGCTACCGCGTGGAAGGCACCCTTTCCACTCCTCATCCAGTCAGAGCCGGAGTCCCTCAGGGCTCCGTGCTATCACCCATCCTTTTCGCACTGTATACCAGTGACATCCCTCGCGCCCAACCCAAAGTTTTTATAGCCCAATACGCGGACGATACCGCCATTTATTCCACTGGCTGGCATGTAAATAGACAGACATATTTCGTCATTCAACGGGCCATCACCGAGATCGGTGACTGGTTCCGAAAATGGCGCATAGCGGTCAATCCAGTTAAAAGCACAGCTATGTGCTTTACTGAGAAAACCCGCCCCCGCTATCCGAAGCCACTAATTCTGTTCGATGAACCCATTCCCTGGGTGAGAACAACCAAATATCTTGGAGTAACCCTTGATCGGAATCTCACCTTCAAAGATCACATTAATACGGTCCGTAACAGGGCGGCCTTTGTCATGGGTCGCCTAAGTCCCTTAATCTGTAAAGAAAGTAAAATGTCTCTTAGTAACAAGAAGACACTTTACACTGCTTGTATCCGCCCCATCATGACGTACGCATCCGTAGTGTTCAGTCATGCTAGTGAGGCCCACCTACATAAGCTTCAAGCCCTCCAAAACCGGTTTCTTCGCAGGGCAACCGGCGCTCCCTGGTACGTCCGGAGCGCCGAGTTGCACTGCGACCTAAACCTTCCCTCTTTAGCGCAGTTCAATAAGGGCTGCGTCCGCCGACACTTTGATCGAGCCCCCCACCACCCGAACCCTCTGGTTGTCCAGGCAGCGAACTATTCGACTGCCTCATCCGACCCATACTTCAAACCCCCCCGTCGCCGACCACGGCAGGTATTGGACGACCCGGATGACCCCATCGCAGCCATTACGTTGGCAGCTTTAGCGTTGTCCGCAAGTCGTCCTGGTAACATCCCCAGGTGTGCGGTAATCAGAGGTTACACAATCAAACACCGAGCTCGCCGGCGAGCTCGAGGCAAAAATAAAAACCCGATTAGTGTCTCTCCAAATAGTCACAGAGCAATATTCAATAGGGCCCATTCTCAACGGTACAACACTGCAGTTGTACCGGGGCATTTAGTTCCGATTCCCCCTTTGTCTCTCGGCAGCGAGACAAGCCGAGGTCCGAACCACAGTGGTGCCCTTGAGCTCGCTGTCACCCCTCCCGATAGTAGCGTGGCGTTTTCGGCGCCCGCAGGAGACGGAGGTATAAGGCGCTTTTCGCCTTATACGCCCGTCTCAGAAGAAGTGCCCTCAGCGCTTCTTCCTCCTGGGCTATAAGAGGGCCTCCCCTCGCCCAAAGTCCGGTGGAGCTGTACGTCCGTATAGCGGTAGACAGCATCTATGTCCTCCCTAAAAAAAAAAAAAAAAAAGCGAGGCGATCAGTACCGCGCGAGCGCCCATCGAGGTAGGACCTGTGTTCGTTTTGCCTTGCTCTGACGTTTCGTACGCGGAACGCTTAGACGCAAGTTTATAGTGCGACCACAGAGTTTTGATCATGTCGTTATTTTTTTAAGTAACAAACTATACTTTATATTTGTTTTCCATAATATAAGTATTGTTAATAATAACAAAAAATATTAAAATATATCTAGTGACAATTCCGCTTAATTTTTCTGCTAAGCCGACGTGACGTCACAAACGCCACGCAGCCAAACCGGAAGAATTTTCGACGCGTTTCGCTTCTACACGAAGCATCCTCAGGAGGTCTTGACTCTTCGAGCGCACGATCGAGAAATTCTCGATCGTGGAATTCTCGATCGTGCGCTCGAAGAGATAAAAATGGATTTCCGCCAAGTAACGCCTGAATCTATTCATTATCATAAGTATTGTTGTCTTGTTAAGTAACTACATCTTTAGTTTCTGTTCATCCATTGTGTTAAAAAAAGGAAACGTCACAATTATGCAGCCTTATACAGCGTTATTGGAAAAATGCTAACAACCTCATAGGGTTGACTTCTTCTTTTTGGTCTGCTAGTTTTTATATTATTCTAGTTTAAATTAGTAACTCACTATAACTTTTGTTTTAGGAGGATAAGATGGCAGGCGAATAATTGATTTCCAATATTTTTGGATTCAGTTTATGTCTATAAGTGAACACAGCGATAACTTCAGCTGGAAATTAAACTACCTTCCTCATTTGTACAAACCGGGATACCAGTTAGCGGTCGATAGTCACCATAGACCATTTGGATTATGAAAGTCGGACTTACGCAGATTTTATGGTAAATTTGTAATTATTTCCAAAAATATGGTAAATTTGTAAGTATTTACAAATTTACCATAAAATCTGCGTAAGTTCGACTTTCATAATCCAAATGGGTTTCAAAAGGATGCATCCTTGCCCATACAAGAAAAAATCCATATTTTCTGAGATAACGGAAGTATTTTGAATATTTTGATGAAATCTGAAACCAGCACAAATTATATTTTGGCCCCAAAATATTACGTCATTTCATATAAATCTCGTAACTACGTCTACAGTTATAAACCGAGAAAACCGCAATTTTGCATATGTATAAGTCATTTTTCACTCGATACATTTTGCAACGCAAACACTTACCGATGCAAATTTGCGTATTAAATAATCTCGTAACTAATTTTAAACTTCTAAACCAATAAATCTGAAATAATACAGGTGTATAAATTACATGTAAATAATAATATCAAAGGACCAAAGCCGTAGGTGGTATAGTTTTTCAGAAAAAAATATTGCTCTCCAATACAGTTTTCCCGCCAAAGTTCTTAAAACAATTGGGTTGTTTTAATCTTGTTACTTTAAAATATTTGGCGTAAAAATCTGTAACAATTCATGGCTAAAGAACAATAGTAAATTATCATATTAAAAGAAGAATCGAAGTTTTAGGTGAGTTAGTTACAAAAAAATAAAAATAGCAATTAAATTACTGTTTCCCACCATTTTTGTCGTGTGTTCAAACCCCATTTCCAGTAAATTTTTTTATAAAAAGGTTATTATCATTTATTTTCCATAGAGGAAATAGTGAGCATAAGAGTATATAGTGAGGATTGCATTAGTATCAAGAAGTATATACGTTGATTATAGATTGCATCAAAGATATAATACAATCTTTATCATACAAAAGCGTGCAATTCGAGCCATATATAAAATGGGTCCTAGGGAATCTGTGAGGGACCTTTTAAAGAAATTGATATTTTAACTTTACCAAGTCTGTATATATTTGAAAATATTATGTGTGTTCGTAAAAATTTGAGTAAATTTAAATTATACATTAGAATATGAGGGTGACATGTTTAAGTAATGGAAAACCAAAAACGTCATGGGACGTTTGTGGTTGGTACTAAGTTGTTTTCCGGATGCACAGAAAAATAAACCTCAATCCTATGCATGGTCATTATGGCAGACAGTGTTAACGACTGGATATAGATACTGAAGAGTGTGAACGAGGAAAATAGCAATTTTTGGAAAATTTAAAAGGAAGAGCTTTTAGTCCGCAGCTTTTAATCAATCCCGTTACGTCAAATATTTATATAATTTTAAGCTGTATATTTTTTTTATTATTTCAGTTTATTGTTACAATAAATGATTCAAACATATCTATTTTTTATTCATCAAAGATGAAATGTAAATATACGATTCACGATGTAGGTTGACTATTTAACCCATTGATATCTGCGATAATGATAACAATAGAATTTCATTCATAAATATGTACATGCTTACTTCTTTTCTATAACATTAGCAAGTAATCGACAAGAAATTGATTATTTACTCATGCCAATCACACAATTTTTAAATTCGCAACTTACATTTCTTTATTAATGAGTGCTAGTATCAAAATATTTTACTCACAGTTACGCTATTCCGTCGTCACTTCTTTCGCTTGTGTAAGCGATGCGCTGGCATTTACCTAAACTTCAGTAGCGTGATTTTGTGAAATGGCTCTTAAGAGATTTGACACGAAGGCAGGCTAAATCGAGACTGTGTCCAACAACTCAAGGACATTATTGGCATAACTATTTAATTTTTAACGATCCCATTCCATAATAAACCTATTTATTATCCTTAACCGCGTCATTATTTAACAACAGGCACAGAATAATACATGACTTAAATTTTTCCTATCGTATTCTATATACCTATATCGTGATTTTGAATGTAATCCGCATAGCAGGCGTTATTGCAAACCTAGCAATATTAAAATTATACGGTTGCGTCATCATTTACAAGTATAAAACCAATTGCAAAATTGGTCTTGTTTGTAGTACAACGCAAGTGGTACTATCGATGTCGCTCCATCCCAATACGATGGTTAAAGAACGATAGGAAAGATTTGAGTTATGACGTCATGTCATGTTAGCTCAATTGGTTAGGGCATACCCCGGTTCAAGGGGTGGATGGACGCGGGTTCGAATCCCGCACATGACTTAAATTTTTTCTATCGTATATTTGTGATTTTTTAAAGCTTTAAGAAGCTTTAAAATTAATTGTATGCAGTTATATATATACTAACTTGAAGTCATGTATGAAGGCAATAGTTGTATTATTGTAACGTCTGAATCGCTACCGCTTCTCAACATACATTTACCGCAAATTGATGGCAAACAACTAACCTTTCTGAGTCACAAATACATACACCGCTGACTTAATCAGGACTACGCGGTTAAATAATGGTTAAACACTACTAATTGGACTAAATGCCCTTTAAAGGTATTCGTTAAAATATCAACGGCCCAACTCATGCGGTTTTTTCTGAAATAAATACTCAATGATCTGAATCATTGTTGAGTCAAATCGAATGTGTATAAGTGCAAAGAAATAAATCTTTTGAGCTACCAACGTCTTTTGGCAGACTTCAAAATACTGGGTTATGTTATGATATGAGATACCTGGTAACACGTAAGTACCCGGTTTGAACGCAATCGTGGATATTGTTTATACAATACTTTTTTTTTTTTTTTTTATGCCTGATATGTTAGCTTTTGACCACTATCTCACCTGATGGTAAGTGATGATGTGGTCGAAGATGTTGTTCAGGCTAACCTAGAAGTACTGGCTCTCAAGGACAGCTGCCGGAACACACCGTTAGGTGCTTGGCGACAGATTTTCTACTTGAGGGTGGTAGCTAGCTAGCCGGGCATTCGCAAAATGCCCTACCACCATGCTATAACGACTGCCATCCTAAGACAACAACCGGGACCGACGGCTTAACGTGCCCTCCAAAGCACGGAAGCGCTCAGTAGTATTGTCACTAGTGGTCACCCATCCAACTCATGACCGCGCGCGACGTTGCTTAACTTTGCTGATCGGCTAAGAACAGCTAAGTAAACTTCGCTACGAGCGCTTCAAATACAATACAATACAAAAATTCTTTATTGTTTACCAAGTAAAAGTAAATTACACTAATTAAGACTAATTATCCTATGGCAGTACAATGGGCGGTCTTATCGCTATGTAGCGATTTCTACCAGACAACCTTTGGATGAACAGAAATAAGGGAAAAGGTAGACGGTGGTGAACAATAAATTAATGTTAGATAATTAAATTCAGATACATAAATCTAATACGTGATAAATGATGATAAATAAATACCTACTAATACATACATAAATTACATACCTTTAAATAACACATATATAACAAATTACTTAAATATGCATCTACATATATTACACATAGTATAAACAAATAATTACAGTGTTATATACTGGTTAAGTAGTGATTTTTTACCATTATTGTTTAATGGTAAAAGAGCAAACATTACATGTATATGTGAAGTTTGCTCATTTGTTTTCAAACAATTCGTAAGTGCATGTGCGTGAAAGCTTCAATAATGCGTGTCTTCAAGGCAGTTTCCATACAAATGTAGTTTTGTCATATTTAATCTAAACTAATATAATAAAGAGGAAAGATTTTATTGTTTGTTTGTTTGCAATGAATAGGTTTTGAAAGTAACGGACCGATTTGGATGAAATTTGGTATGGAAATAGTTTGAGACCCGGGGAAGGACTTAGGATAGTTTTTATCCAACAGCGCAAATAGAGGTGTATGGTTTTGCGCGATAATCGATATCCCCGCGGAATATCGATTATCGCATATAGAAAATTTGTTACCAAGCACCTTACGGTGCGTTCTGGCAGCTGTCCTTGAGAGCCAGTAGTTCTAGGTTAGCCTGAACAACATCTTCGACCACATCATCACTTACTATCAGGTGAGATAGTAGTCAAAGAGTAACAGGTATAAAGAAAACACTTCGAAAATACCAAACATAATTGCACTAAAAATATTGTCAATGGAGTCACAATATCGATTTTATCCTCGAGTAAGCAGAAGAAAAACAAGGGTGGCCATAAACAGCGTAGATCAGCCATAAGCGCTATTTGTTTCCCTTATCAACGGATGAAACATTCTGTTGTTTGTTCACCAAATAACATGAGGAACTTGCCGACTTGTCATCGTAATGGCTGCCTGCTGTCTAGCTACATTTGTCATGAAGTTCAGTTATTGCTAGGATGATTTATCATGCAACCGTGTTTTACTGAGTCTTAACAAGTATAAATCAATTAAAAAAGTAAAAAGCCTGACTGCATATATTAATTTTTGTTAAGCATATATTATATTAATTTTTGTTTATCGTTGCATTAAAATTAGCACTGCATGTTACATATATTTATGGAATACTTTTTGAAAGCCATTTTTTTTAATGTTATTAAGAAGGAACAAGCGCAAGGCCCACCTGATGTTAAGCGGTATCCTCTGCCTATAACAGATGCATTTCATCACAAGTGACGAACTGCACTGCGCCCATCACTTTGAGACATACCTGTTAAGTCTCATTTTGCCTGTTATTTCACTGGCTCTCAAGGACTGCTGCCGAAACACACCGTTAAGTGCTTGGCGACAGATTGTCTACTTGAGGGTGGTCGCTAGCCAGGCGGGCATTCGCAAAATGCCCTTCCACCATGCGGTGAAGCTCAAGCTCTGGGCGGGATTCGAACCATGGACCTGCTTCGCAGCAGTCCATAGCCAATGAAAAATACCCTACTAAATGTGTTAAAAAAATATTATTTTTTAAAACATTTAGTAGGGTATTTTAATTGATACCCAACTAAATGTGTTTAAACGAAAAAGTATATATTTTTTCTTACAATATGGCGTCTAAAATACGCCAGTTTATTTTTTACTTCTTTTTGGGATGGACCTAGTGTCACTTGGGTTATCAAGAAAAATCTAACGATATTTCATACATTAAAATCGGTTAAGCCGTTTAGAAGTTATGGTGAAATAGAGAAACTCACATACATACATACATGAGCCTTGAAAACATAACACTTCCTTTTTTTGGGCAGTCGTGTAAAAAAGGTGATAACCGGATGTATTTATATTTCTAAATATTTCAGATGTTTTTATTTTTATATTTTGAAATTATTTTTGTTGTAGTTTCTGATGAACATGAAATGAAAGAAGCATAGAGAAATAAAATAACATGATTCCGATTAAACGCTCTGTTTCATTTGACGACGTATGGGAAAAAAAACTTAAAAACAAAAACGGAAATTCTATTGGGTATATAACATATGGGAGCCCAAATAGTGCAAGACTTGATAAATGTATCCAAAAGCCGAGTGTAAAGGTCAAATCTCAATATGAATACCTAATAAATAATAAAGTAAAAACAGCTATTTATTTAAGTCCCATAAGCATTTAGTAGGTAGAAAGACATCTAGTTATATGAAAGTATTAAGACCGGAGCGTATTTGAATCGACTGAAGTATTATACAAGATATGACACAGTTTCTGTCGAAATTATTTTCTTGAAGAGACTAGCTGGGCCTAATTAGATTTTAGACTTTTGTACTAATTGTGACAGAGAAGCGACTTGATACTAATTGACACAGATACGATTATGTGCGGCCAGGATAAATTAGATTTCTTTTTTCTTATCTCTGAGACAAAGACATTTAGGGACTGAATACTTTTTGGCAGAATTGAACAAAATATAGTTAGTTATTAATGAGATACAATTAACAATATAATGTTATGTATTTATTTTATTTTTTTATGTTATTGTGACGGAACAAGCAGGAGGCCCACATGACGTTGACGGACTAACCTTTGCCTATAACATATGCATTTCGTTAGAAGTTTCAAATTGCACTCCACCCTTAGACATATAGTTGTTAAGTCTCATATGTGCCTGTAATTTTACTGGCTCTCAAGGATTGCTAACGGAACACACTGTTAGGTGTTTGGCGACAGATTTTCTACTTCAGGGTACCATGCGGTGAATCTCAAGCCGGCGCGGCGGTGGGGATCCAAGCATGGACCTGCGGCACGGCAGTCTATAGCTATCACCGCTCAGCCAACATTGCTTCAAGATATCTAATTTCATATTTCAAATATTGACAATTATTCAAATTTATCACAAATTAATCACGAAGCATGCAATGGTTTTGAAATTAAAATTATAAAGTATACTACGTCTTTGTTTATGCATGTTTTTTTTAATATGTTTAACAAATAAATAATAATGTGTGATAAAAATTGAACTTGTAAAAAAACGGGAGAAACGGCATCCGTACCTCGAACATGGCAATGTCGAATCTCCTGATTGGTCTCAGTAGTGTGCGAATAAGCGTGAAGCTCAAGCTGGCGGTGGGATTCGAACCATGGACCTGCAAACTTTGTATGCATGGAAACAAGAGAAGAGATAGATAACACTCTATTGACACATGAACATTTATAACTTTAAACAATGACTAAGAGTAGCTGTGCCAATGGGCGGTCTTATCGCTGAGAGCGATGTCTTCCAGACAACCATAGAAGAGATAGCGGCGCAATATTCTTAAGAAACTGTGATAAGTGCACAAAATATCTACAACAAAAAAATACATAAATACAAAGACATAAATTATATGCAATAACGATTTATGTTGAGATTGAATATGTAATGTTATTATCGTTTATTGTATATTATAATTAATTATACCTAATAAATTAATTAATATAAATAATAACGAACTACATAATTCGTTATTACACAATATAACATAAAAAATATAAATATTGTTTGAAATTCTAGATAAATAGTGATTTCTTACAATACTTTTTAGTATTTTGAGGGATTTGACACGAAGGCAAGCTAAAATACTAACGTGTGTACAGAATCCCAAAAAAACCCGAAATCAAACTAGGATTGTCAGGTAAATCATGAGTGGTTTATTTCAATATTCACAAAATGTACTTCGGCATTCGTGTTACAAACGATTGCGTGTGTCAGCCTTTCGAGCGCTCACTGAGGGGCGCCATCTATGATTCACCTTAAGTACTAAATAGTATGAACATTGGTTTGACATTAGCGAGCCTGAACACTGTGTACAGCATCTCAAGGACACTATTGGCATAACTATTTAATTTTGTCCGATCCCATTCCATATTAAACCTGTTTATCATCCTTAACCGCGTCATTATTTTACAACAGGCACATATAATACATGACTTAAATTTTTCCTATCGTATATTTGTGATTTTGTAATATAATCCGCACAGCAGGCGTTATTACAAACCTAACAATATTAAAATTATACAATTACGTCATCATTTACAAGTATAAAACCAATTGCAAAATTGGTCTTGTTTGTAGTACAACGCAAGTGGTAATATCGATGTCGCTCCATCCCAATACGATGGTTAAAGAACGATAGGAAAGATTTAAGTTATGACGTCATGTCATGTTAGCTCAATTGGTTAGAGCATACCCCGGCTCAAGGGGTGGATGGAATCCCGCACATGGCTTAAATTTTTCCTATCGTATATTCGTGATTTTGTAAAGCTTTACGAAGTTTTAAAATTAATTGTATGCTGTTATATATATACTCACTTTCAGTCATGTATGAAGGCAATAGTAGTATTATTGTAATGTCTGAATCGCTACCGCTTCTCAACATACATTTACCGCAAATTGATGGCAAACAACTAACCTTTCTGAGTCACCAATACATACACCGCTGACTTAATCAGGACTACGCGGTTAAATAATGGTTAAACACTACTAATTGGACTAAATGCCCTTTAAAGGTATTCGTTAAAATATCGACGGCCCAACTAATGCGACTTTTTCTGAAATAAATACTCAATGATCTGAATCATTGTTGAGTCAAAATCGAATGTATATAAGTGCAAAGAAATAAACCTTTTGAGTAACCAACGTCTTTTGGCAGACTTCAAAATACCTTTTTTTTATGTAATGGGTTGGCAAACAAGCAGACGGCCCACCTGATGGTAAGCGGTTACCGTCGCCTATGGACATTTGCAACACCAGAGACGTCACCAATGCGTTGCCGACCCTGTAAGACTCTTTTAACACCTTTTTTGAAGAAATCCATACTGTAGCCCTGCGGAAAAACACTAGATGGAAGATCATTCCACATTTTGCAAGTATGCGGTAAGAAGGAGCGCATAAATCGAGCTGTGTGAGACTTCCAGGACTCGATTATGTGTGGATGAGCTTTTAACCGGTGACGTGAGGAACGATGATAGAATCGCGATGCCGGTATAAGCTCAAACAGCTCTTGGGAGCATTCCCCGTTATAGAGCCTGTAGAGTATACAGAGCGATCCGATGTCTCTACGGAGGCTCAGTGGCTTAAGGCGCTCAGATCACTGGGTTATGTTATGAGATACCTGGTAACACATAAGTACCCGGTTTGAACGCAATCGTGGATATGGTTTATAAAATACAATACAATACAAAATATCTTTATTGTTTACCAAGTAAAAGTTAATTACACTGATTAAGACTATGGCAGTACAATGGGCGGTCTTATCGCTATGTAGCGATTTCTACCAGGCAACCTTTGGATGGACAGAAATAAGGGAAAAGGTAGACGGTGGTGAACAGTAAATTAATGTTAGATAATTAAATTCAGATACATAAATCCAATACGTGTAAATGATGATAAATAAATACCTACTAATACATACATAAATTACATACCTTTAAATAACACATTATGTAACAAATTACTTAAATATGCATCTACATGTATTACACATAATTTAAACAAATAATTACAATGTTATATGCTGGATAAGTAGTGATTTTTTACCATTAATGTTTAATAATTACAAATATTTTTAAAATATTTTATGAAAACATAAAATTAATATTTTAATTAAACACTTAAAAATACAAAAATATATCTAGTGACAATTCCGCCTAATTTTCCTGTTAAGCCGACGTGACGTCACAAACACCACGCAGCCAAACCGGAAGAATTTTCGACGCGTGTCGATTCTACACGAAGCATCCTCAGGAGGTATTGACTCTACGAGTGCGTGTGATATTTTTGTATTTTTTAACTGTTTTAATAAAATATTAATTTGATGTTTTCATAAACTATTTTAAAAATATTTGTTACTAGCTGTACCTGCGACTTCGTTCGCGATTGCCGAACCTGCAAACTAATTATTCACATTTGAGCACTGTTTACACTGTGGTCTGTGGTGAAGCACTCTTAGTAAAGCATAGCTCAGAAAGGAGCTTTTTACTTTAGGTTTGATAACTCCCAGCTTGTTTTTCTAGAAGACACTCAAAGAGTTACTTCGCGGTTCGCACAATAAATGTTGAAGCAAAGTAGGTACTTTGTGCGTTTCTTTGGAATTTCGATTATAAAACGGTATCTTTTTGCCGAGGTTCTCCTTGTTTGGCGGTAGAATAAAAATATATATTAGATTGTACACTTCCAGTGCGCAGTCTCCAAAATGTATCCGGCAAAACATAGATAGTTATAAAAATTTATTTTGGCGAATGTTCCAGAATTAAGAGTTTTATCTTAGCAAGCTGGCAAATCTAAATAAGGATGCCGAGATGCCCGTGGGTTGCCGAGCTGCCCATAGGGTGCTGGGCTGCCCGTGGGGTGCCAGGCTGCCCGTGGGGTTCCGGGTTGCCCATGGGGTGCTGGAATGCCCGTGGGGTGCCGGGCTGCCCTTGGGGTGCCGGGCTGCCCTTGGGGTGCCGGGTGGCCCGTGGAGTGCCGGGCTGCCCATGGGGATCCAAGCTCACTCGTCACTATTCTAACAAAAAAAGAATAAGAAATCGGACTACGCGTTAATAAATTACAACTAAGTGTAGATTTTGACTTTCATCCCTTTTCCCGAGGAAACCATACTGAATTTCGAGATAAAAAGTATGCAATAACGTTCTTCGTGGTATGAACTCAAATCCTGTTAAGTTTCGTTGAATTCCATTCAGTAGCCAATATGGTGCTGGGCTGCCCGTGGGGTGCCGGGCTGCCCATGGGGTTCCGGGCTCACTCATCACTATTCTAACAAAACAGAATAATTGAAAACGGACTACGCGAAATAACAACTAAGTGACATTTTGAATTTCATCCCCTTTCCCGAGGGAACCGTGCAGAATTTCGGGATAAAAAGTATACAATAACGTTCTTCGTAGTATGAACTCAAATCGTTTTAAGTGTCATTGAATTTCATTCAGTAGCCAATGGGGTGCTGGGCTGCCCGTGGGGTGCCAGGCTGTCCATGGGGTTCCGGGCTCACTCATCACTATTCTAACAAAAAAGAATAATTGAAATCGGACTACGCGTTAATAAATTACAACTAAGTGTACATTTTGACTTTCATCCCCTTTCCTGAGGGAACCGTGCTGAATTTCGGGATAAAAAGTATACAATAACGTTCTTCGTGGTATGAACTCAAATCGTGTTAAGTTTCGTTGAATTCCATTCAGTAGCCAATGGGGTGCTGGGCTGCCCGTGGGGTGCCGGGCTGCCCATGGGGTTCCGGGCTCACTCAACATTATTCTAACAAAAAAGAATAATTGAAATCGGACTACGCGTTCATAAATTACAACTAAGTTACATTTTGACTTTCATCCCCTTTCCCGAGGGAACCGTGCAGAATTTCGGGATAAAAAGTATACAATAACGTTCTTCGTAGTATGAACTCAAATCGTGTTAAGTTTCATTGAATTCCATTCAGTAGTTTTGGAGTGATGCGCGGCCGGGATACAGACAGACAGACAGACAGACAGACAGACAGACAGAAAGACAGACAGACAGACAAAAATAAAAAAAAATACAGTTTTGGCATCAGTATCAGCTACAGAGTGCTCTCAAATTTTTTTTTGCAAAATATCTTCTATGTACAGAATTGGACCTGTTACAGTTTTATTATAAGTATAGATTATTAAATATGGATTTCCGCAAAGTAACGCCTGAACCTATTTATGTTTAATGGTAAAAAAGCAAACATTATGTGTGTATGTGATGTTTACTCATTTGTTTTCAAACAATTCGTAAGTGAATGTGCGTGAATGCATCAATAATGTGTCATCTTCAAGGCAGTTTCCATACAAACGTAGTTTTGTCATATTTAATCCAAACTATGACAAAACTACGACGAGGAAAGATTTGATTGTTAGTTTGTTTGCATTGAATAGGCTCTGACACTACTGGATTTGGTTGAAATTTGGTATGGAAATAGCTTGAGAGCCGGGAAAGGACTTAGGATAGTTTTTATCCAACAGCGTAAATAGATGGTTTTGCTCGATAATCGATATACCAGCGGGTGGAGCCGCAGCCGGAAAGCTAGTATATACTATATCAATAAACTCGTTGAAATTATGAAAAGTTTCTGTGTTAAACCAGCGATGCATCTACCTCCATACCAAATTTCATCAAAATTTATCCAGCCGTTTGATCGTGAAGAAGTAACAAACATACACCACACTCACAAACTTACGCCTTTACTTACGCAATATTAGTGTGATTTTATCTCTAAAAGTGACGACATATATAAATGACATATATGTGATAATATTCCTATACAAAAGAGTTTTTCCGGATAATTTTGTAAACATCATTTTACGGATAACTGGCAAACCAGAAGTATACATAATAGTATAAGGCTCATAAAGATATCGACAATAGAACTAATAAAATTATTTTCAAATGAATTCTAGGTTAAGCCTGCTAACACCTTCGACCATATCACTTACCATCAGGTGAGATTGTGGTTAAAGGCTTACCTATAGGCAATAAAAAAAAAGACGTCCTGAATATTGCACTTAATGTCGCCTTATATTATTGGTCTCAAACACATGCATGCGAAATTTCAGCGAGTTTGAACTTTCGGTACTAAAAATATGATGAAACTATATTTGTATCGAAGTCGCTATAAATACACTTCCCATATTCAAATCAGGCAATTATGATTTATCCCTAAAATCACACATGGTGCAGAAGCGCTCGTAGCAAAGTTTGCTTAGCTGTTCTTATAACCGATCAGCAAAATTAAGCAACGTCCAAAAGGGCATTTTGCGAATGCCCGCCTGGCTAGCGACCACCCTCAAGTAGAAAATCTGTCGCCAAGCACCTAACGGTGTGTCCCGGGAGCAGTTCTTGAGACTGAGTGAGATAACAGGCACATGAGACTTAATAACTAAGTCTCAAGGTGACGGGCGCAGTGCAACCCGTGACTTGTAACGAAATGCATTTGTTATAGGCAGAGGTTAGTTCGCTTAACATCAGGTGCCCACCTCGAACTTGTTCAGTCACAATAATAATAAAAAAACGTCACCAGCGGTCATGAGTTGGATGAGTAACCGCTAGTGACATTACAAGCGCTTCCATGCTTCGGAGGGCACGCTAAGCTGTCGTCGGTCCCGGTTGTCCTAGGATGGCAGTCTAATTAGCATTTTGCGAATGCCCGCTTGGCCATCTACCACCCTCAAGTAGAAAATCTGAAACCAAGCACCTTACGGTGTGTTCCGGCAGCTGTTCTTGAGAGCCAGTAATTCTAGGTTAGCCTGAACAACATTTTCGACCACATCATCACTTACTATCAGGTGAGATAGTAGTCAAAGAGTAACAGGTATAAAAAACACTTCGAAAATACCAAACATACTTGCACTAAAAATATTGTCAATGGAGTCACAATATCGATTTTATCCTCGAGTAAGCAAAAGAAAAACAAGGGTGGCCATAAACAGCGTAGATCAGCCATAAGCGCTATTTGTTTCCCTTATCAACGGATGAAACATTCTGTTGTTTGTTCACCAAATAACATGAGGAACTTCCCGACTTGTCATCGTAATGGCTGGCTGCTGTCTAGCTACATTTGTCATCAAGTTCAGTTATTGCTTAGATGATTTATCATGCAACCGTGTTTTACTGAGTCTTAACAAGTATACATTAATTATAAACGGTCAAGCACGTGTCGGGCCACGCGCAATGTAGGGTTCCGTAGTAGCCCGTTATCATAATATAGAATAATTCTGTTGTTAATTTTTCTTTTTATCTCTCTACCTTTAACTTTCTAAGCAATTTGTTATTTTGTTCATAAATTGTGATTGCTTGCACGTGTAGACTGTTGTTGACCGTGACTATTAAATAGGAATCACGGATTATCTATACGTTTCTTAGTTGCTCAGAAACTTTTTTCTTCTCTCCATTTAACGACACCCTTTCTATAACGCTATAAAATGCACAGTCCCTTGAGTTTACACTGTATATGTGTATACATATATATATCTATATAGTGTAAATTATATAACAACACTGTAGGGACTGTGCATATATATACATACATAATTATATATATATATTCAAGAACCAACAAAAAGAGCCACAATATTTTCCTAGTGAAAAATTATTCTTATTTATAATAATAGTTATAAGACGGCGAGTATGAGGTCTATAAAGTACCTTATACCGAAGCTAATCGATAAACTCTGTACAGTCATATCTGTTATGACTTATGATATACTCCCAATCCTTTGCTATATCTTTAACAATTCCATATCAAACGCTACAGTCCCGTCAATGTGGAAGGAAGCACAAATTAATCCCTTACCGAAGAAACTCAATCCTTTTATGAATACCTTCCAATATCTATACTTCCTTTTCTATCCAAAGTCCTCGAGCATCTAGTTCACCAACAATTAAACTCATTCCTCATTCATCACCAACTCCTTAATCCTTTCCAATCTGGATTTCGACCTGGACATAGTACAACTACAGCTTTAGTTAAAATTACGGAGGACATTCGTTTTGGAATGGAAAACAGAGACTTAACATTGCTGACTTTACTTGACTTCAGCAACGCATTCAATTCCGTTGACTTTGATGTCCTTCTCGCTCTACTTCGCTCCATCAACATATCTCCAACGGCAATTGACTGGTTTCACAGTTATCTGTCTGGCCGCCGACAGCGGGTTCGCCTTGATGAGTCTGTCTTCTCTTGGTGTAACATCACTGTCGGTGTGCCTCAAGGCGGCGTAATATCTCCTCTTCTTTTCGCAATTTTTATAAACACTATATCTCAACGTCTTACATCTTCCTACCACCTCTTTGCAGACGATCTCCAAATTTACTGCCAAGCCCCCCTTAACCGTTTAGATGAAGCGGTAAACATTGTAAATAATGATCTACGTTAAATTTCGCACTGGAGCAAATCATACGGTCTAAGAGTAAATCGACTCAAAAACCAGGTTATAATTTTAGGCAGTACACGGACTATTTGTAAAATAGATTGGGATACTTTACCAAACATTTTCTTTGAGGGTGTGAAAATACCGTACAGCAAAAAGTTAAAAATCTTGGGATTATTTTTGATGAATGCCTTACCTAGATCCCACAATTGGATACTGTTAGCCGTAAAACGTTTGCTACCGCAGGTTCAATCAGAAGATTGAGAAACTTTTTGCCAACAGCCGATAAAGTTGCGCTTGCACAGTCTCTTTTGTTACCGATTCTTGATTACGCAGACGCCTGCTATTAAGACCTTACGGAGGAACAGCTAAACAAACTTCAGCGTCTTCAAAACTTTTCAATAAGGTTCATATTTGGCTTGCGCAAATACGACCACGTTTCTGAATTTCGTACCAAGCTTAAGTGGCTTCCTATACAACATCGCCCGAATGCTCACATCCTATCTCTTCTCTACAATATTTTGTTTAACCCTTCTACACCCAAATACCTTAAAGAGCGTTTTGAATATATTGATGACTCTAATTCACTTTGCTTAAGTTCGTAAGAGAATATTATGCTTAAGTTACTACACACTACCTCGTTTTATGACCGTTCTTTTTCAGTTGAGGCCGTCAGACTCTGGAATGCATTGCCACTTGATACCAAGCGAGCTCCATCCTTAAATGTTTTAAAGACCAAGTCCAAGCTCTTTATCTGTCGTGCTAGCATAAACTCCATACATTTAAATATTATATTTATTTATTATATATGTATGTTTATTCATGTGTGTAAGTGTATATGTATGCATTTTGTATGTATATGTATAGTATTTGTGTGTATATATATTGTATTGTAGATATGTGTAAATACTAATAAATATATTGTACACCGCCATCCCTTTACAAAACTTGCTCCTCTTCATTCAACGGTTGTCTGGAAGAGATCGCTTTGAGCGATATAGCCGCCAACTGTTCACTATTTTCAAATCTATATATTTTATTTTTATAATATTTTTAATTCTAGTTTAGTTTAAGGTGTTCAATAAAGAGTTTATCTATCTGTAGGTCATACAGAAGCATAATATCTAATTATTGCCTCCTAGAGATTTTAATTGCAATAATTTATATTTGTTTAGCAGCTCTTGATTCATAATGGTTTAATATTATGCAATAAATACGTTATTTCATTGTAAAAGTTACTAGAGGACCTTATGACAAAATTAAATATTTTTAAACCACGTGCTATTATTATATTTTGAATATTTACACTAACGATTAATTTACTATCTAATATTATTCCTTAATCCTTTATGACTTGAACTTCATCAAAGTTAGAATCCCATAACACATATGTAAAATTACACATTACAAATCACATACCCTTTACGTGCACGTATACTCAAACATACAGAAACACGCACCGACACATACACCTTTCAAATCCCTCACAAATATTCATTTAAACTCGTACACCAATACTACACAACAGAATAATGGCTACACGTAAATATTAATTATTAAAAATATACAAAATGACGTTAATTTCGAATAAATACAATTTTGTTAAATATTTTTCCTATATTTATATATGTTTCCATGAATTGGTTCAATTTTGAATGGTTACTAAATAGTATATATAAAAGAAAAAATATAGATGTTTTACAGATTCTCTAAAGCCAGGAAGGACCTGGCTCTTGAGATACAGGCCACCAGCCTAGTTTTAGAGTCACAGACTCATCATAAACACAATAAGGAGGAAAAGAATTAATTTGAATTTGTAAAAAAATATTTGTTTTTGTCTTAGGAGTGAAATTATTTTTAATAAAATACACTAAAAATCTGCCCAGATCCTTTTGGAATTTTAAGTGGTCTTGATAAGTATTTATAGAATGATACATTTTCAGGTCATCGGCATGTAATAGCAAATTAAAAAAATTAAAAATATTTTTTAGTAAACACACTGTTTGTTTGTTTGTTATTGTTTAAATATTTCAGTAAAGCTTCGATAAGGCGGGCAAACTTGAGATAGATTGCTACAACTTTAAATAATCCTTAGGTTGAATATATGGTGGACAGGAAAACAAATGGTGTCAGTGGTGTATTTAAGAACTTATGGTGAAACATTATTAACTCCAGCGCCCTTAGTTGGATCGAGCCTACTTAGTTCCGATTTGATATACATTTGATTATAGTAAAACAAACATCACTGATAGTCAAATCTGACTTGTGGGTATCTTCAGAAATATAAAATTTGCTATTTGCATTATAACCGTCGGTAACAGTTGAGGGTTCAAATACTGATGGGAAGTGATTTGAATAAATGTTACTAATATCTACTGGGTCACTTGCTGTTTTTGGAGAACCCATCTTCCTAGCAGTCTTGTCTGCCCTACCCCTAGAGTGTTTTATATAAGAAGGAGACGCGGAGAGGGAGCGGCGCAAGTATACTGCGAAGGTGTAGCGAGTACGTTGAGGGTTCAAATACTGATGGGAAGTGATTTGAATAAATGTTACTAATATCTACTGGGTCACTTGCTGTTTTTGGAGAACCCATCTTCCTAGCAGTCTTGTCTGCCCTACCCCTAGAGTGTTTTATATAAGAAGGAGACGCGGAGAGGGAGCGGCGCAAGTATACTGCGAAGGTGTAGCGAGTACGCTGCGATAAGGTTGCGAGAAGACTTAAGCTGCGTACCCACAGCGCCGGAGCTGTCATAGAATTACTTCACTTCTAATAAGACAATTGTCTCTAAGTCTAACCATTTTTTGTTGGCGTTTTCGTGCTTGTGATTTATGATTAATTATTTTCATGAAGAAGAAGCTAATTTTTAGAAAATTCATTAGTATTAAAAAAAAACTATAGGTTTCTGTAACACCCTCCCATCAATGGGGAATATTCCGCCCTCTCTCCCCCTCCCCATTGCACAAAATATATACATATATACCATACCTAAAGTCCTTCTAATGTATGTAGATACACATGTATATTTTAATTATTATTATTTAAAAAAAACAAACATAGTTTCCGTAATTCCCCACACCACTGAGGGGATGCTACAACCCCCCCCTCCCCCTCCACTCCTTCCTAAAGTACATAACTATCTATACCGATTTTAGTCCTTCCAGTACTTCATTTTAATAACTTTAAAGGATTTATTCTAAGAATTTTGTATTTGGTGCAAAATTATCTAATACCCAAGTTCAACGACTATTACTGCTAAAGTAATAAAGTTATCTTAACTGCTATAATTTTCCTTGAAAGGTCATGAACTGCACTATCATCATGAATTTTTTCAGACTTTTCAAGCCAGCAGTTTAGGTTTTAGAGGGGAGGGGACGCCCTACTGGAACAAAAATTTGCACTTTAAAGTTGAATATTTCGTAAATGAAGCATTAAATCGTAAAACAGTATTAGCAACCCTTAAATCATTTTAAAATACCTATTCAATAATACCCCATTCGATGGGATAGACGACGAAAAAAAATTCACATCCACAGCACTTGTATGGGAGCTACCCTAAAAAAATTTTTTTTTCAAAATTTTATTTTACCTCTTTGTCTGCGTGTTTCGCTTACATACCCGTACAAAATTGCAGCTTTCTAGTACAAACGGTCTCTTAGCAAAACCTCGGACAGACGGACAGACAGACGGACATGACGAAACTATAAGGGTTCCTTGTAGGTACTACGGAACCCTAAAAAAAGTGAAAAACCCCACTGCAAATTATTCATTTTCGTTAAGCGTTTTATCGTTTCATGAAAATTAGAACTCCATGTTATTGGATAAAATGCTAACTACCTCTTAGGGTTGACTTCTGCTAGTCCTAACAACTCCGTCCTACTAAATGGGTTTAAACGAAAATATATTTTTTTTCTTACGATATGGCGTCAAAAACCCGCCTGTTTATTTTTTACTTCTTTTTATGTACCTAGTGTCACTTGGGTTATCAAGAAAAATCTACCGATATTTTTTGACATACATTAAAATCGGTTAAGCCGTTAGAAGTTATGGTGGAATAAAGAAACTCACAAACATACATATACATGAACCCTAAAAACATAACACATTATTTTTTTTTATAGTTTCTGATGATCATGAAACGAAAGAAAAATATAAAATAACATGATTCTGACTAAAAAAACGAAATTCATTAAATTAAAAGATCGGAAATTCTTTTCTTGGAAAATTTAGGGGGTCATAATGTGAGCCCAAAAAGTGCAAGTTTTGATAAATGTATCCAAAGGCCGGTTGTAAAGGTCGAATCGCAATATGAATACCATAATAAAGTAACAGAAGCTATATATTAAAGTCCCATAAGCCTCTAGTAGGTAGAGAGGCACCCCGTTATATGAAAATAGTAAGACCTGAGCGTATTTGAATCGACTGAAATATTAAACTAAGATATGAAAAAGTTTCTGTCGAAATTATTTTCTTGAAGAGACTATAGCTGCGCCTAATTAGATTTTAGACTTTTGTACTAATTGTGACAGAGAAGCGACTTGATACTAATTGACACAGATACGATTATGTGCGGCCAGGATAAATTAGATTTCTTTTTTCTTATCTGGGACAAAGACATTTAGGGACTGAATATTTTTTGGCAGAACTGAACGAAATATAGTTAGTTATTAATGAGATACAATTAACAATATAAAGTTATGTATTTATTTTCTTTTTTATGTTATTGTGACAGAACAAGCAGAAGGCCCACACATGACGTTGACGGACTAACCTCTGCCTATAACATATGCATTTCGTTAGAAGTGCCAAATTGCACTCCACCCTGAAACATATAGTTGATAAGTCTCATGTGCCTGTAATTTTACTGGCTCTCAAGGATTGCTAACGGAACACACTGCTAGGTGTTTGTCGACAGAATTTCTACTTCAGGGTGGTAGCTAGTATGAGCATTCGCAAAATGTTCTTTCACTATGCGGTGAAGCTCAAGCCGGCGCGGCGGTGGGGATCCAAGCATGGACTTGCGGCACGACAGTCTATAGCTATCACCGCTCAGCCAACGTTGGTTCAAGATATCTAATTTCATATTTCAAATATTGTTTCATAATTGCTATCACAAATTAATCACGAAGCATGCAATGGTTATGAAATTAAAATTACAAAGTTTACTACTTCCTCTTTATTTCTGCATTTTTTTATTAACATGGATAACAGATAAATAATAAAGTGTAATAAAAATTGAACTTGTAAAAAACGGGAGAAACGGCATCCGTACTTCGAACATGGCAATGTCAAATCAGGCGACATCTCCTGATTGGTCTCAGTAGTATGCGAATGAGCGTGAAGCACAAGCCGGCGGTGGGATTCCAACCATGGACCTGCGGCACAGCAGTCCATAGAGCTATAACCGCTCGGATATCATTGCTTTATTCTTACATACCAAAAATACGCAAGAAACATTTTCAGTCCTTATTCAATACCTATGCAGATTGATAAAACCAGTATATCTAGTAAAATAAGGCCAAAATTAATTGACACGTGAAAAATTTATCGAAGCCTTTCTACTGGATGCATTGAGCTTTAAACCTCCATGCTCGATGGCTAAATGCTGGTCTCCAGTTTTTGTCATCCATTAAAATGTATCGTATTTTTTTTTATGTAATGGGTTGGCAAACAAGCAGACGGCCCACCTGATGGTAAGCGGTTACCGTCGCCTATGGACATTTGCAACACCACGGGCATTACCAATGCGTTGCCGACCCTAAACTAGTATACTATGGAAGTGTAGTTGTTTGCATTATATACTTGTGTTAAATTTTCTCCATATTATATTGTCGTGATATTAAAGCATACCCTATCTTATACATATTTTTTAAATTTATTGACGGTTTTTAAGGATAAAAAAATATTAACAGACCTCGTCACTGTACACCACAATCAGCACAAACCTACGTAATATAATCAGCAGTTCCATTTTCAAGAGCTTACTTTTAGAGACAGCCTTTTGGGCTTTCCTTGATTAAAATATTTCGGCTTTTCATTAAAATTTTGGCTGCTCTCTCATCAAAAGGAAAATATTTTCACCTTCCATAACATTCCACTAATAAGAACTGAACTTAAATATAATAAAACAAATGAGATAACACGGAACGAGTCAGTCTTCATCCCGACCCAAGAAAGAAAACTTACCTTTAAATAATTTTTCAAAAGAAAAACTACTTTAAACTAGTACATATAAGGTTTATTTTAAGATGCACATAGTAGGCGTTGAGAGAAATTTGCATATCATAAATGTAATATTTAGCTCTCAACTTGCTAATTAGAAGCCGTCTTACAGTACCGTCAGCAAGAGAGATTCCTTTTGAGATTATAAGGACTTTTGATTATATTAAAATTTAACAATATATTATGTCCAAACAAATCGATTTGGTCATGATATAAAATACCATAAGCAAAATAATTCTGTATAAGTGAACGCAACTCCAACTGAGAACTAGCAAAGTAGTACTTACCATTTAGACTTCAAACTGTTGAACCGATTTATCTTCTGAAAACGTTTATTTATCTCGTTTAATACTAAATTACCAGTTTTTTTTCACAACTACTACAACGAAAGCATCTAGATAACCTACAAGTCATTGAAAACTCACAGACACTCCAAATGCTCCAGCCCACTAGTCGGGAGCATGCCCAGCATGCTGGCAGCATTGCCCGGTTAGATTTCATGCTTATTAGTTGAGCCAAATAGCTGCCAGCATTTTGACCACGCGTCGCGTTTACCAAGTCTTCTGATAAGTTTTGGAAATTTGTTGGGGTCCAATAAATATTTGTAAAAGGAGCTGGTTTTTTTTATCAAGTATATCTGGAGCCTAATATGAGTAAAATATGTTAAGAAAAAAATTAAAATAATCTTACCAGATACATAATATTAAATTTCTTCTCGGTTTAAGAAGATAGAAACAAATGTTCAAAATGTATAGTCTAATCATTATTATCTTCCATTATTCCACATAAGTGAAGTCGTTATATTAAACATTTTACAACATAAAGACAACTCTAGAATATTTATATAAATTATATATACTCGTACGTATATTCGTTATATTTTTTAGCGACTATAAAAAAAATATTAAGGCCAGCTGCCTGTCGGAATTCAACTGTTTTTGGGAATGCTCTCGTTGATAGTACTTTAGGAATACTTATAGCTAAAATCTCAAAAAAAACGAAGTTCATAAACCTTGTTTTACGACTATAAAAAAATATTAAGGCCAGCTGCCTGTCGGAATTCAACTGTTTTTGGGAATGCTCTCGTTGATAGTACTTTAGGAATACTTATAGCTAAAATCTCAAAAAAAACGAAGTTCATAAACCTTGTTTTACACAAACTTACCATTTAAATGTCCTTTCTGGCATAAGGAGCCTTCCACGAAGAAACATCTCGAAAATGTATCGTCAAAATATCATCGTCTTCTTACCATTTTTCTTTGTACGGTCGCTACATCAACATCTTCTTTAACAATACAGAAGACCAAACAAGAACATGTTGAAAAACATGTTATCCGGTAACGCAGGGATGTATAATTTTTTCCAGCATCATTATCATGGCGAGCCGCGTGTATAAAGCCATCTTTCCATGGAATTAGTTTTCTTCGAATTAGTACCCTTATTATTAGTTAGTAATAAGTTTAACTGTCCAATATATGCATTGATAAAAATATATGACATAAAAATACCGGCCAAGTGCAAGGTGGACTCGCACACCCAGGGTTCCGTACCAACACAGAATATAATATCACAAATCGTTGTTTTTTTACACAGTTCTACCGATTCCAACCTGCATTTGACCGGTTTAAATTATTTGTTGCTAAACGTTAGATGTTGAACTATAATTATACAAATTTAGACGTATATATAATATTACTGTTTTCACAATAGAGCGAAAAGAAAACACCTTTTTTGTACGCAGCAAAAAATAAAAATAAGTGGGCTCCCCCGTCATATTTATATTTTTGGCTTTTATTATTATTAGTTTGGATATCCACCATACCAGCACATATTTTGTGAATATTTCAATCGGCTACCTATTACGGTTCCATAGATATAGGCTTTTAATGGTCGGTTGGTCGGACGTAATAGACAGCCGAGGCTTCATAGGGTCTCATTTTCTAGTACGGAAACCCTAAAATCGTAAATTTCCCTACTTACGAACAAAGTCAAAGTTAAAATCATTAATTAATATTTTAGGCGTCTACGGTGCTTTTATAAAGATCAATTACAACGAAAGTCGTAGCGTACCAGGCATAGAAACTCGTTCTAGGGTTTACAACAAAATCCCACTCACATATGCAAGATAAATGTAAAAAAAACACAATAGTAGATACATACCCTAGGATAGAATATATCAGTTCAAGTCGGGCACCTGCTACAGAAACATTGGCTTAAATATATAGATAAAAGCTTTCGCTTATTTTTTTTGCTATCCGTTCGCGAAGTAAAGGAGCCCCTCTCCCCGCGGACGCGTTTAATTAGTTGCAGTTGTTATTATTGTTACAGCAAAATGTACATAAAAACAATTATGAAGGTTATTTCTTAGTTTATCTTTGACTAAAGGTACATATTAGTAGTGCGATTCATATCCCTCACGTAGGTATAAATCTATACTAGATTACAAAGAGGCAAGATTTGTAATTTGTATGTAACGAATAAACATGAATACTACGGGACCGATTTGAAAAATTCTTTCACTATTAGAATCCTACATTGTCCCAGATGAACATTGGCTAAAGAATATTAACAAAAACATTTAAAAACACACACTTCTTCTCTTCGCACAGGTATTTAACATTTTGAAGCGCTCGTAGCGAAGTTTACTTAGCTGTTCTCAAACGATCAGAAAAGTTAAGCAACGTCGCGCGCGGTCAAGAGTTGGATGGGTGACCGCTAGTGACATTACTACTGAGCGTTTCCGTGCTTCGGAGGTTAAGCCGTCGGTCCCTGTTGTCTTAGGGTGGCAGTCGTAATAGCATGGTGGTAGGGCATTTTGCGAATGCCCGCCTGGCTAGCTACCACCCTCAAGTGGAAAATATGTCGCCAAGCACCTGACGGTGTGTTCCGGCAGCTGTCCTTGAGAGCCAGTACTTCTAGGTTAGCCTGAACAACATCTTCGACCACATCATCACTTACCATCAGGTGAGATAGTGGTCAAAGGCTAACCTATCAGGCATATAAAAAAAAAAAAAATAATGCCGGGACGGGCCGCTAGTACATAATATATTTATTAGTATAGTTTTGAAATTATTACCCCTCTCTCTAACTAATAAGATTTTTCTTGTATAGAGCATCCTTGTCGACTTGTGTTTGTACGCTAATTTGCATCAACACCCTGCTCACATCAATGTTAGTGTTGGTATTGAAGATATGAAAATATATCAACTACCCCTCTCGTTTCCTTACCCCAACCAATTAGAATGTTCCTTTAGGTAGTATAGTCTATACTATTCATTGTGCGCCTAATTTGTAGCAACACCGTAGTCAAACTGGTATAAGTAGTGGCATATTGATCATTTGATACACTATTTTAATAGTCCATATATTGTTAAGGATAATGTACGCGTAGCTCTCTCCATAAAACGCAGTCTTATATTTTTTACAGACAAAGTTGTTCAGACTGAGTAAAATTTATTTCCTTATAGTATCACTTTTATCTAGACTTCTGGTTTACCGATGCCACATGCCGCAACCGTGATGAACATGTGCGCAAACCAAAAGACTTTGGGAAAAGATATTTATTTTTCATGAAGTTCAAGTTACATTTGAACTTGATGAAATATTGTATAATCGCTGACGTTGCAAGAACTCTCCACAAATTCAAGAAGGTACACATCACTATACTTCAAAGTTGTAAGACTCATATTACATCCCAGCTATTTCCATCCGACCTCAAGGGGCATCTAACCAACTTGGCACTAATCCTCATTGTGGGCACTAAACTATTAATTAATCAAGTAGTACCACTTCCTATGAGGCAGAAACTTCCAGGCCCTTGTGGTTGCCACTAATGTTGTTTACGTAAACCGGAGTTAAATACGGGCTGTGTGATCCCACACAGGATTAGCGAGATGACCAAGGGACAAAGGCTATTTTGAAGGGCCTGAGAGATTAAATTACTTTGAAGGAAGATCATTTACTTGTCTACGCTTGTAACTTAGATATCGCAAATATATATCTATACTTTATATACCTATTATATATATTAGTACATAAGTGTGCATGTACATATATGAGATATAATTATAAAAAACTACATACGATATTTTTGACCACTATCTCACCTGATGGTAAGTGATGATGTGGTCGAAGATGTTGTTCAGGCTGACCTAGAAGTAATGGCTCTCAAGGACAGCTGCTGGAACACACCGTTAGGTGCTTGGCGACAGATTTCCTACTTGAGGGTGGTAGCTAGCCAGGCGGGCATTTGCAAAATGCCCTACCACCATGCTATAACGACTACCATCCTAAGACAACAACCGGGACCGACGGCTTAACGTGCCCTCCGAAGCCCGGAGCGCTCAGAAGTAATGTCACTAGCGGTCACCCATCCAACTCATGACCTCGGCAGATGTTGCTTAATCATAATATTTTTACACTTAATACATTTAAATACAATTTGCAGTTATCGCGTTGGCACTTGTCCTAAGAACAAAGATTCTAAGAGCTGCATTGACATGTATTCTTTTAATGTGTAGAAGGGATTGTTTTCAAAAAAGTTCTTCTGTTTTAGTTTGAACAAACTATATTTTATGGTGGCCAAACTGTTTGGTAATTTATTAAACATCAGTATTTTCGAATAACGACCTTGTTTATGTACTTTAGCTTTTCTGATTTTTGGAACAACCCGAATTTCATTATGTTTTATAATTCTCGCTTTTCATTATTACGCAGATTGTAAGGTGAAACTTTTTCCCGTTTTTCTGGAGTATCCCTATCCTTATGAATTCCTAATAAACTATTAGAGACTATTATAGATATAAAGAGAAACAACTGTCATAATTTTGTTTCATTCAATAGTTACGATACGAGTACTTATGTGGTAAAGTACCTACCTAGTAGAATTCATTCTGTTTGCCCTAGCTTGACACGTTTCGAGTGCCTTGACTGACAGCCCTGTTCAAGCCAATTTTATACTGCAAATCCACTGGGCACACTTACATCCCTACTTTTGCGATATTGCGTTTTTTCTAACCGCATCTTAGGGTGCCATTGGCTTTATGCCGTCACGGAAATATTTCGAGTGCACATAAAAAATGCCCTTGCGTTAGTGTCCTTTAGATAATAATAACAATGAAATGGTCGAGAAAATTAAATGCGAGGATATAAATTCACAGAATCTCTGACATTTTCTGACTCGGTTGTCCAAGGCCTGTCTTCTGTGTCCAAGGGAATAAGGATCACGGTGCGTAGGTACAACCGGGAGACGCGGGTTCGATTCAAGTCTGAGGAAGAAAATTTGAGCACCTATAATTTGTAATTTTTTTTCATGTTTTGCGCTAGGTAAGGGCATGTCTAAGGTATACCTGTGCCCGACATGAGTATGGTGAAGCGAGTGCACAGCCTTTGATTATATGTCATTCAACGCAATCAAAGCTTTACACACACACATTTAGGTGCTTAGCGACAGATTTTGTACTTGAGGGAAGTCGAGCATTCACAAAATGCATGAAATGAACCGACATCTTACACTGAAATGTATGGAATAACTTCTTGAAGTTGGTACCAAGCTGATTCAAACCACTGACCTCACCATGTCATGGTCAGACTGATATAAGTTATTTCAAATTTATTTATGTTAGAAGGCGGTACCATTACAAAAAAAATGATGCATGCTGTATTAATTTATTATAATTCGCCTAAAATACTGTTCACCATCTACAAAACTTGCAATTAAATCATCCAGGTATGCAAATAATTTGACTTTAACTTGAAACCTATTTAACCGATGATGTTAAGGAACTCAAATAAGCATGCTGTATTCGACATTATTATAGTTTGCCTATAATACTGTTCACCATCTACAAAATTTGCAATTACCATTAAATCATCCAGGTATGCAAATAATTTATTCAGTTAATTGACTTTAACTTAAAACGTAATTAACTGATGTTAAGGAACTTAAATAGAACCAACTTGTTTTTTTAAGGGAACAGTATACCTTTTCCCACCAAAATATATAATCATAAAAATGAATTCATAATTGGCGGAATATATACACAAAAAAACATTCTGATTGAGAACTTTATTTTGTAAGTCATTTTAATAAAGCTAATATATAAAAACAAAATACAATAAAAATAAAAACGCATCAACCTTATAATACATTTTTGGCACAAGGTTGACTATGACGCTTGTCAAAATAAATAAAAATACCAATCTTATAAAAACGCACATGCCGCCACAATTAATTGGACAAGTGCAATGGTAAGAAAAATTGCGAATAGTGCTCGAGGGAATTCACATAGTTTTCTCTTAAAACCATAACAAATTCCCAGATTACTACGGAGTCGAAACCGACCCCTCGCTGTCTTTTCTCAGTATTTATTGCTCGCTACCCCTAAGGCGAGTTATCGAAAATACCTCAATAATCCCTCTTACGCAAGGAGAGTTCCACAGCTGATTACTACTTGGATATGATAAGATTGTGTTGAGTTAGTGTGGATGTGCTCATTCTTCCAATATTTATTGTACACCTGTAAAAAGAAATTGACATACAACACTGCAGTAAGAAATAAATATTGAAGTACCTTGCTGATTCAAACGCTGATCTCACATTATCTTGGTATCTATTATAATTCTAGGCTTGCCTGAACAACATCTTCGACCATATCATCACTTACTATCCGGCGAGATAGTGGTCACAGGGTAGCGTATAAGATATATAAAAAAAACTGGTTTCTTGAAAAGTATTTTATTCTCATTTGTTTTATGCCTTTGTCCACTATCTCACCTGATAGGAATTGGTCGAAGATGTTATTCAAGCCAACCTAGAATTACTGGCTCTCAAGGTCATTATTTAAGCAATGAAAGCCGCGCAGTTATTGCTATGGACAGCGATTCCGCAGGTTTGTGGTTCGAATCCCACCGCCGGCTTGAGCTTCACCGCATGGTGGAAGGGCATTTTGCGATTGCCCGCCTGGCTAGCTATCAAGTAGATAATCAGTCGCCAAGCAAATAAAGTTGTGTTCCGGCAGCAATCCTTGAGAGCCAGTGAAATTACAGGCACATGAGACTTAGCAACTATGTCTCAAAGTGACGGGCGCAGTGCAATTCGTGACTTGTGATAAAATAGATCTGTTTTAGGCAGAGGTGAGTCCGCTAAACATCACGTGGACATCGTGCTTGTTCCGTCACAATAACATAAAAAAATAAAATTCTGCCGGAACACACCGTGAGGTGCTTGGCGACAGATTTTCTACTTGAGGGTGGTAGCTAGCCAGGCGGGCAGTCGCAAAATGTCCTATCACCATGCTGTAACGACTGCCATCCTAAACAAGAACCGGGACTGACGGTTTACGTTGCCTTCCGAAGCACGAAAGCGCTCAGTAGTAATGTCACTACTAATAGACTAGCAGTCACCCATCAAAGTCATGACCGTGGCGGACGTTGCAGATCGGTTAAGAACGGCTAAGTAAACTTCGCAGCGCGCTCTTCGCGCTTGTGGGTATGTATAATTGGGAAGTTTGGTTTATCCAGGTTAAGCTCACATCACAATAATTTGGGGTTATTCTCAAAGTTGCAAGTCGTGGATATAAGAATAAAATCCCGTAGAAATCCCCGCGAGATTAATATTATTTTATCGCTAACAATAAATAACGAGTGAATTCAATAGTCGGCCAGCGAACGGAATTATAACTTTTTTGACGGAGTAGTGAGAAACTTTTTGGGATTCAATCTTGTGGGGATTTAGACCGCATGCCGTATTGTACACAGGCAGTAGAACAACAACATACAAACGAGAATTCATTGAAAAACTGAACTATAGGAACGTGTATAATTCAGTTTTTCCTTTTTTTTAGGGATTCTTACCCAAAGGGTAAAAACGGGACCCTATTACTGAGACTTCGCTGTCCGGCCGTCTGTCACCAGGCTGTATCTCAAAAACGGTGATAGCTGGACATTTGAAATTTTCACAGATGATGTATTTCTATTGCAGCTATAACAACAAATACTAAAAATCAAACTAAAATAAATATTTTATGTTTCTTGCTCGATTCTAATAACGGTGACAGGCAGACGCTTTAACTATTCAAAGAATATTTAGTTTTATGTTCTCTTTAAATATAATAAAATAAAATAAATAAATAAGGGGGCTCCGATACAATAAAATAGGTTTTCGCCGTACCTACCCAGCTCAATCGGACACTGCGAAAAGTGTCTGTAACTTGCATGATTAGGTTACAGATAATGGTAAGGAACCCTTCGTGCGCGAGTCCCACTCGCACTTGGCCAGTTTTTATTCAGTGTGTGTGTGTTAGACAACATAATAGCAGTAGAACTATATCTATGTGCGAGTTAGTCCAGGGAAGTTCCTACTGCCCCATATATTTCTACCAAGCAAGCCAAGCAGTATTATTCAAATTGCTGTGATCTGGTTTGAAGGGTAGGGGTGCTGGTGAAATTACAGGCACATGATACAAGTGCATCTTTATGTTTCAGGGTGATGGGCGCAGTGCGAACGTTACTGCAATGCATGCTATTAAAAGCAGAGGTTACCGCTAAACATATGTGCCTCGTGCTTGTTCCACCACAATGTATAAAAAAAAGAAATTTAGTTTACGTTTATGTTATGACTGATGATTTTAAGACCAAAGATACCGTGGGGTGCTGGGATAGAATGTCACCCACCTATCTCTACACGTGGGTGTCGTAAGAGGCGACTAAGGGCAACACACAAGAAGTTGGGCAGCAGCGCTGCCTGAGTAACTGGTATCTTACACTGCGATCCTCAAGACTCCTACCAAGTGTGGGGATTATGGCAAACCTACCCATAACGGGGGAAGCTGTGTTTAGCAGCTGACAATGCAGTTGTTATAGTACCTAGGATACTTCCTTTAAATTAATAGAAGTGTGTGACTATCTTCTGAAGTTTTCACAAACGCGTAGTATAAAGATTGTGTATTTTGAGAACTTATTCTCATTAGTTTCCTGCCCACTTGAAAGTCACGTCAGGAAATCTGGGTGTGGAATGTATACGACGTTTCCTTCATACCATAATCTTCAAGGAAAGTAAAGTCAAAGTCATTAATTCAATTTAGGCGTCTACGACGCTCTTACGAAGGTTAATTACAAATTTTTGTATTAAAATATTCTACATTGTACTACCGATGTTCCTCGACTCCGATGACCTTCTACATAGTAACTCGCGACGCCTTGTTCTTGTGTTTAATTTCCGGGATTTATAGGAATGCTTGATGCCCACCATAGTTTTCATCTAATAGTATGGTTATTATACACAATTGCGTACTGTTATCCGGAGACCGGGATTTAGGTTTTTAAAAAAAAGGTTTTATTTCCACACAAATATTTAAAAGTTTATTGAAATAGAAAAAATAGAAAATGAACTAAAACTATAAAAATGACCGGCGCGAATGGAATATGGATGTGGACTGAGGTAGGAGTGAGAGGCGTCTGAGAAGTAATAAATGCTGACTTAGCTCAAAAGAATAGATATAGGAAAGGTAAGCAGAATAGTAAGGGGAAGTGGGGTATAACATCTCCCCCACTAAGTGTAAACTTACTACTGAAAGGAAGTTTACAGATGTAGAATACAGGGTAAATCAGGTAAGTAGGGACAGACGGGAGGTAGGATGCGCCTTTCTAACTTAACGCTAGTACTATGTAAAAGTAAGTTACAACTATGTATTTCTTATACTCTTAGTCTAGGTGGAGGAATCTCTTCTTCTCCAGGTATTTCCTCTTCTACATTAGGAGGAGAATGCTTACATGAAAATGGTATAATATAGTTGTTGGCTTTGCAATAATAGATAATAAATATTATAAAAGATATCATAAAAAGGATAGTGACAATAGGAAAACTAATATGGTTTGTGAAAACGTTATTATTAGTGCTCATAAAATCGTCGACTTCGGTGGATAATTGATCTGCTTCATCTTTCAAGTTATTGAGCTTATCTAGATTAATGTTAGATATTGTCACTGCAGATGTATTAATATTAGATTTTTGAAACGTATTTAAATTACAACATTTGTCATCAATTAGATTAAAATCTGAGTTTATAGGTGGTATGTTTACTTCTAAGTTGAGCATCGCCAATAACTTCACATTTCTACAGAATGCTACACACTGTGGTTTAAGAGATAAAATACCTGTGCCCATAATAGTTATCTCTTTATTATGAAGGTCACATTCTAAAGTTAACTTGGTAGGTCGCGTTTGCACAAATATCCAATTATTGTGTCCTAGGTTTTGCCATATGTCAATATGTCCATAAATAAATTTTGTATTACATTGTGAAGGTAATGCTTTAATAATTTTAGTCATAAATTCAATTTCGCAAATGGGATTCGAATTAACTGATAGGATATTAAGAGTGTTACAAGCAATATATCCATTATATAAGGTTTTACACGAATTTAAGTCATCCAGTGTACAATATGTGGATTTATCTTTACTTAAAGCTACATAATTAATAGTAGGAACAATTAGTGCATATGAATTAGGAGAAGTTACGTTATGAGTTATAGGAACTGGTATGACTTTGTAGAGATCGTAGTCAATATGATAAACTAATGGAACTTTTAACACATATACAATACTATTTGAGCTGTAATAAGCAGCAAGTTCGGAGATTTTTAATAATACATTAATATTTCTTACATCTATGGTTACTGGGAATTCCTTATACTTAGGTAAGTGTCTTATACTACTTTCAATATCTGTACATAATTGAGTTGGCGTAGCAACTGATGGATGCAGTGTGTTACTGTTCGCAAACATAATGGAATTAACAATATCTTCTAGCTTAAATGATAAAGTGAGTAAACTGGCGTGAAGAACATTTAACACTTCACTTAACTTATTTCTAAATAATAATTCGTTAGTTACTATGGATACATTTTTCAGCAAGTTATTAGTTACATCATTTAAACGAGCCTCATTATCAATAATAGTTTCTAACGTTTTATTAAAATTAAGAATCGCAGATTTAGAAATAAAAATGCTCTGTTTTATTAGATGAGCTAATCGTTTGTCATTTGAATGTAGTGTTTGAATATCGTGGTAATACTTCTCGGAGTCATTTTCATCCATAGTACCAAATAGCTTTTTCATAATTGAACCTATCCCTGCAAACCAAGCTGATCTCTTAGTTTTAGTTGAGAGCATATGAGATATGGAATCATAGTCCCGAAGAATATCGTTATAGAGGGAGGTAAGTGGTTGAAGTGCATTGAGGCATCGAAAATCATCGATAGCTTTATTTTGTTCACAAATAATTTTGAATGAGCCGAGAATGTTTTCAATATTCGTTAAATGTGGTTTTATAAATTTTAGATCCACTGGAATAACAAAATGAACATGGTCATTTATAAGTTTCAGATTGCTCACGGGATCGAAGTAAATACCAGGACTTTTGGTGATGAATTCCACGTATTGGGCGTCGTCAGTTGCCGACGACGCGTCTCTACGCGTAATGGCGACGGTTCTGTAAATCATAATAACTACTCTAATTTGAATTGCATATGAATATTTTTTATTAAGTAAATGAGTTGTATATTGTATATAGATTAAGTTAATTATAGTATAATAAAGTATATGTTATTAAATAAATTGTAAATAGACTCCTAGTGGTCTTTACTAATACTAATCGCTTTCATTTGCAGGTTTAACTTCGTCAAAATGATGGGTGACATGTCTTCGATTAATAAGAAGTGATAAGGTATTGTTACTATGTACTTTTACGATTTTGTATGGACCTTTCCACAAAGGGGAAAGAGCTTTACGGAGCCTGACGTGATTTTTTAAATATGCATATTCGCCAACTTTGTATTGAACTGGTCGGCTATGTTTGTCATAATACTGTTTCGATTTGTCTTTGGAAGCTTGTATATTTTGTAAGGCCTTTTCACGGGATATTTTAAGGCGATGATGGAGCATTTTAATGTATTCTGGATAAGTGACGTCAGCACGTAAGTCAAAGATGGAATCAGGAATATACGGTTTGTGGCCAAATACGAGTTCATATGGGGTGAAACGTGTTGTTGTATGGACAGAGCTATTGTAGGTAAGCATGGCAGTATAAACAAACCTGTGCCAGTTGGTTTGATTCTCGTTTACATATGACTTTAAATATTCTTTTAGAGTTGAGTGGCTTCTTTCTAGAGCACCTTGCGTTTGTGGATGGTAAGGTGAGGACCAAATTTGTTTTATTTTTAAGAAATCGCAAGTCTTTTTGAAGAGATCAGCAGTGAAATTAGTTCCTTGATCTGTCAGTATTGATTTTGGTATACCAAAAGCAGTTATGAAATGTACAAAACATTCACAGGATTCTTCTGCGGTTGCATTTGACATGGGGTATGCGAGAGAAAATTTACTAAGATCATCTTGGAGAGTGAGTATGTATTTTAATTTTTGCTGTCCAGCTTCAGGTAAAGGACCGACTATGTCAAGACTGATTCTTTCGAATGGACGTGTAGACGTGGTAGTGATTTGCATCGGGGCTTTATTTATTTTACGGAGAGCTTTATTTGATTGGCAGAGTTTGCAATTTTTTATGTAATCTTCGATCTCAGAACGCATGTTTTTCCAATAGTAACGTTCTTTTATTCTATCATACATTCTGTTGGAGCCTAAGTGTCCTGCGATAGGAATGTCATGGTTTTCCTTTAGGATTTTTGCTATTTCAGTTGGGACTGGATATATAATCGTGTTATGATGAATATTAACTGTTATATTCGTGTTGTTGAAAAGATACGCGAGCATGTTGTATATTTTCACAAAAGAATTTTGTTCAAATGGATTTCTAAAGTCAGATATTGCTATTTCGTTTATATCGCCCTTAAGAAGAATTTCATCTCGAACTGATTTCAGAGTTTTGAAAATATCAAGATATGAACAACTGTCAAAATAGTACACTTTTGTAAAGAGAAAGTAATAGGTCTTATCGTTTATTGTAAACTTCTGGAATGAATGGAGTTCGCGTTCACCGTCATGTATAGAGGCATCTGCTGCAGAGATTATTTCTGGCAGGTAAGGATTTGATTCGTCATAATCAACAGATAATGGAACTAGTATCGTTTTAGTTTTGCTTTTAAGCAGGCTTTCATTGTGTTCCTTTATATAGGTATTGTATGTTTCGTCTTTGTTAGAGAAGGATTTTAGAAACTCGGAATATTCTTTGCTGGAATTAGAATGTGAACCAGCAGGAAAATCTGGTGGGGAATGAGTATTCAGTGGTGGAAGTTGATCTGATGTTGTAGAAGGATTCGGTAATGGAACTGGATCTAGAGGTGGAACAGGGTTCAGAGGTGACTGTGGATCCGAAACAGAAGGAGGATTCAGTGGAATAAAATCTAAGTTTGGTTCTTCGAGTGGGCTTATATCAAGATCGCCCAATTCGATCAGATCGTCAAGGATATCTATAGGAGTGTCTGTTTCTGGAATAGGACAGTCATCGAGTAAACCAGATGTAGAAGGTTGAGGATCTACGTCGTCTTGTAAGATTGGATTCACTGGATACCGGGACAATGTATCTGCGTTACTATTAATTCTTCCCCTTTTGTAAATTACGTCGTAGTCGAACTCTTCTAATTTCAGTCTCCAACGGACAAGTTTGGAACCTGGATCCTTGCAATTAAACAACCATTTCAATGGTCGATGGTCGGTAATGATTGTAAATTTGTGTCCATATAGGTATGGTCGGAAGGTTTTAGTGCCAAAAATAATAGCTAAGCATTCCTTTTCTGTAACACTGTAATTACACTCGGCCTTGTTGAGTGTACGAGATGCATAGGCAATAGGGCGATCTTGTCCTATTGGACCCTGGGACAAAATGGCGGAGATGGCATAGTTTGAGGCGTCACACGTGAGAAGGAATGGTTGTGTGAAGTCGGGGTAAGCTAGTATTGGTGCGGAAATTAATTTCCCTTTGAGTGATTCGAATGCCAGTTGATGCTCGTTTTCCCAGCTGAAAACAGTATCCTTCTTTAGGAGTGAAGTTAATGGTTTTGCTAGTTTAGCGAGATCGGGTATGAATCGTCTGTAGTATGACACTAGCCCTAGGAACGACTTAATGTCTTTGGGACATTTAGGAGTTGGGAATTCTTCTACGGCTTTTGTTTTTTCGGGGTTTGGCTTCACGCCTTTGTCAGTAATTATGTGACCAAGATAAGAAACCTCTTTACGAAGGAATTCGCACTTATCGGGTTGTAATTTGAGTCTGAATTTGCGAAGTCGGTCGAAGACATTGGAAAGGTTTTTCATGTGAACTTCAAGGTCGTATGAATAGATTACAATGTCATCTAGATATACGAAACATTGGATTCCTTGAAGACCTGAAAGTGCAGAATTCATTAGCCGTTGGAAAGTGGCTGGGGCATTTTTTAATCCAAACGGCATGCGTGTAAATTCAAAATGTCCTTGAGGAACTGAAAAAGCTGATTTAGGTGCATCCTGTTAGGAGATTTTAATTTGGTGAAATCCAGAAGCAAGGTCTAAAGTACTAAAATATTTGCATTTTCCAAGTTGGTCCAATATTTCTGAAATATTGGGGATCGGGTATGAGTCTCCTATTTGTTACGTCATTAAGCTTACGGTAGTCTATAACTACACGCCATTTGCGTTGACCAGACGCGTCTGCCTTTTTTGGAACTATCCAAATTGGAGAAGACCATGGGGATGTCGAGGGTTTAATAATACCGTCATTAAGCATCTTATTTATTTGAGATTGCACTTCTTGTTTGTGTATTTCAGGAAATCGGTACGACTTTGTATTGATCGGTACTGCGGAGGAAGTAGTAATTTCATGTTGCAGAGCATCAGTGTATGTCAGTTTGTCTTCAGGTAGGTGGAATATGTCAGAATAATCGGAACACAGGTCATATAATGCGTTTGTCTCTTCTGAGTTAAGATGAGAAACACGTAAAAGGTTTATCACTTCTTCAGTTCGGTTCAGGCAATTTTGATTATCGTCAGCATGAGTCACATGAAAGATCTCATGACTGCAACTAATATCAAAGGGTGATATTTTAAACTTCAAATTATTAGAGTCGATGCGTATTGTTGATTCAGAGGTGTTTACGACTGAAATATTTACTCTAGAGTTTGATTTGACTTTAACAATACAATTTGCAACTAAGAGGGAGTCAATTGGGTTCTGATCAAGGATCAGTCCTTCTTTAACATCGGGATTCAGTACCGAACATTCGATTATTGTCTCAGTTCGAGGGGGAATAGTAAAGATCGGTTCGTTAAATTTCAGGTGAAGTTTTATTTTGTCCACTAAGAGTAAGCCTTCGGCATAGTCGATTTTGCAATTATTTGTTGATAAAAAATCGTTTCCGATTATACCATCATATGGGAAATATATGTTTGGAACCACATGGAAGTGGTTATTTAGGGAATCGAAGTTAATTATTATGTGACCAAATGAGTGCATCGGGTTATCTATTGATCCTATACCACTGAAACTAATAATATGCTTTACTATTTCAGGCATTTTTTCAACAGCATCTATTTTTATGAGACTTATGGATGCGCCACTGTCGACGAGAAGCTTCAGAGGTTTGGAAGAGACGGAGCTTTGAACTTCCACGAAAGGTAAGTATTTTTTTGTTGGGTTTGTAGTTATATTATATGTTTTTAATTCATTTTTTTCTGTTTCAGGTGCTGAACACGAAGGACATGATTTAGCAGATGAATTCACACTATTAGTGAGTTGCGGATGGATGGTGTCAGATTTCAAGAAGCTAGTGTTGTCACCATCCTCGCGATTTTGGTGATCTAGTAATCCCGATATATGAATAGGATTAGAAACAGAGCATCGGGTATCACGAGTTCGAGGTTGGGATTTAGTAGAATTAGAAACAGTAACAAAACCACTATAGGTTTGGGGCTGGTTACCCTGTTTGTTAGTGGATATGGATTCAGTGAAAGAGCCGTTGTAAGTTTGGGGCTGGTTACCCTGTTTGTTAGCGGGCTTAGATTTAGTGATACAACTATAAGTTTGGGGCTGGATACCCTGTTTGTTAGTTGAATTTGATTCAGTGATATGGCAAGGTTGGAGTGATTTTGTATCGATTTTTCCTGTTAATTTTCCCGCACGATACTGGGCAGGAAGGCCTGTTCGTTTAAATTATCGATGTCATTTAGATCAGATTCTTGAGTTTCAGGTACGTAATGGATAGGTTGATTACGTCTTTGTAAGTTATTTGATGGTTGTTGATGTTGATTGAAATCTGATCGTCTACTATTATTATATTGACGTTTCCGACAGTTTTCAATAGTATGTCCAATATTTTTACAATATCGGCAGGTTACATTGGACAATGACATTTGTTGGGACGAATTTGGGGTTTGTTGTGTCTGATATGTGTTAGATAGCCTTTGAGGAGGCTTATACTGATTTTGCCTGAATTGGGTTTGAGTTTGTATCCGAGGTTTATTATCAGTTTGATTTCTTCGGTACACGGTTTGTTGAATTCTCTCCTCTGAGATAGCGAGGTTAATGGCCTCGTTCAGGTTACGGGGAGATCTACATCTGACTATGCTAGAAATACGGGGTTGCAACCCCATAAGGAAGTGGTGCAAGGCTAAGTCTTCCATGGCGGCGGTGCGCCCAGCAAGTTCACTTTTCTTGGTATTACTTAAAGAAATCTCGGTGAGCAATTGTGAAAGACAAGTTTCTATGCGCAATGAATATTGATTTACATTCTCTTGCGGGCCCTGTCTGCTCTCTTGCAAATCAGTAAGTAGGTGGGCATAGTGTTTCCTTTCGGAAAATTGGGTTTTCAGAAAATCTTTTAATTGTTCCCATGATGCGAATTCTTTTATAGAGCAGGCAAGCTCCGCTTTTCCATGTAATTGGCTTAAGATATATTTGAAAAGAATAGGTTTTTGATTTTCTGTAGCTAGTTCATATGCATTATTGCAGTTAATTATGAATGAATTTAATGTTTCTCTACTGCCATCGTATGATTTTATAAATTTAAAAAGGGTATTGAGATCCATATCGGTTGCTTGGGACGATCTAGTGTACCGCGGGGATAAGCCAGGTGATTTATCTGATCCTACAGGTGAGGGGGGCAAATCGGGGATATCGATAGTTAACTTATTGTTTTCTGGTTTAATACCTTTAAGCATCACGATAGTCAAACACAAGTTATACAATTAATGTAGAAGTCAAACATTACAATATAATTATATTACAAGCATAAATCAATCAAGTTCAATATAAGTCTATTATTAGAATAAGTTACTGGTAATTAATCTGTATGTAGCTTAAACAAGGGCCAGAGACTCACAGATTTGCTGCGTAGGCGGTGATAACGATGAGCGGGAGCCCGAGACGCATTCCGGAGCGATTGATGAGGTGATTCTTGACACGAAGTTAGGTTTGATGCGATGGTATGGTATGATTTGGTAGTTACTGATTTATTCAACAGGAACTATAGATGCAAGTGATGATCATCGGTAACTTGGTATGTATATTTTCTTTTTAGTTTACTTCACTTGAGAAAATTTCGGTATTTTGCAGGATACACGAAGATATAGAACAAGTATTTTCACAACACTACACAACACACACAGGTAGACACGGTAAGTAGGTTTTCACTTTCGTTTTCACACTTTTCACACAGTTTTTACAGTTTTTCAGGAATGAGACGTTCCGAGGGATTTATGTATCCCTTTTACGCTGCCACCATTGTTATCCGGAGACCGGGATTTAGGTTTTTAAAAAAAAGGTTTTATTTCCACACAAATATTTAAAAGTTTATTGAAATAGAAAAAATAGAAAATGAACTAAAACTATAAAAATGACCGGCGCGAATGGAATATGGATGTGGACTGAGGTAGGAGTGAGAGGCGTCTGAGAAGTAATAAATGCTGACTTAGCTCAAAAGAATAGATATAGGAAAGGTAAGCAGAATAGTAAGGGGAAGTGGGGTATAACAGTACGTAACCCACCAGAATATGAATTAACTGCCACGTGTTCTGTAATTCCCAGAATGGGCAGGCAGGGGTGCAAATATGAGAGTGTAAATACACACCTTACCCACTTATGTCGGACATATTGTGGTCTCAGGTAATAAGAGATATGTCTATTGCCGTCTACCCGGGGCAATACCAGACTCTGGTTCAAATTTTATATAAGGAAAACTCAATAACTTTCTGATCCAAGATCAAACTGAGGACGTCGGGTTTACATTTTAATACTTAATAATCATCATCATCCGGAAGACGTCCACTGTTGAACAAAGGCCTCCCCCATAGAGCGCCACAAAGAACGGCTATTAGCCGCTTGTAACCATTGGCTACCCGCGACATTCACGATGTCGTCAGTCCATCTAGTGGGGGGCTTACCAACTCTACGTCTTCCGGTGTAGTGTGGTAACCACTCGAGAACCTTTCTTCCCCATCGGTTATCAGTTCGTCGAGCAATGTGGCCCGCCCATTGCCACTTCAACTTGCAAATTCTGAGAGCTGTGTCGGCGACTTTGGTTCTTTGCCGAATATCCACGTTCCGGATTGTATCGCGCAAAGAAACTCCGAGCATAGCTCTCTCCATATTTCGTTGAGTGACTTTGAGCTTGTCCATAAGGGCCACAGTTAGGGACCACGGATACTTTATAATAATAAATATGAAATACATAGTATAGTGAATACACAGAACACACACACAGAATAGGTTTGTACATACCCTGTGTACATAAAATGGCTGTATTCACTTTGGCTGGAAAAAATATTATAGGTGAATTAAATACTTTACTAATAATAACAAATATAATAATAAAAACATTTATTATGAAGCGCTCGTAGCGAAGTTTACTTAGCTGTTCTCAACCGATCAGCAAAGTTAAGCAAAGTCACGCGCGGTCATGAGTTGGATGGGTGACCGCTAGTGACATTACTACTGAGCATTTCCGTGCTTCGGAGGGCACCTTAAGCCGTCGACCCCGGTTGTCGTCTTAGGATGGCAGTCGTTATAGCGTGGTGGTAGAGCATTTTGCGAATACCCGCCTGGCTAGCTACCATCCCCAAGTAGAAAATCTGTCGTCAAGCACCTAACGGTGTGTTCCGGCAGCTGTCCTTGAGAGCCTTCTCTTCACTTCTAGGTTAGCCTGAACAACATATTCGACCACATCATCACTAACCATCACGTGATATAGAAGACAAAGACTAACCAATAAAGCAAAAAAAAATAAAAAAAATTATAAAACATTATATTAACATTTTAATAACACACTTAAAAAAAAAGTGATAATTCAGCCTAATTTTCCTGTTACGCCGACGTTACATCACAAACGCAACGCAGCCAAACTGGAAGAATTTTCGTCGCATGTCGCTTCTACACGAAGTGTTTTATTAAAATATTAATTTAATATTTTCAAATTTTTTAATTAATAAACATGTATTTCCGCAAAGTAACGCCTGATTCCATTCATTATTTTATTTGTAATTTAATGTTTTCTATTTCAAAGTTGACCCATGAAATATTTTGCCAAACCACCCATACTGCTCTTTTCAAATATTGTTCCCAAATCGTTGCTTACTTTCAAGGTATTTCTCGGGTAGGAGGTTTTTCGATCAAGTCTTCTTTCGCAAAGATCTTCGAGAGATGTTATGGACCTAAAAGTTGGGCAACCCCCGGCCGAGTTAGTTTTGTTTAGGTAGAAATTATTTACTGAAAGATTTTTATGATATCATGAGATAAAAGCTGAATATATCCATTGTTTTGAGGAAAACAAGTCAATATTAGAGAGGTATATGCTTACACTATACCACATGATACTTACATATACATAAATATTTGAAAAGACAAAAACTATGTCTAATTTTCATCCGCGCCGTTATTGGAGACGATGCCTACTATTTCGAGGGTTATCTTGGTTAAGTGATGACTCGTACAACCACAAAATCAAAAAAAAAATACATCGATACATTCGCTATCAGCACTACAAAAGCATGAAAATACAACTTTTATTTCTAGGATATGGACATTCAGTGAAGTGGACAATCTGGGTTGGACATTCTGGGATATGGACTTTCAGTGATGTGGACAATCTGGGATATTCTGAGGACTGTCGGGGATGTGGATAATTTGCACCCTCTGTACATTTTGGAATTTGGACATCATGATATTTAATCGTTCATCACTTATGTTTTCGTCAAACATGCGTCAAGGCCTTGAAACTTAAACTATCTAGACAATTATTATACATCTATTTTAATAGTTTTATTTTTGCAATGAAGCATGCTCCGCAGATTACATGACTAAATTACAAAGAAAGGAATAGTTCATTTCATTATGCAACAAGTGCGCAAAGTTGTTTATTACAATCGGGACGGGTTTTAGGCCAGAGATCGAAGGCCTAAATGGAGTAGAGATTGTAATAAACAACGCGCACGAGTTTCATACGACGTTTTTCAACACATTTGCCAGGAACGAATACGAAAATTTATAATTAAATCGTCTAAAGTTCTACTTCACTAGGTAAAAAACTGTTTTGTTTGTTTTTATATGAAAAACGAACGAAACAAACTACAATCTATTTAACAAATTATTGGAGAACAAAATTTTATGTCTAAGGCGGGAATCGAACCCGCATCCTCCGATATCGCGTCGGATGTCTAAACCTCCTCGGCCACCTGGACATGGCATTTCTAGCCAAAATTTCATATTCCAATTGTATTAGTTTAACCGTCATAGGGTACGGTGCGCGGCCATCAACCAGACTACTAGACTTCATCTGATCGAAAGTAGTGTTTTTTCAACTCTCGGTATGATATCACTACCCTTCTATTGAGCTATGACAATGACGTCATAACTAAAAAATTTTCTATCGTTCTTTAACCATCCTATAGGGATGGTGATACGCATAGCAGGCGTTATGGCAAACATAACAATATTAAAACCGTAAAATTCTGTTTGAATGAAGTAGTCACTGTTGTATGTATATGGATATCCTGGGGTACTTATGGACATCCTAAGACATGGAATATTTTAAATATCGCCCATCACTTGCAACACACGGATGTTGAAGTCAGTTTTTCATTCAGAACATGTTTTGTTCATGTTATTTACAAAACATGTTCTGAATCACAAGATGGGATTATTTAAGTTAATTTAAGATTTAAGAAAAATTAAAGGCATTTTAAGAGCCACCAACTTTAAGAGTTTTGACCTAAAACGCAGTAAGGCGAATACGCTTTTGATACGTCATACATCGTTACAAGTACTTTTATAAACTAAAACAAAACAAAAACGAGAACCAAAATAATTTGTCTTCTCAATTATATATGGGTAAAACAAACACAGACAATACAACTCGCTTTTATACGTAATAAAATTTTATTTTCGCCGTTTCCACAGAATCTCTTATTAAGAAAAATTGGCAATTTTTACGTGTGTCCTACTTTATGTTGCCATAAGATTGAGTTATAAATCACGCCTGAGCTTCATTTGTCGACATCATCTTAACGAAAGATGGCGCATTTTCTTTTCTTTTAATGTCAGCGATTTCAGAATATCGCGCCGATCATTTGGGACTTCAATAAAGATGACGGCAGAAAATTTTGAACAACCATCAATCAATTCGACGTCTCCACTTTGTCTGGAATCTTCGAGATTTTGATTGGCTCAAATATTCCATCTGAGTCTGCTTTGATAAAGATTATTCTAGATTTTTTGTATTTTATTAGTAGGTCTGTTTGTCTGCGCCGTTGGCCAAGGTACGTAAAGCGTCGCTATATATCGATTCGATCCGCAGTGTCAGACCATTATTGGATTATTCTGTTGATGATAAGGAGCCATAACGTGCACCGCTGCACAAAAGCCTCCCACTTTAGAGGGGTTGAATGCCACTATCCCTCGCTTGCAGGTGTCTTGGGGAACGCAGTATAGGACGGCAGTTCTTGCGCTGCGCTGAGCACCTTCTGGTATTTTACCTTTGTCTTACGACTCCCAAATGAAGAAATCGAGGGATTCAATTCGAACCCGGTACCTGTGGTGACTGTGAAGTCTGTAATAGGGCATCGTAAGTGGCATTAGACTAGCTCCCTATATGTAGGGTTTCCATCAGACATACTTATAAAATCCTGGCAACTAGCCTGATTTCTAGTTAAAAGTCCTGACATTTTGCTAAAGCGCCCACATGGTGCAACATACGTAGTAATTGCGATAACATATTCTAAGTAAGAATACATTTTCTTAATTGTGTCCATAAATACTTATTTTTTGTTATATGTGCTCTGCGTCTCGATATAGAATAATACTACATAAAACTTTATTTCTACGGTTTGAATGTAAATCTAAAATTCCCGAAATTGTCCAAGTCCGGTCGGAATGCTTACAATCACCAAAAATCCTGACATGTCAGGATATATCCGGACGAATGGCAACCCTACTTATATGGGACCTGTGACGTTGGTGTTTAAATACCTCTACCTACTCCTTCGCGAATAGTTAGGCGTGTTTTGTGTGCATATTTTTGTATGCATTTCTTTTGTTACCGTTAGTTTATCTCACCTGATGGTATCACATACCCTGAAGTCGAAAATAGTATTGGGAATAAACAACCTCCAATGCGGACTGATCTCAACAACGTTGAGAGTTGTCGCCAAGCACCTAACCGGCAGCTGTCCTTGAGAGCCAGTGAAATTACAGGCTATGTCTCACAGTGACGGGCGCAGTGCAATTCATGATACTTGTGATGAAATGCATCTGTTATAGGCAGAGGTTAGTCCGCTTAACATCAGGTGGGCCTCGAGCTTGTTCCGTCACCATAACATAAAAAAAGTTGATTTGGTCGTTTGGACAGTTATTTTTAAATCAGGTGATAAGCCAGCCGTTGACTACTATCTCATTTGGTAAGTGATGATATGGTCGTATATGTTGTTCACGTCAACCTAGAATTTCTGGCTTTTAAGGATAGCTGCCAGAACACACCGTTAGGTGCTTGGCGCCAGATACTCAATTTAAGTGTGGTAACTAACCAGGCGGGCATTCGCTAACCACCATTTTTTTTTTTTTTTTTTTTTTTTCCGCTGGGAAAACGACTTACGCGTACCACGCGGCTTCTTGAGGGGCGTGGGGCAGAGGCCGCGTGGTTATGTGGGACTCCCCGGGCATATTGCCCGGTATACCCACTAAAAACCCAGCGACGATCCCTCGGCGTCTGTGTGGGGCGGCGCGGGTTCGCTGTAGCATTCTACCGCAGCCGCACCGACGCTATTCATTGCATTTTGTATTGGCCCGCTTTTGGTGGGTCCCTAGACCCAACACAACTTGTGATCCCCAACTCACACACAATTCGTCTAGGGTGACGAATGAAGGCACGCATAGCGGCGCCTTCTCCGGCCTAGTCTCTTTTTTCGGATCGGGTCAGCGAGTACATTCTCCTCCCTGACCCGCTCCGCAGCCTCCTTTTGTGATATGATATCTTCACAAAAGGAGGCCATTGCTGCCCAGCACAGCTCGCTGCCGAGCATGGCATTTACCAGGCTCGGCAGCGAAAGGTCATTACCGACCTCCACTGTCAGAGTGCGCCTTTGGGATTCCCATGCGGCACACTCCTGCACGTTGTGACGCGCCGTGTCCACGGGCGCGCCGCACTCATGACAGGTGGAGGTTGTCTCCCGTCTTGCAACCCGGTGCAGGTACTCACCAAAGCACCCATGCCCGGTCAGCACCTGCACCATTCGGAAAGAGAGGGAGCCATGCTGTCTTAATAGCCAGGGCTTAAGATGGGGACGAAGCGCCTCCACTGTCACCAGACCGGCTGTTGGCGACTGAAGGTCCTCGGCCCATCTCTGAATCAGGGCGGCTTGTGCAGCTTCCCTAATTCGCACAACCTCTTCGGGACCGGGATGTTCACCTCTTTCCCTCATAGTCGCGCGGAATTCATACACTTCCGCGAGCACTTCCGCCTGAAGTTCCCAGGGAAAGTCACCCGCGAGAAGTGTAGCTGCCGTCCATGAGACCGTGCGGTAAACTCTGATTGCTCTCACCGCAATGACCCTCTGTGGTCTCCGCAGGAGGGTCCTATTCTTTGCAGTGAGAGCGATTCGCTAACCACCATGCTATAACAACTGCCATCCTAAGACAACTACCGGGACCGATGCGACGGCTTAACGTGCCTGAAGCACCGAAGCGCTCGTGGCACTACTACCGAAAGTAGTAGTGCCACTAGCGGTCACTCATCCAATCATGACTGCGGCGGACGTTTACTTAACGTAGCTAGTCGGTTAAGAACGGCTAAGCATGCTTCGCTACGAGCAATTCGATATATTATATAGAAAATATTAATCAACTCCGTGCACCGTGTATACATTCATCATCATCACATTAACAGGAATTCGCACTTTTGAACAAGATCTCCACACGGGGGAGGGGGCGGGGAAATTTGCCATAATCCGCACGCTTGATAGTAGAAGAAGTTTTCAGTTCTTCTGAAGGCGCTGCTTCCCACCTTCCAGTATTTTTTCATTTAGTCGCCTCGTACGACACCTACGGGAAGAAATGGGGGGTTGACATTCTAACCCATTACCTATATTCTAGAGTGCCTAGAGCACTTCACGCCTAAATACGGCAGTGTTAGTTGTATCAAGGTGGAATATCTGACACTGCGGTGGTAAGGCATCAAGTTACACTTGAGACCTGCTACCTGGTAAAGGAATTAAATGCAATAGATCTCTAACAGATAGGTCACCCCCGTTATATTTACCGGAAAGATTTCGACCAGTTTCGGACTGTTTTGAAGTCCTTCGTCTGGGAGTCACGATTGCGCGAAGTGACTAGCACGGGCCTCAGCGCGTAACTAAGATAAAACTCTCGATGGTTTTCAAAGTGAAGGTGGGTAGAGATCTACATCTTGACTGCTTCTTCTTCTTCTTCGTGGACTGCTTTGGAATATCGACACTTTGGCAATATTTTACAGTTCTTTGATCTACAAAATTACAACAAATGTGATGTTTCTTCACAATAACATAAAAAAAAACTCTGGCCGAGTTGCGCGCTAGTCAGTAACACTAAAAGCAAAATTAAATCACAATCAAACCATTTATCTTCTAACATTTTGTTATTAGAATACGTCAAAACATTTGCCACACTCACGTGGCATTTTCAAGGTTCGTTCACCCTATATAAATATGAAATGCACCCTTACTGAGACAAATTATTTCATTTCCCCCTACAAAGGGACAGTACGTGACTACAGGGCCCCATCAGCTGTAACTGTATGACTTGATGTAATGTGACAATTTGATGTAACGATTGTAATAAATTTAATGGTTGACGGTGAACGTTAAAGATAGAAGATTGGTTGAGTTAAGTGTGCCTTGGGTGTAACTCCGCACAGATGTCTAGTAACGTGAGGTCTGTAGGCGTTTTCTTTACGAGGTGATTTAACGTTATGTAAGCGTGTCAGGAAAAGCCAGATCAACAGTGGATTAATCCGGCTAATGTATCTATATCTATACAAATATTATAAAGAGCAAAGATTTGTATTTTTGGATGTAACGAATAAACTTAAAATCTACTGGATTTGAAAAAAAAAATCACCATTAGAATCCTACACTATCCCTAATGATTTAAAAACTTAGGGTTCCGTATGAAAACTTCGTTAATGTAACCAAACGTGCGAAAAAATACCAAAAATTCATACGCTCCGGAAATTGTTGACAATTTTATACAGGACGTGAAAAATATAAGAAGCAATATATAGGTCCATGGTTCGAATCCCGCCCAGAGCTCGAGCTTCACCGCATGGTGGAAGGCCATTTCGCGAATGCTCGCCTGGCTAGCGACCACCCTCAAGTAGAAAATCTGTCGCCAAGCACCTAACGGTGTGTTCCGGCAGCAGTCCTTGAGAGCCAGTGAAATAACAGGCAAAATGAGACTTAACAGATTTGTCTCAAGGTGTTGGGCGCAGTGCAGTTCGTCACTTGTGATGAAATGTATCTGTTATAGGCAGGGAATACCGCTTAACATCAGGTGGGCCTCGTGCTTGTTCCTTCAAATGAAATAAAAAAATAAATTGCAATATCCGATAAAGTATACAAAACATAAAGCCCTTTTATATGTCGGACGGACGGACGACTATACCCACATGAACACCAGCATAGGCTTAGTAATAGTTCAAGTTTTCTCATACAGATTCCTGAAAATTATTAATACTCATTGTTATATTACCAAAAGTAATAAGATAATATTGATGACTGCCAAGGCAGATTGTCTCATGTCTCCACTCTAATATGAAAGAGAATTTCTGTCCATCAAGTAACGTAATATCCACGATATCCAAAAAAATGGGTCTAGTATGTCAGTTAATAAAAAAGGGACCTCTCGCGGGAAATTTATCTACCAGTAAAAAACATACATTCGCAAAAATAATAAAGTGAAGATCTATTTGCTAAGGGTTCTTCATCCACATTTGCATAAAACTTTAGACATAGGAATAGTAATATTTTTGCATAGTTATACATTTTTTTCACTTCAGTGGCGCATTGTAACACCCTTATATTTAGATAGTAGGTAATATATGAACTAAGTATCAAGTTACTGAAATATTTTCGTGAGACCGGATATTGGAAATTAATATGATCTTAAAATTAAACAACAATTAGTATTTGTTTATTACTCTGAAGTAAAAGTCATTTTACTGTTTGTATTATCGAAAATGATAAGATGCGTTGTAAAATTTTGAGTAGTTTTTTGAAATTGTTACAACAAAAAAAAGTTACTTTTTTTTGTAATTACTTTATATGTTCGGACCGATCAATTTCGCGGGCAATTGGAACACGCCGCTTTGGTAGTCGTCTATTGGTGATCTATGGATTTTTGTATGTGAAATTAACTTAAAACTTTTGCCTTTGAATTACTTGCTTTTTGTTGAAAATTCAGTGACGATATGGGTCAGCGGTGTTTAAATTGATGTTTTGAGTGTTTTATATTTTGAAACCGCTTTGTTCGACCCCCGCGCGCGTTAAAGACATTTGGATTGTTTGTTGGTAGAACCTGGAACTTCGGAGCCGCCTTGCCCACAGTGAGTAACAATTATCTATTCCGCCTTTGCCAATGCTGAATACATATGTACACTCTAGTGGGATTCCTCAATCGAATTCCTCCCTGTGTAAGTCATTGTTGTAACTTTATTTTCATGTAATTAATATTATAACTTGTGTATTTCGTGTTTTTATTTCAGCCTTCCCGGTGTATCGCCGGAGTTAAGCATCAGAACAGATTGTCCAGGTGGAAGGCGCCTTCCACTGAACAATCCCTGCCTGGGCAATCTGGAATCTTAACATTATATATACATGGTTATTGGTAAAATGCTAACAACCTCTCAGGGTTGACTTCTGCTAGTCCTAAGAAACAAAAGAAAGAAATTTGTTTTAAAAAAAAATTCTTTTTTTGGGTTAATGTTTTTTGTAATTTTCTTTTGTGTTTTTTTTATATGTTTTGACTGAATAAGCACAAGGATCACCTGTTGTCAAAAGTATCTTCTGCCTGTAATGTATTATTTCATATTTTTTATTACGTTACTCGATGTAAATATTCAAAACTCAATTCAAAGGGACCATGGCGAGGTCCAGTGTTGCAGCGGCGGGCGCTCTTGGCTCGGAGGAGGCATTAAAACACAAAAAAAGTTGTGGATAATGTTAATTTTTTTTCAAAACAAAAAAAATCATCTCAATTTGTTTCTCAGGACTAGCAGTAGTCAACCCTAAGAGGTTGTTAGCATTTTACCAATAGCCCTGTATATAGTCACTATCCCAGAAAAACACATTGCGAACTGCCGCGTGCCATCCCACTTAAAATATATATTTTAATACCCACGGGCTCTCTAGCTCATAAATAGAATTAGTGACTAAAATTTTCATATAATAGATACTTCCTAGAGAAAGTCACATTAATTCCCTTATTAGTTCGTTTAGCTTTTAGATAAACACAAACGTAATTGTTATTGCAGCAGAGTATATTCAAACAGAAAAAACAGACATCTCATTTTGTTTATAACAACGGTTACTATGGCTAACAAATATCTTAGATATATTGTGCCAGTGTTGTGGTAAAACACTAGCACAATATAACAAAATCCCGCCCTAGAGAAGGAAGTAATTAATATGAGTATTTTCCTCCCGCCCTTATGTGGGAATCAGCGACTTCTACCCGCTACTCGGTTCAAACAAACACTACTTTTCGAATATGAGAAATGAAAAAACATTTTTTGCTTCCTTAGAAAAGTAGGATTTCTACAATAATATTCCACTTCTAAACATTCACTTCATTCCATGCACCGTCTAACAAAAAGTTCCATGAACATTACTTCCAGCCGTCTGCCAAGCGGACATCGTAAAATTATTTCCTCTCCGCACACACTTTGTCACCGCCAACGTGGAAACGTCCAGGGAAATTGGCCCTCGGCTCAGCCATAATTAGGGCCCGCTAATGTACCGGAAAAACAATTTCATAAAACATCTAGCATAATATAAAAGATGTGACGTCAAGTTCTTGATAGTATTTAATACGTTTGAAAATGCATCATTTTTTGTAAGATAATAGACGAGTTCGCGTGATATATGTACAGTACCGAAGCTTTTTATTATGCTTGATAGGTTTGCTTTGACTTTGACCACTATGTCACCTGATGGTAAGTGATGATGTGGTCGAAGATCTTGTTCAGGCTAACCTGGAATTACTGGCTCTCAAGGACAGCTGCCGGAACACACCGTTAGGTGCTTGTCGACAGATTTTCTACTTGAGGGTGGTAGCTAACCAGGCGGACATTCGCAAAATGCCCTACTACCATGCTATAATGACTGCCATCCTAAGACGACAACCGGGACCGACGGCTTAACGAGCCCTCTGAAGCACGGAAGCGCTCAGTAGTAATGTTACTAGCGGTCACCCATCCAACTCATGACCGCGGCGGACGTTGCTTAACTTTGCTGAACAGTTAAGAACAGCTAAGTAGACTTCGCTACGAGCGCTTCAAGAAAGCTCAGTACAATAAATAACATTTAAACGCGTACCTGCATTCGGAATTTGGTTTTTATCTACGAGTAAATTGCTTTGGTTGTTTACTATTAAAAGATTGTTAATTCGTTGTTTACGTCTATTTCATACCTTTTTACAATTTACATATGTTGTCTTGGTTTCTTTGTCACAGTTGCGACTGTGAGGTCATAGTAGTTAATTACGGTTTATATTTCTATTTACTCAGTAATATTTTGCATCTACACACATCCCAGTTTTTTTTATGCCTGATAGGTTAGCATTTGACCACTATCTCACCTGATGGTAAGTGATAACTAACCTAGAATTACTGGCTCTCAAGGACTGCTTCAGAACACACCATTAGGTGCATGGCGATAGATTTTCTACTTGAGGGTAGTTATAAAACATTGATATCGATAATCTTATATACAGTATACTAAAAATGGTTTTGTTAGAAAAGTGAACAAAATATTATATTATTTAGGTGTTCCATAGAATTTCTCTGATGTAAGCCGACACCCACGTTTACTACTTAGACCGTATATAATAAATGTGATGTATAAAATTCTTGCTTTGTCACGATCGTCATATTTATTAGGATTTTCGTGTGTCAAAGTAATTCCTTTCCACATACCACTATAGAGGTGTTGCCTATTTCATCTATAACTACGTTATCTACCCTAGGCTCTAAATAGGATTATAGCTTTTGTTTCAATGGAGTTAAATCTAAAAATTGAATTTACCACCTTCAATTCATGTTAAACATTTGGATTTCGAATGTGATACGATTGTGTGAAAACCGGCGGCCGAACGAATCCATTGTTGGAAAATTTTTATGGTCTGGTGATTTTGTTCCAGTCAAATAATATGCGTGGTTTGGCGCCTGCGATTAATTTCATTTGATATTTGGTTGTTTGCCATTTAACTATATCCATGCTGAATTGAACAGGTAAGTATAGGTTAAGGTTTGTGTAAGTCCTAGGTTTTTCCTGAAAACGTTTTATTGAACCATACTAAATTTAACGGCCTATCTTTAATGTCATCTATGAATCTTTGTTTTTTTTTCATATTAATTATAAACTTTTAGCTCGTCGGGTGCCGGGCTAGAATGTCACCCCCCATTGCTACCTAAGGGTGTCGTAAGAGGCGACTAAAGGTACCGGTAGGTGGGCAGCAGCGCCTTCCGAGAAACAGATATCTTAGACTGCGAACCCCAAGACGCCTGCCAAGCGTGGGGATTATGACAAATCACCCTTTGATGAGGGAGGCTGTGTTCAGCAGTTGACAATCCGGCCGATAAAATGAATTATAAACTAAGAAACTAACTATATCATTGAGACTAAGTAGCCAATAGGTAATTGAAAAGCATCATAAATATGTATCTAGAGTCGTATGCATGATCTATGCGTATAATTTCATTTGCTTGATAAAAAGAAAAAAAAATGTTACCGACTCCAACACTCGAATGCGTGAATAAACTTATTGAAGTCGGTACCATGATGGTTCAAAAGTACCTATTATCGTAATATTGTGCGCATGTTACCGACTTCGACAGTTTATTTCACACATTTGAGTGTAGAAGTCGGTCCCATTTCCCCCTTTTTGTAACCCTTACTACTTATGGGATAGATTGTCATTCACAGTCAATGACTATATCATCGAACTAGGAAAATACTTTTCATTTATTGGAGTGTAACCCAAAAACGGCTTGATCGATTTTGATAAAAATTAAATGGGACCACACGGCAAGTATCAGCTTTGTAATAAAAAAAGAATCATCAAAATCGGTTCACCCAAACAGACGATATGAGTACCTCTTCCTTTTTTTGAAGTCAGTCAAAAATAATATAGTTATATTACCATTGAACGTTAAAAGGCTAAGGAATTATCTCGGTTATAGCAAGTCAATAGAATCTGCACAAATCCAGACGCTACGGGGATTTGTGTGGAGCTGTAACGCGCTGGAGTTGGAAACTCCTCGTCTCTTTTATCCTGAAGCCTGCGGCGAGTGATTAACCTAGTTAGGTAGTTGGGGCGTCTGTCAAACTTGCTTATTTGCTGTTGGATAAATATGTTTTGAAAGTTTGGAAGGAACATTTCTTCTGTTAATGGTAACATATCAAGTATGTATATCTTTGAAACAGATATTGAACTAAACATTTATTATCTCAAGCATGCCTAAAGCGCTGATACTGACAATGCTGAGTAGCTTTTTTGTGTTAAACTTTGCTAAGTAAAACATTCAACAACAGCAGAAAAAACATCAATATGACAGGTATAATTTTGTGTTGTGTACTTGTGGATCAATGGCTATAGACTGCCGTGCAGCAGATCCATGGTTAAAATCCCGCCGCGCAGGCTTGAGCTGCATCACATGTTGGAAGGACATTTTGCGAATACCCGCCTGGCTAGTGACCATCCTCAAGTATGTTGCGGCAGCTTTCCGTGCCAGTAATTCTAGGAAAAGCCTGTTAAGACCTCGACCACATCGTCACTTACCATCAGGTGAGATTGTGGTCAAAGGCTTAGCTATCAGCAAGAAAAAAAACAGTTACTCAATTATTGCAATGTCAGTTTTTTGCTATAAAGTGTAACATAGTTTTAACGCCAAACAATAATTTATTTGTAATATACACAACCCTACCATATGCCAGCACATAAAGATAAACTAACGTCCTAATTTCGTTAACAGGATTACTCATAATCTAGGGTTGTCGGTTCTGTCGATAACGCTACCCAATATATCTATTCCGCCCAATAAGAAATGCCTTATCCGTACTGGCTTATCTTAATAAGTTTCCGGAGATAATGCGTCTGATAGTTATCTGTAATGGGCGTATTTGGAGTAATTATACTTGTAAATTGGACCAACCTTCTGTTACACTTTCTCTTGCATGAAATTTTGTTTTGGGATCTGTAATTATTTAATTGTAATATATTGAATATCATGAGACTCCTCTCAGGATGATAGGAATCCTAAAGAAAAGAAATGTATTACTAAATAGTTATGTTAACTTACGTATAAAATTTTTATACATTTTGAAGCAATAATACCACAGTTTCCGATAAATAAAGAAAATCAAATGGAGCACGGCGCATGATACATGTGAAGCCAAGAAAAACCATACTTCTATCATATACACCGTCCTTTTCATGCTCCATGGATTTGTCATACTACTGAAAGGGATAGCTTGAAAGGAGTAAGGTGTTATTGGCTTTACTTGGAGTGAGCCGAGCTTCAGAACTTTTTTACTTATCAGAGCACACACACTTTTGCATTTATATGAGTGTATATGAAACTGACACGTAAGTCCTGTTGACAGAGTTCTTCAAGCGAATTTACAACGATAAATCATTCAACCAACTTTTAACGACGAAAATGTGAAAAGCCCTGCGCGTGACTAAAACGGAAATTTGCAAGTGTCACGGTCGATTACCAGTGGATCTGACATTGCAATGCTTACCCGTTTAGTTCTGCATGCTACCCTGCAGTTATGTGCGTTAATCTGGACGAATGTGCATTATTGTGTACGGTAGGTATCGTTCGTATTGGTATACCAGACCTGTCTTTAAAGTAGACTGAGAATGGCTTTTAACACTAAGTTTTTTCTATCCCATATATGATAAATTATATAAGCAACTTACCGTATAAAAGGACGCCATTGCCACCAAAGCCACGGCTTGCATTGAAATAAGACTGGAGTTTAAAACGGTACCATCTATAGGTCACAGTTCCAAACCAGTTCCAAACCAGGACTGCTGCTTGGATACCCTTGGATCGAAATGATTTTTATGAATGATAGATTAGCTGACTTTCATCAGCCACGACGTCCACTCAAGAAACATAATCCTCATGCATGGCAGGCGTCTTGAGGACACCAACGGCAAAGATTGCGGGTGACATTCTACCCCGGCAACCCACGGGTTATAGAAGCATATTCAGCCTAGCCTTTGTCCTTAATATTATCTGATGATATATGATGATGTGGTCGAAGTTGGTAAACTGGCTTTACAAAGCATGGAAACTGGCTCTCAGAAAATGATGCACATTTTTTAAGAGGGATGGGCATGAAAGTACTTCAAATTTTATATAGAAGTATATACCTACAGCACATGACAAGTAAAGTAAAGTACAAATCATCGGGTTCAACTGCTCCGTGGTAGCGTTCCAGGTGGATATCAGTACTTCATATTTGTAATTTATAGTTTTTGAGTACTCTCAGTACTATTAAAATACGCTTTTTATTTGAGGGTGCCCAAAAAACTGATAAGATATATTTAAAAAAAATTTACCAAAAAAATAGAACCGACTTCAACACTCAAATGTGTGAAATAACTTGTTGAAGTCGGTACCATGACGGTTCAAAAGTACCTATCATCACAATATTGTGCGCATGGTACCGACTTCGACAAGTTATTTCACACATTTGAGTGTTGAAGTCGGTTCTATTTTTTTGGTAAAAATTTTTATTTCGCCCTTTTTAGTGACCCTTGCTACTTATGGGCTTATGTTTAACTTACCACCAGATATAGTAACATATAACAGACTTAAATTATCAAAATAAGACTTGCTTGCAGCATAATACGCGTTTTATCTTCCTATCCAAAATTTTATTTCTATCTTATACCGTTGAGGAAATATTACTGTGTTACCACCAAATTTGAGCTTCGATGAGAATTCATCATGATAGGAAAATACTTTTCAGTTATTGGGGTGTAACTCAAAAACGGCTTGTCCGATTTTGAAGAAATTTAAATGGGACTACACGGCAAGCATCAGCTTTTAAATAAAAACAAGGTGATCAAAATCGGTTCACCCAGTCAAAAGTTCTAAGGTAACAAACATTGATTATAATATCAGGACAGGAAAACACTTTTTCAGTTTTTGGAGTGTAACTCAAAAACGGCTAAATCGATTTTGATGAAATTTAAATGGGACCACACGGCAAGCATCAGCTATCAAATAAAAAAAGAATTATTAAAATCAGTTTACCCAGTCAAAAGATATTAGGTAACAAACATAAAAAAAAAAAAAAAAAAATACAGACGAATTGAGTACCTCCTCCTTTTTTGAAGTCGGTAGAAAAATAACTGATTGCTCGATAACGCGAATGCAGCTAAAAGCGTTAGTTGGTGCATAGCTTAATTCTTTATTGTTGAACTACCTGCACACTTGTTATACCACGACACGGTTTTTCAATCATTAGATAAAACATACTCCTATCAGAATCGTGATATATGAACTAAACAAATAAAAAGCATATTTTTTCAACAAACATCCTACATTAATTCGTTTTGATATAAGTTGTGTATATATATATATATATTTAATCTTATGTATCGTAAGTACATGATTGAAAACCGGAACCAAGAATAAACACTTGGAGAATAAAAATGACTAAATAGGTGCCAATGCCTTTTGGCGAAGCCATCTTTTTACAGATCCAAATTTAGGGCTGTTACTGAAAATTTTAGGTTATACAGCATTTCAAAAAATAAACAGATGTGATCTTGTCATGAAGATTATAACACAATATATGGCTGATTATAATTGGTACTAATGCGATCTTATGTTGGCTGTACTAGGTAATCAGAAACAGTAAGAGGTCTAAACCATTTATAGTTTTTTCATAGTTATAAGCATGTTTTGTTTGCCAAAACTATTAATCACATCAGTATTTCATTATTTAGAATAGTAGTACCTACGAGTATACAGCAAACAAAAAAGTTCTGCATTTAAATACATCACAGACGTTATTTTTAACGAGTTTTCGAAATTTCTACTAACAATGGACTCGCTCTGTGCTCGCTTAAGAGAACCAAATAAATTACGCAAACAATTAAATATCGGTAATAATGAGAACATGGGGTGCGACAATTTGTCTGGACCGGACGGTTGGGGTGACTTTACCTACCCTTAACCAGGGTGTTCTACTATAGAATATTATTCGCAATGTTTCAAAAATTGCTCAATGGAAGTAAAAAATAAAATATATTATAAAAAAAAAGTGTATTCGTAGCGCTTTCCATACAAATATATAGTTTCGTCATATTTTAATTACCAAGTGTTGATGCAATTTGGCATGCATCTCCTTGAGCCTTACTTGACAAACCAAAAGCATAGACTTTAGGCCCAAAGACATGCAGGCATTTTTAATAGTCCTTCCTAATGGATCTACCAATCTGTTAAAAAAAATATCTCTACGGTAACCATATATGAAGGGTGACCGCTGGGATATTTATTACTGAGTGCCTCCGTGCATCGAAGGGCTGAGTTCTGGTTGTTGTCTTAGCATGGAAATCATTATATGTGTTATAATAGACATATTATAACACATATCGTTTATATTTTTCATGTTTTCTGGCTATCAATTCTGATGATTCTTTTTTGTTCGGTGAAGTATACTTTCAAATTAAGTAGTCGAACTTAATTTTTATCAATTTCGGTCATGTAATTGTCAATTGCCCTCAATTAACTGTAAAAAATAACTGTTAATATTTCTATACCTCTATGGATTGATAATTGTTACCCTAGCAGTACTATCCATTATTTTGGGCGATACAACACAAATTATTCTTTATTCAATACAGATATACTTAATGTTTAAATTTCTTTAAGTAAATTGAACCGACTACATAATATATTTCAATTATATTTTCTTAATCTTCGGATATACATTTCTACTACTTCTAGTATAACATTTTCGAGCTTTATGTATTGCGGTGTGAATAAATACAACCTGTATATTCCTTTTGGGATGTAACACATGCATTGCGTAGTTAATGTAATTATGAGACCGTAACGCAAACGGGTCTGACTTGTCGCGATTAAAGAGTGGCTCTTCGCCAGAAGTGACCAACTTTTTATGGATTTCGGTCCAATATTTAGAAAATCTTTCCCTTTAGAAAATGATTTTGGTAAACTGATGGATGCCGAGACACAATGGAACACATACAAAACGAATTTTGAAGCGCTCCTAGCGAAGTTTGCTTAACCGTTCTTAACTGATCAGCTAAGTTAAGCAACGTCCACCGCGGTCAGGAGTTGAATGGGTGACCGCTAGTGACTACTACACTTACTAGTGAGCACTTCCGTGCTTCGGAGAGCACGTTTAGCCGCCGGCAACTGTCCTTGAGAGCCAGTAATTCTAGGCTTGCCTGAATAACATCTGAAACCACATCATCACTTACCATCAAGTGAGATAGTGGTCAAAGACATATAGCAAATAAAAACGTAATAACCATAGGACTTAAAATATAGTCAAAAAAATCTATGTATCAAATCTAATGAATTAACTTTAAATAAACTTAGGTAATAATTTAAAACATACCAACTTTCGCATTTTTGATAGTAGTAGGATATTATTATCGAGCCATACAAAACTGTTTACGACCACTGCTACAAATTGGAGGCAAATGCCTGTATTCATTGGAAAAGTTAATGAAAGTTACCCTAAGGTCCATGAATTCCTCCCCTGATTAACGACTAGAGCGAATTGTGTACACTTGTATTTTTGTTTTGCTTCGTTTCTATTTATTCCTTGATGAAGTTGTACGAAACTGATGATAAATATTAAAGATGCCGACTGACAAGTATTGCGGATGTTTAGTCGTTGTTGATATTCAATATTTTGAAAGGCATTTAAAGGCGTCGGTCCTGATTGTTGTATTAGAATGGCAGTCGTAAGGCAATGTTGAATGTTCTCAGGTGTCCTGAAAACCCCGGCGCTTTGTAGGGTAATTTGTAAATGCCCGCCTGACTACAGCCCATGAGTACAAAAGCTGCCACCAAGCACCAGTCCCTGTGTCTTAGGAGTCAGTTAGTTTTCATAACCCTGTTTACCACCTTCGTCCACATCATCCACCACCGGATGAGATTGTAGTCAAAAGCTAACACATTGGCAGCAAAAAACGAAGATTAATATAAAATACTGCGAGGGTTAGTTTGGAATTTATAACTGGATGTGTTCGACTAATGTTTAATATTTTCATAAAAATAAAATGAGTACTTAAAGCTTAGATGTGGCGCGTTTGGGTTTGAAGATAGCGATGACACCCGCTGTGTACTTAGTACCTACTCACACGAACACGTATACGAGTAAATTCCTGGGTACTCGTACCACACTGGGTAGCAGAATATCTATCACCGACCACCTAGCCAGTGAGTCTTGATAGCTGAGGTATTATATAGATGATAGCTGAAACTCAAGCCGTGCAATTTCTTGACTCTAGAAATAATTCAGTCCCCTAGCTGAAATATTTTGAGATCTAGCGCTACAAGGGAGTTGTGTAGTGCGTAGGCACTATATTTTTAAGTAGCGTACGATAGCATTTGAAAATTTAAAAAATCTGTAAATGTTTTTGTAGGGCGTTTTACGAATGCCCGCCTGGCTAGCTACCACACTCAAGTACAAAATCTGCCGCCAAGCACTTAACGGTGTGTTCCGGCAGCGGTCCTTGAGAGCTAGTAATTCTAGGTTAGCCTGAATAACATCTTCGACCACATCATCACTTACTATCAGGTGAGATAGTGGTCAAAGGCTAACCTATCAGGAATAAAAAAAAATTACTTTAGTTATATATATAGATTTCCGTATATTTTTGTTGGTAGCGTAATCGCTATTATTCGTTTAATAAATAGTAAAGAGCAGAGAACCATACTGTGCACCCAATGTGTAGCTACACACCTTCATCTTACGTAGTGTCATGTTACTTATTTGATACCATTTTGCTATAGTTATACCTTAGGAATAAATTATTAAGACGGAGCCAAATAAGATTCTCATGGTTTCATTGTAGTTGCTTCAACATCTACTTAATATGCCTTGTAATTTTGTAATAGCATTAAGGAAACAACAGTTATGAGCTCGAATTCCCCCATTGCAGATAACATAATTCAACAATTAATAAACTTACGGAGTTAGACCGTGTGTGCTAACGGCCCCAGTTAGAGCGTTGTGGGCAATTACTTACAGCAATGGACCAATTAATGGAAGAGGCCTTAACTACTCCGCCACAGAATACACAATAGTAACAACTACAGTGCTGCTTATACAGTCGATGAAGTTAGTGTGGTTATTACTGTAACAATAAGCACGTAGGTGATTATCTGGATGGTTAGCTGTTGGTTAGAATTGAGTTGAGTATGAAGACCAAAGTAACTTTCAATGGAAGTTACAACTAGCGAACTAAAACCTAAGCAAAATGTGTTTATCCAAGTACTTTATGGGTCTGCATGTGCCTGATAATAATTTCATTGTAAAAAATAATATATATGTCGTGGCCACATCGTATAATTGTCCATATCATGGACTCCATGCATTTGAAGCGCTCGTAGCGAAGTTTACTTAGCTGTTCTCAACCGATCAGCAAAGTTAAGCAACGTCGCGCGCGGTCATGAGTTGAATGGGTGACCGCTAGTGACATTACAACTGAGCGTTTCCGTGCTTCGGAGGGCACGTTAAGCCGTCGGTCCCGGTTGTCGTCTTAGGATGGCAGTCATTATAGCATTGTGGTAGGGCATTTTGCGAATGCCCGCCTGGCTAGCTACCACCCTCAAGTACAAAATCTGTCGCCAAGTACCTAACGGTGTGTTCCGGCAGCTGTCCTTGAGAGCCAGTACTTCTAGGTTAGCCTGAACAACATCTTCGACCACATCATCACTTACCATCAGTTGAGATAGTGGTCAAAGGCAAACATATCAAGCATAAAAAAAAACATGAAATGCTAGAATATTTCGTGAAGTAGTCGCATTTCATGACGTGGGCATCTTAATTAAGATCATTAAATCGTGAAATTTGCACCATGTTGAGGCCACATCGTGAAATTGTCCATATCATGAAATTCTCGAAAATTTCATAAAGTGGTCGCATTTCATGATGTGGTCAACTTAAACAATTTTTATCATTGATCTGGCCTAGGCACATCACGATGAAATTCTCGAGCACTTCATGATATGCTCAATTTTACGATGTGGCCACAACATGGTGAAATGTTCACTATTTAATGATCTGATCAAATTAAGTTGCCCAAATCATGAAATGCGACCACTTCATGAAATTCTCGAGCATTTCATGATATGGACAATTCTACGATGAAGCCACGACATCTATACTGACTTCTACTAGCTTTATAAGAGTTCATGTATTGTTAACTGTAGATATAACTATGTTGTTACTCGTATTTTTTGAATTTACCCTGCGGTATTACCTCAAATCCCCGACGCGGCGTCATGCCGCACCAACAGATCCTCTACATTTGTATGAAAGTGCCTATAATTACTTTACCCCCGAGCGATGTCGCAGCCATCCAAAACACTCGATTCGATTTAGTTGATAATTTTCACATGCATTAACGTAGTGCCGCCGAAGTCGCATTGAGTCATGGACCAAACAGAAAACAGATGCCCAATTCTGATCATATAATTTAATTCGAATTAACATCCGAGTTTTGTAAATACACCAAATAGGGGGATATTATACCTAACTAGTGGGTGGAGATAAGACATGTTTGTCCTCTTTACTACGTATTTTGTTTGTCGATTAATATTGGGAGAAATAGCTAACGCTGCTAGACTATACCTTTAATAAACATGACTATATTTTTTTCTCTCGTAAATTTGTAATTTTGTAATGTAATTTTGTAATATATTTATAATTTGTTATATAATAGCAAGAAACATAATTATAATTTAAGTCTTAATTAAACACTATTTGAGTTCATTTATTATTTAATAAAAAAGAAAAATTATACCATTAGTATGAATTCGAAATTATGACTGTATATTATGCTACATATAAACTAAACCAAGAAGATCCCAGAAGATGTTTGACGCAGTGGACCGTGGAGGTGGCTCACACACTCACTTCCACGGAATGCAGCAACTGTGCGTAGGCACGGGACTCCATAATGCCTTGGCACTCCCTGCCCTGTTAATTCATCCTGGCGGAGATCCGGAGAAGCCCTATGATCCGGAGAACGGTCGAGTGTTATAACATTAAAATAAAAGAAAAGAAGATGATGCATCTTGAAAAGCACAAGATCGCAGTGTTAAGGGGGTATATCAAGAGAAACCTGAGCAGTGATAGTAACTGTGCGTAGTGGTCGCATGAGGAGGATCATGAGTAAGAGCTCAACTCCCCAGCCATGGATTTTGGAACCACTGTAAAATCAAAACTTATAATTAGCGATCATATTGGTTTGGATCTTATAGGATCTTTGATGGTTAGGGTAAAGAAAAACAGTCATATATTTACAGTTGGATTTATTTACATCTATATCTATGAAAAACAGTTTATTTAACAAACAACGTTGATACGTACCGACATCTTTATGGTATTGAAAAAAGGAAATACACCATGTTATCGATAACCCTGACAAACTATGACATAATAATATGGTAAGTTGTCAGTGACATAGAAAGAGAAAAGTTTACTTTTCACTTACACGTTATCGATAATCTGTGACATCTAATTTATAAAGACATAAATCTTTGACGTTATTAGTAGTACCAAACATCTCGTATAATTAGACTTCCGGCTGATGTACTTTGGCGCCAACCAATTTCTATTGTAGGTCCTGCCTGTTTACAATGTTTGACTACGTCATCACGATTTACCAACTGTTAAACTATAATCAAAAGCTAGCGTTAGTATAAAATAAGCTCACTGTAGATGTACACGTTTCATCTCTATTGTGTTGTTAAGTCGATGTTTTTTTTGCCTCAGGGTTTCCAACGCGTGGCATCCTGAGTGCGACATGAACACCCTTTCTATGCTTTTGTTATACCTATTTAATGTTTGGATTCTGGAAATTGGTTTTAGGTTTATGTACATGTGATTCATTCAGTTGAAAGAGGAATGAAGTAATATTACAACATGAAGTTACTTTTCATAGCTTTAAGCAATTGTACATCCTTTAAGAGGTAGGCAAAAGATATACGTCCACAAATTTCAAAAATAATTGCTAGGTCTTCTATATCTACCATGATATATAAAATGGATCCTAGGGAATCTCTGAGGAATCTTGTTGGAGAAGTTGATATTTTTACTCTATTGAGTCTGTATATATTTGAAAATATATATTAGAGTTCGTTAAAATTTGAGTAAATTTAAACAATCACGATTACAATACTAGGAATAAAGATAAAATAGCGATGCATGGTTTGGTGGTTTGACACAGACAAACACGTCACGTGGAAAGTGCATTGCGTTACGGTGTTATATTCTGGGGCAACTCAGTTGACAAGGTTAATGCTTTTAAAGCCAAAAAAAAGTGTGTAATTGCATTTATTTGACATATTACGCAGTATAAGACATCAACATAAAATAGAATCTATGAATCTTAATACTGCTCTACTTAGAAATAATATATTTGGTTATGATACCTATAATTTATAATCATCTACCTAATAGTATATTACAAGAGCAAAATATTGGTACATTTAAAATAATTTAAGAAAGCTCATATTGTCTAAATTAAATTAAATTAAATTAAATTATATTATTATAGAGTTGATAAATGTTTGAATGACAAATTAATGTAATGTAAATAACTTGAATGATAAATAAATATTTAAATGATAGATTAATAATTCAATTCTGACAATAGGACTATCATATTATATATTGTTTTAATTTCCTTTAATTAGCTAATGTTTTGCTTCTTTACTTCATTTTTATAATTTTGACATTCAACTTGTTTTTTATTTTATTTTGTGACGTACATATCTATTGTTCTATTATTTAAATGCTTTAGCACTTAGACAATATATTTTATAATTAGTATAGTAATTAATATTGCATGCCTCATGTAAAGGCCGATAAGAGTGTATCTTAAAATGTTTAATGTAAGATCTCTGTATCACCTTTTGACCAATTCAATTCATTTATTGCGAACAATAAATGAATTGAATTGAATAAAAGGTCCTTTTTAGGTAATTGTGTGCGGTTTTATAATAAAATTACCAAAAATATTCGCAGCAACGCTCAGAGAAGGAAAATTTAAATCGTACGTGAAAAATAGTTTGATTATGAAATCCTACTACACAGTCATTAACACTATACTTATTATACCTAACGGGATATTTACCGTGTTTTTGATTGTTTATGAGCTCTCGATATTTCGGCACTGTTGCAAGCGCCATGATCACGAGTAAACTGAAGTATAAGGGCAGTCAAAAACAATGATATTGAAAAATCTGCCATTAGTCCAGTAGCAGTACGTTAAAATTGCATGCTAACTTTTAAAAATTTAAGATTTAACGAATTTTGTACAGATGATTAGTTACAAGTTTACTAAGCTTTTTCCAAAAAGTTAGAAAATTTTGACCGATGCAATTCGTATTATTTAGGTATTTGTAAAAAACCTACATAAAATCGTGAATATAAAATTAGAATTAAAAATTCTGATTGTATATGACTTAGGACATTGTTATCTTGTGTTTATTAACTTATTAGAAATATTAGAGACTTGGAACTTAGGTAAACTAAAAATTTCAAACCCTGCTTTCAATAAAATATTAGAATGGCTGGAAATCAGTTTAATGATATTTTTATGTACATTGTAACATGCTGAAAAAAAATTAGAAAAATATACAATGTGCTTCCCGACTTATTTAGTTTTTCTTTAATAGCGTGAGTAATATAAAATTAGAGTCCAGAAGTTAGTGGCTACTGGATAATAATGATATACTCCATCGTCATACAAAAGATTAGAAAAAATAGTTCATGGTATTTTAAGATATCATAAGATTTGTTAATGCGGCCATAGAATAAACTATATAGGTACCTACGCGGCATTAGCGCGAGGAGTGAGAGCGCAGCGCAAAGGGTCCCCCCAACACAATCACAACGTGTCGCGGCCGCATACGCCGCGCCTTGTTATACGATTTTAGTGTTCCAAAAGCATTTATATTTTGTTGATTATTCAGAATTATACAGCGGCAAGTTTCTTTTATAATATACCTTCTTTTCTTTCATCATATTATACCTTCACACACATAGTGTACTAATCTAAGGTTTCTATGGAAATGGTCAATCAACTGATGAAATTTCTATAAAACATGTGTAGGTAGGTACTTATGTGAATTCTATACAAACTCCAGGCCAAAAAACTGGACTAGGTGTCTGTCGGATTAGCTAGTTCCTACCTACTTATATGAATATAAATAGATACCCATAATATGTAGTTGACGCCTAGAGTTAACTCTAATTACGTATATGATATGTATAAATTTACTTACCACTTTTCTGTAGGTAGGTACCTTATCTAGCTTGTTTGTAAATAACGAACGTAAAGAGATTTGTATATGAGGTATGAACCTATTTAAAAGTTTTATTATTAGATTAAATTTAATTGAACATCCGTTAGGTAGGAAGATACGTTGGAATACGTTATCTTCAGTTTTCAATATAAATTGTCGGCCATCTGGACGAAAACTGATACAAGCATACCATATTTGGACTGATTTCTATTTATCGAGATTTGTAAAACCTACGTTGGGTAGTACTGACATATTTTAAACTTAAGTACATCATGTGCAATAAAAAATAATTTAAGATTTTCAACGCTGACGAAATCCGAGAGTTTATATATATACCTATGTATTAGTATGATGTTTTATTATTATTATGTATATTTTTCAGAATGTACATAATAAAAATATGTTCAATCACGTGATGATGCTGAAAATCGCTACTTAGCCTTTTAAAACACTGATTACCTGAAGGTAGCGGAGAAACTACCATCAAGAGTATTCCCAAAGGGGATTAGCATTAATCCGGTGGCCAGCCAATTTCCGATTCGCTTTTAGCGAAGTTAAAACTTTTTACAATTATGCTCTCATGAGTGTGGTGATGCTAGAAAAAAGAAGAGTTATATAAAATGAATATGGTATCCAAATTCCGTATTTTATTTGTTCATCGCAAATTTAAAAAGTTGAGTTAACGACTACACTAGGACGAAACTAGTTAAATTCATACTTTAGTTAATGAAAATAATAAAAATAAAAGGGTATAAAATATACGTTTATACCACACCCACTCAGAAAGCGTCAAATTACTCGTTCAAAAACAAGTTATAAAATTCGTCATTTCTCCCTAATAAATGTACGGCGGGGAAAGTTATATGGATTTTCATTCCTTCACTCCGTAGCAGTGAAGGAATGTTGTATGAAAATCCATACCTGCCCTGGTAGCGGTCTTTTGTTTTTTAGCCGCTAACATAAAAAAAAAACAATCTCAAAAAGGTTTTATATCAAATAAATAGAAAAAAGAGGTGTGATTTTTATTTGTACTCGATTTTCAATGCAAAGAAGTTGGCAACCTTTTCTGCACTACGAGAAAAGAAGCGCGACAATTTGTTATGTTTGGTTAAATTTTGTTTTTTATTAAATTGATATTTTAACAGGCCGCTTTTAATAATTTTCAAAAATGTCATCTGCTAGTGAAAGTGACGATTTTATAATGATGACGCCACCAGAAATAAGAATTGCAGATCAAGAAGTCCTTATACTTATTGCCAGAGAAGTCTCGAGATAAGTACGAGAAAACGTACAATGATTTTATTTTCCTCGTAGGTGTAGTATGAAGCACTATGTATCACTCGGGAGAACTGTGTAATTTTAATCGGATCAAAAATGACAGGAGATTGTAATTAAATAATCTACAAAACTAGCACAAGTTGTGACACGCTGTGACGTCAACAAACCCCCAATTGCCCGAAAGTGACGAGTCACCGCACAGTGGGCTAAAACAGCCGGTAGAGGACTTAGCGTTTAAAAAAAAAATCTTTTTCTGAAATTTTAAATAGTGCGTTGGATTTATCTATTGATTATAAGTAATTATTTATATGAGGGTTGTTTAGATAACTTGAGTATTTTCGGAGTTATTAATAACCAAAGTAATTTTTGTATGAAGCAAAACAAAAAACTTGAAATCTAGAAATTCTCAAATTTTGCAAAGAGTTGACTTTACGTATGTATAGTACGTATTTTTGTCCTATTTTGGCACCTATTCTCAGGTTGCGATTTTCTGCGATTTGGTCGTTTTCAATACTGCCACTGTTTTTTAAAATAATAAAAAGGTCAAGGTTGGTCACCAAATATTCAAACATCTTCACAAACACAAAATAACTCACACTCACTTCACTTATTTGTTTATGTAATAAATATGTGAGGGTAGTGCGTCTATTATGGTGGGTAATAGAACTCTGAAGTACGTTTGAATGCAATAGTAAATTTTGTGCCCTATTATCGTTGCACCAATCAGGTAACGACACGTGTCATAACTTGATGTTGCGGTCGCGCATTCCTATCTCTTGATTCCCGGAAATAAGTGTCAAAACAAATTACGTCATACAAAATGAAAAATGAAAAAAATGAGAATGTATTTATTCCAGACATAACTGCACACAACAACATCAAATAAATTATAACATTAAAAAAAACAATAGTATCTAAATTAAAAGTATTAAAATAATATAACATGTGCTCATGTACTCGGACTGCTGTCATGTGCAGGTCTGCCAGAAATGAAATCAGAAGAATCAGAAATCACCATACCTACCTATATTACCTACGGTGGTGGATCGATTTTTTTTTTATTTAATATATTAAGTAAGTATTGAAGTACTTCAGGCCGTTTAGTGTACATTATTTTCAATTTCAAATTAATTGGAGTAAATTGCTAAACTAAAATTTCATGACTCTTCATACAAATTTGATATGGCTATATCTCCGAAAGTAAGAGTCCAATTACAAAATGTCATGGAGTAAAAACTTTTTAAATATATGTCTAGATACTAAAAAAATACATTTTAGTTCTTAAGACCCAACCTTGTAATCCAAGCCCACTGTGCGCCGGCGCGCCAGCTCAATAAGCCGTATTCCTCACAACATTGCGTATTATGTTTCTTTTATATATTTTTTGGTGGTGATAATGAATCTGATAAATGTTACATTGTGCTTAACTGTTTTAAACATTGCCAAAATATGCACAAATAAGAAAATAAAGTGGTATAAAGTTACGAGGAGAGATGACAAAACTCCTCTCTCAAGCCAAAGTGGTTTATATACTGTTGACTTCCTTTATTGGTCCGGGCCTTTTAATTAAATCCTTTCCGATGGAAACATACAAAGGGGTACATAATAATATAGTACTTACTATAAATTACAATGAGCTACAGCTATATATGTAACTATCTAACTAGCTTTGATTAATTAATTTAATAGTTATATGGGCAATATTATAACGTTATGATGATAATAAAAGTATTATGTGTTAATCCAGGACTTAAATGATCTATATTTTATGTTTTACCGAAATAGATCGAGCCGACCGATCGAGCTCTTACATACTTTCGCACTAATTATATAAGTGTGTTGCGATAACACATTTACATAGTAGATATTTGTAGGTACTAACTAGCCTGGCAAAAAGCAGTAATTATTACCGACCATTCAAGTGAACATATTTAGGTAAGTAGTTGGGTTCGTATCTAATCAAAATTATATTTGAATGGTATATAAAAGTTCAATCAATAGATTATTTAATCCAGAAAGTTTTAAATAGTCCACAAAATTTCCTTCTTCAAAGTACACAGTTTAAGTAGGCAGGTAGTTACAATGCATGATGTAACAATAGGTAGGTTTAACTACTCCGAGTCAAGCCTCTCACTTTTATGGATCAACGTTATACACCAAAATTTCAGGTTTGTAATTTCTTTCAGTTTACGAGCTAGAGCCCCGTGACGTACGGACGGATGAAAGGACATGCAAATCACAATCAGAGAATAAACGGCAAAACGAATCCTATTAATGAGATTTCAGTCATTATAACTTAGCGCATAACATCAACATAATTATAATAAAAAACCATACAAAAAAAACATTCCACGCCGCGTCATGAGCGGAACGTTGAATTATCTGAACCGAACCATTGATTTTTTTGTACGGGCGGGGCGGAGGGCGACAGACGCGATGCCTGACGTCATCATACAACCGATGCTCCGAGCGGAGGTTTTGAAATAGCCGAACTAAAAAGAAAACTTTAACAACTTCGTCATTTCTTAATTGTTTGAAATCATTTAAATCATGTTAAGTGATCCTCATTACGTCCATTAACCGTTATGTGCTAGGGGCGAAAACATATTTCTTAAAATGTTCTTGTTTTGTCACTTGTGTTATAATATGTTATTGTACCGACCCCACAAGCGTGGAATAAAATTAGGAAGATGATGAGAAGTTATTTAAAGTAATATAGGTAGTATCCTGTTTTATAACCCTAAATGTAAAAACAATTTTAGATCACAATTCTAACGCGACGAAAACTAGTTAGACCTGACGAAAACTGGCATCAAAGGACGTAAAATTGTATAGTTTTTTTTTGTCTTTTATATTCCATAATACCATACCAAAATACACATTTTTTATAATTCAATTACACAACCCAAAATAGAATATTAAATCAATAAAGAGAGAAATGATTTGTTGAATTAATATATTATATATAGGTAGGTACCTACATTGTTTACGTGTTAGCAACTCCTCTAAATAGGCTTTATCTACCAACACCTTTTTAGAGGAAGATAAATCCTACCAAGGTCGGTAGGATTAAGAAAACAGTGGAAGGATAAGATAAGTAGTCTGTCATCTGTGCTACTGAATCGCGATGATAAGGCTTCTAAAACAAACTAATATCTAAAACTTCAAACTGCATAAAACTGCCCGCGCCCAAAGAGCAGTTGGCATATCTGTGTTGGGTGGGACACAGATAAATAGCAGTAGGTTCGTACTTGCATTCGCATCGCTCCGCGCTCCGTAGCGACCACGTGGCGCTGCCGCCAGGGCGCGGCGCAGGGCCGCCCGCGGCTTTCCCGCGCGGATTTTAGTACTGAGGCTAGAAGTTTTGTTCTATTTTCCAAAACCATAACATAAACTTTTTTTTCTAATCTTTTGTATGACGATGGAGTATATCATTATTATCCAGTAGCCTATTTACTTCTGGACTCTAATTTTATATTACTCACGCTATTAAAGAAAAACTAAATAAGTCGGGAAGCACATTGTATATTTTTCTAATCTTTTTTCAGCATGTTACAATATACATAAAAATATCATTAAACTGATTTCCAGCCATTCTAATATTTTATTGAAAGCAGGGTTTGAAATTTTTAGTTTACCTAATTTCCAAGTCTCTAATATTTCTAATAAGTTAATAAACCAAAGATAACAATGTCCTAAGTCAAATACAATCAGAATTTTTAATTCTAATTTTATATTCACGATTTTATGTAGTTTTTTTACAAATACCTAAATAATTCCAAATGCATCGGTCAAAATTTTCTAACATTTTCAAAAAACCTTCGTAAACATGTAACTAATAAACTGTGAAAAATTGGTTGAATCTTATATTTTCATAAGTTACGATCGTACTGCTACTGGACTACATAGCTCAACACCTTTTGGAGTCTGGTGCTAACCACTGGATTGAGTTACACAACCCACAGGTACTCTCGACAGAACGCCACTACATACCGAGAATGGTAAGAGAAGCAATCGAAATTACGAAATATTAATAGGGAAGATGGGTTTCAACTGTCGAGAACTTGGAATCCAGTGGTTAACCTATGCAAGAGCCGAAGAAGTGTTCCAAATAGTTCACGATCTGATATCGTTAGTTATGCATGTCGAAATTTAAATAGTGGTGTGAGTGACAGTGACAGTAGTAGCATCGCCTTGCCGAAAAAACGTACAAGGAAGAGGGTAGACCGGTTCGTCTGCTCGTATTTAGGGTGGGACACAGATAAATAGCAGTAGGTTCGTACTTGCATTCGCATCGCTCCGCGCTCCGTAGCGACCACGTGGCGCTGCCGCCAGGGCGCGGCGCAGGGCCGCCCGCGGCTTTCCCGCGCGGATTTTAGTACTGAGGCTAGAAGTTTTGTTCTATTTTCCAAAACCATAACATAAACTTTTTTTTCTAATCTTTTGTATGACGATGGAGTATATCATTATTATCCAGTAGCCTATTTACTTCTGGACTCTAATTTTATATTACTCACGCTATTAAAGAAAAACTAAATAAGTCGGGAAGCACATTGTATATTTTTCTAATCTTTTTTCAGCATGTTACAATATACATAAAAATATCATTAAACTGATTTCCAGCCATTCTAATATTTTATTGAAAGCAGGGTTTGAAATTTTTAGTTTACCTAATTTCCAAGTCTCTAATATTTCTAATAAGTTAATAAACCAAAGATAACAATGTCCTAAGTCAAATACAATCAGAATTTTTAATTCTAATTTTATATTCACGATTTTATGTAGTTTTTTTACAAATACCTAAATAATTCCAAATGCATCGGTCAAAATTTTCTAACATTTTCAAAAAACCTTCGTAAACATGTAACTAATAAACTGTGAAAAATTGGTTGAATCTTATATTTTCATAAGTTACGATCGTACTGCTACTGGACTACATAGCTCAACACCTTTTGGAGTCTGGTGCTAACCACTGGATTGAGTTACACAACCCACAGGTACTCTCGACAGAACGCCACTACATACCGAGAATGGTAAGAGAAGCAATCGAAATTACGAAATATTAATAGGGAAGATGGGTTTCAACTGTCGAGAACTTGGAATCCAGTGGTTAACCTATGCAAGAGCCGAAGAAGTGTTCCAAATAGTTCACGATCTGATATCGTTAGTTATGCATGTCGAAATTTAAATAGTGGTGTGAGTGACAGTGACAGTAGTAGCATCGCCTTGCCGAAAAAACGTACAAGGAAGAGGGTAGACCGGTTCGTCTGCTCTTAGTGCCTACCATCCACTCGCATAGACTTCAGTTTACTCGTGATCATGGCGCTTGCAACAGTGCCGAAATATCGAGAGCTCATAAAGAATCAAAAACACGGTAAATATCCCGTTAGTTATAATAAGTATAGTCCTACTACACAGTTTGTGATTATTTAAACGAAAAAATGTTTGGACAATCCGCCTCAGCTAAGCTATCACCTGTCACTTACGTAATATAAACATATATTGTACTAATTTTATAATATAGTTTGTAACACGCTGTTAAAAGAAGGACCACGAGTTTTTTGCCAAATTTTCTTCCGTCACTATGTAATGACTCTTCCGTTACTATGACATTTGTTCTGCTGAATGTGGCAGTAGAATATATTATTTCAAAATTAAAATTTGTAATTGACCTTCATAAGAGCGTCGTAGGCGTCTAAATTGAATTAATGATTTTGATTTTTTGACTTTGACTTTGACCATTTACCAAGCACAGTTCCATTCCTAGATTTTTTACAGTACAATTAGTACTCAAGTAACATAATCAGTCGCCAAACGACAGTACCTATCAAAGTTTATAGATTTGTATGAATACAGGCATATGAGATTTCAGACAAACGCAGTGCCCTGAAATGCATATAGGCACGTGTTCTATCGGCCTGTATTTGTTACTGGTAGATAATTAACATCAAGCAGCTACTGATTTTACATCATCGGTAACTTTTTATCATCGGATGATAAAGATACCCGTATGCTTGTGGTAGGACTATGGGTTGAGAGTATTTTCTTGTGAGTTTAATATACTTGATACCAGTCGCCTAATAAGAACTCATAGTGATGGTATTGGACCCCTAATCTGGGATAAATGTGCTGAAACGCTATTAATACGACTAGATGCTCAAAGAGTTCATCTTGGTTGGAGCCACAGATGTGTCTGCTGAGATGAACATCTTCTCAGATGTTCTGCCTGAACTCGTTCGTGATAGAATAACTGGTTCCCAAGCACTACTTTGTTCGAGGGAGAATTACTAGCGAAATTACTGCAAAAACGAGACATAAGAAGTAAGGTCTCAGAGTGACCATCGCAGTGCATTGTGAAGCAGAACGAGAAAGGTGACTCTGCAACTGTAATGGACAGGCACGATGCTTACCATCAAGCAACTTGTACATCTTGTCACTACAAGACATAAAAAAGAGTACGTTAACAATGGCATGCTGCTAAATTCTCTACGACCCAAAAAGCTACAAAGAACACGGCCTTATATTATCATAGATATGCATATCTAAACACAAATGACATAAACACATAATACTCCAAACAAAATGAGAGGCGAGCTCCAGCCCGACCATCACATTCAAAAGAGAAATGAGAATTTTATGCAATCCTTATCTAAGATAAGACGGAGGGTGCTGAGGCCTAGATAGCCGTTTTATTTTAATGCAAACCGACAACAAATAACGAATAAATATTCCCTTTTTTTATTATGAACGCTTTGATTTAGGGAGAGATTCCAGCGAGGGTGCGCGACGAATTGTGGTCGCTTCAAATTGTTCCCAACACGGATTTATATTACAGTCCCTGACAATCCCTGACAGTATCAAGTTTCATCAATATTTCGAAGGGCGTTGACCTCCTAAAGGCAGAGATAGTAGAAATTCGCAAATTGTTTTAAATCGAATTGATGCTTGCTTTCAAAGTGATAGATGTAAAGGTCGGAATTCTAAATTGATAGAAAATATGCCATTGAAGGCGTGACTCGATTTTTTAGCATATAAAACGAAGTTAATGATACCTTTCAACTTCACAACAAGACTGGTGACTATTTTTCAAGTGTTTTGATGAGTATAGTTAAGAAATCCAGGGTTTGTTCACGCTGTTAGTTTTCTAATAATGTGCTAAACCTTTGAAATAATGTCATGATTAATATTACATAGTATATTTTTATAACTATGGCGGTGCATTTTTGTTTCTCAAAACCACATGAGTGACAGTTTTTGAGCTTATAATAACTTTTTAATCCTCAATGTTTTTTATGTTCACAGCAGGGTACAAGGAAATAGCTGAACACTGTTTTCTATGATACTAGCATACTGTATTAGAACAGGACATTCAAGATTGAATGTCCTGTTCTAATACTAATTAATAATTGTGTTACATTGCTATTGTTATTCAAGTCACATTGTTTACGAAACACGATACCGTTTATATTCGATATAACATATAAGTTTAATTATTTTAGTAAACTTCTAGTAGCTACCTTTAAAGAAAATTCAAAGGCTACACTAGACTATCCTACCTCGCCATATTAGGTAATTGTTTTATTGCTTACTTCACGTTGGTCATACATTTTTCTTGCCAGTTTTTTGGGACGTATGCACATACATACCCATAATATATATATAATTTGAATTTATTCACAGTATTAGGTACTTACTTACCTATTTTATTTTTAAATTGTTCAGTACCTAGTAGACGAACTCCAGCAGACCTACAAAATATACGATGCAGATACGTACCTACTACTATACATTTTGAAGTTCCCTTGTCTGCATTCTATAGCTACTCCAATATCCTGCTCTCTACTACCCTCGTCCTGTAACGTCCGACACGTGTTTCATACAGATTCAAAGTTTAGTATTGTATACTCATATTGGCTCCCTTCCCCATAAAAACAATCGGTTGAACTCGGGCATAGAGGAAATAAGAAGCAGGCTTGATCGCTGCACAGGGGATTTGGAAAACTTCACTTTTTATACTTCATAGGTCGGAAGATATTTTCTGGTTTTCAAATACGTAAATATATAAGTAGGCGGTTACTTAGGAACTTTTCTTAGCTTAATTTACCAATAATCTCTGAAAAATTAATACGCACGCTTGCTGCACAAACGTCGTGCTATGTAAACTTGAGGCTAATTTGTGGTACATATTTTTTCATGACACATAGAAAATTATGCTTGTGTGAGTTTAAATTTATAGGTATGGGAATTCTTAGTATGACATTTTTTTTTTAATTCCTGATAGGTTAGCCTTTGACCACTATCTCACCTGATGAGTGACCACTAACTCACCTGAGTGATGATGTGGTCGAAGATGTTATTAAGGCTAACCTAGAAGTAAGATTATATGACAAAATAGATGTATTGGGTGAAAAATTACAAACCAGAGGCCTAGAAGTCTGTCTCAACGTATTCAAAATTTCAATTAGTTCAAAATTTCAAGTACTTAACGCTTATTTTATACCTGGCATGCGCGAAGCACGCAGAAAGAGGAGTGTTTTTTTGGTACTTTTTATTTATTTATGAGATATATTATTATCGGATAATCAGAAATTTCTTTTATTTGTAGAAACCGCTTATTTTTTGAACTATTTAAGATTTCCCTTCATTACACTTACTCAAAAGATTTAGTACTAAAACGTCTATTCAATATGTCTTTGACGTCTAGGAGCTGAATAGCCTCAACATTTACATGGTGATGAAGTGTTCGCTCATGAGCTTCTGCAACTCCTTATAAGCATCAGGGACGAAACTTACATTAAAAATATGATTATGTACTAGTAGTAGGTAATTGTTGAAACAAATATTTTTTAACGATTTGTGAATTAGAGCGTATACGAGTTGTATAAACATTCCCGACAAATGCTGATACAGGAAAACGCCCGGATATAAGGTCGTACTGTATTATTTTAGGCATATTCTCCCAACCTAAAGGCACAGAATAAACAATAATCACCTTAATGTAGTCCACTATGAGTATAGTTACTATTGTTTATTCTGTGCTATGGGGACGAAAAATTATGTTCTGTAAAAATACGGTGACAGTTCTCCACTCAGAATTTAAACGTCCCGCTTTCGCAACGGTTACTTACTGTGGTGAGGTAGGGCGCGAGTGTGACCCTTAATAAATTCTCCATGAAACATAGCACCGTTGAAAAATTGTTCCTATAGCCCCAGTTTTACCATGTGCTGCTAAAAAGATGCAGGATAGTCCCAGGCAAGAGTTTTTTTTTTGTTTGCTTTCTGTTCAGATACCTAGTGTAAAAGTGATTGTGTATTGGTTGTTTGATTTTAGGCATAATATTTCATTAATAAAATGATCATATAGATCATAGTATAAAAAAAAACTTAATTTTATGTATAATATTTTATTTGTTAATGCACCTTCAAAGCTCTTTTTTGACGTAATATGGTACTACTTTAGTTTCTTTAAGTATTGATTGTCAGAAGACGTCCACCGTTTAACAAAGGCCTCCTACAATGACAGGAGAGGGTGGGGTGGTTTGCCATAATCTTCACACTTGGCAAGCGTCTTGGGGACCGCAGTGTAAGATGACAGTTTTACGCCTCTTAAGACTCCTACAGGAAGATACTACGGTACTACTATGCACACATTAGCTCGATTGATCGGTCGAGTGTTTTATCGATTCAACAGTCGTTGCTTTAATTTTAAAGCTTCTAATTTAACATTCACAGTTTTGTGACTTTATGTGATTATATGATTGAAAATATTAGGTCCTTACATATGAAATTGGCGTTTTTCGTACTGGCCACTTTAATCACGAATTTCTCCTCTTTGGTAAGGAATTCCAAATTCAAATTTGTACAGCTATAGACTCATGTATTTGTGCTTCGATGATCGTCATTCATTTGTTTTTTTTCTTCTGTTTTTTTCTGTTTGCGTCACTCATTTTACAAAATGGAAAACCTTAAATATCGCATTATTTACGAGTACGAGTTCCGCCGTGGCACTAGTGCTGCGGAAACAACTCGAAGGGTGAATGATGTGTATGGCGGTCGTGTTGCAAAAGAAAACACAGTTCGTTTTTGGTTCCAACGTTTTCGTTCTGGAAATTTCGACCTGCAGAACAAGCCCCGTGGACGGCCTGAGACTCAAGTTGATAATGAAGAGTTGAAGGCTATTGTGGAAGCGGATCCATCGCAAACCACGTCCGAGTTAGCTGCAGGCTGCGATGTTAGTGATAAAACTGTTTTAATTCACTTGAAGCAAATTGGGAAGATTAAAAAGCTTGAAAGGTGGGTACCTCACGAATTGACTGAAACAAACCGGCAAACGCGCGTCGACTGCTGCGTTACATTACTAAACCGGCACAATAATGAAGGTATTTTAAACCGAATCATTACCTGTGATGAAAAATGGGTTCTTTACGATAATCGGAAGCGCTCAGCGCAATGGTTAGATCCTGGCCAGCCAGCCAAATCCTGCCCCAAGCGAAAATTAACCCCAAAAAAGTTACTTGTAAGCGTTTGGTGGACTAGTGCCGGTATTGTTCATTACAGTTTTTTCAAATCTGGCCAGACTATTACGGCTGATGTCTATTGTCAGGAATTGCAAACCATGATGGAAAAGCTAGCGGCTAAACAACCTAGGCTGGTCAATCGCTCCACGCCACTGCTGCTTCACGACAACGCTAGACCACACACTGCGCTACAGACGGCTACTAAATTAGAAGAGCTTCAATTGGAAAGTCTAAGACATCCTCCGTACTCCCCGGACCTTGCTCCAACAGATTACCATTTTTTTCGAAATTTGGATAACTTCTTGCAAGGGAAAAAATTCAACTCCGATGGGGCAGTCCAAATCGCCTTCAAAGATTTTATTGATTCCCGTCCGACTGGTTTTTTTAGTAAAGGGATCAATGAACTACCTATGAGATGGCAAAAGTGCATAGAAAATAATGGTTCATACTTTGATTAATTAAATATATTATATTAAAAAATATTCGACTTTTTGTTCCTCCCATACAAAACGCCAATTTCATATGTAAGGACCTAATATTTGATAAGTTAGAATGGAAATTGGCTCTTAATAACAGCTATTGGAACACAGTTTTTGTTAGTTGACTGTGGTGTAGCCTGCCAAAATATTTCAATATGCTATATTACCACGGGGTTAATTTATTTTAAGTACGTAAGAAAATAAAAAGATATTTTATATCTTTGTTATTTTTTTTAATAACACCTTTTTAATATAGTTTTGTCGCTCTTATCAAATAGACTTTAACTATTTTTTTTATGACAATGTATAGATAAATTTTCCATGAAAGGTCTCTTTTTTCTATGGACAGATCCGAAGAATCAGAAGGCAGGACAGGACAGGATAGGACAGAAGAGGAGAGGACAAACAGTACCGGACCGGACCGGACTGAACCGGACCATACCAGACCAGACTAGAATAGATATAAATTGTATTGCCCTTACGTTCCTTGTGTAGTTCATCTGAAATAATACATGCAGTGGCAAAGTAAAATTAAGTTTAAATAAAGTAACTATACGTTGTAACACAAACGTTAAAGAGTTTTTCTTTATAAATAAGAATGCATACTACGTGCCCGTTATCTCCAAGTAAATTTTTAACAAACCATTCCTGCGCTAGCCAGGTGAGAATTCGCTTATATTAAGTACCCAGCTTCGGGTGGTAGCTGGGTCACAATCAGTCATCAAAGCTACACTAACAGTTACAAAAAAAAACCTGCCAAGTGCGAGTGGGACTCACGCACGAAGGGTCCCTTAACTAAATATTCTGTGAATAGTTAAAGCGTCTACCTGTCACCAGTATTAGTATCGAGCAAGAAACGATAAAAAAAAATCAAGTTTGTTTTATGGGAGCCCCCTTAAATATTTATTTTATTTTATTTTTAGTATTTGTTGTTATAGCGGCAATAGAAATACATCATATGTGAAAATTTCAACTGTCTAACTATCACCGTTCTTGAGATACAGCCTGGTGACAGACGGACGGACTGATGGACAGCGAAGTCTTAGTAATAGGGTCCCGTTTTTACCCTTTGGGTACGGAACCCTAAAAACGTACAAAAAGTCAGCTACCTGTCGGTAACCTAATTACACTGGCATCATAGTATCATTGCGACAAATAGAACATGTTGAGTAATTTTGTTTATCTCATACTTATCTCCAACAAGACATATAAGCTCATGTTTTCCCAACATTGTCTAATAAGGCTGGGGTCATACTAGACCGAGCGGTATCAGTCGTGCAAGCACTATCACAACATCTGCTAGCCGTTATATAACTTCGGCTAACTTTTGCCATATCCAGAGAGATTAAGTCCAATTCTGGTATTAGAATAGACATACAATGAAGTCATTGGGTTCTTATAACCTTAGCCGTTTTAGTATATATTTTTGAAGCACTGATGGCTCAGTAGCATTGGATGTAGACTGCCGCGCAGCAGGGCCATGCCATGGTTCGAATCCCGCCGCGGGTTTGAGCTTTACCGCATGGTAGAAGGACATTTTACAAATGCCCCCCTGGCTAGCTACCAAGTAGAAAATCTGTTGCCAATCACCTAACGGTGTGTTCCGGCAGCTGTCCTTGAGAACCAGTAATTCTGGGTTAAGCCTGTTAACACCTTCGACCACATCATAACTTACCATCAGGTGAGATTATGGTCAAGGGTTACCTACAAGCAATAAAAAAAACTGAACCGTGTTATACGGGTTAGAATTCCAATTCTAAACTACAGAGGTGCACCTCTTAAAATTTTGCACCGAATAAGCAGTCCGCCATTAATAATGACGATTTGTAAACTAGAAATTGTGAAAATAAGTCGAACAATGAGGCTAATTACAATATATGCCAGTGAAACCTGGCAAAATTCATTTATTGGCAATCTTTAGGCATCTGTTGCTTCATTAGTTGTCCTGCCAGCGAGAATTATCGAAGCAGGCATTGGCTTGTTGTTGCGGGTTGGTCTTCTTATTCTATTTGGGGGAGATATGTCATGCACAGACGTCCCGCTTGGGGTGTTTTGTCCATTCCTTCCGATAGCTTCTACCCAGGCCATCCCAACTCCTTGATGTAACGGAGAAGGAACTTGGGTCGCTGGCAAAGCTGCTCCAGTGGCGTGTGTGATGGTAGTGAAGATGTCATCGATGAAAACGACTCTTGTAGTCCGGTTATAATTCTTACAGATAGCTACAGACAGTGCGGCTGTGGGTCAGTCTTAAACCAAACAATTTTTTTTCTTTGTTCTAAAGTATTATAATAAAGAAAACATATTATTTTACCCACAACACCACATACACCACACATGCAATAATGAGGTATTAGTGTACGAAAGTGACGAATACTGGAGTCGTTATTTTGCATTGCAAAGTTACTAAATGCCTCTGTGTAGAATAGAGGTCTAGAATGACTGTCTTATGAGATAGATAAGTAACCTATCTTTGTTCTGGCAACTCGTCTTGTTTATTAACAAAAGAGTAATGTGATGAATGTCTTATGTCCTACTCTAATAAGAATTCGGAAATAATATATTGGACTACTTCTTCAACACTTTTTAGAGTTCTGTATCTAATCGGCTGCCTGTATGTCTGTCTGTCCTTACGTATGTCACGGGTCTCTAGCCCGCAACCGGAATGCGTTTCCCGCCTGAAATTCGGTGATTTTTAGTAGAATTTTCACCCAAATAAGAAATATAATTCTAATTATTTTACAGAGGCTGGGACCAAAAATGATATGGTAGTAGTTTTTTTATACCTTAGCAATTTTTTTACTGACTTCAAAAAATGGGGGAGGTTGTGAATGAGTTTTCCGCCTAAAATTCGGTGATTTTGAGTAGAATTTTCACCCAAATAAGAAATATAATTCTAATTATTTTACAGAGGTTGGGACCAAAAATGATATGGTAGTAGTTTTTTTATACCTTAGCAATATTTTTACTGACTTCAAAAAATGGAGGAGGTTCTCAATTCGACTGTGTTTTTATGTGTTACCTAATAATTTTTTAGAGGGTGTACCGATTTTGATGTTTTTTTTTACATTCAAAAGCTGGTGCATGTTATGTGGACCCGCTAATATTTGAGTAAGATCTGACGAGTACTATTCGTGGTATACCTAAAAATGCGTATTTTACGTTTGTAATCAGTTTCTATTCGTTAAAATTTTCATTTTCTAAAATTATTACATTAGGTGAGCCAAAGTAGCGCAGCGGAATGCCTGCAGTGTCTCCGACCTTGACTGTCCTTGCTGTTGCACTGTACTCGTCACTCCGAGACCTTGTTATGTCTCATTCATTCAGTAATTTCAATTGATACGGTGTCCCTCATCTCTAACACTGTTGTATTTTAACATATTCATAGGGCTTCATGACATAATATATGACACTGCAGTGGTACCGACCAAGACGGTACTGTATTAAAACAACAAATATAAAAAATCAGTCAAGTGTGAGTTTGGCTCATGCGAAGGATTTTAAACTGAAATATTGGAGCGTGCTTTGCTATAAAAGAAATCAATTTTCCGATCTCATATGATGATGTGGTCGAAGATGTTGTTCAAGCCAACCTAAAATTTACTGACACTACAACCGTAGTGGACAGGCGTGACGCTTACTATCAGGCTAGGTTACTAGCCTATCTCTACACTTCTAAACACAAAAAAAACTAGCTTAAAAGTCACGCCTAGCTTTTACTGGGTCCCAAATTGCAACAGCACGTACAAGAAAAAAAAATTGGCTTTGTTTACAGCTTTAAAACTACAATACAAATTGCCATTTTCAGTATTTGCTTAGATGATGATGACTTTGGTGCTTTGTTTAGTGTTTAATAAAAAAAAAATTCGCCGCGTTCATGTTTGCTGAATTTCAGTACGACCACGTAAAGAAGAACTGACATTATATTGTTCAATTTAGTAATATAAAAATATGAAGTCATGAAGGCGTAACATTTATTTTATATGTCCGAGATTGTATGCTTCGTGGTGTCCATGTGGGTATCTTGAAAATGAGATAACATAATACTCAGTCACAAAGACTCTCTTGATGTATTGTAAATAATGTAATCCACAGTTTACGGTGTAATCCCGAAATGGCCTCCGTCCGCCCTCGAAAGCCACTCCAAGGAATCACCTATCTCATCTTCACAGTATCCTGCTCCAAAAACTGTTGTCACTTTGCATAACTGATATATATATATATATATATATATATATATATACACTGAATAATTCACGGTCTTCAGTTAGGAAGTCGTAGCGGTGATCCTGCTGGATATGGAGAAGGCGTTCGACAGGATATGGTATGAGGGGCTGCTATACAAACTTTCGGAGTCAGCCCTCTATAAGAAGACAGTGGAGGTCATAGCGTCGTTCCTCAGAGACAGGACGATCACAGTGGCGGTAGAGAACGAGCTATCGTCCAAGAAACCAGTCAGAGCAGGAGTACCCCAAGGTAGCTACATCTCTCCGATATGCTACGCCTGGTATACTAATGACATACCAGTCATCGGGCAGGCGCAGCTAGCACTATACGCAGACGATGCAGCGTACTACGCATCCTCTTATAAACCTGCTTTCGCCGTGAGACGCCTACAACCAATTTTAGAAGCTTTACCAGAATGGTTGGACAAGTGGCGCCTATCTGTCAACGTGCAAAAAACCCAGGCTATGCTGACAGGAAACACAAAGCTGCCAGAACGCCTCCGCCTCCTAGGAGCCGACATTCCGTGGAGTCAGAACGTCACATACCTGGGTGTGTACATAGATAGGCGCCTCTCATTCAAGAAACATGTAGACATCACAGTAGGGAAGGCAAAGGAGCACGCGCCGTCCTGAACCCAATACTACGATCGTCACTGCCACTCTGGACAAAGGTAGGGATCTACAAAACCTACGTTAGATCCCGCCTCACATACGCTGCTCCGGCGTGGTATGCATTTCTCACCAAGACTAACAAGAAAAGACTGCAAGCCCAAGAGAACCTCTGCCTTCGTGCAATAGTAAACGCACCCCGCTATGTTAGAAATGCAATGCCCGCTATGTTAAAATCGGTCCGCTGGGCTTCCCCCGTGTAGGCGGGGGTTCCACCTGGCGCGGCCTGATCACCCTGGATGAGCGAAGGCCGGGCCTAGGCCCGTACTCGACGCCATTCTCAGCTCCCGCAATTGAGCTCAACAATACCAAAAGAAGAGACCGACACAAAAGAGAGAGCCTAAACGCACGCAAACCACAACTCACGCGAACAGACAAGACGCAAGAAACCTACAATACAAAGAAAGAAGAGAGAATGAGAGTACGATGTGTAGAACCCGCCGATTGCCGCTGCCAGCGAGCCGATCGGTCCGCTGGGCTTCTCCCGTGTAGGCGGGGGATCAACCTGGCGCGGCTTGATCGCCCTGGTGGAGCGGAGGCTGGGTCTAGGCCCACACAATATCGACGCCTCTAGCACCGAGAAAAGGTGCCAAAGACCGCCCCTTCGTAAAGGGGTGAGAGCAGCCTGGGTCAGAGGGCCTAGACCTGATACCCATTTCCCCCATGCCACACCTAATCTGTGGCGCGGGAAGACAATCCAATGGATGGTCTTCAGTTTCAATGAAGAAACTGTCACAAGTTCCACTCCCTAGTAAGGAAGTGTTGCCTCTTCTGTGGCTGGTACAAGACTGCCGAATCAACTGCGATGTATTGTGAAAGAAGCTTCAAAGTTACAGTCACAGTCTCTCAAATGACTATACTAGCAGCGATCCCAGACTACATTAACGTCGATAAATCAAAGTGTTGGCAGTCCCGGGGCATACATACTCCAGATACCCGATTGACGCTTCTGAACGTAACTTGCTTGATGTATGCACGCTGAGAAGAACCCGATGTGTTGCAGTCTATGCTCACTCTGCGACACATATATTATGCTACTCAGCATTAATGTCAATGAAATGTTTTATATCTTAAAGGACAATCTGCGACACGAAGCAATGATGGCCGAGCGGTAATAGCTATGGAATGCCATGCCGGAGGTCCCTGGTTCGATCCCCACCGCCGGCTTGAGCTTCACCGCATGGTGACATTTTGCGATTGCCCGCCTGGCTAGCTACCACCCTCAAGTAGAAAATCTGTCTTCAAGCTCCTAACGGTGTGTTCCGGCAGCAGTTCTTGAGAACCAGTGAAATTACAGGCACATGAGACTTAACAACTATGTCTCAAGGGCGCAGTCCAATTCGTCACTTGTGATGAAATGCATCTGTTCTAGGCAGAGGTAAGTCCGCTTAACATCACGTGGGCCTCGAGCTTATTCCGTCACAATAACATAAATAAAACAAACAAAAAAATATTCAACTCAGCATTAATATCAATCTTAAGTTCATTACACAATTTCGTCCTTCTTCATGTCCTAATCCCTATTAAACCAATAAATGCCTTTTATAATTTTCTTTATAACAAAGAGTTTGCTTCCCGCTTTTTTACTACAAACCCTCAATTGCTGCTCTCACCAGCCCTTAAGTTCAGTAGCCCCCGGCAACGTCTAAAAGTCAGACACTTGTTCTACAATCGAATTTTTTTTTTTTCTACCCGATCAATAAACTCGTAGCTTCGACACGTTCAGCCCGAGGCTATACACCAAGTCCTTTAATGTTACTACGTTCGTCCATTTACCGGACGTATGTTCGTTTGAATTTTGCGAGGGAGTGAGCGTGCTTTAATGCGCTTTTCTATATAGAATTTTATACGATATTTTTTGTGTACACGTGAACAATGAATGCTGACTAGTCTTTAATTGAAAAACAGTGTTGTTGAACCATATTGTACTGAAAAAGGATCGCAAAGCAATAGGTGTATAATCATAATCACATCACACCAACCGAAACGTTTTCCGTTGAATAAAGGTGTCCTCAATTGCGAGAGGTTTTTTTTTTTTTTTTTTTTTTTTATGTTATTTTGACGGAACAAGCTCGAGGCTCACCTGATGTTAAGTGGACAAACCTCTGCCTATAACAGCTGCAATTCATGACAACTCACGAATTGCACTGCGCCCGTCACATTGAGACATAGTTGTTAAGTCTCATTGTGCCTGTAATTTCACTGGCTCTCAAGGACTACTGCCGGAACACACCTTTCGGTGCTTGGCGACAGACTTTCTACTTGAGGGTGGTCGCTAGCCAGGCGGGCATTCGCAAAATGCCCTTCCACCATGCGGTGAAGCTCAAGCTCTGGGCGGGATTCGAACCATGGACCTGCTTCGCGGCAGTCTATAGCCAATGCCACTGAGCCATCACTGCTTCAGGATTCCTTTAATCTATATTTAATCTAATCTACTGTTATTCGTAGAGAGTGAAAGTCGATTATGTGAGCAGTTTATCACAAAAATAAATACCAGCAACTATATGATACAAGAGAGTAATACGAATCACCGATTTCTAAGATGCTTGCCAACCCTATAATAAGGTAATCTAATGTATAGGGTTGGCAAGCATCTCAGAAATCGGTTATTCGTATTACTCTCTTGTATCATATAGTTACTGTTTTTTTTTTGTGATGTGCTTGCAAAATCGATTTTCACTCTCCCACAATACGCAATACTGGCTATCATCGACAAGAGATGCAATTACCATGTCATCGAGGTATAAGCATATTGGCAAATACATTTTTCAGCTAGTTGAATGTAACTTAAAAACTACTTAACCCATGTTGATGAAATTTCAATGGAAAGACTAAAATTCGACCTACCAAAAAATCGCGTGACACTCATACACAACCTCTTCTTTTTATGAAGTCGGAAAAAGATATCGCACTTAGAAGTCGAAGTTCAGAGGGAACTTATTGACAATGATATATGTTCATATAACATATGTTATACCTATATACTATATTGTTTGGTGTACCTACCTATAGCATAGCATATTATATACTATAGGTATACCATATATTATATCAAGGATTCTCCAATGAGCTATTCCAACATCTAAATTAAAACTTTAAAAATCTGTTGACTGAGTAACTGATAATTTTGTATATTTCGTTTTAATAAGGTATAATGTATATTTTGTATGAGAGTCGAAAATATAAACGATGCAATTTTAGGCCTTTTTATAATTTTATACCATATAATAAACCCGAAGGGGAAGGCAAATTGTACTCCAGATAAATTTTGTTACGAGTCCATTAAAAAGTTCCAGACTACTAATGAATTCCTTTATATATTTTTATTCACAACAAAAAATCTATCTCACCAGGGATGATATCCAGTAAGTACTGAAGAATTCAAAATATCGCTTTATACGGCTGCACCACCTTTTCTGAGCAAACAGCTCGGAAAAGACCCTGCTCGAATAACGTAACGAGGCAGTAAAGACAGTTTCACTTTCTCTATTTTCTGTCATATTTTCAAACAAAGTGTTTGGAATTATCAATCATATTGTTTCGATCAGTGCTACAGCAATCCTGAGAACTGTCAATACGTATAAAACTCAAACATTAGGAATTAACGTATGAGTTTACTTTCATCTCTCCCTTCCTAAACTCTCCGCCGCCGCCGCTTTAACTTTAACATGTCGTGTCTTCACAAAGTGTATGTAAATTGGTAACTGTAATAAATTGCATATATTTATCTGGTAATGGGGTCCTAACTGATGGGGTGGGGCGATGGGATCGATGGGGCGAGTATGTTTGGGTAAGAAAGCCTGGTGAGTTTTGGGGAAAGATTAATATATTTCTTTGCTTAAATAAAACACTTTAAAATCCTCATATATCTATTTTTGAGGATTTTAAAAGGTTTTCATTGCAAATAAAATATCAATAACAATTTTTCTATAGTATCTACAAGTCAAAAATCACTTCACGGATCTTATTTTGCATCTAGAATTTTTATGGAGATGAACGTCACTTGTCATTTTCCTTTGAAAATCAAGACCATTTTGTATTATACCGGTATTTAAGAAAATATAAATGGGAACACATAAAATGTAGTTATTATGACACAACTTTAATAGTTAGGCTTATTGATTTGCGGACTTCTTTGTAGATTCTATGTTGATGTCTACTATAAAATTGGACGACATCACTTTGCTCTATTATCAACAGTTTCCGCAGCGTAAGTGATATAAAAATTAATTTAAAAATTTCAAGGCCTTCAAGAAGAGAGCATAATCCCTTCTCAAAGGCCGGCATTGCTGATTCGAGACCTCTGGTGATGCGGATGTTTGTGGCGATGGTGATTTCTCACCACCAGATGAGACGCCTGTTCGTTTGACTCATAAAAAAAACGCTTTAAGTTACTTTACTTCATTGAAATTCACTCGTTTTTGTACAATATTTGTGCCAACGTTTTTAACTCTGGTTGGTTATTTCTGTTATCTGTTCTACTACAATAAGAGCGGATAAATAAAAGCGTTTTGTAATCCATACGTGCAGAAAAATGCCAAAAGTAGACTGAGTAGCGCTGGACAATTTTGGTCAGTTATATAAGGTTGCTTATTGCTTCCTTGAGGATAAATCGTACGTAAATAATGTACTTATTTAGCGCACTTTTTTACTCATTTGCTTTCAGTCGCCATTCACAATATTGATTAATTGCATATATGGAACAGTTACGACGGCACGTTACGCCCACCATTAAAAAAATCAATAAGTAAAATAAAGATAAAATTATTATTAAAAAATTAATGAGTAAAAATCATTTTGGACGGCTTTACGTCTTACGCCTATTTCCCTCAATTTCCCTGTGTACACAGATAGGTAAAAAATTGCCAGCTTCCAAATGAGTACAAGACAAAAAAGTCTCGTATCCATCTAAATTAATATATAAATTAACATATCGTACGCGCTATTACCGTTGAACTTCTAAGGCCGTATTCCATTTGAGTTATTTTCTATAATATTGACCACATTTTGCGTCTATAGTTTCACATTTAATATGAACCATCGACACAAAATGTGATCAAAATTATCGAAAATATCGAAATTGGCGCCAAATGGTATACGGCCTAAGTAGAAAACTATTTGTGTATTTTAATAATACTTCTTAAGATAAATATATTGCAAGTAATAATAATAAATCTCCATTGTGGTACAAAAATTTATTTGTCTCAATGGACAATACTGTCACAACAGAGATGCAATCGATACATTTATCTCATGACATGATAAACATACTAAATGAACCCCTAGTAATATATGCGGGTGCACTCAAATCTATCTGCAGACATTATCAAACATTCAGTGGGGACAGGATTCGTAGGCCCGTATTACGTTTTGTAATAGCAATAGGAATCAGTGCAGGGATTTTGAAATAAATAGTTGGTATCCACATCAGTATGTGAATTAGACCAGAGAGATGTTTTTTTCAAGCCTCACCCAGTGGTGAGGCTTGAAAAAAACATCTCTCTGGTCCATCATAATCATGGCGATTAGCGTAGCTTACAGCTGAACTAATACCTAAATGGTCAGCGCTTCTAGTTTCCGTCTTCGCTTTTTATCAGGTGAGAAGTCTTTTTGATGAAGCAAAAAAGAAACTCTTCGAACTATTTATTAGTAGTAAAGGCAAAATTTTTGCAAACAGTAATGGCCCAGTGGCAGTTACCATAATTGCTATAGTTTCATGGTTTGAAACCCTCTGCGGGCTTGAGAAGCTGGTATGGTTGTAGGAAATTTTGTGAATTCCAATATAGCTATCCAGAGATATCAGAACCTAATGATGTATTCCGGTAGCTGTACTTAAGAGCTAGTTCCCATTTCAAGGTTTTTGAAGTAAAGACTGTTTTCCTACAATCTTTCACTTAATCAATTAACAGGAAGTGATATTGTGGTGAAAAGCTAGCTAATCAGCAACAAAAACATGTTGAAATTGTTCGCAGTGCAGCATATTTCAATGTTTAAAATGTCAATATTAAATTTTGAAATAGACCTTTATGAGAGCATCGTAAACTATTTAACTCTACATAACGCCTAAATTGAATAAGTGATTTTGATTTTGACTATGAACCTCAAATATTTTAATTTCGTATTCAACCAAAGTATTAGATATCCGGTAAATATTACGCGAGTCCTAGCCGGTTACTAAATAGTAATTGAAGTATTAGAATTCTGTAAAGTTTAACATTTTGTAGCCTACTCATTACAAGTTTACTTAAATGACGATGTTTTCAATCATATCTATAAAGTCAGTAGGTAAACGTGAAATTTTTTTACACTGGTAATAAAAAACCATAAAAAGGTTCAATGTCAATAACAACAACAGAAGCCAATATAAATTTGGCCATCTGTATACGTGATGCGACTTATTGACCGGTCCACAATTACGCTGGTTATCTCGACTCCATACATTTTGCAGCATGGGCCATTACAGCTAATTTCCAAATTGGACTGAGGTGAACATGCTACGAATTGATAACATCCTAAGTAATGAGTACTATTCTATTAAAAACAGTAGTTAAGTTTGAACCGGGTCTTAGAAGATTCAGTAGATATACAAATTTTAATGTATACAACTATTATAATGCTTATTCGGTAGTGGTTACATATTTCAGCCATTTGGTATAGAGACGTTGGGTGCGTGGGGACTAGCTCATCGTATTTTCTAAAACTTATCAGAACGCTTGGTTGATGCGATGCGTGATCAAAATGCTGGCACCTATTTGGCTCAACGAATAGCATTGCAATTCAACGGGCAATGCTGTCAGCATGCTGGGTTCGCTGCCAACTGGTAGTGGGCTGGAGCATCCGGACTGCCTGTGAGTCTGCAATGACTTGTGGGTTTTCTGATTTCATTGTAATTGTTGTAGTGTTTTAAATAAAATTTAATTGCTTGAACAAGGGAAAAACACTCTCCAAAAGTCACTTTTAATGGTAATCTAGTATTAAAGCCTGGTCTTCTTGAATGCAACCATTTCATAGTATTTTTTGTTACAACGCCATCCTAATACTTTCAGTGGCATTACAGTATATCACACTAAATACTTATTAAGACACAAATGTCGAAAAAAAAAATGAAATGTAAAAAAATATAAGAGGCTACTTTTCACAACAGACTCTGAAAGGAAAATGAAAACATGAATTTGGAAGACACAATGAATTTAATTTTTAAGTTTTTTATTTGTATATAACTATTTTATTACAAATAATTGCTTAATTGATAGCAATCCTGTACTAACGTGACCCTATAATTACCCGGTATTGTGTAATAAGTAATTAACGAATGAATAGAGAATATTTAACAATGTACAAGGTACTATTTTCAGGATTTACTAAATATGTAACTTCAGCATCATTGATCGAGTGAAGGGAGGTGTCTGTGGCAAGTTGGGGCATTTGTATGTATGCATTTGTTTGATCGTATAGAATATGGGTCTTTTATTGAAGATTGCTTTCGATCGAAGAATCGGATGTTAATTGATTCTGGTACATATATAATATTATGTAGAATACCCTATATAGAATTTTATATTACTGTACTGAATCAGCCGTATTGTCCACTGCTGAACAAAGCCTCCCCATTCAAGGGGGGTTTGCCATAATCCCCAATCTTGGCAGACATCTTGGGGATCGCAGTTTTAGATATCACTGTTCCTTAGATAGATAGATAGATAGAAACACTTTATTGAAACACCTTAAATATAAAAAATAGTTAAAACAGAAACACAATGCAAAATAAGGTAACAATTGGCGGTCTTATCGCTGAAAGCGATCTCTTCCAGACAACCTTAGAAGGCGCGGCTGCCCACATTCCGGTAATTTTTTAGTCGGCTCTTACGACACCCACAGGTAGAAATAGGGGGAGGGGGTATCGATGAACTATGGTGTTTTAATATGAAAAGGCATATATAATAATAGCCTTCTAAGAATTGCTTGATAAAATTTTGTAAAATTTCATTCTATTGTTAGTGCTTGCGTGAGGGTCCATTCATTAATTGTTTTGAAGAGTAGTATCGTCATGTGGTTAATATATTTCAATACAACAACATACCACTACATAGTGTGGATTCTTATTCCTGTGAAAAGATATCAAATAGTGATTTCAAGTGTGTGATCGTGGTCTTGGGATGACTGTAGTAGTGCTTGGTAAATCGGGATAAAAATTACAACATACATTTAAAGTTGTATAATTTTTCTAATTCGATACGATTTTGACAGATCGGTCGTGCTCGTCATGTAGTATAGTGAATAGTACGCGCCTCAGAGTGCCCCACCATTTCTCTATGCTAGCCTATATCCTGGCACACTGATTTAAAGGTTTACCCACAATTTTCTTTATCTGGTCGGTCCATCGAGTCGACCGTCCGAACTGTCTACAGCCTTCCACTTTACTATGTATGACTAGGCGCTCTATGTACAGATTATCACGTTTCGAAACATGACCAAAGAAAGTAAATACGCGAGACTGTCCGTTATAGTACTGTAAAGTAGTTTAATTACATAGTCTAATAATCGCGGAACAAACCTCAGTATTCCGACTCACAATCGGCCGGTTTTTTTCCACCTTTGCGACTGATTCTATCCATTTATTATTTTCAACAGCTTTTTTCTTTCCAACTGTCTTGTTAACTTTCACCTTGTATTATATCTAGTCAATTTCTTTTCATACATGTTCAAAACACAGCAGATTATTCTGTCCTCAACTAACGTGAGTTTATATGGGGATAATATATTTACAATTCAATAAAAAATGACGTTGACCAAACTCTAAAAGGGGACTTTAAACCATTCAATCCACCTGTTTCCACCTCAATAAAATCTGAGAGTAGAAAATGCTCCTAATATTTCGAATAAACCAAGATTTTTTCTCCCCTTAAAGGTACCAATTTAGTTTGCGACACGTCAATGGTATAAAATAGGGGCCTGATCTTTATTTCCCCCTTTGGAAGTATGAGAAAGCTGTTTCGATCGGCAATTCATTTATAGAAGAGTGAAGGGAGTTTTCGAAATGATAGGCAATATTGACATTCTTTGATCTTATGGGAATTTTGTTCAAATAGATCTCAAAATAGCTAATTTTCTTTTGTCTCGTGTGAAACAAAATTTATGTGGGTGTAAATAAATATTATATGTTTTAATGATCACAAATATTTTAAAAATATTATAGGAACACATGAAATTAATATTTAAATTTAACACTTAAATATGTATAATATATTTCTAGTGGCAATTACCGGAAGAATTTTCGACGCGTTTCGCTTATACATGAAGCACCCTCAGGTCAGCACTCATCGAGCGCACGACCGAGAAATGTTGTTTCTTGATATCGATTTCCACAAAATAACGCATGAATCTATTTACTATTATGTTTTAATTGGTGACAAGACGCACAAGTCTAGTGGTAAGCGTGGAAATCATTTTCTCGATCTGCTTGACACCACATCGCGCACGTCACACCAAGACCTTAGATCTTATTTCTTGTTCGTTTGCCAAGGAACTTTCAGAGTCCGACTGACTCGCACATTCCCGGGTTCATTTTTATAACAAACAGGCAAAGATGTGGTAACTTAACTAACTCCTCTGTAAGTAACTTATGCTTTGGTTGCCTATGTCTAGGATGGACAGTAGCTGACAGCGTAACGTGGGCAGCGACTGAATAATATATGAGAGTAGAAGGCCGCCAGATAAGCATTAAAAAAAAACCTTTTACTATTAAACTGAAGATCAAGACAGTGGTAGGATGCAAAGCAGCGATCATTTATTAGTCAGCTGATTCTTAGCACCAACAAGCTATAGTCACGACCAAAATCGTGTTAATCATAGGCATAATTAATGTAGGATGAGATACTATACTTAGGGTACTAAGTATAGTATCTCATCCTATACTTCGTACTATTCTTACTATACTTTTGAAGCAGTGATGGCTCAGTGGCATTAGCTATGGACTGCCGCGCAGCAGGTTCATGGTTCGAATCCCGCCCAGAGCTTGAGCTTCACCGCATGGTGGAAGGGCATTTTGCGAATGCCCGCCTGGCTAGCGACCACCCTCAAGTAGAAAATCTGACGCCAAAAACATAACAGTGTGTTCCGGCAGCAGTTCTTGAGAGCCAGTGAAATTACAGGCACATGAGACCTAACAACTGCACGTATTGGTGTGACGGGCGCAGTGCAATTCGTTGTTGACGAAATGCGTCTCTTATAAGCAGAGGTTAGTCCACTTAACATCAGGTGGGGCTCGGGCTTGTTCCGTCACAATAACATAAAAAAGGGCCAATTTCACCAAACCTTTTTTTCTTTAATCTGCGTAACCAACAAAAGATATCAGATAATTGTCACCATAAACATTCAATGATATCGCAGTTTTTAAAATTTGTCATGGTATTAACTTTTATAAAATTTGACAGAAAACCAACCGTAGCAAAAAACCCAGCTGTAGCAAAGGAAAATCTTATCCCAGATAAAAAAAATTGTACCGTCTAATTTGACGGTATAGCTCCATAAACTAAAAATAAATATGACGACTTTGCTACAGCTGTTAATTCATACTGTTTCTATGGTATACGCTGCTCTCAGATGTCATAAAAACCGAACCAAGCCGTTCTCTTTTTCTACGACAAATATCTAACAAATTTTAAATTTGCGTCTAGTTTCTATGATAGCAAATGTCTACTAAATTTGAATGGTTTCAAGTATTAAGTTATCCGAGTATTAATTTAATCCTCGATTGTTGAAATTGGGCCTTAGTAAATTTATAAGAAGTACGACATGCTACAACTAAAGCTTTAAGCTCTGGACTCTGTAGATAAGCGCGCAAAAAAATCTCATTAGTGACTATGCATTAATAAAGGCTATACTTTAAATCCTTGCACGTCGACGCAAAGTTGCCAGCTTATCAGCATTTTACTTGCTTCATTTCAGTAAAGGTTTGACCGGTATGCACAACTTTATGCCTCCATTTTCTTTCTTTAATCAGACAATAAGACGCACAGGAACATGACAGCTGTACATGGTCAACATACCAAAAATACGCACGAAAAAATTTCAGTCCTTATTATAAGGTATCAAACATATGCAGTTTGATCAAAACTATTATATAGTATCTAGTAATATTTTTTTTATGCCTGACAGGTTAGCTTTTGACCAGTATCTCACCTGATGGTAAGTGATGATGAGGTCGAAGATGTTAATCAGGCTAACCTGGGATTACTGGATCTCAAGGACAGCTGCCGGAACACACCGTTAAGTGTTTGGTGACAGATTTTCTACTTGAGGGTGGTAGCCAGGTGGGTATTCGCAAAATGCCCTACCACCATGCTATAACAACTGCCATCCTAAGACGACAACCGGGACCGGCGGCTTAACCCACCCTCCGAAGCACGGAAGCGCTCAGTTGTAATGTCACTAGCGGTCACTCATCCAACTCATGACCACGGCGGACATTGCTTAACTTTGCTGATCGGTTAAGAACGGCAAATCAAACTTCGCTACGAGCACTTCAATTTAAAGCCAAAATTAATTGACAAGTGAAAATGAATCTAAGCCATTCAGAAAATTACTGCAAATGTCAAGAGTTTGCAGTAATTCGCCGAATGGCTTAGTCTACTCAGCTCTTTAACTATACAAACTGGAAACACTTAATCGGGTAAACGTTTGTTTCAATATAATGAATTAAAAATAAACAAATTTACAGAATCTATAATCTACAGAAAACAGACTCACTCAAAAAAAGAAAACGGTCCATATAATTTCCTCAGAACAAAACCATGTTTTTGACATTTTCTCCACCATAATCACGTCGCGTTAATCACATTTCATTCGGCAATCAAATTAGGGTGGCAACACTGACGGCAAAATAACAGCTTTTATAAACCCATCATTCCCCGAAAGGAAACGTTAGCCAAAGACTCGGCGGCACGCTCCCTTTGGGTCTATGGACAATAATAATAATGATCGACCTTCCCGTCTCCATCGACTGTCATCGGAAACGTTTCACCATTGATTTTTCCGCAAATAATACTCTGTCCCGAAGATCCGTTTGCTTTCCTCATTGTTTCTATTGTCGCCCCTATTTTAACATCCCTCGCACCAATGTCGCATGGTTTTGAGTGCATTAGTTTCGCTCAAACACATCTGACGGTTTCCTGACCAGTGGTGAGGCACGTGACCTCCAAATATAAAAGACTTCACGCCTGATCGCAATTCTGATATAGATGTGAATAGAATTGCCCGTATTGAGTAATATTATATTGGGGAGATTCTCTTTGAGAACGGTGATGTGTGACGATATCAGTATTTCTAATTTCACCAAATTGATTTCGTTACCGATTTTTTAACAGTAACTTATAATTTAGTTTATTTGATTTGTGTGAGTAGTTTATTTTGTTTGCTGACTCCAGTTTGTAGCATATTCATAGCTGTCCTTGAGAGCCAGTCTTTCTAGAATAAGCCTGTTAACACCTTCGACCACATCATCACTTACCATCATGTAAGATTGTAGTCTAAGCCTTGCGAATCAGCAAAAAAAGGAACACACCTAGGTGCTTGGTGACGGATTTTCTACTTGAGGGTGGTCGGTAGCCAGGCGGGCATTCGCAAAATACCCCTCCACCATGCGGTGAAGCTCAAGCCCGCGGCGGGATTAGAACCATGGACCTGCTGCGCGACAGTCCATAGCCAATGCCACTGAGCTATCACTGCTTCGAAGTAAGTAAGTCATCTTAATTATTACAGTAATTCTTCTGTACTGAAATTTAATCATACATACCTGTAAGTATTCACGTATACTAAGGATTCTTGCTATAAAATGCCCTCACAGATGGTGTCAATTATGGTTTATTTGAATTTGCATATTTAACGTTTACCAACTACTAGCTGTAATCAACTTTGACATTTCATGCAAATCTGTCGCCGTCCTTTTTATCTGGAGCTCTTTTATTCGTAATGTGATTAGGTAGGGCTCGATCGGCTCCTTTTCGGGGGTGCTAAATAAGATGCGACGTTTTCCGCCTCAGGCACCTTTGATAGTACTTTTTAAAGCTGTGTCACGAATTCGGAACCTCTCTTTTATTGGTCGCCATTATGATAATTACATTAAGGACCGTCCGTCGCCGATACTTCGTCTTTCGAATTTGTTCTGTTGTTACGCTAAGGTTTGCCCCTTGAATATTGAGGAGCTCATTTGCGAAAATCGCACCTATTCCCTACGTGACACTTTTATTTTACGAATTCTTTCAGTATTATTTAACTTTCTTGAAGAATTAAAATGAACGAAATTAAATAAATTAACCACACTGATGGTCAACATTCGTTTAGCTTCAGCATTATTTTGGAATATAAAATAGTCTTTAGGAATGTTATTTTGCTTTATGCTTGAGCGCTTTTAAGTTTACCCATTCAAATAACATAAAATCACTTGGCTTAAAATTGTTTGAGTTAAACAAAATATCAGTACCTAATTAGCTTTGTAAAATAAGCGCCTGGTTTGTAAATAAGGTTGATAAATTAGTCAAAGAAGTATTTAAGGTCCTATTTATGTGGTACAAAATATTTTGATAACTACGATGCTTTATGTTAATGACATTTTGAGTAATTAAAAATTCTATAATAACCAAGGGTGTTACATAAGCAATTGCAACTGATATATTTAAACTTATAGTTTGAGGGACTGAAAATAAAGTAAAATATTAGTATATATGTATATTATTTTATGAAATCTGTGTAGCATTGTATTTTTTACGCATTAACGCCTGCTAAGCGAATAAGCTTACAAAATTATATCTAAAGGATTGTGTTTTATCTAAAAGTAAGATTTGAACCCGCGGCCATCCGCCCCTATAACCAGGATATGCTCTTCCAACTAATCCATCGTAGTGAGTTAGTCATAGCTCAAATTTATCCCTTCGCTACTATCGTTTGTGTAAAATCTGTGGGTGTCAAAGTTGTCTTGGGCGCAATTTTATTGAAATCCCTAGTTTAACAATAGATACTTATTTTAATTATCATCGTATTTCTACCTTTATCCTACTCATATGGGGTCACTACAATTTGTCTTTTAATAAGCAAGAAAATAGTTGTCGTTTATCATACTAAAACAATGCTTCCTTGCATAACTGTAAAGTATGGTGGGAATAAATGTCCGTTAGTAAAGGTTTTGTTAGTAATATATATTCATACGAGTATACAATACAATACAATACAAATACTCTTTATTGAACACCAATTTTTACAATATAATTATGTTACATAGAGACATAAGCTAAAGGATGTACAATGGGCGGCCTTATCGCTAAGTGCAATTTCTTACAGGCAACCGTGAATGGACATGAAAGTGAATGCATATTGAGGACGGTGGTGAACAAGATTACACAGATAATTATCAAACTTAATTTGAATACAGATAAATAATGTATACTTTAATAGAATATATACATATAAATAAATAAATATATATATAAATAAATATACATAAATAGATACATATTAATAATAAATACAATATGCCTGGTACAAAAATAAACAAGCTAAATATTCATATGCCTATAGCTGTATTGATAGGTAGTGCTTCTTCAACAGATCTTTGAATGACTTAATGGACTTGGTGTGTCTGATGTTAACCGGGAGTGCATTCCATAGACGGATAGCTTGCTTTGTAAATGATTTGTCATAATACATTGTTGATGCAGCCGGGGGTAATAATTTTAGAGTGTTTGAAGAACGTAAGGAGAGTGAGTGAGTATGATGTACGTATTGAAAACGTTCTTTGAGGTAAAGTGGAGTAGTAGGAATAAATAAGATACTATATAGCAATGAAAGCACATGAACATCTCGGCGACGTCGGATAGGTAACCATTTGAGCATATTGCGAAATTCAGAAATATGGTCATATTTACGCAAGCCAAATATGAACCGGATGCAAAAGTTTTGTAAGCGCTCAAGTTTATTCAGCTGTTCTTCGGTTAAATCCAGATAGCAGGCGTCAGCATAATCCAGTATTGGCAGTAGAAGAGATTGCGCTAGAGCAATTTTGGTGGATATTGGAAGAAAGTTTCGCAACCTTCTTAGTGATCCCGCAGTAGCAAACATTTTTCGGCTGATCTCCGTAAGCTGAGGTCCCCAAGATAAGGTCTGATCGAATATTATGCCCAAGTTTTTCACCGTATTACTAATAGGAATATGTATTCCGTCAAACATCACTTGTGGGAGGCAAAACCAGTCAATCTTTGATATCATTCTGGAACTACCAATAACAATAATCTGTGTTTTTAAGGGATTAACAGACAGCCCATAAGATTCGCTCCAGTTAGAAATACATTTTAAGTCAGCATTAGTGCGATTGATAGCTAATTGTAGATCCTCTAAGGACGTATGTGTATAAATTTGTAAATCATCTGCGTAGAGGTGATAGGAAGAAGATAATTGCCGTGAGATCGAGTTAATAAATACTGCAAAAAGTAAAGGAGATAATACGCCGCCCTGAGGCACACCAGCAAATGTACTACACCAGGATGAAAAAACATCATCAATGCGAACGCGTTGCCGGCGACCATACAGGTAACTACGAAACCAATCAATAGCTGTTGGAGATACGTTAAGAGAGCGAAGAATAGCAAGCAGGATATCAAAATCAACATTATTAAAGGCGTTACTAAAGTCGAGTAGTGATAGCACAGTCAGTTGTCCGTTACTCATTCCATACCGGATGTCGTCAGTGATTTTAACTAAAGCGGAGACAGTACTATGACCTGGTCGAAATCCAGACTGAAAGCAGTTAAAGAGAGCGTTCTTGTTTAGAAAAGAGGATAACTGTTGATGAACCAGACGCTCTAGTACCTTTGAAAGGAAAGGTAAAATTGATATGGGGCGGAATTCAGCAAAAGATGAAGGATTAGATTTTTTAGGAAGAGGGGTTATTTGGGCTTCTTTCCAGGCTGAAGGAAAAGTGCCACTAGGTATTGAAAAATTTAGTATATAACGAATTACTGGGGTAACTTCATCCAGTATGGGTAAAATCATCTTACGACTGATACTATCACTACCAACTGCATTTGAAGAAATGGAAAGAATAGCTTTTTTAACGTCACAATCGGCAAATTGATTAAAAGTAAAAGGAGGTGGAATCGAAGAAAGAATGTTCAAAGTGGTCGATTTTGTCTGTCCATTGAAGTTGGAAGACGATGAAAAGTGTTGATTCAATTGATCAATATTTATCTTATTTGAGAAAGCATCTTGACGAGACTTTCCAACTCCCATTGACCTAAGGAACTTCCATACTTTAGCAGGGTCTTCATTTGAGACTGAATCAAAAAAATGCTGGCGTAACGCAATCCTACACGCTCTATTGCAGCGATTACGGCACTCCACATATTTTTCTTTATTATTATCAGATGGCAGTTTTTTGACTTTAGCTTTTGCCACCACCTTCTTAAACATGAGATCCTTAATTTTATTTGTTAGCCAAGGCGCTGGGAGATGTTTAACCTTGATAGGTCGAATTGGAGCATGCACGTCAAATAAATTAGTGAGAGTGTTATTAAAAGCATCGACCTTATCATCTATGGTAACCCCATCTAGCACAGCAGCCCAGTTAAGCTCTTGTGCATCTTGGCGTAAGCTCTCTATATCCATTCCACCAAAATTGCGTAGCATAAGAACTTTCGGCTTCGCTTTAGGCGGGCGGATTTTGTAAGAGAGAAAAAGCAAATCATGAGCTGAAAACGCATCCGCCGCGCACTGACCATGCTTACCAACATGATTTCGTGAAGATACAAGAATAATATCAAGAAGAGAAGGTACAGAGTGTGGAAAATGATGAGTGGCGTTAAGGGGTAAGATGGTCAAGTCGTTAGCCGTGGTAACAGATTCAAATGAATCAGCACGAGCATCTCGTTTTAGTAAGCAGGTGTTAAAATCGCCCATGATAATGTTGTGCTCATAAGATGGGAGGTAATCTTGTAAAAGCTGTTCAAAAGATGAGAAAAAGTTGATTCTACTAGATGGGCAATAGTATATACCAAGAAGAACTTTAGCGTAAGAAAGTACAATTTCAATGAAAAGATGCTCACCAGCAGTGGTTGGAGGAGGTTGTGCTGAAATATTCAAAATAGTGTAGGGAATATGTGCGCGTAGGTAAATTGCAACACCACCCCCGCGACAACCAATGCGGTCGTTGCGTATAAGTATAAAGCCAGGCAAAGAATATGAGGTAGACGGATGGCAAGGCTTGAACCAGGTTTCTGATATTAATATAGCATGTACATTATCATGATCAAATGACGCCAGCATATCTGGGTAATGGGCCGGGATGCTCTGTGCATTAATATATAAAACATTTAAGTTTTTTGGGACATCACCAACAAAAGACTCAATACTACTTGAAAGAGAGGGCAGGCTACAAAAACTTCCATTGTCATCTGTTGAAGAGCAAGACAAATAATCGGCACTATCATAATCATCAATATCATTTGGCATAATACATATAAAAATAAATAGACTTACTTAAATATATAAGATATATATAGTAAAATAAAAACACTTAAATTATACTAAGTACTACAAATTATTTCCTAGTCCTACCTGCCAGTAGAGCTAATAATAAGAAAAAATTAAAAATATCATAACTCAAACATTTCCTAAAATATATCTTTCTAAACACATACAAAAAACTATTAGATATATTCTGAAGATATCAGCTCAAATGTCCAAATTGTACGAGTCTAATAATTAAATAAAAAAACTAAAAATAAAACATGAAATGTGAATGTCACTGTCAGTGCTAGCTAAAACTGACGAATGTCACAGAAAGATAATTTCATTTATGTTTGTAGACACAAAACATTAAAATTAAAAGAAATAAAGGTGAAAAAATATCGTCTACCTCCGTACTTTTGAGGGTAAAATGCGTTAAACGATACCATAGCCAACTGAGCAAAAAACAACTTTGAATCTACAGCTTACAATGAGTGAAGAAAACAAACTCTGCAAGAATCAAAACTATTTCTTGCTGGCAGAAGCTGCTCGACGACTCCTTGGTGCATTCGCCGTGTCTCGTGCTCTGGTGGTTGGAGCTGTAGCTGTAGCTTTACGGGCTGTCAACACGGGGATCCTCTCGAGCTCTTTGACGTTGCTTATCCTATGTCGCACGCCGTCTGCGTCCAACACCAACACAAAACCATCTCTCGTCCAGCATTTCTGAACACCGAACCTCTGGCGGGCCGCCATAAACGTGTCGTGACGAGGTTTAGTCAAAAATTCGGACAAAGTCATACTTGAGCCTTTCAGCGATGTTTTGGCATGCCAAATTTTGCTCTTCGTATCTAAATCACGAAGTTTGAATAAAATAGGCCTCGGTTTGTCAGCGGCAGTCGCTCGGCCCATCCTATGACAGCGACTGATATCTGCAGTAGTAAAATCATTGATTTTCATTTGAGTGACTACTGCCTTAGCTACTACATCTGCTGTTACCTCTTCCTTGGCTTCGGGAACTCCATGAAAAAGAAGAATCTTGCGACGTGCTCGCATCTCCATATCATCTTGCTGCTGCATGACTAGGCCTAATTGATCTTGGAGGCTGCGAAGTGCAGTCATGATAAAACTGCGGAATGCAGTGAAGTCTGCTGATAAAGCTGCTATATTAGGTGAGGGGCTGGCAGCCTGGAGCTCACCTTGGTAGGCATCCATCTTCTGTACAAACAGTTGTTGAAGTTGGGCCATAGTTTGATGCACAGCCTCCATTTTGATTGTGTAGTTTTAGTAAAGTGCCAACACAGTATCACTGATTAGTGTTTAAATAAAATAAATATTGTGCTATTGAAAGGAAAACACTCCCTGGCAGGTATGGTGTACTATACTTTAATTGTACATAAAAAATTTGGGTTCTATAGAGCTATTATATATTATTTTACAATAAATTGATTTGGAGCTAATTTAAAAGATGTTTTATCTTGCCTACCCACCGAATATCCAGTCCATTGTATGTTTATATGTATACATACATATAAACATACAATCATCGATTTCTTACGTTTTTTTGGTACCATAATTTTTTTACAATTGTGCCTTATACTAATTAGTTCGAGTTTTTAGACAGTGTGTACGAATAACTTGCAGGCTTTACCTTTCCTTCACCCCAAATAAAAATTCATATTTATATATAACTTTTAAATTAACTGGTAGATTTCAGAATAATTTTATCCATCACGTATAATATTTTTACGGCGTTCCTATTTCTTTTTAAAGCCTGCAAAATTCTTCCGTTGCCTTGCATGTACATCAACGTACAATATTTTTTTATTAAACATAGCGACGTCATCATTAGAGTAAAAAGATCACAATACGTAAATTTATCATACCAACCTCCGTGCCGCAGTGACATTTATAAAAAAATTTAAACTATATGGGTATATCAATTAATAATAATTTACCTATTACAATCAAAATGTTAGAAGGAAATAGTTTTAAAAAACAATTATGTGATAGGCTCTTAACTAAATGTTTATATAGTATTAAGGAATATTTAAATGATAACTTCAGAAATGAATTTTAATATTTGCCCATATGCTTGGAGGCTGAATGCTGTACCTCAAATTGTACAATCTTATTAATGTTATGATATTGTACTGTATTCTCGCAAATAAAATTTTGATTTGATTTGAATGGCTTGATGGAGCAAGGCGGTGATCAACAGAACAAAATGGTGATGGCGATATGTATAAACTAACCAACACTAATAAAAATACTGCAACCGCTAATATAATCGCTAATAAATGCTAACCTCGGTAGTGGTCACTTATTTGAAAACTTATTAGGGCTCGGTCGATGCGACGCTTGATCAAAATGCTGGCACCTATTTGACTCAACCAATTAGCATTGCAATTCAACAGGCCAATGCTGTTAGCATGCTGGGCTTGCTGCCAACTGGTAGTGGGCAGCTTCAGAGTAACTGAAAAGTAAACTTATTCTGAGGCTCGAGCATTTGGACTGCCTGTGAGTCGGCAATGACTTGCAGGTGGTCTAAATGCTTTCATTGCAGTAGCTGTAGTGTTGTATATAGTTCGTAGTAGTGTTTAAAAAATTAATAATCGTAATTAAAGATTTTTATACTCATTATCACAAATTTATAGTGTCGGTGTCGTACTGCTGTGTTACAATATCGATCCTTTCTTTAGCACTGTTAGAATTCATACAGCAATCAAAACAAAGTTATTTAATTGAATTCCAATTGTTTATTCGCATGAAAAAGCTTTTTGTGTTTGTTTCAATTGATGTATTCTATTCGTTGTTTTGAATCTAAAAATGTAGTGTTTCATAAAACAATGTTTTTGTTCATTGATTGAGTCGACGTTTGTCGTAAATATTTTTGCATGGGGTACACCCCAAAACATGCAAACATTCTACGGAGTAAATTTATTTGAGTATCGTCATAATTACATTGTCATGATGTTGTTTTTAAATAACGTATTTAAGAAAATAAAATATTGGTTTATTACATAAATGAAATTTTTCAATGCCTATATTTTATCTGTTGTAGTAAGCTTGGATTCAATTCTAGGAATAATGATTCACTTTCAGAGTACATTTAATTAAAAGGTTGTTATAAACAGCGTGGCGATAATGTTATAGACAAAAGTATGAATTGTATTACTTTTATACATAGCTGAATTGAAAGTTTATACATAAGTAAAAACTTTTAATTAGCTATAACTTCCTTAGATAAGTAGGTATGTCTTATATTTTGATAACTAGCTGTTAGTTTTCCGTGTTAAAATTGGGTTTACGATATATGAGACAGGAAGTTGGCTACTATAATTAATTTGGGTAATTCCCCACCATATTCATAATCTTATCCCAAGCCGATGAGGTCGGTACAGTACATATTTCTTTAGAAACACAAACGACAGAATAAGAACATAATATTAAGAAAAGTATTAGAGCGCTAATAAAACGGACAAGAATATAAAAGGACGTATTACAAAATTACAAACATACCTATTATATTTCCTATCGTATATTTGTAATTTTGTAATGTAATCCGCTTAGCAGGCGTTATTGCAATCATAACAATATAAAAATAAAAGGACGTAATTGTAAAAATTTTGGCATTGGTTTTATGCGTGGCCTCTTGGTTGACGCGAACCGCCCTTGGAAATTTTAGTAATTCTGCGAACCAACTACCATCTCTTAATTAAGTCTTATTTTAAGCTTACATTTAAAATTTTAATTCGCACTTCAAATATTATCATAGTAAACTTACAATAGAACTTCAACGCGAGCTACATGCATTGAATCAAGTAATTTGTGCAATAGCACTATATTGCCATGGTACGAATCTTAGTATCAATATTGAAGTTTGAAGTAATGACGTTGGTTTTCCATAATAGTTTTTAAAAGATGGTTGGGCTCCTTGTTAGAAGTTTTCTTTGCTTCTCTTGTACAATTTGTATTAACACTCATATCGTCGTGGGTGGTGGCATGCTGCTCATTTGATGTTTTTTTTCCTTCAGTCGCCTTTGACAACATCCAGCAGGATGAAATGGAATACTAAACATGCTATACACGAGGTTTAACGAATTAACACCTTTTATTTTGACCTACAAAATCGCATTCCTCTGAGTTGATATAATAATGTAGGAAATAACTCATAAATAACTTCTTGTCAATTTTGTTAACATTGCATTGAGAAAGAATATGAAGAGATAAGAAATGTTCTAACATATCTTAACTATATCTTTGTCTGAATTCAAATATATCTCAAAAAGAATTTTAATCTGAAAAAGAATCGTCATTTCTTTTGGAAAAACGTTTTAAACCACGCCCGTAAAATAGAGTGCTAACGGCTGATATCAATCGTATTTAAGGATAGTTCATTTTTGCTACATCACCACTAAGTTCACGAACTGCAAAGTAATATAGAACTTATACCTTAATCAGTGAGGCTCAAAGTAAGTTGCATCTTTTTGTCGTATAAATCGGTCGTAGCAGAACTATATGAATCGTTAGCTCTACCCACCGAAAATGATGCTGCAAAAATAATGTACAATCATGGATTGAGTTACTTCGCTTATCAAAACAATTTATTTTTATCTAAGTGTGTGGGTAAGTAAGGATATCAAGTTAGTAAAAATATTGTGGTTTATGAACTTTTATTGATGGAAATTGACGTACTATGGCATTTTGATAGTTAAAAATAGATAAAGATTGTCATCAATTAACATTGATTTACCGGCGGTATGCCTATATTAACAAAATACTACGAACTATATACAACACTACAGCTACTACAATAAAAGCATTTAGATCCCTTTAAGTCATTGCAGACTCATAGGCAGTTTAAATGCTCTAGCCCACTACCAGTTGGCAGCGTGACCAGCATGCTGGCAGCATTGCCCCGCTTATAATTCAATTGCAATGCTTATAATTCAATTCAATTTTATTTTATAATATTAATTTTTATACATTGATTAAAAGATTTTGATTCATAAGAGTTTGTTCAATTTCTGCAATAAATTTTTAATATGTTATAAATAAAAAATAACTATGTTTTGATAATATTTCCATAAGAAAGTTTATTGTGTAGATATATATGATGTCATGTCACAAAATTCAAATCTACAATACAATTTATTTTTCACAAATAAGTTTTCAATTTTAAGATACACATAACTTCATCGATAGTTAAGATACTACGTAACTGTCTGAACAAAAAAATAACATTAAGATCCAAACTAAGCGTAAGCACGTATCTTGGACCTCGATTATCTAAATCATATTAGGTACGGCAGGTTTTCCACTATTATTTTCGCTGCAAAAATATTGTGTGTTGGTTAAAAGTTATACGCAGAAAGATTATTTTGCGTGGTGGTAGGGCATTTTGCAAATGACGCCTGGCTAGCTACCACCCTCGAGTAGAAAACGGTGTGTTCTGCAAGCTGTCTTATAGAGCCAGTACTTCTAGGTTACCCTGAACAACATCTTCGACCACATCATCACTTACTATTAGGTGAGATAGAGGCCAAAGGCTAATCTATCAACAAAAAAAAATGACCTCTAAAGAGATTTTATCTGAATGCAAAGATATGAATCACTGTGCAAAGTATGTTGTGATGTGTGTGTTTGTCACAGTAACATGCACTTTAGTAAACATTTGAAAGTAAAAAGTTATTGTGTGTTTGTTCTTGAGATATATACTGCAAACATAGCGGTATATTTAGGCGCTCTCCTAACCGCTATTACGAGTATTAGTCAATTGATATACTATTTGTTTTATATTGAGAACTCAAAAACAGTCGTATTACTGGTCAATATTCCATTACTTATGTTATTTATTATAAGCATAAGAAACAAGGTTAAATATATTTTCTACATTCTGGTACTTACAAAGTTTTAATAACGTTTCTATAAATAACATCGTTACCTTACAAATTGCTTTGTTCTTTAGAGAGACGGTAAACAGTAAACAGGTAACTTCGTGCATTTGAAACTTAATTATCAACCTCCAGCAGGGTATGGTGGAAATGTAAAAATTCTTATTTCATTTGAAAAACTTTAACTTAAAGTTTGTTGCAAGACGGTATTCCTAGGCGGTATCCGTACGAGCAAAACTGCAGTTCCTTACAAGCTTATTTTCTTCGCGGGGACTCGAAAATTTTCTTTAGATTAGTTTCCCTTGTTGAGAAAAATAGGACGATACAACGAATAATAAGTTGCCGCATCTTAAATTGGACTTCATTTCTTTTGTGAGATATTTCTTTTGGCTTCGTCTGAGAGAATAGCTGCGTCTTAGTTATTAAGAGCTTATTTGTGTAGTTAAAACTTGGTAATCATTTTCACCGCTTCCTTACTGCTTTCTCGTTCCTTTTTGTTCTATTCGTTTTCCGCAAGGCCTTTGAAAATCACTTCCGGGCAGCAGGTGAAGTTACCGGTTGAATTTTTCCTAAGCGTTCCGCTCAGTGCATCTAAATCTGTTTATTTTGTCGGTTTGTTGGAGCTTATTCCTTTGTTTCACTTCTGTTTGAGTGATACTGAATCCATCCAACTAGACTTTGAAATAAACCTGACAGAATTTCAAAGAAATAACTGCTGCGATGGTTTTTTCGTATTTCCCAGACTATTTTACAGATTACTAATGAAAAAATATTGGAAATCTGAAATCTAATGCAGATTTCATCTGTATCTACAATAAGATTCTAAATTTGTTTTTTTTTAATTCCATGATAGGTAAGCCTTTGGCCACTGTCTTACCTGATGGTTGAGTGATGATGTGCTCGAAGATGTTGTTCAAGCTAACCTAGAATTATTGGCTCTCAAGGACAGCTCCCTGAACACACCATTAGGTCCTTGGCGACAGATTGTCTACTTGAGCGTGGTAGCTACCCAGGCCATTCGCAAAATGCCCTACCACCATGCTTTAACGACAACCTTCCTAAGACAACAACCGGGACAGACGGCTCCGAAGCACGGAAGCGCTCAGTAGTAATGTTACTAGCGGTCAATCATCCAACTCATGACAGCGGCAGATGTAGCTTAACTTGGCTGATCGGTTAAGAACGGCTAAGCAATCTTCGCTACGAGCTCTTGAAAAATTTTGCGGTGCAAATGTTCAGAGGCGCTCAGGCAACGTTAGTTACTTCTACTCGTATGTGATACATGGCCTAACGTTTGAGTTTACTCAAGACGTACCGCACGACGAAGCACCGCACAATGCACTGTATCTACGTACGAGTCCTAAGTATATAAATCCAATTTCCTATACTGACATTTCTATTCGATATTTTTTTTATTATAAATATTAAAGTAATGATATTTTCCTTTGTTACTTCTGTTTACGCATTGGTTATATTTTCGTGCGTGTATAACTCAAAGGTAATTTAAATTGTCCTAGTCTATATAACCGCAGATATAAATACTAAGCAGGTGTATCAACGATGCTTTTATATTGAGAAAAATCACCGTTCATGTTTTTTTTTTACTTTCACTGCTTGTGTGAGGGTATTATGTTAATGCTGCCTGGGTATTATATATATTAGAATTAGCTCGTCAAAATTGCGTCAAATATCCTTAATATACAGGAAAATTTAATTGTGTGTGAAACTACACAACTGTATAGATATTGAGTCGAATGTTAGTGACTATAATCCGAATTCTCTAGCCAGCATCAAATATCCACCTAATTTCCACGTGGACGAAACTGTTGGAACATGATATAGAAGATAGTTTATTTTTTTGTTATTGTGACGGAAAAAGCTCGAGACCCACCTGATGTTAAGCGGACTAAACCCTGCCTATAACAGATGCATTTCGTCACAACTCACGAATTGCACCGCGCCCGTCACGTTGAGACATATATTTTTTACTAATTCACTGGCTCTCAAGGACTTTTTAATGTTATTTTGACAAAACAAGCTCGAGGCCCACCTGATGTTAAATGGACTAACCTCTGCCTAGCACAGATGCATTTCATCACAAGTGACGAATGGCACTGCGCCCGTCACCTTGATACATAGATGTTAAGTCTCATGTGCCTGTAATTTTACTGGCTCTCAAGGACTGTTTCCGGAACACACCGTTAGGTGCTTGGCGACAGAGTGTCTTCTTGAGGGTGGTAGCTAGCCAGGCGGGCAATCGCAAAATGCCCTTCCATTGTGCGGTGAAGCTAAAGCTGGCGGTGGGAATCGAACCAAGCACCTGTAGCACGGCAGTCCATAGCTATTACTGTTTCTAAATCACTCGGCTATCATTGAATCTGATTGAAGGAAAATTTAGAAAAGGTAGTGAATTTAAACATACCTACTGCTACTTGGTAATTAAGTAATTCACAAGGCGGTGAGCCATCCTTGGTCATCATTTAATAAGTACAATAGGCTACAAAATAAGTAGGTATAAATATACAAAAGTATGTATATGTTTTTATATTGGCTTTGTCTAGGGCTTTTACGCAGGGAGCTTAAGCTCCACCGCAAGGTAGTGGGCTTTATGCGAACTCTGGCAAACTCTAACATCCGGAAGTAGAAAATTTGTTGCCAAGTTTCTCATGATATGTTCCGGAAACTGTCATTGTGTGACAACTTTCATTGTAGGGAGGTGAAGATTCACAATATACCTCTATGCTGTGTAACTTTTCAACTTTCCTACTTTAGGATGACAGTTAGTTAGCCATCGTTCGCATAATACCCATCACCATGCGGTGAAGCTCAAGTTCCCTGAGTTAAAGTCCATAAACAAAGCCACTAGGCCAAAATAAAAACATATAGGTGCCTACTTATATTGTGCTTATTGAATTCTAGAATAGAATACCTGTTTTTTGTGATAGATAATAAAAAATATAATTTACTTTTCGACACAACAAAATAATTTTATTGAGCTTCTCTTACTGGTTTTGTGTCATCGTGTACAAAATGTATCAAAATTTCAGGTTTGTAACTAACTCCATTTCCTATATAAGCAATAATGACTTACAGACGGACAGAAAAAAGAGTGAAATTAATAAGATTAGATTTGTTCACACGGTACGATACCCTATACACAAAAAGAACTAAGGAATCTAGTATTTATGTGTTTCATTTAATATATTCCCTATATTATTAACGCCATGATTTTACAATACAGATTTCGCAAATAATAAAAAATAAGATGTAATTGAAAGAAATTTCAAAATTTCGTTCATCCTATTACGTCCAAAGCAATCAAAATTTACATCTAGAGAGAAGATTTCAGGAACGAATTTATATTTTAAGAAATCTGTCTCGCTATTTAGTTTGTTCCAACCACAGTCATCTCCAGTCTAACTTTTTAAATTAAACACAGAATTTATTTAACGAAACGTAGCTTAAAGGAATAATAAAATTATTTTCCGTCTGGCTTCACAGTGTACTGCTGAGTTTTGATCAAAGTTTAGAACGAGTAAAAGGAGAACAAACTTTCTTGTTCAGTTTGGGGGAATTTCGCGATCTTTGCTTACTTATTTCCAAAAGATCAACACAAGTTGTCAAGATAGCCCTGTTCTCGTTAAGTTTGATATGTTTTCTAAAGATGATATAAGTTAACGAAGTAGATACGTATAGGTATTTGACTCGTATTTTATAATTTTTGTTACTGCTGTTTAAGGAAAGTCTCTTCATAGCGCTTTCCATACAAACGTAATTTTGACATCTTAGTGTTCAAAGTCGGTGAAATTAATAAATAATAAATAGATTCAGGCGTTACTTTGCGGAAATCCATATTTAATGATAACAAATATTTTTAAAATATTTTATGAAAACATCAAATTAATATTATAACACTTAAAAAATACAAAAATATATCTAGTGACAATTCCGCCTAATTTTCCTGTTAAGCCGACGTGATGTCACAAACGCCACGAAGCCAAACTGGTAGGATTTTCGACGCGTCTCGCTTCTACACGAAGCATCCTCAGGAGGTCTTGACTCTACGAGCGCACGATCGAGAAACTAAGCTATGATCGGTGAAATTATGCTTCTTTTTGTCAGTTTTCCGTAAATATATGTATTTTATAATTTATATAAAAAATCGACTCATTTTTGTTGTGTCTCATTTGGATAAAAAACAGTTTTTTGGGTTACTGTAATAAAATGCAAATATTTTGATTTTGCTCTATGGTAAAAACGGTTATACATAATAGAGTATGTTCAAAAAGAGAGTGGACTTGGGATAATACTAAAATGGAATATACTATAACTATATCTAATTTTCCGTTATCACTGTCATATACCTATTATTATTATAAGTAGCGATATCACTCTTTTTACTCTAATGCCATCTATTTAGGCTGTAATGAAAGTTTGTGTATTCTGATAAATAAGAACAGATATTGCGATTTCTTGGATTTCTCTTAACTTTCGTTGGAAAATCTTCAAAACGAAAGACCCATTTTGCCGACTTGCTTTTTCTCTCCGATTCAAAGCTGTACACTCAGGTTTTGTAACTTGGCAGTACATTATTCAACATCATATATCAATTGAAGACACTGGTAACTCTCTTGTTGACGTAAAACACACATCAAAAACCTCAATGAGTTAAATTAATTTTGATAACGACATACCATTTTATTAAGGACGCCACAATCAGAAATCAAATGACAGTCTCCTAAACGTAAAAGTACCAGGTTTCTAGAAAGTTCCGTTTTCAAATCCCATAACTGTAATATTTTGTAAGTGACCAGTTTTAGAAATATGCAGTATGCCCCACGTATAAAGTAGCAACCTAAGCAGTTTTGCATCAATAATATAACTGAAGCCAAAACCATATTATGCACAGGTCTCTATTGTTTACTACACATATTTTTAGTGCGTGACTGTATTAAAGGGGAATAAAGGTAGAAAGATGTTTGATGATTGTAAATGATCGGCATATAATAAGCTTCATGATCATTAATTATATCCTATATTTTAAACTCAGAACACAAAAACTTTCGACGACCACTGCTTATGTTGATATATAAAATATTTTTTGGTTGATATGTTTTGCCAATATTCCTAACAGCATTTTCGATTTTCGCAAAGCATTGCGAACCAATATACCAAATGCACGAATTTTCATGCAACGGTGCACTTTAGAGGGTCGTAATGCATTTCACATCATATCACATCTCCCATATTACATGTATTATATTTAACATTTCTGTTGTAGTGTATTTGCTGTAGTGTTGTACCTATATAGTTTGTAGTATTTGGTTAATAAAGGCATACCGCCGGAATTTTTTTTATAAAAAAACTGTTTGTAAAATTTGTTAGTCTGATCGGTTCAATGATGTATATATTAGTAACAAACCATTTCAGATACTATGTGATTCACGGAATTAATTATTATTCTGTGATGTGATTGTATTGCATACGAAATTATCAACGTCAAGAAATACAACCATGTGTTATTGTTCTACTTGATGCAAAACGAGTAAAAAAAGAATAAGGACATAGTATGCACTTCGTTTTGTAAATCAAATAATAATAAAGGTGGTAAAATGGGACTACAAATATCAAAATGTCATATCATTATTCATAACATTTTAAAATTATTTAAAGTATTAAAATTGTCTTTCGCAATTTTCCCTTTATTTGTGCTATAAGACGTTATTACGTACCAAATTTCAAGATTTTGATTTCACGGGAAGTACCCTGTAGGATTGGATTCCCTTGCGAGTGTCGAAAATTTGCAGCATTAACGCCTGTATCTTTTGTTTCCGATGGCTTAGAAGTTTGATTTTGTCTCAGCTCCAAGGGACAGTAGACTTCAGTATTTGATATGAGTTTCAGCTTGATACATCTACGAGTTTCTGAGAAAAAGGGTCTTGACAGACATACAGACAGACAAAAAAGTGATTCTATTTTTACTTTTGAGGTACCGAACCCTAAAAAAATATGTAGTGACGTGTATGAGTACTTTGACCAATATGAGATTTGTGAATTAGTCTGTTTTTTTTTATATACGTACTACTTACTATTTATCTTTTGGCGGATACATTTTGGAGACTGCGCAATGGAATTGCACAATCTAATATATTTTCGTTCCACCGCCAAACAAGGAGAACCTCGGCAGAAAGACGCCGTTTTAAAATCGAAATTCCAATAACCGCACCAAGTACTTTGCTTCTTACATATCAACTGTCTTCTGGAAAATACAACCCGGGAGTTTTCAAAGCCAAAGTAAAAAGCTCCTTCAAAACTATTCTTTACTAAGAGTGCTTCACCGCAGGCCACAGCGTTAATTAATATTAGATAAATAGTGCTCAAATGTGAATAATTAGTCTGCAGGTACGGCAATCGCGAACGAAGTCGCAAGTACAGCTAGTTGTAGTCATATATCTCAATATTAATTATGCAACTTGACAAGTTAAATCTACATTCACTTTTCATTATTTTTTTGGTTAGGTTGATCGGTTAAAGTTCTTTGATAATTTTAATGTGTTACAATTTTTTTATTAATAAATTTCCAACCCAAAATGTATCACTTAATACCGAACTCGTTACTGTATTGATCTATATGAAAAGCGAATCCTTACCGCAAACTTACAGCTTCTGAAATTTGTATAGGATCTTTATTAACTCCAACCAGTATATTGGCATAGAAGGAAGTTTGTATATTACGTTACCTGCAGTTCATTAGACAATGGAAACTTTCACAGAGAGAACACATGAGTTGGTGAACGAGTAATAAACTTGCTTGAGCACTTTCCGGAAAACTTGAATTTGGTTTGGTAAGTAATAGACTACTTAGAAGAAGCTGTTCTTGCAACGGTGAGGGTTCCTCGAGGCTCCCGGTTGGCTCAGTGGAACAGCTCGTTCTTACAGATTGTACGGGATCGTGTTGGATGATGCATTATCAGTACGAATCAGGAAAACAAATTTGAAGCGCTCTTAACGTAGTTTGCTTAGGCGTTCTTAACCGATCAGCTAAGTTAAGCAACGTCCGCTGCGGTCATTCATCAACTTGGATGCGTGACCGCTGACATTACTACTGAGCGCTTCAGAGCTTCGGAAGACACGTTAAGCCGTCGGTCTCGGTTGTTATCTTAGAATGGCAGTCGTTATATCATAGTGGTAAAGCATTTTACTAATGTCTGCCGAGCTAGTTACTTGTTACCACCCTCAAGTAGTAAATCTGTCGCCAATCAACTAATGGTATGTTCCAGTAGCTGACCATGAGAGCTAGCAATCCTAGGTTAGCCTGAACAACATCATCGACTATATCATCGCTTACTGTCAGATGAGATAGTGCACAAAGTCTAGCTTATGAGAAAAAGTAAGGTTAACCAGGAACAGTGAAAATCAACACGATGGTAAAAATGAAGAGCACTTAGAAAGTAATACTTATTATATATGTATTACTTTATTGTCAAATAAAAATATTTTCAACGCACTATCTTGTAACGGGCCTTTAAATTATGATTATGAAGCAGTGATGGCTCAGTGGCATTGGCTATGGACTGCTGTGCAGCATGTCCATGCTTCGAATCCCGCCGCGGGCTAGAGCTTCACCGCATGGTGGAAGGGCGTTTTGCGAATGCCCACATGGCTAGCGACCACCCTTGGATAAAAAAAATCTGTCGCCAAGCACCTAACAGTGACTTCCGTCAGCAGTCCTTTAGAGCCAGAAAAATTACAGGCACATGAGACCTAACAACTGTACGTCTCAGTGTGACGGGCACAGTACAATTCGTCGTTGACGAAATGCATCTGTTATAGGCAGTGCCTACCACTTAACATCAGGTGGGCCTCAGGCTTGATCCGTCACAATAACATAAAAAAATAATAAAATATTGAACCTATTTTAGTGTCATAATGTCTATTACGCACTCGTGCTTTTTTCTACTCTACGGCGCTTGTGTTTTAAATAGAAAAAAAAACAACTTCTCCACTCTTCTCACCAAAGTATTTTTTGTATTTTCTCTCCTGTATTTTCGTAAACAAAGAGATTTTTTAGCTACTGAAGTAGATCTTTAGAAGATTTAATTATAAACCTTCTTTATCAGATCGTTATTGCTATCAAAAAGATAAAGTAAATACACTCGAGAGCAATGAATCCGGGTCACTTAAAGAATGTTAAAAATCTCGGAAACTAAAAATGATAGGTTAATGCAATAAATTGTATTTAATAGACAATGTAATACTCCTTAAATGAAAGTAAAAAAAATATGAATCACCATACATTTTATTAACACAAAATTACATAAAGAAAAAAACTGCTGATCTCTCCTTAAAACAAAAATAGGAAACATGAAATTTTTGAACTTTATTACGATTTTCTTGAATTTTAATACTTCGTATTGCCTCCTCGTGCTTCCATTACTGCGTTTACGCGGTTTGGCATGCTGTACACCAAGTTCCTTATACGATTTTGGGGAATATTCTCCCATTCCTCTGTGAGAGCAATTTTGAGCTCACGAAGCGTGATTGGGGGAGGGTTTCGTTGTTTTACGCATCTGCCTAGCTCGTCCCAAGCATGCTCGATCGGGTTGATATCCGGGCTGCGCGCTGGCCACTCCATACGAGTAATGTTCATCTCTTGAAGGTAGTCATTCACAATCCTACCTGTATGAGGTCGGGCATTGTCATGCATAAATATAGCATCCTCACCTAAATTGACCATAAATGGACCAACGTGATCATTGAGGATTTCTTCCACATATCTTACGCTAGTTAAAGAGCCGTTTTCTATGATCACCAGCTCTGTGCGACTTTCAGAAGAAATTCCGGCCCACACAAGTACAGACCCACCACCGTAGGCTACTTTTTCTTCGATGCATGCTTGCTTGAATCTTTCCCCTGGTCTTCGATACACTCTGTGTCTTCCATCGTGCTTGTAGAGCATAAATTTTGATTCGTCGGAGAACATAACTTTTGACCAATCTTCAATACTCCAATTTACGTGGCTCTGGGCATATCTTAGTCTCGAAATACGATGCCTACGCTCCAGTTTAGGGCCGTTTGCAGGTCTAAGGGGTTTTAAGTTAGATTCAGCAAGCCGACGTCTTACTGTCCATGCACTTGGGTTACTTCCTCCGAGGCGTCGAAACTGATTGGTGAGTTCAGTTCCTGTGAGAAAGCGATTTCGAAGCATGGTGTTCACCAAGTATCGGTCTTCTCGTGCTGTGGTACACCTGGTTCTGCCCGTTCCTGGTCTGCGTAGGTTAGAACCAGTTTCTTCGTAACGTCGGAGAACTCTTTGTACTGTTGACAGCGACACACCGACAGTCCTGGCTGTATCGCGCTGACTCCGGCCGGTTTCCAGCATTGTAAGTATTCTGGTGCATTCTTCAGGCGTAAGCGACATAATTTCAGCTTGAATAATGAATATAGAGCACTATCAACATGGTTTATGTACCCACATAAATGACAGATTACAAACAAAAGCAAAACCAAATGCTGTAATTTCGTAGATCCATCTTCGAAAGTGGCCCTTTTTCAAATTTGATTTTTTTATGATATAACTTTACAATAACTAAGAAGTTTTAATACCTTCATTTAAAGAGTATTACATTGTCTATTAAATACAATTTATTGCATTAACCTAGCATTTTTAGTTTCCGAGATTTTTAGGATTCTTTAAGTGACCCGGATTCATTGCTCTCGAGTGTATTTTCGTATCGAAATTTTCGTATTTGTTCCTCGCAAGTGTGTTTAAAAACGTGTATGACAAACGTGCGCTTTGATAATTACAGCCTCTGCTTTCTTGTAACAATAACGTCTCCACGGTAATTTTCAACTTACCGCACCTAGCGTCATAAAGTACTATAACAAATAAGTTTCACTTTCTATTTCATTTGAAGTAGATAAGTAGGTACATATATTTTGTATTTAAAATAGGTAAGTAATGAGTACGGCTCGCAATGACAGCTCAGTTAGGAATGCGCACTGAGCAAATAATATTTTAGGAATGCTTCAAATTGGGCAAGTGCGAGTGGAGCGATGGTTTTGAATTTGAATAAAGAAAGTTTTTTTTTGTTTGAAGTTTAAAAAATTTATGTGGACAGTAGCGAATTATGAAATGAGGTGATAATGTAATAAAAGAGGATTACTTCGTCACATTCTTACTTTTTTTTTTAGGGAGGACATAGGTGCTGACTACCGCTAAGCGGACGCCCAGCCCTCCCGGGTTTTGGGCGAGGGAAGGCCCTCTTATAGCCCGGGAGCGAGAAGTGCCTAAGGCACTTCTCCTGAGACGGGCGCATAAGGCGAAAAGCGCCTTATACCTCCGTCTCCTGCGAGCGCCGAAAACGCTACGCTACTATCGGGAGGGGTGACAGCGAGCTCAAGGGCACCACTGTGGTTCGGACCTCGGCTTGTCTCGCTGCCGAGAGACATTGGGGGAATCGGAACTAAATGCCCCGGTACAACTGCAGTGTTGAACCGTTGAGAATGGGCCCTATTGAATATTACTCTGTGACTATTTGGAGAGACACTAATCGGGATTTTATTTTTGCCTCGAGCTCGCCGGCGAGCTCAGTGTTTGATTGTGTAACCTCTGATTACCGCACACCTGGGGATGTTACCGGGACGACTTGCGGACAACGCTAAAGCTGCCAATGTAATGGTTGCGATGGGGTCATCCGGGTCGTCCAATACCTGCCGTGGCCGGCGACAGGGGGGTTTAAACCATGGGTCGGATGAGACATTCTTACGAGAAAATTATACACTCTAAATACCTATGTCAAGTATGGCGTTATGGGTGTGTCTGGTAATAAAACTTAATTATTCTAAGTAATAGTTTCATAAACCGTTCCTACGATACGTGATTGTTGGAACAATTAATTTAAACTTAATATTCACATTTCGCTTTCCTGTACAGGACGGCAAAACGGTAAGGACACCTGGTACGTTGAAACGCGATGTGCATATTCAATAACTGTTATATTTCTACTTAACAGAGCTTAAACGGAGGGGATTTGCTTTACCCCCGAGCTTTTTTACCACCCCTTTTTTTCTTAGCGAAAGTAAGTTATAGACAGCTTCAAGAAGTGAAGTAGCTAATATCCTTCCACTGCACTCTATCGACATGTATTCGGTTCCTAGAGTACAGGAAGCTTTTTGTAGAATAGTATACTAGTGGGTCTCCGAGCTGTAGACCTCGCGAGTCTGGCCTAGCATAGGTTCACTGCTCACGCTGATGGGCGAATGGGTCACAAAATCCGAAAACCTAGACATGTAATGAAAATAATAAATGCGGGACATGACATGCGGGCCCCAGCGAATGCTAGTTGTGTCAGGAATAGGTAGTTAAGTAGTAAATATACAATAATTTTACATATTTGGTAAAAATGACATAAATTTGTTGTTTGTGATTAAATTTTCTCCCGTATTTATCTCGAATTAAACATGGAAAATAAATAAATGATTTTACGAGAGAGAGAGAGAGAGAAAGAGAGAGAGATACTATCACTTATAGGCAACTGACGTACGTAACAGGGACATTGCCATTAAATTAAGCGCTGGCGTCCATACTTTCAACACCATATAATGTATACCTCCGTCATATTGAAATGTTTAAAAAACTGAATCGACAATAAAATTTTATGGACTTATCAAACATGTTCCCAAAATTTCACGAGAATTAGCTGAGAAATGCGACCTGTAGAGGAGAACAACCTGACATACGAAAGCATTTTTGTGTAAGTTAAAGCAGAGAAGCTTCGCTCGAACTAAGATCTCGCTCGGTCAATTAGTTGACTTTACCATCAACTCTACCTATTGACTAAGAACATAAGTGTTTTACAAAATTACAAATTTATGAGAGAAAAAATCATATTCATGTGCGGGATTCGAACCCGCGTATACATATATACCTCTTTAGCCGGGGTATGCTCTAACCAATTTAGCTTACATGACACAATGATTCATATTTTTTTTAATATTGTTAGGTTTGCAATAACGCCTGCTATGCGGATTACATTACAAAATCACAAATATACGACGGGATATTTTTTTCCCGCACATGAGTTCAAGTTTTCCTATTGAATATTTTTGATTTTGTAACATTGATTCATAACTCTAATTTTTGCTCTCGTTCTTCAACCATCGTATCGGGATGGACTAATGTAATTCGCCATATTAAAAAAAAAACAAATGTTTGTTCGCATGGGAACGCGATAAGTTCTGACAGATAGCGGGTAGCAGTAATTAGGTAATCTGTGGCAGCAGCACTTAAATTATACAAAGAGTACATCAAGTTTTATCCTAACATTGTTCTAACATTCGCATGAGTGTATCCAAAAGCATAAACGAGGTTAAATGGTATAATATTATGCATTCTTTGTTATGTTAACATTTCAGTTTGCCTTTAAATGATATCAAAACATATATGTCAGTTTAATTTTATGTATCTATGGGTTCTACAATTATACTACTTGATTATATGTCTTTGGAATTAAATTATTATTATTATTATTATATAAACAATGTCTTTGGAAATAAATTATTATTATTATTATATATGAAACATTACTCGACACATATGGTAGGTAAAGAATAGTTGGGGTAGCAGAGCGTGTCTAGTCCTTTTTTTACCGTTCGAACCAGTTAAGCATTTGTTACGGTCGACTACTTAGGTGAGCACCATATTTTTTTTTATTGTGACGGAACAACTCGATGCCCACCTTATGTTAAGCGGACTAACGTCTGCCTAGAACAGATGAATTTCATCACAAGTGACGAATTGCTCTGCACCCGTCACCTTGAGACATAGTTGTTAAGTCTCGTGTGTCTGTCATTTCACTGGCTCTCAAGGACTATTGCCGGAACATACCGTTAGGTGCTTGGCGACAGATTTTCTACTAGAGGTTGGTAGCTAGCCAGGCTGGCAATAGCAAAACGCCCTTCCACCATGCGGTGAACTTTATATATACTGGAGAGCACTTGTGGAATTTACTATCTAACGCTTCCATGCCTCAGAGGGCACGCTATGTCATTGGTCCCGGTTATAGTCTTATGATGGCAGTCGATAGGCTATATTCGTTTCGCCTTCCTACTTAACTGTCAACAACAAAGGCGATTATGTGACAAAAGTCTCCTTAAAAGTTGCGTCCAGAACATGTTTTTCCATATAAAGGAATTTTAGGCACTACTTTTTTTTTTTTTCTTTTTATGTTATTGTGAACAAACAAGCGCGAGGCCCACCTGATGTTAAGCGGTATCCTCTGCCTATAACAGATGCATTTCATCACAAGTGACGAACTGCACTGCGCCCATCACCTTGAGACATACCTACCTGTTAAGTCTCATTTTGCCTGTAATTTCACTGGCTCTCAAGGACTGCTGCCGGAACACGCCGTTAGGTGCTTGGTGACAGATTTTCTACTTGAGGGTGGTCGCTAGCCAGGCGGGCATTCGCATACTGCCCTTCCACCATGCGGTGAAGCTCAAGCTCTGGGCGGGATTCGAACCATGGACCTGCTGCGCGGCAGTCCATAGCCAATGCCACTGAGCCATCACTGCTTCAAAACTTAGTGCGCAATGCAATATACTCCATACTCATAGACTTTTTTGTCCTTAACAGTCAAACGGTGGCGATCTCAAACTATTGCTTTGAAAAAAGAAGGGTTCATTACACGGACATCGATACAGTGTCGATCAATAATCTCGGAATACCAAAAACGTGTTACGTGTACAGATTTTGCATTGCAATACTGCGGTTCCTTTTTATCACATCGTTCGAATATTGAAGCACGTTTTAACAGTAAATTCTTACAGCCGGCCATTTAGCCGTACTGCTACGTTTTACAGCCACGACTTGCATTATTGAAACACCCTGTGAGCTGAAGTGTGGAATCTTTACATACGTGAAATTATTTATGTACTTTAAGTTTGCAGGCTTGAATTATGTTTCGTAGTTTTATGTGCATCTGGGAACAACTGTTGGAAAATAAGATACAAAGAGGTAATATTTATCACTAGATTCACATCCCATATTCACATCACAGTAACAGCTGAAATATCCACCGTCAAACACATAGCTTGCCCTTAAAAAGAGCAAACCAAAAAACGCTTGGCATGGTCTTTTGGAGATCGCAGTTCTTCAGGTAAGTTGCTTTCTGTTGTTTTTGTGTTCTTCGCTTCTAACGACTCCCAAGAAAGATATGGGAGGGTGCAATTATATATCATCACTCGACGAGCTTTTGATAGTAGACGTTTGACAGTACTTATCGTGTACTTTCATTCAATTTCACTGGCAAATTTATATTAAAAAGATGGTAATGTGAGCTTTATACTCGTAATGTAGGTACCTGCTCAGACTATCTGGCAGAATTTTAACTTGGGGCCTGATTGTGTAATAGTGGGTATGAAGATGAAATAAATTTGACATCAGTTTGACATTTTCCTTCGAAAACGAGGACCATTATGGGGTTCGAATTTTAAAATTAATATTATTTTCATACCCATTAGAATTAGAAAGTAAGGCCCCAGTATCGAAATGTGCATATTTTTGCAGGCGTGCTTTTAGCTTTCTAGTTTAGTGCCAGCACCTTGACTCGATGGAGATTTCGTTTTTCTTTTTCAGAAAATAATCCAATTAATAAATAACCAACCTCCTTATTGTAAGCGGTATAAGATGTTATCAAAAGCCCATTTTTTATTTCTTAAGTTCCAAATTTAAACCACTACTGAATACAAAACCCAACATGAATTCACACGTTTGCAATTTTTTTCTGAGTCAAGTGATTTTTTTAAAATTAATATGAAAAGTTACAACTTAAGGGAAACATTTGGACTACGAGCGGGATTAGAACCCGTGGTCATCGATCCCTATAGCCGGCACTTGAGTGAGTCATAGCTCAAATTTATACATTCGTTCCTATAGTTTAACCGTCTTAAGGGCACGGAGCTCTTAGTTAAAACTTTTCCTTTCGTTGTAATTTTGTAAATTTATTCGCTTAGCAAGCGTTATAGCAAATATTACAAAATTATAATTATACGCACTTACCGTAACTAAACGTTATTAGTTTGTCTATGGTTGGATGACATTTTAATACGTTTTGACCTCAATTACGTTTTGCGCGGAGCTCAACTTCTAAAAATAAAAATGGTTAGTTGTTTTTGTAAAACAATATATTGTTTTACGGACACATCCTGTTTGTAATCAATTATACATTTTTCACTTAATAACTTCTTTTTCTTTTTGGTTTCCTTATTTTTTCTAGTAGCACCATTATAGTAGATTGCTTACCAATGGAGCAAACACGCTTTTTAAAGCCTAGAGTGTTTCTTGGAATCCGGAGCGGAACAAAGAATTCTAGTGTTATATCACGAGCGTAGCGAGGGATTCTAAATTAGAATTGTGAGTGCAGCGAGGGATTCAAAGTTACTTGAGCTGAAATTAGTTGTTGGCTCCCGAGGTGAAGACTCTACTTTTATCACCCTCTATGAGAAAATAAGTAAGTGGAACTTATGAATAAGAATAGTACTGGCAAAGATTATCACATACACATATTGGTATTGGCAGGATCTTGCTCGGTTATAAGCCAAGCTGTCGAGTTGTGATTTTCATTGAGATGCTATACTGAGCGCAGTGGGAGAGTAGCTGAAATCCTGCTTTTGAATTAAACACTGCACCAAAATCAGATGTTTGAGAGCTACGTGTAATCTGAGCTAGCATGCCTTAAGTTTCGAGACAGATCGGTTCAACACACATACACAGGCTTAATATTATAATATGATAATGTAAACGTAACACACTAGGTCACACTATCAGCGATATTAATTAAATTAAGAAATACTGCGACTTAATATTATTAGGTTTGTTCTACAGATATCATTCCATGGAACGAAATTATATTTTATTTCAATCATTTCCGTGACACACGCAATGTTGCGGTCAGCTATGTCAATAATGTAATTTGTGTAATATCAGAGATATGATAGACATTCGACAATACCTGGGTTATACGGTCACTTTTAGTTATTCCGTCATTCATTGGGTTTATTATTACTTCTTTTTTAATTTCTTTACTTTAAATATTTGCAATATAAACAAATCTTTGTATTGATAAAGGAGAACTCTCTGATTTAGCGAAAATAATACTTAGTCCAGTCTAGTCCTGTCCTGTCATGGCCTGCTCTGACCTGCCCAGCCTTGCCCTGCCCTGTTCTTGCCTGTTCTGTTCTGATCTATCCTGTCCTGCCCTGTTCTGTCCTGCTTCGATCTGTCCTGTTCTGTCCTGACACGATGCCGGCCTAATGGTAATCGTCACGCAGCTATCTATCTCGTTGTGTTTGAAATTACACTGCTTGACATCTCCAATATCTGGTTGATGAGCATTAACCAGATCAGACTGTTAGTTTGCTTATCTGTTTGCCAGGAAATGTGCCTAAACACAGTGTTACTTTGACAGCTGCTGTCACAACTACTTCCTATCCCACTGTTGCTGGCTACTGAGAATATCGACGACAGGTACATTTCGTCATCTATCACTAAACGATTCAACAAGATAAATAACAAATCCCTGTACGTTACTGATAATGTAACTTGATATTGTAAGAAGTATTAATAATTTCCCATATATAACCTGGTTTTGTACAACGAATAATGTTTCCTTGTACATTACCCATAATGTACAAGATCAAAATAATTTTTTTTTACCAAATAATAAATACTCAAGTGTGTGAAATAACTTGTTGAAGTAGGTACTGTAATGGTTCAAAAGTACCTACTATCACAATATTGTACGCATGGGTGTTGATTCCCATCAGGCGTACATAGGGCTGATTACCATCTTAACGCGTACATTTATAGAACAGTTGTTTACTAACAACAATGCGTTTTTAAAGAAGTTTGTCGTCATGTTGGTCTTTATACAGGGTTATTGGTAAAATGCTAACAACCTCTTAGGGTTCACTTCAGCTAGTCCTAACAAACATTTTGTGTTGTTTTTTTTTTATTTTTTTGCGTTTGTTTATATGTATTTGACGGAATAATTACGAGGACCACCTGATTTTAAAAGTCTTTTTGCCTGTAATTTTATATTTTATATTACTTAGCGCGATGTAAATATTTAAAACGCGGGGCGTAGTCCATTGTTGCCGCTCTTGGCTAATAAATTATATTTATTTCCAAAATATCTTAAAATGTTTGTTTGGAGTAGCAGAAGTCAACCCTAACAGGTTGTTAGCATCTAACCAATAAACCTGTATAAGGCAAAGGTTTTCCAATGTTATGTTCTTGGATCCTGAAACCGAAACCACAGCGTTTGCAAGATAGAGCTATTGTATTTTCCTTAGCATTGTTAGATAAATAATATGGTAAGGACCCCGCATACGTGGGAACTGGCTAAAAACATGATTATCAATGCTGCTACCGACGGTGACATCACTTCTTCGATCTGCCGGAACAGGACTACATCATCCGGCCAAATGAATATCTGAACACTACTGTTAATGTTTCTGTGTTCTCACGTTAACACAACATACCAACTACGATACAATCAGATAAATGATATTACTTCATTATTTCTGCTGACACGGAATACTTTACTTTACTAACATTTGCGCAAATTGATAAGCGGCAAAGTTGTAGGAGTTATACAAAGCCACAGGTAGACGAGTTTTCCGCGTAACTTTTATTTACCTGAGTTATAACTTGGAAACTTTTTCGGGAGGCTTCTAACTTTCGCAGACTATTCAGCAGAAATGAAACTAAATTATACTAATGCAGGTTTGTAGCATGTACGTACACTCAGTTCTTTGCCAAAAGATCTGAATATTTTGTTAGGAATAAATCGTCAAGCAAATTTAATATTTTGGATTGTGCTTTTATAGATTGAATACGTATATTATCAACAATTTGAAATAAACATTAATCAAACACCTTTTACCCTCTCCGTGAGTCACAGAATGTTGTCGGTCAATCTGGTGGGAGGTCACCTACTCTACGTTTTTCGGCTTATCTCACCTGATGGTAAGTGATGATGTGGTCGGAGATGTTGTTTAGGCTAACCTGGAATTTCTATCCTTCATGGACAGCTGCCGGAGCACACATTTAGGTGCTTGGCGACAGATTTTCTAAGCTAGCAAGGCGGGCATTCGCAAAATGCCGCACCACGCTATATCGAATGCCATCCTAAGACGACAAAAGGGATTAACGTCGGCTTAACGTGCCCTCCGAAGCATGGAAGCGCTCAGTAGTAGTGTCACTAGCGGTCACCCATACAAGTCATGACCACGGCAGACATTGCTTAACATATTGCTGATTGCTGATCGGTTAAGACCGGCTAAGCAAATTTCGCTACGAAGGCTTCATATCAAAATTTCGGTACTCCTTGCATTTAAGTTTTGCAAAAAAACAAAACTATGGTTAAGTACCACATATCACTATTATATAACATACGGTTAAAAAAATTACCTTAAGTTGTTTTAATTTCAATTTGCATTTTTATCAAATATATATTTTATTAATTAATGTAACTATTACCTAGTAGTAAACTTCCTAAATAGGCTAATCATTAATGTATCCAACATAATTCCACAACTGTTTTAACATAAACTACAAGCATATGCATGTTTATCATTATTAACGTTTAGTTATTATCCCTTTTAACCCTAATAAATACAATTAATAGTAAAATATCAGTTTCTTACAAACGGAGGGCTGTGTCGCCTGAAACACAGTTTAAATACTAGCTCAGGCCACACAGGTTCTTATATACAATCCTTGTGTGCAATAATCAAACCTTCGCATGTCATTTAAATTTGTTAAGGCAATTATTTCTTTTTTTATGTTATTGTGATGGAACAAACACTAGGCCCACCTGATATGAAGCGGTATCCTCTGCCTATAACAGATCATTTCATCACAAGTGACGAACTGCACTGCGCCCATCACCTTGAGACATACCTGTTAAGTCTCATTTTGCCTGTTATTTCACTGGCTCTCAAGGACTGCTGCCGGAACACACCGTTAGGTGCTTGGCGACAGATTTTCTACTTGAGGGTGATCGCTAGCCATGGTGGAAGGGCATTCGCAAAATGCCCTTCCACCATGCGAAACAATGCAATGTGTTGTTATAGCTGAATAAGTTTTGGTAATCAATCATTATCATTACTATTATTTTTATCAGTAACTCCTAGTTGTTAAATTTCTTATCTACATACTCTGTGGGATGTAAGATGAGAATATGTATTTGCCCTTTTACAAGTGATTCCATTTTAAATTCTAATTTATTAAAACGAAAGATTGTTTTTCAGAGTATTATACTGAGAAAAATAATTTTCATTATTATATTAATCACGGTATAATTTAACATCCAGTGTTCTTTAATACAGCTATATTGTTCTTGTTAAATATGTTTGGAATGGCAAAATCATGTCTTTAAATATTATGTCATGAATCATCAAAATCTTTAACTTAGCTAGCGAGCTTCGAAGCGCTCGTAGCGAAGTTTACTTAGCTGTTCTCAACCGATCAGCAAAGTTAAGCAACGTCGCGCGCGGTCATGCGTTGGATGGGTGACCGCTAGTGACATTACTACTGAGCGTTTCCGCGTTTCGGAGGGCACGTTAAGCCGTCGGTCCCGGTTGTTGTCTTAGAATGGCAGTCGTTATAGCATGGTGGTAGGGCATTTTGCGAATGCCCGCCTGGCTAGCTACCACCCTCAAATAGAAAATCTGTCGCCAAGCACCTAACGGTGTGTTCTGGCAGCTGTCCTTGAAAGCCAGTACTTCTAGGTTAGTCTGAACAACATCTTCGAACACATCATCACTTACCATCAGGTGAGATAGTGATGGATAGATGGTACATAAGCATACTTGCTTAAGCCTACACCAACTAACCGCGAATGTTTTTAGTAAGTTTTGAACTCGACTGTAGTGTAACAGCATTCAGTTTGTTTCTTTAAATTTGAATATTGGATCCGTCAGACGGGCAGCACTCTCGGCAGATTAAAATTTCATACCCAATGCATTTGTACTTTAAATATTTGAAATTGAGATAGTTCTTAGCAACAGAGCGCATAAATAATAGATTTCTTACTTTGTATTTCATATAGAGCTCATCATAATATCGCACTAATCACATTTCATACCAATTTTATAAATGCGGTAGGTTGTGAGTGAGTACGGATGTGCATGTGTATGTTTGTTTCTCCTTTACACTGAAATGGGTGAACCCACATGGATGAAACTTTGAATATAGATAGCTTGGAACTTGCTTAACTTATATGATACTATTTATCAATATCATCATCACTTTTCAGTATTGTCCACGCAGGTAAAACCACGCAGCGTATCTAGTTAACATTAAGACTCTTTGACATAAAGAAATACCTTAGCAAAATAATTCGAAAACGATTTCGAAGCAATGATGGCCGAGCGGTAATAGCTATGGACTGCCGTGCCGCAGTACCCTGGTTCGATCCCCACCGCCGGCTTGATCTTCACCGCATGGTGGAAGGGCATTTTGCGACTGCCCGCCTGGCTAGCTAGCTACCACCCTCAAGTAAAAAGTCTGTCGCCAAGCACCGAAAGGTGTGTTCCGGCAGTAGTCCTTGAGAGCCAGTGAAATTACAGGCACAATGAGACTTAACAACTATGTCTCAATGTGACGGGCACAGTTCAATTCGTTACTTGTGATGAAATGCAACTGTTATGGGCAGAGGTTATAGTCCACTTATCATCAGGTGGGCCTCGAGCTTGTTCCATCACAATAACATAAAAAAAAACAAAAAAAAAAGAATAAAGTAATAAACATAGTGTGTAGTATTATCATCTATATATATCTAGATAATTTCTAGTTAGTGATGGAGAGGATGTTTTTTTTTATACAAAACCGGGTACCACTTGACCACTATCTCACCTGATGGTAAGTGATGATGCAATCGATGATGGAGCGCGCTTACCCAGGTAGCTCTTACTATCAAAGTATACTTAGGTGTAGTAATATGACTTATTTGAGCATTAAATAGATACTAGTTGCGCCCTTCGGTTACACCCGCGTGGTTTTAATGCTTATGATGATGATGATGATAAGTATCCTTTGCCTCATCTACCTCTATACCGTATTTCAACAAAATTTGGTTCATCACAAATTTACGAGAGACAAAAATATAGTCATGTGCGGAATTTGTAATATCATCCGCAGAGCAGGCGTTATTGCAAACATAACAATATTAAAATTGGTCCAGCCGTTTCAGCGTGTGTAACAAACATACAAAGACACTCACAAACTTTCGCCTTTATAATATTACTGTCCTGTGATTTCACGCCTTCGGTGCCGAGCTAGAACCCCTTGGGCAAAAAGCAACAGGGGAGATCCCCTCCCTTGTTGCTTTCTGGGGTACGTGGCTAGAATAGCTCTCCCCGGGTCTTCCTGTGGAAAAAGTAAGAGGCGGCGAAGGGAAAAATACCATAAAGTGGACTGCAGTGCCTTCTGAACAACTGCCATTTTACATTGTGATCCCCACGACGCCTGCCAAGCGTGGGAGCTATTGCAAACCTACTATGGAATATTTATTTAACGTTGAACGTCTCGACTGTAATAGTTTATTTTCAGCAAAAATGATGCAAACTATGCCAAATGCATTATCTGCAATTTTGCACTTCCGTAATACAGTGTTCTTTTTAGCTGATAGGCTTGCCTTTACTACCATCTCACCTGATGGTAAGTGATTATTTGGTCGATGGTCTTGTTCAGGCTAACCTAGAGTTACAGGCTCTCAAGGACATCTACCGGTGTTTGGCGACAGATTTTCTACTTTAGGTTAGAAGCAAGCCAGGTGGGCATTCGCAAAACTCCCTAGCACCATGCTTTAATGACTGCCATCCAATCATGCATCCATCAATCTAAGAAATCATACGGAATCGATGACAGAAGCACGGAAGCGCTCATTAATAATGCCACTAGTGGTTACACATCCAAGTCATGACTAATGACCACCGTTGCTTAACTTACTTAATAGAACGACTAAGAAAGCTACAATACGAGAGCAGCGATATCAAATATAATATCTCAATTTTTATCTGCACCATTTCAAACTACGAATAATTTACTAAAAATAACGTAAGCAGAAAGTGCTACAAGAATTTACGTGTATTGTGCCTTACGTATAAGAACAAAATACAATTAGCAGTCTACTCATCTTTTTGTCGCGTCCGGTTTGCTTCATCTCATTTCATCTCAAAATGCCTCGCTTCATCATGGACGCTATTGTATAAATGGAAGCGCTAGTGGAACAGATCTGGCAAAAACTTGTCAAGCTCTAACACAGGCTCTAATGAAAATAGACGTGTACATAGATTAGAGTTCCGATCACTGCTACTGGACAGTTTAGTAACTGGTGCAAGGTACAAACTTACGACTAAACGATTAATAGAACAATGATATCAAAGAAAAGTTTGGTCTATGTATCTTTTCTCAAATCGAGTTTCAATATGTATAAGCTTGGTTGGTTCAATAAACGTGTTGAATCGAGAGCGAAGTGGCACAGAACCGTTGCCAATCCACCTAACACAAAACACACTTGCGGTATGTGTGGACGTCATTGTCGGTCTCGCATTGAGCTTTACAGAGACGTTAAATGCTGTTAAAATCCTTTTCAGACACTGTCCACAATCGTCTGTTATAGACGCAAAAGGCCAATAGATAGTAGGATCGACAAACAAACCGACTAACCAGTTACCGAAACGTTTGTCTAAACCTTGATTAGTTGGCAGACTAAATACTGAACGCTGATTAGTCAAAGATATTCTATGGCGCGAAAGGTGACTGACTAATGAGCGTTTAGCATGTAGCTTGTTAACTGATCAAGACTTTTGACTAACGTTCCGGAAACTGGAGTCAGAGTTGACAGTTAGTTCGGGGACCAGGCAATTTCACAGACGTTGTACTAGCTTACTTAACTATACTTAACTAGCTAGTGTAACTGCTGTACTTTTAGGAAGTATCATGCTGTGCAATAGCATTAGAATTCCTCGCTGATCTTGTCTGGTCTATTGGCATAAAGAGTTCCTTTTCAATCGGATTTGATCACCGGATAAGAATGTGACCGTTATTCTATATGCACTACAAACTAACTAAAATTAGTACATTACAAAAGTTCTTATTTTCTTTATGATAAAATCCAAATTGGTATAATACAGAAGAACGAAATGACTTCAATGAAAGTGTTTCTATTCAACGGTGTGTATACTTTAAGATACTTAGCACCAACGAACATGAGGACTAATCTGCTGAAAACTGCAGTTATCTGAAGTTAAATAGAAAAGTAAGTAAATAAAAGAACTATCGTATTTTATTTCGAACGTTTCACTAGGATTGCCCGTAAAATGTTATGTAAATTAACATTTTACAAGCAAATCAGTGGTCAAGATATGTCTTTGAAATCAAATAAGACAATTGAAATATAAAAATCGAACAAGTTTAGTAAATCGGGATAAAGGTTTTGTAAGATACGTTATGTAACACAAGAGGCCATATCAAGGAAGACCAACGTGTAAACAAAAAACCTAAGAATCGCTAAACCCTTTTCACTTGCACCGTCCAACCCCGAATCGGACAACTAGACACAGAATGGGAGGTTATTTCTTGTCGAACTGACCCGGTCGCTACGGATTTGCATCGAAATAATGAGATAGGAGATATTTAGGCCAATGCTTTATAAGGTAGAAATAGAAGACTATTTAAGTAAATAGACAACATTCAATTGCTAGTTGAGTTAGTTAGTTTTGCATGGTGGTAGGGCATTTTGCGAATGCCCGCCTGGCTAGCTACCACCCTCAAGTGGAAAATCTGTCGCCAAGCACCTAGCGGTGTGTTCCGGCAGCTGTCCTTGAGAGCCAGTACTTCTAAGTTAGCCTGAACAACATCTTCGACCACATCATCACTTACCATCAGGTGAGATAGTGGTCAAAGGCTAAACTATCAGGCATAAAAAAAAAAGTTGTCAGCTTTTGAGTAAAATTCAAGATAGATTTTGTTTCAAGTTCTCTTTTTAATTTGATAATACTGTTTTATGAAATTAAAATAGTACTGTATTCAAAAATCAGTAATGTGGCTTTTGATTATTAATTGATTAAAGCCTAACTTAGCGAAAATCCATTTTGTATTAATAAAAAATGTTAAATGAAAACATCTTTATTCTACAAAATTCTACACATCGCGCAAGAGAAGAGTTAAGACCTGGTGGAATGAAGGAAAAATGCATTGAAAATTTATGACGTCACGTCGGCTTAGCAGGAAAATAAGGCGGAATATTTAATATATATATGTTTAATTCCAAAATATAAATTTAATATTATCTTAAAATATAATTTAACTATTGTTATTAATAATTTGAGTTTTTAATTGTATTATTTTATATGTGTATATCTTTTAGTGTTGCATGTATGGAAACAAGTGTAGATCAATAATACAAAAGCAAGAATTAATATTATATTAGATTTCATGATAACCATCACTCTAATCGGACTGTACTGTACTGTATCAGTCGGAAAGTCCACTACTGAACACAGCCTCCCCCAACATTGGGGGTTTGTGAAATATAAATTGTTCAGCATATTGAATTACAAGAGTCAAAATAAAAAAAAATTGAAAATGTTACGTGCTGATGTTTTCTTCATTAAAACACAATTTGATTATGAATGATTACACCCCGCGTGTTAGTACGTCCTTCATAAATACTACAGGTATCTGAGTCTAGAGAACTATTTTTGTAAGATATTTTTCTTATTTTTTTGTACATATTTTGGTTTCGCAGTGCATAGATTTAATTTATTTCATGACATATAGTTTTGGTGAAATAATTTTATTTAGTTACCTAAATCCTATTAGAGAATCCGAGTTAACAATACAAACTTAGAAACATGGTGAAACCATTTGGAATCTATAAAGTAGAACGCACATAAAATTCCCACAAAGGCAGAAATCTCTACAAAGTTTTAATCCCAAACTAAAAACATCCCAAACTCCTAATTCTATTTGCAAGCTCGCTTCATTTTTTACCGCCTTGGGGAGTACACGAAAAAATCTTATAAGGCTGCAATCAGACGTGAACAATTTATTTCCCCCGGGTGCTGGTACATATGTGCTGACGGTGTATCTAGACGTGCCCTATTTGTTCAGCTGATGAGCCCCGCGGCTAATCTGCGAGGCATGCGGGCGCTTTCAGTTTTGAATTTCGCTACTTTGTTTGCCGTTGTCGTTTACATGCTTTTGTTGTTTCTACTTCAGGTGACTGTGGCACGCTAGAGTTACTTAACGTAAAGTCATAAATAAATTATTAGCCTACCAAATAGTTTACTTAATTTGTGCACTAAGGCATTGCTTCTGACTTCCATCCGCCAAGAATGTAATGTATTATATTAACGACAGTACCCACAAAGAGTTTAAATATATATAAAAAAAATATTTACTATTTTTTATAATGATGTATGTTTTTTTTATATAACGATAATGTTTGTTTAGGTGGTGAAAAAGCTAAAATATCTTGTTGAGGTACCATGCTGACTCAAACTCTTCAGAGCTCAACAGTGTGTTCATGATTCCTTGCCTTACACAACTTAGTTAGTTTTCTTCGTCCTTTCACATTTTCATCCTCAAATTTAGTTAGGTTTTTTTTTTCCTATAAGTGGTGTTTGCTGCACACAGAATCCATTGATGATTAATTTTTAACACTAGACAATGCGGTGTTTACATGGGCAATGATCAATATGATTAGATTATCTAGAATTCAGAGTTTGTCTGAAATGTTTTTCCAAAATAAATGGAATTCGAAAAGAAGCAATTCGAAGATAATATGCATACTTTTTTGAAAAAAAAAAAAAACATCTGATGATCCATTTATAAGTTAAAAGTGATAATACAAATAAGGTTGGTATGCGTTGACTTGAAAATCTTTTTAGAATAGATTTTTTTTTTAAATCGGTAAGGACATATGCCTGTCTTTTGACTAAAGAATATGTCTTACATGCACTTCAATAAATATTTGTTTTAATACAGGCATATGCCGCAATTCCTACATATTAATGATGAACAGACAGAAAGACGGAACGTTGTATGTTTTACTTTGGAAAATTTTCAGAAAATATAATAGCCAGACATTATTTCTTGTTATTTTGTTGTTGAAAATAATGGTCAATTTCAAAAGTGGTGATCAATTCTATTCTAAGTTAGTTCAAAGTTTAGCTTTATGTAAAGTGCAGTTGTGTTATGATTTCATTTGTCTTTTTACCTTTCGAATTTCTGAAAATAATGTTGCAAAGATATTTTCTAAAAGTCTTGCGTGTGATTGATATGATCTTTAGGATGATTGTTCATTACCTTTGAAAAAGTCAACAGCAAAGGTTTATTTCAATATCTTCATCTGTATAAAATATGAATATCTACTATGTCATACTAGAGATACAATTTTTATTAAGTCTTGTATATGCATAATGGCAATTTTAAATAGTTTTAAGCTATTGCATAGCTTCTATCGCGGACCTTGAGCGTGGAGACCGAATCCAGAAATTCCATAACGAAAATAACCTAACACCCCCACTCCGACCGGCACAGCGGTGATACTTCTTAGTTTTGCCATCTATCAATGAATAGCAGAACTTTTAATGACTTTTTGAAATATCACGCTTGTCTCTTTAGTTCAGAAACTTGCCTCTAGGTGGCAGAAATAATTATAATTGCATAAGTTGATAAAACATGCTATGCAATAGTTTTACCGCGGCAGTCTCCGAGTGCCACACGTCTTTTTTTTTAACTGATAGGCTAGCCTTTGACCACAATCACGCCTGATGGTAGGTGAAGATGTAGTCAAAGATGTTGTTCAGGCTAACCTTAATTTTTGCAATTGATTGAATATCACTTAAATACGATTGTAACGAAGTTGATGAAATGTACATGGAGCATTGTATAGTCGCCTACAATAATAAGTATTATTTGTAATTTTCTAAATTGTGGAAAACACTTCTCTTCGTTTCTCGCTATGTTCACAGAAGTATTTTAAAAGCAAAGATAAATATTAATTCTACTCATGTATATGTTAACTTCGAATTTAGTGACATCATATTATTATGAAAATAACGAAATGTATACGTGTTATTGCAGACGACTGTAAGTACACCTTGGAGTTATACTCTAGTCAGCGAAGAGAGAATCATGAAAATTGATGATCGAGTAAAAATTAAAGCGTGTACATACTAAAATTAAAAAAAAAAAAACTTTGCGACTTCAAAATCTTTTTCCTTTTTTTAGCGGACTATAAAAAACAGAGGAGGTTCTTAACTGTTTTTTATATGTGTTAACTTTTTACTGGATGAACTGATATGCGTGGCTTTTTGTACATTCGAAAGCTGGTGCAAATTGAACAGAGACAATATGCCCATTTAAATTTGATTGAGATCTAACGAGTAGTATTTGAATTATCTGTAATAATGCGTAAAGGTTTATTTATTTTTTAAGTGCATATCTTTTAAAATAGTTTTTGATTGAAGTCTTTTTTTAATGTTATACTTTTTATCGATTACTAAGCATATAATATAACCAGTCTTTTCTCCGGGCATACCTTACATTTTAGACTTTCCACAACATAATATTTATTTAAATGCAATTTGGAATCAACTAATGAAATGAATAAAAACAAATTAAAAATAAGAAAATGTCAGTGTGTTTTCTTCATTAAAACACAATTTAATTATGAATGAATAAGTACGTCCTTCATAAATAGTACAGGTATTTGAGTCTAGAAATTATTTTTTGCAAGGTTTTTCCTATTTTTTTTGTATCTATTTTGGTTTTGCAGTGCATAGTTTTCATTTATTTCATGACATACAGTTTTGGTGAAATTATTTTATTTAGTTACCTAAATCCTATTAGAGAATCTGAGTTAACAATAAAAACATACAAATATGCTCAAACCAATTGGAATCCTATAAAGTAGAACAAACATAAAATCCCCACAAAGGCGAAAATCTCTACAAAGTTTTAATCCCAAAATCACAAATTTATTTACTGTTTAGTGCATTTCTTTTCAAATATTTTCTGTTTGAAGTATTTTTTTATGTAATACTTTTCTACGTTTATTAAGCATATGACCAGTCTTTTTCTCTGGGCGTGCCTTACATTGTAGACTTTCCACAACATAATAATTTTATTTTTCTTAAACACAAACTGGAATTAACAATTGAATGAGCGCCAAATACAAAATAGGAACGAATTGAATTTGTTATACATGTACCGGTAGCTAGGAAGCATTCTGTACCTGAGCGCCTTAAAGTTGGTGCAAGACACTTTAATTTCCCCAGGGTAGGAGCTGTACCTCATAATTCATGCCGAGTTAACATTTTGTCAGTTCGTATTTGTTTCATTAGCACTTTTCAACATATTGAGAACATACACTGACTTGGTAGGTAGCTGGTTGATGCCTTTGAAGATTCAATGTTATTCATATACGGTCAGGAATTGCAGCACGCAACATTACTTACTTATTTAATTAATTGTGTTTGAATCAAATACGTCGACTATGAATGTCACGAGAATTTAATTAGGTATATTGTGTTTTCTTCAAAGGCCAAATATCTAGAGCTCATAGAAAATAAAAATCACAGACTTTATCGCATAAGTCAAATTACTAATGGTTATGAAATGGCGCTAGAATATCACCAAAAAATGTGTCAATATATAACACAAATTTGAGTAACTTTATCCAATCGTTTTCCATCATTTACGGCATTTATACCTAAGAACAGTTACTTGTAATAATTTTACCGTAAAAGTGAATGATTGAAATCACTAAAACTCAGCTAGTATTTTCAGTTAAAAACGAAAAAAATTGTTTACCTAAAAATTGAACCGACTTCAACACACAAAAGTGTGAAATATCTTATTGAAGTAGGTACCTTGATAGTTCAAAAGTACCTATTATGACAATATTGTGTGCATACGTGTGACTTTGATAAGTTATTTCACACTTTCGAGTGTTGGAGGCGGTTCCATTTTTAGGTAAATACATTTTTTTCACCAGTTTTAGTGTCCCTTGATACTTACGGGATTGATTTGTCATTCACTGGCAATGACTATATCATCAAGAGGAATAAAAAACAGCTATCGGAGTGTAACTCAAAAATGGCTTGGTCGATTTTGATGATATTCAAATGGGACTACACGACAAGCATCAGCTATCAAACAAAAAAATAGAAACATCATAATCGATTCCCCCAATAAAAAGTTCTTAGATAACATACTTAAAAAAAAGATACATACAGATTGAGAACCTCCTCCTTTTTTGAAGTAGGTTAAAAATAAGAACAAGACTAAGATTCGACATATTGCCGCCGACGAGTTTCAAATCAAGATTGTAAGTCTGTAAACAAAGCTAAATTAACTATTGTCACCTAATTTGTATGAGTTTTTAGCAACACAATATATTAAAATAGAGACTCCTAATTTTACTATACAAAGTTGTAAGACTGACTCAAATTAGTTGCTTGGCACCCTGTCTAGCATTCAGCTGGGCATTTAATAAGAGGACATTGTTTCAACCGAATCAGTCTAATTAGTTATATACAATGTTGGCTTTTGTGTTAAACATTAGCATAGCACGACAATGTTTATAAATGTTAGTTTAGGGTAATTAGTGTGCTGAGGGTGGTAGACAAACAGTACTTCAGTACACTGGTAGGTTTATGTTTAGCAATTATTAATTATTAATAGCTGATTCCCTTGGTTTAATGAATCAATGATTTCGTTTATCTATTATTTAGTATCAGAATTTATTGATACATGGAAGCTCTTTAAAAATTCTACAAGAGTTTATAGTCTCGATAGAGGTGTTAGTACCAAACAGCAAACGCATGATATGGTCATTATTTCTACTTATTTGGTTGGTTATCGCTATAACTCATCAGTTAAAAATTTTAGAACCCCAAGGAACAGTTATTACTTTTTTGTTATTTATTACATTTTCCACAGACTCCAGAGTCTGTGCCATTTTTTGAGTCAACTGACAAATGTATTCATTAATTACTATGGGAGCATTTTAACATACTTAGAGGGGGTGGGGAACACAGTTATACGGGATGCTAATTATACCTAGTAAATACTTACAAGAGAGTTACAAACAGGTTTGCACATTCCGAACGGCCCAGTGTCCTCAAGCAGTATTCGTTCACGAGTTGTCTCGCGTGGCAGCCGTCGTCTTCCTCAACTATTTGTGAGGGAAAAGGGCGACCCGACACACGATGCCGCCCCTTGCCTACACATTTTCGCGAGCATGACCGTTCCAAATGCCCCCGCCAATCAGCTAGCGAAAGGGGGAGAAAAAAATTCTGTTATTACGGTTAGAACAATTAGGTATAGTCAATTGACAGTCTTCGACGACATTGTTACTAACCAATAGGTGAGATGGTGCCCGTACAAGGTTTTCAGTACAAGCGCCTTTTACTTTAGTTTATCTTCATCTTCCTAATCTCGTCCCAATCATTGGTGGTCGCTACAGTATGTCTTCTCTAACAATACAAAATAATATATTATACGTGTATATGTAGAAGTGACCGCTACACATGAACACAGCTAAACATGCGAACTGCATGCAAACTGGTCCTCAAGTTTGTTCTATCACAATGACACGAAAAAACAGTATTTGAATTTCTATTTTATGTTCCATCTGTTATGTAGGTATGTACTTTTTCCGAGATTTTTAACATAAAGTAAAAATGTTTGCACATTTAGAGGAATCCAAAAAAAAACCTCCTAAAACTTTGAACTTTGTGGCATTGGCTGTGGGCTGCCGCGCAGCAGGTCCATCGTTCGAATCCCGCCACGAGCTTGAGCTTCACCGCAAAGCATTTTGCGAATGCCCACCTGGCTAGCGACCACCCTCAAAGTAGAAAATCTGTCGCCAAGCACCTAACGCTGTGTTCTGGCAGCTACACTTGAGAGCCAGTAATTCTAGGATAAGCATTTTAACACCTTAGACCACATCGTAACTTACCATCAGGTGAGATTGTGATCAAAGGCCGACCTACAGGCGATAAAAAATAAGTTTTGAATTCTACTGTCCAGCAATAATTATCGCATTACACTGTATGTGTGGTTTAAAGGGTATTGGCGATGGTGAAATTATAGACGCATCAGAATTATAGATGTTATAGGCAGAAGTGACTACACATTAGCATAGCTTAACACGCGTATTATAGTGGCCAGTGGGCCTCAAGTTTGTTCTGTCACAATGACACAAAAAAAACAGTATTTGTGTTTCTATTTTATGTTCCATCTGTTATATATGTACTTTTACGAGATTTTTAACATGAGAAAAAAATTTTTGCACATTTTGATAAATCCAAAAAAAACCTCCTAAAACTTTGAACTTTGTGGCATTGGCTGTGGGTTGCCGCGCAGCAGGTCCATCGTTCGAATCCCGCCACGAGCTTGAGCTTCACCTCATAGTGGAAGGGCATTTTACGAATGCCCGCCAGGCTAGCGCGACCAATCAAGTAGAAAATCTGTCGCCAAGCACTTGTGTGTTCTAGCAGCTGTCCGTGAGAGCCAGTAATTCTAGGTTAAGCCTGTTAACACCTTCGACCACACCAACACTTACCATCAGGTGAGATTGTGGTCAAAGGTCAACCTATCAGCAATAAAAAAAGTAAGTGTATCACCAAACCACGGCAGTTCACCGCCCATTCCGTCAATTTCTTTTATGTCCAACCGTACAACAGTTCGTTATTTATTGACGTAACTAATCAGACAAATGGCTAATCCATTACGTGTACAATATAACTATACAGTCCAGTGAAGTCACATAGTGTGACGAGACGGAATTGGATAGTAATGTGTGATTGTTGGCTTTGACAGCACTCGTGCCACATTTTGAATGTAATTTATCATTTGTCATCTGTATTCGTATTTTATTACTACATACATATTATATAATTATTGTAGTCCATAGTTACGTGTCTACATACGAGTACCTACAATTTTAAAGTATTAATTCTAAATTACAAATTTACGAGAGAAAACTAAAATTATAGTCATTTGCGAGATTTGAACCCGCGTCCATCCACCCATATAGCCATAACATGACAGTTTGACTTATAACTCTAATTACAAATATATGATGGAGAAAATATTTAGTCAAGTAAGGGATAAAAAAATTAAATTCATATAGTATATATATAGTATATTTGTAATTTTGTAATGTCATCCGCATTGCAGGCGTTATTGCAAACATAACAATATAAAAATCATATATCAAATTCTTGCTCTCGTTCTTCAACCATTGTATTGGGATAAAGCGACAACTATAGTTCAACTTCCGTTGTACTACAAACAAGACCAATTTTGCAATTGGTTTTAAACTTGGAAATGATAACGCAGTCAGCAGTACTGCATGCTCAATTGACATAATTCTAGGATTTAATTCCATAAATTTGATTAACCTTACACAGGTCCTTATATTCATGTCTGTATTTCTCAGACATATATTTTTCCCACGACATAAAAACGAGCCTATTGCAATCTTATAATTTTATTATTATTATGTTTGCAATAACGCCTGCTCTGCGGATTACATTACAAAATTACAAATCCGCATCAGTAATAATATTAAAATTAAAGTATTATGTTCACTTAAATCATTAGGAAATTTTGTTGCAACGGGGTAATTACCACAAATTCATCTATAGTCATAGTACTTAAAATATTTTAGATTGTATTTAAGATTTGTTTTTTTTTTAAATTTTATTTGCATAGATTTTGACTGCAATTTAATGTGAAAGTTAATGTTATATCAACGGGATCGTCCACTGCTGAACACAGCCACCCTATAAAGGGGTATTTCCCATAATCCCCACGCTTGGCAGGCGGTATCGCAGTGTAAGATGGCAGTTCATTGGAAGGCGCCGCTGCCCACCTTCCAGTATTTTTCGCCTTAGTCGCCTTTTACGACACCCACGGGATGTGCAATTCTAACCCGGCACCCGTGGAAAGTCGTGTACTTAACAATTATTTGTTTATTTTAGCTTATTTTTAATATGTTTGTTATAGTAGTGTAATGAGTGATGGTGAATCTTGTAAAAAAAGTAAACTATACGTAAGCGTAGTTTTACTACATAAAGCAGTCGTTACCAAACGCGGTTGTGAAAAAATGTGCACGTCTATACGCACGTGTCACGGCAGGCATACTATGGCAAATATCTAGTATCTCCAGATTGCATTAATTTATTAAATATTTAATATAACTGCAAATTTAACAGAAGAGCATGCAATAGTAGATTATGATACAAGTGAGCTAAGTTGCTCATTATACACGAGGCTGTGTGTTGCAGCCCGAGCCGTAGGCGAGGGCGTAAATTAGCCGAGTATATAATGAGCACACAAGTTTTATACGCACTTTTTCAACACCTTTGCTAGGAAAAAATATATATTGCACAAATGCGATACAAACAACATACGAAAATTATGGAAAATAGCGCACAAGATTTTTTTTGCGCGCTGCAAATTTATGATGGTTGATTACATAGAAACCTCTTTGATGTTACAAATCAGTATTACCCGGTTAAATTGAAAATGCTCCGTTGACTCGCATATAGTTTGTAGTTAGGTACTAACTTAACTTTGTAGGGATAAATTACCTGATTAAATTGAAAATGCTCTGTTTACTCGCATATAATTTGCAGTTAGGTATTAACTTAACTGTGTAGGGATAATTCTATTACGCACTAGTGCATAATATTACTATGCTCGAGGGTTTTATAGTTCGGTGTATGGCCCTAAGAACGATATAATAAAGCTCACTTTGCGAGCAAGGGTGTTGAAATACCTTATCACTTTACTGTTTCAAGAACTAATTACATAACTACTAGTACAATTGTACGGATTGAAACTCAAGCGTAATTCACCATTAATTCTATGATTAATAAACCTTTTGTATCGCGATGCGTCAAACATAGTATTTACTTCACTGAATCGTCAAATCATCATACTAACTGTTTGTTAATCTGCGACTGCGAGCATCGCACTTCGATTCGGTCGAGCGAGGGGATATTTGGTAGGTTGGTGGTTCGTTGCCGACATTGTTTGCCCAGACGATTCTTGATTTATTAATGAGCCAATCGGCAATTTCACCCTGTCTGAGAGGCAAACAGGTTTTAATTGATACTTTTATGAAGTTCAACATGATTGAATAGGATATGATGTTATGTCGGGATTGTTGGGTCATTATAAGCTGAACAATCAAACAGTGATTTTAGTATAATGAAAAATTTAAGTACAAATTGACATGTCGTTAAATTTAGTGTCAGCTTTTATGGTGTCGAATATAAAGTTTCAACGATAATTAACATTTTTTAATAAAACGAAACCGTTATTCTGTTTTCAAAGATAAACACAACGTCTTTTGTCATTGTTTTCAGACCGCCCTAAGGCCTCCGACACAGCCATCCCAAGTCATCGTAACAATTGCTATCCCAAACCAACAACCGCGACCAAAGAAGCGCTCAGTATTAAATGTCATAGTTACCCATTCAAGCTATAAGTACAGGAAACTCAGTAAAGAACGACTAGGCTAGCTCCACTTAGTGCGCTTCAATTGACCAGTTTCAGACTCTTCTCAAGCCCTTTATTTGGAAATCTCAATTGGAGGAAGCGGGAAGCACAGGCTTCAGCGCGTATCAAATCTCAATAACTCTATTACATGTCGAGTAAATATTACGTGAACCACATACACTTCTAGCTGATTGATCATTTTAATTGTCACTTTGATAAGTGACTAAGGGAACATACCAGGGCTCCAATTCTAAAAGCCACACTACTGCGATGCTTCTGTGATCGAACTGTTGTAAAATAATTAATGTCAAATTTAGTCTGCTTATTCTAGCTCCTAATCGCAGTTGTATAGCAATAGCGTCGCTTTCATATGGCTGTGCTATGGCTTGCAAATGTTGACACTGAAATAATAATAGAAACTTCTATCAATCAAGCATCATTCAAAACATAAATACAGCGGTTTTCTAGCAAACAATATATTAAATAAATATATTTAAATCATTTAGCTATTTATCTATCTAAAATCTATGCTACGCTATCTATGCCACTGTAGCAACGCAATCGCAACAAAATAGCTTACAGCATACCAAATATGTCAAAAACTATTGATAGCAAGCCAATGACTTCCGATCGAACTAAATAAGAATCGCTCGTAGCGAAGTTTACTTAGCTGTTCTCAACCGATCAGCAAAGTTAAGCAACGTCGCGCGCGGTCATGAGTTGGATGGGTGACCGCTAGTGACATTACTACTGAGCGCTTCCGAGCTTCGGAGGGCACGTTAAGCCGTCGGTCCCGGTTGTTGTCTTAGGATGGCAGTCGTTATAGCATGGTGGTAGGGCATTTTGCGAAAGCCCGCCTGGCTAGCTACCACCCTCAAGTAGAAAATCTGTCGCCAAGCACCTAACGGTGTGTTCTGGCAGCTGTCCTTGAGAGCCAGTACTTCTAGGTTAGCCTGAACAACATCTTCGACCACATCATCACTTACCATCAGGTGAGATAGTGGTCAAAGGCTAACCTATCAGGCATAAATAAAAAAAAAAAAAAAAAAAATAGCGGGCAGACTACGGATACTGTCAAAAACTACAATTTTCGTATAATTAAGATGCGTTAACGCCGTTCAATATCTTAGAGATTCGGGCCCCAGAAGGTGGGCACCAGCGTTTTCTGAGGAACTGATATCTATGTGTTCAGTAGTGGTCAGTCCGGCTGATACAGTGACAAGACGGTATCCTCTATGAAGGCGTCGTATATATATATTTTAAACAATTTCGTACACTAGTAATATGATGCTAGTTTAAGTATCATTAGCATTTATGTGCGTTGACCTGAACGAATTTTGTTTGCCACATACCCGATATTATAAAACTTTTAACGATTTATTTTACCTCACAAGCAGACGGAATAAAAATCAATTAACGCAATGATTGACGTCCCCTAAGTGACGATAGGTCAAAGACAACTTTTAATATAAAAAATATAGGAAGATCTCCTTGTTTCGAGACTTTCAAGAACCAAATTAGCGTCTCTGGGAGGTCCTTTCAAATATCAATTATGTCTCCCCCGGTCGCAGACAATGTTGATTAATTAATTAGGGGTTTGCTGCAATTATGTCTACAGGCCCCTTGTTTTAAGGATGGTAGTTATTCACGCCTCTGGGTATGTTTTGTTAAGGATATAATTTGTGGAGTATTGAAATATTCTAAGTAAATAGCTGTTAGGTTAGTTTGACATTGCCAGTAAGCATTCCAGAATCTGTGAATGTGCTCGATAGAAGGCTATATATAGTTTAATTAGGACTAAAATGTATCAGGTAAAATGTACATGCATAAATTTTTTAGTGACCCTTGCTACTATCGGGAGCTATTGTCATTCACTTTATCATTTATTTCATTCACATCAAGATAGGAAAACACTTTTCAGTTATTGCAGTGTAACTCAAAAACAGTTTGTCCAATTTTGATGAAATTTGAATGGGACTACACGGCAAGGGAAGCACAGCTTTCTAATTTCTAATTTGAGGTTCACCGCATGGTGGAAGGGCATTTTGCAATTGCCCGCCTGGCTAGCGACCACCCTCAAGTAGAAAATCTGTCGCCAAGCACCTAACGGCGTGTTCCGGCAGCAGTCCTTGAGAGCCTTGAGCACATATGACTTAACGACTATGTCTCAAGGTGACGGGCGCAGTGCAATTCGTGACTTGTGACGAAATGCATCTGTAATAGGCAGAGGTTAGTCCGCTTAACATCAGGTGGGCCTCGAGCTTGTCCAGTCACAACAACATTAAAAAAAATTAATACAAAAATAATAATAATAAAAAAAATATCAAAATTGGTTTACTCAGGCAAATGTTATAAGGTAACAAACATGAAAAAATACAGTCGCATTGAGTACCTCCTCCTTTTTTGAAGTTGGTCAAAAAGCGAAAATACCAATGCGTTTTGAATAAAGTCACGGAGACAGTTTAAAAACAATTTATCCTAGACAATATAACAAAAAATATAAATTTAATTCAGGCCCAGTTTTGGTCTTATAATACTATTCCTTAATACAGAATAATGTTACATAAAATATTAACTATTGTTCATTCACCCTAAAATAAATTCGCTACCACAAAAAATATATTTAAACATTACCAATATAAAGAGAAAAAATGTTGGTTGTTTAATAAAAAAATTGTTATAAAATAAAGTCCGTTAAGGCCTTGACGTTTTTATTGTACTTGATCACGTCAAACGCGAGATTCGCAGAAGAGTTTTAACAATAGGCACTGATTAATTATTTTCATTACTTATTGAACTTATCACATAATAAATTATGGGTAAACATCTTTTTTATATTTTTGACGGTTTGAGGGGTGATTTATGAAATCAATCAACAGCTGATCAGGATAATACGAGATTGAAAATACAGGCTTCTAGTTTTATCCACAAGGAAGTTATAGGGGGCCGGAAAAGGTCTGAGCTGCTTCGAGAAAACCACGATCTTGTAGAATGGTTACGAAACCTTGCTGCTATAAGCGTAAAAATACTATTTATTTTGAATGTCCCACCACAGATGTAAGTTTCCAAGATGGCATTTCACCAGTCTGATATTTTTATCTGAAGATAGTTTTTTTTATGTTATTGTGACCAAACAAGCTCGAGGCCCACCTGGTATTAAGCAGACTAACCTCTGCCTATAATAGATGCATTTCGTCACAAGTCACGACACGCACCCGTTACCTTGAGACATAGTTCTTAAGTACTTTGTGCCTGTAATTTCACTGGCTCTCAAGGACTGCTGCCGGAACACACAGTTAGGTGCTTAGCGACAGATTTTCTACTTGATGGTGGTCACTAGCCAGGCTGGCAATCGCAAAATGGCCTTCCACCATGCGGTGAAGCTCAAGCCCGCGGCGGGATTCGAACCATGGACCTGCTGCGCGGCAGTCCATAGCCAATGCCACTGAGCCATCATTGCTTCATTATTGTTTATATATATTTGTAATTGATTTTAGTAGTTACGGCCACACTTAAGCGACTCATAGCTTGTCATAGTTATCTAGTAATATCAAATTTATACAGGGATTAATATTGAAACCGGCCCTAAGGACAGTTGCCGAAACACACTAGGTGTTTGGCGTTTGGCAAGAGAGCTCGAGTCTGCTGCAGGATTTATACCAAGGACTTTCTGCAGGCTGCAGTAGCCATTGCTACTGAGTCATTACTGTTTCACATAAAAACATGATTATTGATTAATCTCAGCTTACATATCCAAAACGCCAATCTTGTATCCGCTTATCCCATACCACGTTTCACTGCAATTGCAAATCCTTTTACCCCATAATATTCCTAATATTACTTTCTATTGAATCTGTTGTCCTGGGTAGTATGTCGAGTGTAAATGACAGCATAATAAGCTCACACCCTCGCTGCATCGAAATTGGTATTACCAGTGTTATTGTTATGTTTTCTTTGTTTACATTGTTTGGGTCTGTAGGTTCAAAAGCTGGCATAGTGTGAGTTGGGCCTAGATCTTTATGGTTCCGCATTCCAACAGCACGTGAAAGAAAAGAGTTTTTCGTGATATTGATGATAGCTTCAAAATTACGAGAAAATATAATACCTACATTTACCGAAATTTAAGACTCGTAACAAGTTTAATTTTTCAGATAGAAAACAATTAAACAAAAATGGTTAAAAATTGGCCCGCCAGTAAAATGATTATTCCTTTAAACTAAATAAAAGAACTTTACGAGTGCCAGGTTAAAATGTCAACCCCCCATTGCTACCTGGGGGTGACGTAGGAGGCGACTAAAGATAAAATACCGGAAGTTGGAAGGAAGGTGGTTGCCTTCTGAGGAACTGATATTTTGAGCTGCGATCCCCAAGACACCTGCCAAGCTTGGGAATTATGGCAAACCCCTCTTTTGAAGCGCTCGTACCGAAGTTTATGTAGCTGTTCTTAACCGATCAGCAAAGTTAAGCAACGTCGCCCGCGGTCATGAGTTGGATGGGTGACCGCTAGTGACATTACTACTGAGCGATTCCGTGTTTCGGAGGGCACGTTAAACCGTCGGTCCCGGTTGTTGTTTAAGTATGACAGTCGTTATAGCATGGTGGTAGGGCATTCTGAGAATGCCCGTCTGGCTTGCTACCACCCTCAAGTAGAAAATCTGTCGCCAAGCACCTATCGGTGTGTTCCGACAGCTGTCCTTGAGAGCCAGTACTTCTAGGCTAGCCTGAACAACATCTACGACCACATCATCACTTACCATCATCAACAAAACGTATTACAAAATTGTAACCTAACCAATATAAGTACCTAATAAAAAACGTAACTATAAACGTAACGAAATATAATTAAAAAGTATGTATACGTTTTCATAATGCAACGAATTGTTGTCGCCACCTATAACAATCATTAATATCCCAGAGAAAAATGGCATCACTACCGCCATCTATCTGGCACTAAGGGACGTAGAGAAACTTAAAAGTATGCATTTGGTTAAAGACTACCACTAGCGTCAACGACTTACTTCCGATAGTCTTTCTCTATGACAAGATAATCACGTAATATCCGCACAGGGACAGTGCCAGTCACTTTTGACTTGGCTTTCCGCGAGAACGGACGTTTAGCTTAGCTATATTATATTAAGTTAACGAATTAAGAAGCTAACAGAATTTACCAAAAATATAACCAGAAAAGCAAATAAACTGTAAATTGTAACAAAATATTCTCAAAATAACAAAAAAAGAAAAGGTGCTTTATTCTTATTCATTATATTATCAAAATCACAAGCGTATTTTCACTTCTTACCGGAAAAATGATGCAATGTAACTAATTTGTTCCCGTGGTCTTCAGAGCACAAAAAATATAAAAAGTGATAAATCGTCACGCCATGACAGTTTTATAACAGCCAATCAGAATCGAGTCAATGTAAAACCAATGGCTGCGTTTGTTCGGTTCTTGTGATTGGGAGGGTAGATGGAAAAATACTCCATCAATTATATATCTTTATATTATACTAGAGCCAAAAGGTGGTAACACTGTCATTTCGACCCGCGTCGAGTACTCGTTCTGCTCAAACCTGCTGGGCTTTCTTTAATTTTAACTATTACTGTGCTGTGTCTGAGGGAATCGCTTTCCACGTCTAGACAATTATACGTAATGTTAAGTGCTACAAAAAGAAGAAGCTATTTGAATTCGGTGATACTGACTGCGCGGAAAAGCTGTTCTTAATCTGCGATGGATGCAGCTGCCCTCGGCGGGCGTCAATAAAAGGTTAGTGCAGTCTCCATATAGCTCTCTTTAGCTTACAAGGATCGAAGATCAATTCCTCAGCTAGACACAAAACTCACCATATACAGTCCACTATAATTAACCTCCCCAAAAATTGTGTGAAGATCGATCGATCAAATTTACAATAAATCAGTGCAATTAGTTATAACCAAATTGCATACAATTTAACGAAAGTGTAAATTGATACTACAATTCGCTTCGATATTCAGATAAGAGGACACACCAAACAAATAAAGATCCAAACTATTTATGTGAGAAAGTGTGTTATGTGAAAATTGGCGGTCTTTGGCTTTATTTTGGAGACTCCAAGCGTAACCTTATACGTAAATAACATTTGTAAAAGGAATTAAGTGTTTGTTAATATTTGAAGGACACCGCATGAATTGTCACACGGAAAATAGAAAAGGAAACGTTTGATTTTATCGTGAAGTCGTTTAATAAAGCGCTGTACCACGTCTTTCTCCTAAGAAATATTCCGATCAGTTTCGATAAAGGCTACGAAGACGCAGGGTTCTGATTTCCTTTCATTTCCTTTTAGGAAACTTAAATAGAACTGAGACTTCCTTGACGACGACGGGGCACCGAATCAATTATTTGTGTTACGGAACTTTTTCTTCGATTTGCTCCTTATATAATAGCATCGCGTAGTTTTTCTTCTGTCGGATTTTCTTATTATAGTTTTTGTTGTTTATTTATAAGGCTGGGTATTTTTGTCAGAGATAAAAGTCCACCTTTACTATAATATAATTTAGGATCATCTGAAACCTTTTTTTAGGGAAGTTACAGGGTAAGTTTTTGTTGGGAAATTGAACTTATTGATTTAGATTTAGTACTAAGCACAATTATGAGTCGTGGCTCAAATTTTCTGATAGCTTGATCCTGAATCAATATAATTTAAATTCATATGAACTATGCCCCACAAAAACCAGAACTTGAACGACACCGTATCATACCATTTAAAAATATTAAAGTATCTATTTAATTACAAAATTACAAATATACGATAGGAAAAATTTAAGTAATGTGCGGGATTTGAACCCGCGTCCATCCACCCCTTGAGCCGGGGTATGCTCTAACCAATTGAGCTAACATGACTTGATGTCATAACTCAAATCTTTCCTATCGTTCTTTAACCATCGTATTGGGATGGAGCGACATCTATAGTACCATTTGCGTTCCTATCGTATATTTGTAATTTTGTAATGTAATCCGCATAGCAGGCGTTATTGTAAACCTAATAATATTAAAAGTATCTATTTAACTTAACTATTAGCTGACTTTTTTTTTATGCCTGATAGTTTAGCCTTTGACCATTATCTCACCTGATGGTAAGTGATGATGTGGTCGAAGATGTTGTTCAGGCTAACCTAGAAGTACTGGCTCTCAAGGCCGGAACACACCGTTAGGTGCTTGGCGACAGATTTTCTACTTGAGGGTGGTAGCTAGCCAGGCGGGCATTCGCAAAATGCCCGACCACCATGCTATAACGACTGCCATCCTAAGTCGACAACCGGGACCGAACCGTCACCTTCAAAGTGACTTCCAAAAGTGAAGGTTCTCAACTCAAAGCATATACTGGTTCAATGTAAGACAAGCAAGATTTTTCCTCGACGATCAAGGCATTGGCGATTTCATTATTTCGTTATTATAGTACAGATTAAATATGGACATAGTATTAAACAACTTTAAACGGCTTAAATCGCGTATATTTATCATTATTTTTGTCCCGACGCGCGACCTTTCAAACACTTTGCAGTGATCGTGGTCACGGGTGACGTTTAAAGTTATTTAATAACTATGTGTTATAATCGCGAAAACCTAAGACAGCATTAAATATGGATATACCTACACTGAATAAACGAGCAAACTAATGTTTTGCAGTTAGGTCATTGTAAAATTTAGTAGTCATTTGAGAGGTTCTAATTTTTTGGTAGCTATTAGATATATCTGAACTCCGCATGTGACAGGTCTAAAAATGTTACAAAAATGCTACGAAATGCAAACGAAACAGTACTACTTACTCCAAAACAACTTATTGGTTCAAAAGGTCCTGAAATTGGCTTATCTAGTGATTTCACCAATCATTTTGTTAAATAAAAGTAACAAATTCACTGTGTGACTGCTACTATGTAGAGCAGATTATTTTTTATCTGTATTGTTAACAGTAAAGCGCAAATAAAATTTGCAAACAGTTTGTGTTTGGTGATCGTGCTAACGGGCGGATGCGTGCGAATCAACCGAGATAGGAGCTTACTGCGATCTTAAACAATGAGTATAAAATAAATAGACTATGGAATATTACAGACTGTATACTTAAATTCTGTTTCTGCGATGAGATACCAAATAACCTAAACAGTTAATTTATTTGCTTTAATTTCTGACTTTTAATTCTTATCTCCGTTCTTCTGCGCTGGAGTGGGGATATCGACAGTCCCTGACCTGCTGCGCTGCTCTGCTGGGACCACCCGCCATCACGCAGGCTGCCATTCAGAACACCGTCAAGTGGCCGCGTATTGCCCTCGTCGCGACAACGTTGTGTGGATGTCGCAGCAGGGTTTTAAGACGTCCATCCACAGGAGGCACCTGTGGATGGAAGTCTTCAACCGTGACAACAGGGCCATACTCTGAATTACTCCGGAGTATAAACGGCGGCAGTTGGCGTTAGGGCCACGTTGGGCCTCAACCTCCTCAAGGCAGCCGTGACTCCCATTACTTTTGGAGCCAACCAGGTACAGTGGTAGTAACCTCCCATCCATGATGAGACCCAGATACTTCATCTGGGTCTGATCCTGGAGCAAGACCATGACTCCATCTAAAGATAGAGAAAAAAAAGTAAAGAGTGGCCCTTACGAGGTCCATCCAACAATAGGGCATATACATATACATGATCTCTCCGGAAGACTTAGTTCTGCTGCATATGCAGTTCTTAGGATAAGACAGTTAACAGACGTAGCTACTGCTCGCCTAGTTTATTTCGCGTACTTCCACAGTATTATGTCGTATGGCGTATTGCTGTGGGGAACTGCTGCTGAGATAGAGACAATCTTTATCACACAGAAGCGTGCAAGCCTTATATAAAATGGGTCCTAGGGAATCTGTGAGGGATCTTTTTAAAGAAATTGATATTTTAACTATACCAAGTATGTATATATTTGAAAATATTATGTATGTTCGTAAAAATTTGAGTAAATTTAAATTAAACAGTGACAATCACGATTACAATACTAGGAATAAAGATAAAATAGCGGTGCCAGGTTTTAGATTAGCAAAGACAAATAAAAGGTCCTTCGTAGGTAATTGTAGGTAATTGAAGGTAATTGTGTGTCGGTTTTATAATTAAGTTCCTAAACATATTACAACGCTCACAGAAGGGAAATTCAAGTTGCATGCGAAAAACATATTGATTAAAAAATCCTACTACACAGTTTCTGATTACATAAACGACAAAAATGCCTGGACAATTCCGCCTCCGCCAAGCTATTGCCTGTCACCTACATAATTTAAACAAATATTGTAATAACTCTATTATATAGTATGTATGTAACACATTGTTAAAAGATGTTTAAAAGAATGGCCCCGAGTTTCTTGCCCGTTCTTCTCGCAGTGGCTCTATACAATTTATTTGCTGAACGTGGCAGTACAATGCAGAATATTTCAATACTAAAATTTGTAATTGACCTTCATAAGAGCGTCGTAGACGCCTAAATTGAATAAATGATTTTGACTTTGACTTCGACTTTGGGCCTCGCTCTTGGATAGGGTAACCTCCAGTCTCAGTTCACGTAAACGGCTGACCACGAGAGTTTTACACACCGTGGTCAACCACACCGCCTCCTTTAGGTCCCTTCCCGTTGCCTACGACTAGATTAAGGTGTGATCCGCGTAGCAAACGACCCGCATACTTGCGGGAAGCGTATAATAGGATGGCCTATAGCACCCAGCCCCTATACAGCACCCAGTCGTAGCCCACGTTCCTCAGAATTAGCCCCAGCACTGATCCTGTGGAACCCCGCAGCTGACGCGACGACGCCACAAACCGTCGTAGTCCATCCATTCCTTTGTTAACATTCTTCTACCCTAATAATAGTATATAAGACTTTAACATAAGACATAACATAAAAATAAGACATAACTTAAACATAAGACTTTTTGGTTATATTTGTATTTTAATTTTATAACTTTATATGAAGCATTTCTTCCTTTAGTCCTAGCCTGATACTCCCTTAATTTTTTTTAACACTGGTGCTACTTTTTTGGTTTCTAAGTAATATACAATCCTTATCATGTATATTCTAATCCAATCACAAATCAATGTGTAACTTACGTTTCTGCCATCTGCACTTTTTATATTTTTTTGGATGGCTAACATTTAGACTCATACTTTACGATATGTCTTATAACGATCTTTTTTTTACAAAGCAATAACTTATGTTGTCCTAGAGCCCTGTTGCCATTTCATTCATCCAATATATTTTGTCCCATCCCTCATACCCCGGTTATTGTTGCCGCCATGTGTATGATTGAAACAAGATACCGAAAATCTAAAATGTGGTACAGACTTATAGAGTGTACTTTTTAAGCTATTTGAAAATAAAAACTGGATGACCATAACTGTTTTTTCACAGCTAGTAAGTAAGTTTCAACTAGGACACATGGTTACGTGTTTTTGTATAGAGCTTTAAAACTGCACTGTCAGGTGCAACATTTTGGTTTTGCTAATCCTAATGCATATTCCTGAATATATTAATAACTCTTCTCTCGGCTCTCGGAGCTGTAAGCCTCGCGAGTCTGCCCTTGCATAGCTTACTGCGAATTAGGGTTCACTGCGCATGCTGATGCTTGTGGATGATGGATATGGATTTGATAATGGTTCAAAAGTCTAAAAACCATAGTTATACATAGATTTTTTTTATTTTCTAAGCCCCACATTCTTAAGCCCAAGCTCCGTCATTTTGAACAATTTCCAAAACCTGAATCGACGTAAACGTTCTGTGGAATTATCAAACCTGCTCACAAAATTTCACGAGAATCATTTGAGAAATAATCCAGTTGGAAATACATACAAATTTGATTCAAAAATATATTGCTCGCTTATCCCCTCGTTACTTTTACAAAATAAAATTCTACGCTACTGCCGTTAAAATGTTGGCATGCGAAGTTTGAAAGTGGCTCGTCAGCAAATTATGGTCTAACTCAAGTTCATCTTCAGACGTCAGGGGTACTTGCGAGCAAGTTCTTGTAATGAAAATTTTATGATTTTCATTACATTTTCTGTTACGTACGTACTTAAATAGTTTTGGTCAAAATTATGACAGCAATAATAGTTTTACTCGTTAACAGATATTTAGGTAGTACCGTGCATGTATTGACATGACTTACGTTATTATAAAAATAAAAAAACGAACGAAACGAAACGAAATTAAAACACTAATAGCTAGTGTATTACTTTTAAGTTATTATTTTCCCCTCTTACATTTTATACATATCTGTATTTGATAACAGCCATAATCCAAAACACCCAGTAGATTTGCCAGAAAATCAATAAGGCGTCTTAGTCTCAAGCCTAATGACTGCCATCCTAAAATAACAACGGGGACCGACGATGGGTTAGTGTGCCCTCCGAAACACAGAAGGACAAGGAGAATACCTAATTTAATACCTAATTTAGCCGTTATGGATGCCTATACAAGCTTCACTACCAGCACATTACAAAAAAGAAACAACTGTAGAATATCATGTTTAACTGACACTAGCCATTTTTACCTTAACTGCTGTAATGCGCTACCTACTTAGAAACTATTTCAAACTGCACAGTCATACCTAAGAATCATTCCAAGAGTTCTCCCTAACTCGAATATCTTACGGGCACACACGGGCCTAACTAACTGTATAAAAGAGCGCCCCAACTACGCGATACAAACTTCCAACTTGCAAGATTTGCGAAATGCTAGAAATGTTGTCGGGTAGATTCAAGTAGAAAGTTTAAGTATGAAGTATTCACTGTTCGATTTTTTATCATTTTGAATTGGAGTCTCTGAATTATTGTATTAGGTAATAAGTAAAAATTGGACAGAAATTAAATGAGCAAAGTTTCGCAAAAGGTAAATCTTTTTTGCTTCTAGAACATAGGTAGATCTAGAACCTTATCCTCTTAGGTAATCCATATTCTTCATTCTATACCCAAATTCAAAACAAAGAAATTTACTTCAACCAGTAAGTTTACCAGTAAAGAAATGCCTTCGCCAGAACAATTCTTACATTTGACAGATGTCTTGGGGTCACATTACACGCTTGTATCTCCATAAGAAATACCCAAAAAATCAACCATGGTTTTTCATTCAATTATTAATTTCCAATAGTCTAACCCTTGGCTGCTTTTCATTGCTTACCAACAGGAGAGATTTACGGCAAAGATTGGCCAAACATATATTTTTACTAACTCTTTTCTATGACATGTCGTTAAATCATATTTTTTCAAATGTCAAGTACAAACTTGTTTCAATGTAATGGCCGACTGCCTGATTAACGCTTATTCTTCCTTAAAATTTAATTAGCAATCGTACTATAACCATCACTAGTTGAACCATCAGTGATCTATCAGAGAGTTTCCATTACGTACGTCACCTCAAACAGAGTCCGTACTCATATCATGTGGAACAGATAAAAAAATGTTAAAATAATCATACAGGATATATGGACAAGGACATAATTGTGAAATGATTTGGCTTCAGCTTCACACCAACCCTAGTTAGGATCTGAAGGAATGCCCTAGTTAGTAGTATACCTACTATCTATTATGAAGCAGTGAGGGCTCAGTGGCATTGGCTATGACTGCCGCGCAGCAGGTCCATGGTTTGAATTCCGCCGCGGGTTTGAGCTTCACCGCATGGTGGAAGGGCATTTTGCGAATGCCCGCCTGGCTAGCGATAGAAGTAAGTCTACAAGTAGAAAATCTGTCGCCAAACACTTAACGGTGTGTTCTGGCAAGTTTTTGAGAGCCAGTAATTCTAGGTTAAACCTGTTAACACCTTTGATGACACCGTCACTTACCATCAGGTGAGACTGTGGTAAAAGGCTCAGCAATAATAAAATTAAATTAACATACTCCTTCCGCTTACCCTCTGCTCGAGTTTCCTCTTATATCTAATGAGGCATTGAAACTCGCAGAATATCAAAATGAACGTTAGGGGCTTGACATTACATACATAGTTGAGGATTGTTACTAGCTCAGCGAACAGGTTGTGCGAGGGAGACACTACCCTGGTTAGGGCATCCTGAGTGCACCCCTCAGGATGCAGCCCCGCCCTACCAATAGTGAGGTAGAGGTCCTTCAGACCTTTGCCTTACGGTACCCCGAACTCTATGCTGCTCATCAAGCAGCCCTCACCTCAGACGCAGAGAGTGCCCGCCTCACGGACACTCCCATTGCTCCCTCCGGGACCTCCGTCCCCACCTACGATGACCCTCCGGCGCCATCCTACTTACAGGAGAGCCCGGACTCCCCCGCCCCCGGCCCTGATAACAGGCGCGCGATAGTAGCCCAACCCCGCTCTCGCTCTCGCTCACCGATCGGTCGGTTTGCGAGCATCGAACCTGCCTATGTCGTTGTCGAGTCAGTTTCAGACTCGGAAACGGACATGGAGGTCGACCAACCCCGCGCCTCACGCACAGACTCTGATGATTCCGACAACGACGGCTACACCGTCGTAGATCGAAAACGCAAGCGCGCCCCTAAGGCCGCTAACTCCGGGCCTTCCGCCCCGCCCGCTAAGGCAGCCGCCAAAGCACCTACCGCCGGCAATAGGCCGACCCCCGCCCCGCGCCCCGCGTCCCCGCCTTCCGCAACCGCTTCGGCTACAGCGCCCTCTCAGGACGCTAACGCACGCCGCGAAAAGCCGCCTCCGCCTTTGTTCATACAGGACAAAGGCAAATGGGATATGCTATCCCGCCTCCTCACTGATCGTAAGATCAACTATACGAACGCCCGCTCCACGCAGCAGGGCATTAAAGTCCAAGTCTCCTCAGTTAACGACCACAGAGCGTTAACCAAACTCCTCCGTAAAGAGAGCATAAGCTTCCACACTTATGCGCTCGAAGAGGAGAAAGTCCTACGCGTCGTCATACGCGGTGTCCCGAAGGAAGTCCGTACAGACGCTGTACTTGACGACCTTAAAAGACAGGACTTCCCTGTCCTTGCCGTACACCGCATGTACAGTGGCAAAGACAAAAGCCCATACGACCTAGTACTCGTAGTACTAGACCGATCCCCGGAGGGCAAGACCATCTTCAACCTGAAGACGGTCTGCGGCCTCTCCGGACTAGATGTTCAGCCCCCATTCAGGAATGGCTCTCCTTCACAGTGCCATAACTGCCAACTATACGGGCACGCTGCCCGCTACTGCTTCGCTCGTCCTAGGTGCGTTAAGTGCCTAGGCGATCATGCCACAGAGAATTGTTCTCGCACAAGGGACTCACCCGACCCACCCAGCTGCGTTCTGTGCGGCACCCAGGGGCACACCGCCAACTACCGCGGTTGCCCGAGGGCGCCACGCACAAACCGCAGGGTGGCAACGGAAAGGAGACCTCCGCCACCTCCTCGTCCCACCTATGATAGGTGGCAGCGGGTCAGCCCTAAGCTGACAGTAGCACCTGCCTCACAGGTGACTCCCGCTCCTCTCCCAGCTAGGAACGCGTGGTCAAAGCCACCGAGCATGGTTAAAACCATCGCTCCCACCCGCGCCCCGGCCCGCGCACCCGTCCCCGCCCGTACCGCGGCCCCTGCCCGCGCACCGGCCCCGGTCCGCGCGGCACCCCCGGCACCTCCTGCCCTCATTCCACGCGCCGCACCTCGCGCCGCCCGGCCCGTGGCCCCACCTCCTATGCCACTGATGGACTCCTCTCTTCAAGAGGATATAGCGCTAGTCAGCGACCTTGCTATGTCCATCAATATAGATGAGGTCCGTGCTCTAGCACGCAAGATGCACTCCGCACAATCACCTGCGGAAGTCATCCAATATACGCTGGAACATGCCAGCCTCCTTAGCGCTCTAAAGCGCTTCGCCCCCCAAACTCCCCCTCAGTACACCCACTATGGGTAGTACAACCTTAAGGAATAAACCGCGCTCAGTTTCGTTAGCGTCCTTCAACGCTAACGGCCTCTTCAGACAACGTGACCTTGTACACGACTTTTGTAATACCCACCTGATCGACATTATATGCGTGCAGGAAACCCTACTAAAACCGGGGAAGGCGAACCCCAGGTTTGCCAATTTCAGAACGGTACGTAATGATAGAGTGACCGGTCGTGGAGGAGGCACTCTTATCTATTACAAAAGGTCCCTGCACTGCATCCCCATACCTACCCCGACTCTCACTACTATGGAAGCATCTTGTTGCATGCTAGCCATGACGGGTCATCAACCCCTAGTCATAGTTTCCTGTTACCTACCTTGTAAAAAGCGTGTCGCCCGCGCTGACTTAGTAGCACTTTTCTCACTAGGAAGCGCCGTCCTTCTGATCGGTGACTTCAACAGCAAACACGTCCTGTGGAATTGTAATGTCAACAATTCCAACGGTGTTGACCTTGAACGCCTAGTCGCTGACTTAAACTTTGACATAATAGCTCCACTCGAGCCCACTCACTACCCCTACTTCGACCACGGCCGTCCCGACTTACTCGATATGGCACTTTTCAAAGGCGTAACACTTCAGTTACGCTCTATGGAGGTGTGTCACGAATTACATTCTGACCACCGCCCCATAATACTGCGACTAGGCCCCGACCCAACATCTGACGTACCCTGCCCGACCAAGACGATAGTGAACTGGAAGCTCTTAGGTGAATCCCTAAAGGCTATCAGCTCACCCGACCTTGACAAAATCCCTGACGACATTGTGACTAAAGATGACGTATCCCTCGCTATCGACTCTTTCACTAATCACCTCTCCACCGTAGTAGGTGCATCCGCAAAGGAAGTCATAGTGCCGGACGACCGGCGCCTTGTCATTCCAGCGGATGTGAGACGATTAGTGACTAAGAGTAAAGCAGTGACCCGACATTACGACTCCTACCCGAGCAAAGTAAACAAAACTCGGAAACGCCACTTTGAACGCATGGTTGAAAGTCGCATGTCCGAGTTGCGTGATCAGAGCTGGGGCGACAAACTTTCAAACCTCGTGCCGAGCCACCAGGCTTACTGGCATCTCGCTCGAGGTATGAAAGGTGTCGGACAAAGCGACATGCCCCCCCTATACAGACCTGTCCCCCTCGTCCCAGCGTTCTTTGACGAAGATAAAGCTGAGTGCCTAGCCGACAGCCTAGAGGCTCAATGCTCCCCCAATGTCGATCACGTAGACCAAGCTCACCTCGATACGGTGGACGCTGAAGTCGAACGTAAAAGCTCTGTGGTCATCTCTGAACTCCCCCCACTCACCCCAGTATCCTTCGCTGAGGTGACGAGACTGATCAAGGACCTCAAACAACGTAAAGCCCCCGGTGCCGACGGCATCTCTAACAAGGTTCTCAAAACCCTCTCCCCCCCTCTCATTCATCTCCTAGTCAGCATCTTCAATGCGGCTATGAACCATTGTGTGTTCCCTGACACCTGGAAATGTGCAAATGTCATTGGCATTCACAAACCAGGCAAAAACTCCTCTGATCCCACCAGCTACCGTCCCATCAGCCTCCTCAGCGCCCTGGGGAAGCTCTACGAACGGATCCTAGCGAACCGACTTCAATCCCATGCCCGGGAACACCACCTTATTCCCGATGAGCAGTTTGGCTTTAGACCCAAACACTCATGCGTCCAACAGGTGCACCGCCTCACGGAGCACATCCTAGAGGGTTTCAATAAGAAGCCCAAACCCCAATCGACGGTAGCAGTCTTCCTCGACGTAGCGAAAGCTTTTGACAAAGTCTGGCACAATGGCTTGATTTACAAGCTATACCACTTTGGCGTGCCAGAGCGTCTTGTGCTCACCTTACAAGACTTCCTAAGGGACAGAAGCTTTCGCTACCGCGTGGAAGGCACCCTTTCCACTCCTCATCCAGTCAGAGCCGGAGTCCCTCAGGGCTCCGTGCTATCACCCATCCTTTTCGCACTGTATACCAGTGACATCCCTCGCGCCCAACCCAAAGTTTTTATAGCCCAATACGCGGACGATACCGCCATTTATTCCACTGGCTGGCATGTAAATAGACAGACATATTTCGTCATTCAACGGGCCATCACCGAGATCGGTGACTGGTTCCGAAAATGGCGCATAGCGGTCAATCCAGTTAAAAGCACAGCTATGTGCTTTACTGAGAAAACCCGCCCCCGCTATCCGAAGCCACTAATTCTGTTCGATGAACCCATTCCCTGGGTGAGAACAACCAAATATCTTGGAGTAACCCTTGATCGGAATCTCACCTTCAAAGATCACATTAATACGGTCCGTAACAGGGCGGCCTTTGTCATGGGTCGCCTAAGTCCCTTAATCTGTAAAGAAAGCAATGTCTCTTAGTAACAAGAAGACACTTTACACTGCTTGTATCCGCCCCATCATGACGTACGCATCCGTAGTGTTCAGTCATGCTAGTGAGGCCCACCTACATAAGCTTCAAGCCCTCCAAAACCGGTTTCTTCGCAGGGCAACCGGCGCTCCCTGGTACGTCCGGAGCGCCGAGTTGCACTGCGACCTAAACCTTCCCTCTTTAGCGCAGTTCAATAAGGGCTGCGTCCGCCGACACTTTGATCGAGCCCCCCACCACCCGAACCCTCTGGTTGTCCAGGCAGCGAACTATTCGACTGCCTCATCCGACCCATACTTCAAACCCCCCCGTCGCCGACCACGGCAGGTATTGGACGACCCGGATGACCCCATCGCAGCCATTACGTTGGCAGCTTTAGCGTTGTCCGCAAGTCGTCCTGGTAACATCCCCAGGTGTGCGGTAATCAGAGGTTACACAATCAAACACCGAGCTCGCCGGCGAGCTCGAGGCAAAAATAAAAACCCGATTAGTGTCTCTCCAAATAGTCACAGAGCAATATTCAATAGGGCCCATTCTCAACGGTACAACACTGCAGTTGTACCGGGGCATTTAGTTCCGATTCCCCCTTTGTCTCTCGGCAGCGAGACAAGCCGAGGTCCGAACCACAGTGGTGCCCTTGAGCTCGCTGTCACCCCTCCCGATAGTAGCGTGGCGTTTTCGGCGCCCGCAGGAGACGGAGGTATAAGGCGCTTTTCGCCTTATACGCCCGTCTCAGAAGAAGTGCCCTCAGCGCTTCTTCCTCCTGGGCTATAAGAGGGCCTCCCCTCGCCCAAAGTCCGGTGGAGCTGTACGTCCGTATAGCGGTAGACAGCATCTATGTCCTCCCTAAAAAAAAAAAAAAAAAAAAAAAAAAAAAAAAAAAAAAAAAAAAAAAAAAAAAAAAAAAATAGCTCAGCGAAAATGACAAATACCTTACCACTAATGTTGGAAGATCTAATTAAAACCATACAAACATTTAACTAAGATTTTTAATAGTTTACTTTTATTTTCTTTTTAAATTTCATCTCAATTGCATATTTTTGGTTTAGATCCCTCTTCTTCCATACAACTTTTATAACCATATGTACACCTTAACTCACATCTACACACAATAGTTATGCCAATTTGGACACTTTATGCTGGCCATGAACGTAGTGTCCAAAATTGAATAGTGTTAAATATTTTAAGAAAATGCTGAGAAGTAGGTAAATAATATATAGTACTTTCCATTCCTTGTTAATGATTTGCCCAGTTCAACATGTTTTTTCATAACTGGTAAATTGCCCTTTGACCTATGACCTCACCTATAAGCACGAGATGTCGTGGTCGGATATCAGGCCAGGTACTGTTAGGTTTTTTTTTTATACCTGATAGGTTTTTAAGGTTATTTGACCACTATCTCACCTGATGGTAAGTGATGATGTGGTCGAATATTGTTAGTTTTTCAGTTTTTATAGTTGTTCAGGCTAACCTAGAATTACTGGCTCTCAAGGACAGCTGCTGGAACACACCATTAGGCGCTAGGCGACAGATTTTCTACTTGATGGTTATAACCAGCCAAAATGCCCTACCACATGCTATGACGACTGCCATCTTAAGACGACAAACGGGACCGACAGTTTAACGTGCCCACCGAAGCACGGTAGCGCTCGGTAGTACTGTCACTAGCGGTCACCTATCCAACTCATGACCGCGGTGGACGTTGCTTAGCTTTGCTGATCGGTTAAGAACAAGCAAACAAAAAACAAAAACTAAGCAAACTTCGCTACGAGCGCTTCAATATGTGCCGTTGCGGGCCCTATGCAGCACACACCTCCAGCGGATGAAGCGCTGCAACCCACACTTGTGGCAGGCTCGCCGCGCCTCGTCGCTTCGCCATCACCTCTTGTCTCATGATCTGGTACAGGTGCTTTCCGCTTCAAATATTTTGACCAGTTGCAGACTGTCTGAAGTTCTTCCTCGAGAAGAAAGAAACTGATCAGAATATTTTCGGTAAATATCACGGGAGCCCTTTTCGGTTCCTATAGTCAATAATCTTAAAATAATGTATCAATATTCTTGGGTCATTGTGGATGAAATTCGTGAAAACAGATTAAATATTATCAAATCTTTTCAAAATATGAAATAAGAACTAGCCAAAACAAATGACACTCAAAACTCGATAAAAATAACTGTCTGAGTCTGAACGTATTAGAACCGACTCACACCTTTCGGTTCGGGCCGATTCCTATTAAGAATAAAAATACATGGAGGTCAGCTGTTTTAATTTAATGAAAGTCATCAGAGAGCATTAATCAGATAATAGAGTGGTTTCCCTGTCTTTGATAAAAAAAAAAACCTTTTGACTTTGTGCAGCAATTCAAACTTCTACACAAGTTAAATTCATATTACAGTAGAGAGCCTTAGAGTGGCAGTCTAGTTATAGAAATAATAGAAAACAATTAATTGCGATCTTAAAAACACATAGGCATGTGTAGCAAAAGCTACGAAAGGAAGTAATTTAGAATTCAAACCGGATTTAATACTAAAAGTACTACAGGGAAGTGCTTTGCGACCTCTGCTTTTTGTTTTTTAAATATGGTCAGCCAAAACACAAAACTCACAGGTGTGTTCCATTTGCGAAATCCATATAGAACGACTTCTCAAGGCGGCGGTTGGCTTAAGACTAGAATAAAAGTTAAGAACTGGCTTAACTGATAGGTGTGAGGCTCAAACCAAATTGAAGTGGCAGCAGCTGCTACTATAATGTATAGTATAGGATGAAACCGCGGCCACGCGACTTTTCCAATTCTTTCAACCCATACAATTGTAGTGATAGAGACAATGTCAAAATGGTGTGACAATAAAAAGGACAGCCGCGGCGCTGCAGACCGAACCGTGTGAATTGAGGCTAAGGCGGCAACATGGTTCCAGTTCTACCTATTAAGAATAAAAACCGGCCCTGCAAATGTAAGCCCACTCTTATAAGACTACTCCTACTCAAATGTAGGGTAACTGGCAGCAGAGTTGTATTTGGCACGGTTGGCACTTGGCACAGCCAAGAGTTTACTCTCCATCTAAAAAAGAATAACCCTCCAGTGTATTACGGAAGTCATTTCGAAGAACGTATTATGATAAAGTTTGTTTTATGCTAGAAACGGATGCTTGATGTTTTATAGACTGGGAGACTTATTTGTTATTATTCGTACTATACGCTTAGAAGGGTAACAGTTATGAAATATAATAAAATATAATATCTATGTTATATGGAAAATAGCCAACAGAGGCCGTAGTATGTGATTCATTTTGACAAAACAGCTAGTTTTTACTGCTGTTTCTTAAAACAAAGGGTGAGATGTTTTTTGAATCTTATAGTTTTACTACTTAAAAAGATATTTTGAAAAAAAAATATGGATTTTACTGAAAAAAAATATGAACCAAATGGTAGAAGAGGATTTTCGAAATGCTGGCCTGGCTAGCTACAAGCCTTAGCTAGAAAATCTGTCGCTAAGCACGTAAGTCTGATCCGAGAGCTGTGCTTGAGAACCAGTGATTCTAGGTGAGGCTTGTTGAATATACTCAACAACATCATCACTTACCAACAGGTGAAGCAGTGATCAAAGGCTGACAAACATCAAACAGGTAAGATATTAAAAATATTAAAAGGGCTACTTTACTATTTGTGTTTTGTAACGGGCTGGTCGGCGGCCACTTGGAGCCAAAAGCTATGCTTTCTTGACATTGCTATCCTCCCCCATTCTCTGTACATGGTGATTTAGCGAAGTTTACTTGCGACGTTGCTTAACTTTACTGTTCTTAACCGATCAGCAAAGTTAAGCAACGTCGCCCGCGGTCATGAGTTGAATGGGTGACCGCTAGTGACATTACTACTGAGCGTTTCCGTGCTTCGGAGGGCACGTTAAGCCGTCGGTCCCGGTTGTCGTCTTAGGATAGCAGTCGTTATAGCATGGTGGTAGGGCATTTGCGAATGCCCGCCTGGCTAGCTACCACCCTAAAGTAGAAAATCTGTCGCCAAGCACCTAACGGTGTGTTCCGGCAGCTGTCCTTGAGAGCCAGTACTTCTAGGTTAGCCTGAACAACATCTTCGACCACATCATCACTTACCATCAGGTGAGATAGTGGTTAAAGGCTAAAAAAAAAACATGTCTCACTCAGCGGAGCTTTTGGGCTTTGGTCTTTCCCATGACGTTGGGCTCGGCAATGAGTTCTTCGATCTCATGGTTCTTTTGCAAACGCCAGCTGCTATCATCACGTTGAACCATGCCCAGAATCTTGCGCATGATCTTCCCTCCGCCACTAGAAGTTTGTTCTCTTCTTTGACGATCAGTGTCCTGGCCTCGCATTCGAACATCAGTATCATCAGATTTCATTTTGCAAAAAAATACCAAAACTTTTACTTATATACCTACAGGTATGTACGGAACCCTCGCGGCCTCGGTGCGCGAGCCAAAATCGCACTTGACCAGTTTTTTTTTCATAATTTTCTTGTGCGCAGTAGGTCGGTAAAGTAGCTCTGTTTATCTACACCGTACATAAACTATTCTCAACGCCATCCTAAAACTTAAGAAAACGTCCCCACCGATTACAAATTCAATGGCAATATTCAGTTATGACTATATATTATGTTACATGAAATATTTCTTAAATATATTTGCACAATTTGTAGTGAACAATAACAAACAAGAATAAATGAAAACAAACTGACCCTAAAAGTGATTCCAATTTTATCACAATGACAACAAAAGTCATTACTGACTGAAACAATCTGAACACCCATGTTTTCAGTTCACCGAACAAAGTTCATTATGCTACGATTAAAAGAGATAAATTGCCAAGTTTAACCTACATAGGGCCACCGTACTCATAAAGGTTCCTGAATATGTTGTATTCCGGGCCAAGGGACGAATTTATGTAGTAGGGATACAAAAACCGCTGTATGACAGTGTTTAACAGTAATCAAATGTACGTAGAATAGCGGTTTATGGTACACACACAGTGAAAACGTTAACACACACGTTGCAAATGGTTTGCTTATCAATTGTCTGTACCTATAATACGAGTCTTCATGCGCTACGAGTTTCCACGGAATTGTGAATGTTCAGGTTATGAAATTTTACATACCTTTTTAGTAACAGTTCAGCAAAACGTTATGGCACTAAAAACGAGTAAAGAAGTAATCGTAAACTTTTATGGTACGTAAGTTAAACTATGAAAGTTCGTTCTAGGGCTACCGATCACCGTGTAATAGCTACGTGTCCTTGTATATTTGTAGGTCATATAGCGGCCATGTAGCTTGTGTTGCGGAAATTAAGCTCTGGCACTTTATGTATGATTAAGAGTTCAGAGTTTTGCGGTCTGCGTTTACTGTGAATTACGCAATTACTTAAATGAGAGCCCATAGCAGCTGTCAGACTGCGGTGGTCAAAGAACGTACGTTCAGTCGGAGTTTAATTTGAGTCGACCGCTTATGTCAATGTCAAAACAATGTCCGACAATATGGGAAAAAATATCGAACTAGCGCATTTTAGACTTTTTTTCACTATAATATAGAGGTTATTTAATAATGAAAAAATCCTTAGAAGACGATGGCGTAGTACCTGTGTCCTGTAACGAGTACTGCAGAACTTTAGAACTCGACAGCTTGCTGTGTGTGGTAACATGGAACTCTAAACTGCTCGCAGTAATGACGACGCCATCAAACATTAAACTCTTATTTATACTGAAAGCTTGTACTGTTAATGTATTGGTAATATTTTCAAACAAGATCACGTCAAGGTTGATGCACGCTGATGTATCCAGCGCCGTATCGACATCGACTCAACTTAAGCCGTTCATGATTCTTTGCTTGGAACTCCATACCATAAAAATTAATGTCATATAAAAACAATAGGCACAGCTACGTTAGGATTGGTGCCGAGGCAAGATGTGTGCATTATCATCAATAATAATAATTAAAGTTACACACATTTAAGAAAATATTATAACATTGTCATGTATAGCTCTGTTGTTAAACTTAATCGAGATATACGACAAAACAGTGTTGTAAAAGTAGAAAGGCCGTATTATTTCAACTACCAGCAGTAAATTGCATAGTTATTCGTTACTAATTAAGTAGTAACCTAAAATCTCGTGAGCTCACCTACTGACCATATCAATATACTGTGCCCACATTGTCCAATGAGATACTTGCGGCGCATGGAGTTTGACGTCGGAGCAAATAAGGTTTATTTATTACGAAAGTTTCTAACTGGCAACAGTAAATCAGTGACATGTCCAGAAAAGGACAACTAATATGATAGTAGAATCACAAATGGGATTCCACGAGATGATAATATTTGTTCTCTCAACATTTGATACTAATTTGACATACGAGTTGCGAAAGAACCAACGGACTGTGAAAATTGTGGAACTGTTTTCGGGTATTGTCCTAAGATGTTCTTTTGTCCTCGGTGTTATATGTATTAGGACTATATATTTGATGTTGGAATATGATTTACTCGAGTGTACAAATTTGTGTGATTGGAAGAAATTGGGTCACATGTCACTTGGATATATGAACTCTTACATTAAGAGTACAATGCATGGAGCGCTTTCCATACAAACGTAGTTTCTAGTAGTTTTTATATTTTAAATACCAAGTGTTCAAACTCCTTGAAATTTTGTATGTATATTGCTGCGTCTAATATGTATGCGTCATGTTTGCTAGTTTTTCGATTAATTATTTATTTTATCCCTAAATGTCAAAATAACTATTCCAAAATAAAAGGATTATTTAATTTCTTTTAAAAAATACTTTTAAAACTTACTTTTACGGTAATCTGACCAAACAAAAGTATAGATATTAGGTTTAAGTGTAAGTGTTTAAACTCGGTGAAACTAAGCATGTATGGAAACTATCGCGAGTTTTATCCATATTAACTTATTAGGAACCGGCTAGGACCCGCGTTATATTTACCGGAAAGATTCCGACCAGTTTCGGACTGTTTTGATGTCCATCGTCTGGGAGTCACGATTGCGCGAAGCGACGAGCACGGGCCTCAGCGCGTAACTGAACCAGACGAAGGACTTCAAAACAGTCCGAAACTGGTCGGAATCTTTCCGGTAAATATAACGCGGGTCCTAGCCGGTTCCTAATAAGTTACTAAGCATGTATGTCCATATATGCTTAGTTTCACCGAGTTTGAACTTAGTATTTGAAATATGACGAAACTACGTTTGTATGTAAAGCGGCACGAGCACTCTAGCCTTAATATTAACATTTGCGGTTGTCAGCTTATTGTTATTTTAACAAGTTTATTATAGACAGTGAGAAAACGATCAGCAAAACCTCATTAGCCCTATACTTATGTTTTGTCAGACTACATGACACATAGGAACGCAGTTATTTTACATGGTCAAGTTTCGAAAAAAAATGTATCTTACGTAGGTATGATTTTGATAAACACACTAACGGCAACGTCTGTATTTTCCGATAATAATCTAGAAGTTTTCAAGTAAAGAGAGAATATAATAATTATGGTTTAGGTATGCTCCAACGTAGACCACGATGCGCTTTCCACCAGGATTCCTTCCTGATAAATAAAAGAACTGGCCATAAGAATGTCAGCCCTCACTCTTGGGCAGTTTTCTCTCTAGAGTTCGTCATTGCAAAGCCCATCAAAGAAAATAAAACTTTGGTTTTGATCACAGCTTTAAACTACGTTACAAACTACCATTTTCGGTATTTGTTGAAAATTTAAAGAGCTCATGTAAGTTTGCAACTTGTATTTGGTTAGAATCTCATGTGTATTAAAAACAATTAAAAATATTTTTAGTTCTATATTCATTTTAGAGTCGATGTTGTGACTGAAATATCCGAACAGTTTATATATGTTTGTAACTCATTTAATATGTATTATACGTTCTACGAGATAGAGAAGATGGACGGACGGACATATGGGCAGTGGAGTAATGTTTAAAAGGGCTCTAGTTGCCTTTTGGGTATAGAAACCCTAAGAAGGATACGAATAGAAATAACCTTTTTTTATTATATACAACGACTCCGCCATTCTAATATTACGGCCATTCACTTGGGATGATAAAAATATAGATAAGTTTACTGTTGAAACATGAGAAATTTGACACTTTCATGCAAATTGTTGGTACATAATACATAAGAGTTCTTCATTTATTTGCCTCGTCAAATATTGAGAGATGAAGCTATGTCTCAATTACAAACAAACTCAAAATAAATGACAAAATAAAAATTTGCTAAATATATTCAATAAAAATAATAACATTTCATAATATCACGATGTAAGAATTCCAACGATAGGCCAAAGATCCAAATCTGTTGAACCATTTAAATGTTATGGTGGAATTCACTCAACTCACATTTCACTGAGCTCATTTTCATGGTTAAAAGCAATTAAAAGGACCTTTACAAGTTGAAGACTTTTATCAGTGAAAAACTGAATAACCTCCATTATAATTTCTTGTAAATGTGACGTGCCAAATAGTATGCCTCGTATTGTGAAAAAAAAATTGATTTAAACTCTCATATTTTAAATTACGTTTTTGTATCGCTTGTCATATAAAAAGAAACGCTCGAAAATGTCGAAATCCGATTTCACCGTTTACCGAATGCAAATTCATAATAAATAACCACCAATGGATATTTAAATGTTACAAAACACACACTTACAACCACGTATTTACTTACTAAATACCAATTTAACGCGACAAAGCTTACAAAATAGCGCCACATAGCCAATGCTCTTTGCTATTACGCAGCAGGGTGCTTGTAAGTTAAATTTCAATATCGATCAGAAACGTTAACTGATGGCCGATTTAAATGAATTTACAACAGTCTTGATACTTCGAAACAATGATCACTATTATAAATGTTGGTTTTATACAAATTTTATTGGAATTTTTTCAATGACAAGTGACTTAAAGTCGATTGAATAGTGATGCAATCACGACTGACGGTTTTCTTATGTGACATCCAAAAAATGGGAAACTTTTTTTTGTATGTTATTACAGCAATTATCAATTGATTTTGATAATTCTGTTTTTGCCGTGTAATTTGTTTTTGTGTTCCTCCCGACCTCCAAGACGGTCAATTTCATTAATGTCGTTGTTTTTTGAGTTGTTTTTAAGTTACAGTCAATTGACTTCAATATGCATTTAATTGCATTGATATTATAATGGTATTTGAAACTCTTATTGGTTTGTAGATGAACAGTATTTCAGGAAAGTGACAACGATCTTGCAAGAAGTATGCATCACTAAAATGAGTGACAAAATATTTAAATAAATGGAACTGACTTCCAACTATACTTACTTACTACCTATAACAACAGTAAATAATTATGAATAAAAAAAAAAACTAACCAATTTTCACATTGAAAAGTTTTAAATAAGTAACTAGCTAAAGTCGGTACCATGGTGATTCTGGACTGATGAAGTTGAGATGCATCACAATATGCATTGCACGTTTCATTTTAGGTCATATCTACGCAGACGTTACTATTTTAATTAAAAGTTTACTCAAGTCAATGTACGGCAAATCGGTGTAAACGGAAAATAAATTCACATCAAACTTGAAAACAAAATAGTCAAGCTTCATTTTAAACAGTAGCTTGCTAATGAAAGCAGTTTAAATTCAAGTGCTGAAACTATTGGATGCAAAATTAGTTTCAATTTTGTATAGAAACAATGTATGTGTAAATGAAATGAGCAAATCTAACATTGTTCAATTAGTTTTGATAAGATTAAGCAGGTGTTTCGTTTAGAGCACCTTATTTTGAAAACGATAAATATTCCCATTTGAGCAACGTTCAATATTTTGGCTGGGTATTTTGTAAGGCATATAAATAGAAAAAATCTAAAATTATATATCCATTAAATAACATTTTTAGCCGATTTAAACTTACGGTTTTTGAAAGAAAAAAACGGTAAGTCTAAATCGGCTAAAATGTCATTTAATATGTGTCAAACTTACGTTAGTTTTAATCAATTATATATTAATATAAAAAGTAAATAACCCGACTGCAAGCTACTTATTTTTGTTAAGAATTTTATCTCTCTATTGAAATTAATATTGCAAGTCATAAGTATATATATTGAGAATGGATTTGAAGCCATTCATTTTGAAACCCCACTGGTTGGGTTTGGAAGATTTTTTGTTTTTGCTTCTTAAATCTCCAATTCGTTTTTTATGATCCTAGTGTCACTTGCGCTATCAAGACAAATCTAACGATATCTCATACATTGAAATCGATTAAGCCGTTTGGAAGTTATGGTGGAATAAAGAAACTCACAAACATACATACATGAACCCTGAAACATAGCACTCCTTTTTTGGGCAGTCGTGTAGAAAAAATAATCCTGTAGCACCCACGATAGCTATGGTCATGCTTCTTGCAATAAAACAGACTAAACACTACCTTGTGTAAAATACACGAATATAGGAATTAGTGTAACATAGGTAGGAATTATGCAGTTTACACACGTATGAACAATTATCGATAAAGTTCTCAAAGGACCTTTTTGATTATGTTACTGGCAATGTGTATGTTTTTTTGTATGCTATGCCTGGTTGATTTTAGGAATGTGTAAATATTATTACTTAACTTTTTTTATGCCTTTATTAACCAAATACTACAAACTATACACAACACTACAGCTACTACAATACTACAGCTACTACAATAAAAGCATTTGGACTCATAGGCAGTCCAAATGCTCTAGCCCACTATCAGTTACACTAGCATGCTGGCAGCAAAATTACTTAACTAATCTACACATTGTACGGTCTAGGTATTAAATAAAATAACGGACTCAGATAGAGTAATTATATTAAATATTACTTATGGTTATTATACAAACCACCCGAGTTCAATATCAAACAAAAATTAAAACGTTGTTACATTTTTCTTTAGTCAGACTTTTGGTTCTAGTTTTTATTAAATAAGCAACGTATAAGTCATTTAAATATCTTGGATGTAATTGACAACCCTTGTTTAATAATCTACTATTTCATTAACCCTATCACTGTCAACTGCCTTCTTAATTGAAGAATTTATTTAGACACTAAGAACAATAGTTTCGAAATAACGCCTGGTTGCACTTGCCGCTTTCTTCAATTACATTTAACTAGAAACAACCATTTGTATCAATTACGGGCCCAGTTTAATTTGGGTAAATACCAATTTTATGGCCATAGAAGATTATTGTGGTTAACGTCGCGATAGACTGAAGGGCCGAAAGGGTTTCTGATATTTAACAGCTTTAGTGGCTTGCTCTTAAATTAACGCGTAGGAGCGACCTTTTGATGAGAATTTATTGATTTACTTTATTTCTTTGTAACGTTATTGTAAAAGCATTAACCCGTCTAGACCTTATTCATATTGTTTGGTATAATGAGCTGAAAATATTGGGCAATAGTTGGGTTGTGCTTTCAGATCGTCAATTTTCATAACCAAAGGTTTTTCATCTAAGGTTGTTTTAAATTGCTTTAGTTTTGTATACCTGCTGCTAATTATGCGATAAATTTTTAGTTATTATTCTGACCATGGCTTCAGCAGCATCATGTATTAAAGTGCTCGCCTAATTTAGGAATCACCTCTCAGGAAGAAATATCTCCGCCAAGCGCCTAGCGGTATCGCTTGGTGCAATTATTTCTTCTTGACCAAACTTTGGCAACTTTTAGTAATATAACTATATTATGGTTCTGCAATTATTAAATAAAACATCAGACAGTAAGCAGCGAATGATTTGAAGACAGAATGAAGTCATACAACTCAATAGGAGGCTGGATGATATAGATATTTTGTGGAGAATTTTAAGCTCTTTTGCAGTTGAAGCATTAGCCTGTTTTTACGCCTTTATTTACCCGAAGGGGTCGGCTAGATATTTTGTAGTCCATTGGGGATGAACCTATTGCTATCTAGCGAACACTGTTTTAAGTATCGGATGTATAGTGAAAATTTGTTTGACAGAGGACTTTCATTATTCAATATTCACCGACCCAGAGATCGAACTCAGAATATCGAAATTTGATGTATTTCACGTTTGATTTTTAATATCTATCATTAATATATATATAAGTCGGCCCAATGCGAGCACCTCGGTCATCGCTGTATACGGATTCTGCATTACAGCTACCCGTGACATAAGATGATAAGACCTAGTTTTTTTATCTGAAAATGCAGTGTTTCTATATCTTGTATAAAATGAGTGGACATAAATTAGCCTCTAAATATATAGTAGGTATACCTAATGAAATTTCATCATTTTTAGGATAGACCGTGTAACAAAAAATGTTTGAATTCGAGTACTTTAACAGCGCCCCATTGTTTTATATCTTTAAATAAAGAAACAAGTACTATTTAGGTATCAAGAGTAGAGATTGTGATCAAAGGCAATAAAAAAACCGCCAGTGGTTAAAAAGAAAATGAAGGAGTTTCAATCTATATCACAGTTCACATTGACATCGTCTTACATGTAAGTATCATTTATAAAATAGGAAACCAGAATGACACAGCAGTATCTAATGTCCCATCGGCCGGAATAAATTGCCTTTTAAAACCGGGTCCACCCTATAATATTAACAATAACATCAATTGTATATCAATAGAGTTTCGCCCACCTCATCAACATAAGTACACAAAGGTAAGGAATGCAACGGCCAGCACATTACCATACCATATCGATAGTAAAGAACTTCAATGGCATTGTCGCTTTGGCCCATCGATGACTGCATCCGATAGTGATCGCTGAGAAAAAGGTCGCCCGACCCTCTAGTCTAGAGACACACAATCTTAATCGATTCATATGTCAAATCGATTTTAAACTCTCTCACTCGGGTATAAAGACTTAGTTAACATTTTTGTTTGAAAAAGTAAAAGCATATTATTTTATATCTCTAAATCGACGGTGACTCATTCCATCTTTTTGTAAAGCCTAAATCCGATTCGATATTACACCCAAAAAAAGTAATTTTAATAAATGTAAACGAAGCAATACCGGTAGTTGATTTTTAGTTTGGTAACCAAACAATAGCATTGTGACGACGAATGGCCACTAACGGGGAAGCAGCAGACTGACTATACAAACACAGCCATTTTTGCATACAAACGGATCTTATGCATGGTAGTAAATGGAACAAAAGAATTATGACCATGTGGGTCCAAGCCTACACGTTCCAAAGAAGGGGACGCCTACGACTTTAGATGTCAAGTTTTGTTCAACAACCTACAACATGGACTTAGAAAGAAGTTATTCTATGAACTGTATTTATAAATATTCATATTTTCATAGTATATTTACAAAAAAATTGAATGGTCTCTATTATGAACTCTATTTATAAATATTGTATTCAGATTTCCAAAAAAATAAATAAAAGGATCGTAATATATTCCTCGGTCAGCTGTGAACTGTTTTAGGTGATTATGTCAAGTCCAACGTGGAACAAAAAAATATTATCACAAATAGACTAAGCATTTTAGATATATGCATAAACATAAGATGAAAATAAATATAATTGTTATGTTTTACTATAAATAAAATAAAATAAGCTTATATTTTTTTAGATATTCATCTCCAAAAGCCTAAGCATAAAGGCCAAATGTTGTCATGCTCAGACTTTATTATGGGTTGCTAATTCAAAATATCTCGCAACGTTTACATATTATAAGTATATTATAGGATTCTCAAATATTAATTTGTTCACATCTTTGTATACTGTAATTGTCCACCATTGAAGCAGTTAACAATGCAAAACACAGCTAGAAGAAAGTGAGACATGAAATTAGAAATTCAAAGAAATAGAATGTACCCAGGTAAAATTTCCTTACAAATATCTTAGAGAAGAAAATTTACATAATCTAACTCTAAGCATGTAAATGCATAATATCTGACGTGTAGGTTTAATTATTTTATTCTCTTAGCTAATTTGGAATGTAGTTGATGCAATATTTCTCTTATTTAGCATTCTATGGGCTTGATATTAAGGGAAAAGCCCGCTAGCATATATTGTAATGCCTGCCAATAATCCTTATCCTTTAGAAATACATACGTAACATAGTAAAGAACATTACACACAGTAACAGTATAAACAGTATGATGATACTAACCTCTTAAATCTTTTTAGCCTCTTAAAAAACATTCCTACACTGTGTGGTGTAGAATCAATAAATGGTGTTACATACAGCATCAACGTGGCTGTCTCATAACGGATATTGGTTAGACAATACGGGTTACTCGTGAAATCGTATTTCTTACCTGGAGCGCATTACAGGTAATGGTGACAACTGGGACTAGGTGATAAAAAAAACATTAAAGGATGAACGTAAGTATGATATATTCCAATTAAAGGAATACAAGTTAGGTCTATGTAAAAATTAACTGGTAAGCTACCATCCTCAAGTAAAAATATATATCGCCAAGCACCTAACAGTACCCGGCTTGATAACCGACCAAGACATCTCGTGCTTATAGGTGAGGTCATAGGTCAAAAGGCAATTTACCAGTTATAAAAAAAAAAATTTACTCAGTAAATCATTAACAAGGAATGGAAAGTACTATATATTATATACCTACTTCTCAGCATTTTCTTAAAATATTTAACACTATTCAATTTTGGACACTACTTTCATGACCAGCAAAACGTGCCCAAATTAGCATAACTATTGTGTATAGATATGATTTAAAGTGTACATGATGGTAATGAAAGTTGTATGGAAGAAGAGGGATCTCAACTATAAATATGCAATTGAGATTAAATTTAAGACTTATAGCATTGCGTGGTGTAGTTTGAAAGGCATATGATAGAACAGCGTTAGAGGAAAACAATACAAAGTGAAAGAAGATGGATGAATGATTATGTTGTTAGCCGTGAAAGGGATACTGAGATGGTTTACACATTAGAGAAACGAGAGAAGTTAAAAAGCAAGTAGAGAGAGGAAGGCCTTAGCAAATGTATTCTAACCAGATTAATAATTAGAAAAAGCAAATGGAAGGATATTTCTACATATGATTCCAAGCACTATCAATGGCAAAGTTAAAAAAATGTGCTTTAATAATATGTGAATATTAATTTTGCTTCATTGCGATTGTGCTCGTAATCATATTTCGAAGAATAGAAAGGTGGCACATCAATGAGAGAGCTAAGTGTTTGAAAAAGTACTTATTTCAATGAAATGTAGTTTAGTAGTCTGGTTAATGGCCACACCGTTTTCTATGACGGTTAAAAATAATAAAATAAGAGCACAAGATTCAGCTCAGTTTAGCATGTTCCGGTGGCCGAGTGGTTTAGGTAGCTGGCTCGAAATTGGAGATGGGCTAGAGAGATTCCCGCTCGAGACTCATCATTTTGTGCTCTAAAATTTGTAAATATGAAAGTAATTTGTCAAGTTATTACCGATATTAAAAAAAGGAGGATGTATTCAACTCGTCTGTATTTTTTTAATGTTTGTTACCTCATTACTTTTGACCGATTTTGATGATTCTTTTTTATTTGAAAGCTTTCAGCAATACTTGCCGTTGGTTCCATTTAGATATCATCAAAATCAACCAAGCCGTTGATATAGTCATTGACAGTGAATGACAATCGATCCCATTAGTAGCAAGGGACGCTAAAAAATACCAAAAAAATGGAACCGACTTCAACACATAAATATGTGAAATAACTTGTCGCAGTCGGTACCATGCGCACAATATTGTGATAGTAGGGACTTTTGAACCATCATGGTAACGACTTCAACAAGTTATTTCACACATTTGAGTATTTTTTAGGACCTTACCTGTGTCCTTACTGGCAGATAAGTTATATTGATAAAAGTTACGCTATAAGTATGTACCCACACAAAGTGGCTCAGCAATTGCCTTGAGATACGGAGAGGTTAATTGCTGAGTATTAACGTACATTTACGTAGTTAGAGATGGTTGGGTGCTTAGTGTATTTTTCAGTAGAGCTCATTTGGCGAGAGTATTTGAAATAATATAACTAGAACGTTCTTGCAACTTCTACTAAACGGTTATATTAAAATTTTGTTGTCTATTTATTTTTTGTTATTGTGAGGTGACAAGCAAGAGGCCGCCTGATCTTAAGCAGTAACCTCTGCCTATAACAGATGCATTTCGTTACAAGTGAAGAACTGCACTGCACCGTTACCCTGTGACATACAGTTGTTGCCATATGCCTGTATTTTTTTACTGGCTCTCAAGGACTGCTGACGGAACACACTGTTAGGTGTTTGACGACAGATTTTATACTTGAGGTTGGTAGCTAATCAGGTTAGCATTCGCAATATGCCCTCCCGCCATGCGGTGAAGCTCAATCCGGGTGTGGGAGTCAAGCCATGGACCTGCGGCACCGCAGCTCAATGCTATAACCGTTACTAGCAACTAACTATAGCAAAGATAGCCATCTCTTTTATAGTTCCTCTAATGCCACTGTATTTTATTGTTGATAAAAAACCTTCGTGATCTTGACTCAATATAGAATTTATGTTCTCAATCTTATTTAGTTCACAATATTGGAAAAGGTATCAATCTCTACTGTTATTACATCATTATGAGGACGCAGATATTACTGAGAATTCATGTCAACCAGTGACACGAAACATATGACATTAAAATGTGTCGTGTTCAAAGGAATATCTGTCACAAAGTAGATTTTTATTGCTTACGTCGAATCAGAGAATGATGATGTGATTTATGGTCGTCAAACAGATAATATCAAAAGAAACGTCCTCAATTTCTTTGTAATTATAAATCAAAGCTAAGGAAACATCTGTTACATGTTTCTTGATTCTCAAAACAGTTACTCAATGTTACGAGTACTGGCGTGTCGCTTATATATTTATTATTAGTTAATATAGATATTAATATGCTTTAAAATTTAAAACTTATTATATAACTAGCTCAGCGTAGATCTATCGACTCACTTACCGAGGATTCCATACCAAAACCACGTTTTTTTTGTGTTATTGTGACGGAACAAGCTCGAGACCCACCTGATGTTAATCGGACTAACCTCTGCCCATAACAGATGCATTTGGTCACCAGTCACGAATTGCACTGCGCCTGGTCACCTTGAGACATAGTTCTTAAGTCTCATGTGTCTGTTATTTCACTGACCCTCAAGGACTGTTGCCGGAATACACCGTTAGGTGCTTGGCGACAGATTTTCTACTTGAGGGTGGTCGCTAGCCAGGCGGACATTCGCAAAATGCCCATCCGCCATGCGGTGAAGCTCAAGCCCGTGGCGGGATTCGAACGTGGACATGGACCTGCTGCGCGGCAGTCCATAGTCAATGCCACTGAGCCATCACTGCTTTAAAACTTGCTGATCTAATAAAGACTTATTTCTCAATACATATCAAAATTTTTCATAGCGGGAACTAAGAGTATACTCGCTTTGAGGTGATTGTTTTCTTTATAGTTATCTTTATAACCTGGCACCCCACCCAACGGATTAAATATCTTTATATGCTCTCCCTAAGTTATAATTTCCTTATATTGCGAATTTCACTTGTTTTTTTTTTAAATAATATATTAAAGCCTCCACAAATTGTATCTATCTTATTTTATTAATCGTTCCTGCATCATTATCCCGTAGGCTTCTCCACAACCAATTTTTTTTACATCTGTTCATTTTGTGACACCGAAGGTTCGCCTGAGCCGGTGGTGAAGCTCCACGTTAACAAGATCTGCTAGGCAAACTTCCCTAAAAATAATAACATAATGTTTGTTTTTTTGCTTGTGTGAAAAAACGTAGATAAAAAGGATTGTTTGATAAAGTTTGATTTATTAGATACCGACGACGAATCGGGAGGATTATGTTACCATAAGATCCGTGTTTATCATATGGAGTACGTTTCCTTTTGTGTACGGAGCGCTTTCCATACAAACGTAGTTTCGTCATATCTAAATATTTTCAAATTCGGTGAAATTTTCATAATCAATTCATATTGCTGAGCTACTTTTTTATGCTTTTTACTTTTTACTTTCTACTTATTTATGCTTTTGTTTTGCTACTTTTTCGATTTATTTTATCACTTATAGTTCTTCTATATCTTTACATTGATAACTATTCGCATAAAAAACGTCAAAATATTTAAATTGTTCTTAATTTTACGGAAATCTGGCCAACCTGAAGCATAGATATAAGGCTCAAGGACATACATGCAAAGTTTCACCGAGTTAGAACACTTAGTATTTAAAATATGACGAAACTACGTTTGTATGGAAAGCACCACAAGCACTCTAGCCTTAAGTATAAGAGCAGTCACAAATACGAAAAGAATATACCAATCTTACAGAAAATCATATTCGAATGTTTTTTTTTTACAAGATATAGCAATGGTGAATTAGCAATCACAATTTAACCTCCCCTCGTATAAAATGATTCATGGAATAATTCTAATTAGTTAATATCTTGATATCGTTATACTTTTGAATAATGTATGAGAATGAATAATTTGTAAAAGGTGTGGTCATTTAGACTCCACCTGTGTGTACAATAAGGCCTTTTTATCGTTGACGCCTACCATTGTCTTTGAAACACAATGTAATCAACTGTTTTCAAAGAAGTTTACATTTGGAGAGACATTTAAAGTGATATTTTTGAATTAATGTTTTCATAAACCACAGTAACATAATATTGCCACACATGGCAGAGCTTCTATCTTTGCTTAGAAACCAACGTTTCACTAGAAGTACTTCGCTCCCATGTAATAGAAGATGAGGGTATTGCCAGCTACTAGGTTCAGATACGAAATAATCAAGATTTTAAATGAAAGTTTGGAAGATACAACGGCCTTGCCGAGTGACCACGAAAGCGTGTACGCCTTGCTGATATAAATAAAATATATAATATTCATGAGGTATGAAAAATATTATACTAGATCTGAAAAAACAATTCAATATTTTATTATCTATAGAGCAATCAATACATCTGTTGTTCTTGAGAGCCCATTTGTCATCAACACTAACAAGTGCTTATCAACAGGTGAGAAAGTGTTGCAATGGATTCCACTCGTTTGTTCAAACCGGGCTCCTGGCTTTTATATTATCTCAACAAACCGGGATCTCGGTCGGCGGATTGCCTTTTTTTTAAACCTGATTGGTTAGCCTTTACCCACTATCTGATGATGTGGTAAGAGGTTCACTTAGAATTACTGGCTCTCAAGAACAGCTTCTGGAACACACCGTTAGGTGCTTGGCTACAGATTTTCTATTGATTAAGAGGATGTATTTTAAATTTGTAAACTAAACCTGAAACCAGTTTAAATGTGGCGCCAAAATATTACTTCAAGTGATAATAACCTCGCAACCAATTTTACACTTAATGACCTAGGAAGCTGTTATTTTTCAAGTGTTTAGACAACAAGTCAATGATGGTACTAAAATAAAAATCAAGGAGGACAATTTAAAAGATTTTGCAAACAATTGTTTAAGTCTGTTTGTCCCGGCTGGCATGCTGGTTGCCTGAAAAAAACGTTTATTGTGAAGCTTCTATAATTCTAACGTTACTAGCAATTTCACGTCCATGGGTGGACTCAGTTAAAATTAAATTACTCTACAAGTTTTTCACACCATTGAATAAAAATAGTAATAACTTTTTTTCCTGAATTTTACCACGCACACATCGGCGAAAAGTATGTAATTACATAAGAAAAAAAAAAATGCAAATTTCCTTGGACGGGAAATCGAATAATTTTTTCTTAACTACTTTTAATCTATATCTAGGTTGTGTAACCTGTAAGCCTTTATTAACAAAATACTACGAACTATACACAAAACTACAGCTACTACAATAAATGCATTTAGATCCCTATAAGTCATTGCAGACTCATAGGCAGCTCAAATGCTCTAGCCCACTACCAGTAGGCAGCGTGCCCAGCATACTGGCAGCATTACCCCGTTGAATTGCAATGCTTATTCTTTGAGCCAATCAGGTGCCAGCATTTTGATCACGCGTCGCATCGACCAAGCGCTCTGATAAGTTTTGAAAGCTGTAATCTTTTATGTGATTAGAGAACAAGTACAAAATGATATTAAAAGAAAAACTAAAGATGAAACAGAATTTTGAAAAAAAAATTAAAATGATTGCGCTTTCCGTAATGTTTTTAAGCCCTTTTCCCTGTAAGATATTCCATGGAAAGGTACATTTTCTTGAATTTTCTCGTAACACCTGTATGACCACGACCAGGATTGCAACGGTGTGCCACTGGAGGTGACATAAATTAAACTCGATTATCGAAAAAAAATACCCCATAATGAGCGCATCCAGGGCTGGAAAACTTTTCAAATAGCATATACAGTTGCAGCTTTCACTATTTTTATATCTACAGACGCGGGGTATGACCAGGTATGGCCTTCAAATTTTTAACTTACTGTATCAGGTTGATTGTCCACTGCTGAACATAGCATCCTCCATTATGGGGGTATCGACCATAGTCCCCACGCAGGCATCTTGGGGATCGCAGTATGAGATATCAGCTCTTCAGAAAGCGCTGCTGCCTACCTTGGCGTAAGGACCATGCTAATCTTCTCTATATTTTTCCAATTTTAGTATGTGTACTGCCGATGCGAGTACAATTTTAAAGTTACACTAAATAAATGCTTGATTTTGAAACTTACACGTCATTATATCTTAATATTGTAAATCGAACACCTTACAGATAATAATCGCCCCACAAATCCAATTGACTTAATCCTCGTATTGATGACACCTTTGACACACAAAAGGTTTCCTTAAAAGCTATCAGATAACTCCAAGTGACACCTTTCCCGATTTTTTCAACGAAATGATATCGATTACGTCGGAAGTGAAGCTAAGTGACGCGGAAACTGTCATTTGGCAAGAAACCGAAATCCATTAAGGTGTAAAGTGACTCGGTTTGACATAATGATGGCCCTATATCCTTTGAGACGTCTTTTGTTTTACGATTTTTTTACGTCGAATCGAGAGGCATATTGTTAGAGAGGTGGAAATTATTTGGCGTCAGCGTTTAACGATCGGATTTTTTATCATATATTTTTAACGTTTTACCTGGATAAGTTTAAAGGATTGTATTATCCGATCCGGTTTTATCTCCAACCTTACCTAGAGTAGTCGTATAGTAGCCTCATTACACCCGCCACGTGTGGGCTATTAAGTATGTAGGTACACTACAATATCATTGAGGTGTGTCAAATGGACAACACAATCCCATTAATGTCAATCCCAAGAAGCAGTGATGGCTGAGTGGCATTAGCTATGAAATGCCGCGCAGCAGGTTAGAATCCCGCCGCGGGCTTGAGCTTCACCGCATGTGGAGCATTTTGCGAATGCCCGCCCGGCCAGCAACCACCCTCAAGAAGAAAATCTGTCGCCAAGCACCGAACGGGATGTTCCGGCAGCTGTCCTTGAGAGCCAGTAATTAGAATTACTGGCTCTCAACCTAAAGTTAAGGTTAAACCTGTTAACACCTTCGACCACATCATCAGTTACCATCAGGTGAGATTGTGGTCAAAGGCTTACCAATCAGCAATAACGAATAAAAAAAATGACAGCAACCAAATCCTGCTCTTTTGGCATATTATTTTCATCTAAACTCTGAAGCACTTGCCAAGTGGTTTTTAACCGATAGACTATGAGTAAGCAACATCCGCTGCGATTACTACTTGGACGGGTAACCGCTAGTGACATTACTATACTACTGAGCGCTTCCGTCATTCAGAGGGTACGTTAAGCCATCATCGGTCTCGGCTGTTGTCTAAGGATGGCAGTGATAATAGGATGTCGGTGGGGCATTATGACAATTCTCTCGTGGCTATCTACCAACCTACAAAGAAAACCTGTTGCAAAGCAACTGTGTTTTTTTGGAATCAGTTTTTTAAAACTTGAGAGTCGGTAATTTTAGGTTAGCCTGAACAACATCTGCGACCGCATCATCTAACCCTCAAGTGTAGGTAAATCAGGAATAAAACAAATATAAAAATGTCACGAATAGGACTGATCCATGGATTATTGTTATTTGTACATAAAGCAGGACTGTCCGTATCCTACTATTTTATTACACAACACTACGGTTTCCAAAGTACCATAATCACTTGGGTTTTATTTTGATTATAACTTAAATTATAACTCCCGTGCCATTTGTTTATTTTAGCATCATATTAGTGAAAATAAGAAAATACAAAATAGTAAGTGCTAAATAATCGGTTCTGATAATAAATCTACTCGCAACAAAAATATATAATTTTATCAATCTTTTACTTAGGTCGTAATTTCCTGTGCTTTTCTATCTGATGAAATGAGTTACAAGTTATCTTCTAAGAGAGCGTACACCGTCCACAGTGTCTTTATGTAATATAATTTGCTGAAATAGTGTTTAAACATAGCCTTTAATGTTATGCTGATGCGCTAAAACATGAGTGCAGCAAGAGAATAGTATCTGAGAATAGTATTTTTTTTATGCCTGATAGGTTAGCTTTTGACCACTATCTCACCTGATGGTAAGTGATGATGTGGTCGAAGATGTTGTTCAGGCTAACCTAGAAGAACTGGCTCTCAAGGACAGCTGCCGGAACACACCGTTAGGTGCTTGGCGACAGATTTTCTACTTGAGGGTGGTAGCTAGCCAGGCGGGCATTCACAAAATGCCCTACCACCATGATATAACGGCTGCCATCTTAAGACAACAACCGAGACCGACGTGCCCTCCGAAGCACGGAAACGCTCAGTAGTAATGTCACTAGCGGTCACCCATCCAACTCATGACCGCGGGCGACGTTGCTTAACTTTACTGATCGGTTGAGAACAGCTAAGTAAACTTCGCTACGAGCGCTTCAAAAGGGATCAATAGTATAACTAAAGTATTCTATAATCTAACGTATTAAGTCTGATTTTCCTTAACTTACAGCTAGAAACGATAATTGAACCTTTATTCAAACAACTATCGCTGCCGGCCTTTTTAAAAAAATATGTTTCTACCGATACGTTCTGTTTTTGACTTTATTTTGATCGTATGTGTTCACTACATGTAAAACCAAGCCAAAAAAAGTTTAAAAACGAAAAACTATGCGCAAATAAAAACTACGGTGCAAAATTGTCGATGACCTGCCTACAGGCTTGTGTTTGTAAATCTACCATAAAAACAAGGCTGTGTGGATTTTCCATACAATATACATGCTTTTACAAAAGCATAAAAGTGCCCTTTAGTAGTTATTTTTTATAGATTGGTGCTATCCATAAAATGCAACCACACGCCGTTTTTTGGATTGTTAATAATATTGTGATGACAATTATGAAATGACTGTTTCTTTAAGTAAAATATAGTTATGTACACTGTCGTGACCCACATGTTTTGACTTGTCAAGATCTAGGCAAAAGTACTTGGTCTTTTACTAAAATGTCTGCAATAAGAACACGTTTGTCTTCCTCACGAATCGGGGGCTCTGGCACGGGAGCTGGTTACGTGTTGCCAGCATGTGATCAAACTGTCCCAATATTCGAACGGCGGCTTATACGCTCAGCTTAGTGGTATACCACTGTCTGTTATAACAGATCTCAAGTGTTTTAGTTATTTTAATACAATACTTTATTGAAGAGCAGAAGTCTGCAAATAAAGACAACTTCATATATATATATATATATAGCATGGACTCACATAGCTTTTAAGTAATAGCACCACTTTACAACAAATAACATCCTCGTTATAAGAAAGTTTTATATTTTAAATTGGTGTGAGCGAATTAGTTGGCGAAATAGAGGCGACAATGGAACGCAAAAATAAAGAAAGGAATAATAGGAAGATCATAGATATAGGCATACATCTCGGATATCTATGATCTTCCTACAGCAAATTTTATTACAACGATATAAACCTAATTTCTTCACTGTAACCTCTCAATAAGAATTTGACGTAGTTGGTATCATTATTTTTCTAACCTAGGCCTTCGTTGCACGTTAAGGGCCCCGACATAAAACAAATAATATTTAACACGTTACCATAACATGCACCCATATTAGTTTTACTGTAACATTAAATATATATAAAATTTGTACGCCGCAAGGCAGAACCTGCTGGAAACTTTGACTTTACAAGACCTATGTATAATACCCATGTTTTTGACAAATAAATAATTCATTCATTCATTAGGCCATTTATGAATGAAATTCAATTGTTGTTTACCTTCAAGAGATAAAAAAAAATTAAGGGACTTCCAGGGGTTTAACATTATTTAAAGATTTTCATGCTTTCTGCTTAATTTTAATTTGGCATGCCATAATGATGGAATAAATACTTTTTTAACCACCATTGTTGTACCCATGTTTATGCAAATAAATTACTTTTACTTTATGCTGCGTAAATATATAATAATTCTTAGCTTAGAAAGTCAATTAATACACGTATGACTGCTCAAATCAACAATGTAATGAGAACAAGTTTATGCTAATCTCGTGATTAATCTTATTGAAGATAATCCAAAAGGACAAAACCAAGGTACAAAAATATGCACAATATAAGCGCAAGAACTTACATACCCCATTGGCATCGGCGATAATTATAACAATAGAATTTCATTCATAAATTGGCCATAGTGGTCCAGTCCGATGCCAACTTAATACGCTGATCGATTTAAAAAAAGGCATATTCCTAACATTTGAACTCCATTTCATCACTTTAGAGGTTGAATTTACGATTAGTTTTTACTTTATAAAATCTCTCATTACCTACTTTGTAACGAATAAAAAAGTATGTACCTTAATAGGTTAACAATTAACGTTGATTCTTTATGTTCGTGACAATGTGAAACCCCGTAAAATAGGATTTTTTATGTTGTGACCCGGGAAAAATTGGCATGATTTTTAATCTGACCCCTTTGAAAAACCTTTGAGCACTGTGCCCTGAAGGTTTTTAAATATATATTGTCTTTTAGTCAACAATCACATGCAAGCGGGAATTTCTAAGAAACTAAAGCACGTGTTTATTCATTTAATATTAGTAATACCTGCAAATGTTCCACTTTAATTGGATCAGCTTAATTATAATTTGTGACATTTCGTCCCCAAATACTCGTACATAATTTTAGGGAACGGTAAATTTGTAAAAAGAAACTACACTTGACATATGAAGAGTTGTATCAGAACATCTTTTTTATTTTGGATATAGGAAAAATCATCTAACTGCAGTACGGTAATAATAAACAAGATACTTTGTCAAAATATTATGATTAAAGTAATTAATGAGGTAGTGAATACAAGTCTACTTTATTGATATGTTTTTATTCCCTCGATGTGCATAAGGGTGAATATTATTATAGCATGTGACATAATTGCGTTGTTAAATACGGTATTTTACGACAGGGCGTGTTTGCTTGGCTTATCTTTATGAATATTTGTACATATCGTTAACGGGTTTTAATTCAATTTAGTACTACTATTTTTTATTACCAGTTTATATTCGTATATACAAGATGTTCGTAGAACTTTTATTTATTATATATTTTTGTTATGGCTGATAGGTCAATCTTTGATACATCTTATCTGATGGTTAGTAATGATGTGGTGGAAGGTGCTTATATACTTAACTTAGATTTACTGGTAGTACAGCGTCTTTAATCTTGGAAACACACCATTAGATGCATGGGGATTGATTTTCTATTTCAAGGTGGTACCTAAAAAATTATCGTAAAATGCACTATCAGCATGTAGTGAAGCTCGCACACGCTGCACGACCATCCACTCGTCCATCACTGCTTTAAAAAGATGTGCTTATTTATTTGGTTTTATTTAGTTTTAGTTAATTTAATTTTCAATAAATCAATTGCTTTATATCACCTTTTCGTTACCGATGGTTTGCCAGGCTAGAATGTCACCCATCTATCTCTTCTCGTGGATGTCGTAAGACGCGGCTAAGGGAAGAATATCGGATGTTGGGCAGCAGCACCTTCTGAGGAACTGTTATCTTGTAAGCCAGTAAAACCTTCGGCCGCTACGCTGCCACTGCCAATTTGGTCGGAATCGAACCATATAATCTAGCTCTAATTAATTTGGCTCAAACCACTTCTACAAGCCTTTGACCACAATCAAAATAAAGTCTACTTCAATATTTGATTATCACTATCATGAATAATTTGTATATATTCTCAAGAACGTGATAATCAAGTTTTGAAGCCAGTAGTCATTTACATTGACGTATTATTTATACGATTGTTTATACGACAGCATTAAATTATTTGCGTTTGATAACCATTCGAGCCCACGCACTATCTAATTTAAAGTATAAAATTCTAATAAACAAGATTGTAAACATATGTATCACAAAATATTTTATTTATACGGTTGTAAATACTTCAATTGTGAATCTGGTTTTTGATGTCTATAAATTCAACGTGTATCTATTATTTCTATGTTTAATCCACAGCAGATAATTTATATGGTTTAGAAAATCTGTATTTGATTATTTAGAAATGTATGAACGGAAAAATTTCTATCAAAGTGTTAAATTTATAATGAAATTCTGCTCAAAGCTACCTTTATAGGTATTAATTATGACGAACTTTCAAAAGGAATAAGAAAATTAAAGCTTATTCGCTTAGGAGGCGTTAATAACAAAAATTATAATGCTAGAGGTAATTCATAATTTTTTGTGTAATAATCACGCAAAGATTATTACTGAGTCGTGATATCTTGTTTTTTTGTAAAATACAGAATATCTCTAAATTTATTCATGTAAGCCCTTGGGGACCCGTGGGGTGTTGGGCTAGAATGACACCCGCCTTTTCTACCTGTGAGTGTCGTAAGAGGCGACTAGGGTAAAATACCAGAAGGTGGACAGTAGCGCCTTCTGATGAATATGTCTTACACTGCGATCTCCGAGACGCCTGCCAAGCGTGGGGATTAAGGCAAACCCCAACTTAATGTGTTCAGCAGTGGAAAACGGCTTACACAGTACAGTACAGTATTCATGAAAATGTAATCATCTTCGAATGAGCAATTTTTTAGCTGAACTTTATGGTTTAGTGTGTGGTATCAGTTCTTAAGAAATAACCTATCATCTAAATATATAACTACTTGGAATGTATTAACATGTTAAAGAGTAGTAACTATAATACCTACTGTATAATTGGCTGTGGTAAGTAGATTTGGAAAACATATTTGACTTCTGGCTTTTGATTACTTAGAAAATGTTAAATAAAGTAACATTCAAACCAATAAAGAAAATTCGACCGTCCAACACCCGCTTTCATAGCATAATTGGAAATACATCAGGACTGTATTCTGTGGTTGCGGGTTCAAGTCCCGCTAAAAGTTATCTTTTTTCATTAGAAATAATCTCTATCATAAACATCCTTTAACAATATAGTTTGTTCGATATTTATATAAATTATCTTACTGTATGTTTTAATAATTGCCTGTATTACAAACAAAATCCTTTGAATTTCGAAACAATCAATTCGTCGGCGTCCAAAAATCATTGAGTAACAAACGAATATCCGATAAGTAGAGATCATAAAACCTATCACCTGCCCAATTGATCGTGTAGTCGGCGCTTTATATGGCTGGTAATTAATAAAAAATAAAAACCTTGCGAGCGATGGCACTAAAACGCATTTAATTCTTGATAAGGGTAACAAATTGGATAAAGATAGCACTAACATCGGAGACAGAGAGATCGTAAGTGCATTGCCGTGATAACTCATACCAGAATGTTATAATAGTGCGGATGTTCCATAATTTTGTACGTATGTACCTGTACGTATTAATGTTTTCAAACATATTGAATTTCTGAGTATAAAAAAGTAAAGACGTATTATTTAGGAGACTACAGTTTTATGAGCTACTTTATAAAAACTGTAAATTATTTGAAATTTATGCTGCACACTGCAATAAAAAAAATAGGTTCAAAGTTTGGTATCATATCATAATACCAAATTTTTATCGGATCAGACCTGTAGAAGTTTTTTTTTGCCTGATAGGTTAGCCTTTGACCACTATCTCACCTGATGGTAAGTCATGGTGTGGTTGAATGTGTTGTTCAAGCTAACCTAGAATTACTGGCTCTCAAGGAAAGCTGCCGGAACTCACCGTTAGTTGCTTGGCGACAGATTTTCTACTTGAGGGTGTAGCTAGCCAGGCGGGCAATCGCAAAATGCCCTATCCGCATGCAAAAGTTGCTCTCATCCTTCATAATTTAGAAAATTTGCAGGTCATGGCATCGCGCTCGCCACTCCGAGACAGTTTTATTTGCTGCCAATGCCCTTCAAAGCTAAGCACAGTGTTATAATATTTTTATTTTTGCAATGACTCCGTGGATTACATAACAAAAATACGAGAGTAAAAATAATAGTTATGTGCGGGATCCTTTCTCACCCATCATATTACGATGGTTAATTGTATTTACTACTAACAAGACTAATTTTTGCAATTAACTTTAAACAGGTTTTCGAGGACGGTTTTCTATCAATACATTTAATTTTTTTTTCTGTCGTAATACAGCCATCTTACATGAGTATTTCTATATATTGCAAGAGTATATTATAATATCACAAACCCACAACTTGAACATTTTGTGGCGCGCTTTACTGAAAGACTATCATGCATATAGATTTGTGCCTTAACATAGTAATTTAACTTCATCTGTGAAATAATAATAATATAATAACCATTAAAAAACACATTAACAATTTTGTATTCATGGGTTTTCATTCAAGTTGTACAATAGCATTCTATGTTATTGTACAACTTACGCCATCAGTTAGAAAACCAAAGAGTTAACATCGCTGCAACAGAACTAAACCCAATACTCAAATATATTGTAGTTAATCTGTTTAATGTCTATGTGTGTTCTGTTTAAAACTAGGTGACACCACTAGAATCAGGTTGTAAAATAAACGCGAGCACTCACAAAGCTTAGATTTTTGCTAGTTATTATTACTTACACTATAATATTAGCCGCGGCTACTTCGGCAGAGCAACTCAAGCGGCGCAAATATGCTAACCTTGGTATGGGTTACATATTTGAGCCGTTTGGTGTGGAGACGTTGGGTCCGTGGGGACCGGGAGCTTATCGTATTTTCCAAAATTTATCAGAGCGCTTGGTCGATGCGACGCGTGATCAAAATGCTGGCACCTATTTGGCTCAAAGAATAAGCATAGCAATTCAACGGGGCAATGCTGCCAGCATGCTGGGCACGCTGCCAACTGATAGTGGGCTAGAGCATTTGGACTCCCTATGAGTCCAAATGCTTTTACAGTAGTAGCTGTAGTATTGTTGTAGCTGTAGTGTTGTATATAGTTTGTAGTATTTGTTTAATAAAGGCATACCACCATAAAAAAAAAAAATATATACAACATAAGGTTTATATTATGTGTTGGTAGGAAACCCAACGACGCGACGGTATGTGAGTCTGACATACTCTGGTTTTATTTATATTAGTAGAGGCTTAAACTATAAGTTTTTAGCAAAATAATCAATTCCATATCATTCTTTCCTTAGATCGGCGCATCCACATCTCAACATTGTACGGCCGATGTTTGTAATCTTGAAATGTCAAAGGTATTTAATTTGAATATCATCTCTTATCTTACTCTCGACCATTGAATTTATCGATGAAATATCTATCGAACGGAGGAACGTATTCGTTTCTGGAGATATAAAATTGAAAGTTCATTTAAAATAATGACGTTATGCGTGTAACTTTTGATATAATAGTAGTAAATATTAATAATGTGTAAAAATATACATACATTTTGTTGGAGGCAGGAATGTTAGTTTCATCGTAAAAATATTGTTGAGCTTAACCTGATAAACTCTATTACGTAAATATCTGCCAATATAAATAACTAGGGTTGGGTTATTTGGGTAAACAGTACACATCCCGATTTCTTGCATTATACAAATTATGTTATAAAAAAAACATATATTTTTCTTCACTGAATTTAAAAAAGAAATGGTTCTCAAGTTGTTAAATATATTTTTTTTTATGTAAGACCACGCATATTATCTTTTAAATGATTAACCTACGATAAATATTTATTCGTAGTGATCAACCGATCTATTTTCTCTCTCTCTGTTAGGCAGAATTTACTTTTTTGTTAGTTAATTTTCATGAACTGCAATCATGATTTTTTTAGTTATATTCTAAATATATATATAGATTTATTTTTATTTTCCAACATGCTTATATCCGAATTGTCAAAAATTGAATGACAATTGCAACTTTTGCCGTTGGCGACAATTACTATGGAATATTGTCTCCATCGATCTTAACATGCAAAACTGACAAGAGTGAAAAAAACCCACAAAGAATGGAAGTATAAAAAGACATATGTCAGAATAAGTGTAGTCGGAACCTTCAACAAGATATTTTTAAAATAAATAACACAGAATGCAAACCAAAAGCTCGAAAAATAAAAGAAACAATGTTACTTTTGACTGATGCGAGTTAATTTAAATAATACGTAACTGTTTGCTAGAGTCGAAATGTCTTTCTTTAATGTTTGTTACTGTATTTACTACCCAGTAACCAAACTAAGTAGTAGCCAAACTAATAAATAACTGCCAGATCTAACTTCCCAGACTTACTGAACAATAATATATCTAAATCAGATCGTTAGGTTGATACTTGACTTCGTGAAAGGTTTCGCTCTATTGGCTTTATGTTCATTCATTACTTAGCTTTGGTGTTGAATTTGGACAGACATCACACCAATAATTATCATATCTTATCTTATCATATCATTCTTATTTAATAAGTATGTTTGTTTGTTCAATGTGCCTTTCGTTGGACAAATACTTTTTTTTACAGAACTGTGGCGGAACGCGAAGGAGGCCCTTTTGATATTACGCGGAAACCTCAGATCTTTAAAGACGCATTTCGTCACGTGCTACTAACGAACTGCACTGACATGAGCCTGTAGTTTCATAATATACTGGCTCTCAAAGATTGCTGCCGGAACACGCTGTTAGATGCTTGGCGAAAAATTTTCTACTTGTTTTTTTTTTGTTTTTATTGCTGTTAGGAAAGCCTTTTACCACAATCTCACCTGATAGTAAGTAATGATGTGGTCGAAGGTGTTAACAGGCTTAACCTAGAATTACTGGCTCTCAAGGACAGCTGCCGGAACACACCGTTAGGTGCTTGTCGATAGATTTTCTACTTGAGGGTGGTCGCTAGCCAGGCGGGCATTCGCAAAATGCCCTTTTGGTGGTAGTTAGCTAGACGATCAATTGCAAGCTTCCACCATGGGGTGAAGCTCAAGTCGGCGCGGTGGGGATCTAACCATGGACCTGGGGCACAGCAGTCGTTAGCTATCATCAGTCGACTATCATTGCTTCAATAATGCGTAATTGTAATATGTAGTGACCTCAGTTTTTATTATGGCTGCCTGCATGATGCCTACGCTCCTTATGATTTCTTGGTACTTTATGTAAAAACAGCATAAACCTGCGTTATGCGCCATTGTGTTCAACATTGTGATATTAAATTCTGAAAGTAATACAAGTTTATTTCGTGTTGGATAACTTCTGTAATAAAAACATAAACAAAGATCTTCGTGATATTTATTATCTCCTATATTGAAATCGCAGCGTGAAAACATGCCCGGAAACAAGCTATTCTTTCAAACTTTCATAAAAATGATCCACAATAATTTTATTCATGATATTACTGTTTTCTTTGAGCATAAAGATAAGATAGCTGTTTTATGCACAATAAACACGTTGTTCTAAATACTTGGCAACTTTTATGGTCATAAGTCACGACATGTGCCCGTAAAAACATACTGAGTGTTATAAATTTTTCAAGTTATGTTACTTATAAATGTTCCAGTACAAAGGTATCAAAATAGTTATGCTGATCGGTGATGTATTTTCCTCTTCCTGTCTTTATCCAATGCCAAGTGGGGTCGGTATTTTTTCGACCCTGTTCTGTTGCTCGTCATCTCAAATGACACACACAGAAGTGATAAAATACACGAAAAATCAGCGTGTGAAATAAAAAAAAAATGTTTTATATGGGTAATTAAATTAAACGGAACAGTACATTGCAACGGTGCTTTGAATGGGTGAAAATTCGTTGTTTTTTTTTATTTTACCTACACACACACCCTCACACCCTCTCTCTCAAACACACGCACTAGTCTTATGAAGGTCAATTACAAATTTTAGTATTGAAATATTCTACATTGTACTGCCACGTTCAGCAAAAATTGTATAGAGCCACTGCGAGAAGAACGGGCAAGAAAGTCGGGGCCATTCTTTTAAACGTCTTGTAACACTATTTATTACTATACTACTATTATAATTTTTTTTTTTTTAAGCCTGGTAGGTTGTCCTTTGACCAGTATCTCACCTGATGGTAAGTGATGATGTGGTCGAAGATGTTTTTCAGGCTAACATAGAAGTACTGGCTCTCAAGGACAGCTGCCGGAACACACCTTTAGGTGCTTGGCGACAGATTTTCTACTTGAGGGTATTTTGCGAATGCCCGCCTGGCTAGCTACCAAGCTAGCTAGGCGGGCATTCGCAAAATACCCTACTACCATGCTATAACGACTGCCATCCTAAGATAACAACCGGGACCGACGGCTTAACGTGCCCTCCGAAGCACGAAAACGCTCAGTAGTAATGTCACTATCAGCCACCCATCCAACTCATGACCGCGGGCGACGTTGCTTAACTTTGCTGATCGGTTGAGAACAGCTAAGTGAACTTCTACGATCGCTTCGAAAAACTATTCTAAACTATTCTCTTACCAATGTGCTACATACTTACTATATAATAAAATATTACAGTATTTGTTTAAAGTAGATAGGTGACAGGTGACAGCTTGGCAGAGGCGGAATAGTGCAGACATTTTTGTGGTTTAAGTAATCACAAACTGTGTAGTAGGATTTCTTAATCAATATGTTTTTCTCGCGCAACTTGAATTTGCATTCTGTGAGTGTTGTAATATGTTTGGGAAGTTTATTATAAAACCGTAGTGACCTAGTGTATAGTTTTGTAAAATTGATATACGTTTGTAATTTAATTGTTTTTTTTTTTGTATGTCAATAAATGTTACTTATGAGTGTAATTTATATATTAAATACTACGAACTATATACAACACTACAGCTACTACAATAAAAGCATATAGACAACCTATAAGTCATTGCAGACTGCCTAGTCCAAATGCTCCAGCCCACTACCAGTTGGCAGCGTGCCCAGCATGCTGTTTATATAAATTTTGTTAAGTTCATGTTGCTATGTTCTATTTTAAGTTGGCAAATAACACTTTTGACGAAAGATGTCCTGAGTATTTATTTTACGGGTTTTTGAGATCTGACACTGGAAAATTAAAACTCGATTCATGGTTCAGATATGAACTGACACCTTTGAAACCCAAATTTTTAATATTTTTTTATTTAATACATTAAATGCACGTTTTATTTTTAAACTTAATAAATATAATATTATCAATTGTACTAAGTCTATCATATACGACGTTACGTTATTGATAATAGTGTCATGCAATTAAAAATTACGAACGCAACTTCTACAAAAAAATACGCACAAAAAACGCAATTCTAGCTGGGCTTGGGTTAAATAAAATAGAATGTTTATTCAAATATTCATAGCGTAAGAAACACCTTATCATGTTAGTATTTTAGCGTTAAGTTCTGATTTCGTTAACATGTTTTATTAATTTTTTTTTCCATTTGTACACAATCTCACCTCAACAAATGATAAGTGATGGTGTTGTCGAATATGGTACATAAGCTTAACTATAGTGGTAGGTCATTACCACCTTTAAATAGAAAATTTGTCACCAAGCACCTGACGGTGTGTTCCGGCAGCTGGTCTTGAGAGACGGTAATTCTATATAGGTTACCCTGAACAACATCTTCACTTATACCGTCAGTGAAGACAGTGGTAAAAGAATAGCCCACAACGATAAAATGATATTAAATATATAAGATGGTGTTGTTCATTGGTTAAAAACTACTTTGAAAGTGCCACAAAGACAGCTTTTGAATAATGTTAATGTTAAATTATTTAATATTAAAAGTATGGATATTATCATTATGTAGTTGTGGTTATTGACAGTGCAGCTGGAAACTTTACCATTTTTTTTTAAAGATCATACACTGAATATCAGCAAAAATCTTTATAATATTTACTCACTCCAGTAACTAACCTTCTGTAAACAAACATTTTAAAACTTATTTGAATACCACAGTAGTTGTCGCCTCTAACTGGAATGTCGCGTGTTAACTCACGATTAACTAGCTTATTAAAATGTTATTGATGGGTTTGAAGTTGTTACTAAATCAAAACTTGAAAAATGGGGGAAATTCGGAATAAACTATTTCTTATAAAGGGGCAGACTATATACATCAGTGTTGTAGTCACTTACGAGTAGGTAATCAGTAAATGTATGTTAATAACAAGCAGGAGGTCTTGATGTTAAGTGGACTAACCTCTGCCTATAAGGAGTAGAGAATAAAATAGTACGGACCCAGAGTCTGTACGGTAAAAGTATTAATATATCAAAAAAAACTCTGCCTATAGGTAACAGATGCATTTTGTCACAAGTAACAAATTACACTGCGCCCGTCACCCTGAGACATACAGCTGTTAAGTCTCATGTGCTTGTCACTGTTAGGTGCTTGGCCACAAGTTTTCTACTTGTGGGTGGTGGTCAGGCGAGCATTTGCAATTCCCTTACACCCTGCGGTGAAGCTCAAGCCGGCGGTGGGGTTCGAACCATGGACCAGCGGCACGGCAGTTCATAGTTACTACTGCTTGGTCATCATTGCTTCCCGCACGGTCATCATTGCTTCTAACACAAGTATATTTTGTTTTATTTTGTTTGACTTTTATGAATCATCAATTACCATTAAATTAGCCATAGTGAGTTTAATATTTCCCGCCTAAATTCTGTCATATGTTATGTTTATTTGGCAAGCAAAAGTTTAGTCTACGTAGCCCGGAAATGACAGGTGGTTATTTTTATATCACGATTGAACTAAATTATTTACCTCTTGATCTAAATATTTAAAACCGTTCTATTTGAAGTTGAATGCCATTAAAAACGACTAAAAAGAAAATGAAAGAATGCGTTTAATTAGCAGCTCTTAATAAGCGGTGTTTTTTTAATTAAAATCTACTGTGAAATTTGAGCAAAAATAGTTTTTTGATGTCGGGTGTAAATATTTGTATGAAGCGTGTGTATTTTTGTTGTATAATCGTAGTGCGCTACCGGAGAAGCAACTTTTGATATGCTACACGCTATGGTCCGAAGTGAAATAAACTTTGTTATTTTCGTAATATATGGGGAGTGATAAACCTAAGGTGAATTGTTTGAACATGAAAAAATACAATATTTTTTAAAACTAATGCTTCGATCGCGCTCCAACACACGGGAAACGGTCAGGGATCGTGACTCACGTATAGTGATGTAAAGAAACACTGAAAAATTCTGAAAATGAAATTATTATTAACTACAATACGAATTTTTATTACATTAACAAACAAATGATAATATCTACATATTTAGCTATTGATAATATTAACTTGAAGCTAAAATAAGAGGATCCGCTATCGGTGTCTTATTATATATTATTATTTTATTGCTAATAGGTAAGCCTTTGACCACAATATCCCCTGATGGTAAGTGATGATGTGGTCGAAGGTGTTAATAGGCTTAACCTAGAATTACTGGCTCTCAATGACAGCTGCCGGAACACGCCGTTAGGTGATTGTCGATAGATTTTCTACTTGAGGCTGGTCGCTAGTCAGGCGGGCATTCGCAAAACGCCTTTCCTCCAAGCAAATATCTATATCTTATTTTTTTAACTGTCACTATAATAATAATAACTTTTATTCATCATATAAACTTACTTACAATGAATCTTACTTCTTTACTTAAAATACAGTTGTTACCAATAAAAAAACGTTGACTACTTAATATTATTAATGTAGGTTATACATACGTTTCGCAATAAGTACTCGAAAACATTTTTTATATTTACATAATACTACTTTTCTAATAATAAGTCTATATATACTTCTACGGAGACCTGATGATACAATCTACTCTTAGGTACATGTTTTGTATAATAATTTATATCGCAAGTGTCTTACGTTTCATCGTACAGAGTAAGCAGGTCGGTACAATACTAGTTACATTTACTTACATTTGTACTAAACGGTTGCCAGTTATGCCCATTGATTTTGAACAATTGAATATTTTCTTAGAGAATACTGATCTTAACATTGTGTACAATGTATTTTAGTCTACACTAATATTATAAGGAGAAAAGATTTGTATTTTTGTATGACACGAAAAAACTTGAAAATTACTCGACCGATTTGGATAAAATTTGGTATGGAAATAGTTTAAGACACGAGAAAGGACATAGGATACTTTTATCCAACTGCGAAAAAAGAGGTTAATGGTTTTGCGCGATAACCGAAGTTAACGCGGGCGGAGTCGCGGCCGGAAAGCTAATATTTCATAATTTTGACTGATATTGTCACGTTAGTGTAATTGGTGAATAAATATATAAAATGAACATCCAGAAGCTACTCACATAGATACAAGAAGGGTGTTAACATGGTAGAATAAATTCTTGAATAACATAAATTGTGTAAAAAACCGTACCTATATACCCCTTTTTTATATTATTGTGACGGAACAAGCTCCACCTGATGTTAAACGGACTAACCTCAGCCTATAACAGACGCATTTCGTCACAAGTCACGAATTGCCCTGCACCTGTCACCTTGAGACAAAGTTATTAAGTCTCATGTGCCTGTAATTTCACTGGCTCTCAAGTACTGCTGCCGGAACACACTGTGAGGTACTTGGCGACAGATTTTCTACTTGAAGGTGGTCGCTAGCCAGGCGAGCATTCCCAAAATGACCTTCCACGATGCGGTGAAGCTCAATCCCGCGGCGCGATTCGAACCATGGACCTGCTGCGCAGCAGTTAACACAGGCATTTTTTCAACTGTTCAAATCAAACAGGCAAAGGCTATAATTACTCAAAAATCATGTCTAAAAAAAGTACAGATCAAACGGAAAAGCAACGAGTTGTTGCTCGATGCGGAAAAGTAATGCTCATTAAGCTTTATGATATTCAAGAGTTCAAATAGAAAAAGGTTACTTTTTACAAACATATCCAGACAAGTTTTTTTTTTATTATTGTGACGAAACAAGCTCGAGGCCCACCTGATGTTAAGCGTATCTATCAGCCTATAACAGATGCATTTCATCACAAGTCAGGAATTACACTGCGCCCGTGACTTTGCGACGTAGTTGGTGAGTCTGATGTGCCTGTAATTATAGCAATTGCATAGTTACTTAGTTTTATTTTAAACTATTATTAATCAGTGTTGATAGAAAGGCGATTGATTTATTAAGTGTACGTATTTCTACCGTGACTTGTGACGAACTGCATCTGTTATAGGCAAAGGTAAGTTAACACCAGGCGGGCTTCGTGCTTGAACCATTAATCAGCATTAAACATATATCATAAAGTAGATATAAAGATATGGTAATGATTTAGATTGAATTAGAATGACCCATTGTATCAGAATACAAAGTGCGTTTGCAAAAATAAAAATATTAAAATGACCCATTGCTCGTAGTTTGCAAATGCTATACAACAATTAAACCACTGAAATGTTGAAAGAAGGTTCATCCGAACGCCGAAATTATCAAGCTGTTTTTTTGTGACTTTTGAAGGGTTTATTAAATGGTATCTTGAATCAATGAAAGTAGTTGACCCTCAGACCAATTTGACTTCTTACCATGCTCGACCATATAACCACTTATCAACGAGTAAAATAGTAGTCAAAGGCTAAGCTGTCAGTAGTAAAAAAATAAAATATTTAATTAAAGCTATATAGTCTTCAAGTATAAAACTTGACGACAAGCGTAAAACAGTGTATAACGAAAACTGTCCATGAGAATTAATTCCAATCCTGTTGAAAATTAACATAAATACACAACATCACGCCTCTTTCCCGTAGGCAGAGACCACAGATTTCCACTTGCTACGATCCTTGCATATATCTTTCGCTTCATCTACACTCATCAATTCTTTCATACATGAACGTCGGTTTAGGTTATGTTACTGACCTGGCCTTTTTTCAGAACGTCTTCAATTTGATTTCGGAATGTTCGCCTAGGTCTTTCTCTTCAAACACTTTTGTTCACTTGTCCCATGTATACCTGTTTAGTCTCATTTCATTCATTCTCTCTACATGTCCAAACCTTAACATACCTTTCTCGATTTTTGCTACTACATCCTCATTCTCACCACATCGTTCCCTTATCATACTATTCCTTATCCTTTCGCTCTGTTTGACTCCAATCATGCTTCGCAATGCTCTTAACTCCACTGCATTTATTCTACTTTCATGCTTTTTCTGCCATTCCCAACTTTTTCACTACCATCCATTAATGTCGGGACCAACACTCCTCCATGCACAGTCAGACGAGCCTTTTTGTACACCTTCTGACTGTTCATATCGCGAAAATGAATTCGTATCTTTGTGGTATTTTTTGAGGAAGGAATAAAAAATCTAAATATTAAAGCTATTCATGTTCATATATCTTAAAATAAGAATAATATCATATATTATTGAAGAAAAATTATATATTCTATAGACAGTGCCAAACACAAGTCAAATTAGTCTTAAAACGGGACTGAATCTCTACATAAGTCTACCGTGAAATAGGGTTGATCCAACAAATTGTGAAAACCGCGTCCTACCCAAGCTTTCACACAGTCATTAAACATTCATGTTGGAAATATGATGTTAGCTACAGACTGTCAAAAGGGACGGCAATTAAAAAAACATGCTTCAGATTTATACTAATGTTCGCATCATGATGTAACTAAAATATTATCGTCTGACCAGAATACTTGAAAACTTATTTATTTTACCTATTTGCTTTGTGGTCAACAATGGTGAGCAATGTAGGCTTAACGCATTCCAAGTCTATCATCGTTGGAAACTAATTGACTTGGTATAGAGCACTTAATTTGCATCTCATTTTACGATATCAGTAGCTTAGAGGTCATGGCATCCAATGCGTAAAACAAGAAGAGAGTCTAATCCACGACTTGAAAAAGAGATTTTGAGCTGTAATAAAATTATATATGTGATATTTACCTAACTTGTCTTAGAATCAAGTCTTGGACTTTGAAATTGCATGGGATCCCTTGGGGGACGTCCATATCTGGCCGGCCGGCAGATTACGGTGGTAGAAGGCGTTTGCTGTTGGTAGACCCTCGCCGGTCCATTGGAGCTATATACATTGCTGCAGCAGCAGGCATTCTCCTATGTCCATTCTAAATAAACGACATGGGTTCCAGTAGTTTGTTCTGACCCGTAAAAACTTGTCCGTTTTATTCCTTTAATTACATAAATATGTATTGTGTAGTGTGTTCTAAAGTATATAGATGCCCCAAAAATTTTGGCAATTTTATCTCATGCACCACGCGTATTTATTTACCTTTACATCACTCTCCATGCAAAACATAAATCACAAATCCACAGCCAATCACTAACGAACTTTGTGCAAACACAGAAATTGAGTTGCGAATAAAAACGAACGAAACAATGTTGAGAGGCCTCTATCACACTTCAATTTGTCAAAATGTGTCGGAATAATACTGTTTGCGTTTCCTCGTTCGTTGCGGGACAGCTTCGATTCAGAATCCACGACCAGACACGCTTTCAATGAATATTGTATTACGGGTATAGGGAAAACGAGAAAAAATCAAATTGGAGGGAAATTTTTGAAAAAGAGTCGAGCCCGCAGCTATGGCGACACAGCGATTCTAACGTTTTAGTTGATGCCAGTTCCCATTCTTTGTTCAACGCGTTCTATACTCATTCGTATGGAATGCCGTGACGAGATAAATATGCTGGCTTAGTTGAATTCAACAAAATATAAAACGACATTCCTTTCATGCATGTTAAAATTCGATGCTCTTTTGTGACACAGCTATTGTTGTGTATTTTTTTTATGGAAATGCTATCAAAATTTAAAAACAATTGTGAAAATTTCAGTTGCACTTTGTAGATCCTGGTTGTATTTGAACTGACTCTTATCTCCACAAATCATATTTCACAGAGTGCATGTGACAAGGAATTTCATATATTTTTATATATGTGTAAATCACGTAGCTCTCTGCGATCTATGTGACACTTCATCAGGACCGACGTTGCAATTAGTCCGTGCAGTATGTCGCCCGAATATCTGCATATTTATTGGTAACGTTTCGAACCAGGCCTTAATACAAAAAGTCGAAAAATAACAGAGGAAAATGAAACACATAAACTCAGTTTAAAAATGCACCCCGATTTAGCATTTTTCATTTTTGCAATTTAGAACCAAAACAATTAAGTACACTGAAAGAGGGTTACAGACCTTCCAAAGGGTCTTTAGTTGAAGTATGCGAAATAATTTTCTTTTGGTCACATACCGTTCCAAAATATCCCCTAAATCTGAACGCATAGAATTTAAATTCCTTTTAAAATGACCATCGTTAGGTGTGATCAGTTTTCCAGTCATGAGTTATGATCTGCTTGAGCTCTCAGCAGAAATCGCTTGCATTTCATGCTTTTGCAAGCGAAAATATGCTTTATGCATATCTAATCTTAGTCTATTTTTGCGGAGGCTATTGTATATTTCTCCTTTCAGTGCTTAATGGTTATTTTGGCTTGCACGTCGACGGGGTGCTGATAATTTGACGCTTAATGAAGCGAGTTTGCTGCGTTGTCTCCCGAGGAAGATGGTAGAAAAATGCTCACAGTGAATGCAAATGTTCTCCGTTATTGTTTGTCTATTGTCCCGTTTATGAAGCGAGAAAGTGAAAATAAAATCGCACCATTAGTTTTTATATATAGAACCTTTTTTTACACCGTTGTTTTTATTTTTATCTAACGTTTTTTACTCCATTGAGTAAGGAATTTGTACCTACGAGTATTATAGAAGTTTCCTCTTGTAACAACAATTAAATCATTAATGAAGAATTGCAAAAAATGTAGACAATGTGGTCAAAGATTTTTTTAAATGAAACTTTTTAAATTTATTCATCATCATCAGCCGGAAGACGTCCACTGTTGAACAAGTGCCTCCCTGAAGGGTGGGTTTTGCCATAATCCCCACGCTTGGCAAGCGTCTTGGGGATCGCAGTTATTGGTTTAAATTTCTCAGATGGTGCTGCTGCCCACCTTCCGGTATTTTCCCTTAGTCGCCTATTACGACACACACGGGTAGAGATGGGAGTGACATTATAGCCCGGCACCCCTCGGGCTTTAATATATATATATTCATTTATTATCTCTATTTTTAGAGTTAATAATATTATAGGTAAGGTTTTAAAACATAGTAAAACTTTGAGTCCAGCAAATAGGCTACATGCTCATAAAAGTTAAGAGGATACGTGCGTATATACAAAATTGTTCCATTCTAAAGGGGTTCAAAGCTTGATAGGTTGATGGATTGCGTCCGTTTTGACGTTAATAGATTTCCCGTGTGGGGTGCACGTTGGTGGCACTATAAGTATTTACAGTAGAAATTCAAATATTTACAGTAGCAGTTAACTTATTAATCGTAAAGGAAAAACAACATTTAGTTCTAAAATATGAAATAAAATTACATCGGTGCCTACATTATTAAAGATAACTCTTCTATGTATGGTTTTAAATACACATGTAGTACACATAATTTTGTAGAAACTTATTTCCGGTTATTAAATATGGATTGGACCATTTCAAACTTTATCAAAAGCAATCATACAAACATGTGACACTTTTGAAACAACAGGCAATATTTTCGAAACATATTTATCATTTGAAGCGCTCGTAGCGAAGTTTACTTAGCTGTTCTCAACCGATCAGCAAAGTTAAGCAACGTCGCGCGCGGTCATGAGTTGGATGGGTGACCGCTAGTGACATTACTACTGAGCGTTTCCGTGCTTCGGAGGGCACGTTAAGCCGTCGGTCCCGGTTGTTGTCTTAGGATGGCAGTCGTTATAGCATGGTGGTAGGGCACTTTGCGAATGCCCGCCTGGCTAGCTACCACCCTCAAGTAGAAAATCTGTCGCCAAGCACCTGACGGTGTGTTCCGGCAGCTGTCCTTGAGAACTAGTACTTCTAGGTTAGCCTGAACAACATCTTCGACCACATCATCACTTACCATCAGGTGAGATAGTGGTCAAAGGCTAACCTATCAGCCATAAAAAAAAAAAAAACATTTAAAGTATTCACATGTAGTATAAGTCAAACATAAAATAGGAAACATATATTATAGTAGAATTCGCAGCACCAGTACAACTATTTTAAGCAGTGATGGTTCTGTTGCAAAGACTTTGAACTGCTCTGATAGGAATCCAAGGTTGGAATCCTGAAATTTTGAACTTCACCGCATAGAAGTGGTGCATAATGCGTATTATGAGTTGTGATAATTTCAATGACTCCTGAAATTATCACACTCCTAACTATGTCATCGGTCCACCTAATGAAAGGCCTACCTGCTCGTATAAATAAGCACACAACTCGTTCACAACTAACCTATATTGAAATATCACTGAAGAAACTTTATTTCACATCACAGTAATCGTTGTTTTTCGAGTTATGTTACCTGTTCTTATTACCACTTGAAGCGGTCATAGATAATCTTGTCTAGTCGTTCATAACCGATCGAGGTTGAGCAACGTTCGCTGCGGTGTTTATTTGAATGGGTAAGGCATTTACCACTGAGCATTTCAGTGCCTCGAAGCCGTCCCGGTTGTTGTCTCTAGGATGACAGTCATTACAGAATGGTGACCTTGGTGAGCCAGGTAGCCCCTCCACAGGCGCAGAGGCCTGATTAAGTTCGGGCCTACCACCGGGGCAAGATAGTGAATGCTAACGCAACCCTATCTTGCCCCACCTCGGAGGATTGCTCACGGGGGGTTTTAGTGGGTTCAAGTCTCACACATCCCCCACCACTAACCCCGTGGTGGAAGGGCAGTGCGAAGGCATTTCCCGCACGCAAAAAAAAATGGTGGTAGAGCTTTTTACGAAGTTCCATCTGAGTAGTTACATCCCACAAGTCAACAGTCGGTCGCTAACGATGGGTATCGGCAGCTGTCTTTGTAAGCCAGTTATACCAGTTAATCACCTTCGACCGCATCATCACTTATAGGTAATTATAACGAGTACAGTGTCACACCACCATTTCTATGAGCATATAATTTTCTTATGAATAATAACTTGCAGAAACCAAAATATCCTTAAAAACTTGGCTATTGACTTGTTATTATCTTGGTTTAACTTTAATGGAAACCGGACACTTTGAAGGTCGAAGGCTGATCTTCCCCTTATTCAAGGTTTGAAGTCTGGCGCTAAGCATGATTTTGATTGTTTTTCATTACTTTAGTTTTCTATCGTTACAAATCTGTAAAAAGATAACTTTAACGTTATGAGCCTCTTAACATTTTCATGTAAATTTTTAGAGGCTGACAACTTTTAAATTGAATATTTTTTTACAAATTTATAACTATGCAAGTCTAGAGAATAAGCGAGAGTATCGATATCATGCTAATTACTGAACCTGAAATCTCAAAAAATATGATCAATCTTCAACAGTTGTATAGAAGCGGCCGGCCAGTCTAACCTTGAAAGACTGTTAACATAGGAGGCCAGTTGTAAACCAGTCTGGATGATTCTTTCTTTCTTTTAGTACTTATTAGCATTTTTTATATTGTTATGCTATGCTATTAACAAAATTACAAATATACGATATGAAAAATATTTCTTTGCAATTGCAAAATTGGTCTTTGTTTGTAGTACAACGTAAGTTGTAATATAGATGTCGCTCCATCTCAATACAATGGTTAAATAACGAGTGGAAATAATTGAGTTATGCCGTCATTGTCATGTTATCTCAATTGGTTAGAGGCTAAAGGGGTAAAAATTCTGTCGTGTATTTGTAATTTTGTTACATATTATTATTATTTAATGATTTTATACATATCGCCCATACTGACTGACTCAATGTGTGGTGCTGACAATATTATTAAATACATGAAATGCAGTTTTTGTAATCACCAACGTTGTCGCCTGTAAAAGCTTAGGGAGCTAATGTTTGCTTAATGACTTGTATTATCAACAAGCGTGCAACACGGATAAACTATCACATATATTCTAATATTGTTATGTTTGCAACGACGCTTGCAAATGTACGATTAAGTTTTATATTTTATTATATTTATTTTTATTATACGATTAGACGGAAAAATTTGAGTCATGTGCGGTTCAATTTTTCCTATAGTATATTTGTAATTTTGTAATGTATTCCGCATAGCAAGCGTTGCTGATAATATTATCAGCAATACTTTGAGATGGAGTCATAACGAACGATTCCTTAGGTGGGATCCAATGGAAGAGGGACTAAGATTTTTGGGAACGGATGGGAATTATTGCTAAATGGGTTGAAATTCTTTGGAACCCACCCGTAGTAGGACAATTTAAGATAAACATTTACGTTATACTTTATGTACATGTAATACTAAAGGTGCAGCGCATGATTTTTTCCTACTAACCACCACTTATCGTTTATTTAGTATTTTGGACAATTCACACAATATTTTATAAACTATAGCCTATGTGTTATTCGGAGTTAGTTGGGATTCTTTTTAGATTGGACAATTATTTTTGTTTTTTCTTTTGTTTTGTTTGTAATACTTTTTAGTACCTACTGAATGTATGTGAATTGTGGGTGTTATGTGGTCGCAGAATTTTCGTTCCTTTGTTTCTTTCATATATGAAATAAATAAAGAAACAAAAAGTCATATATAGTCAGTGTCCTCAGGACTTAGTCAGTGAATTGGGATAAAAAATATCCCATGTCCTAATAGAGGGCTTTATTAGAGCATTCATAATATTAGTCTAATGTAGGAACGTTAACAGGTCGCTCATACGTTAAGTGTCTTTGAACAGTATTCATATACAACAATGTACACACGTACGTTAACTTTGCGTATAACTAACACCAAACACCATAACTTTACATATACCTACACCACTTACTAAAATATCTCCAGTCACTATCAAAATACAGATAAATGCCAGCTCGTTCCATTCCGACACCTCCATAACAAGATACATTAAAAAAACAAAAGAACTAAACTAATTGAAGACCAGTTGCAGTGAGTTGTTATAACCATTCTAGTTCGCATTTAATGTCACAGATTACTACACAGTTACTATGGTATCTCGACGCTCTTAAGTTTATCTTGGCCATCGATCCGCCTACCGCTGTCAAACGAACAAAATAAATATGTTATTACTAATGCTCGCTAGGCAGAATCAGATAACGGATAATCTCCATTACAATTAAAAAGTCTCGAGTTCAAGAACCGGCATGATTCAGCTTAAGAATTTAAGAAGACAGAATGTAGTATTAAGATTTAATACTGAAATTGAAGGCTGTCTGTGTTTTTTTTGCGTTATAGATTTTAGAATCTAGAATCTTTGCAAAATTATTTAGTTATTACGATGCAAACAGGAGTTAGTTGATTATGCAAAATCATATACTTTCAGCAAACCAGGTTAGCCAGTTTGCGTGTTAGTTGAGTAAACAGGGAAATAAAAATCTACTATATATATAACAAGGTGCAATGTGCAGTGAAAATGTATATTAGTGATGTTTGTGAAATGAGGTTTGAACATGTTACAAACAAAAAAACCCATGGAAATAGAAAACAAATAATAGAATGATATAAAGGTCAGCAAGAAAGAGTGCAGTGGAGGAGTTATAACTAACTTGTACGCAATGAAGAATATTTCGGCATATGTAAAAAACAACAAGTTGAAGCGCTCGTAGCGAAGTTTGCTTAGCTGTTCTTAACCTATCACCAAAGTTAAGCAATGTTCGCCGCGATCATGAGTTGCATGGGTGACCGCTAGTGACATTACTATTGAGCGCTTACGTGCTTCGTAGGGCACGTTAAGCCGTCGGCCCCGGTTGTACGTCTTAGGATGGCAGTCGTTTTAGCATAGTTGTAGGGCATTTTGCGAATGCCCGACTGGCTAGCTACCACCCTCAATTAGAAAAATCTGTCACGAAGCAGCTTTAATGTGTATTCTGGCAGCTGTCCTTGAGATCCAGTAATTCTAGGTTAGCCTGAACAACATCAGAGGTCAAAGGTAAATACCATAGTCATAAAAAGAAAACATTTACAATTATTTATATCAATTTTAAGATTTATTTTATAAGTGCATTTTGCGAATGCCCGCCTGGGTCAAGTAAAATGTCAAAATCTTTCGCCAAGTTTACGGTGTGTTTCGGCAGTTGTCCTTGAGAGCCAGTAACTCTTGATTAGCCTGAACAACATCTTGAACCACATCATCACTTACTATCAAGTGAGATCGTGCTCAAAGGCTAACCTAGCAGGCATAAAAAAAAAACAAGGTGTACCTATAAAGCCCAATAAGGTTGAAGCAAGTACCTTTAACCGTTGAAATTCTTCATTTCTCGAATTTTTTAATACTTAGTACTATTGGAAGTTTATTCCTCATTTATATTATAGCCTCATTTCAATTTTAATTGTTCCACAAGTTTCTAGGCCCTGTTAGTTTTGACAGTTTGAAAATTAGACATTCAAATATTTTAGTAACTCAGGTCTTGATTTTAGAATACAAAACCAAGCTATTTCGCTGATCTATATAAATCCCATATACATACTTTTTCAAGAAGGATCTCATTGGGAGTTGATGGTAAAATTTTAAAGCAAATTTGTACAATTTAATATTTATTTAATATTATTCCCTATGTCCATTTTTAGCTTGATAAAATTTTATAATTGGCGATTCACCATATAAAAGACAATTGAATTCATTGACCAATCAATAATATAACTAGCGACGTACCCTGGCTTCGCACGGGTGCAAAGCTGATACTAAATATACTACAGAACGTCTTTACATACAATTTAAGGTACTTCATTGGATAAGGATTAATATTGTTTTGCTTAAAATCGCTACGTTAATAAGCCATTATTTCTCGTAAACAGTAAAGGATAAAAAATGGTTATTGTGGGTAATCTCTAGGAGATAGACATATATCATTACAATTTTTTAGACCTTTTTAAGGTGTACTATACTGTAGTACATTATTTTGATTTTGCAATTTAAGGGAAAAAAAAGTTTATTTACGACATTACATTAGTAACGTCTAAAATTTATGAAAATAAAATTTTTGAAGCGCTCGTAGCGAAGTTTACTTAGCTGTTCTTAACCGATCAGCAAAGTTAAGCAACGTCGCCCGCGGTCATGAGTTGGATGGGTGACCGCTAGTGACATTACTACTGAGCGCTTCCGTGCTTCGGAGGGCTCGTTAAGCCGTCGGTCCCGGTTGTTATCTTAGGATGGCAGTCGTTATAGCATGGTGGTAGGGCAATTTGCGAATGCCCGCCTGGCTAGCTACCACCCTCAGGTAGAAAATCCGTCGCCAAATACCTAACGGTGTGTTCCGGCAGCAGTCCCTGAGAGCCAGTAATTCTAGGTTAGTCTGAATAACATCTTCGACCACATCATCACTTACCATCAGGTGAGATAGTGGTCAAAGGTTAACCTATCAGATAAAAAAAAAATAAAAAAAAAAATATCACTGTTTCTCCATTATAATATGCAAGTATTAATCATATAAAACATTCTCTTCAAACACTCTATTTTATAAAATCACATCAAAATCCGTTGCGTAATTTTCAACCAACTTAAAAAAAAGGAGGAGGTACTAATTTCGTCTGCTTGTATATATTAAATTTATATTGATGATATAGTCTTTGACAGTGAATGACAATCGATCTCATAAGTAGCAAGGGTCTCTAAAAAGGGTGAATTATTGTTTTACCAAACATGGAACCGACTTCAACACTCAAATGTGTGAAATAACTTGTCGAAGTCGGTACCACGCTTACAATATTGTGGTACAAGGTACAACCATCATGGTACCGACTTCAACATGTTATTTCACACATTTAAGTGTTTAAAGATCTAAGTATACATTGAGGCAGAGTGGGAAGCGACTTTGTTTTATACTATGTAGTGATAATAACTATTATTGTTGTAGAACTATCAATCTACAAACAGCTGTTATTAACACTGCCATCTCAGACAACATTCCCAGAATGCAATTTGCAATGATTTGCACCCATTAAGCAACGAGTCCAGAACGAGAAATTCCTTTCGGATTGCACAATCCGTCGGGCGACAATTACTGGATCGGTTCAGAGAGAAATCAATTTGAATTATTCAGCTACACGCAAATACAGTGCGATGAAATAGAAAATTATCGTCCTGATGAAATATAGAATATAAATTTAAGGTTTTATATTGTTAGGTTTGCAATAACGCCTGCTATGCGGATTACATTACAAACAAAAAAGTCATGTTAGCTCAATTGGTTAGAGCATACCCTGGCTCAAGGGGTGGATGGACGTGGGTTCGAATCCCGCACATGACTTAAAAATTTTCCTATCGTATATTTGTGATTTTGTAATATAATTTTAGGGTTTTTCACCATGAACTTTATTTTCTAAAACAAATAATTTTGATGACGGGCATTTAAATTTTTATTGTATTACGAACAGAAAAGATTGGCGATGGTCAATCAAAAATTATATCTGGCAAATGTCCACCACGAGCATGCTGACAGATGTCGATTCTCTTATCAGGTTATAAAATGGAAAGTAAGTATAGGATGAGTAAATAGTAGTACATAATGTATGTGCATATGCCCTTGTGCTGTTTTATTATATTTACGACGATACATCTCTATGTTTTTTTTTATGTGATGATGTGAAAAGACGGACAAGTCACCAGATGTTAAGCGATGCGCCTGTAATTACAGTTGCAGTGCTACATGACACTGCATTGCGCTCGTCACTCTAAGATGTGTGTTAAGTTACTTTCGCCCAATCTCAAAAAAATTTTTTGTTTTTATTTATTGTTGTTACTATTATATGTTAGGCAATCTGCTATACTAATAAATATTCTGTAAACATTTCAGCCGGATACCTATTACTGTTCCAAAGATACAGCCCTTTAAAGGTTAGACTAACGGACGGACGGACAACCCATTTTTAGTAATTGAGTCCCGTGTTCTATTACGGAACTCTCAAAATAAGCTATGACTTGACGTTTTCACCAGTATAAGGGAAATACAGTCTATTCCAACATTGTAAACTTTAGATTAACACCTCCAAAGCGTACAAGAAGTATTGCATGGCAGTACGGCATTGTATTAGTGCCCGCCTGGCTAGGTACCTCCCGCAAGTAGAAAATCTGCCGCCAAGCACCTAACGGTGTGTTCCGGCAGCTGTCATTGAAAGCCACAAACTGTAGGTTAGCCTCAACATCATTTTTGACTACATCATCACTTACTAACACGTGAGACAGAGGTCAAAAGCAAGCCTATAGCTATAAAAAAAAAACATATTTTATGTGGAACGTTTGGCCAAAGATGAATATTGACCTAAATATATTTTGAGGGGAACTTCTATGCAAGAGAAAGTAGCTGAAAATACTTTTTGCACTCTACTATGAAAGCTGGCATTATCTAGACCTCGTAGAGTACAATTCTTTTCATAATATTTTTCGAAAATTAAACGTGGGGCCGCCAAAGTTGTACATTTGAGACCATTTTTACTACGGGATCTATCACAAAAATAAAACTTGTTAGGATTTTCAAATTTCGGTATATCACGTACAATATTCTCTATTTGAAAATATAGGGACAGAAACGCAATTTTAAATGTAATTTTTAAGTTGTGCTCAAAACATATATTTATTAAGACTGTTGCAATGTCCCGACTCGTTAAATTAACATATTCCAATCAAAAAATAAATAACAACATTCACTAAGGTCTTTTAAAAACGCCGATCATTGTGTTTTCCTCCAAAGTTTTTTCTAGTAAGTGCCAATCCTCATCAAGATTCAACAATATTTGGGTTGATAAGGTTTTGTGCTTCGGAAAAAAGTTCCGGCGCCCAATCAATTGATGCTCTTAATGGATTGTATTTAATGCTAATGGTTTTTTAAAGAACAATGATTTTGACGGACGGATATTTATCGTGTCAAAATCTGGATTGAAAGGTGTTTTTGATCCGGTAACCGTCGTCGTGGTGCAGAAATGTTAGCTAAAGCTTTAGCTAATCGGAAGTTTTATTACGTGTTTTGTTTACCCTCAAGCTGACTAGACTTTTGACCAAGGAACTGCATATAAAAGATCTTTTGATTTCAAGTTTCCAAATGTAAATCAACTAGATACAAAATATAAATGACTTAGTACATTTTCAATTCACGCCGAGTGCACTAGATTTCGAGGAAATTTGGTATACAGATGATCGATGAAAACTAGTGGCTATATACCATCCTCAAGAAGATAAATGTGTCGCCAAGCACTTCACGATGTGTCCCAGCTACTGTTTTTCCAGGGACTCTAAGTTAGCCTGAACAACATCTTTGACCTGGTCATTATACAAATACTACAAACTACATACAACAGTACAGCTACTACAATACTACAGCTACTACAGTAAAACATTTGGACTCATAGGGAGTCAAAATGCTCTAGCCCACTGTCAGTTGGCAGCGTGCCCAGCATGCTGGCAGCATTGCCCCGTTGAATTGCAATGCTTATTCTTTGAGCCAAATAGGTGCCAGCATTTTGATCACGCGTCGCATCGACCAAGCGCTCTGATAGATTTTGGAAAATACGATGAGCTCCCGGTCCCCATGGCCCCAACGTCTCTACACCAAACGGCTCAAATATGTAACCCATACCGAGGTTAGCATATTTGCGCCGCTTGAGTTGCTCCGCCGAAGTAGCCGCGGCGCCAGCCCCCACGTGGGTTTCAGAAAGGTGTGACGGCGCTAAAGTGTCTACGCATGTAGCGTCCCACACTAAGGGCCGTCCTAACTTCCATGGAACCAGAGTCATGCCGTCAGGTCTTTTACCATCATCACGCATCAGACCGTTCGGTTCGAGAACAGCTGGAACATTGGTCATTATTGACTATCAGTTGCGATAGTGGTCAAAGGCTGGCCTGTCAGTAATAAAGAGAAAACAACTCAAACTTACCATTTTTTTATATTATATATTACCTACCTATTATTACTTACCTTTTATATATTGTACGTTATTAAGTTTTTATTATATTTTAGGTTTAATAAAGTCTCGAAAATCTTATCAGCTTATCTTGTGTGATTTGCAAGGTTTATTGAAAGCTTTTGATATAAGAACCTTAAATTAATTTATTTTGAATGGTTTGATATACAGACAATTAGTGGTCAAGATTACAATAGCGATAGGAGTTCTACATGTTTAATGGTCTTTTAAAGTGGAAAATATTTTTTTTACAAGAGTACACGTAACACAAAAAATTAAAAAAAATTATACACATCGGCTATTACAATACCAACGGTCTTCAACACAAATAACTACATTTTGATACACTTGACCTGAGAATAAAGACAATAGTGTTGGTATTAATAAATTAGAGGTTCCTAATTAAAACTATTCTAAGGTTTAATATATAGTTTGAAAATAAAGAAGCTATGATTCACAAAGCAGCTTTACCTGATTAAGTACTTGCAAAGGATTATAAACATTGCTACCGTAAGTACAAGCTTCCATAAATTCAACGACTTTTTAATCGTTATCGTTGAAATTTCATTTAATACCATTATTGACTTATTGGCTATACACATGCAAAATTACAGCCTCCTAGGTCAGTTAGTGTAAAAGTAGTTACGACGTTATTATGACGTGGCGTAATATTTTGGCGCCAATATGCAATATGAGCTGATGAATACTCCCCTTTGTCGTATAGTTCTTTTTTTCATAGTATATATTGGCAAGGATTACTACTTTCAAAAAACGTGAATTAATTAAAAGGAGAGGTCCACACATGTCTCAGGATAATTCTGTCAAATCATCGGTCTGTACTGTACTGTATCAGCCGGATCGTCCACTGATGAACCTATCATCCCCTATTAACGGGTATTTGTCATAATCCCCACGCTTGGCAGGCGTCTTGGGGATCACAGTGTAAGATGGCAGTTCCTTAGAAGGCACTGCTGCCCACCTTCCAGTATTTTCCCCTTAGTCGCCTCTTACGACACCTAAGGGATGATTTGGGGAGGTGCAATTCCAACCAGGCACCCCACAGACACAGATAATAGAAATCCAAGCACTCGGTTTGTACAGACGACGAGTTGATTGTGCTGTTTATTTTAAATTTTTACCTATCCTCAATTTAAAATATGAATAAAACTGTAAATAAAGCATAAGATATGTCAAGTCATGGTACAAGCTTTGTAGAACCGGACAATAAAATAACATACAACATAGTGGAAATAACAAATGGGGCTACAAATTGCTTCTGAGACTCAAGAGATAAATATAGCCCCATAAACAATATCGCAACAAAACTTAACGCGGCATATTTTACAACACCAGAATAAAATTGCTTCTTATAAATATTTTAAAAATACACTTACCTTTCAGATTTGTATATATTCTTATAGTGATGTACTTGTATCAGATCAAGTGGCCGAATCTGAATAAATTTTTACAGTACAGTTACTTATGCAGTGGACAATGAAGAGACTTATATACGAGTACTACATCACATCAACAGCCGAAAGACGCCCACCATTCAACAAAGGCCTCCCCTATTGGAGGGGTTTGCTTATTATCTTCATGCTTGGGAGACGTATTGAGGACCGCAGGTTATGATAGCAGGTCTCCAGAAGACACTGTTGCCCACCATCTGGTGTTTTTCCTTTTGTCGCCTCTAGCGACTCCCTATGGAAGATATGGGGAGGTGCAATTCTAGCTCGGCACCTCACGAAGTAGTTCGCCGAATAGAAATAGATTACCATCAACCCTTTTCTATTATACCGAAAAGACTAATAAGAACTAGTCTTATAGGAATGAAGTAACAATAGCCATAATTTCAGCCAGTTAGTGTAGACTGCTGATTCTTATGAGGGTGGAATCCAACTAAACGAACTTTTATTTTAGAGAATGTGTGTATTGCATTCTTATTGGCCTGGGACTGACCAATTGTGATCCTCAATCACTTAAGCACTTATCAACTCTTGAGATCAATAAGAGAGCTTTTTTTAAGATAAACTGAAACGATTATCTAAGTGACTTTTATAAAATGAATACTAAAATAAGGAATAAAACATTATTTACACATTAAGCAAAGAACATCCTGCTAAAGCAATGGTTGAAAAAAGAAATGAATGGATGGTGTATAATCCAAATAATTTTAATTATTAAATGCTCTGTATCTTACTAAAAAGACTGTATTAGGATGTAAATAGTATTACAAAATTACAAATTTACAAGAAAAAAATTATAGTCATGTGCGGGATTCGAACCCGCGTCCACCCCCTCTGACCGCTGAGCTAACATGAAAATGACTCATAACTCCAATTTTTCATCTCGTTCTCTTTTTAACCATAGTATTGGGATTGGCTATAGGGGTGGATGGACGCGGGTTTAAATCCCGCACATGACTATAATTTTGTTGCACATGACTATAAATCCGCCGAGCAGGCGTTATTGCAAACATAACAATATTAAAAATGTAAATAGTATTGTCTATTGGATATGAAAGTCGATAATGCCGAATTTGAGGCCGAATACATGCTTCCAGAACGTTAACATCTCTACTGTTGAGTCCTATTTTCGTGCGCAGGACCAATGCATATGAGTGTCAAGTATTTTGATTTACGAGACGTCTCGCTGGGACCTTACCCGCTCATACCTACAAATCACGCCGATCCGAATGAAGCCAGTCATGATTCACGAGAGATCCCACTAAAAACCGTCTTTATTGCTCAAAAATAAATTGATTTGGAATTTTACTGCATATTAAAATAACCTTTATGTTTGATTGCCGCTTTGAGAAATTCGATAGTAGCAAGCGGTAAGTGCGAAGCGGGGACCCCCAATGCTACTGTCAACGTAAATATCGACGGTATTAATTGAATGGCTTGGCTTGCATTACTGTGTAATGATACAGACTTTTAAGGCATATTTTGCAAAGAATTTTGAATCTAAGAAACAAAATGTTGTCATGTTTAGAATGCACACGATGCACGATGCGACGCTTTGATGATGACAAATGACCGTGTTAGCTTACATTTTAGTGGTACCGCGCTATTAAGTATCTGAGAACCAAATTAAAGCTTCTATAAAATCTCTTATATGTTTGTCACGATGAGTTGCGTGGTAGTGTCATGCTATATGACACTCCACGCAACTTGTACTGTACTGTACTTAAAGTGGAAACTGGCGTCTATTGCGGGAAATGCGAAACTTTTATAGTTTTTCATTCATGTTGCTAGGCTTCGGAACTATTCTATAAGATCACTGTACTCGCGAGTTTAAAATCATATTGATCGTATTATCTGGTGTTGGTATGTTGGTTAACAGTTATGAACACCAATGCTCATGACTCCTTAGTTACCCCTAAAACAGTCAAAAATATTAATTGTTACGTTTATTCGTAATAAATATAAATAAGTATTATAAAAATATATTAGATTGTGGAGAAACTCTTCCCTAAATCTTGCAATTTACTTGATCAAGTACAATAGTTAGCAACAAACCCAAAATTATAAGAAAATTAAAGTGTAAAACTGAACGCGCCCTTTTGGTGTGTTGTTTTGGCTTCGCACACAAGTGTTGAGATGGAAAACACCCTTGTTTTCATCTTATATGCAGGACCACTCTACACACGTCAACGTGAATAATTTTCCCCATAACTTTAAAGAAGAAGAAGAGTACTTTTACGTCAATTTAATTAAAATATAGAATTAAGAATGTAAACTCGCAAAACTCGACTTTTACATATATCTTAAGGAATATCAAAGACAAACAACCGGCCACAATTCATCCTACTCGATTCCGTGCAAATATTTTCCTTTGTAATTTGTCTGTAAGTGATACTTTCCTTTGACGTACGCTGCTGGTACAACGTATTGACAGTAAGCCAAATCACAGCTAAGGTAGTAGTTACATCGACATTTCGTTGCAGGGCTTATATAGCAAGGAGACCTGTTTTGAGCCCTATGTGCAGCAACAAATTAACCTGTAGCTATCGACGTGAGTAGTGTCATGCAGTTTATGATTGTAGACACAATTGTTCATACTCGCCTTTCACGACATTATTAGGAGGAAATGGATCAATCCTAATTTTCATAAAGGATTGTACGGACATAAAATAAGAAACTAAAATGAAGATGTTGTTTGTTTTTCATTGCTGATAAGTAAGCCTTTGACCACCATCTCACCTGATGGTAAGTGATGATGTGATCGAAGGTGTTAACAGGCTTAACATAGAATTACTGGCTCTCAAGGACAGCTACCGGAACACACTGTTAGGTGCTTAGCGACAGATTTTCTACTTGAGGGTGGTCGCTAGCCAGGCGGGCATTTGCGAAATGCCCTTCCACTATGCGGTGAAGCTCAAGCTCGCGGTGGGATTCAAACCATGAACCTGCTGCGCGGCAGTCCATAGCCAATGCCACGGAGCCATCACTGCTTCAAGAAGAAGACTGCAGTTGTGTCATAAGGAACACTTTATGAACAACGAGTACTGCCAAGCTATGCCTTGATGACACAATTGTTTCTAGGGGCTAGGGCTCTAGTAACCGTTGCTGAGCCACCACGGTGAAGCGAAGGAAATCTAAAGTGGGGCCGCTTCTTTGGGCTTTTATCTTCAGGTCTATGTTGAAGCAGCTGTAGATTGCGGTGTGGTATGGGATCTGCTGCGGGCAGCGGTGTCATGTGGCTATTTAGAGTTTATTGATTTGTCCATTAGGAACAGCAAAGGCGACCCGCAATAAAAAATGTAGACTGCTCTGTTTAACCGTTAGAATCATGTAAGTTGGGCAGAGCGTCTATTATGTAAGTCAATATGCCAAAGATAAATTTGTTTTGCTTCCGAATTTCTGTTATACCGAAAAGCTCTTGATTGCACAGTAATACGATGCGTAGGCCATTAGTGATAGGATATGGCGATACGTTGCTGGTGTATTCTGGTTCAAATATACTTGTTTGAAATGTCAAATAATGATTAAAGACGGGATGATAGAAAGGACTGAAGCACAAAAGGTCAATGCTACGTTAGGTATGCCAACGTAGGTTTGAATATGTGATTTTTTGAATTTTATACTAATCATATATTTGTATATTTTATGTTTGTAAATTACCAACTTATATTGGTTTTTAGGGTTTTGTACTAGAATACAGGAACATATTTAACTCCATACAACAATTAAGGCAATGTATCGTAATTAGCAAAAAATATAAAAAAAACATTATTTTTTATGTATAAAAAATATCACCAAATAGTTTCGATTCCGCTTAAATTTCCCTTTAAGGCAACGTAGTACGAATTTTCGACCGGCTGCGTTTCTATCCGAAGCATCATCAGGTCTTAAATCTGCAAGCGCACGATTGGGATTTTTTATTACATGAACTTATATACCCAAGTAATCTGCTACAACAACACATATACATATAAGTAATATTGTGAAAGTTTTAACCGGCTAACACTTACGATATAGTTCTTAAATTCAAGCATAAGTTGGCGAACATCCATTTAATGTAATAAAATAATAAATCAAAGTCGTAAATATTTGTACAAAAAAATAAATTGTTTTTTTTTTTAATTTACTCTACCAAATAGTCACAAATTTACTCGACCTAATAGTCACAAATTTACTCTACCAAACAGTCACAATTTAAGAAATTTTTTTTTACTCTATTGTGAATATTGTGACCCTCACGAGGGCCATCTGATAGGTGATAAACTTTGCCTATAATAGATATATTTCGTTACAAGCGATGAACTCATTGCGCCCATCACCCTGAGACAGATAGATGTTAAGTCTTATGTGCTTGTCATTTTTAATTACTTGGACTGGTGCCGCAACTTACTTTCAGGGGCTTGGCGACAGGTTTTCTACTTGAGAGTGGTAGCTATTCAGACAGCTTCCTAAAGAATCCAGAAAATTTCCTATCTGAATGAATAATTAACCACTTGTTAACGAAATATTTGAAACTAATATATTGTGCGTTGTATTGGTACGGAACCTGCTGCCTATTTGTGAGTATAACCAAACCGCCACAATAAATAATATGACACACAGATTTAAGTATCATAAAAATACTCTCAGTTAACTTAAAACTAATGATTTGGTTATAATTCTTTAATTCTACATCATCTAAAAGCTGCAAGTACATTTAAAGCTGTCCTACAGCAATACTTTAGTTAATCAACAAAGTTTCTAATAAAGACATTAACACGAGATCATAAACTCGCTCGTAAAAACAGCGAAAAACAATTTTCATAAGATGCCATATAAATCAAGTCTAACTAAATGTCCTAAGCAATATTTCGCTGGACTAAGAAGTACATTGTTAAATTTAATACCGCAATGAATTTAACGACATCCCCGCCCTCTCAAGGCGGTAGAGTGAAGCATTTGCTAAAAACAAATGCTCTCCCTGTCTTACAATTTGAACGAATCGCTTAGCGAAAACATTAGCTTCGGCTCAAAGGCTTTTAGGCGTAAATTGTACGTGAAATTTAACAAAGAACGGTAATGGTTCCTTAAATTTATCTAACCAGCTTGTGAGCTGCCAAGAGTTGGGTCTAAAAAGAGGAGAGTGCATGGAGCGCTTTCCATACTAACGTAGTTTCGTCACATTTTAAATATCAATTTTGAAGCGCTCGTAGCGAAGTTTAATTGGCTGTTCTCAACCGATCAGCAAAGTTAAGCAACGTCCGCTGCGGTCATGAGTTGCATGGTTGACCGCTAGTGACATTACTACTGAGCGCTTCTGTGCTTCGGAGGGCACGTTAAGCCGTCGGTCCCGGTTGTCATCTCAGGAAGGTAGTAGTTATATCATGGTGGTAGGGCATTTTGCGAATGCCCACCTGGCTAGCTACCACCCTCAAGTATAAAATCTGTCGCCAAGCACCTAACGGTGTGTTCCAGCAGCTGTCCTTGAGAGCCAGTAATTCTAGGTTAGCCTGAACAACATCTTCGTTCATCACTTACCTTCAGGTGAGATAGCAGTCAAAGTCTAATCTATCCAGCATAAAAAAAGCAAATGGTACATGAGCAGAATACTTACATTATTCGATTTGAAGTGCTCGAGGTAGCGGAGGTTGCTTTGTTATCCTTACCCATCAAATAGGTACAACATAGTAGGTATCTTCAGCATGAGACCTTTCTGGTGGGTACTACCACTGTATCAGATATTCTGCTTCGAATGATTAGTTTGCAAACACTGTTGGTATTGGCACTTCCCCGTGGGGTGCTGGCTTAGAATTGCTCCTCCCCATGTCATCCCGTGGGTGTCGTAAGAGGCGACTAAGGGAAAAATACTGGAAGATGGGCAGCAGCGCCTTCTAAAGAACTGCCATCTAACACTGCGATCCCCAAGCCGCCTGCCAAGCGTGGGGATTATGGCAAATACCCTCTAAATAGTGTTCAGCAGTGGACGATCCGGCCGATACAGTACAGTAAACACTGTTGTGTTTAGGCGTGAAGGGCACTGTAGCAAGTGAAATCACTGGGCAAACACAATCAATCAATCAACACAGCAATCACTTGAATTAACGTGTCGGAGCGATGAGCGCAGTGCAGAAGAACGAGGATGGTGACAATGCAATTGTTATGAACAGGCGTAACCACTTACTATCAGGCGGGCATTTTGCCCGTCTCACCACTTAATTACAAAAAACTTAGATGTGAAGGACTCTACGGTCATTTACTTGAATAGGTGATCACTGATGGTATTTTCGTGAAATTGTAGCAATAAGGCTAGCCTAAATAATCTTTCTACTTCTTCTTTTTATCGTGCAATTTCCTTGGGAACATTTGTTCGGTTGGGTTTAATTAGTTGTTGGTTTGGGTCGTCAAATTCATTACATTCTTCGTAGGCTTGTTTAGTTCTTACGCCGTATATATGAAAGGACATAAAATGGACAGGAGTGAGGTGAAACGTGGTTTGACTCAGGTCACCACAAATATTGCAATGTTTCAGATGTTCTCACATAAGCAGATATTAGTATATTTAGTTAAAATAACAAAAAAAGTAGGCTTAGAAATAAAGTGGCATATAAGACTGTGATAGTTATAATACAGCATAGGTGAGGTGAAAGCTAACGAATTTTAGCGGGAAAATCAAAATTAAAACACGCTTGCTTTCATGTCTGTGGCTGCTTTTTTAGTTCCCATTCTATAAAATAATGGTATCCTCATTGCAGGAGTCGGTACCTTCGTATGCAGAAGTTCTTTGCAGGCCGAACAACGCGACTAGTCCTACGAAACGGAGTACACAGCACTCCATCATAGTGTCCTCCGACATAGAAAAGGACACGAGTGAGGAAGTGCTGGGTAAGGTCCGGGAAGCTTTGGACGCTAAGACAAACGGACTCCAGGTAACTAGAGTCCGTAAAATCAAAAATCAAAAGGTTGTCATAAGTTGTTGCACCAAGGACGAAGCGACAAAGTTGACAGATAAACTAACGTCTAAAAATAAAAATTTAAGAGTAGAGGAGGCAAAAAACAAAGACCCGCTAATAATACTCAAAAACCTTCTTTCATATAACAAGGACGAGGAAATATTGTCATCACTCAGGTCACAGAACGCGGGTCTTCTGGGGGACCTGGCAGAAAACGACCTTAGAGCAACTGTGAGGTATAGGCGAAGAGCCAGAAATCAGCACGAAAACCATGTTGTGCTCCAGGTATCACCTAAACTCTGGCAAAGGCTTACTACAGCCAAGCGGGTTCACATCGACCTGCAATATGTGTCAGTGCAGGACCAGTCTCCGCTCGTACAGTGCACAAGGTGTCTGGGCTATGGGCATGGTCGCAGGCTATGCACAGAGCCAGTAGACCTGTGCAGCTACTGCGCGGGCCCACACCTCCGCGCTGACTGTTCGGCATACCTGGCGAGCGAGACCCCGACCTGCCGCAACTGCAGGCTGATGAAGGCCTCCGAAACAAGCCACAATGCATTTGACGGGGAATGCCCTTTGCGCAAGCGATGGGACGCAATAGCGAGGTCCAGCGTCGCCTACTGCTAAGGGCACCCAGGGGACCACGGATGTAATGGCAACACCTACGCCAACCAGAGCGATAAGGCCATTAAAAGTGCTGCAGGCGAACTTACAGAGAAAAAAGCTGGCTACTCAGGAACTCTTCTTGGAAGCCCAGAAAAGAAATGTCAGCTTCGCGTTGATTCAAGAACCTTATGTGGGCGCTGAAGGGGAGCTCAAGCGGTATTCGGGCACTCGAATACTACAATGTGAGCGAAACCGAGCTAAGCCGGTAAAGGCTGCCATTGTAGTATTTGATGATAACATAGAAGTCCTCAACGACCAAACTATGATCACGGAAAATATAGCTTTTACACTGATCAAGGCCGAAAAGTGGACAATCGCATTAGTTTCGGTCTATTTTGAGGACAGCCTGCCGCTTGAGCCGTACTTGAACAGAGTCAAAGCACTCTTGGATATGACGCGGACTGACAAGGTCTTAATAGGCGGAGACATAAACGCATGGAGTACCTGGTGGGGTAGCGTCTGCGAAGATGACAGAGGAGAACTCTACAGAGGGTTTCTAGACGAGGTGGAAATGCATATATTGAACCAGGGGACCGACCCCACGTTCGACACAATCCGTGGAGATCACATCCTTACGAGTTGTGTCGACGTAACCGCCTGCTCTCCAAATATCACCAGTTCCGATCACAACGCAATATCTTTCCACCTCGATCTGGAGAGGCCGTCAGAGGTTAAGACCCCAAAGTCAACCCGTATCTACAACACTCGGAAGGCCAACTGGTGTCGGTTCACTGAGGAATTCCGAAGCTCGTTGGAGAGGAGTGGTGTTTCTGCAGAAACCATCGCCGGGATAGATAACCATGAACAGCTCGAAAACATAATAAAAAGCTACATGGAATCCATACACTTGGCATGCAGAAACACTATTCCCTTACTCAAACATAACAACAAAAAAGAGTACTTACCCTGGTGGACCGACGAGCTGGAACGCTTGAAGAGGGTTGCGAACACCATGAGACGGAGGATCAAAGGCGCTGCACCCCGGAGACGAAAACACGTTGTTGATGAGTACCTGAAACATAAAAACACATATGAGTACGAAGCCAGTAAAGCTCAAACCGAGAGCTGGAAAGCCAAGTGCACCAAGCAGGAAAAAGAGAGTATGTGGGATGGTATTTATAGGGTGATCAGAAGCAAGACAGCAAGACATGAAGATCAACTACTGGAGGAAAATGGAGCCACTCTAAGTCCTGAAAAGTCGGTCGAGTTACTAGCCAAGACGTTCTTCCCGGATGACAATGCCTTCGAGGATAATAATATTCACGAAGGCATTAGAAGGCTCGCGGAAACACTATGTGACTCGACGTCGGACGAAGTCGAGGACCCACCGTTCACCAAGGCGGAACTAAAAAGAACCGTGAGTGACTTCAACCCCAAGAAAGCTCCAGGGCCTGACGGCGTCACGGCGGACATTTGCACGAGGGCAATATTCGCAGAGATGGACGTCTTCCTGGAGATCCTCAACAAATGCATGTCCCTGTCTTGCTTCCCATCACCCTGGAAGGAGGCTGCAGTAGTGGTGCTTCGGAAGCCGGGAAAATCCGATTACAGCCAGGCAAAGTCATACCGACCGATTGGGCTACTGTCAGTTCTGGGAAAGGTCCTTGAAAAAATGATGGTGAGAAGGATAAGATGGAACCTCTTACCAAAGACCAATCCCAGACAGTACGGCTTTGTCCCCCAGCGCAGCACCGAAGATGCACTCTACGACCTGGTGGAAAAAGTCCAAGACAAGTTGAGGAGCAAAGAAATGGCGGTCATCGTGTCACTGGATATCGAAGGAGCCTTCGACAGTGCATGGTGGCCAGCCATTTAATCCCAGCTGATCACACTGAAATGCCCCCTTACCCTGAGACGACTGGTGAACAGCTACTTCGAAGGCAGACGAGTCGTGGTCACCTATGCTGACAAGACCTACGCCAAAAACACCAACAAAGTCTGTGTCATTTTGGAATCTGCTGTTGGATCCACTCCTCAACGACTTGGCTGCACAAGGAGTCTACGTTCAGGCGTTCGCGGACGACGTTGTGCTAATGTTCTCCGGTCATTCAGCTCTAAAAATCCAGGAAAGCGTCAACCAGACACTCGCGTATGTGCGTGGTTGGGGCGTCAAAAATAAACTCAAGTTTGCGGCACACAAAACCCACGCTATGATTGTAACCAAAAAACTAAAATTTGACACCCCAATCATGCACATGGGCGGGCTGGACATACCCGTCGTTGACGAAATCAAGCTCCTCGGCCTTACGATCGACAGAAAACTCACGTTCAATAAACACGTGGCGAACGTTTGTCGTAAGGCCGCGGACATCTATAAGATGCTCGCAAGGACGGCGAAAATAGAATGGGGGCTGAACCCGGAGATCATTAGGACAATCTATGTTGCCGTGATAGAGCCAATAATAATGTACGCTTCGAGTGTATGGGCGCCAGCCGCCAAAAAGATCATGGTACAAAAGCAGCTCAATACCATCCAGCGCCGATTTGCTCAAAAAATCTGCAAAGCATACCGAACGGTGTCCCTTAACGCAGCACTCGTGCTAACTGGGCTGCTTCCTTTAGATCTCCGGATCCAGGAGGCCGCCCAGCTGTACGAAGCAAAGAGGGGCAGACCGACGACGCTAGCTCAGAGCGGATGGGAAATTGAGGAGCGGGTTTCATACCTAAAGGCTCAGCATCCAGCCCAAGAGGAGGACATCACGTTCACATGCCTCAACGATATGCTGCCCGACACCCTGGAACAACACGAACTTCCCGAAATCCAGATTTACACAGACGGGAGTAAATTGGAGGGGAAAGTCGGAGCGGCGTATACCTATTGGGAGCGTGGACGGGAAACAAAGACGAAGAAGATGAGACTCGAGTCGTTCTGCACTGTCTTTCAAGCTGAGCTGTACGCACTATACCAGGCCACTGAGCTATTGCTCAAAGTGAACAAAAGTGCAGCTGCTGTGCTGAGCGACTCGAGATCTGCATTAGAAATGGTCCAAAACCCCGAAACTTTCCACCCCTTAGGCTTTGCAATAAGACGCAATCTCGCGAGTCTCAAGGCCAAGGGGTGTGACGTAAAGTTATATTGGGTCAGGGCACACGTCGGAGTTCCCGGTAACGAAAGGGCGGATGAGTTGGCCAAGCAGGCGGCTCTTTACACCAAATGCTCGGCCCACTACGACAGATGCCCGGTGTCCTTCGCAAAAGGTGAAATAAGAAAAGACACGATTGACACTTGGAACCGTAGATACCAAGAAGGTACAACTGCGAAAACAACAAAGACCTTTTTTCCAAGTGTCACGAACGCATATAAAATAATAAATAAAACTAAACTTACCCCGATCCTAACGCAGGTGATGATTGGGCATGGGGGGTTTTCTGAGTACCTGAACAGATTCAAGTGCAAGGACAGCCCCTCATGCGTGTGTGACCCCTGTAAAGACGACTCTATTCTGCATCTGCTACTCGAGTGCCCAAAACACGATGCGGATAGGTACAATCTAGAGTCCGCAACAAATATGAAGTTGACTGAAGCCTCACTGTATGAGATGATGGACGGTAAAGACTCTAGACCGTACCTACTCGCATTCTGCACCAAAGTAGCAGGAGACGCCGTGCATAGGAATAGAACAAGGTGACACTGGGTGTCACAATGATCTATTCCAAAATTAATTCAATAAACCTGTAAAATGTGGGAACAAAGCATAATTCTTAAGAATTATGACGATTGTTCATACAATAATCAGAACAAATATAAATAGTTAATTGTTTGTATGCTGAATAAGTACAAAAGGGAAAAATCACCGAAGTTAAACTAATTTTGTAGTTTTAAATATATTATACCTAAATCTATATAGGACCTACCTTAATAAGGTAAACTAAAATATTTTATACCTTTATCTTGACCAGAACTATTTATTTTTATTGTTAATTTTGACAAAGTATTGATAACTATTTTAAAACATGTATTTCATAAAGTGACCAAAGAGTCACATATAAAACTTAATATTGGTACATCTTTATTTTCACCCAAACAAGGTGCCCGCCCAACTAACATTAGGCGCTAATATAAGAGTTAGAACAGATATATAAAAGAGCTAAACAGATCCTAAGGTCATCAATAAGTTCCATCACGTGGGAGTTATAGCGAGCTATAACTCTACTATATCCCTGGAATGGGCACAAGTTCTTATGGTCTTAGGTTCCACTATGGCGATGTAGTGGAGTTACAGAATGAATATAAGAGATATAGTAGAGCAATTGTGGAGGTACAGTAGCGCTAACTGAGACTTAAAGCGCTGCAGAAGTAGTATTTAAGTGACTAGTGACTCCTCAAGCGATATGGTAGAGCTACATGCTGCTTACTGACAGTTCGAGCGCTATATAGGGAGCAAATGTATGAATATAAACTCCGTAAGGGGTATAGTAGATCTATGATGTATCTTACTTACTGTTTGGGCAGTTAGAGGGTGGCATTAAGGTAAATTGTAACACCTTGAGTTGCAGTATAGATCTACAATAGGAAATTTAAGCGTCTAAGGATATCAATTTTTACTTTTTTTCATAGCCGGCTATGCGGTATTTCTTTATGTCAAATTAATTTGAATGATATATTCCCATAACAAAAAACCATCAAACATATAGTGTTTACGAAAATAATTAAATGGCGGAGTTGAGTGCTAAAATTTTAACTCATTGTTAGTGGAAGCTGAAGCGGAATTTTCATTGCGAAGGTAAGTAAACTGTGAATATGTGTATATGTTATTAGCAAATAATTGAAGGGCCCGCTCTTTGTTGTGTATTTATCAAAAAAAATGTTTTACTTCATAATGAGCAAGACATTTTTTTACAAAATATGTAACAAAACTTTGCCTATTGACTTAAAAGTGTCGTGACCCTATATAGAATGCTAGAAAAATAAATACCTTCATTGTATTAAGTTTTCGTTTCGTACGTTTTACTGTTTTTAATTAACTTCATATAATCTAAAAATGGTGGGCGCATGAATTTGGGGATCCGTAGTCATTTTCCAAAACCACTACCTAGCCTAGTACACGACTAGTACACGTATCTCCTAGCTGAACGAGTGCTAAATTGTTTTTATTGTTAGATTTGCAGTTTTGCACAATTGAAATGATTTGAAATTTGAATACCTATACGTCCCTGTCTTTCTACATATTTAAATACTGTAAAATTCCGGCAGTTAAGGCCTTTGAATATTATGGGATGTTATTTTTTTAATGCAAGGTTGGCTTTATTTCTAGCATAAACTCCTTACGTTTAAGAACGAAGCGTCAGTTGTCTTTACTTTGTATGTGATACTAATTACCTACATGATTCGGCAGATCAACCGATCGCGTTTCACGTGGGTACCTACGCAGCGAGAGCGAGCCCGCGCGCAAACAAGTACCAACCAGTCAGTCTCTGCCCTCCACTAAGTTCGACGTGACGTGTGTTGTTTTTGGCGCTGTATACCTTTGTTCACGTAAGTAGCTTCGATTGCGCTGTTTTAAAAGTGTGACTAGGTGGATGTTAGCATTATTTCATATCGTGAAAATATTGTGGTTATAGGGTTGTTAAAATAAATAGGAGTGCAAGACGATTTAGACGCTACTGTATTTTTTAATTTAATTCTGTTAACTGGACAATTATATTTCAATTTCAGAATGCCATTCAAAATAGTAAGAACATTAGAGAAAGGAAAATACAGCCACTGGATTGTTCGTTCTACATGGGAATCTAATAAAATTGTAAAATGGCCTAAAAGAAACATTTCAAAACTTGTTAAATGTGATGATTACTTACCAGACCCAGATTGGCGACAAGTGCCAAGTAAAACGAAACAATATTCCAACTTATGAGGACACTGAACGGGAACTCGCTAACTTATTGTGTGTATCAGACACTGATGAAGATCAAATAAATGACAAAATAACAAAGTTCAACCAACAAGAAGTAAACTTGAATGCACTTGTGGAACAATTGGTATGTATTACTTTACGTTTTCAATTATACTCCTTTAATTTAAAAAAAAGTTTGTTATAAGACTAGCTTTTGCACGCGGATTCGCTCGATTGTGATGTGGTGTTTTTGTTTGTGAAATTTAGTTTTTGTTTCAAAACTTGAGATGGTATCGGTAAACCGATTGTGGAGCACAAATGATCTAACTAGAGGTCAGTGGAACCATTATATCAGCCATAGATATTCAGATTTGGCTGTGCATTGATCGGTCAGTCAGTTAATAACGAATTACGTCAATTTCTTCAATTTCTAAAATATGTTACAAAATTAACGAACGGACGGGAACGGAGGCTCTAGCACGAGTGCGTGACGTAACCGTAAACAAAATAGGTAGGTACGTCGATTTTTGAACTATCGTTTAGCATTTAGGTCCAATATTCCTCAAAGATTTAAATAAATGTATAAAATTGAGTAAATACTATAGAAATCGAGTATTTTCAATTTTAAAATTGACGTAGGTAGTTACTTTACGTTTACGTCACCCACTCGTGCTAGTGCCTCAGATCTCTTGGGATTTATACTTACGACGAATAGGCAATAACATTTTGCAATACAAATAGTGCTTTTGCTTTTTTTTCAGACTACCAACCAATACGAACCATTCGTGATTTCTGTACCCAATGACCCCAACGCGGCTTCCTCTGAATTTACAAACTCCGACCAACAAAAAAAAAATGAACGTTGTGGACGTGGAACAAGTGGTATGTATTATTACTTTCAGGAAATCAAGCTCCTTTTATTCAAATAAATATTGAGTTTTTGTTTCAAAACGCTTTATGAGCGTAGGTATGTGATCCGAATAGATTCTCTTCGAATTTATACTTATAGATGAAAAAATGGTCAACGATTTTAGACTTTTTGATTTTTTTACGATCCACAACCCACCTTTTGTGTTTTGTTTTTCAGACTAACCAATATAATTCACCCGTGATTTCTGTACCCGATGAGTCCAGCGAGTCTTCCTCTCAAATTATTTTGACTTCAGATAACCAAATTCTGGGTAAGTATACCTACAAATACCTACTGTGTGCTTGCTGAAAACCAAGAGCACTTTATAGACAAAACTCAAGAAAATAGTGATTTCATGAAAATATTAGACAATATAAATCACGTATTGGAAAACCACGATAAAAAGATGGATACAATATTGGAAAATCAAAAAAAAATTATGCACAAGATGGCTTGCATTTCTGTCCAAGTTGATAATATGCAATTACAACTCGGTAATTATAATGAAGAGGATGTTGTTTCCTTGGGGACGTCTAAAAACCAAGTTGAGAACTTGAGATTCAGTTTCTCTCCAATTACAACTGTTGAAGATTTGAGCAAAATCAATGATTTACTTTCTGATAAAACTGCTAGAAAACAACTGAAACAAACTTTTTCGGTTATTTGTTCTGGTGGAAAAGGAATTAACTGTGCCTATAAACTTATAGATATCATGTTTTCGCGTGATTTTTTGTGTCAGTGCTCTTGGAGTGGCAGTAGTCGTTCTGATGGCGTTAAAATTAGTTTGAAATGTTACAAAAATATTGTTTCGTTTTTTTGGGAGATGATTTTCAGTTGGGACCAGAACTTTACATTACAAAACAATGAGCATTTTTTTGAAAGCATTTTGAAAAATGCCAACAAAAGAAAAAACGCGAAACAAGAAAGGTCATCTACGACACGAAAACGGGCCAAAATTGAAAAGAGTGCAAGTATCACAGAGTCTAATGAAAATATAAATGAAAACATTGAACAAGACGCAAACAAGACTGAAAAAAACAATAATTTAGTATTCGCGGCAACTGCTGAAAGTAATATACCTGGAATCAAAAATTATTCCATAGGACTAGCCCCAGGTGACGATTCTGTCGAAGTCGAAGAGTCCCTCTGCTAATTCATTTACTTACCTATATTTTCTAAGTTTATTTTTATTGCTAAGTATAACTCATTAATTATAAATTATTAGCAGTGATAGGAATAGGTAGTGCTTATTAGCCTAAACTTCGAAGAAGAACAGAGAAAAGAATCGGAGACTTCCTTGGACTATACTTTAATATGCGACTATATTTTATTATAATTTAAAACTAAAATACTTACTATTTTGATGGAAGTAATAATCCTTTCTTTAAACCAACCAAGCTGAAGGATTAATTATATCATTAATAGACAAGTCTCCTCTAAGTGGCAATAACCGTATCAAGAAGATTCATTAAACAGTAATTATTACTAATATCATAATTAGCCTACTTTAATTATAATGCAAATGTTTTAGCACAAGAACTAATTATCTACACGAATAAATACGTTAAGTTACATGTCACTGTTCCAGTAAAAAAAGTACCTGATTCGCATTTAATGATTGTATTTGTTATTTAATAATGTAAACAATTTTTGATCTTAATTTTCGTATTTATCTTGTTAATTTTAGAATAATAAGTTGATTTTGCACGAGAAATAAAAATATTTGACATATATAAATTGCGTTTCATTCAAAATGTTACACAGTGTGAAGTAAAGGAAAAAAGTAAAGAGAAACTTCAAGCTCAATACACACAAGTTTAAACTGGACATCTCCTGATGATATCACAATTTCTTCTCGATTTTCAGCTTCCTTTGCAACTACAAACATATTCAAATATGATGATTTAATAGGACGATGAAATATGTCAAGTTTATTCCTTAATCTATAGCCATGAATATGCACAACATTAGATTCATGTAATTGCTTAATCTCTTTAATTTCCACAATGTCGCCGTCATTCGTCATGCAGTATCTGTCCTGAAGTTTAGGTGATAGATAATACATAAGTATTAAAATGAAGCGTTGTACGACATTGACTCTGAGATACAAAAGGCTCTGTATGCTCAGATCTTTTATGTAAATTAGGAGAATCAACCATCCTTTTCTCGGTAATTCTTTTCGCTAGCTGTATCAAAGGTTTATTGCCCTGCCTGAGCATATTTTTAATTGTGTATAATTTATTTTCGAACGGATAAGCGTTAAAAGTTAGCAGCGGCCCAAATTTTTCCACTTCATCTACTACGTGCATCAAATTGTGAACATTGCTAGTCGCATAGTCGATGCCATACAAATTTTTAAACTGATCCACAAAACACTGAAACAGCTCTCTAGCTATTGGTAAATACGTGCTACATTTATTTACTGAACATATAGTTGTCGCACAGAAAAACATTAGAAAATGTTGGTACACATCGTCACGAAGGACATCAATCAGTACTATTATGCTCAGATAATGTAAAAAGTCCTGAATTCTGATCCTTTCCAGTGCGCGAGGCAATTAAGTGTGCGGATTGACCGGTGTATTTCCGAAGGCATTCTACATTTCATCAACAACTCATTTACTTTAGTGATTTCCCTTGCACACCATTTTGTAGTATAAATCCCAAAGTTTCCATTACGCCATCCTACTAATAGCCGTTTCATGATTCCTAGATCAATCAGATGTAGTGAATCTCCTACAGGAACGTCTTGAACCATGTCGATTGGTAATTCTAATAGTGGGGAATCAGCTTTGTGATGAGCTCCATATTTCTTAGCCCTAAAATCTTCATTATTTCTATCAGGAAACTTTCGCGAAGAAAAAAACACTGTATGTGAACGGTGAGAGTATTCGCCCACAGTTGTGCATTTCAAACAACCATGCATTCCATTAAAGTTGCAGACACCTGAAACATGAGAAAACTTATGATTTGTGTTTTGCATTGCTTTGTATTTGTATTGTATTTAACAGTCGGCCAAAGAATTTTATGTTTTGGAAACCGGTAGAGACTGATTTAACATAATACTTATTGACTCATAAATTGTTACATAACATCTTATATAAATACAGAAACATAACTTACCGATTTGAGCCCTGAGGCCCTAGACAAGTGGCAAGCGATAAACGAAAACGCTCTATAATGTGTGCCACTTGACTAGACCCCCTGTTACTGTAATTATTTGCCGACTGAACTTACCGCTGGAGAATCACAGATGAAGCATCTGATTTTCACAGAAATGTTCTTGTTTTCTATTTGGAGGCCTTCTTGTAAAATACATTTAGTCTCATTTACAAAATCTTCTAAATAAAGTTGCAAATTTTTTGGTTTTCCTATACCAAAATACACGCCAATCACAAAAGGATTTGCGTCGACTTGATGAATGTTTGCTAATATTGGCCAAAATTCTTTTTTAGAACTGTTGTGGATTGGCAATCCATCAATGTTAAAATTCAAGTAAATAGTATCGGGTAAATTACTTAACTTCCTTAAAATACATTTCAAAGGTTCAGAAATTCCATTATGCCAATATTCGCCATCGTCATCTAGTTTTTTTATTAAAATATTTTTTGGTGTTTGTAAAAGAGTTCGAGGATCTTTTGGTAGAATCGTGCCAAATCTGTCATTTAAGATCAACAGCAAATCTTTCATAGCAGTTTGTGTAATATTTTTCTCAATCGCCCATGCCCTCAATTTTTCACTAAAATGAAGATTCTTTATATATTCACTCGGATTATCCTCATCATCACTACTCAATGAGTAATAACATCGGTCCTCTTCGGAAATATCAAAAGTTGCAGTTGCGATATTACTTCCATTACATACGGAACCCTCACCTTCAAGTAAGACTCCCACTTGACCGCGTCTAGTGATGCTTTCATTCTCATTCAGGTTATCTTGTGATAAGTTTGCATCTTCAACGTTGGAGTTTAAAATATTACGATAATCTTTCAAGATTTTCCGTCTATTTCCACCGGTTCTACTTTGAACTTTCCAAGTTTTAAAACGCTTTTTAGAGGAGCTATGTTGCGACGCCATTTTATGTTTACATGATGACCGCACACGTGACCAATTATTAGTGGTACTAAAGTGGTAACGAAGTCAATAATTCAACCTTAAACTATACTTGACACTATAAGTTCTATTAATAGGGAGAAATATCCCAACTATTCAGCCCTAAATTACACAAGGGAGTTTTGTATCCCTTTAGGAGTTTGGTGTTGTAAAAGATTTAATGAACACCATTGTAGCTCTAGTAGCGTTATTTGCTCCTTTTGTGCAACTATCAGCGCTCCGAAAGAGTTTGTGATAGCTTGCTTAGAACTTTAGAAGTTAATAGTAAATGTTAATTTCTTATATGGATCTGATAGTCGTAAGATTCGCTCAAAGCTATAACACAGAAGCTTTGGTCTGTATTGTAGGGATAATAATCACTGCTCTACGCGATTAACCTCCATACATTGCTCTTCTAAACTTGCTTTGTCACTTTAAGTGTTATATTTTATTACTAACACTCTTTTGTCGTCACAAACTATAATTGCAGCTACCACTCTACCTTCATACCACTTTAGGTTCTAAAGTAAGCTCTATTTGCAGACATAATGTTTGTTGGGCGACTATGTCGGGGGTACATTGGTGGAGGAGGACGGCATAAAAAAAAAATAAAAAAAAATAATGGTATCAGAGATTTTAAAATAGTATTGTTATATTTACTTTAACTGTGATTGGTCACCAATGCACATAACTTCTTTCATTGCCCCTGAAACTAAAAAAATATATAAGATTAAGTTATTCCTACTCGATAAATCCATAGGTATAAAATTGTATTAGATATTGTAAAAACTGTTCACCGAAACTCGGATTTAACGTGATCAAGAACAATAGATTGTCGATCTAGCAACAAACACAAAACATATTTAAATATTATATTCTAGCTCTTATACAAAATAGTTATAGCTAAAATGCATGAAGGGTTAGGCAGTATGGGTCGATTGCCGCTTGGATGGTCAAGTTTTTGATTTTTATAGATGATAAGCTAGCCGTTGACCACTGTCTCACCTGATGGTTTACCATGATGATGTGGTCTAAGGTTGCTCAGGCTAACCTAGAATCTGCCATTAACGGCTTAAGGTTCAAAGCGTAGATTAGTTCTGAATTTAATGAATGATCTCCCAGCTAGCTGACCTCTCAGCTGTTCTTGAGAGCTACGAGTCGTTTCTTATCATCTCACTTAATCTCAGATAGTGGTCAAAAGTGCAAAAGAAAAACTCCTTTGTATCAATGTCAGTGATTGATTGAGTTTTAGGAGTAAAGAGTTTAAGAGTAGCGGAGCGCTTTTCATAAAAACACAGTTTCGTCATATTTTTAACACCAAGTTTTCAAACGCTATGAAATTTGGTACTCATATTGCTGAGCCTAATATCTATACATCCAAATGGCCAGTTCTTTGATTAATTATATCACTAAATGTAAAAATAACAATACCCATACAAAACGATTTATCAAATTATTATTGAAAATACTTTATTTTACGGAAAATCTGGTAAACCAGAAGCAAGAATATTAGGCTCAACATGCAAAGTTTCACCGCGTTTAAAAACTTAGTATTTAAAATATGACGAAAGTACGTTTTCTGTGAACTCTACCCTTAAAACTGTTCTTGTTATTCATGAAAGTAATTTGAATAGACAAGTTCAAATTATAATTTTTTTTTCAAATAAAAGACAATTCAAAATTCAAGAGGCATAAGGTATAAAAACTATTTATTGGCGTATCTTCTCTACCCAGTCTCAGTAGGCGTGCCCAAGTGTTTACTCTGATCTTTGTAGTCTCGGTAGGGCAAATACTTTTATCATTATTGACACAGTGTTGAGTTGCCTCTACTGAATGTCTATTGAGTATTTTTTTTAATATCTCGGTGGCTTGGCAAATAAGAAAATAATTTTTATTGTTTTAGGCTCAGACGTTCGGAATGACTCGTGATATTTTAGGAGAAGACAGTGTTTAATATCGTTTTGATAGATTATGTTTGATATTAAATACGATGGAATATTGGAGACATTTTATTGACATAGTATATGGACAGTAAATATTTTATGTAAGTAAATTTGAATAATTTCAAATTCAAATCATTTATTCACAAGAATGTTGTACAAATACAGTAGATGTTAGGATAATGAATAGATTCACGCGTTAATTTGCGTAAATCCATATTTAATATCCAAATATTTCTCGATCAGAACCTCCTGAGGGTGCTTCGTGTAGAAGTGCAACGCGTCGAAAATTCTCCCACAGTTTGGCTACGTGAAGTTGATAACATCACGTGCGTCGGCGTTACAGGAATATTAGGCGAAATTGTCACTAGATATTGTTTTAAATATTTCAAGTGTTTTAAGAACTTATAATTTGATGTCTTCTTAAAATATATTAAAAACATTTGTTATTATTATATTCAATAGAAATAGCTATATATATATTGATTATTAAAGTACAATTTTAATTAAAATAATATATGTGATTATCTATCAAAATATCAAATCTAAAATTTTATTAGCTATATATTGCTTTTACGATTTGAGGTTGCCGTCATCCTCATGTTTGGTAGGCGTCTTGGGTATCGCAGGTTAAGAAGAAAATCTGTCGCTAAGCACCTAACGGTGTGTTCCGGCAGCAGTCCTTGAGAGCCAGTGAAATTACAGGAACATGAGACTTAACAACTATGTCTCAAGGTGTGACGGGCGCAGTGCAATTCATCACTTGTGATGAAATGTACCTGTTCTAGGCAGAGGTTAGTCCGCTTTATATCAGGTGGGCCTCGAGCAGGTTCCGTCACAAAAACATAAAAAAAATTAATTATTCCTTCGTCACTACGAGTCCCACAGGTAGATATGGGGAAGTGCAGTTATAGCCCAGCATGATATAGCCCGGCACCCTATGGTATAGTATAGCAATATGCTCGGTCTCTATAACGTAGGACCAAAACACGTCGGGCTTGTGCCGTTTAATTTTGACCCCCCTTTCTCTCTCATCAGGGAATAACAACGTACCTAACTTATGATTCACAATTTTTAAAGTAAGTATATTTATCTACTTATCAGTGTGGTTAAAAATTACACTCGCGTATTTTAATCTCTAAGTCCAACGTTTCATTTTCTTAGTTAGTTTACCTTATTGTAATTTAAAATGTCTTGTCAATTTCACCTCTTCGTAGACAAAATGTGAGAAAAGTTGATATTTACTAAAATAAACTTTATGTATACTTAGGAATGGGATGTATATTTTAAATTCGTCAAGCATTTTGTTATTTTACTAATGTTGTTAGTTGATTTGATATTACATAGTTTTGTCCAAGTAATGATTTAGTTAAACCCTGTATAAGTACATAAAAAAAACATACGAAGATTATTAAGAGTAACATTTATTGATATTATACTACCCACGTAGATAATGTTGAAAAGTGAAGACGAAAATGATGATAAAAGTTAAGTGTTTATACAGAACTTAAACTACCTATATTCAAGATTCATCCAAATCGGCTCAAAATTATATGAATAAGATTTAACTGGTAGTTACTTATCATAGCTATACTCAATATTAAAATGTATCACTCGACTGCAACTACATTTCCTCAGGGTATAATACTGAATCTCACTATGTTAAGGGAATCTCTAGCTGCGCTCTGGATTCTACTTTTTTTTTATTGCCGTAAGGTAAGCCTTAGACCACAATCTCACCTGATGGTAAGTGATGATGTGGTCGAAGGTGTTAACAGGCTTAAAGTAAAATGACTGGCTCAAGGACAGCTGCCGGAACACACCGATAGGTACTTAGCGACCGATTTTCTACTTGAGGGTGGTCGCTAGCTATGCGTGCAATCGCAAAATGCTCGTCCACCATGCAGTGAAGCTCAAACCCGCGTAAATTGAACCATGGACCTGCTGCGCGGCAGTCCATAGCCAATGCCACTGAGCCATTAGAACCCTTCCTTTTGGTTCTGTTTTAGAATCCTACGCTCCACTCCAAATTTAAAATAAATATATCATTTTCTTTCTTTTACAATCTAGTATTAGTACAAAATACGACTCTTCTAATAAAATAGACAAATTATAATTTTATTAGAAACGCAATGAAGCTTAAGGGGTAAGTATTGAAAAGTGTTTAACAACATAACAATACTTATATGAAAAATGACTTTACACGTTTTGAATCGAATGTGCTAGTAATTTATAAGTAATACGATTAAGAAATATCATCCGCACCATTTGTACGTAATGTCATAAACATTTCTAAATTTACAAAAAAAACCTTTTGTCCGTAACAGAGAACAAATTGAGACAACTTTGGCGTTCACACAGCGGAAACGAATTTAATTTATCGACATCTCATTCAGACTGAAAACGTCTCCGTTGTGTCGAACAACAATTACAAATTTGCGATACTTTTCCCAACTCACCTTAAAACCTTCGCTTTATGGTATTAGGTTGAAAATTGCTTGATTTTAACCGCAAGAATAAATTTGCGAAGGTGACAGAACTTAATAGGACTTTAACAAATAGCTAAACATTTTGTAATTCGGGGAACATCTTGAATGCTTAGTTTAATTTAACAAAAGATGGCAGACGCTCTTTTTGTTAGAACTCTAGTACTGATGACAACATCTGCCCTTTTTTTGTTTAGACAATACCTGGCCATCTTGACATAGATGTTTGTTCAACTAGCCAGAAAATCAGTAGCCATTGTGTTTCAACAAAGACGGTGGTAATAAGTTTGTTTGGATTGTGGAATTTGGTTCGGATGGTCGGTGCAGATTGCACTGTTGATGCAATGTTTATTAGAATTTACATCTATTCATAGCGTATTGCATAACCGTATTTAGATGATCAGTTCAAAAGTATAGTTTACTAAATTTTTTTTATTGCTTATAGGTAAGCACTTGACCACAATCTCACCTGATGGTAAGTGATGATGTGGTTGAAGGTGTTAACAGGCTTAACCTAGAATTATTAGAAGCATCTATACTGCCCGTGGGGTGCCGTGCTAGAATGTCACCTCTCTATCTCTACCCGTGGGTGTCGTAAGAGGCGACTAAGGGTAACAGACCAGAAAGTGGGCAGCAGCGCTTTCTGAGGAACTGATATCTCACACTGCGAACCCCAAGACGTCTGCCAAGCGTGGGGGTTATGGCAAATCAACCTAAAATGTGGGAGGTTGTGTTCAGTAGTGGACAATACGGTTGATACAGTACAACATTCATCATGAATCAGTAATTGTACCAATGATATTACGTACCTATTAAACGAACGCAGTTAGTATCTAAGTTTTATTTTGCTGAGAGAAAAATAAGTATTTCAAATTTTGTCAATGAAAATACATAAAAAGAGACATAGTATAATATCTGCTTGTGCGAAAGCAATATTCCCTGGGTAACTAGACAAGTGGTCGACTCACGAATACAGAACAGATCTGCGAGATAGGGCTTCAGAGGTATTACGTATACTGACGCTGATAATACAGCTCTTGTTGCTATTGTGATAAGTGATGATGTTATTATTTATTTTTAATATTGTTATGTTTGCAATAACGCCTGCTCGGCGGATTACATTACAAAATTACAAATTTACCAGAGAAAAATATAGTCATGTGCGGAATTCGAAATCGCGTCCATCCAATAGCCGGGGTATGATCTGACCGCTTGAGCTAACATGACAATGACTCATAACTCCAATTTTTCCTCTCGTTATTTATTTAACCATCGTATTGGAATGGAACGACACCTAAACAGTTCTACTTACGTTGTACTACAAACAAGATATTTTTTTTAAATAGTTTTAAACTTGTAAAGGACGACGCAACCTTATAATTTTAGTATTGTTATGTTTGCAATAACACCTGCCCGGCGGACTACATTGCATTATAACAAATTTACGAGAAAAAAAGTTTTGTCATGTGCGGGATTCGAACCCGCGTCCATCTAACCCTATAGCCGGGGTATGCTCTGACCGCTTGAGCTAACATGACAATGACTCATAACTTTAACCATCGTATTGGGATCGCAAAATGCCTTCTACCATGCGGTGAAACTCAAGACGGCGGTGGTGATCGAACCAGGGACATGGGCCGTCATTGCTTCAAAATGGCCGAGCGGTAATAGATCCGGATGAAACACATCATGTATTCACATTATATGCTAGAAAAGGTCAAATATATCTTATACAAGTTATATATACCAATACCTACTACTACATACATCTTATCAAATAGATTTTTACCGTCGTAGATAAAGTTAATGAGTAATTTTATAAAATGTTCTATATATTACTAAAAATAAAAAAAAGCAATAAGTGAACCTATGATTTATGTGATATGGTAAAGACGATTGCAAGCAGTTTCTATATAGATACGTAATGAGTCAAATATTCCATGTTATTTATGTTGGCGGAGTCGGCTTATGAATGTTAATTTCTGTGAAGGATATCTCTCATTTGGTCATATCAGTCAGCATCTGTCCACAGTTAATATTTATATGTAAATAAGGAGAGGGTAATTTATTTGAGTGTTTGTTGAATAAAAACTCTTGCGAGGTAAGTAGTACTTATTTTCCAAAAATCTTTATCAGAGCGCTTGGTTGATGCAACGTGTTATCAAAATGGTTATTATAAGTTATTATTATTATGATGTTATTAATATTACTAGCACGTATTTAGCTGAACGAATGAGCATTGCAATCCAATCCAGGTCAATGCTGCCAGCATGCTGGGCACGCTGCTAGCTGGTAGTGGACTGGAGCAGTTTGATCTACCTGTGGGCCTGCAATGGCCTTTGGATTCCCTAAATGCTTTCGTGGTATTAAGTTTGAGTATATTTTAGAATCAGAATATAGCTAGTTCGCTAGTACTATATTGACATATAATAAGTATTAATAGGAAAGTAAGTACACTTATTTATTCGTAGAAGTACACCGACCTATGCATGTGTGAGAGGGTGTTTGTGTGTGTATATTTAGTGCGATTATTATTATTATATTAATGAGATTTTGTCTTGGATTAGGATATTATAATATATTATCCATCCCAATTTACAAAGTAGTTTCTGAGTATAAAAGATTAAAGACAGGCAAAGCCTGTAGAATGTTTCTTGGTGCTCTCCGACCACTAAATATTGTATAAAATAAGTAACTGGCCAGTAAAAAGATGCCGATCCAGCGGATATGCAAATTATGTGAAACGATAGACGTGTTCTTGTGACATGTATTTACTATAATTTGTACTCTGTCAGTGCGCAGTTTCATGCACAGCGCAATTAATTTACTAAAAAGAGTTCTTCTTTTAGTGACAGTATTACATAACAACTCATATGTATATTTATAAGTGGTATCTAAAAGCGTCTATTTATTTTTCTCATAGGGGGATGAAAAGAAGAGTGTATTACTTGGTAACAAGGAACATTTTTCGTTAGAAGACATGTATATATTGTGGTATATTTCATCCTAGTATATACCATAGAAAACATACTGTGTTAATATATCACGCATACTATTATCACGAACGCCTTAATGTGAAAAACCCCACTAACTTCCAATCATACATTAAATTAATATAAAAAAAAATTCTTTCATTGTTTTCCTTCACTACCGCAACGATAGAACAATGTGATTCTTGCATAAACACGATTAAAAGACTGGAGGGTGCATGATTATATCAATTACTCGAGTAAGGGTACACCTTCTTTCACTGTGGTGGTGCCTTTGACCATAATATCGCCTTATCATATTTGATTATATCGCAGTTGGTAATTGATAATCTGATCAAAACTAGTAAACAGTCTTACAATGGAATGGGAACTGAGATGGCTCTCAAGAACAGTTTGAAGCGTAGCTTGCTTAGTTATTAACCATTCTAAGGTTAAACAACGTCTACTGCGGCCATATGTATATAATGGATGATGACTTGGATGGGTGACCGTTTGTAGCATTACTAATGAGCATGCAGGTGCTTTGAAAGGCACGTTAAGCCGTCGGTTCCGGTACTTGTCTTACGATGGGATTCTGGCTCTTTGCGATGTCCGCCTGGCTAGCTATCAAGTAGATAATCTGTCGCCAAGCACCTAACGGTGTTTTCCAGCAGCTGTCGTTGAGAGCCAGTAATTTTAGGTTAAGCCTGTTTACACCTTCGACCACATCATCGCTTACCATCAGGTGAGATTGTGGTCCAAAGGCATAAAAAAATATATATATAATAAGTGACCAGAAGGTGCTTAGCGACAAATTTTCTACTTTACGGATGATTACTAGCCAGTTGACAATCGCAAAATGTTCTACCTCTATGCAAACATAATGAATGACACATATTACGAAGCCTCGACAAATTGCTTTCTAACAAATAAATGATTCTGATTCCGACTCTCGAACTCAAGTCCGTATTAAAAAGTGTAGGGTTTTATAGTTGCGTTTACAATTTGATATCAGAGTAAGGGAAAAACAATAAAGAAAACGGCTAACCCTTATCTACCCTCACTTCCGTGCCAGACCCTCACACACAGAAGGCAATATACCGGCTGTATTTTAAAGAAACGCTAAGCCGGTCTAAAAGATATTTTTATTAAATTCCTTCGAAGGCAGTTTCGTCGTATTCACTACCGATGCAAATGGCCTGCACTCTATGCCCGAGACAGATATTGCACGCCTTATTTATTATTAGAATGGTTCTGGCATTATTAGACGGTTAAGCAACGATTCTAGACTGTGGTTAGAGGTTTTATTAAGTCAGAAGATTATCATTGAACTTATTTTACGTAGCTTTCGTAGCTTCTGTTTGTTGGTTTAACAAACTAAACAGAAGCTACGAATTACTCTATAATGGTAGTAGTTTTCTTTTATGGGGATTCCAAATTCGAAAGTTCTTGGTGAATATTTATTATACGATAAAGGTTGATATGGATGATGTCCTGGTTTGAATTTGCTTTCCTTCATATTCGACTGACAGAGCAACGTCTTTATTATACTAACCTGAACCCACAAAGGGATCTGATGCATTGCTTTCTCGGAAATGCTCTTACTTGTGATAAACCTCCTAACTTTCAAATAATGAATGCTATAGTATGGTAAAAAAATCCTGTGTTGCGATTTGTGCGTAGCAACAGCTTTCTCATGGCGACGTGAGTAGGGCCATGATACCAACAAACAGAAGCTATGAATTAATATATACTAATAGTTGGGATATTAGTTTTCTTTTATGGGGATTCCGAAATCGAAAGTTCTTGTTGAATATTTATTATACGATACGATAGAGCAAGATTTTCAAGATAAAGTTCTTGTTCTTGATATACAGCAGCGCTCAAAACTAGTAGTCAATGGCTCCTAAGTGGTTACAAGTCAATACTCTTTATAGTAGATAGATAGCTTAGCTTTGAATACTTCCTCACCTGTTTGTCTGTAATGTGGTCTTTGTTGGTATACAGGCATCACCTAGAAGACTAAATAGCTCTTGAAGATATCTACACATCGTTAGGTGCATAACATATGTTTAAGCTAAGAACAACCACATGTCGAGTATTAACTTAATGTCCTACTACCATGCAATCCTCCTACGATCTGATTTGTTGCCCGTAAAGTGGAATTCAAATTGGTAGTAGTTAGTTCTGAAATAAAGACTTTCATACTCCACGTTGGGATGCTACGTAAGGCGAGAGGGGAAAATGAGCAGCATGGACCTAATCACGTCGACATCATAGGCTGTTCCTTCACACAAGGCGTGAAACATGAGATTTTCTACCATCTTATCGCACTTATTATCTGAAAGGTAGGAGGTTTATTACAAACAAGAGCATTTCCAAGGAATAGTTGGGATATTCTTTTTGATAACCTAAGCTAAGCAGAGGTGTCATGCACATACTTTTATTACATTGCCATCTGACAATAGCCTCGCTTGCTATTACATGGAACGTACCAAAGCACGTTTGGTGAAACTTAAGTGCTCTTAACTTTGCGTGACAGTGGCAAGCTGGCCAATTCACCCGTTGATTGCAAGCGTCACGCCACTTTTACAGTGTCACCCATCTCGATATTCATTACGGTGGTACTCACCAAGCCACCAGGCAGAATAGTACTAGGTAGTAGGTAGACCTACCCCTTGAATGAAAAAGGCAAGACGATTAAATTTCGTGACAATACAATAAATAAATTGAGTACATATCTAGTACTACAGTTTTGTCTACTCCCTTTAATAATGTTTTATCAAATACTAAGAAATAATATGGTTCCTTAAAAGATAACCTCTATTTTTCTATTACCTATCTCGAAAAATATTCCAAGAAAAAGAGAAATTATGATTTCCAAAGTGAGCGCTTCTTGGAACGCCGCCGCTTCAGTTATCCAGGCTTACACAGACGTGAACTTGGTTAAGTATAATAATAAAATGTGGTTATATGAAAATTAAGTTTTCAAAAGAGCCTGTCGATTCTCTCTAAGCCAGCGAACCGTTGAGACGAAGGCGAACCGCATTACGTACTTGCATAAAGATTGGAATAAATTTTCCTTTTCTGCAATCTTTACCCGTTTTATTAAGTCGACTGCCTCGATTGCTTTGGCATCTCTAGATCTTAAGATCCTTACTTCGGACAGTGTTGGAGTTTTAAGCAATTTTAAATAGCATTCTGGAGTCTGGGACTGTACGCGATTATTTTAAGAGTTCCGTAACAAAGACCAAAACGGAGACCTAGGAATGAGACTCCTCTTACTTCCTCTTCGTCCGTCCGTACTAAATGTCATTCTCGTAAACTGAATGAGCCAACCTGCATGAAAACCCACCATCAAAAACATAGCAAGAGATTATTCCACAGTAATCCAAAGTTATTACCATTGGACCATCATGTAAACGATCTTAGTATCGGTCCCGTACCAACGGTTATTAATAAGACATTAAACACGATGATCTGCAAGAATAGATAACTCATTATAATATGTGTCTTCCAATCTTAGGTAGAAAGGCGTGCGGACGTATTCTGATCAACTAATCGTAATGCTTATCAGAATACGTCCGCACGGTTCAGTCGTCCAACTAAGAGTGAATCATACTGCCCTCGTTCTGCCAAGTGTAAAGTGCCAAGCCACCTTAACGTTCCGACTATGTTGCCAGTAAATAAAACTACTAAACGTTACAAATGTAGCAAAAATGTCTAGTGTTGCCTTTCGGAATGAAAGAAAATTATTAAAACCTTTGAATCATTATCTCAAAACTGTTTATAGGTTTAGGTCTATCAATCCAATAAAACCTTGTTGAGATAGGTAACTTAATAATATACTCGCTGAGTCAGCAGTGCCACTTTTTAAGAATCAAACGTTTCGCTTATCCGGGCTTACTCAGGCGAGAACCCGGCTATAATAATAAAGCGAAGTCGAGGCTCGAAGTGCTAGTTTTGCGGAAAATCGATCGCATTCTAATAAAACAGTTTTAGTGGAAACTGCGGAATTGAAATTGGCTTAATAATATCTTATATACTTTTATGAGCAGACAAATAGTTTTCTGAACGAAATGATGGTTGTTAATACGTGTAAATGTTTATTTCGCGAGACATCATTATATGCCTTCACACAAACGGCTTGCTGTGTTACTCGTTTAGCGCTGCATACAATTGTGAAGCTATTTAAAAACTTAAAAGTTCTAATAAATATATCCAGATATATGTTAATCCGAAAGTTTGTGCTTGTGTTTATTACCTATCACTTCTGTAACGGTTGACGTAAAGGAAAAAGTTTATAAATGAGTAGGTTTTTTTACATTAATACAACAAGCAGTTCCCAAAGTAGCGCATATCTTTCATGTTAACTAAACAGTGGTAATTGGCAAGTTCAAAACTTTCATTTTATCCAAAGAAAGCCTCGGAAATTTTCATTGTAATAATAATTTACGAGAATTACAGGTAAAAGTACTCGAAACATAATTTGCAATAAAGTCGACACATGATTTCTCACAAAGCCTCACCCTTGACTACTTTATTACTTTTCCGCGAAGCACAGTCCTTTATAACTTTAATATTTCATTCGTAACATACTCCTTTTTCGTGGAGGCGATTGCGGATTTTTACTGCTCCTACCACTTTTTTCGCTTTTGTACTGAATTCTCGAATGACCGTATTACAATACTTTATTGCCTCCCATTCAGGGATTTAAACTTGTACGGAAGCGTTTCCGTGGAAATATATTTGCAAACAATTATTTTGAATTATGAGTGCTTTTCAATTAAAAGTTTCATATGAATGGTGGATAGAAAACTCAGTATGAACTCGCGATTTGCTGTGTGCATTTAATTTTTTAGAGCGTTTCGGATCTAGCTCGCAGCGCTCGTTTAACCTAACAAAAGCATTGTGCTCAGAGCGTATTTAAAAGTTGCTGAACAAAATGCTGCGTTCGTATTTATTTCCATGCAATTTCCGTCTAAAGTTTCATTAGAAAAGCGAAAGTTTCGGAACAGTTCGAGCGGCGTTGTGCTTGAAGTGCTGCTTCAATCAGGCCGCTCAGCTTCATTTCTTTATTTATGTTTCTCTTAAAAAAGTATTATATCCTCAAATTTTTATTCGTTTGACCCAAATTTCGTGGATTTGACCAATTTGAATACCTTATATATAATAATGATAAGGCTATTGTATCTAGATTACTGAGGAATATAGATACAAATTTTGGAGACGAACTTTGTTTGTCTTTGTCAAAATTATTCAAACCTTGAACCTTCCCGCGTTTACCGGCCCTTTATTTCAATTCAAACTGTTAAAAAAACTGGTTACGTAAAAAAATTATCTCAAGATATAATGTTTCATGCTTTACATTGTAATTTGAAATAGTTCATCATTTACTGAAATAAATACCATTCACCTACCTATATTATTTAAATACAGCTCCATTGTTGTTGAAAATATTTAATTCTGACCTCAAAATATAGCGGCTTTAGAGCAAAATAGTCGTTTAGTAATTATTTGTGTCATTTTCGTACATTTCGAACGGTGCGTTTGATGTCATCACCACGTTGCACCGAACACATGGAAATATATGAAAATCTACTTATTCAACGATAGTTTATTTAATTTTGGTATTCAGTGATAATTTTACGACTCTTATGTAGTTAAGTGAAGGACTGAATCATTAGGTCGACGCAACGGACGCGATTATATGATTGTTCTTATTGCAGTATCAGTATAGCCGTTTTTGCTGTTTATGTACTCCTAGTATCGCTATTACTTTTTATACTTTTTCAATAAAAACAATCCTCTCCTTATTTAATATCCAAGTTCAAACTTCAAACGTGGGAAACATTGACAGCTCAACACATCAACTCCTAGTGACTTATAGACAGAATCACGACATCAACGTGTTATCCACTCATGTTCCCCTATGACGAATCTATCGTATGAACTTGGTTAAAGTGTTAAGTCAAATTGAATCTTGTCTGGAGGGAACAGAGCTTTAATATTGGCTACTAGAAGCAGTATAAAATACCCAGTATGTGATCTGATACTGGCAGTATGTAGCAAGTAGCAGTTGAATTTTTAGTATATCTCAACTTATTAACTTCCTATTTCAACAGTCAACAATATGTCCAGTGGGCTTCATCAATTTCTTTTTTTTTCCTGTGATTGAATGTAGACCATGTCACCGCAGATATCGGTGCTTAGTGCAAACTTAACGATAAAATTAAATCAATTTACTGTTTTTTTTCCTGTAATTGAATGCAGACCATATTATCGCAGACATCCGTGCTTGGTGCAAACTTAACGATAAAATTAGTTTGTAAGTATTTTTTATCTCTCTGTCTTTTTCATACTTACTGAGGTGCATTTAAAACGTTTTAGGATATTGCATTAGAGTTAGCATTTCTATTCAACGCTGAAAAATACCTTAACTGTGATTGGCTCCTGGTAGAAAACGGAGGTCAGAAAATGACTATCATTTATGTTTTAGTAATTAGATAGATTTAGGACCTAGATTTTTGGGTTTTTATGCGATTTTGAATCGAAAGATGACAACATCTTTAGGTGGCGATTCCCCGTGAGTTTGTTCACTGAAAGTGACTCGACTGTATAAACATGGTTTACTTTGCAATATATTACAATGCCTGTTTCTGTAATTAACTTTGTTAAAATTTGATAGAGTATGTATAACAAAACATATCACCCCGCAATAATGAGTGAGGTTATAATAAAAAGGAACAGGCGTTGCGATTCCAACCGGAAAAGTGAAACAGTCATTGATTATAAATAAACAATTTCAGTACGAAGATTCCTTACTGCTTTTCTGTTTCAAACCCCCGCTGGGAACAATGCTGGTGGTTATCACGGAATCTGATTGAGATAGCAGTAAGGTCAAGTTCGGCACGCGAGCAATACGGGCGGGACAAGTGACGAATATGGTATCAACTCCTATTATGGGGACTCATGGACAGCACTTGAAACTCAGCATGACCTTTGGGATAGCCGTTTTGATAAAATTTTGTAATAGAAATATGTATGCGGAATGTGCTGGATATATGATGTCTTGTACAAAAATAACAGCTTTGATGTCTCGTACAAATATAACTGCATGTTTTGACCTGTTATATTCAGCCGGAAATTATCATGGAACGTTTGTTAGTATGAATAATATTCTATTTATTTATACTTCCTAAAAAGTTTGATATATTCAATAAGAAAAACAAGTTTCATATATTTAACCCAAAATGTGTTCTTTATAAAAAACATGCTATTTTTCATGTATACAAGCAGACGGTCTGATTATTAGACTGATTTATGTAAGAAATTACCATCACATGCATAGGGGAATTTTTTATCAGTATCGCCATAGATAAATTTATTATCATATTTGTTTGGTATAGCCTAATCGACCAAGGTCAACGGTATATATTCTGATCTTAAGAAACTACCCCTAGCCCCCCCCCCCCCCCCCTTTGTTCAGTTCAACGTAAAAAGCTATTGATGCTGATTATGACAAATCCAGCTTGACTCAATACCCTTGTCACAGTGATTATTTTAAAAAGCAAACTATACAAAACACTGTGAATAGCTGAAGAGCAAAGTTCCCTGAACCTATGCTAATCTCTAACAAAACATAATCCGAAAAAATAGCTTATGTGAAATTTTCACAATATATTTTCAAAACATACTTTCCTAATACTTATATTTCGTTCTTACCTGTACGGATGCTCTGGCGTAGTTATATCCATTTGAATATAATTCGAGTATTCATAAAAGTTCAAAAGCAATTGTGCTCTTTGATCCCCAAAGAGTAGCTCGCTACAATATGCAGTAAGGAGGAATATACGACTTTTAACTGACGCGAATACACAATTTTGAGCCTGTATTGTGCTGTATCCGTGGAAATATTGCGAGAAGAAATGGGACGAGTACCCGGCCACTTTTTGTTTTGCTTTGTATGTGAATGGAGGTCTAGAGACAAAAATTAATCGGTTTTAGTTTAACATCTTAAAATGAAACATCACATTCATCAAATCGGTTGAACCGCTCCAGGGTGAAGGACTGACAAATATACACACTTACAAACTTTAGCATTTATACTTTTATACTATTAGTGTATTTGAGACGATAGTTCCTTCCCGTTGTCTACATTGGTCTTGCCCATTGATGTGGACAGCGAGACGTCATTACTTTTCTTCCTGTTGTCCCTATTATCTGTCTCCATTAATGTGGACAGCAGAAAGTCGGTAATTTTATTCCCGTTGTCCCCATTGATAATCAGTTTTAATACCAATGAAAAGGTTTTCTGGAATGGGGTTGGAACTTAGAATGAACCAATGAGAGCTGATCAAATTAGAACAATTAATGGTTAATATGAAAAATATAAAGCATTCGTTGTGGATATAAAATGATGCATGATTGCAGATACAAAACGCTTTTAGAGGAGCTTGTCTTGGCAAGAATAAGAGCAAGTGCTCTTACCGATCAACTAGGTTAAACTAGGTTCTCTGCAATCACAACTTGGATGGGTGACCTTTTGTGGTACTTCCATGCAACGGTAAGCTGTCAGTCTTGGGACTATTAGGAGGTGATACTAAGTGTTTTAGCGTGGCAGTTGTTATTGTGGGATGAAAGAGCTTTTTGTGAATGGCCTGGCAAGCCAACACGCTCACACATAAAATTTATCGCCAAACACATAACGGTGTGATCCAGCAGCTGTCCTTGAGAGCCAGCACCCTTTTAACATTCATGGTTAAGCCCGTTTAACACCTTCGATCACATCATCTCTAACCACTAGGTGAGACTGTGGTTAAAATCTTATCTGTACTGTACTGTATCAGCCGGATTGTCCACTGCTGAACAAAACCAATATGGGGGAATTTGCCCTAATCCCTACGCTTGGCAGGTGACTTAGAGATCGCACTGTGAGATAACAGTTCCTCAGAAAGTGCTGCTGCCCACCTTCGGATGTGTAATGCTTAGTCGCCTCTTACGACACCCACGGGTAGAGATTGGGGGGGTGACATTCTAGCCCGGCACCCCAAAAAATCTTATTGGCAATGAACAAACAAATAATAAACATAAAAAATACTATGTGTTACTATGTGTGATAATCGCGAAAATCTACGACAACATAAAAATATATTTTTAACTCATTGTCTCATACAGCTTTGCAAAGATATCCCGCGCATTAGTTCAGATATCAAAATCTATTGATAAATTCAGCTAACGTCTCGCCCGTTGCCTTTTCAGCCGTTGCCATTTCAGCCGTCATATTCGTCACGCCGATTATAACCATTGTTAAGTGAAGCGTGGAATTTGAAACTCTATCAATAATTATATTAATACTCAGCACGCTTCATTTCATTCCTTTTTGAGAAACCTTTAGTTTGAGACTCGGTCAGAGACCTTGTCTGGGTAGCAAGCTAAATAAAGAATAATGACTCAAGCAGAGTGCGTTTTAATGATATTTGAACATTGGTTTCTATAAGATCATTCATGGTGGAGTAGCTACTCAATTAATTTCATTTCAACGTGATAATTGATTTCATTATCATGCCACCCCTGAAAAAAACTGTATCAGGCGCAGATAGTTACTATACTAGTTCGCATAGCATATTTACTGCTCATCTGTTGCACATCTACGTTTTGTGCTTTTAGTTTTACATTCGCCTTATACCAGTTAATCATTAACCCAACCTCATGGCTTGCTTTACTCAGATTTTGAAGCACCTGTTGCGTTTTTTTAATACAAGAAACGGTAGAAAAGAAATAATCTGCGTCAAATTTGAGATTTTGAGGTTGTTGTAGCTGTCTTTGCCACCTTGCGTCACCATGCCACCGCTGATAGATTCATTGAGCTATACACCACACAACTCCACGCTGTCGCAGATCTCTCCACATCCAGTAGCCAGCGAATAGAAAAAAGTGAATTTGGCAGACAACATGTTTGTTTAACACCTTCTTCGAGGACTCTAGTCTAGTTTCAAATTGGCGAATGCTTTTAATATAACTTATAACAGATTATGTCATGATTTGGATATTTTCGATTCATCGACCAAAAATTGTAAAAGATTTTTCTTTCCTAAATTGTAGTCAACGTAAAATATTGTAAGCAAAAATGTTTAATAGTTATATTCTTAAGTATCTTAAGTGTATAAAGCATGTGGTGTTCATCTCGAGATGGATGTGCATTTAACACCATGTGCATATTGTTATTTTCTTCTTAGTGTGTTAGTTTCTTCGTAGCGAAATTACAGGCACATGAGACTTTACAACTATGTCTCCAGGTGACGGGCGCAGGGCAATTTGTTACTTGTGATGAAAAATGCATCTGTTATAGGCAGAGGTTAGTCCGTTTAACATCAGGTGGGCATCGAGCTTGTTCCGTCAAAATATCATTAAAAAAAAGTTTGTTAAGTACCTAACTGTCCAATTTGATGAACGAATAAAAAAATGAAGTTGCTTTAGGTCGTAATTTTCTTAATTTTGGTATCTTAGTACTGGAAATATAATTTATATTATTCACAAAAAAATAATTATGAAAAATAACGAGAAGATATACTAAATATGTATGAGAAATAAGTGGGATAGTATTTTTATAGCTGTTTGAAATCCGTCTATCCGGCCAAACTTTACTTGGTACGTATCTGGTTACGAGGGCAATTTCGTTCCAATATTCCTCAAAATATAGTAAGAAATACATTGTGGCATTGCAAAACCGCATCCATTGCACTTTCTTCTTGAATTCTATATTGAAACGTACGGAAGTCTTCCGGTATGTATGAATCATTTCTTCGTTCCCTATCATTGGAACACGGAGATTTGCTTCGGAAAATGTCGGTTTAGATTGCAAAATTTATGGAAATAGTATATTTTAACTGTGAGTGTTCTCTCACTTAATAAAATTAGTAAAAAATATAAACTATACACGCTAGTTCAAAGATTCTGAACTCATTCTAGTTTTAATGGTAGCCATAAATTATTTCACATTTTTTAGAGTTTTAAGGAGTTTCAGTTGATCAAGTTTGAGTAAGTAAAATCGTTTAATATTGGATCAAATTACAAAAAAATGAGATAATAAATTATACTCATGTGCGGGATTCGAACCTACGCCATCCACCACTATAGCCGGGGTATGCTCTAACCGCTAAGCCAACATAATATATGTCCATTCGTTCTTAACTATAGGTATGGTGATTAGTGATCAAAATTATTTAAATTTAAATAATATGAAGGCTTTCTATTCAATGTATTTTGCAATTGTAAAATGATTTTATATCAATAAACGTTATTATTATTGTTATTATTCAATGATTCATCATCAATTGAATGGTCCAGTTAAGTTAGTTAAGTTTTAATTTGGAATTATAATTATAAAACGTTATCAAGTACGGTTCGTGACAATAAGTTCGCCCTCTATGATGTGGGATCAGATTATATCGCCGAAACATGGGCGTTTGTGCACCTTTGCCTAATATATCTGCTAAATAAAAGGTGTTAGGATAAATTATGTTACATTAAATACGATACAAAGTCTTAATTATATAGTTTGAACAAGTTTGCATACTATTATTACTTATTAAATTATTTACATACTATAGGTAACAACGTTTTACAATAAGTAAAGAAGCAGTCATAGAGTTCAGAAAGAATAAAAAAATTGTGCCTATGACAAATAGCTTTAAATCCATGGCTATTGATATTCTAAATTACTGCATATGAGTACAATGCTTACAAAAAAATAAAGAAACACTTACAGTTCACAAATGAACGTAAATTCCTCCAAAGCTACAATCACCACAACAACAACAAAACAAGCAAGATAACTCACGAAATAGAGTTGTTCGAGTATCCAAGGTAGCGGACAGAAACAGCCAACACAGCCTTAGACGGTACATAGCATTCGTGACTTACATTCTGTATAAAACAATTCTCGGACAAAGGTGGCCAGAACAAAGGGACAATACCGTCGAGATGCCTTTGCTTCATTTCGATTGTGGACAGCTCTGACTGGACTTGCAGTGTGACGCACATGCACAGGTATGGTTTAATAAAGTCTATTAATGTTTTGTGATTCTTCATGCGTTTAAGTTTTAAAGGAACGCGTGAACACAGGCTTTATCGAATTGTAATAAACGAGCGTTTCATTGCGGCGTAAGTTATGGCTTTGATAATGGCTATATGGACTGCCGATACTCCAAGGTTCAGATAGCTGCAAGTGGTGGTGACGCTTTTTGCAAATCCTTGCCTGGTTAGCTTCTACTTCACGGTAAAATAACTACCGCCATGCATCTAACAGTCCCTGTAAGTGTCCCTGAAGGTATCCTTGAGAACTAGTAATTCTAAATGTTCGACCGTGATATTACGATAATGTTATCGTCATATCACACTTATATGATAATTTCGAAAGTTTCTGCGGATGTGAGAATGTAAGTGTGTATATTCTACACTCCTTCATGCTGAAACGGCTGAACTGATTATAATGAAATTTGGATATATATATATATATATATAGGGTTATTGTAAAAATGCTATAACAACCTCTAAGAGTTTTTTTATTGCTGATAGGCAAGTCTTTGGCCACAATCTCATCTGATGGTAAGTGATGATGTGGTCGAAGGTGTAAACAGGCTTAACCTAGCAAAATATGAATGTCAAAATGTTTGTTACTAACAGAAGTCAACTCTAAGAGGTTGTTAGCATTTTCCAATAACACTGTATATTATGTTACATAATATTATATAATTATGCATTTATTTACTATATGTACTTATAGTTATCATAACAACTTATTTCCTTTTGTTTTTTCTTCTGTACTTCTTGTAGTTTCCTTTTTGCATACTTAACCTATTTATTCACCCCTTGATGCACCCTCGCTGGATGACTGGTAGATAATGCTTTAGCATTAAGTCCTCCTTTTGCACATATTTTTTTTGTGCAATAAATTATTAAATAAATAAAAAATACTTATATATAGGGTGCAAGCACGAGGCGCAGCTACTATATTACCAACTGCAGTAGAAAGGATGGCCACAAGCACAAAAAAAATGTCTATCCCAAATTAGATATAACACCTCAATTGCTTATTCCAGATACCCTGTAGCGTTTTACAGAGCTGACGAATATATTTGCAAATACAAAGACCTCAGTTGTCTCGTTCGGGCCACCCATGAATAATAGGAGCCTTTGTAGACCCTCATTGTCTGACCACGACTCAACAGACATATTGACTTCGAGGTCTTGATTCTACGATATCGCCATTCACGATTTGGATTCAATGAAAATGTACCAAATGTCAACAATCGTTGCGAATCGCGGTAAAAATATAACGTTATTTTGACAGGGCTATTATACATACAACAAAGAGATTTTGTTAAATTTATTGTAGCAATAACTTAGCTTCAAAAAGATAAATAACAGAAGAATTTTCAGCGTATTATCTAAATAGATAAAGCTGCTGCATTAATCGGAGCAATGATGGCCGAGCGGTAATAGCTATGGACTGCCGTGCCGCAGGTCCCTGGTTCGATCCCCACCGCCGGCTTGAGCTTCACCGCATGGTGGAAGCCTGGCTAGCTACCACCCTCAAATAGAAAATCTAACCCAAACACCTAACGGTGTGTTCAGTTCAGTTGGCAGCAGTTCTTGAGAGCCAGTAAAATTACAGGCACATGACACTTTAACAACTATGTCTTAAAGTGACGGGCGCAGTGCAATTCGTGACTTGTGATGAAATTCTTCTTTTATAGGCAGAGGTTAGTCCGCTTAACATCAGGTGGGCGTCGAGCTTGTTCCGTTTCAAAAACATAAAAAAATGCTCTATTTTGCCTAATTCTAAATCAATCTTAATGCTTATATAAACATTGAACTTATAAAAACGGGAGAAACGGCACTCATACCTCGAACACCATATCAGGCGACGTGTCCTGATTGAGTGTCAGTTGTGTTCGCGGCTACTGCATGTTTGTATTCCTGTCTTAGTCATTCCGTTAATTAAAACATTATATGTGTAGCTGTGTGCAATATATGGGTGAATTCAATATTTTCCACATTATTCGTGTCGTGATATTATAGGGCGTACGTATCCACATTTGTGTTTAATCGATATTAATAAATCTATTTTTTTATTGCATCTCGTGTATTAATTTTTGGCACCAATATTTATATTTTCAATTTTGTGTAGAATCTTTGTAATCAATAAAAAATTTAACAAAGAAACTAGAACTAAGCAATGCTACATTTTGAAATGAGTTAGTAATGATTTCTTTATTGCGTAACGGCTTGATTTTGACTTCTATTTCACCTGATGGTGAGTGATAATGTGGTCAAAGATGTTGTTCAGGCTAACCTAAAATTACTGGTTCTCAAAGGCAGCTTCCGGACCTCCACACCCTTAGGTGCTCGACGCAGACTTTCTACTTGAGGTACCTAGCCAGGCCGGCATTCACAAAGTGGTCTACTACTTTGATGTAAAGACTGCCATCCTAAGACAACAACCAGGACCGACGGCTTAACGTGCCCTCCGAAGCATGGATGCGCTCAGTAGTAATGTCACTAGCGGTCACCCATCCAGCTCATGACTGCAGCGGACTTTGATTAGCTTAGTTGATTGGTTAAACGACTAATCAAGCTAGGATTGCAGCGCTTCAAAGAAGAGAAAAACCCTTTTAGATATTATCTACGAAGCAGTCACATACACACATTAAAGAGGCAGGAAATTTTTCGTAATTAAGTTAAATACCCAATTTAAATACAAAAACACTAATTATTCGTGAATTAATCGTATTTGTATGTCCATAAATGCATTCAGACAACGCATACGTTGTGAAGAAGAACGCATAAACAACAAGCGCTGACTGTGGACCGGATAGCTATTACAATGCAAATTTGGTCGCCTCGCCATCACAATGGAGTAGTTACCTGTCCACGAACTTTTTGCGTAGTTGAAGACCAAAATTGGACTACGACCCACTTTGGTCCGGCCGGTGGTCTGACGCTGGCGTGACAACAAGTCGTAAATTGGTGCCCGAATTTTAACTAGGACCGGACTATTTTTGTAATTGACTCTGTGGCTATAAATTTTGTTTGATTCCGATTATAAATCACTATGTAGTAAGCCACCAACATACTCAGCTAATGAACTTTATCGCCAAGTTGAACGTGAAATTGAGTGATAATTTTTATGTGACGAAAATACCATTTAATTTAATCCAGTTTGTAACGGTTGTCTTTTTGCAGCAACTTTGTCAGACATACTCGCTTTGACCAAAAATTGGTGTCTTATTTATTAAAAACCAATGACAACGAAAACGTTTCAAACGACAAAAGTGACTTAAGGCTAGAATACGTAGCGATTTCCATACAAACGTACTGTACCAGCTGGATTGTCCACTGTGAACACAGCACCCCTCATTATGAGGGGGTTTGCCTTAATCTTGGGGATCGCAGTGAAAGATATCAGTTCCTTAGAAAGCGCTGCTGCCCTCCTTCTAGTGTGTTATCCTTGGTCGCCTCTTACGATGCCCTACCCACGGGTATAGATGCCGGGTATAGGTAACATTCTAGCCCGGCAACCCACGGACACACACAAAAGTTTTTCGTCATATTTTAAATACCAAGTGTTCAAACTCTGTGAAAATTTGCAGCCATATCCATGTATAATATTTGATTCTGGTTTGCTAGTTTTTGATTTAGATATCATTAATTTTGTTCCAAAATTTCAAATATAAATTCTCATACTAAATGATATGTACGAATATATTTGATAATACACAGTTTAACGGAAAACTGACTACATTTCAACGAGTTTGAACACTTGATATTTAAAATATGACGAAAAACTTTTGTGTGTGTCCGTGGGTTGCCGGGCTAGAATGTTACCTATACCCGGCATCTATACCCGTGGGTAGGGCTGAATGATGAAACTACGTTTGTATGAACGATTGTATGAAAAGCGATACGTGCACATTTCCCTTAACTTACTAAGCTCCAGCTATCTGTCTGCCAGTTCGCCCGTCTAATAACCAGTTGATTTAATTTTCTAAAGTTTCATATTATGTGCTACTATGGGGGATTGTCAAAAATAATTTTAATAACAAAAAAATCGAAATAGTTGGGGTCCTTTATATATTTTAATGTTTGATGTTTAAGCTATATTGTGAAAATGTTAATAGCTGATACAAGTGTAACACTTGAGTTTAATCCAGGCCTAATGCGACTTGGATTTGTACAAACTATTAAGGAAAAAGGACCTGGGAAATGAGGGTACACGCAAAACTTTCCGACCGAGGTCAAATGACACTTATATCGAACGATATTGGCGCATTTGAACGCAACCGTTTATGAAAAATTTGCGATTATTGGTACGAATTTTCCTAACAAATGTATTTTATATAGAACCATCGGTGTGCAAGCCCGACTTGCACATGGAACATTTTTTTAATGCAGTATGAGGGTAGATTGCAGTTTTATAGGCGGGTGAATAAAAAAGCGTGTGTTAGTATCGTTAAACAGGACAAAATATGTAATTTCAACATTATTATTACATTAACGCCTGCTAAGCGAGTAAGCTGACAAAACTTTTTTTACACAAAATGGAACCGACTTTTACACTATCTTCAAAAGTATCTATTATCACTATATTGTACGCATGGTATCGACTTCGACAAGTTATTTCACACATTTGGTTCCTTTTTTGTTAAAAAATAATTTCAAGCAAGCATAAGCTTTCAAATAAAAAAAATCATCAATATCGGTTCACCCAGTCAAAAGTTGAGGTAACTAATTGAGGTCATCCTCCTTTTTTTGAAGTCGGTAAAAATCATTTTATTTCGCTCGTGTCTTTTGTCGAACATTTGTAAAAAGTTTCCATATGCTAGAAATAGTTATATTCAATTTTCTCCCCTAAATTACGTTACATTTATAAAGATTCTATTAAACAACGGAACAACAAATCTCTTAATCGAATTAGAACAGCACTCCAGTATTTCGCATCAGAAATTAACCTGCTACCACAAATTCGTTTTGACTAATAACGCTATTAGTCCCGAGGCGTGCGTTCATAACGCCTGTATATTATTCCACGAGCAACTAATATTTCTTCCAGAGCTTAGGTGGCGCTCTAACAGCGCAACTTATTGGAGGTATTTCAAAAAATAATAATATTTTCTTTACTTCTTTTAGTAATCTGGGTTGCTGACTCAGATTGTTGACAGAACTATCTTGAGTCTATATGTACATATAGAGAAAATATGTATTTCCTCTATCATCATAATCATCAGCTCGAAGACTGCCACTGCTGAACAAAATCCGTCCCCATAGAACGCCAAAATTAACAACTATTATAGGTGAATTGGCCAGTCACCACCCTTCGATAAAAAAACGACGTCGCTAGTCCACCTAGTTGGGGGCCTACCTAATCTAGTCTTCCGTTGTCATATGGTTAACACTCCAGAACCTTTCTTCCCCATCGGTTATAAGCTAGTCGAGCAATGTGGCTGCCATTTGCCAACTTGCAAATTCTGAAAACGAAGTCAGTGACTTTGGTTCACAGAAACTCCTCACATAAGAGTAGCTCTCCCAAGGCTTATTAAGCAACTCTCGAGCTTGCCTTACTTGTACAGTTAAGGACCACGTCTTAGTGGTGTCAGTCATCACTGGCAACACACACTGGTTGAACTAAGACTTTTATCTTCAGTCTTACCCTTGATACATCTTTTGAAGCAGTGATGGCTCAGTGGCATTGGCTATGAACTGCCGCGCAGCAGGTCCATGGTTCGAATCCTGCCCAGAGCTTGAGCTTCACCGCATGGTGGAAGGGCATTTTGCGAATGCCCGTCTGGCTAGCGACCACCCTCAAGTAGAAAGTCTGTCGCCAAGCACCGAAAGGTGTGTTCCGGCAGTAGTCCTTGAGAGCCAGTGAAATTACAGGCACAATGAGACTTAACAACTATGTCTCAATGTGACGGGCGCAGTGCAATTCGTGAGTTGTCTGTTATAGGCAGAGGTTTGTCCACTTAACATCAGGTGGGCCTCGAGCTTGTTCCGTCACAATAACATAAAAAAAAAAAAAAAACATTATATGTTGCACATGATCATGTATTCTAGCATTAGCAAGAATTTTTAAATAGAAAAACGTACTCTAGCAGATAGTTTCTTCATAAAATCTGCAGCAATCTTATATATAGATCTCAGTTTGTGCGCATGGTAGAATTACAAAAGGTGTGATTGAATGCTATGCTATGTAATCGTGATAAATGATAACAGTCTTGCATCTAGGCTGATAAAAAAAGGGTTTCGTACCTAAAGGGCAAATGAAGCCCAAGCTCTGTATCTGAACCTTAAAAGAATGATGCCCGACACGCACTTTTCTTTTTACAAAGGAAAGGCTTAAAAAACGTTTTATAAATATAATATATTGTAGTCACAGAAAAGAGAAAGCAATATATTTCTCTATGAATGTAGTACTTAAGATATAAATATCAAAGTTATGAAATGTAGGTACTTGACCTGTTTTTGTCACTTTGCAAATATTCAACGTGTTTTAAGACCACATCTGAACAATTCAAAATAACTTTACCCCACGAACTCAAAAATTATAAATTTATATGTAATCCTATCTACTGTCAAATAGTCAAGGCGTTCAACGGCTATCGTCGAATCAACATAGATAGGTGTTTATATATATTTTGCCCGCGGGGTGCCAGGGTGCCCATGGGGTGCCGGGCTAGAATGTCACCCCCCATCTCAACCCGTGGGTATCGTAAGAGGCGACTAAGGGTTACACACCAGAAGGTGGGCAGCAACACTTCCCCAAGCCGCCTGCCAAGCGTGGGGATTATGGCAAACCTCTCATATTGGGGGCGGCTGTGTTCAGCAGTGGACTATGCGGCTGATACCGAGGTGTTTATAAGGTAGTGTTAGTCTAGCGGTAATAGCTATGAACAACCGTGCCGCAGGTCCATGGTTCGATACTCTATGCCGTCTTAAGCTTCGCTTCACCGTATGGTAGAAGGGCATTTTGCGGTTGCACGCCTGGCTAGCAACCACGCTCAGGTAGAGAATCTGTCGCCAAGCATGTTGCAGTGTGTTCCAGCAGCAGTCTTTGAGATCCAGTAAAATTACAGGCACTTGAGGCTTAAAAATATATATAGCAGGGTGATGGGCGCAGTGCAGTTTATAACTTGTCTAGATATACGTCTGTTATAGGCAGAGGTTGGCGCTTAAAATCAGGCTGACGACGTGCTTGTTCCTCACAATCCCATAAAAAAACGTACGTGTCGTACATAATACCTGTACAAACAAAATGCTCAAGCCCAACTTGGTACACAGACATCGCTTCGCTCGATCAATTACGTCTCATTATCGCACTACTTTAGTCAGGATAAAAAAAAACATAAAAATCAAACATGGACTTACGTACAAATTAATGATAAAATAGTTAACTAGGTAATTTCCCAAGTTGATAGTAGATTAATAGCCTATTAGCTAAATAGTAGACATCATAAAAAAATAATAAAAACTAAAATATCCGGTGACTCGTAAACTAGTTTTGATGTTATAATTACCATTTAGTAATGGCACTGGTTTATTTTCAATTACAATATTGTTTGAACTTATTACTCTTTAAAAATCAGGTCAATATACAGAGTAATTAATAACAACAAATATTTATAAAAGATTTCAAGAAAATGTCAAATTAATATTTTAATAAAACACTCAAAAATATAAAAAATATATCTAGTGACAAGTTGAAATATGTTTCTAAATCCTAAAAGGGTCTAATCACGCACGAATAAACATCAAAATAATGATATTTTGACTAACCTCGACGTTTCGATCAAGTTGCATTGACCGTGGTCAGTCTACTCGTGACCACGGTATTTTTTTTTGATTATTTTATTTTTATTTTTTTATATGTGTTTGACTGAATAAGCACGAGGACCACCTGATGTCAAAAGTCTCTTGTGCCTGTAATGTATCATTTCATATTTTATATTACTTAGCTCAATGTAAATATTTAAAACTCTACTCAAAGGGACCACGGTACGGTCCAGTATTGCCGCGGCAGGCGCTCTTAGCTCGGAGTAGGCATATAAACAAAAACAAAATATAAAAAAAGTTTTATCAAAAGTTAAAAAAAATCATCTCTAAATGTTTCTTAGGACTAGCAGAAGTCAATCCTATGTGGTTGTTAGCATTTTACCAATAACCCTGTATATTACCAAAGTTTTTCGTTCTATAGGTGCATGATATTAGATTTTATGCTTGAGGGTGGTTCCTAGCCATTAGGGCAGTCACAAAGTACTCTACGAAAATTCCATAACTATAGACAACGACCGAGATCGACGCAAAGGTGCCACTAGTAGTCTAGTCAACAAGTTCAAAAACGTGACAAATAGAGATAAAGGTCCTAAAAATATGAGTGATGGCTCATTTGATTCGGAATCACCTCTAGAAAAATGTTTTTGAAGAATTTTGTTGCAGGTTAAAAATTGCAATTGTTATTAACAAAATAAGATGAAAAAAAATGATATTTCATTTTTTGTTAATAACTTGAAAAATATTAACATATAAGCAATTTTGAAAAAAGTTCGTTAAAGAAGAGGAAATTTCCAATAAAAAAGTTTTCACTCTTGGAACTCTGTCTCCATTATTTATAATTTTTAATAGACGTTGAAAATAGGGCTCCGCGCGGCTGTTACAGCATGTGCGCGCCGCCGCTAAAGAGAGTTCAGCAATAAAAATATTTTTTTTATAACATAAAATGTGATTTTAAAAATTTGAAAAAAATCTAGTATCTTCTTAACACTTGAAAGAATCGAGCCCTGAAGGAAAAAAGTTTAATCATCATTTTTCAAAAAGTTATTCAATTGTTAACTAACAATTTTTTTCCCAATCTCCATTGGCATAAACAATGGAATGAAAGGTATAAATAATTGGCCTATAAATTTTAAACTTCGTGGAGCCTTTCTGATATATGTACTTTATAAGATCCTGCGGTTAATTTTCATTAAAGTTAATTAATTTGTTAATTATGATTTTTTATAACTATTGAAAAATTAAAAATCTACTAATAATCAATAGTTATAAAAAATCATAATTAACAAATTAATTAACTTTAATGAAAATTAACCACAGGATCTTATAAAGTACATATATCAGAAGGGCTCCACGAAGTTTAAAATTTATAGGCCAATTATTTATACCTTTCATTCCATTGTTTATGCCAATGGAGATTGGGAAAAATATTGTTAGTTAACAATTGAATAACTTTTTGAAAAATGATGATTAAACTTTTTTTTCTCCAGGGCTCGATTCTCTCAAGTGTTAAGAAGATACTAAAATTTTTTCAAATTTTTAAAATCACATTTTATGTTATAAAAAAAATATTTTTATTTCTGAACTTTCTTTAGCGGCGGCGCGCACATGCTGTAACAGCCGTGCGGAGCCCTATTTTCAACGTCTAATTAAAATTATAAATAATGGAGATAGAGTTCCGAGAGTTAGGACTTTTTTATTGCAAATTTCCTCCTCTTTAACGAACTTTTTTTAAAATTGCTTAAATGTAAATATTTTTCAAGTTATTAACAAAAAACGAAATATCATTTTTTTTCATCTTATTTTGTTAATAACAATTGCAATTTTTAACCTGCACCAAAATCCTTCAAAAACATTTTTCTAGAGGTGATTCCGAATCGAATGAGCCATCGCTCATATTTTTAGGACCTTTATCTCTATTTTTCACGTTTTTGAACTTGTTGACTAGACTATAGCGTTCACCCATCCAAGTCATGACCGCAGCAGACGTCGCTTAACCTTGTTGATCAGCTAAGAACGACAAAGCAAGTTTCGCTACGAGCGCTTCAGACTAAGTGATAATAAAGGTTAATAAAGGCATACCGCCGGTAATAATAAAAATAATAAAGTATATATACTATATATGAACATATATTTAGAGTATATTTAAATGCTTTTATATATAATAAACTAAACAAATTTTTCCTTCAGCGAGGTTTTAATGTACACTAACTAAATTTGGTATTTTGACGTACACAATATTAAATATTAATGTGGTTCTTTGTTTTAAAATGTTTCAGCTGGCGCCTCGTTTTTTAAAACCTTATGAATAATACTTGATATCGTAGTTCGTACTATAGAATTCTGTTACTGGGTACGTCTTGTCCTTCCAATATAACTCAACCGTCAATAGCTCAGGAAGTGAGTTGTTGAATTCTTATAAATTTCTAAGATAACTTTCAGGCACATTCATTATCTCTTTTGTCATGGTGATGCTAAAAAGTATGTTCACTCATTTATTAAAAGTCCAAAATCTCTTTAAAAAAGACATATATTTTTAATATTCATGCAGACACCAAAAACTAAATATTCCATCATCGGTCGCAAATTTAATTGCACTGACCGTTTCAGCGCTTCATCAAACATTTGTCAATATTGACTAGGCTCTTAATAAACCTTAATGGACAACCTGTGTGCTCTTTCATAACTATTAAGCGCTTTATAAAAAGCAAGAGCATAATTGGGAAAATTTATAAAGCGAAATCGAAGTGCGCAAATTATTTCGTTATTTATAATGTATGCGGCACTGCTGATACACTGAAACTAGTTAGTTTATCACAAAATTACAACGAATTTTTTTTAACCATGTGCGGGATTCGAACCCGTGTCCCCCCTCACAGCCGGGGTATGTTCTGACCACTTTGTCAATATGACATAATATGACGTATGAATCTAAAAATAAGTCTAATTAGTAGTAATTACAAAAAAAAAGTATTTTTGTAGTACAACGTGAGTTGAAATATGGATGTCTCTCTATCCCCATACGATGGTTCAGAACGTAAGGATAAATAATTAGAGTCATATGTCATATGACATGTTGGCTTAGCGGTTAGAGCATACCCCGGCTATTGGGGTGGATGGCGCGGGTTCATATCCTGCACATGATCATATTTTTCGTTTTTTTTGTGTAACAGGCGGAGTATGACTCATTGCAAAAAAAAAATATGTTAAAAATATTGTTAGTGTGATTGACAAACTCCATACTTTTCATCATCTATTTTTATCATTGCCTACGCGAGTGAAACCGTGGGGCGCAACTAGTATCTATACAAAAATGACCAATCATCATACCCTTACCACATGCATGTACGTCTTTATAAAATGTGTTCTCTAATGAAACAAATAAATACATGAATAATAACTTATTTTCTTGGCTGACCGACCTAATTTACGAAAAGATCTTGTCAGTCATCTATTCAAAACCTTTCAGTTTATGAGGGTAGGTAGACTAAATTTTTATATTTTTAAGTTATTTTGATAGAACAAGCCAGAGGCCCACCTGATGTTAAGTGGACTAACCTCTGCCTATAACAGACGCATTTCGTAAACGACGAATTGCACTGTGCCCGTCACACTGAGACGTACAGTTCTTAGGTCTCATGTTCCTGTAATTTTACTGGCTCTCAAGGACTGCTGCCGGAACACACTGTTAGGTGCTTGACGACAGATTTTCTACTTGAGGGTGGTCGCTAGCCAGGCGGGCATTCGCAAAATGCCCTTCCACCATGCAGATAATTAAAAATTTCAGAATTTACTGTTAATATTAATAATTCAGAGTTCATTTCAAATTATTGTGCCATTTAAATTATTTTTAAACGAGCACTTTAGTAGCTATCAGTTACTAAAAAAAGCCTTTTAGGGCAGAAACAGACATAAAAAAACGTGCGTTGTGATTAATCGATGGCTGAGAGCAACACGGAAAATATTTTTGTGCATCATTAGTTTGATGATACAAGCTCTGTCCATATATTTCAACTGCACACTCTATGGTACTTTGTCATCGCTTAAACTTTGACCAGACTTCGTATACCTACACAGAGATAGATTTAAATACTTAATTTGATATGGTTCTAAGAAGGTATTTTGTTATATTTAATGAAAGACATGGTCGCATATATGGCACGTGGTTACTATCTCCGTAATAAATTAAATCATTTGTTAACATTCTCAGACTCATGAGATCATCAATGTCCTTGGCCACAGTCAGTGGTAGTTAAACGTATACTGGCTGGATATAGCACCTGGTGCGTAAAACGAGGTAATTTGGGTCTATTGCCGGTCAAGTTGAAATGTTTGTCCTCTAAATATTTATTAATATATTTATTTTTATTGTCGAAACCTATAAATTTATAAATACGATTACAAGCACTATCGCGTGCTAAGCGAAAATCATATTTTTCAAGCATCCGGCCTGAAATCTAAGGGAAACGGGTTCGATTCCCGCCCGGGGTATACAATTTTGTGCTCCAATAATAAAAAAAATACTATTAATGTATTTAAAAAAAACCTGTTTCCTTTTAAGACTCCCACGGAAATATGTAAGAGGAGAAATTGTAGCCCGGTTTACCCCATAGGGAATCATATTAATTTTAATATATCCATATTTTTATCCGGATTTTGGAAATCCTTGAAATCTACGGCAAAAATGGCATATAGAACAGTACTAATTATCATATATATTATAAGAATATATATGTAACATACCGCAATATATATATTATTTTAGCGCTGGCACGCTGCCTCTTTCGCCGGTTATATATATGTACACTCGAGAGCAATGAATCCGGGTCACTTAAAGAATGTTAAAAATCTCGGAAACTAAAAATGATAGGTTAATGCAATAAATTGTATTTAATAGACAATGTAATACTCCTTAAATGAAAGTAAAAAAAATATGAGTCACCATACATTTTATTAACACAAAATTACATAAAGAAAAAAACTGCTGATCTCTCCTTAAAACAAAAATAGGAAACATGAAATTTTTGAACTTTATTACGATTTTCTTGAATTTTAATACTTCGTATTGCCTCCTCGTGCTTCCATTACTGCGTTTACGCGGTTTGGCATGCTGTACACCAAGTTCCTTATACGATTTTGGGGAATATTCTCCCATTCCTCTGTGAGAGCAATTTTGAGCTCACGAAGCGTGATTGGGGGAGGGTTTCGTTGTTTTACGCATCTGCCTAGCTCGTCCCAAGCATGCTCGATCGGGTTGATATCCGGGCTGCGCGCTGGCCACTCCATACGAGTAATGTTCATCTCTTGAAGGTAGTCATTCACAATCCTACCTGTATGAGGTCGGGCATTGTCATGCATAAATATAGCATCCTCACCTAAATTGACCATAAATGGACCAACGTGATCATTGAGGATTTCTTCCACATATCTTACGCTAGTTAAAGAGCCGTTTTCTATGATCACCAGCTCTGTGCGACTTTCAGAAGAAATTCCGGCCCACACAAGTACAGACCCACCACCGTAGGCTACTTTTTCTTCGATGCATGCTTGCTTGAATCTTTCCCCTGGTCTTCGATACACTCTGTGTCTTCCATCGTGCTTGTAGAGCATAAATTTTGATTCGTCGGAGAACATAACTTTTGACCAATCTTCAATACTCCAATTTACGTGGCTCTTGGCATATCTTAGTCTCGAAATACGATGCCCACGCTCCAGTTTAGGGCCGTTTGCAGGTCTAAGGGGTTTTAAGTTAGATTCAGCAAGCCGACGTCTTACTGTCCATGCACTTGGGTTACTTCCTCCGAGGCGTCGAAACTGATTGGTGAGTTCAGTTCCTGTGAGAAAGCGATTTCGAAGCATGGTGTTCACCAAGTATCGGTCTTCTCGTGCTGTGGTACACCTGGTTCTGCCCGTTCCTGGTCTGCGTAGGTTAGAACCAGTTTCTTCGTAACGTCGGAGAACTCTTTGTACTGTTGACAGCGACACACCGACAGTCCTGGCTGTATCGCGCTGACTCCGGCCGGTTTCCAGCATTGTAAGTATTCTGGTGCATTCTTCAGGCGTAAGCGACATAATTTCAGCTTGAATAATGAATATAGAGCACTATCAACATGGTTTATGTACCCACATAAATGACAGATTACAAACAAAAGCAAAACCAAATGCTGTAATTTCGTAGTTCCATCTTCGAAAGTGGCCCTTTTTCAAATTTGATTTTTTTATGATATAACTTTACAATAACTAAGAAGTTTTAATACCTTCATTTAAGGAGTATTACATTGTCTATTAAATACAATTTATTGCATTAACCTAGCATTTTTAGTTTCCGAGATTTTTAGGATTCTTTAAGTGACCCGGATTCATTGCTCTCGAGTGTATATACAGAAAACTCACGTAAAGGACTCATATATATATATACATATTTTTTTCGGTATAAATACTTACAATGATTTTTATACGCTGAATTTTGAAAAAAAAATTTATGTCTTATACTATTTAAATATATATATAATCCTTTTATAGTCTAAGTTAGTATTTGAGTCACCTTGCTACACAAAACTCTCTTCGTTTACAAGCTAAAGAGTTGTAACATACGTACGGAAATACAAACAGAAAAACTTAAAGGGCAAATCGAAACTTTATTAACGTCCTCACCCTTGGAGATCAGAATCCTAAAAATATAACCTAGCTATGATTTTCTAACATTTTCGATTTACAAAGTTCCACTATTTGAGGGGTCGATAACATTTTAGAAATATGGACGGTAAAAAATAACAGTTTAAACATTTTATACTTCAAAGTAAATTATCAACGTTAGTGCTTGTATCGAAATTTAATCTCTTTGCGAGAAACTTTATGGGTGCTAAAACCTTAAATGAAACTGATGCGATAATAAAATCTTTTATGTAATTAAATCCTATAATACACTTAAAATTTTATTAATACACGTAAAATTATTTACTTTTTAATATGGTGTAAAATATACTGTCAAAGTGTATCATCAAGATTTGTAGAAATATCTCCAGTACATAACGTTTATTCGTTTTCAAACGATGTTATTGGATATTCTTTTTTTTATTTTTACTTTTGTCTTTATATTGAATCTTTATCTTTATTATACACCTACATTACGTAGACATTCCAAAGCTTAAGGTGAAGTGAGTTTCATAAAGGCAAACTTTCCAAAAAAAAAAACCTGGTCCGAAAATACGATTCGGTATATTTCTCTCGGTAGAAAAACCATGAACACCGCTCTAACATTTAGCTTAGGTACTCAAATTTGTGTCTATATAATAATACATATCTTATTGTAACGTAGCAACCATTTGATAAAGTAATCAATAGATTCAGGCGTTACTTTGCGGAAATCCATATTTAATAATATGGATTTCCGCCTAATTTTCCTGCTAAGCCGACGTGACGTCACAAACGCCACGCAGCCAATCCGGAAGAATTTTCGACGCGTTTCGCTTCTACACGCATCCTCAGGAGGTCTTGACTGTACGAGCGCACGATCGATAAATTTTTGTGATTGTTTATGTGTATTTGACGCAATTAGCACTAGGACCACTTGATGTTAAAAGTCTCTTGTGCCTGTAATTTAATATTTAATATTTTTATTAGTAAGTTTGATGTAAATATTCAAATCTCTATTCAAAGGGAATAGAGAATAGGAAAAAAGAACATCTCAAAATTTTTATTAGTACTAGCAGAAGTCAACCCTAAGAGGTTTTTAGCATTTTACTAATAACCCTGTATATCTCGTAGATCTGTTTCGCTCACTCGCATGCAATACGAGGTCTCACCGTCCTGCACTATCATTCTGGCATTTTTCATAGACCTCTTCATCTCATATTATGGTACCATAGTTTCCACCCGCGCTTACTTCTCACACAACAAAAAAAAGGACATTGGAAACGTTTTGGTTTCGGTCTTATGTAGGTACAAGAACCCACTATTATCGTGTGTACAGGGATTGCGTTCATTCTGTGCATCTTTAAGAAAACAAGCAGAAGAACATGAGTCGGAAACTTATTCTCATTCTGTAACCATTTTAGAAATGGATTACGACGGAACAAGTATGAGGTCTACCAGATGTGAAGCGGTATCTTTTGTCTATAACATCTACATTTCGTCAAAAGTAATGAACTGCAATGCGCCTGTCACCCTGAGACACAGTTGTTAGGTCCCATATGCATTATGCATGTAATTTTACTGGCTCTCAAGTTCTGCTATCGAAACACACTGTTATATGACGGTGGTAGCTAGCCAGGGGAACATTCGCAAGATGTCCTTCCATGCAGTGAACTGGGGAGCGAACAATGGACCTGCGGCAGTCCATAGCTATTACCGCTCGGCCAACATTGCTTCAAAACTATACTCGGTGCCAAATAGCATGGCAATAAATTTCGCATATATTAGAGTTGTTTATTTGTACCGTTGCGTCCTTGTAGGCCCTGTACCACGAAACCTAATTATGATATATTGCTAAACTCGTATCGCTAGAATTTCGTAGCACAGGGCCTACAAGGACGCAACGGTACAAATAAACAACTCTAAAATATACGATATCTAATTGCCATGCTATTTGGCACCGAGTATAGGAGTAAAATCGAATAAGTAGACAATTAAAGTTAAAGTTTTGTTTTTATCTAACAAAATCATCATAAAGCCCTTACGAGTATTCCCACCATTTCATTATTTAACCTGTCAACACCAACAAAAATTCAAGTCGTGATGTTAATAACCACGCTAGATGCGTGCCCACAAAATGTTTGTTTATACTAACGACTACACTGGTAAATCAAACGTTATGTTTAACTCTTCTATGTGATTGATTGTTCTTAGCATTTGTATGACGGACTGAGTCAGGTGAAGCCTGAGGCTCCAAGACACGATAAATGAACGTTAGACAAATGCTTGCATGGATAAAAGAACGATTTTAGTCGTTAGTTTCATTGCATTGTTATTTTAAAGTTTTGGATTCCATATGATAGTAATTTTATCATTAACCGAATGCCTTGTTGAAGTGTGTTTAAAGGCTCCGCTTGGAAGTCCAGTCGATAAATCCATTGGAATTTTCTTACAACGAAATTTTGAGGAACAAATTAGTTTGGAACTGTGCCTTTTTAAACAACTGATTGCGGCGAACGTTCCAGATTTTAGAGTTTTATCTCAGCAAGCTTGCAAAACTACATAAGGGTGCCGGGCTGCCCGTGGGATGCTGAGCTGCCCATGGGGTGCCATACTGCCCGTGGGGTGCCGTGCTAACTTATCACTATTCTGACAAAAAAGAATAATTGAAATCGGACTACGCGTTCATAAATGACAGCTAAGTATACATTTTGACTTCCCGAGGGAACCGTGCTGAATTTCGGGATAAAAAGTATACAACACCCTTTTTCGTAGTATGAACTCAAATGGTGTTAAGTTTCATTTAATTTCATTCAGTAGTTTTGGAGTGATGCGCGGCCGGGATACAGACAGACAGACAAAAATAAAAATAAATACAGTTTTGGCATCTGCGGAGAGCTCTCAATAATTTTTTTTCCAAAAATCTATCAAGTACAGAATTAGATCTGTTACAGTTTTATTATAAGTATAGATATCAAGTGATAAGTTGACTTAGCGACTTTGGCGCGACAATATAAACAAACATACTGACAAACTCATTTTTACATTTAAATTTTCTTGTGCACGTGCTTTAGTTTTAATTACATACCTTAGCATCAATTCAATTGTTAATCCGTGATTTACATTCAATTCATAGAACCTTATCTAAATACCCAATATTATCTAACATTGATTCAAATTATTGCAATAATGAATATATTATGTGTAAATAAGTACAAAATTGATTTTTATTTACATTCAATAACAATAAAGACCATTGAGTAATTTCATTACAATCTTTAAATCTCTTGAATAATATGAGAATAACCAATAAATTTATCTTTCGTTTAATGTAGCAAAACCGCCTTAAATAGCCAACGTGTTTAATATCTATCGTATGAAAAATTTGTATGAAATTTTACAAATATTTGCTAATGAAGGTACTAAGAATTATTCACGTCTTATTCCCATTAAGGGCAAAAAAAAATGTGGTGTACAAGTGTACAAAAATTTGCAGCAAAATGGATTTATGCTATAAGCGTTAGATGTAATTCGAATTTCAAAACTCAACTCTGTGACCTAATCCTCGCTTGTAAAGTAAATAAAAAGGCACAATAATTTGTTAAAAAACGAATATACACCTTTAGGTACAACTATTTTATATTAATTATTTTAATGCAAGTATTAAATTGAATACTTCGTAAGTAAGTTCGCTGTACAAAATAGAATATACAGATATCTATAAGAATTATGCTTTGTTTTTGGTAACATCTTACTTGTTAAGAAACAATTTCATGGTGTAAAATATCCAAACGCTACTTCTATACAGAAAAAAAAACGAATTGGCGGGAAATAAATATATAACATAAATACCGGCGGTAACACCTTAGCGGGAAACTTTTTTCTGTATTAGGTCCGACTTGCTAAATTTCTCGCTAGTAGAGAATTATTAGTTGTCTTTGCTAATTTAAATCCTAGCACCGCTTTTTTTATCCTTATTCCTAGTTTTGTAATGCAATTGTCACTATTTAATTTAAAACTACTTATTTTTTAACAAGCATAATATTTACAAATATATACAGACCCAGTAAAGTTATAACATCAATTTCTTTGAACAGATCCCTCAGAAATTTCCCGGAACCCATTTCATATACTATATTATAGTTCGGATTGCACGCTTTTGTAAGATAAATATTGTCTCCATCTCAGCAGCAGCTTCCCACAGGAATACACCATGCGACACATTCTTTGTAAATACGCGAAATAAACTGTCCTAGCAGTAGCTACGTCTGTTAATTGTGTTCTCTTACGAACTGAATATGCAGTAGAACAAAGTCTTCCCAATAGATCATGTTTACATGTGATCCCACTGTGAATTCATTTTGATTCCCAGGAAGACTGTCGCATTATCAATAGACATTTTATCTAGGCGAAGCTTAATACTTGGTTCGACATAAGTAACACTTGGTAAAGTACATTTACACAACTCTGATGTTAAAAAATATATTTTAATCCAAAAATGAAACCGACTTCAACACTCAAATCTGTGAAATAACTTGTTGAAGGCGGTACCATGATGGTTCAAAAGTACCTAATATCACAACGTTATGCCCATGAATCGACAAATTGTTTCACATATTTCAGTGTTGAAGTCGGTTACTTTTTTCGGAAAAAAAAAATTCACTATTTTTAGTGTTACTTATGGGATCGATTGCTATTAACTGTTATTGCCTATATTATAAATATAGGTTATATTATAAATTTTAAGTTATTGAAGTGTAACTCAAAAACAGCTTGACCGATTTGGATGAAATTTTAATGGGACTACGCGGCAAGCATCAGCTTTCAAATAAATAAGAATAATTAAAATCGGTTCACCCAATCAAAAGTTCTGAGGTGAGAAACATAAAAAAGCAGACGAATTGTGTACCTCCTTCTTTTTTGAAGTCAGTAAAAAAGACATTTGGTCTTTCTTTTTTTAATTTAAGAGAAATTTATTCGCGATGACCCATTTACAGATAACACATTATGTACTTAAATTAGTTCACTATAATTTCTATCTACATAAAAAATCAGAGAGATAAATTAGTAAAGAGGATGTAATACAGAAAATTAGTTACCGCCATTTTGTTACTTGTTTATATTAAGTAATTAAAATTTTTGATTAGGAATTTGTTACCAATGCTAACTTAATAGTTAAAAAGGTTTTTGTTCACTTGTTACTATTACCTCACAGCTCAAAACAGTACTTATTTTAGAAATATTTAGAATGTTCCTTCTTATTTCAAAACTGAATTTAACCTTTAGTTCCCATGAAAGGGACACGAACTTTCCACACAGAGATAAATAAGTATGGGCCATAATTAAACACACGGACCCAGTGTGGACTGGCAAATAAGCTAACTGCCAGGTTTTTTTTCAGTGTTTTTGGAATTCCTGAAAACCTCGCACAAAACAGCTGGCACTAACGGCTTAACTTGCACTTCAAACCAAAGAAGCTTGGAAGATAACAACCTCAACACAAAGGTCCTTACTATAAAAGTAGTATTCTAAGTTTCTTTCCAAATACCCTGTCCATGACATTCTTACCTGTTTTTTTCTTATTCTGTCTTGTATCCGTGTTCTTAAGACATTGTAATTGATAAAACTTTATTTAATAAGGTGAGTAAACGCATAACTAAGGCGAGATAGCGCCTTCGACACTTGTTTAAGTGTAAACTGGTGTTCTTTTCTGATAAGACGTCACATTTCGATAATTTAACGCGAGAATCGAAGGTAGAGCCCGTTTCATATGGAACGTATTAAAATGAATCGGATTATATTATTTATGTAAACAGAGATAACTTTTGTCTACAATAAGCTACGTTAAACGATTTTCAACTTTAAGAACTAACCTGATAGATGTCAACATTTTTTTTACAGGCAAATTAAAGTTTGTTAAGACTTTAAAAGGCGTAGATCGATCAGATAACCTAACAACTCAAATGCTCATGTCACATAATATTCGCATTTAATAACACCTTTTAAATCAGAATTAGTATAAATATGATATTTATAAACAAAAGAGTATTCCAAATAAGATACATATTTAGCATTATTTACATCAACTTTTACTCACCTTAGGCTCACGTCACTTCTGTCAGGATGTAATGTAACGGACAGCTTTATTACGATGTTAACAAGTTTTGAAAACAGAAAAATGCGCTTGAAGGGATTAAAAGCACAAATTGGCACTGTCCCGGTGATATATACACGCCTTTGGCTACATATCTCATTGAAGGTGTTAAACCAGACCTCAATAATTAGGTAATAAATATTTATAAACTCCGGCTCATCACAACGCCTGGTCCCGTTTTTTTTCCTTCTTTGCACGTCAAAGGAGTTCGTATATCATTTTAACGTATTCAACAGAAGTACGAAGCATTATACACACGAATTTATTACTTATGTAACATACAAAAAGATAAAATTGCCGTAACGTCTGATATTAGTTAAGCCTTTTTCATAAGATGCAAAGTATGTGTTGCAAATAAGTAATCATTGGTACTTATTTGCAACTGCAGTAAGGCCACGCCAATGAGATTTCCCAGTTAGCAAGTAAATATACGTACGTATCCAGAACGGTCTATGAAGCAATAACCGGAGGCATATGTCAAGACATACGAGGGATTTAAATATTACAAGCCATATTGCCGTATCATATTATCGGGAAATATTAAAGTGGCTTTTCGGCAACATCATACGAAAAAACATGTTTTCATACTGTCTCTCATACGTAATATGCAATAGGATAAAACATATTTTCTGCTTCCCGGAATGAAATGAAATTTATTGCTTTCACGCGACAAAAGGCATTTAGAGGCGACGAGTGCCTATTTTATTAAATTGCGATTCGAGCTAAAATAAAAGTTTCTTGGGATTGTTTAGAATTATTTGTATTATATCGCATGTTACAATATTTTTTACTTTTACGAATGAAAATGTCTCTTAAGTAACCTTAACATATTTATTTAATTTTTAATGTTTAAAGCAAACAGCGGTCGGTAGTCAAGCTCATAAATGGGTGAATTACAATTCTGAGCTAAGGATACATTTTTGCTTCGATTGTTCGAAAATTCTTCGAATTCAGATTTTCACTTTCAACATTGCGCTCAATGTGTCAAGACATCCTGATGATGCTTTGTTTAAAAGATGCATTAAAAATTCTTCCGGGTGGGCTACTTGGCGTTTATGACATCACGAATGCTTTATACATTTATACATCATATATATATATATATTTTTTTTAATTATGAAGCAAGCATTTGACCGCAGTCTCACCTGATGGAAAGTGACGACGCGGTCGACGGTGTAGCATGCTTGCCTAGCAAATACCAGTTTACTCTGTACTTGAAGAAAAAAAAAATGTACTAATTCCTTAATTCTTATTTTAATATTAAATATGTAATTTCTAATATATAACTTCTATTTAAAAATTATATAATTATATATTACCTTAAAAATTTAGCTTTTATAATATTTTAAAAAATGTAGGGTTTTTTAATAGAAATTATATATTTAATCCCTACCTATTTTGAATTGTTGGCAAAGGTTAGTAGCCGTAGAAAATAAATTAAGGTAAATAATTTACCTATGTTAATTATCCAAAATAGAAAAGCAAGGCAACTGCAAGTCAGGCCACGCTCTTTTAAGGTTCCACATTGCAAAAGTCCGTAAAAGAAAAAAATAAGTTGATTTTCCCGACATCTTAAAAACACCAATATATATTTCAAAATAACAAATATACGAGAGGATTAAAATTTTAAGTCATGTCCGGGATCCGACCCCGCGTCCATCCACCCCTAACAACAATATTAAGAAAAAAACACCAATATATTTTTGAATACATACATATTCCAAATAATATTTTTTGTAGCAGTAGAACTCTTTGTGCGATTTCGTCCGTAAAAGTACTGTTCATAGAGATCATACCTTCGAGTATTTCTACTGCCAAGCAGTTATATTCATATTACTTTATTCCGGTTTGAAGGTTCGAAGAGTATGGCTGCTGGTGAAATTACTGGCACATGAGACTTAACAATTATTTATCTAGGGCTAGGGCAAAGTGCACTTCGCCACTAATAATTTACTGCATCTCTTATACGCAGAGGTTACCGCTCCACACCAGATGGACCTCGTGCTGGTTCTATCACGGTACAATAAAAGAAAAAAAAACATATTAAAACACTACAAAATTACAAATATACGATAGGTTTTTTTTTTGTTTAGAGCTTACCCCGGCTAAAGGGGTGGATGGACGCGGGTTCGAATACCGCACATGACTTAAATTTTTCCTATCGTAAGTTTGTAATTTTGTAATGTAATCCGCAATGATTTTATTTTATATTGCAAACATAACAATATAAAAAAAATATTAGAAACACCTTGGTGTTTTCAATAATTTTGGTCAAATGCAGTAAATGGTTCCTTATTATGTATCATATCTTCTTTTTAACCAAATACCGACTTCTCATGTTTTATGACCTAAAATAATTAAATCACTGGACCAATATTCCAATGTTGATATTTGGTGTAAAAGTTTTACACCAAATATCAATACTTGAAGTTTGTAGCTCATCCCGTTTACGAGCTATAAATTCAGATGAATTATGAATATAATTTCGATTTTAGTCGAGTTTCAGTGGTGTCAAAGCATTTAGCCATCTGGAGAGTGCTATATATTTCTGATCGCTGTCATAGGTACATTTCTCTCGTAATTTCTTCGAACACTATGTTTTGCATGAATACACTTTGAAATAACTCATTAATTTTACTAATTAACTACATAAATATATTTTTGATAAATCCATCCGAAATGCAATTTACGTTGGATAAGATATTTCTTCTAAACAAATATTATTATTAAATGTTATACATATTAACAACGTACCTACTATAATTTAACGACATAATTCTCTAGATTATCACCGTGCGTATGGGAATGGTAATGCTACAAGTGGTCTCGGAACCCAGTTGCTTTGCAGCGTTAGTTTATTGGACGGCGAGTCTCAACTTTAGATAAAGTATGCACATTGCACAGGCTTTATAATCCCCGAAGTGAGAACCAATCTAATTTTATGTCTGTTGGATGACCACTGACTCATGGTTTAAATAGACCATTCAATAGAAATGTGATTATTTGTGACTTTGTATAATGTAGTACCTGTGTTCAACTTAAGAACAGCTTCAATGTGTCTACAAAAGTTGTGTTACAGACAAGAGCAAATCTTAGAAAACTATCGCGAGTTTTGTCCATTATAACTAAATAGGGACCCGGCTAGGACTCACGTTGTATTTACCGGATAGATTCCGACCAGTTTCGGGCTCGCACACGTAACAGTTATGTGTTGAGGCCCGCGCTCGCCACTCCGCACAAGCGTGACTCCCAGACGAAGGGCTACAATATAGCCCGAAACTGGTCGGAATCTATCCGGTAAAAACAACATGAGTCGCCTATTTAGTTATACGAGCAAATGTGTTCCGTTACCATAACGTTTCGCTTTTTTTTCACTCGGTTCATGCATCAAGGACTTGGATGCAGCCAGTGGCGTATAGTACCACCAACTTAACTGTGCAGTTTTCGAGGGCGCTACTGGTCAAGGAAATCAACTACAAACTGTCATAATTTGAAGGAATGTTGTAGTTCTTTTTTTTGCCGCCTGAACAGATAAGTTGGTGGGACTATAACTCCACGTTTAGTGTCATCTGTTATATTCTGATTATAAATGTAGGAAGACTTCTTCGCAACTGTTAAGAAAACACAATTTCTGACTGATGTCTACAAGTAAGCAATAAAGGCATTTGTTTTCACAATGTATGCTACTTTGAGTAATCAATGACATTATAATAAATACAATAAAGACATAACGTACATAACTAAATGCCATTGGGAATACTACTATATTCGTAAGTCAACAGATATTTTACAAGTTTTTGACTTTTATATCGGAGGCATAGATCGTTAAATTTAAACAATAAAAGTCTGTATAAATTACTCGTACGTCGAATAACAAGTTAGTTTTTGGTCGCAGTAGAAGAAACGCATATTGAGACAGTAAAATGGTTTTATTACGGGAAACAATTCTGTTTCATTGCATGTAGTTGTTTGTCTTGTTAGTTTTTCTGTTTTCCTTAAATACAGCTAGTGTTGAGGTCGCTGCGGGTTTTTTGTGGACATAAAATGTTAAGTTGCGATTAAGATTAAAATAAAACTGTTGATGCCAGATGAATATTATCTTATTATTTAGTTCAACTATTTTGTTCAAGTATGCGTCTTGGCTAGTACCAGTGTAATACTAGAAATTTCGTTTGTCAAGTTTTGAAGTTAGTAGAAGTAAATATAATTAGCATGTATTTTGGAATATTGAATTTTGCTAATGCCCGCCAAATATCACTTCCACGAAAAAAATATGTGGCCAATAACCTAACGGTTTGCTTCGGTAGCTCTCTTTGACGGCCAGTTACCAGTCTGATAGGTTACCCACCACTATCTCACCTGATAGTAAGTGATGATGAGATTGAAGATGTTGTTCAGGCGAACCTAGAATTACTGGCTCTCAAGGACAGCTGCAGGAACATACCGTTAGGTGCTTAGGGATGGCTAACCAGGTGGGCATAAGGAAAATGACCTACCATCATGCTATCAGAACAGTCATCTTAAGATAACTTATGGTACCCGACGGCTTAATATGCCCTCCAAATTACGGAGGCACTCTGTAGTCATAACATGGATGGGTGACCATTAGCGGTCACCCATCCAAGTCATGACCCCAGCGGATACTGCTTAACGTAGTTCATCGGTTAAAGAACAAGTAAGAAAGCATCACTACGAGCGCTTCAAAAGTTGGTTTAAGGGTAAGCTACTGCTTCTCTTCTTCGTGACGTTTATTCGTTTGCCTGTATCATTCTAATCGTACTCGTATTACAATAAAATTTACGAGGACGAGACATTCAATCATGGTGAACTATAAATTTCAAACTAACAACCCTCACCCGTCTGCTCCTATCCATACTTTTTAAACGAAGACACTTCCACAACAGCTGATTTATTGTATCCTTCTTTGTTTTCTGTTTGTCCTTTGCATTGTTTTATTTGTTAGGCTCGCCTTTTTATTTTTTCACTGGCCCATTTTATTACGAGACAGTCCTTTTGTTGCGCCGCTATAGAAAATGCGGCTTTTAAGATATTAATTGGCTTGCGTACGGCTTTTTGTGGCATCTGCTTGCTACTAGCTTTTGATGTTGTTGCTGATACATTTTTGTCAAGTAATTTTGATATAACATAAAAATTGAAGCGCTCGTAGCGAAGTTTGCTTATCTGTTCTTAACCGATCAGCAAAGTTAAGCAACGGCGCCCGCGGTCATGAGTTGGATGGGTGACCGCTTGTGATATTACTACTGCGCGCTTCTGGTCTCAGTTTTCGTCTTAGGATGGCAGTCGTTATAGCATGGTAGTAGAGCATTTTGCAAATACCCGCTTGGCTAGCTAACACCTTCAAGTAGAAAATCTGCCGCAAAGCACCTAATGGTGTGTTCCGGCAGCTGTCCTTGAGAGAGCCAGTAATGCTAGGTTAGCCTGCACAGCATCTTTGACCACATCATCACTTACCATCAGGTAAGATAGTGGTCAAAGGCTAACCTACGGGACATAAAAAAATAAGCTTACTTTTAAGTAAGTATTGGATATCTTTCGCAAATAAACAGGCATAACCCTGATATGAATTGGTGGTTAAATTTACAGCAGAAAATATTTATCTGATGGATTTAAAAATAAATACAACGTATTATTCATAATTAAATAATCTTATATACTTCTTTGCCGTGGGGTGCCGGTGCAGAGGCGACTAAAGGTAAAATACCGGAACGTGGGCAGCAGCGCCTTGTGAGGATTTGATATCTTAAACTGCGATCCCCAAGATACCTGCCAAGCGTGGGGGTTATGGTTAACCCTCTCCAAATGGGAGGCTGTGTTCAGCGGTGGACATTCCGGCTGGTACAGTATATACTCCTCGTGCCGGGCTTGAATTGTACCCGCTCATTTCTTCATGTGGCAGTCATATGAGGTCACGAAGGGAAAAATACCAGTCGGGCAGCAGCGCCTTCTGAAGAACTGCTATCTCAGACTGCGATCCCCTGCCAAGCGTGGGGATTAAGGCAAACCCTCTTAATAAAGAAAGATTTTCTTCAACGGTGGACGTGATGGTTTTCGATGAAGTAACCAGTGCAACATAGTAACCTCAGTAATATTTCTAAGTATATAATCAAAATTCTTTATAAATACAAAAAGGCAAAAAGAAAAAAAAAATGACACACTTTTAATGTAAAGCTCGAAGACAGGGTGTTGAAGAAAAAATAATCTTATGACATACTATGTAAACAAAATTTGATGCCAATATTACCTTAAATCAATTTCAATGACTTAGTGACATGAAATGTATACGAAAAAGTTTGAGTAGACCTTATTTCTATCTATAGGTATGCTAGTTAATAACTTTCTCATTAGATGTTTTGCTTTTTAAACTCATTGCTTGGTAATAGAACGATCTGCGTTATCTGATGGTTGCTACCTAGGCACATTTACTGTACAGCAATAATAAAACTAATCCTATTATCTTAAATTGGACGTAATCAGAACGGAATCTTCATTAAAATTAAAAAGATCTAAAAATATAATCGGACAAATCAGATAAAAGGAAAAATACCGAGAATGAACTAAAGGCGTATCATCATAAAATCAGGCCAATATCCTTAACAAGGCAGCGTGGTATCTAATTAAAAGTTTAAAGCAAATGACCGCGGCGAGACTCGACAATAAACTTGTCAGGAGGGCAGTAAACTCACATTGTGATCATCTTCACAGCACTCTCAGTAGACAATCTACATAAGAAATGCTGAATTAACATAGATATAACATACATGATATTGTATCCGTCGTAGTTTTTATGTTTGCTAACGATAGATTTTCTACTTGAGGGTGGTCGCTAGCCAGGCGGGCATTCGCAAAATATCCTACCACCATGCGGTGAAGCCCAAGCCCGTGGCAGGATTCGAAGCATGGACCTGCTGCGCGCCAGTCCATAGCCAATGCCACTGAGCCTTCTCTGCTTCGAACAAATTAATTTTATTGTATGATTATATTTACTCACTTTTGCTACTAAATTGGGCAGAGGTTCCACCTGAAGGGTACAATATTACTGAGTTTGGTGACTCCTGGAGTTATCACAATAATTCTAAGCACTTAAAAGTGAATAAAAAACAGTTCAGCAGGGCATTTTAGCATTGTGGAATTTGCTATTATTGTACCAGTTCTATATTTGTACCAGTTTAATCAAAACTGAGAAAGCAAATGCAATTATTATATTTGCAAGATTTTTAGATTTTTTTCAAATTAATTAACAATACCATTGCAATAAAATTTTTCATTCGTTCTTCAGTTATTAGGTGAATCCATAAACAGTCACCGCTTTTTTGCGTTAATTCCTATTGACAGCATGGGAAATTGAGATCTATGGCCAAATACTATGTAATAAGATATGTAAGAACGTAATAGATTAATCTATATAACTTATCAATAATGTACAAAACTTAAATTATTTTTTAATGTTATTGTGACGACCCTATGCACGAGCCCCACCTGATGTTAAGCGGTAACCAGTGCCTATAACAAATGCATTTCATCACAAGTGACGAACTGCACTGCGCCCGTCACCCTGAGACATACAGTTGTTGAGTCTCATGTGCCTGTAATTTTACTGGCTCTCAAGGACTGCTGCCGGAACATACTGTTAGGTGCTTGGCGACAGATTTTCTACTTAAAGGTGGTAGCTATCCAGGCGAGCATTCGTAAAATGCTCTTGCACCATCCGGTGAATCTCGAGATGGCGCTGGGATTCGAACCATGGACCTGCGGCACCGCAGTCCATAGCTATAAACCACTCGGCTATCATTGCTTCAAAAACACATTGTCCAAAAGGGTCCCAACTGGTATTCAGTAAGCACTGTGGTCATCATTAGCTATACAACAAATCAGGCAATCAGTAGAATTTTCTCTAAGAAGATTGGCCATAATAACCCATGGATTACAAGTCTATTCTTTTAACATAATTGGTATAATACCTTTCACTGCTAGTTTATTCTGTATTAGCATTTTTGTATATTAAATGTTCATTAATTTGATTGCTACGAGTTCGTTTTTTTAGTTCTTGTAAGACATGCATAATTATTAAATAAATAAATCTAGATGGGAGACGCCATTGGCACTCGAAACACAGTTTTTATTAACTAGTTCGGGAGTCAATGGATTCAACAAGATATCTGTAACATTTATATGTCAAATAAATTGTTATTAAATTATTATTATTGTAAGGTAAAATTTCTTTTACGTAGTATATTACATAATAATATAAATATATTTAGTATTCTTTTTTTACCGGTGGTATGCCTTTATCAACATAATACTAGGAACTATATACAACACTACAGCTACTACAATTAAAGTATATAGAGAACCTATAAGTCATTACAGGCAGTCCAAATGCTCCAGTCCACTACCAGTTGGCAGCGTGCCCAGGATGCTGGCAGCATTGCCCCGAAGTATTAGTATTCTTAGAAAAGTAATGTAGTCGTAATTGTCTTCTTATATTATATAAAAAGATCTTGTCCGAACAGATATCCTCATAGGTTATATGTGCAATTTCAACGACTAGTACTTACTTATCACGCAAAATGCAAATTGTATGGCAATTCGATTTACCTGACAAAATCAAAGGAGATGGCTTAAATGTATTTAAAAAAAAGTTGTTCAATTTTTTATTGGAAAAATGTTATTACTCGGTAAAAGACTTTATACGATAAAAAATTAAAATTATATTTTTTTATGGTGTGAGAATGATTAACTGACTTATTAATAAATAACTGTGTACTATAAATGAAAAAAACTTGTTAAAATATAATAGTATTTATAATAGTATATATATCAAAATCTAGTAATGACATTGAACTTAAAGAAATATTGTCATGGATATTTATTTTATATTATTTAAAATTTTGTAAATGAGATGATATTCGTAAAGTAATATAATTGTAAATTAAGCATGTTGAAAATATTTGCACGCCAATTAAGCAGAGTTTTGTTGGAACTGTATTTTTATGCTATTTTAACTTTGCAATTATGTACCCAAGGCTTAAGCAAATAAATATCCATTCATTCTTGTCGCAATAACTTTTGTTCTCGTTGTCATAAAGGAGATTTTATATTTCAATTTAATTATAATACGAATATATAAAAATGACAATTGTACATGCGAACATACTGGCTCATAAAAGATTACTTTGAAGCGTTTGAATCCATAAATTGTTTCTATCTAGCAAATTATTGAAGCGATAACAACAGGTAAGGCTGTGCATGTGATACAATGTGTAAAGAGCTTCTTGCAATCTTGGTAGATAATTTAAATGACGTATATATACGAAACTATACTACAATAACCCTTTTTGACCAACGACGGACGGACCGGAACAGATGCGGTATATGCGTTTGGTGTTACAGGTTGTTTGAATGCTTTACCTGAAGAAAGTGAATAAAAGGAATTTGTCTATCACCTACTCCATCTCGGTAGCTGAAGATTCGCACAGGCTTTGTGCTATTCTTCTCACTGAATGTCTTGCATGCTGTTGATGTTATAATTTATCTCAGATACAAGCTTCCAGAAATTCCTATGTGTTTTTTTGCATTGGACAGTTATCATTTATATTAGATATTATCACTTCCAGTTGTTGCTTCGCTACCTTGTAAACTTAGCATGAACAATTGGGAGAATTATGACTTTCCTTTTTATATTGTAATATAAGTATCTGAGGTAATTATTCTTGGGTGCTTATGACTGTATTCACGAGTTTCCTATAAAGTATAAACTTCCATCGAAGATACAGATGTCGATATTAGTTCCAGACTATTCTCATTTGTCAAAAAGTTGATCGTTCCGAGTTTGCCAAGAACAATATGCAACTTGAAGGTTTGAACGGTATCGACTGCAAGCATGTTGCTTTGAGTAGTTATGTCTAACATATATGCTTCAATGGGCATTGGTGATTATATGTCACACTTGCGCTACAAAGTTAACACTTTAGTAGTTCCCACCCGAGTCTTTAGGTATATAGCTGTTCTCCATACGGAGCTACTTTGTATAACGAGACAAAATGTATTGTAAGTATATCACTCTCCAGCTCTGTAAGCACAAAATCATGTTGATCTGCCACTGCGTGAAAGAAAGAGATTATGAATTTTTATCAATAATCGTGCTATAATATGAGTGTGCTAAAATGTGTGAATATTGGAGTGCAGGGCTGGAATTGAAGTCCCCTACATCTTTGCAAAGCGTACAAAAAGGACAAAAGAGATAGCATATGTAGGTAGGCCGCGGCGCCTTCTGAAGAAATGTCATCTTACATTGCAATTCCCCAGCCATCTCCTAAGAGTAGAGATTATGGTCAACCCCTGCCCCCCTTATGGGCTCCCCCATTAAGAGGGGTTGCTTTTATTCTTTGGCAGACGTTGTGTATGTTGATACTATGTGATACGAATAAACAAAAAAAATTTAGAAGTATCCTCAGATGTGTAGAATTTGTTGGTAGTTTATTAAATAACCACACTATCATTATATAAGTGAAAAATTTAGGGTCAGTGAGGAGGTGAGGATGTACGTGTGTGTGTTTGTTAAACGCTAGAACCGATTTTAAAACTTGGTATTATTTAAGGACCAGTATTAACACATAAGATCCTTTTCAAAGGATATGATTTCATAGCATCAGCCTATGAAAAGTATCTTATCATCAGTTCTCATCATGCCTCATCAGTTTTCATAATTGTCTACGCGGGTGAAACCGCCGGGCGCAGCTAATAATTATATAATAAAACCGTTGTGTCATACTTCACAGAAATTAGTATTGTAAAAACATAAAACTTATTTTCTTTAACTGTCGCATTGATCTAGTTTCGTAAAGTTATAAAACTTGGGGTCCTGGGTCCAATCCACGAGTTGGACTGTCATTGGGTTTTATTCGTAGAAACTCTTACCTTCAATTTCATCACATCAACCAGAACATATACCGTTGAACAAGGTCTTCCCCATTGGGGGGATTTACCATAATCCACACAGGCAGCTTGGGATAAATTGCAGTAGAAGTTATCAGTTCTTCAAAAGGCGCTGCTTGCCACTTTCGGGCATTTTTCCCTTAGTCGCCTCTTATGATACCTACAGGAAGAACTGGGAAGGGTGACATTCTAACCCGGCACCTTGAGGCCCATCCTATTTAAGCTACCTAAGATATAGTTAGCAAGATGTGAGTGTTTAGGTAAACACTTCTGCCTACCGCTTTGGTTCGGACACGTATATTGAAAAGCAAGACCATTCTCTTGAGGACGCTTAATGTACTCACAAAATTTTACTTTGGTCACCCAATGGATATTCATGTGAGGAAACGTACGATGTATTTTTGGTCCTCAACAAATCGTTTTTACCTCTCATCCACTTCTACGGTATTATTTAAAATAGTGTCTAGTCACAACAAAATATTACAAAATCTCAATACCTAATGGATACTTACTTAAACCAAGGTTCTAAAAGCTTTCCATTTAATATTCTTAAGTAAAATTCTATAAAAAGAACCAGTTTACACAAGAATTTTATAATTTATCAGGTTCTTCTTAACACATTATCTATTCACATTAGTTGAGTCTTACGACCACATATTTTATACTCATCACACGCATCCCATTTATGGTCTTACATTAATCACTCACAGTATAGACCTGTTCTAATTAAACTTCAAAATTGAGTCAATTAGAATGTAGCAGATCATTTTTTCTATACAAAACATTGTTTCCTGTGTTCTTTGGCTCCCGCTGTTTCAATTAAATCACTGACAATACTTTGAATACTTGACCAGTTGAAGCCAAAACATACCGCTTTGGACATCGCTATGAGTGGATGAATGTATTTTGATATTTGAAATTATTCTTATATTAAAACCTCCAAATAAAAACAAAAGTTTTATAAACTACTCGCATGAAATATCTCTTATATTAAGAAATATTTATTTTACTAAGAACTTTTTCATACATATTATGTAATATACATTATAACATAAAACCATATGTCACATCATGAGATTTGTAAAAATAAACGTAGATTAATAATATCTAATAGATTGTAGCATTATTTTGCGCATTATTATTTTTTTTTGTATATGTTTAATAAAAACAATAATTATAACTAGTTACTGATCACGTAGCCTTTTGCTACAAATATTATATTAATAATTTTTAAACCGGTTAAGGGCGAAACTCTTAAAGAGGAGGAATCCGTAGTAAAGAAAGTGTACATGCTCAATATTTTCGATTCGTTCGTTGTAAAAAAGAATCAGATTCTAATAAAATGTTATAGCATATTTTATGGACTTGAGTGGAATTAAGGCACAAAAGGACTAAGTCCACGTTATAGAAGATTATTACTTTTTAATGATAAGTAAAGAGGGTTCAGTAAAATAAAACGATGTAGAAATTTATCATTTAATTTATGTAGGACCTACAGAGATGAAAAATTTGATACAATTAAAGACAATAAATAAGGCCAATGAAACACTTGTGGCTTACAAATATTTGACAGACCACTGGCAATCACGTGAATAATGCAACTTAAAAAAAATACTGTAATGGAAAAGATTGAACAAAACTCTTGTGTTACTTAAAAAGATACAAAATTGCTATGACATGTAACACAGCTTTTAGTAGAATTGGGTAATGTTGCATATGCCTCATATATACTGATGATAGAAGATATTTCGTCATAACATTTTTAAGATAAATAATGAAGGTTCAATAAAAAAAAACAATGTGGTTATTAATGATTTAATATACAATACAAACGACTTAAAGTAATTATAAACATCTATGCTACAATTAAGGACAGTAAAAAAAGCTTACGAAACTCTCTCAAGCACCTGTGTACAAAAACGTAATCAAATTTAGGGCTTAGTAAAAGGTTGACAAAACTCTTTGAATTCGCTCCTGTGTGGCTCAGCAAACCAAACACCGTCGGCAAAAAAAAAACAAATTTATGGTGATTAAAGGTAAGGTAAAATACCACATTATCAATTACCATCAAATGAGACAGTGGCTAGTATTAGACCGCCCTTATAAAGCTATTAACAGACATAACTTTGAATTTTGTGTATAGTATAACATATATGTCGACTTTGTGTTAGTATTGTCACGAATGCCAGCCGTATCAGTTTTTGACGCGTTTCGATTCTACTTGAAACATCGTAACGAGGTATTGATTCATCGAATGTGTGATAAAAGTAATATAAAAATAATATAAGATGGCACCGCCCATGCCACCCCCCGTGGGGTGCCAGGCTCGATACGGTGACAATGTATCAAAACGCTCGTAGCGAAGTTTACTTTGCTGTTCTCATCCGATCAGCAAAGTCAAGCAACGTCGCGCGCGGTCATGAGTTAGATGGGTGACCGCTAGTGACATTACTACTGAGCGCTTCCGTGCTTCGGGGGGCACGTAAAGCCGTCAGTCCCGGTTGTTGTCTTAGGATCGCAGTCGTTATAGCATGGTGGTGGGGCATTTTGCGAATGCCTGCCTGGCTAGCTACCACTCTCAAGTAGGAAATCTGTCGCCAAGCACCTAACGGTGTGTTCCGGCAGCTGTCCTTGAGAGCCAGTACTTCTAGGTTAGCCTGAACAACATCTTCGACCACATCATCACTTACCATCAGGTGAGATAGTGGTCAAAGGCTAGGTTAGCCTCAGGCAAAAAAAAACACATGTCACATGGTATTTTATTAAGCTACATATTTTTCATTAGAGTCAGTACTAAAAAAATTGATTTTTTCCCATACTCCTTGATTGTCTGAACTTGAAACACTGTGACTAGTCTGAGTGAGTCGCAATTGCTTTACGTATTTCTTGGTATTCAGTAATTTTCAAGTATCAAAAACAGTTTATCCTCAAATAATCTTGTTACGAGTCTCACGATACACGCCAACAGAGCACCGATACCATCTAATCCAGATTTCCCCCACCACTTAATTGATTATTTCATAAAGATTAATATGACTTGTCATTCTTGACGACCCGTGGTACCGAACACAAAAATTGAACCAAACAATCGCCTGTGAGTCACAAAACAAAACCATTGTATGAAGACCCCTTCATATATAACTTAAGATTTTATAAAAGACAGTGAAATGGGTCTGGAAGTTCTGGTCTTTAAATGGAATCTTGCTAATAATTTTCAAGTTCAATGTCATATTCGTTGATATCAATTCGAAGCTTCGAGATGATTCGGTTGATTGAAGGGGTAATCTTAGTTAAGAAGTAATTACAAAAAAAGCCGGTCAGTATTATTCTTCTTGTAGTCTGCTCTACAAGAACATTGGGTTGTGTTCATCACGAATTATATTAGATACTGTATATAAAAACATAGTGTAAGTAATATTACTAGTTATAAATAACCTTAAAACTAGAAAACAGCAATGAAATACCACTAGTAATTAATGTAATGAAAATATTGACAGCAACATAAACGTTGCTTTTGGTGAAAGGTTTTGGGTAAGCTTCAAGATATCTTTCTCAATAATAACAAATATTTTTAAAATATTTTACGAAAACATCAAATTAATATTTTAATATAACACTTAAAAAATATAAAAATATATCTAGTGACAATTCCGACTAATTTTCCTGCTAAGGCGACGTGACGTCACAAACGCCACGCAGCCAAACCGGAAGAATTTTTGACGCATTTCGATTCTACACGAAGCATCTTTAGGAGGTCTTGACTCTACGAGCGCACGATCGAGAAAATTCTTATGGTTTGGCTGCGTGGCGTTTGTGACGTCACGTCGGCTTAGCAGGAAAATTAGACGGAATTGTCACTAGATTTTTTTTAATATTTTTTAAGTGTTTTATTAAAATATTAATTTGTTGTTTTCGTAAAATATTTTAAAAATATTTGTTATTATTAAATATGGATTTCCGCAAAGTAACGCCTGAATCTATTCAACATCTTTCTCAAATGAAATCTGTACCCCTAAATTTAAAATTACAAAAGATTTGGCACCGTAAATATTAAAACTATACTTAGAAAATATTACTAAATGAAAATATTATTATTTTAGTTTTTATATGTTTTGATATTCGAAAATCCAGGGGTCGCAATGAGGGAGGGGTTGCACGAACAATAAGAGTATAGAGCTGAAATAAATTCATTTTTATTTATACATTAATAAAAAAAAAGACACCCAAAAGGCAAAAGTGTTAATGTCATTACGGTGTCTGTATATAAGCTTTTAAACAAAGTATGTTGCTTAAGTAAAATTTAGATATTTTATTGGGGAAATTACCGTCTTGAACTTTTAGAATATGGTATATATATCCCATTTATTACATTAATAAATATGAGGAACTCGTCAAAGTTGTCAATTTGAGAGTCAATTCTTTTTGATATGGGGTCTTTATCTAATATTTAAAAGGTAACATAGGATTCGGAGAAGGTCCCCGTTAAAATTCTTAAATGTATATGTATAACAAAATTAATATAAATAGCAATATGTGAGCCCAAGTTGCGGCTGCACTACAAATCCCGAATTTATTAAATGAAAACACTTTTTTTCCTCATAAATTACAAAACAATGAAGCAATGGTGGCCGAGCGGTAATAGCTATAGACTGCCGTGCCGCAGGTTTAATCCCCACCGTACCGGCTTGAGATTCACCGTACGATGGAAGGGCATTTTGCGAATGCTCGCCTGGCTAGCTTAGTAGCTAGCCACCCTAAATTATAAAATCGCCAAGCACGTAACAGAGTTCTTGAGAGTAAGAAAAATTACAGGTCTATGAGACACCCAAGAATCACAGAATATAAGATAACATACAGGCAACTGTATGCAATAGGGTGACGGGCGCAGTGCATTTCGTCACAAGTGACGCAATCTGTTATAAGTAAAGGTTACCGCTTAACATCATGTGGGCCTCGTGCTTGTTCCGTTACAATAACATGAAAAAATACAATCATTGTAGTAGTATGGCGACCCGGACCGGGATGCGCATGTGCGTTTTGACTATTTATTATTGGTTTATTTTATAGCAAAAATATAGGGAATCCTTATTTATATATACTTAAAACGATTAATCTGTATACATAATTATTTGGAAAACAAATGTACATTGTACCAAAAAATACGGTGTTTTCGGTTAATATGCATTTAAATGTAATTTTTGGTTCATGCGTAGTTTTTAGATTGGCTCTTTTGAATTGTAATGAAAATTGGCTTAGCATTTATTACTACGAAAGCATTAAGTTGCCAAATGCTTTCGGCGTAGTATACTGTCGTGTTGTATATAATTTTGTAGTGTTATTACTTTGCATACTATTATTTAGTTGGATTCTCAGAAGTTTGCCGACTACAGTAAATTTATATATCATTACAAATAAAAAAATCGATTCTGCTTGCGGAACAGATCAGACAAAACTGTTTTATAGGTTGCAATGCTCGAAGTTTTATTTTATACAAAAGAAAAATAACATAAAACAAGCCTTTCTCATGGTTTACATCCACCTCACACGAAATTCACGTTCCGTGACTGCAACCAAATTCAAACCTCAAGCATTTCCAAAGATCTCTTGTCCAAATTCATAGCAGTAATAGTCTATTTAGTATCAAACGGTGCATAGGTATCACAAGCTGAATTGTCGATTGTCCTAGATTAACGAACCATATCATTACGCTTAATGAATCGGGTACTACGATCTTATCTACCCATCAATGTCAGTCTTAAATCTATTACAAACTGTTAGTAAGAACCATACATGGAGAAACCGTCAAGTATATTCATAACTTTATACCTTAGAACCCTGTCGTAATAAGAAAACTATTAGTATCTCTTTAATTTTCACAGTAATTTATATTTCGTTAATGTGGTACGGTATAAGGAACAAAATAGTTGATGTATTTGGCTGTAGAGTCTACATACATGAAATATAATGAGTCTATCGTAAGTTCTGGAAGAGACGATTTATTTTCTATAATGCTTCATTAAAATCAATGAGGTTGATCTGCTTTATTTTAAGTAATTTACTCACATCATTAAATCTCTGTGTTAAAGTTATCTATAGTTATTAAAAGTGCTTTATGAGTTACTCGTACATATGGAGAACTTACAGTGTCACAATTTCTTATGTTCATTACCGCGAACATATTCAAATATAATGCATTTGAGTCCTGAAAGGAGGAGGTTGAAGGTCTAACACCATTGATCCTTGTGATAAGGGTGAGCCTATGACCATCTTACTGGAAACAGTGATGGAGTCGGGACTCCGTACTTCTTACTAAACATTTCATAAAAAATCACCTTTTCACCTACCGATATAATATACTTATATCACAAAATGCATCACAAAATAACATATATACGAAAGGAAAAATTTAAGTCATGTGCGGTATTTTTCCTTTCGTATATATGTGATTTTGTAATGTAATCCGCATAGCAGGCGTGATTGCAAACCTAACAATATTAAAAATATACTTATATTGCCCAAGTCGAAGTTAAAATCTATGATAATCTACGACGCTCTTACAGAGGTCAATAACAGATTTTAATACTGAAATTTTATACCTAATAATTAAAATATAATATATACAAATATTATACAATCTATATCTTGTTTTTAATTACGTATGTTACAGGTATAATATTTGACACATAGTTAAGAACAGTTTATGCATAGAGTATTCCATACAAAAGTAGTTTAATACCTAAGTGTTCAAACTCGGTTATTTTTGTATACCTCATAAAACATGTAAGCTCCTGGTTTACCAGATTCATAATATTATGTATGTTTACAATTTGAGAGAAACCTAAATAAATAATACAATGAAAACTGACAAATCAACGGTATTGAAATCAGGTCCATTAACATTGACTTAAAAATTAGCTCTACCCTTTATGATAACGGTTTATATAAATGTAGAAATATCCCTAATTTGTCATAAACTCACCACCACGGTAGCTCAATTAGTAGGTACCTACAGAATGTCCCAGCTCAAACGATGCATTGGTCACGGGGTTATTCAATTAGTCCTAGATTATTCAAGATCAATAGAAGTTATTTGAAACCCAAAATTTAAAAACAATATTGGGTACAAAAATAAAAAGAACGGAATGGCATGATTTCTGAAATCAAAATCTGGGTAGAAAATAAATAGTTACAGAAAATCTCACATGACATTCTTATTTCACATTCATAGTTGAGAAGGTTCTTAAAGGAAAAGAAAGGGATAGAATACATTCCAAATAAAAAATTTTTTTTTTTTCTTAACCACGATAATACATTAAAATCTAATAATTCATGATCAAAAGTTAAATAAACAGCAGAAAATCAATGTTAAGCAGTAATACCGAAAAAAAAGTATCGAATCTTCAAAGACATGCGTTTAAAATACAATGAGTCGCAGTGTAACCCTATAAATCGATTTTCTTATCTTTAATATCGGAGTGAGCCTTAATGCGGAGGCCTGAGGCTACCGTGCGTAGCGTGTCCCTCCCTTTATCTAGACATCTACAAGAACGACACGACATTAAAGTACTGCCGACAATGCTGGGGGCTTAGACAGAGACGTAGGCAGGGTTTAAAAGTGGGTTAAAATGAGACAGACTTTTGAAGATGTTATATTTAAAAAAGGTAGGTGCCACATATATAAAAGGTATTATTCTAAAGAAACAAAAAATATGAGGCTTCAGGCAACAAAGGCTATAGAATGTCCTGTCCTTGTTCTAGATATCGACAACAACGATGTAACATTAAAAGAACTACCGACAATCGTGTAAGGCGTGTTAAAATGAAAGCGAACAGTGAAAATCATTTTGTGTAAAACGACACAATAGTACACAAACAATAATTATGTTACACATATTAAACCGTTGTTTTTTATTTTGTTGTGACGGAACAAGCTCAAAGCCCACCTGATGTTAAGCGGACTAACCTCTGCCTATAACAGAAGCATTTTGTCACAAGTCACGAATTGCATTGCACCCGTCACCTTGAGACATAGTTATTAAGTCTCATGTGCCTGTTTTTCACTGGCTCTCAAGGACTGCTGCCGGAACACACCGTTTGTTTTATAACGATGTGTGATAATACAAGTAAAAGGAAGGTTTATGTGAATGCCGTTAGTTTCTTCACTAGGTGGACTGATGACATCGTGAAAGTCTAATATATATAATATATAATATAGGTGGCTAATAGCCGTTCTTAGTGGCGTTCTATGGGGGTGGCCAATGTTCAGCAGTGAACATCTTCCGGCTGATGATGATGACAATACTATACTAAACCTTAAAACAAAAACTTTCACTAAGCTTTAAGTATAACGATGGATAGTTACATTGCTAGAAGCAATCTCTCTCAGACAGCACAAATAGGTATATGGAATCATGTAAAAAAAAACTCAGAATCTAATAAATTTATAATATAATATTTGAGTTTAAATCGCTTAACATTGGTTTCATTGTTTACCCCGTGGAAGTCGGCTTAGAATGTCACTAAGGGAAAATTATCGGAAGGTGGGCAGCAGCGTCTTGTGAAGTAGTGACAACACTACTGCGATTCCCAAGACTCCTGCCAAGCGTGGGGATTATGGCAAATCCCCCAATGGGGGTGACCTTTTTCAACAGTGGACGTTCCGGTTGATGTGTTGATGATGATGGTGAACATTGGTTTATAAGTGGCTAGTTTTAGAAATAATTTTATGTTATTTGAAGAAAATTATAAATCTTTATAGTTCAGTAAAAATTCTAATCTATGTATCCGGCATCCGGCACAGCCTATCCTCAGGGGTTACAGTTAAATATGATTTTGAATCACGAATGCATGCTCACTGGGTATCACAAACATAGATTTTCAATATATTTCTTACTTCTCGCTATGAAAATATATGTATGTTCTTTTTTTTTATGTTATTGTGACGGAACAAGCCCGAGGCCCACCTGATGTTAAGTGGACTAACCTCTGCCTATAACAGACGCATTTCGTCAGCGACGTATTGCACTGTGCCCGTCACACTAAGACGTCCAGTTGTTAGGTCTCATGAGCCTGTAATTTTTCTGGCTCTCAAGGACTACTGCCGGAACACACCTTTCGGTGCTTGGCGACAGACTTTCTACTTGAGGGTGGTCGCTAGCCAGGCGGGCATTCGCAAAATGCCCTTCCACCATGCGGTGAAGCTCAAGCTCTGGGCGGGATTCGAACCATGGACCTGCTGCGCGGCAGTCCATAGCCAAGGCCACTGAGCCATCACTGCTTCAAAATGTAACGTAATTAATACGGCATTTTGGTATTAAAATCCACTCCTGTTTCATGATCGTACCTCTATTGTTGGTGCTAGTCTCTGCAACATGTCTGATATAACGGGCGACATTTTACATGCCTAAAAGATAAAGAGAGATACAGATCTTAAAACAATTTCCGAGATAGTCATCAAACACGTCTCTCATTTTGTGATGCTGGTACAACTTTGTTGCGAGATTGTACTAAGGACGGTATATTCATTTAAAAAAATGTTTTCAAGTTGTGACTCGAGCTGAAGTATAGCCTAATATTAAGGCACTCACAGTATAAATAAAAATACAACAAAAATAAGTTATTTAGAAAAGTAAATAACCCGACTGCAAATTATTTATTTTCACTAAGCGTTTTATTGTTCTATCGAAAATAATACTGCAAGTTATATATATTTATGAAATCGTGGTTTAAGTCCTTCATTTTGATTTCCCATTTGATAGGGATGAAAGAAAAACATTTTTTTTATCTAAACATATGGCGTCTTAACTCCGGCGTTTGTTTATTTATTTAATTTTTTGTACTTAGTAACACTAGCGCTGTCAATACAAATCTAACGATATATCTTACATTGAAATCGGTTAGACTGTTTAGAAGCTATGGTGGAATAAAGAAACTCACAAACATACATACATGAACCCTGAAAACATAACTTTCCTTTTTTGGGCAGTCATGTAAAAAAAAACGTGTTCATGTTTAATTTAATATGCTGTACAGTTAAGTATTATTCACTGACGAAGGCGCGCGCCTCCACAATACTTCATAGATGCGCATTTGTACGGGCATAGGCATTGTTTATACCATATCTGATCTATATTCAGCCGTAGGATTTCGTAAAGATATCCTAATGAAAATGGAATAAGAATAAACTTTGGAGTCTATCTCGAAGTCTAGGGAAAACCTCCAAAACCTGTCATGTTGTGGGACCTACAATATACAACAAGCTCCCAGGAAAAGAACCGCTACGCCAAGTATGGCCTGTAAGTCTCGCCTAAAACGTTGGCTTATTGAACAGACGTTATACAGCTTTGATGAATTTTTAGGATTATAAATGTTAATTTCAATGAACAATTGACTAGTTGTCGTTGGTACAAATTGTATACTGACATTTTAATTTTTCTATTTATTAAATAATAAGTTTATGATATAATTTTTGTGTAATGTGCTATATTTCAGTAAAATATGAAAGCACTTTTTGACTAGTAATTTGTATTAACAATGAAATGGTTATAATTATGAGAATGGTGCCACAAAACTCTAGCCAAAACTTAGTACAATAATTGTGTCATTCTTGTGTCCAGCAAAAACATATTAAACTATAAAATGTGTTCAGATCAGAAGATGGATTATACCGATCCAATATGGTAGTTAGTGGTAGTAAAAATATGATTTACATAAAAATGAAGAGTTAAGCTGGTATGTTTATAAAATCTCTTCTGTACGAATTTATTTTATCATTTTATATAAGTTACTTTGTTTGCAAAGTATAATATACATATATTGCTCAAAATTTAAAGACATTTTATCTTAGTTTGCCAGTAACTTTGTCACTTGATTGGCCTAAGCTTTCAAAATGACGTCGTTCTCATATAATACCTGTTTTATAAAAGTTAAGGGGAGTTCATTCTTTATTTATTGTACTCTAAAACTTAAAGCTCACCCTTGTTACTTAAGGCGATTTACGATCGGGTAGACTTTATAAAAAGTTTAATGCACCTGTTCACTCCATTTAGTAGCGGTGACCAAGACTGAATATGGAAAAAAACAGTGGGATCAGTTTTTTTTGTTGCTGATTGTTAGCTTTTGGCCACTATCTTACCTGATGGTAGGTGATGATGTGGTCGAAGATGGCGTTCAGGCTAATCTAGAATGACTGGCTCTTAAGGTCAGCTGCCGGAACACACCATTAGGTGTTTGGCTGCAGATTTTCTACTTGAGTGTGGCTAGGCAGCCAGGGTATTCACAAGATGCCCTACCACCATGCTGTAACAATAGCCATTCCAAGACAACACCCGAGACCAACGTACCTTCCGAAGCATTGAAGCGCGTAGTGCAAATGTCACTAGCGGCCATCCATCGAAGTCATGAGCACGGTGGAAGTTCCTTAACTTAGCTGAGCGGCTAAGAACGGTTAAACAAACTTCGCTAAGAACTCGTCCAAAACCAGGACATTTAAAATACCCCTGTTTTTACCCAAGCAAAAGCAGGGTGTTATCAGTTTGAAACATTACTTGCCTTATATATGTGCTTGCCTAAATCTAGAGCTCTCTGATCTGGGCGTCAAGCCTGCTAATCAATATGAATCTATAATGAACTCGGCCTGGTAAATTTTGTCAGTTTTGGTAGTCTACTAACTTCATATCGTTCATATGGAGTCAATATTGATTCAATCTCTGTTTTATATGAAAACGAAATGAAATAATAAAATAATAATTAATAATAACGAAATTGTTTTCTGAATTACCTTACTCTTTCCTTTTAATTTTTTGTTGGCAATATTATCAAACCAGCCTAGATTCAGCATAGATTCATATATTTATAAGGGATCAGCAGACTACCGATTCTGTCTTGTATGAATCTATGCTGAATATGAACATGTAATTATTAGACTTGGCGCCCTGATGCTAGAGCTCTCTAATTTTATTTTTAGTGGTGAATGCTCTTCGTGGGATGCCGGGCTAGAATTACATCTCCTACATCATCCTGTGGGAAATGTAAGAGGTGACGAAAGGAACAATACCAGAACTTGGGCAGCAGCATCTTCTGAAGAACTGCCATCTAACACTGCGATCCCCAAGCCGCCTGCCAATCGTGAGGCATATCCGTCCTGGCGGAGAGAGACCTTTATTTATGGTAGACGTTATGCCTATTGATGATTCAATGGTAGGGACCATTATATCATCAATAGGTCAACCGAAGTCTATTTTTATTGTTGATATTCTACCACTCTATCACTTGATGGTAAGTGATAGTGCGGTCGAAGATACTGTTCAGGCTAACTTATAATTACTGGCTCTTAAGGAAATCTGCCAAAGCACACCGTTAAGTGCTTGGCGACAGATTTTCTACTTATTGTAGTATGGGTGTTAGCTAGCCAGACGGGCATTGGCAATTGTGTCCTATCACTATGCTCGATTGACTGCCAACCTGAATAACAACCAGGATTATGTGGCCTCTAAATCACGGAAGCACTCAGTTGTAAATGTCACTAGTGGTGACCTAGGTTACAGCAGTCCTAGGATTGCTATCGTCATTGCATTGTGGTAGGAAAAATATGATTATGTTTTTATAAATTGCTATAAATTCTAAAATGGCCTATTACATTTGATTTTAAAATAAAAATGCCCTTAGTCTACTTCTCTTATTGAGGATAGTCATAAGGTTCGTAATCCAAATATAAAAGCCCTAAGTCAGTATTTTCCTATAGACTTTATAGTTATAAATAGTAATAATCCTTATAAATGCAATCACTATCGCATGCTATGGGAAAATCGCATACAATTGTTTTAATGTCAGTTAAAATAATAAAGTTAAAGCACATAATTTCGGCTCAGTCGATCCAGTCTCGATAGCCGAGTGGTTAAGGCACCCAATGCGTATAACGGGTAGACGCACGTTAATATACCGACCGACAAGAAAGAGTTTTGTGTTAAAAAAAAAATAGGTACATTTCATAATACTTTACGCTCTCAAATACACATCGTAGTACTCTTTCCTATTTATAGGTCTACATTTGGACGAGTGAATTTTAATTCTATTCACACTTTATATATTGATCAAATCCGCTAAAGTTATGAACCTAAAAATTATATCTTGTAAACGATTGTCTAGTGCCAGTTGTCCTTTAAATCATTGCTATGCCAAATATAGTAAGGAAAAAAAACTATGTTATTTTCTTATTCTAAGCCGTAATTTTTTCATATTAGATGGCTACAGACAATGTTACCAAGCTTTCTACATAACGCTAATTATTCTCTACATCAGCTGCTCCTACGGAGAAATTTCACAATTCTTGAATCGTGGCATGGATACGTCTATAATAGGAATGACAAACTCACATCCTCCCACGTTATCAGAATGTACCCATGACTCACAATTACCCATCTCACTAATATATACGCAAATAGCTGATAAGCAAGAAAATGTTACGTATTTTTATGTTTGCTTTTTTGTATTTCTGTTAGGTAGGCCTTGACCACAATCTCACTTGATGGTGAATGATGATGTGGTTGAAGGTGTTAACAGCCTAACCTAGAATTACTGGCTCACAAAGACAGCTGTTGGAACACACCGTTAGGTGCTAGGCGACAGATTTTCTACTTACACTATGCGGTGAAGCTCAAGCCCGCGGCGGGATTTGAGCCATGACCTGCTGCGCGGCAGTCCATAGCCAATGCCACTGAGCCATCACTGCTTCTAATTTTTTACGTTTATTATGTATGAGAGGTAGTTTTTCTATTGAACATTTTTTCATCACTGTTTCTGCTCATTTACGCTTGGTCCTTCAAATTGGTACTTGTAAGCCAATTTCTGACACATGCTACACCAAGCGTAGGCTCATGAATATGCGGGTCTATTTGATTATTATTGTTCTAAGGCCCGAACCGAATACTATCTCATATCCTATTCAAATATGGTTTGATTATTTTGCATAATAGGCACATGTATTAGGTGCTTATGTTGGAAAATATCATGGAATGCATGTTAATTCTGTATTAAAATTTGGGGTGCGGAGCCAAACTGGGTGTGAGTAATACTGTTGGACCTATATTCTCTCTTTAATTACATACATAACATAACGTCATACCTGTTTACCGGAGAGGTAGGCAAAGACCACAAATTTTACCGGTCAAGATACTACTATATTTACGCAATTAATCAATCGTTTATTTACAAGAATACATAGTCATAAAAAGGTCTTGAACACGATTTGTTCTTGTATTCTGCAGACGTGCAAATATTAAAAAGTATTTTGCCACTTGGATCTAAAAACTCTTTTAAACTATAAAATAATTTACATAATAGCCAGTCACCTTTCATAACTTCAATTTCTTCAGGAATTAGTATAAATATTAATACATTTTTTTTACATATCTTTACGACATGGAGGTTGGTATGATAAACATTACTCATTTTTTTTTGTTATTGTGGCGGAACAAGCCCGAGGCCCACCTGATGTTAATTGGACTAACCTCTGCCTATAACAGACGCATTTCGTCAACGACGAATTGCACTGTGCCCGTCACACTGAGACGTCCAGTTGTTAGGTCTCATTAGCCTGTAATTTTTCTGGCTCTCAAGTACTGCTGCCGGAACACACCGTTAGGTGCTTGGCGACAGATTTTCTACTTGAGGGTGGTCGCTAGCCAGGCGGGCATTCGCAAAATGCCCTTCCACCATGCGGTGAAGCTCAAGCTCTGGGCGGGATTCGAACCATGGACCTGCTGCGCGGCAGTCTTTAGCCAATGCCACTGAGCCATCACTGCTTCAAAAGATACTCTATTCATATTCATGATAAACCATTAAAATTATTATTTTTTTATATAAACTATGCGTTGTTAAAATGCTTTGACTGATATTCATTTTGATATTCAATTCAATGTAACACCATTTACTTCTGTTTCAGCGAGGAGAATATTAAAAAAATGCACAGTTCAAGATAATTATGTGTCCGTCAAGACCAATTGCAGCAAAAAATAAATAAAGGAAGTCCCGACCAATACCTGAAACAGTAGATCGGTAGATAAGGTTTTCGATGACAAACTTACTTATGTCTGACCCATAGAATATATGTCACCGGTAATACGGGACCCGGAGATATTGATTACACCTCGAAGATTTTAGAGTCAAAAACTTTAAATTATGTTGATTTAATGGCCAGGACTGATCAATATCTTCAGCCGATTAATGTAATTCATGGTCACATGTGGCTGAATGATGGTGTTCGGGATAATTTAAATTGGTGCTCATTATTTTTGTTATAAGATATTCAATGATAAGAACAGACTTTTCTGTTTTATGCGCTTTTGGGAGAAATGATTTGATCGTTGGTACTTTCAATAGGACACCAACTATACGTTAAAGTAGTATGAGATACGTTTTAATGTATTTTTATAATCGCCATTCACATTTGTTGCTAGTCCACTTATAAAGTAAAGTACTTATAGTTAAACCATTGCTTTTACTTACATGATATCAGATTTCAATTGACAAAAAGATTTATTCGCTGTTCAGGAAAATATGTAATTATCTAAATAATGTTCATGTATGAGAGCATTCTCAAGGTTTGACATATGGCAGGCGGCAGGGCAACAAAAAAAGAATAACAAAATTATGGCCAAAAACAATTAAGATCTTGAGTTTTATAATACGGAAATTATTTTAATCATTACTCAAAGTCAAAATCATTTATTCAATTTTGGCGTCTACGAAGTTTCTATAAACTTCAATTACAAAATTTAACATATAAAGTATTCTACTGCCGTGTTCAGAAAAAAAGAAATTGAAATAAAGCAACTTGGAGAAAAATGGGCAAGAAACTCCGGGCCATTCTTTTTATATGTCTTTACTCCTTTATACTTTATAAGTCTATTACAAAACAATTACAATATTTATTACATACGTGTCTAGAGGTGGAATATCCCAATTATTTTTGACTCTTAAATAATCACCAATAACACGTTTTTTTTTACTTTAAATCGTTTAACATGAAGCTTAAATTTTCCTTCTGTAAAAACTGGGAATCTTTGGGAATTTTACTCTAAAATCGCACAAAATTACCTAAGAAAATTATTTGTCTTATGGTACTATAAACCTTGGCATCGTTAGTTTATTTTTATTCATAGTGTTGTAATTGTAGTGCTCGCCATTTAATTTAAATTGACCTAAGTTCTTTCAAGCATACAATATTCTATTTTCAAGAATATAAAGAATTGAGTATAAAGCTAATAAGTTGATTTCTTTAAAAAATGCCCTCCATAATCCATTCTATTTACTGCCCGCATTGCCCGCTTTTGTAAGATAAAGATGGTCTCCTTAATTATTATGATGACCCTAAGAGTTTATGTTAAAGTCAATTCTTGACAAGTAACTATAAAAAAACCGGCCAAGTGCGAGTGGGACTGGCACACGAAGGGTTCCGTATTTTTAACAAATACCTAAACGGCGAAACCCTCTTTTATTGTATGGGAGTGCCCTTAATTATTTATTTTATTATAGTTAATTATATTTAAAGAAAACATAAAACTAAATGTTCTGTGAATAGTTAAAGCGTCTACCTGTCACCGTTATTAGTTTCGAGCAAGAAACGGTAAAAAAAACAAGTTTGTTGTATGGGAGCCCCCCTAAAATATTTATTTTATTTAATTTTTAGTATTTGTTGTTATAGCGGCAATAGAAAGACATCATCTTTGAAAATTTCAACTGTCTAGCTATCACCGTTCTTGAGATACAGCCTGGTGACAGACGGATGGACGGACGCACAGCGAAGTCTCAGCAATAGGGTCCCGTTTTTACCCTTTGGGTACGGAACCGTAAAAACTATAAGAATATTGCTGAGAACGCTGTTTTGTCTAATAACTTCTGATTATTTTTTGAGACTACTCAACAATAGTATGTTCAGAATACAACAATGCCTACTTGAAATTAATAATTAAATATAAATAATATATAACTATTAGTACAGCTAATTTCTGGCTATATATGTATATATATATATATATATATATATATATTCAATCATGTAAATAATTTTACATTATTTTCCGTTACCATCAATGTAACACAGTCCCAAAGTCAAATTTCAAGTCCACTCTCATTCTAAACAGACTATAAAGGGTTTAACTTAAATGTTGATAAACATAAATGTTACCGTATGCGACAGTATAACATAACTAACACTTTCACCGTCTCTTCCAAAATTACATTCAAAATTATAATCCATAACCAAAACGGCGCCAAGAAACCCAATCTCAAACCGATCTCAAAAATATCGAGTGACAAAGAACTGTTTATTACAAAATAACGACCTCAAGGCACCCGAAAAATAAAACCTTGTTTAATTCATCGAAAAAAACTATAGATAAAATCGAAGAGTATTTATGAAGGAAACTAAGGGCCGCGTTTAAAGGTTAACGATTCCTATCAATTAAGGTTATGGGTGACACGACAGGTATTTTGGACCCCCACTGTGTTTAGATTTGGCACCTGTCTTTGTGGTATAGTTTTAGGAGCAGCGGCACCTATTTAGAAGACAGGTGCAGTTTTAGTAGAGCGGCCATGGTTTCAATTTAACATTTTTGATTATTTGTTTGTTTATTGTAATTGCGTGGTAATTAGTATTTATGGGTAACAGTTTATCTTGATTATTATTACCATGTTTAACATTTACCTGTTTATTGACTTAAATTAAATTATCAATTTGTGTATTTTATTGAAATTATTTTCATAGATTATAAATTTGTTTATTACTGTTGCTCTACCATTTTAATTTGTTCATGTAACTATTTGTTTGGTTTGTTGATTGATGATTTAAATGTACTGATTATTCACGTTTTCATTCTTTCTTTGTAAGGAAACTATGGATACCCTATAATATGATCTTTTTTCTATCATCTCCAAACAAGGTCCTTATTTATAGATATGATAATTTTGATAGAAGGTGCCAGTGCCCTACTGCGATGGAGTGGAACAAATAGGTCCCTTGATACGAGTAGATACCTTCCGAAAACCAATTCATTTTGTTGAAAGGTTATCCAATATTTTTATATTCATTTCAACGGATCTCCATCAAACTTGCAGCTGGATAAACAAGCTGCAGGAGAGTAATAAAATTGGGTGCTTTTTCACAATCTAAAATAGTTGCATTTCACTTTATGAGCTATTTCGAATGTTCAGGTTTTAAATGTTTTCATTAATTTGTAACAAAAGTATACCTTTTACATTGACGTACTCTTAGTTATGTTGCTTTTAAATTAAAAAAAAAAATAAAAAAACTTAAGTGATGTTTCCTTAGTCTGTCATGCTGTCGAACGTTGATGAGATAAATGCCAAAATAAAAAAAAAGACCTGTGTGACGTTTATATACTTCGCCGTTTTAAAATATACTAAGGAATATAAAGTCTGAAAGTATAAGTCTCTAAAGCTTTTAATTCCGCATTTTTGTAATATAAAAGAAGCTAAAGATAACTGAGATAGGCAAGTACGCCACATTATAATAACATAGCAACGAAAGCCATGAAGTGTATTCGATTCGACGCTATCTTAATTTAAATAAACACTCCAAGTTAATGAAGAGGCTCTAAATAAGAGCCTCCTTGTGACAGATAGGTTTTCATTTTGTTCAGGATAAATTGTATTTACAGAGAAACTAAACTTGAAACGTTGGTAGTTTATTTTAGTGGAAATTAGATCGTGCTCTATTGAATTCAAATTGCTTTAGAATTTAAATTGAATATTTAAGGCATTGATCAAAAAATTCTAAAGAAAATAAACGTTAGTTTGTTGTTAAAAATAAATTCAAGTATTAAGCTTTCGATTTGAAACAGCTAAGATGAAAAAAGTTTCTTATTTTAATATAATTTTTAACGAGTACATATTCATGCATTTGAACGCAGGTGCGATGTTAAACTCACGAATAGTTTAAAGCGATCTAACACAAAAGCTGACTTCAGTCTGACCAAAATACCATTAAAACAAAAGAAGTAGTGGTACCAAACACGGCTTGTAGGGCCACTGTAGGCACACTAGGACGAATATTTAGCATGTCCAAATTGCGTTGATTTATTTAAAGAGAATATAGTATAATAATTATTCACAATTATAAAGATCGTGTCTGTAGGTAGCTACGAATTGATATAACATACCTATACCTAGCCCGTAGGGTGCCGAGCTAGAATGTCACCCCTCCATCCCTACCTGTGGGTGTCGTAAGAGGCGACTAAGGGTAACACACCAGAAGGTCTAGATACTGTATCAGCCGGATAGTCCACTTCTGAACACAGCCTCCCCCAATCTAGGGGGATTTGCCATAATCCCCACGTTGAGCAGGCGGCTTGGAGATCGCAGTTTGACATATCAGTTCCACAGAAAGTACAAAATAATGTATCGGACTAAAGTAGGCATTTAAAACTCCAGTCAGAGTACTTTTCTGGTCTGACTGACAGAGAAAGAGACTGAGTACGTCGCTTTCATCTCCCCTCTTCGTTGCTTGTTACGCTGCCACTACCGCTTGCTTGCAACTAACATCTCTAGTCGATCGTGTCACAATTTTGACATATTTATTCTATGCTCAACCGTATCCACTTGCTTAGAGCTTAGCAGAGACGTGGTGTGTAATTAATAAAATACTTATTGTTCAGAACACATCTCTTCTTCCGTTCATTCCTAGTCCGGGCCTAAACTTGACGCTCGACGAAATGTCTACCTTAAACGGATGTGTTTATGAACACTTTGTTGACAGATAATGCATAGAATAAGGGGCAATTTCATGGCCAGTTCCATTGGACAGTCTCTAAAGTGTACTTATACGGTAATTTTCTAGTCTGAATGAACCTTGGTTTTTGACAGAGATCATTATCGATTCATTTGTAGTTTTGATGTATTAAAAAAACAGATGAATTGAGTACCTCCTCCATTTTTTGAAGTCGGTAAAAAAGTAGATTGATATGTAAGTAGGACATTATATGTCTCATTTATCTCATACGTGTCTTTAAAAGTAAAAATAGCTAATTAAGGTTGCCAACTTATAGTCCGTTGGTGAGGGTATAAAAATCACTGCGACTATAAAACTTTCAAAGTCTATATTATGAACGTTACAAACAATTAGTTAAAACAACAAGTGGTACGTATGTAAACAAACGCGGAGAATAAAAATGCATCCGAGCAGCGTGCGCTTTGCGTAAGGTAGCTATGCAGACTGCGGAGCGAGCGAGACGGGCGAACGGCGGCGCAGGCGGCCGGTAATCCCCGAGCCGCATTCCACAGCTATTGTTCTCCGATATGCTTGCGCGTTCACATTAAGTCGGCGCCGGTGCACGTTCAATATTGAGTTAAGTATAAAACATTATTCATACTTTAACATTTATTGTTTTAATTTATTTATTTTATTCTTGTTATATTAATATATTTTATTTTGTTTCAGGTCCAGTTTAGCTTTGTTAATTATGTGACTTCACCACATCACTCCCCTCCAGAGACCGTCCTACGGTCGATAATAGTTTGGGAATCTGACCGTCCTGCCTGATCGTGTAGTATATTCTTTCACATGTGGTGTTTCAGCGGACGGTTGAGTGGGAATCGGAGTAGTATTCGCTGACTCACTAAGTAAGTAAGCCGGTTTTATTCTGTCAATCGACACTTCATTTTCTTTTCCTTTTAGGAGGATTCTGAAGGTTTTGTCATTACGGCTTAACACTTTATGGGGTCCTGTGTATGCTGGTGTTAGAGATCCACGAGATGCATCCTCTCTTAAGTATATATGAGTTGCAGTTGACAGATCTTTGTAGACAAATATTGCTTTTTGGCTATGTCTCGAAGCAGGGCGAGGTTGAACTTTCGCTGCAAACTCTCTTAGACGGGCTGTAAAGTCTGTTATATCTGTAGTGGTCTGTCTATTTATTTCAAAGAAATCTCCAGGCATTCTAACAGGTTCGCCATAAACAAGTTCGGCTGATGATGCTTGCAGATCCTCTTTCAATGTGTTGCGGATGCCAAGAAGTACCAAAGGTAAGATTTCTGTCCAGCTGTTGTGTTCGTGACAAACTATAGCTGATTTCAAATGTCTGTGAAATCTTTCAATCAATCCGTTACAGGTCGGATGGTAAGCTGTCGTAGACTTATGCTGGAAACCTGCTGTTTCAGAAAGATATTTGAATAAAGCTGATTGAAATTGTCTTCCTCTGTCGGTTACGATTTCTAGTGGCACACCAAAGCGTGCGATCCATCCAGACAAGAGTGCTTTTGCTACAGTTTCTGCCGTTATATCCGGGATAGGTATCACCTCAGGCCATCTGGTAAATCTGTCAATGGCAGTGAGACAGTACTTGTTTCCATCAGACACTGGTAATGGGCCTATGAGATCTATATGCACATATAGAAATCTGGCACTCGGTATTTTGAATGTTCCAAGTGGTGATGTTACGTGTCTTGTCACTTTAGCTCTTTGGCAAGCGTAGCATTGCTTAGTCCATTCTCTGCAGTTCTTCTGGATGCTTGGCCATACGTATCGCTTAGAAACCAAGTTGGCAGTGGCGTTTGCTCCAGGATGACTAAGTGAATGGAGACTTTCAAATACTTTCCGTCTTAGTTCTTTCGGCACATAGGGACGCGTAGTGTCAGTACTTTTGTCACAGTATATGTCGAATTTAGTTCCAGGTATTGCAACTTTCTGAAGACGTAGAGATGTGCAACCTGCGAGTAAGTCGGTTAGTTCTGGATCTGTGTTCTGTGCTTCAGCTAGTGTCACCAAATCTACGGGTTGGGAAAGCATATTGATGCGAGACAGTGTATCCGCTACCACGTTGTCCTTTCCAGAAATGTGCTGTAGATCAGTTGTGAATTGAGAGATGTAATCTAAATATCGGAACTGTCTAGGAGTACAACTCTCTTTTCTTGAATCGAAAGCAAAGCATAGAGGTTTGTGGTCGGTGAAAACTGTAAAGTTCCTTGCTTCTAGCATGTGTCGGAAATATCTGATCGACTGGTATATGGCGAGCAATTCTCTATCATATGGAGAGTACTTGCGCTGTGCTGAGCTCAACTTCTTCGAATAGAATGCTAGTGGCTGCCAGTTGTTGTTAACATACTGTTGGAGAACTGATCCTATAGCGTTGTCTGACGCATCAGTGACAAGAGCTAGTCGCGCTTGTAGGTCTGGATGTGCTAGAATTGCTGTCTGACAGAGGCTTTCTTTGCAGTTTTCGAAGGCTTGAAGAGCGTCACCTGAGATGTCCACTGGATGTGAGCCTTTTATTGATCCGGTAAGTAAAGCATGTAGAGGAGCTTGGTTTTCTGCTGCACCAGGAATGAAACGGCGATAGAAATTCACCATTCCAAGGAATCGACGGAGCTCTCTGACTGTTTTTGGAACTGGGAATGTTCTTATGGCTTCTACCTTAGTCTCTAGTGGCTTTACACCTTCTGCTGAGACAGTGTATCCCAAGAAAGTGGCTTGCGACACCCCAAATACGCATTTAGATGCATTGATAGTCATGTTGAAGTCTCTGAGTCTTTCAAATAGTTGACGTAGGTGCTGTTTATGGGTGTGTTCATCGCGCGAGAAGACCAGGAAGTCATCAACGTACCCATAACAGAAGTCTAGGCCTCTGAGCATCTCATCTACTAATCGCTGAAACGTTTGACTTGCATTCCTCAAACCAAAACTCATAAATGGGAACTCGTAGAGTCCAAAAGGTGTAGAAATAGCGGTCTTGCAAATATCGTCCTCTGCGACGCGTACCTGATTAAAAGCCTTGTGTAAATCGATGATTGAGAAGATGGTGCATCCAGATATCTCCTGAGCAAAGTCGTGGATGTGTCGTATTGGGTATCGATCAGGTACAGTGCGAGCATTCAATCGGCGGTAATCGCCACAGGGGCGCCAACCACTGTCCTTCTTGGGGGCGAGATGCAGAGCTGAAGACCAGGGACTGCTTGATGGTCTTGCTGTACCACACTTCAACATGGCTTCGAATTCGTCCTTCGCAATCTTCAGTTTGTCGGGTGCAAGTCGTCGAGGCGTACAGAAAACTGGTGGGCCAGGTGTGGTCTTGATATGATGGACCGTGTTATGCGATGGATGGCGCTGGGAACCGGATGGATTGGTTATTTCGGGATACTCGCGAAGCAGGTTGAGATAAGCTGTATCACCAGTCAGTGTCTTCATAGAAGATATAGTGTCGGATGATGTTGCTGTCACAGCTGCTGTTGTTAACGACGTGGTGTTGTCTATAAGACGCTTGTTCTTGACGTCGACGATTAACCCGAAGTGCGAGAGAAAATCGACACCAATGATGGCCTTCGTGACATCAGCCACAGCGAATTTCCATGAAAATTCACGTCGTAGTCCCAAGTTGAGAATCAAAGTTGTGAATCCATATGTCACAATCGGGGTCCCATTTGCTGCATATAACACGTAGTCTGTTTTGGGTCTGCGGGTTCGTAGGGCGCTTCGTGGAAAGACACAGATGTCGCTGCCTGTATCTACAAGAAACTGCGTCTTAGAAGTGCGATCCGTAACGAACAGGCGACCTGGGGTGGCGGGGCAATCGTCTGTCGCCATTATCGACTGCCCTGAGCGTTTCCCTGCTTAAAATCGCATGGTTTTACGCACTTTTTAGCTTCTTTACCAAATTTCGAATGGAACCAGCATTCTGGGAAACGACGGTAGCTAGAGTCTGACCTGGTATTGCTGCGTTGCCGTCCAGTGTTCCTCGATCGAGAACGTGGTCTTCTGCTTGAGGTTTGTGCTGCAGTAAGTGAAGCTACCTGTCTGGTGAGGTCAGCGATCTGCTTTGACATTATGTCTAATTGTGAAGACGGGGCGTAAGTCATGGCGGCGTTTTGTGGGCTAGTACTCACAATATCAAGCACTGTGTCAGCCAGGTCTGCTAGGGTGCTTAAGTCTGTACGTGGCTGTGATGCAACAGCAGTTTGCACGTTAGGGGGGGAGACGGCTGGTCCATATTGTCTTGAGAAACTCTTCTGGCACTTCTGGTCCAGCTAGCTGACGTAGGTGTCGCAGGAACTGTGAAGGGCGCCGGTCGCCCATCTCCTCGTGGGTCAGGAGCTGTTTGACTTCTTTTTCTCGTGACTGTGACAGCCTTTTAATGAGTTCTGCTTTTAACGTAGCATATTTTGAGTCGGATGGTGGAGATACAATAATATCTTCTACTTCGGCAGCGTATCGGTGTTCTAATTGCGAGATGACGTAATAAAATTTAGTTTGGTCATCTGTTATTCTGGATAACGCAAAATGTCCTTCTATCTGCGCAAACCATACGGCAGGTTTTTCCGGCCAAAATGGGGGCATGCGTACTCCGACACGAAATATGTCGGACGACGTAGTGTGAACGGTACCTTTCGCACCTTCTTGACTGTTCGTACCCGCGGAATGTCCTGTTGCCATGTTAATTCACTGTTGCAATATTTGTTTATTGTTCACTTGTTTTAGTCCGTGTCCGATAGCACAGGTCACTATTATCACGACCAAGATCACGTCGGGGTCACCAATATAGTCCGTTGGTGAGGGTATAAAAATCACTGCGACTATAAAACTTTCAAAGTCTATATTATGAACGTTACAAACAATTAGTTAAAACAACAAGTGGTACGTATGTAAACAAACGCGGAGAATAAAAATGCATCCGAGCAGCGTGCGCTTTGCGTAAGGTAGCTATGCAGACTGCGGAGCGAGCGAGACGGGCGAACGGCGGCGCAGGCGGCCGGTAATCCCCGAGCCGCATTCCACAGCTATTGTTCTCCGATATGCTTGCGCGTTCACATTAAGTCGGCGCCGGTGCACGTTCAATATTGAGTTAAGTATAAAACATTATTCATACTTTAACATTTATTGTTTTAATTTATTTATTTTATTCTTGTTATATTAATATATTTTATTTTGTTTCAGGTCCAGTTTAGCTTTGTTAATTATGTGACTTCACCACAAACTTATTAATAATTTCCTATACCTATAATCATTTTGAAAAGTTTTATAAAGTGTGAGAAAAATAAGAAAAGTTTAACATTTTGTATTATTCCGGTTTTTTCCTACTTAAGACGAGTTTACTAAACTTCTCTTAAGACTTGAGTGTTTAAACTTTGTTGGTTTTTGCTAAAGGTTTCCTAACGCCTGAAAGTTTCAACATTTAAAAACTATTTAATGGTTTAGTAAGGAAAAACAATCTTTTTGAGGTCTTATATCTTGCAATTCCTTTATATAACGTTAATCAAATATGAATTGATATCTTGCATGCTTTTCAAATCAGATTAGGCAATCAAATACGCAGAATCTACGACACAAGATCTTTCTTAGAGTAGGTTCTGCAAGACAACACTGTGACTATCTATGATTATTAATGAATGCCATATTAGCTTAAATAGGATTTGTTGATATATGTATTTAGTTGCACATTTGTGTGATTATTTTCTGAATAAGTTATTATTATTAAATTACATAAATTTAACATCAAACATACCAAAATTATCAAGCACTTTAATAGAGTTTTTATCTTAACATTTAACTTCCACACAAGAATCATATTTTACTCTTTCTAGGCACGTTGTATACTGGTAACCTGAAAACGTCTTGAGGTATGATTATATGTACAAATAAACGTATTATTTGGAAACAACATCGATGCATGCAATGCGAAATTATAATATTTTTAAGAGAAAAAAGATGACTTCAAGGTTGAGGTAAATTTAAGTCACGCTGAAAGTCAACTATTTCGATACAAATATTTCAATAATTAATGTATTTTAACATTTAGGTATAAACAATGCGTGACGCTTTGTATGCAAGCAATAGTATTCTCATATAAAGTTTCTAAAAAATAGTAAAATGAAAATTTGCAAAGTATGTTATCAGTTTTAGTATGATATAATAATTTGAATAAAAGAACGTTGAACATGTTTAACTAACACAACAACACATATTTAAATTACAATTGTACTGAGGATAGTTCATTTCATTTAAAATATAGACGACATCGGCTTAGTTGCACTGATGTCAGACTGAAATTAATTTGTTTCCACTAGTTCGTTTTGTATATACATTTTTAGACCTATATTGATATAGGTACTAGATTGTACCTAAAATTGTTTTTTTTTCAAGGCTTATTATAGTGTCAGTGGCTGCTCCGCTTAACAAAGCATATCTTCTTTCTCTAGGTACGATCCTTTTATAGTGATTTTGTAACCTAATAAAGTGCTTCCTTAGAACTTGATTACATAGTCAGATACACCCTCCGATCCCTTCCCATCAGCAAATATTAATAAATAGGGCAAGATTGTGTGGGAAATTTGAAATATTCAAAACTTTGGGATAACGGTTAGGCGCTTAATAAAGAATTCAACGTCTCGCAGAACCCATAGTGGCTCCGGGTTTAATAAAGGATAAGCTAAATAACTTTCGCATTGTTACTCGCGCTTTTAATATTTAAAGGAAGTTTCCAATATGCAAGATGATAATGTTTCCTCGTAGCTTCTTTTTCTTGGGTTGAAAAATAATGTTCGCAATATTCTTCTTGTACTTCCAGTATATGAGTATTTTATGTATTTCATATAATCGTGGACTTTTGCCATGTAAAAGTTGTTACCATGTAATATACTCGTATCATATCATATCTTCTTAACCATATATGTGGGGTCGGTACAAAAGTCTTCTCAAATAATATAAACAACAGTATAGGAATACTTTAAAAACTAAAATGTTTTTATATATCATATTAGCTCAGTCGGTCAGAGCATACCCGTCTATAGGGGTGGATGGCGCGGGTTCCAATCCCGCATATAACTGTATTTTCTCTCGTAAATTAATTATTTTTTAATAAAATGTTTTCGCTAACAAAACATAAGACAACACAACAACAGCAACACAAGGACATTTCCTTGTAAAATAACTTTACTTAGGTTTAGTACCCGACCGCATTCCCGATGCCAACACTCCTTGATAATGCTTCCATAAGATGTACACCGCTTGGCTTTTGGGGTTATCAAAGTGATCAAATCACTCGACTTTTACTTAGACGTTTGTGTTGGCAACTGTTTTTTTATTTTTGTAGCATTTTATAAATACAAGTAAGCCTACCTCTTACGTTTTTAATTCACTAATTCTAGGCCTGTAGAAACCATGCGCCAGCAGAAAATATAGGAATACATTTTATTTTCTTTTTTTTATGTTACTGTGACGAAACAAGCTCGAGGCCCATCTGATGTTCAGCGCACTAACCTCTGCTACTTCACCCTATAACAGATACATTTCATCACAAGTCACGAATTGCACTGCGCCCGTCACTTAGACACATAGTTGTTAAGTCTCATTTGTCTGTAATTTTACTGGCTCTCAAGGACTGCTGCCGGAATACACCGTTAGATGTTGGGCGACAGATTTTCTACTTGAAGGTGATAACTAGCCAGGCGGGCAATCGCAAGATGCCCTTTAACCAGGCAAAAATATATTATATTTAGTCCGCAACAAAATTAAAAAAGCTGTCGGGTAAAGTCATTTATTAACAAAATGCCTTCCCACGCTAAATGAACCATACAGGTTCACAGACAAAATGTTCTAAAATGTTTAACGTATTTTTATACATATACACATTGTATTCGAAGCAAACGAGGTTATTTACGACATTATACCTATAATGGCCCGTGCTCGACCCCCGGGCGTAGTTTAAGCGCGAACGGTTGTATTGTAACCATGGGAGGCATAAAAATTTTTAAAGCGACAAACTTTGAAGGCGTTTCAAACGGCACTTCTAACTTTTTGTAATGGTCTTAGGTGTTTTATAATTTAGACACTTTTTTTGAGAGATAAACGAGTATTTATTGCGTAGAAAAAAGTCTCTTTTTGTTTCATTTTTACACCTCCGAGCAAATCACCTAATTTATGCATCTCGGAAATGTTCGTACTTTGAGAATAATTAATTTTCATGAGGTACTTACTTATCGAGCTACGGTGTAGATTTTTTGTAATTACTATACTTGGAGGAGAAAAAGGCAATGTACCTTCTTCACTTTCTATGTGAATGTCGTAGGAAAGAGAAAAAAACAAAATCTAGATTAGCAGCAGTATCTACACCGATCCGTGAAACTCTCATAGAGGACATTGTTCGAAGGGACTTTGTGTTTAGATTTTGGATGCACTAAGGCAATATTATTCATATAAATATTATTACCCATTGATAAGTCACGATGTCAGTAAAACACCCGAAAACCGTAGGTGATCCACTGCAGATTTTTGTCACCCATGGAACACTCAGGTGTTTTATATGGTGTTCCACGGGCAAGAACCGGAAAGTACTCGTATTATAAGAATAAAACTGTAGTATGGGACAAGCAGACCATTTACATCAATATTTAAAAGAGAAATGTTTTGCAAACCTTTCTACATGATAAATTGCATACAAGAACTGTCCTAAAATTGCCATCCCTTTTTTCGACTTATATTATATACTCTTTTACCACTGTTACACTCCAAAAAGGTTCATAACAACTTTAGTTTTCATTAAAATGAATAACCTCAATTTCATAAGCCAAATTAATTTAAAACTTTCTACTGTTTCTCTTCATATTGATGAAAACTGGGTTAAACTTATTTCGAGAGCTCCATTCAATTATAAAATTTTAGCAAAATAGAGTTAGTTTTGATACAAAGTCTGTAGGCTCGCACGCCGGAAAATTGAATCAAGTTACACAATGAATCTAGTAACTTTGAACAGCGGGAATTAATTTCACAAATCCTACATATAAAACTTATATATAATTTAACTTTCGGAATTATCAGGCTGTAAAATGCAACTTACCGTTATTTAAGGACCCTTATATTATATGAGATTGTGATGGATACCCGTGGGGGGGTGCTGGGCTAGAATGTCACGCCCCCATTGATACCTGTGGGTGTCGTAAGAGATGACTAAAGGAAAATACTGGAAGGTGGACAGCTGCGTCTTCTCAGGAACGATATCTTAAACTTTGATCTCCAAGACGCCTGCCAAGCGTGAAGATTATGGGAAACCCTCCTTAAGGCTGTGTCCAGCAATGGACAATCCGGCTGATACAGTTTAGTGTAGTACATTATATTGATGGAACACGCACGAAGCTCATCTGATGTTAAGCTGTAACCTCTGCCTATGACTGATGGCTTTCGTCACATGTGATGAACTGCACTGCGCGCACTACCTTGAGTATTTTCTGAGAGAAAGCATGGTGGCGCCACACTACCACCTAACGGAGTGTAACGTCAGTTGTGCTTGAGATCTTATTCTAATTCTAGGTTAAAACTTTTTACTGTACCACATCGTCACTGGTACCACTGGGTCTTTTTAGCAAATATCGTCTTGGTGGGCAGATGTTCTGCCGCGAAGCAATTATGTGCAATCATAACACACAATTACAAGAGAGAAAAAATTACAGTCATGTGCGAAGTTCGAACCCGCGTCCGCTAACCCTATTGCCGGGGTATGCTCTGACCGACTTAGCTAACATGACATTATAACTCATAACTCTAATTTTTGCTCTCGTTCTTCAACCATCGTATCGGGATGGAAATGTAAATTTGTAATATTCTAATGTAATCCGCGGAGCAGGCGTTATTGCAAACATAACAATATTAAAACATTACAGTGTTCGTGCGTAAAGGGCACAGTAGCAAGTGAAATTGCTAAGCGAAGGAGACAAGAACTAACCGCTTTCAGAGTAACGCCAAGCGCAGTGCTGTGTCTACCAGAACGAGGATGATGGCACTACAAGTGTAATGGACAGACGTGACGCTTACTATCCAGCGGGAGAAATTTCCGTCACATCATTTCTTACAATAAATGTGATGTTAATACGTGCACGCTGCTAATTATCGAGTTAATGTTTCTTATTAGGTACAAAATCCAAAGCTCTGTATAAGACTCATCTATACAGATTAAGGTAGTTAATAGTTAGATACGACTTTTTTTCCAAAATATTTAATGTTTAACCAAACAATACCTATATGAATTGCACAACTGCGGTCGTTCACTAACATGGATATTTACATGTTTGCAAGGACCCGCCTAACAAAACTATGTAAATGATGTATTTTTTTTTTTTTTTTTTTTTATGTTATTGGACGGAACAACCTCGAGGCCCACCTGATGTTCAGTGGACTAACCTCTGCCTATAACAGTTGCAATTCATGACAACTCACGAATTGCACTGCGCCCGTCACATTGAGACATAGTTGTTGTCTCATTGTGCCTGTAATTTCACTGGCTCTCAAGGACTACTGCCGGAACACACCTTTCGGTGCTTGGCGACAGACTTTCTACTTGAGGGTGGTCGCTAGCCAGGCGAGCATTCGCAAAATGCCCTTCCACCATGCGGTGAAGCTCAAGCTCTGGGCGAGATTCGAACCATGGACTTGCTGCGCGGCAGTCCATAGCCAATGCCACTGAGCCATCACTGCTTCAATTAATGAAAATTATGTGTGTATAGTACGCCTAATTTAATATTGAATAAGTTTTAGGGTAAGCTCCGTTTTTAGGGTTTGATAATAGCAAATGCAATTGCGTCTGGAAGTCGGGAAAATGGCCATCTGAATGGACGGAATCTGTATTTATACCGCTACATAAAAAGGGTTCTACCAAACAGTGTGGCAACTATAGAACTATAGCCCTCATATCTCACGTAAGCAAAATCCTCCTTCATGTAATAAATCGGCGGTTAAAACACTTTCTCGATCGGCAGATCCCGGAAGAACAAGCTGGATTTGTAAAAGGCAAAGGAACGCGGGAACAAATCCTGAATATACGCCAGATAATCGAGAAGAGTCGGGAATTTAACAGTCCAGTCGTTCTCTGTTTCATAGATTACAGCAAGGCATTCGATTGCGTACAATGGGACAAGCTATGGACTGTAATACATGAAATGGGTGTACCTGACCACCTGGTAGGCCTGGTTCGCAACCTCTACACTGACAACCGCTCTTTTGTCCGGATAGACACCGATTGTTCTAATGTGTTTGAAACTAGGAAGGGTGTAAGACAAGGCTGTATACTCTCACCATTACTCTTCAATATTTACGGAGAGTACATTGTTCGAAAGAGCCTAGAAAACTGGGACAAAGGATTTTCGGTTGGAGGAAAAAGAATTACCAATCTGAGATATGCGGACGACACCGTGCTTCTGGCCACAAACATTGATGATATGAAGGAACTAATCCAAAGACTGGAGACCGAGAGCAGAGGACTGGGGCTTGCCATCAATAGGAGCAAGACCAAGTTGATGATAGTGGATCGCGCGGACAAACTAGCAATTACCAACAATATCCCTCATATTGACATCGTGGAAGAGTTTGTTTACCTGGGGTCCCGTATATGCAGTGACGGTAGCTGCGTTCCGGAGATAAAACGACGTATTGGTATGGCCAAAGATGCAATGTCCCGACTTGGTACCATATGGAGAAACCGTGGGATCACTAATAAAACCAAAACCCGCCTTGTACGTGCTTTGGTTTTTCCAATATTTTTGTACGGAGTGGAAACATGGACCATCAGAGCAAGAGAAAGACAAAGGATTGATGCATTTGAGATGTGGTGTTGGAGGCGCATGTTAAGAATACCCTGGACTGCAAAGCGGACCAATGCATCAATTCTTACGCAACTCAAAATTGAGACTCGTCTGTCCACAATATGTCATCAGCGCATTCTCATGTATTTTGGACATATAATCAGGAGAGGTGACGATAGTCTCGAAAAACTGGTAATAGTTGGCAACACCGCCGGAAAGAGATCAAGAGGACGGTCACCAACTAGATGGTCTGACCAAATCAGAGACACCACTCCTTCGTCTAAATTCTATGCCGCAGTGAGGAAGGCCACGGACCGAAATCAATGGAGACAGTTTGTCCGATCCTACTTAGCCAAGAGTGACCACGACCTTCAGCAATGAAGAAACGACCGTAGAGAGAGAGAATAGCAAATGAGAATCTATAACGTCGACTATCCTGCACATGACTATATTTTTTTCTCTAGTTTATTTGTAATTTTGTGACGACCGTCCATTTGTCCATCCGACCTTTAACGGGCTGAGTCTTTGGAACGTAGCCAGTTGGAGTTTTCACAGGACATGTGTTAGTATAGTGGATTGCCTATGAAGGAATTTGACAGACAAGAAAATTGATTTGTAAACGATTTCTTTTTGCTCCTAAAAACGATAATACAAACAGGTGTCAAAAATAGTATGATTAAGTTTAGTCCAATATCTGCCGTACAAGTAAATAAAAATATTGGCCTAAAGCAAAAATACCGACTTCAACAAGTTACTTCATACTTTCCAGTGTTGAAAGTCGGTTACGTTTTATTTAACCATATATTTGTCACTCATCTAAATAAAATCTTCTTAAAGTACTGAAGCATCTGTTCAGTAGATATATATCTCTGGCCACTGGCTACTCAGCCCGAACCGGCAGCATATCTGACAAAACCTTGTCCGGTAGGTACCGACTACGGAGAAATTAGTGCATAAATCTAGCTGCGGAACAGCTTAGACAGGCGTTTGTTAGGTGAAATGCGCTATGTACAGAAAACGTGGTGTTTGTTTGGAAATTATCCTAATAAATGTAGCTACAACATTTGATATTTAACTCTTCAATTTTTTAGTGCAAATTATGCACTTTAATTTGTCAAATTATGTGAAATGACTATTCCTGCGCTATGTAGGTAACTTTTTATTTTAGTTTTGAAGCAGTGATAGCTCTCCGTGGCATTGGCTATGGACTGCCGTGCAGCAGATACATGGTTCGAATCCCTCCGCGGGCTTGATCTTCACGGGAAAGAAGGAAGGGCATTTTGAAAATGCCCGCCTGGCTGACCACCACCCTCAAGTAGAAAATCTGTCGCCAAGCACCTGACGGTGTGTTCCGGCAGCTGTCCTTGAGGTCCAGTAAAATTACAGGAACATGAGACTGAACAAGTGTACGTCTCAGTGTGACGGGCACAGTGCAATTCGTCGTTGACGAAGTGCTCTGTTATAGGCAGACGTTAGTCCAATTAATATCAGGTAGGCCTAGTGCTTGTTTAATCACAATAACATAAAAAAAACTAGTGATTTGATGAATGATGCATAATGCAAGGTGGTGAATGAACGCAACTCAACCTTGCCTACCTTCGGGGGAGGACTGCTCCCTGGGGGTTTTAATGGGTTCAAAAAAAAAAAGAAGCAGTGATGGCTCAGTGACATTGGCTATGGACTACCGTGGAGCAGGTCCATGGCTCGAATTCCGTTGCGGGCTTCAGCTTCACCGCATGGTGGAAGAGTATTTTGCGAATGCCCACCTGGCTAGCAACCACCTTCAAGCAAAAAATTACAGGCACATGAGACCTAACAACCGTACGTCTCAGTGTGACGGGCACAGTGCAAGTTGATGAAATACGTCTGTTATAGGCAGAGGTTAGTCCACTTAACATCAGGTGGGCCTCGGGCTTGTTCCATCACAATAACATAAAAAAAGTATAAACACTTCATTAAGCATGCAAGGGAAGGCGCGGGTAAAACCATCATCGTACTTTATCATTTCATTTACATTTCGCTAAATACATTATACATACTCAATTTCTAAACCATCGAGGACATTTATCCATGATCAGAACTAAATTAACTGTAACTGGAATGATTGCTCCAGATATTACTAGTTATTTCTGGTTTCCCGGACATGTCACAGCGGACTGCTGTCCACGTTTCCGTTGGTCTCGAGGCGCGAAATAGCACTGATTTTATGTTTATTTTAGGTCCAGCCTTCTGAATTATTCGTACAATTGTGCCTGTCGGTTACCACAAACCACAGAGCTGTGTTGGTTATTTTTATGTTAATTGTGAATTGGAGCTTATAAAGTATGAAAACTTTATGCCAACAGCCATTTAAAGCTACAGCGGAACAATTTTAATTCGTAATATTAGGTAACTTCTTTGTGCTGCATAATTTTACAGCTATAAATACTTTTTGTAAAGGTTCATGTAATATTTGGTACGAAAATTAAACCAGTCAAGTGTAAATGGGTCAGATAATTCCGTGCCACGTCACAGTCTTACACATGACTTATGTCAGTATTTTATTTGATTAAATTAAAATACGATCATGGTACATGATACACAGAAATTCCAAGTTCCTATCTACTTTAGTTTCTGAGATATATACCGTAGCATAATATGCCCACCATTTATAATAATACCAAATATTTTGAAAAAACATTAAATTAATACTTTAGTAAAACAATCTCAAATTATAAAAATATAGCTCATGACAATTTTGCCTTATTTTCAAGCTGAGCCAACGCGACGTTATAAACTCCACGTAGCCAAACCAGAAGTTTTTTTTTTTATTTTTCATTTTTCATTAGAGAGAAAAGACATTTGGGATCTACGCGAAGCATCATCATGAGGTCTTGTCACTTAGAGCGCACGTTTGAGAAAAAAGGCGCTCGACTCTCGACACATCGGGAGCGTGATCGAGAAAAATCTGCATCGTATTCTCACTAAATATAATTTATGTATATTATTTAGTTTGAAAATATTTTTAAAATATTTGTTATTATTAAATATGGGTTTCCGCAAAGTAACGCCAGAATCTATTAATTATAAATTTATAATATAATTACAATAAAATAATCTACTAATCCAGTTCTTCGAAATACTTCACTTTTAGCTATTGGATGCCGTCTATTTTGTTTTCCTATAAAATGGTTTTGGGTAAACTTAACGGTAATTTTAAGCAAATTTTAGGTTTGACTCGTGATTAGAGACGGAAAAACATACAGACAGCAAAGGTAGGTGCAAATCCTATAAAATAAACGAGAACATCAGTATTTAACTAAAGAGTTCACTCATCTAGTGATCTGTTAGTCTAGTGATATGTTGTCCGTATACACTGCCGGATCCAATAGCAGGAGTTAAATAACGATACTAAAACACGACAAAAATCATGTGTACTGCATAATTTGGACACACTAATCTCTTATTTCGACGTTCGATCTCGTTGGAAGCAAAATAATCGCCCGTTCTCATTTCACAACCTCTAAACACACAATGGAAAACAAAAGAACGTTTTAAAAAATATTATCATTGACACATCAACACATCAAAATTGTATGACCCTATAGTGAGAGTGACTAAGCGAGAACGAAGATCAAGCGAAGCGTCTTTGCTTTAGCTTACACAAAAATGCTTTCGTATGTCCGGTTGTTCTCATCTACAGGTCGCATTTCTCAACCGATTGTCATGAAGTTTTGTGAGCCGGTTTGATAATTCCATAGCTTTTTTTGTAAATTCATTTTTTGTTTTTTTTTTTTCAAAATGACTGATATATGGGGTTTAAAATCTTTCAAAAAATCGTGTAACTGCTACAACGAAAAATTTTCAGAAATGTTACTTAATTTTTTTTTTTCCCTAAGAATTGTTGAACATATGTAACAATCAGTGCAATTATGTACGTTGATAGTATGGTTGACCGGCCGCTGCCTTTGAAGAAAGACGGCGTTACTACGGTATGGAGTCCTGTTATGTACGCCCAGTGTACAATGACATGCCATTATTATAGATTGCTAAAATTTTATGAAAGCATGCGATTTCATTATTTTTTTATGTACGTATATGTAACAGTTCAAGAGCAAAAATTCAAGAAGTCATACGTATTACACTTTTGTTATCCTAGGAAATAATTGTTTTACGGTAAAAGTAATCTTTTTTGTGTTTTTTTCCTCAACTTATAAACTAAATATGTAATTCAAACTCAGCCTGACGAAAATTTGTTTTATGTTTTTTTTTTGTATATTAGTATAACTCTGAAGACTACATGGAAAAAGCGGACACAAAACAACGCATAGAGTCGTGGATTTTGTTTTTAATTTTGAAACCTCTGACAAATAGAAGACGGAGGCTTGTAAAACATCAAACTGAAGCCACACTTTTATACATGTGTGCGATAGAAGTGTTGCACTATGAAAGCAAAAATTACTAAATTGTAGGATTTTGGGAGAAAAATTTTCGATGATACAAATATACAGCAAAATCTGTTCGTAAGAATACTTCACAATAACATAATGTTATTTATATTGCGCAATATTATTATAATATTGCACAATCTTCACGATTATTGTTTAATATGTTACGCAATTTTTTTTAAAGATATTCTAGACTTTACGTTCTCTGGGACAATAAATAGCGCACAGTTACGACTACTTTTACACATATCTCTATCAGTTAGTGAATAATGTTTGTAAAAACAGAATCAGAAAAAAACGTTACAATTTTACCGAAAAAAATATTAAAATAAGGTTTTAAGGTTCTGACGATTATTCCTAACCGCAGATAGCCAATCATCTATATAAGCACTCGTTATTGGAAACCTGAAATGATAAACAACAATAACACATCAAATATCACGGGAGTGTTTTAAAAAATACTGCTAATTAACTATTTTCGTGTTAAAGTTTTGGTAGCCTAGTCGATATTTCTAACTTTTAGACCTAGAATTTCATTATTTACCATAGATAGATTATACTAAAAATATCAAAAGGAAATTGGTTTGAGCATTCTGTGATCATAAAATATCCGTTCCTGTCATTTGAAAGACTTTTTCCCAAAATATTTTTAGTTTATAACTGTGAAATATTGAGAAATTGTAAATAAAATAAAAAACCAACAATACTCGTTAAATGGTTTTCTATTTATCTACGGCATCTGCGACGGGAGCATATCATATGCGTGTCCTGACACGCTCTTGGTCGATTATTGTCTTCGTTAGTCATCAAAATGTAGGCTTTTGCCCAACTGTTGGACAATTTTATAATAACTTTTAACCTGCAAACTTTTATAAGAAGTATCAAATTTCTTGGTCGAACTATCTAACTACTATAGTTGCACTAAAACTATAATAAATTAAATTTAACTAAAACATGATTTGTTGCAAAACTCTTTACCGGTCATTTTCCACTATAAGATAAGATAAGATAATCACTAGTTTTTCCTAATAAACATACGCTTGTTTAGATATAAAGTATATAATGTTACAGCTACACGAACCGACTATTAAAAAATGCACACTTTTGGAAACAACCTAAAATGTATGTCTGGCAACACTTTTGTTTACATTTTTATTCGAAATTATAACCTAAATTGCGTTGTATAATATTAAAGAAAGTACATTATATTTAATACTTACGTGTGGTTTAACTCAAGTTGGTTTTAAATTTATTAATTGCGTTATGTGTGACGTGTGGAATGTGCGACGGTCTATCGTGAATGAGGACAAAATTGGCCGAATTTGGATACGTTTGTGTGAGTGCGTTGTGTCTTACATAAAATTGGTCAATTTGATGCTTCAATTTTGATTTTCATTAGACTCTCTCTTTCTTATTCATTTCTCTGAGTTTGAAACTAATGCAAGCAGTTATGCCGCTTTAGAATAGACATCCTTTTCTTGATTGCACCGAAAAAAGTTATTATACTAAAAAAACAAGAACATTCCCGAAAAAAATATTCAAAAAAGGAGCCGGCTTTAAAGTGCATATAAAAATAACTATGTCCTTGAGTTGAATTGTGTACGTTTAGCTAAAACATTTAATTAATATTACGTACGTATGTAGTCCTTCGAGCTGTTAGAGAAGATATAATGTACCTACTCCACATGAAAATAATAAGGGTAGGAAGATACGATTATAGAAGGCAGTTAAAATGGTGTATACAATGTAGTATACTATTTTAACCGCCAATGGTTATTGGTCGCCAACAGCTGGTACCGACAGTGGAAGCGTTCCGGAAACAGCGTCCAAACCGGATATTGGACAGTAAACTGCCTCGGTGTATCAGCTTGAATGTTCAGCGGTGCTTGATATGGGTTACAACTTGATGGATATCAAATAAATTATTTTTGGTCACTTTATCTAAAAACGTCTTATTATAAAAATTTATAGGTGTATCAAACTTAATGCAGCTTTGGTCATATTGCGTAGAGCTCCACTTTTGAAGCTAAAATAATGGGTTTGATACCCAGGTCGGATAGTTATTGAGTTTGAATGAGTTTGACAACGAACTTTCAGAAGCAGTATCCCATTTTTATATTTATTATAGTTCTTGCTTCTATTGTAGCTTTAAGCCTTTGACCAAAATTTCACCTGATGGTAAGTGATAATGTGGTCGAAGATGTTCAGGTTACTGGCTCTCAAGGACAGCTGGTGTAAAACACCGTAAGGTGCTTGGCGACAGATTTTACACTTGAGGGAACAATCAACAATATCTATCCTCGAAGTTGTCGGTTAACCTGCCTTTACACCCACATATTCACAAATATGCTTTGTTACCATGGAATAGATTTTGATACCATGACATTGCCTTTAACCCGGTTTTGAAATGAATTGAACTTGTACACAATAATCTGTTTTGTCTATAGTTTGCACGTGAGATGTTATGATATGCGGTGATATCTTCGACTCGTTTCTTTATTTAACCGGGTTATAACAACTCCTGCCTGTTTCAGATGTTATAATTTTAATTAATGTTCTTTTATCAGACTCAATAACTATCAATAATGGGCCGGGAGCTCGGTGTGTTTCCCAAAACTGAACAGAGCGTGTGACACGAATAGGCATTGAGATCCAACCATGTCTGCCAGCATACTGGGCACGCTGCCAACTAGTAGTGGGCTGGAGCACTTGGACTGCGTGTAGGCTTGCAATGGCAAGGATGCCTAAATGCTTTCGTTGTAGTAGCTGTAGTGTTACATTTAGTTTGTAATATGTTGTTATAAAAGTTAATAAGAAAAACTCAGAATCAAATCCAGTTCTTACCCATTCCAAAACAGTGCATCGCGCCACACGCCAATAAAGCAGTCAGTCTAAAGTTAAATGACAATTACAATACGTTGAGAGCATTCCACCTTAGTTTAGAGCGTACAACTATGTATGGACACCCTAATTATGACATTATCCCTCCTTGAACCTCATTAAAAACGAAGATGATTCTTCTAATGTTTCGGAACCACACCCTACTTCGATATCCGTTAAGTTTTTGCCTAATTATACCGAAAGGTAACACTTGAGAGTGTGTCGAATGACTAACAAGCTGTGTTGACTATTGCGTAATCTAAAGTTTAGAAGTAGGATTTTTGAGGGTTTAGTTCAAGTGAAATTTAGAACCTTTATATGTTTTTTAATCTTCATGATTTCGATATGTAGTGTAACGGTTTAGTTACTAGCTATTCTATATATAGTAAGTTTACAATAATTGAATTACTTTAAAATATGTGTAAATCTTGTCTAATTAATGATAAAGTTCACTTTCTGAGGACCTCATATATCACACTGCGACCCCAAAACGTCTGCCAAGCGTGGGGATTATGGCAAACCCTCCCAAATAGGGGAGGCTGTGTTCAGCAATGGACAATCCGGCTGGTTCAGTTACAGTTCTTTAACTTTGTCTTTACAAAGTATTTGAAGCAATATATTAATAAATAATAAATTTATTTTCAGTCATTTAACGTATGGATGGTAAGAATAATGTGTGCCTTATGCTTGAACGCAGTCAAACCAAACACTATTTAATGTATTTTACAAAATTACGAAGAAACGAAATTTTGAATCATGAGCGGTGTCGTAACCTGCAACCTTACGCCCCTGGGACCAGGAAATGCTCTGCCAATTAGAACTACCTAGGTGAAGGTGATTCGAAGTACGAATTTATCCTTTCGATCTTAATTTTCAGGGAGACGGAGTAATACTTAGAGTCTAAATGAATTAAATACAAAAAAATATTGCTGTTCCAATTACCATTATATTTGTTCACGATGACGCAACCCTACAATTCTAACATTTCATAACAATTTCTGTGCCCATATGGGGTGCTACTTAAAAACTATGGATATTAAAATCGTAATTGAACGGTTTCAATAAAGTTAACATTTTTAGTAAGGAGTAGGTATCTTTGTAGATAGAACCCCCTTGTCACGTTAATTTAATTATTGTAAATACCGTGGGTGTCGCCAGTCTGTAAACGGCAAAGAAAATGACGAGATTCTGTCGTCAACCCGACGCCTACGATATTCGCAATTATGTTACGTCTTTATATGAGTAAAATAAAGAGATATGTACCAAATAGTATAAAAGTAAATAATAGGATAAACCACAAATGACCGCAAAATATGTCTATGATGTGACAACTGTCAAAGTCAGAGATGGGTGGCATATTCTATCTATAATCTGACAGCTGTCCAAGTGACATTTAGTTGCCATGTGTCTCCTTTGATGTTTGCTGATAATAAGTCCAGTATATTTAAAACTAATATCTTTATATAAAATGAGTATGTCAAGCAAAGTTATTTCGTAAGCACTTTAGGGCCAGTGTTCTTATAATGTGTGCGTAAAAATGAGAATACAAAAATTTTACTAACAGTTCAAATAAGTTGGCTAATCTTTGCCGTGTTACGCAACCTTGTTTTAAGGAACAGTCAAAATTTGTGAATTTTCGTTTATACGATACCCGCATTTTTACACACATTGAGCTCTGGCCTTAATATGATGCGAAATGCTTTTTCTAGACGTACTCCAGTGTACCAACTGCACAAACCTAGTTTTGCCAGCTCTGTAGCTTAGTAGTTAAGTAGTGTAGTTAAGTAGTCTGTTCTGGCCCGTGATGTGCCAGGCTAGAATTTCACCTCCCTTCCCCCCATCTCTACCCTTGGGTGTCGTAAGAAGCGATTAAGGGCAACACGCCAGGACAACACCAAGGTGGGTAACAGTGCTTTTTGAGGAATTGATATCTCACACTGCAATCTCCAAGACGCCTGCCAAGCGCGGGGATTTTGGCAAACCCACCCATAATGGAGAGGCTATGTTCAGCAGTGGATAATCCGGCTAATACATTACCTGGTTTTTCCTCTCTAGACTTCAATTATTTCCCAACGAAAAAATCACTTTAAATTACTGCAGTAAAACGTTAACCCATTTTCATTGCTGTAGACGAATATTATTTGGATATTAGGCTGTGACGTCACGTGCATCTGATTCGGGTCTGCCCCAGAGTCGTTAATCATTGGGACAGTCTACGTGTTGACCTGCCAGCGGGCAAGGAAATGGGGTACATTGTTTGGCGTTCTTATGAAAATTAAATTGTTTACAGAATTATGCATTTCAGAAGCTTCTGAATATTAAGCAGAGCAACAGCAATTTTCATACTCAAAATGGTTAAATTATTAAGACTTCAGGGGAAAATTTACACTTGTAGTAATTTATGGATTGAAATAATGGACGACAACGATTGAAAATTATGAGCTTATCAATGAATTGTAATTAAACACTTCTTTTGAAAGTAGCAATTTATAATTCCTTCGACAATAATCAGCACAGCTTTCAGCTCATATCTTCCTGACATTGCCTTGGCCTGTGCTGCCAAGATAGGCAGCAGTGCCTTCTGAAGATCTGCTATCTTACACTGCGCTCCGCAAGCCGCCTGCCAAGCCTAGGGATTATGGCGAAATTATATGTTGGATGTGAATATGATTATAAGTAGTTGGAATCAAAGCTTTCATAACATTGAAGTCCCTACCACTGTGATAATATATATAACTATGATATGCGGCCAACCCGGACTTTGCACGGGTATTTAACAAAAATATCAATTATAACACAAAAAAGTAGTTATTGTGACATAACTGTAATATTTATGTGGACTGTAGTCTATAGTGATGTGGAATATAGTAATGTGGACATTTTGTAGATATTGATGTCTTCTATAAAATTGTAGTACATCACTGCTTTATTGTCAACAATTTCCGCAGCGAACGCGATATAACTTTGGTACTTTTTTCACACTTTGTGTTTTATTATCGGAATTTTTATACGGATCCCTAAGTTTTAAATATATTCTATAGCCTATGTTCATCAGGGATAGTGTAGAATTCTAATGGTGAAAGAATTCTTCAAATATGTCCAGTAGTTATTAAGTTTATTCGTTACATACAAAAATAATTAAATACAAATCTATCCTCATAATTATATTAGTACAGATAAATAAAAAAAAAATATTTTTAATATACAAAATAGGTAAATAATTTGTTCACTGTTGCCTAATTGTAAATCTTATCAAGTTTGGTGAAAGTAACTCCTAGGTTAGCCTGAACAACATCTTCGACCACATCATCACTTACTTACTTAGGTGAGATAATGGTCAAAGGCTAACCTGTCAGGCTTAAAAAAAAAAGTAAGGTAATATGGTACTACCGAGCTAAGCATTGATATATACACATTGTGCATCCTTATCAATGGCGGCAAAATATAGTGGAAAACCATGTGAAAAAATTATTTGGTAAAAAGTTGGCACCCCGTACTTTTTAAAAATACAATTTTCCAGAATTTTTGCCAAAAGTGTACCTATTCAAAAGTGAAGACGTGTTTTCAGTTCTCACTACATAGCACTACTCTATCGAGTTTTAAAGAAATGTTATTTAGAAACTTGTTCAAATTCCCTTTTAAAGTTTAAACTTGCTGAAATCGCTGCACTGACCGCTGCTCCCGACAGTGTCAGGAAGTTACTTCTTTGCCCGGATATTGAAGAGTAAACCCTGATAGGAAATTGTTTTAGTACTTGGTTTGTGTACTCTGAGTTATCTCTAGTTAGGTAAACAAGCTGTTTGTATAGACAGCTAAATAACATTTTGTGTTAGGTTTTCGCGATTATTACACATAGTAGTTAAACAACTTTTAAACGGTTTAAATCGCGTATATTTATCATTATTTAAGTCCCGACGTTTCAAACACTTTGCAGTGATCGGGGTCACGGGGTGACTAATCGGTTTTATTTGTCACATGAGTTATTAATAAAATTATTTGGTCTACCGTTAGGAATTTTATATTAATCATAACGTTCCCTATTCACGCAGTATTCGCTCACAGTGTCCAGAGGTCTTGCAGATTTGTGTCGGCCATGGGATTTAATTAATTTGATAACAGGATCCCAAGCAGGTGGTACTTGCCAACCACCATCTCTATTGAAATTTGGGTACTTTTTGACCTCGCGTAACATTCTTGGCATAAACCGGGTCTCTCTGGCGAGGATTTGTGGGTTGTCGAACCGAATGTAGTGGTTGGGTTTGTCCTGGGCATGTTCACAAACCGCAGACTTGCTCAAGCGTCTGTTCTTCATGTCAGCAATGTGTTCTTTAACCCGGATACCAATGCTCCTCTTTGTTTGCCTAATGTATGAAAGCCCACATTCACAATCAAGTTTGTAAATACCTGCATCTTGTAGGGGAATATGGCACTTAACAGGTCTTTAAATTTGGTTGATCTTCTTGTGCGGCTTGAAGTAAGATTTTATTGAAGCTCGTCTTAAGATTTTACCAATTTTGTCCGTGTCACCCTTAAGGTAAGATGGCAGGTTGTCTCAACTGTTGTTGGCTTGGGCCGGCATCTGTGACGCATTCTTGGGAGCTTGTGATTATTGCTTTGCAGTACTTGTTTTACATACTGAAGTTCCTCCTTGAGATGGTCAGTGTTTGAAACGTTGGGACAAAAATAATGATAAATATACGCGATTTAAACCGTATAAATTTATAAGGCTTCGTTTGTACGAGCGCTTTTAGTGGAACTTTGCGCTCAGAGTTTTTTACAGCGCTTGGATAGTGCGAACACATACTGACAACGTATTGTCTATTTAAAACGTAAAAATAACGCTCGCTAACGCTAAAAAAATTAAAAGCGCTCGTTTGAACAAAACCGAACTGCATATTGTAAAGATTTATTTATGTTTACTCCTAGATGAAGTTGGTGTGACTTAAAAATCATGATGTTTATTTTACAACAGGCGAGTTAGCCGTACCTTTTATTTCACTAAGATGATGTTCCTGGTCGAGGATGGTGATACAACCAAAGACCGTCTCCGCGGTAGATAGCTATTACTACTAAAATTTTAAAACAGCCAGCTTCTTACTTTTTATTATGAATCGTTGAATAAATAATGTATTTGACAATGATAAAGGTTCCTTACTATATTTACACATTTTTAGAACACAGAATTTTCATATCATTGATTATTTTATTGTTTAAGAATAGGAAACGCTTGTAGCTAAGTTTACTTAGCTGTTCTCAACCGATCAGCAAAGTTAAGCAACGTCACCCGCGGCCATGAGTTGGATGGGTGACCGCTAGTGACATTGCAACTGAGCGTTTCCGTGCTTCGGAGGACACGATAAGCCGTCGGTCCCAAAAAATGGATCAAAATGTTATATAGGCAATATTTATGAAAGACGTCCTCTGTAGAATACACTAACTTCACAAGCATCTTCACTGTCAACCAGAAGATGTCGACCATTGAACAAAGGCATCCCCTTATATTCATGGCAGGCCTCTTTGGAATTGCAGATGGCAGCTGCCCACCTTATGCAGTGTTTTCCCTCCGCTGCCAGTTAAGACTCCCGCAGGGCCGAAATTCTAGGTCAGCACCCAGGGACCCCAGCACCTCACGGAAAATGTTTAATTTCAAAATAAATAATTTTTAAATAATTTTAAAATGTTGTATGTATTTCAACATAGTGCAAACTTAACAACAAACGAGTACTTTCATTTTAACAAAAAAGAATCTCATAAAAATTTTTGTATACGTGATAAGGGTCTTAATTAATTAGAAAGCTCAATTTAAATGAAAGAAGGTTAAATTCAAAGGCATGTTCATTTTCAACGTTGCCTATAGAAGAAGATGAGCTTTGAGCCAGCATTGAATGTTTTTGAATTACTAGTATAATACAAACGTAAAACAAGCACTCGCGAAAATATTTAATTAGCTCTTGCAATTTAGATAATACTGAATCTCAAAAACCTTACGTTATGAAAAAAAAATTGCGGATGAATTCGTTAAATGAACTATATTTTATACACAACTATTTCCCAGGCTTTTGCGCCTGACGAAGTTGGTTACAGGGTGAAATGTTTAAGCCGTACTTGAAATAAGACTACCTATGTGCTCTAAATATTGACGATGAGAAATTTTATTTCATGTATTCCTTTATTTTCTTTTCTAGCGCAAATTGTTTCTTAATTATTTTTTTTATTTTTTTTTAATGTAATTGTGACGGACCAAGCACGACGCCCACCTGATGTTTAGCGGACTAACCTCTGCATATAACAGATGCATTTCGTCACAAGCCACGAATTGCGCGCCCGTCACCTTGAGACATAGTTGTTAAGTCTCATGTGCCTGTAATTTCAAGGATTGCTGCCGGAACACACCGTTAGGTGCTTGGCGACAGATTTTCCACTTGAGGGTGGTCGCTAGCCAGGCGGGCATTCGCAAAATGCCCTTCCACCATGCATAAATTTAAGGAAGACCATAAAATCTAATAAGTTTTATAAAACAAAACTGACTTCAAACATTAAATACGCATTAATAAGGACAATTCAAATACGTCAGATCTCACTCAAATTAAAATGGGACCACGTTACAAGCACCAGCTATCAAATATAAAAATAAACATCATAATTGCTACACCCTGTAAAGAGTTATTAACACACAAAAAAACCAGTCGACTTGAGAACATCCTACTTTTTTAACATATACAAATAAACAATACTAAATAAACGAATAAACTTAAAGTAATAGTTGCTCAAATACCAACATAAACTAAATTTTCTTGAATGACACAGTATGTTTTTTTAAGAATTCAATTTCGTGTAACTTTTCATGGTGGCATTAATTTTATTCTGAACTTCCTTCTTAATAATTCATATTGGCATAAAACGTTTCGTAAATTTGAATTACCGTTCAACTACCGTGAGTAAAAGTGCGTCATCTCATACATTTTATAAGTCAATGTTATAGGTTCATAGTAGTCTTTTCAATTAGGATACGATGTTTGCTAGACAGATTTGATTGTTTACATTGGCCTTATCTATGGGTAGCGTAAGAGTACGGTGTTTTCTTTTGCATTGGTGCCTCTTCGATTCCCGGCTCGGCCGTTAAAAATATATTTAAAAAACTTTCAATGCAATTCTGTTTCTTTTCGAAAATAAAGGAATATTTTCTTTAGGTCAAATTTGTTATCTTTAGTAATTACGAGTAGATAATTTTCTCTAGAGGCACGGTTTAAAAATTCCAACTATTATATCGCGCTTATTCGTAAACAACATATGTAGAAAAACAAAAAAAATGGAATTCAAGTAAATAATGCTATACACCAAGACCATTAGGTCTCATTAGATCTGCATATACTGACAGAATTTCATTCAAACTATCATCCAATTCTTGCGGCGTGGAGACAAAACAAGCTAACTTATAAACTCCTTAAATTTTAATATTAATGGGATTTGATGTTTAGTAAGAATAAAATCTAGGTTCACGATTTTTAATCAATATTTTCTTTTACATAATTCATAAGAAATGGCAATAAAAATATTGACAAACAATTGAAGAAACACAAAAAGAGGAAAACATTTTAGACTCTGATTCGAGGTAATCGATCTACAGAATGCTGACTCGAGCATTCCCGATAAGCCGAAATGTACGATTCATTTGGTCATTAATACTTTTACTATCGCACTTGGCTTTATCTTTTCATAGTAAAATTTATCTTTACAACGTTTTCGTAACGGATTGATGACAAGTTTTATGTTTGCTTCTATCTTTTACACTCTTTGGAATTTCTGGACGTTTTCGTTACTTACATTCGATCAAGATTTTTAAATTAAATGTGATGTCTGCAAAATATGAATGTCTTTAGTAGATATCTGTAAGATAATGATCCACGTATTAATGAGATCATTAATATGTTGAGTCACGACCTCTAAACAGTAAAATTTACTAGAATTGTCGTTAGATATGTATTTTATATGTTTCTGAGACATGCATATGTTTTATTATTGTTCTGAAATTTTGATCACAATATATATAGCTTGCCCTCTGTCTCATGGAAACTAAGAAATATCAGAGTATAAACAAAATGTGTTTTTACAGTTTTTATTTTATTTTGTACTGCGTGTATAAGAAATTACATTTGTTCCGAAGCAAATAAAACGAGCTTTGACGACTTAATTAACTTTAACATAGTCTTTGTACCTACAAATGATAATTCGAAGCTTATTAATATTCTGGCGAAGACAATACTGTCTGATCTTCGTGTCAAGCACAAATTGGCAAATTAATGATCTACCGTTCTGCCAATAAATTAACAAGTGGCACTAGCAAACTAATCTTTTCTAAGTAACATTTTGGCAAATGACTTTGCCAAATTTCGGGTCAGTTACCTCAACTAATGAGCCTGACGTCCGAGATGACTCCCCAAACAAGAACAGCGAATTCGTAGAATCTCCCAAACTATTTAAATAAGAATTTTGATCAAGATAAGGCGATGCTAGTTTGCCATTAAATACGCACCTAATAAACTGTTTAAACTGTTATGTCTCTGATCTTCTAGGAAAATACGTTCTTATGCTAAATGTTCAGAATGAACTTTGCATAAAAGGCAAATAGGCAGATATTGACTGCAATCTCACCTGTTGGTAAATTATGATGGGATAAGAAAAATAAAAGTCTTAACTTTAAATTATCACCTGTAGCTGCTTGGAAGTCTATATTTTCACTTGTTGGCAAATTTATTTTTAATAGTCTTTCCAAGTTTGTGTAAGAGTTTTTATTTATATAGGGTTTACAAGAGGGGGAACATTCTTATGTACTGAGGGAGCGAATACAATTAGAAAGGGTTTCACGCTAATTATAAATATAGTCTGAAGGTAAAGTTTTGAAGCGCTCGTAGCGAAGCTTAGCTGTTCTTAATCGATCAGCAAAGTTAAGCCCCGGTACCGGTTGTCGTCTTAGGATGGCAGTCGTTATAGCATGGTGGTAGGGGATTTTGCAAATGTCCGCCTGGCTTTATAGGTACCACCCTCAAGTAGAAAATCTGTCGCCAGCACGTCGGAAAGCACCTAACGGTGTGTTCCGGTAGCTGTCATTCAGAGCCAGTAATTCTAGGTTAGCCTGAACAATATCTTCGACCACAACTGAAGCAGTGATGGCTCAGTGGCATTGACTATGGACTACCGTGCCGCAGGTCCATGATTCGAATCCTGCCGCATGAGACTTAACAACTATGTCTCAAGGTGAAGGGCGCAGTGCAATTCGTGACTTGTGACGAAAAGCATCTATTATAGGCAGAGGTAAGTCCGCTTAAAATCAGGTGGGCCTCGTGCTTGTTCGTTGTGGAAGAAGGCGACCTGACCCAACACACGACGCCGCCGCTTGCATTCCGTGAGCATGACCGTTCAGAATGCTCGTTGAAAACCGTTTGCATAATAAAACAAAACTATATTATATATTACAATCAAAAAAACTACAAATAAGTAAGCATTTGCAAATTACCCGGCCACCATGCGGTCAAAATCAATAGGACACGAAACTTTTTCAATGGGCCACCATTGCTGCAACAGGTACGGCATTTTTTAGACAAATCGTTTTGAGGGACTGTTTTACATACCGTATGCAAAACACAGTTTGACCCTATAAAATTAACTGAGAGCCGCTAAAAAAAATTTGGAATAGTACTTAACGTAATCGTTACTTGTTTAATTCCATGAAGCTACGCCAAATATCCACAATACCAACAAAAAAATAATTTTAATAAAATTATTTATCAATGCCAGTAACCGTTTGATGAAAAGTTTCAAACTATAAAAGCCTTTGTGTGTACAAATTTTCTACTCTATTTAACAACTTTAAGCCTGTTTTACTGTAATGGTAAGTGATGAAGTGATGAAGGTGGTAGACAAGCTTAACTTAAAACGGGGAACTAGCTCTCAAGGACAGCGTTGGAACATACCACAAGTGCTTAGCAACAGGTTTTTCAGTAGGCATTCATACCAGGTGGGCATTTTCAAACTGCCCTGCCACCATGCAGTGTCCCACAATTCTGAATTAATACACATTTTCTTTTCGCTCTAAAGAAACAGGTGTTTCATTAGAGCGATATGCATTTAGGCCACGTGGAAATTTTCAAACTGCCCTACCACCAGTACAATTATGACTTAAAACACAACTGTTACTGGCAGCTACATATAATTTGGAATTAACTAGCTTAAGATTGTTGCAACATGTTCAAACAATTCCTCTCCATACCTTTTAATTCTAAAAACGATGTAAAAGTTAACACAACAGCCCTGTGATAAACGATTGACTCAATGACTTGAAAAAGTAGCGCCCCGAAACGGCGATCGGCGCACTAACGACGTCTATTATACCGAACATCTCGGTAACATGGCAGCTTTTCGCTCCGATTTCTCTTGAAGCTTTCAGGGGCTAGAATGAGCCCAATTTGGATGAATTGGATGACTCGATTAGCTTCGTAGTTTTAGGAAACTAGAGGTATATTTAAATCATATTTGAATTAAAATAAAACTTACAATGATTTCATTGAAATAATAGGAATTATCAGCTGCGAAAAAATATTGAAAACGCTACTATTTCAATACTTTGTCATTTTTACTGACTTCAAAATAGGAGGAGGTACTCAATTCGTCTGTTTTTTTTTAAATATATTTTTATTTTTGTTACCACACCGATTTTGATAATTCTTTTTTTTTATTTGAAAGCTGATGCTTGCCGTGTGGTCTCATTTAAATTTCATCAAAATAACTGAAAAGTATTTTCCTATCTTGATGATATAGTCATTGAAAGTGAATGACATTCGGTGTCATAAGTAGCAAAGGTCACAAAATGGTTGTTTATTTTTTTTTACCAAGAAACGGCACCTACTTCAACACTCAATGTGTGAAATAGCTTATGGAAGTCGGTACCATACACACAATATTGCGATAATAGGTACTTTTTAACCATCATGGTACCGACTTTAACAAGTTATTTTACACATTTGAGTGTTGAAGTTGGTGCCATTTTTTGGTAAATCATTTTTTTACTGCCATACGTAAGTTTCTACGGCTAAGATAAGATAACGATTTTTCTGTGCTGCTGATAAATCAAGGAGGCTATGTAAGCTGATGCAAATTAAAGAGAGACAGAACATGGTGTAAAAAAGAATATGTGTATATACCTACTTTTATTTTTTAAATATGATTGAAATTACCGGTTCCCAGTTTTAAATCCTATTTTGGAACTCATAAGGTTGCGTTAAAACTGTAAACACCTATTCACAAGTGGCTCCTAACGCATCCCACAAACCCTAAAACGTTCACAGTCCAGCACATCATAATATGATGTTATATTATAACTAATTATTTTATTACTAGTACTATGTTTGCAGAAAATTGACAAACAAATCAGATCTTATTTTCATGGAAATAAGTAAAACAATAAGTCTCATTTATAATCGAATCGGTACTAGCTGGTTAAATTTCTTGTTCTTTTTTATGTTATTGTGGCGGAACAACCTCGAGGCCCACCTGATGTTAAGCGGTTTAACCTCTGCCTATAACAGATGCATTTCGTCACAAGTGACGAATTGCACTGCGCCCGTCACTTCTGTGTTCTTAAGTCTCATGTGCCTGTAATTTCACTGGCTCTCAAGGACTGCTGCCGGAACACACCGTTTGGTGCTTGGCGACAGATTTTCTACTTGAGGGTGGTCGTTAGCCAGGCGGGCATTCGCAAAACGCCCTTTCACCATGCGGTGAAGCTCAAGCCAGCGGCGGGATTGTACCACGGACCTGCTCTTGATAGGATCAAATCTTGACTCCAAATAAAATCTTACTTTTGGAATTCTAACCGACATTTATTTTCAAATGATTTAAGTCGTAAGTATATTTTTTTTTTTGTGATGAAGTGATGATACGGACATGTTTCCTGCCTGATGTTTAGCGTCACATATATATCTTTAAGTGTCATAATGAACAAATGGGTTGACTTGTGTAACGCTGTTATCCTTTTTATAGCAAAAAAAAATTAAAATAATTATACATAGTAATTAAACAACTTTAAACGGTTTAAATCGCGTATATTTATCATTATTTTTGTCCCGACGTTTCAAATACTTTGCAGTGATCGTGGTCACGGGGTGACTAATAATTGTAATTTCAATGTAAAATAATATATATGTATTTACATTATTATTATTATTACAAATATTTAAATCCTATTGGAGCACCTAGTTTCCAGACTAGGTTCGTAAACCGTAATATAGGAGCCAGTACTCTATTTGTTATACCTTGTGTACTTATGTTTAAATATCAACAACCTTACGACATTACAAATATACAATAGAAAAAAAAATTAAACATGTGCGGGGTTCGAACCCGTGTCCATCTACCCCTTGAGCCGGGGTATGCTCTGAGCAATTGAGCTAACATGACGTCATAACTCAAATCTATCCTATCGTTCTTTAACCATCGTATTGGGATGGAGCGACATCTATAGTACCACTTGCGTTGTACTACAAACAAGACCAATTTTGCAATTGGTTTTATACTTGTAATCCCGCACATGACTTAAATTTTTTCTATCGTATATTTGTATTTTTGTAATGTAATCCTCATAGCAGGCGTTATTGCAAACCTAACAATATTAAAAAAATAAATCACCAACATGTTTAAAAATATGTAAGAAACCAACACAGACACAGTTTCTTTTGGTAACTATTTGAATGGTACCTAAAAGTCCTGAGATAAGTTTTTAATATTAACGTCATTCAACACCTTAAATTTTGACACTGAAGTCTGTAACTTAGTAACCTAATATTTGAAGTGAACTTTTCTCAGATCTTCCACTCAATAAAGTTACGCTAACTATTTTATCACTGGCAGCTTGACGTTCGTCAGGATCGATTTCCGAAATACAATTTCTCAGCTCAGAATGGAAGAAGTTCGAATAGGTCGGGACTCTTTGTTTATTACATTAACGAATTGCGGTCACAACTTTATAAAATTTAATATGTACTTAGAAATTAGCTCATCTATTTGTAAGTGATGATGTGGCGAAATTGGTATATGTGTCGTATTACTCTTCGATACGCGTGCGGTACAGCGTCCTCAAATCATAATACATACAATACTATAACTGCTACAGTTTTAAGAACAAGGGCCCGGGACACTTATATCGCAAATAGCCTTAGAAAGATACAAATCAATTTAACCTCCAAACTATAGCAAATTTGAATCTTAACCCAACTAGAACCTCGGAACGAACAATCAAGTGACGTCTGTTCGACGATGACAGATACAAATAATTTGAGATATATATCTTCATTATGTCCATATATCTTTTTAATTTAAAATTCAACCGGCAGATGTTTTGACAGTGAATGCTTTAATCATTTTACAACCTATAAGCCACACAATGTGGAGTCAGTACGATTTTTTTGCCTCTATTAAATACAAAATAAATAATTACAAAAATTGTTTTACCGAACTGGATAGCACGTAGAAAAAAATCTATTGTCAAAAGTTTGTCTTAAATTTTGTGGCCAGTCGCTGTCCTGTCAACAATTGCCGTGGAATGTTTTAAATCGAAGAATATCCACTACCTTAGGTTAAATACGGTGTTAAGATAGTAAATAGTATTAAATTTAGCACGTAAGGCAAATCAACGGCAAAGTTTCACTTTGCTAATATCCTGGAAGCCGTAGTACTCGGTCAGTTAAATTTCTCAATCTAAAAATGCACGCCCCTCCAATGTCTTTACTAAAATGTAAAGTGTATAGACGCAATACACGCAACCTCGCCAATATCATCAGATTTTCAGTCATTGTGGTGTGTGTGTGATCTGAGTGAACGTGGCCAAGTTCACAGTAAAATCGCTGCACGCACACACGTTTAAATATTCACGTTTAGTGGAGTGGCGTGCGTTTTTATACTGAAATATCGGTACAACCTGTGCATTACAATGCTGCTCATATAGCTTCTAATATAGTCTTCACCTTAGTAGGACTAAGGCTAAGACTCACCTTTAAAACACTGTAACTATCTTTAGTATAATAATCGTTAGAAACGTGGCAATGACGTTAAAAAACTTCATTACTTTCAAATCAGTTAAAAATTTGGTGACCACTTTTTGATAAGGTTTATAACTTTTTTTGCTCCATAAAACGTAGTTATGAAGCAATAAACGAATACCATGACAGTGAAAAAAAAGGCGAGTCTATATTTGGTTAGTGCAAAGATATATGCAAATAATTGCTCGATTGTATCAATATAACATCGATTTCCAATAGTAATAACAGATACCCGATACTGTTCTTCTAGGAGGAGCCCAAACGACGATCCTCGTTAGTGCCGAGATGCCGTTCATTGCATTAATTAGTTCTCCCTTCAGAACAAGCCGACACACTTTCTTACCCGGTATATCCCGGCTGGCTTGAAACTGGGATAAAATTAGGTCCTGTCTACACGGATCATATCATATCATATATGTGTATTTTCATGAATAAAGCAAAGAAAATACCGTAATCACTTTGAGACAGTTACACTGCCTTGCCACTTTCTGCTTATAAATGGTTTGATGGAACTGAACAAGTGTAGTGTGTAGTTGAATGTAAGATAGAGAATTTTGTAGATTTATCACTGTCCTTAAATTGTAATTTATATAAGTTACATCTAGTTTACATCTATGTTGAACTGCACTGTATGCATTCAGTATAGTGCGTATCAGGTGGATAGTCTACAGCTAAATATAGCCTACTCTATTAAGGATCAGGGGGTATTTGTTTTAATTCCCACGCTTGGCAGGCGACTTGGTGATCACGGTGTCAGATGGCAGTTCTTCAGAAAACGCTGCTGCTCACCTTCTGTTATTTTCCATTTGTGGCCTCATATTACTCCCACAGGATATATGAAAGATATGGGAGATATGGAGAATTGGGGGTATTCTTCTACTGGGCACCGTATGATGAAAATAATCTGCAATAAACTCTATTTATAATAATTTGTAAAATAATTTAGATACTTCTTTTGATACCATAACTTGTACAGCTTTGAATTTTTGATAAGTAGCAAAGCAACAGCATTCATATAATATAATTCTTACTTATGTTCAAAGTATTTTTATATCAACTTAATAACCGCAAGGTACTTACCATTTTGCTAAGTATCCGGTTTGCTTTGAAGCTCATTCACAGATCAAAAACCCTAGTCTGGACTTATCATCGTATTTCATATTTAGTATTATTAATTAAGTATGAATGCTTTATACAGTATCTAGAATTCATACATCTGGCAAAATGTGTACGTTCATACTCTTCATATATTTTCTGATTACTTCATTAAATATTTAAAAGCATTAGGTTTTTTATTGTTTTGATACGCTGACACAACTGTCCCATGTAGTCACACCATAATATTTCTGAAGACGCTTCACATTTCATGTATATTTTAAGTCCATGCACAAAGACTTTGCCTGTACTTCTTAATCCTTTAACAATGTTAGGGGTGGATGTAAAAGTACTGATGTGGAAGGAGTTATAAGGGAGAGGAAGTCTTCCTGATATTAATAGTTAATTAAACATTAATTGAATATAGACTGGGAAATGATGTTATTGTGATTTAGCTTGTTTGACAAGAGGGTGACTGTGAGTATGTACACAAACGAGAAAATTAATTCTATTTGTGTTGATTTGAAGGAAAACGAAGTGTAACAAACTGATATTATCACAATGGAGCTTTACCTTTATTGGAACAAATAATTTTTTATCACACCATCTAATCGAAAAGAGCAGTAGGTAGGTAGGAATAAGTTACAGGCTGTTTTTTTGTTTGTTTTTTAAGCTATTCATATTTGAATTGTTTTTTTACAACCTAAAAAATAATATAGTTTTTCAAAAACTACACCCTAAACGACGTTTTCTGAGACTATTTCTAATTCTCAAGCTGTAAACAAATCGACTACTGTATCGGATGGTAGTGGTAAAATTGTTACGATGCACTTCTATAATTCTCTTTTAGCCTCTAACTATTTCTATGCTACAAAAGTATGGATGGATGCAGACTGATCAGAACATTAGCTAATTATCTCGTTGAACGTCTTGTGCTACATTAAATTTGATTATCCTTGTAAAACAAAAGATTCACGATAGCGGCATATTTACAAAGGAGTAATTATATCATTAATTTTTTTCGCCACATGTGGTAGTGTGGTAGCATCGCAACGTGTGAAGCATTTTGCACGGTTTGGAACACCACCTATGAAATCTGAGTAAGTATATGACGAAAGGCAAAGATTAAGGAAGTGGAGTCCTGGTACTCCCTTCGTAACACAAAAAGCAACCATCTAACAATTTGAAATACGAATTTGAATATATTTTGTTATTCTTCTGAATTATTTCTCTAAACTTATGTTTTATCATGAATCATGATATTCAATAATTATTTATAAGTAATGGTTTATTTATTTAAAAAAATGCATTTGAATATAAGACAATAAATAAAGTTTATTATAAAATATCACATATTTGGGTTATATTATATAAATATAACCCAAATATGTGACTCTTTTTCTAAATATAATTACAAGCACTATCGCGTGCTAAGCGAAATATATTTAACAACTTATTGGAGTACAAAATTTTATGCCCAAGGCGGGAACCTAAGCCCCCTCGGCATAAAATTCCCGCCTTGGGCATAAAATTTTGTACTCCAATAATTTGTTAAATACATATGTGACTTTTTGTTATACATGATACTGAAAATTACATAATAAAGCATAGGTGACTTTTGATCAGATCAGGTTTTTTATTCGAATAGTTTTAAAAAATGAAGTACATAAACTTTAAATATACAATAAATATAAATCACATAAATAATAATTTATCAGATTTTGAATGATAGGAAATTAATAAACAATTTTTTTTGATATGGGTTATAAAGTGGCAATTTATTCAGCCTTTTAAATAATATCAGTTATTGCTTTTTCTGAGTTTTTTTTGTAACTTCTTCTTTACTTTAAAATAACAATAGTAATATACTTATATGCCACAAACTTAAAAAAATATCCAAGTTTACACGTAAACAATACTTATTACCATTCATAGAAATGAAATCCCATGCAAAATAATGTATTCGTATTATTTACGTCACAAAGAATTTATTCATAGTCTGAATTCTATAAGTAACGTTTTGGTACACAAATTTCCTATAGGTATTTATTTAATCTTTGACCAAAAAGTAGCTGACACATGGACATCATTCATTCAACGGTCGCGCGCCACTGCAAAAACACATGGGCCTGGCTCATCACAGATTATTTAATAGTCAAACCGAGTTCTCACTAGTTATCTACAAAAAAACATAAAGGGCAGTAGACCTGAAGTCGTTAGAACAAAGATTACCGCCTTGACTTGTCAGCTGGTTATTAATTACGTGACCAGCGAAGACAGACCATTAATAAAGTCACTGGTGAAATTTGTGTTATGCTATGACCTTAACAATAAAATACTTTTTAGGGAATGTTAATGGATCATAGCATCTTTTTGTGCGATATAAATAATTAAATACAACTTTTTTCAGTGCTAAAAGAGCGGTCGTAGTGAAAACAGATGACATAGTTACGTTTTGGACATAGTTCGCTCAATATACCTAACGCCATTTGTCTTAACTTCCAAAGATGTCCATAAAATTTCGAGGTCCCAGGTTCCTCGTAGATTCTTTGTGTCATCATTTTGTCATCATTAAAATGGCTTTCATAATTCTCGATAAAACAGCAAAACGTCAGACAGATATATTTCACATTGTTAGTATATATAGTGGAGGCTACTAATACTCGGATGTAATTACGATGGTAGCAGTTCGATCGGTGTATTAAGAAAATTATGCTTCAATTGTTACACCTCATTTAAAAACATACGACAAAAAATATCTTAAACAATACGACTAATAAAGGGGCATTTACGATGTTTGTCTTTAAATATGTCACCATATGGGCACCAGAGAACGGGTAATAAAAGATTAAGATCTACAACAGTTGGTGTTGTGATAATACGATTTCAATGTTTAATTTTACATACATAAAGACCGATAATGACACTATTTATTTGAAAAACCGAGGACGTGCACGAGCGTAGTCTTTTATCTTTATTAATTACTATAGCGGCTCGCCCCCGCTTTGCAAGGGTAACAAAAAATATGAACTGAAACACATAAAAAGTAGTTATTGTGACATAACTGTAATAGTTAGACATATGGTATTGACTTTTTGAAGGTATAATAATATAAGATATGATGATCTCTATAATATTGTAGTACATCACTTTGCTTTTTTAGCACGTTGACATTAGACAACAATTTTCGCATAGTACATGCATATTACGATTTTTTTGGTATTTTTTTTACACTTTGGGTTACACTATCGAAGTTTTCATACGGATCCCTAAGTTTTTGAAAATAATATATAGCCGATGGTCATTAGGGATAGTGTAGGATTCTAATTTAGAAATAATTTTTCAATTCGGTCCAGTGATTTTAAAGTTTATTTGTTGCATACAAAAATATAAATCTTTCCTCTTTATAATATTAGTATAGATATAGAACTATAGGTAAGTATAGATAATTTATACCAATATATTTTAATATTCCGTTAAATGATATTTGCAATGTTGTCATTAATGTTTGAGGTATCAGCACAGCGTAATTATAGCACTGAATATAACAAGGCTGCGTGTACACCATGTGCAAGGAATATTAGCGGTTTGCGAGAATAAAATCTACTAATAAGATTGCTTCATTTCCCTAGCTTTGCTGAGCGAAGCGATGGTCGCGCTTCTTTGGTGGAAAGATAGCCCAAGGCGGCCTCTCCACGGCATTTTTTTTTAATGACTGGAGGGCAAACGAGCATTCGGCTGCTGGCCTTTGAGGAGGGGATGCTCTCTTCTTGAAGGCTCCTAAGTCGTATCTGTTCGGAAATACTACACCTGGCTGGTTCCATATTGTGGCAGCGCGAGGTAGAAAATGCCGCAAAAATCGCAAGGTTGTGGACTTCCAGACGTCGACATGAAATTGATGAAAGATCATGTAATAAAAATAATGAATAAATAAATGATAAATTAATAATAATAAATCGTCAAAACATATGTCGAAAAGCAGCCAAGGCTAGGGTGAGAATGCAAAAAGGGCGGGTTTTTTTTTATTTATGCCTGATATATTAGCCTTTGACCACTATCTCACCTGATGGTAAGTGATGATGTGGTCGAAGATGTTGTTCAGGCTAATCTAGAAGTACTGGCTCTTAAGGACAGCTGCCGGAACACACTGTTAGGTGCTTGGCGACAGATTTTCTACTTGAGGGTGGTAGCTAGCCAGGCGGGCATTCGCCAAATGCCCTACCACCACGCAAAAAGATTGTTCATATAATAGAATCAGAATCAAAGATTCATACACTTTAAGCGAGATGGGCACTGTAGCAAGTAAATTACTCAGGAAATGAGAGGCATGACTAACGCCTCGAAAAATATACTTCATTACGATGCTTTGTCTACACTAATATTATAAAGAGGAAAGGTTTGTATTTTTGTATGTAACGAATAAACGTCAAAACTAATGGATCGATTTGAAAAATTCTTTCACCGTTATCCCTGATGAACAAAGGCTGTAAAATATTAAAAAAAAAATGTTTTTTTTATTTTTTATTATTAAATACCCTTGCTAAGCCGGGGCGGGCTAGTTAACAATATATCAATACGGTATACATAAATGCATTATTATTTTATTTATTCGAAAGTATGCATACAAATATTGAATTTTAGGATCTCTGTTTCCGCGGGAATCGTTTCAATATAAGATGCTGTTAAAGATGGTACTCGTAGTATGAACAAATCATTTACTTTATTTGCTACGATTTGTGTTATAATTAAGTCCAATGATCCACAAAATGCACATTTCTTTTATATTTTTTTATTTTTTTATTTATTTATTTATTTAAATCATTTACAAAAACAAAACAAAAATAAGCATACCAAAAATCACAGAGATTTGTCCGGTATGCGTACAAAAGTCGAGTTGTTGACAAATAACATAACATTACACAAAATGCATGACAATAACAAGTGAACTATGATCACACATAAGTCGCATCATAAACGCTAATGCGGAAAAGGGACAACCATACTGGTTTTATTTCGCCGAGCAGTAAAAGACGACTCGAGCCGATATGTATAAGGGCTAGCAGATAGACGCCTATCTCATATCAACCTAAAATGGGAAGAGGCTCTCATGGACAGCTCTCATTTCCGCCTTGCGCCGCCACGCCGAGCGCACCTCTCCGCAGCTGCAAGTGACCCTCCAGTGAGACCGCAATAGTCCCCGCACTATTGCCGTCTCGCCTGGACCATCGTTCCGACGCTAGTTGCTACAGTGCGCATTGAAGAGCGTGATCCCGATTCAGCTTGTGTTTGTCTGTGCAGGAGCTGAGAGTTTCGTCGAACGCCGTGCGACGCGAGCTTCGTGCTTGCTGAGGCGGCGCTCCACCGTCGAGCAACCACCGCCCCGGACAAGCCCGGGTCGGTGTTGCTGCTTTAAACTGCACTGAAAAGTGCAGTTTATCCTTGTTTCGCATCTTTGTTTCGGCACGTACAACGCCACCCGCTCAACAACACACTTTGTGCTGTTAAGCGGCATCGTTCAGGCAGGTGGAGCCCTACCGGGTTAAGCTCGCTCGAACGATCAAATCCGCCATTTGCTGCGGTCGCAGAGTGATCCCTAACGGTGCCAACTACCTCTGTTGATTTTTGGTTTAACCTTGTACCGCGGCCTTTTCCCGCCTCACGGGATCAGCCGAAACAAGCAGGTCTCCGGGGCAACTGGCCTTGGGGTCGCCCCTAGTCAATCCCGGAGTCGTTAGGACACCCCTTCGCCGCCCCAGAAAAAAAGTGCGGATAGGGACACACACCTAGGGATACACAGTAGGTACTCACTCCCTCTCACACAGTGAGCTCACAGGTTGTGCGAGGGAGACACTACCCTGGTTAGGGCATCCTGAGTGCACCCCTCAGGATGCAGCCCCGCCCTACCAATAGTGAGGTAGAGGTCCTTCAGACCTTTGCCTTACGGTACCCCGACCTCTACGCTGCTCATCAAGCAGCCCTCACCTTAGACGCAGAGAGTGCCCGCCTCACGGACACTCCCATTGCTCCCTCCGGGACCTCCGTCCCCACTTACGATGACCCTCCGGCGCCATCCTACTTACAGGAGAGCCCGGACTCCCCCGCCCCCGGCCCTGATAACAGGCGCGCGGTAGTAGCCCCACCCCGCTCTCGCTCTCGCTCACCGATCGGTCGGTTTGCGAGCATCGAACCTGCCTATGTCGTTGTCGAGTCAGTTTCAGACTCGGAAACGGACATGGAGGTCGACCAACCCCGCGCCTCACGCACAGACTCAGAGGATTCCGACAACGACGGCTATACCGTCGTAGATCGAAAACGCAAGCGCGCCCCTAAGGCCGCTAACTCCGGGCCTTCCGCCCCGCCCGCTAAGGCAGCCGCCAAAGCACCTACCGCCGGCAATAGGCCGACCCCCGCCCCGCGCCCCGCGTCCCCGCCTTCCGCAACCGCTTCGGCTACAGCGCCCTCTCAGGACGCTAACGCACGCCGCGAAAAGCCGCCTCCGCCTTTGTTCATCCAGGACAAAGGCAAATGGGATATGCTATCCCGCCTCCTCACTGATCGAAAGATCAATTATACGAACGCCCGCTCCACGCAGCAAGGCATTAAAGTTCAGGTCTCCTCTGTTAACGACCACAGAGCGTTAACCAAACTCCTCCGTAAAGAGAGCATAAGCTTCCACACTTATGCGCTCGAAGAGGAGAAAGTCCTACGCGTCGTCATACGCGGTGTCCCGAAGGAAGTCCGTACAGACGCTGTACATGACGACCTTAAAAGACAGGACTTCCCTGTCCTTGCCGTACACCGTATGTACAGTGGCAAAGACAAAAGCCCATACGACCTAGTACTCGTTGTACTAGACCGATCCCCGGAGGGCAAGACCATCTTCAACCTGAAGACGGTCTGCGGTCTCTCCGGACTAGATGTTCAGTCCCCATTCAGGAATGGCTCTCCTTCACAGTGCCATAACTGCCAACTATACGGGCACGCTGCCCGATTCTGCTTCGCTCGTCCTAGGTGCGTTAAGTGCCTAGGCGATCACGCCACAGAAAATTGTTCTCGCACGAGGGACTCACCCGACCCACCCAGCTGCGTTCTGTGCGGCACCCAGGGGCACACCGCCAACTACCGCGGTTGCCCGAGGGCGCCACGCACAAACCGCAGAGTGGCAACGGAAAGGAGACCTCCACCACCTCCTCGTCCCACCTATGATAGGTGGCAGCGGGTCAGCCCTAAGCTGACAGTAGCGCCTGCCTCACAGGTGACTCCCGCTCCTCTCCCAGCTAGGAACGCGTGGTCAAAGCCACCGAGCATGGTTAAAACCATCGCTCCCACCCGCGCCCCGGCCCGCGCACCCGTCCCCGCCCGTACCGTGGCCCCTGCCCGCGCACCGGCCCCGGTCCGCGCGGCACCCCCGGCACCTCCTGCCCTCATTCCACGCGCCGCACCTCGCGTCGCCCGGCCCGTGGCCCCACCTCCTATGCCACTGATGGACTCCTCTCTTCAAGAGGATATAGCGCTAGTCAGCGACCTTGCTATGTCCATCAATATAGATGAGGTCCGTGCTCTAGCACGCAAGATGCACTCCGCACAATCACCTGCGGAAGTCATCCAATATACGCTGGAACATGCCAGCCTCCTTAGCGCTCTAAAGCGCTTCGCCCCCCAAACTCCCCCTCAGTACACCCACTATGGGTAGTACAACCTTAAGGAATAAACCGCGCTCAGTTTCGTTAGCGTCCTTCAACGCTAACGGCCTCTTCAGACAACGTGACCTTGTACACGACTTTTGTAATACCCACCTGATCGACATTATATGCGTGCAGGAAACCCTACTAAAACCGGGGAAGGCGAACCCCAGGTTTGCCAATTTCAGAACGGTACGTAATGATAGAGTGACCGGTCGTGGAGGAGGCACTCTTATCTATTACAAAAGGTCCCTGCACTGCATCCCCATACCTACCCCGACTCTCACTACTATGGAAGCATCTTGTTGCATGCTAGCCATGACGGGTCATCAACCCCTAGTCATAGTTTCCTGTTACCTACCTTGTAAAAAGCGTGTCGCCCGCGCTGACTTAGTAGCACTTTTTTCACTAGGAAGCGCCGTCCTTCTGATCGGTGACTTCAACAGCAAACACGTCCTGTGGAATTGTAATGTCAACAATTCCAACGGTGTTGACCTTGAACGCCTAGTCGCTGACTTAAACTTTGACATAATAGCTCCACTCGAGCCCACTCACTACCCCTACTTCGACCACGGCCGTCCCGACTTACTCGATATGGCACTTTTCAAAGGCGTAACACTTCAGTTACGCTCTATGGAGGTGTGTCACGAATTACATTCTGACCACCGCCCCATAATACTGCGACTAGGCCCCGACCCAACATCTGACGTACCCTGCCCGACCAAGACGATAGTGAACTGGAAGCTCTTAGGTGAATCCCTAAAGGCTATCAGCTCACCCGACCTTGACAAAATCCCTGACGACATTGTGACTAAAGATGACGTATCCCTCGCTATCGACTCTTTCACTAATCACCTCTCCACCGTAGTAGGTGCATCCGCAAAGGAAGTCATAGTGCCGGACGACCGGCGCCTTGTCATTCCAGCGGATGTGAGACGATTAGTGACTAAGAGTAAAGCAGTGACCCGACATTACGACTCCTACCCAAGCAAAGTAAACAAAACTCGGAAACGCCACTTTGAACGCATGGTTGAAAGTCGCATGTCCGAGTTGCGTGATCAGAGATGGGGCGACAAACTTTCAAACCTCGTGCCGAGCCACCAGGCTTACTGGCATCTCGCTCGAGGTATGAAAGGTGTCGGACAAAGCGACATGCCCCCCCTATACAGACCTGTCCCCCTCGTCCCAGCGTTCTTTGACGAAGACAAAGCTGAGTGCCTAGCCGACAGCCTAGAGGCTCAATGCTCCCCCAATGTCGATCACGTAGACCAAGCTCACCTCGATACGGTGGACGCTGAAGTCGAACGTAAAAGCTCTGTGGTCATCTCTGAACTCCCCCCACTCACCCCAGTATCCTTCGCTGAGGTGACGAGACTGATCAAGGACCTCAAACAACGTAAAGCCCCCGGTGCCGACGGCATCTCTAACAAGGTTCTCAAAACCCTCTCCCCCCCTCTCATTCATCTCCTAGTCAGCATCTTCAATGCGGCTATGAACCATTGTGTGTTCCCTGACACCTGGAAATGTGCAAATGTCATTGGCATTCACAAACCAGGCAAAAACTCCTCTGATCCCACCAGCTACCGTCCCATCAGCCTCCTCAGCGCCCTGGGGAAGCTCTACGAACGGATCCTAGCGAACCGACTTCAATCCCATGCCCGGGAACACCACCTTATTCCCGATGAGCAGTTTGGCTTTAGACCCAAACACTCATGCGTCCAACAGGTGCACCGCCTCACGGAGCACATCCTAGAGGGTTTCAATAAGAAACCCAAACCCCAATCGACGGTAGCAGTCTTCCTCGACGTAGCGAAAGCTTTTGACAAAGTCTGGCACAATGGCTTGATTTACAAGCTATACCACTTTGGCGTGCCAGAGCGTCTTGTGCTCACCTTACAAGACTTCCTAAGGAACAGAAGCTTTCGCTACCGCGTGGAAGGCACCCTTTCCACTCCTCATCCAGTCAGAGCCGGAGTCCCTCAGGGCTCCGTGCTATCACCCATCCTTTTCGCACTGTATACCAGTGACATCCCTCGCGCCCAACCCAAAGTTTTTATAGCCCAATACGCGGACGATACCGCCATTTATTCCACTGGCTGGCATGTAAATAGACAGACATATTTCGTCATTCAACGGGCCATCACCGAGATCGGTGACTGGTTCCGAAAATGGCGCATAGCGGTCAATCCAGTTAAAATCACAGCTATGTGCTTTACTGAGAAAACCCGCCCCCGCTATCCGAAGCCACTAATTCTGTTCGATGAACCCATTCCCTGGGTGAGAACAACCAAATATCTTGGAGTAACCCTTGATCGGAATCTCACCTTCAAAGATCACATTAATACGGTCCGTAACAGGGCGGCCTTTGTCATGGGTCGCCTAAGCCCCTTAATCTGTAAAGAAAGTAAAATGTCTCTTAGTAACAAGAAGACACTTTACACTGCTTGTATCCGCCCCATCATGACGTACGCATCCGTAGTGTTCAGTCATGCTAGTGAGGCCCACCTACATAAGCTTCAAGCCCTCCAAAACCGGTTTCTTCGCAGGGCAACCGGCGCTCCCTGGTACGTCCGGAGCGCCGAGTTGCACTGCGACCTAAACCTTCCCTCTTTAGCGCAGTTCAATAAGGGCTGCGTCCGCCGACACTTTGATCGAGCCCCCCACCACCCGAACCCTCTGGTTGTCCAGGCAGCGAACTATTCGACTGCCTCATCCGACCCATACTTCAAACCCCCCCGTCGCCGACCACGGCAGGTATTGGACGACCCGGATGACCCCATCGCAGCCATTACGTTGGCAGCTTTAGCGTTGTCCGCAAGTCGTCCTGGTAACATCCCCAGGTGTGCGGTAATCAGAGGTTACACAATCAAACACCGAGCTCGCCGGCGAGCTCGAGGCAAAAATAAAAACCCGATTAGTGTCTCTCCAAATAGTCACAGAGCAATATTCAATAGGGCCCATTCTCAACGGTACAACACTGCAGTTGTACCGGGGCATTTAGTTCCGATTCCCCCTTTGTCTCTCGGCAGCGAGACAAGCCGAGGTCCGAACCACAGTGGTGCCCTTGAGCTCGCTGTCACCCCTCCCGATAGTAGCGTGGCGTTTTCGGCGCCCGCAGGAGACGGAGGTATAAGGCGCTTTTCGCCTTATACGCCCGTCTCAGAAGAAGTGCCCTCAGCGCTTCTTCCTCCTGGGCTATAAGAGGGCCTCCCCTCGCCCAAAGTCCGGTGGAGCTGTACGTCCGTATAGCGGTAGACAGCATCTATGTCCTCCCTAAAAAAAAAAAAAAAAAAAAATGGACAGCTGCTGCCATACACTATTAGGTGCCTAGCGACAGATAGTCTACTTGACTTTTGTAGCTAACCAGATGGCCCCTACCACCGACCGTGCGGTAAAGCACATGAGCGCGAGGCGGGATTCGTACTGTAGATCTTCTGCACGGCAGTCGATGTAATTGCCACTGTGCTATCATTGCATTTCTATTCACTTATATGATCTTTATTCAAACTATTAACATCGCGAAAGGCGATGTATGACTGTCTTTTGTTTTCTTTAAGCTGCAATAGTTATACGGATTGGTATGGAATTTAGTAAATAGATTCCTTGGGTCTTGGATTAATGCAAGAAATACTTTTATCTCTTTTGACTTGACAGTTCCTGCGGAAGCCCGATACATAAAAGTTAACGATGTCCTTTTTTATTTCGTGACGATGTGATGAGTTCCGTGGATGCAAAGCAGTGAATAATTAACAAAGACTAGAAGTATACACTTCGTAATTTTCTAAATATTGTGATGTCGCTATGTTATTAATAATCGAAGTTAACACTAGCATGAGTGAATATATTCAAATTATTCTTTGATTTTAAGATACTTCTGATTACATAGAGAAAAACAGAACTCTTTGCCACCATTTTGAAAATTACAATGTGTATACTTCTTATTGCAGGCGACTGTACCTTGTTTATATACAAGTATTTAAATTATCTAATGCTTTTACAAACTTATTTACAAAATGTTAAATTGTAAAAGGTCTTGCGCTCATTAAATATAGTAAGGCATAAAACATCTAAAAGTAAATAAACCTTTAAAATTCATTGGCTAAAATACTCAATCCCAAGGGTTCAAAATGTTTCTTAAGTTTTTACAAAGCCTCAAGGGAGCGAGAAATGCTTTTAAAACGACGGAATCGAAAAGATTTTCGATATTAAATCGAAAGAGTTAATGAAGGATATAGCCCCGAGCGAGTCAGTTCTTTTCAATTTAAACGAAATATTCTGATCTCACTAATCGGAATTTTATGTTTCAATTTCATTTCTAGATAAAGGAATAGTATTGGGTTCTCTCTACTTTATTATTCCTCTTCGGTTTTTAATCTCGTAGCTGGTGATTTTGAGTTGGAATTGAATTTTTGTAGGTAAACTATTTCTTCTGAAGCAATTGAGAACTTAGGTTTTTTAACCACTGCTTATGACAGATGCATTTCATCACAAGTGACAAACTGCACTACGCCCTGTTACCCTGAGACGTACAGTTCTTGAGTTTTATACGCCTGTAATTTTACTGGCTCTCAAGGACTGCTGTCGAAACACACCGTTAGGTGCTTGGCAACAGATTTTCTACTTGATACTTCTCTTTGGTGGTAGCTAGCCAGGCAAACATTCGTAAAATGGCCTTCCACCAAGCGGTGAAGGTTAAGCCCTGCGGCACCGCAGGCCATAGCTATAACCGCTCGGCTATAATTGCTTCAAATAAAGGTACTTTTTTTTTATTCCAGGTAAGTTAGCCTTTGACCACTATCTCACCTGATGGTAAGTGATGATGTGATCTAAGATGTTGTTCAGGCTAACCTAAAAGTACTGGCTCTCAAGGACAGCTGCCGGAACACACCGTTAGGTGCTTGGCGACAGATTTTCTACTTGAGGGTGGTAGCTAGCCAGGTGGGCACTCGCAAAATGCCCTATCACCATGTAAACATCAACTACGATTGTGTTATTTATATTTTTTTGTACATATTTGGCCAGTTTGATTATATTCCGTGCATTTATAACGTCTATGTCTACTTTTCTTTAACAGCAGCAAAAGTCATGACGTTAAATATTTTATGAAATAAATATACCTACGTAAAAATCTCTTTGATTACCACTCACGCTGTTACATATGAAATTTGTTGTTTACTTGTTTAGAGATTATAGAGAGTATATTTAGTTAGTAGAGATCTTTCAGTCTAAAAATGCACGACCCTCCAATGTCTTTACCCTTACATGCAAAATAGTGTACAGCCGAAATACACGCACCCTTGCCAATATCATCAGTTTTTCAGTCGTTGAAGTGTTTCTTTTTTTTATGGGATAGGAGAGCCAACGAGCATGCGGTACCTGGTGGTAAGTGATAACCGTCGCCCACGAACATCATCAACCCCAGAGGTCTAGAGCATGCGTTGCCGGCCTTTGAGGTGGGAATATGCTCTCTTCGTGAAGGCTTCAAATTCTTATCTGTTCGGAAATACTTCACAGGGCAGCTGGTTCAAACCTGGTGGCTGGTGTATGCGCGATCTGTGCAGTTCACAGTTAAATTGCTGCACGCACAAATATTTAAACTAGCAAAAAGATCAGCTTTGTAAGGGCTCATGTAGTTTTTCTAACGGGTAATAATTTTAGGGACAGTTTTTTTATATTATTAGTTTTTATTTAGGATAATTGACACGAGCTTCGGTAAATAATTCACGATTAACAGTTAATAATCCACCATTATTACTTATTAACTCTCGAAGTAACACCAATCAAACAATAAAAACAAAAAGGGATAGATGGCATTATTGCTCTCCCGCCAAAATCCCACCGTTATTTTCAATCTGATTCTAGTAGTGTTATCTAGTATTAAGAAGATTAACTACGAAGTATTTAAGTATTGAGTTTAGTTCTGTTGCAGCGAAGTTTACTCTAACAGTTGGCGTTAGAAGTACATTATCATACTATCCAATGAATACAACATTGGTGGTTTTTGTGGTGTTCATTTTTTTAATGGGTATCAAATTAAATATTTTTTACAGATAACACATAAAGATATGAAGATATGAAGATTAAATTACTATGTTAAACCACGAATCAAAGTGCGTGATAGTTTTTCAGTAAAGTGTACCACAACATGCTCAAGTTGTGGGATAGTGTTAGGGCTCGGTTCGCTCGTCCTAAAAATCAAGTTTATTAGAGTGGCGTGCATTTTTAAACTGAAATCTCTACACTCCCATAATACACGTATCATTGGCATCACACGTAAAATGATGAGCAACATTTTCCTAGATATATATTTCTCTCATGTAATAGGGGTGACCCTACTGCAATCTACTGGAAACAGATCTAAACTACTGAAGAACTGCTACGGAAAATGTCTTCGTCAGAAAAATCAAATAATTGGTAAATCAAACCCATCTGCGAGATTCTAAAGTAACGCTTTCGCTTCTCCACCAACAAGGCAGTCGTATAATCAATCATTAATCTTCAATTGGCAACATAGTTTATTCATAGTTCTCATGCGGCGTATCCCCAGAAGGAATGTTTAATTTATTTACTCCCGTTGCGCAAACCCTGAAGACACAGAGCTAATTACCTCTGTAATAAATATTCACTAGCGATAAACTTGGGGAATAATTTACGACTTGTAAACGTTTAATTTTGTGTCCGCTTCAGTGGGTGGGTAATGTATTCCAATTATCACTTGGTCAATTATTGACGCCCACGATCTTGTCTCTTTTGTTTGTTGTTAGTTTATTTACGTACCAAATAAAATTTGCTCAAAAATTGTACCAGTAATCTAAAACTCGTATCAATGAAACATACCACCTAAGGAAAAGGTAATTTGTGTATATTATTAAAACTGCTGGTAAGTTTGGCATCGTAACTAGTGGTAGTGCCAAGCGGTACTCCGATGGGTTACAGCTGAACGGTCTGGCATGACCGTAACAATATCACTCTCCCACTTAATACGGATGTTTTTTTTAAAATTTCATATAGGTAAGCCTTTGACTACAATCTCACCTGATGGTAAGTGATGATGTGGACGAAGGCCTGATAACAAATAGGCTTGACCTAGAATTACTGGCTCTCAAGGACAGCTGCCGGAACACACCGTTAAATGCTTGATGTGAAGTGGCTATGTCACATTGGTTCGATCTATGGGAAACCCTTAGGCCTATTGCCCCATGTATCATTTATAGCCTGATCTTGTCACGTAAATTATCCCATTGTAATTACCTGTAGTAAGGATATACATACTCGTATAACTCGAATTATTTAATAAAATAAACACTAACAACATTTATACATGAGCGATAACTTTTTTACTGTATGAATAGACCCCCCCGGGGGTCTGATTATAATCAGAGTATATTATTAGAATATATCCCTGTAAATTTAAAATATTACTAAATTAGAACTAAGATTATTAGTATTGTTATTATAAACTCTAGTACAGAATTCAAAATACTTTTCAATATAATATAAGTAATTCTTCAGCGCTAAGTAAATATTATAAGCACCGGATAGTTAATATAAGACGTAAGTGCCAGTATCATAATTATTATGGGAGAAGCCTATGGTTCCTGAAACACAGCTGACGCTAGTTCGGGAACCTGTGGATTCTTATTTTCTTTGTACCTAATATAGTTTGTGTCAATAAAAAATATTTGTGTTTAAATAGAAAATCTATAGCCAAGCATCTAACGTTGTATTCCGAAGGCTGCCTCGAGAGTTAGTAATCCTAGGTTAGCCTAAACAACATCGATCTCATCATCTCTTACCATCAAGTGAGATACTGGACAAAGGCAGCCTACCAACTATGAAAAGAAAATATAAACATTTCAAATCATTGAAAATCTTTAGTTTCCAATGGTTCAAGAACGTCTGGATCTTATAATTTAACATTCTATCTCTCTATATATTATATCAATAGATTTTGGCTTGGAAATACCTAACCAACTTCAATCGAGCATCTAATTTAAAACTTTGAGCAAACATCACTAACTCGTTCACAAATAAAATTACTTCACATGCCACTTACTTAAGTTCCAAGACTTAACTTAGATCCCATATCACATTGACATTTCAAAACGAACATCAAAGTATTTAGCTATTATAACTTTGAAAGATCTTAAAGGTGACTTTTAGCATAGTCTATTAAAATTTGAAAGTTCATTAAACTTGTTAATTCAGTTTGATATTAATAATTAACTGAATTCAATCTATACCTTCATTATAATAAGCAATAGATATTTTACAATTAGAACTGTTAAATTTCTAATTAGTGTATGAAATTGAGTAGAACCCAAATATAGAAATTAATTTTACTTAGTCTACTCGTAACCATGACTGATACAACTTCATCGAAACGTCGAATAGGCATTGTGCTACGAAATATTTGCAAACACTACAAACTTTAAATTGAATTAGGCTTGATTGAGAATTCTACTAATATCAAAAAAAACTAAATATGAAAAAAAACCTGTGTTTTCTTGTGTTGACGTTTGTTTTACAGTTCTTTTTACCGGCAGTAACGAACTATATACAACACTACAGCTACTACAATAAAAGCATTAAGACAACCTATAAGTCATTACAGACTCACAGGCAGTCCAAAAACTCCAGCCCACTGGCAGTTGGCAGCATGCCCAGCATGCTGGCAGCATTGCCCCGCTGAATTGCAATGGTTATTCGTTGAACATATATAGGTGCCAGCATTTTGCTCACGCGTCGCATCGACCAAGCACTCTGTTAAGTTTTGGAAAATACAGGAATTTTTAATTTTATATTTTTTACAGGAATCTAGTATAAAGAAGTTAATGAAGACATATAAAGCAGCATTCACACTTCGCCAGATATTTCTATTTAATGCTATCGAGATGGAACAAGAAAAAAAAGTAAAAAATATTTATTTCAACAAGCACGATTCTGTTCTGCTGTTAAGCGGTAGCTTCTACCTATAACAGTTACAGGTCGTCACATGTGATGAACTGCACTGCGCCAATTATCCTAAGACATAAAGTTGTTAAGTCTCATGTGCCTGTAATTTCAGCGGCACACTTACCCATACGGTAGATATACTCTAAAGAAAAGTAAAAATACTAGCCAAGTGTGAGTTGGGCCACGCTCATTTTGGTTTCCGCAATGCAACAGCTCGTAAAGGGAAAATAATTTGCTGGGTTTGATCAAAATTTAAGTGTATAGTGGTTAAATTGAAGATATGATAATTTACTAGCAAAATTTCAGATTCCTGACTAGTTACGATTTTGTTTTGATCCCGTAACAAAAATGGTCTCAAATTTGCAACTTTGACTGCTCACTATTTTTTAATCTAGTTAAGCCTAAGAACTTTAGGTGTAGCTAGTAACTAGTTTGGCTTGTAAAAACTGATTAAATTATTGGACGTTTTACAGATAAGTTTAGTTATGAGAATGACTAGCTTAGGGTAAAGTTTTGTAAAAATGCGACGTTGAGCGAACAGAGAAGGAGCGTCAGTTCTACAACGATGGGCGAGCCGAGTGAGTGAAGCAAGTGTGCTGCAGCAGTGGCTGTCAGTCCCTCAGAAGAAGAACTTTATGAGTCACTACCCCAACAAAACAAATATATGAAATGCTATTGTACGGTAATTACCGTACTATAAATTGTCGCGCTATTCTGCCGTGTAAAACTGTGACGGCACTACCAATTTGCCGCAAAACTTATGGTTCCCCGACAGCGTTGTTGTTCGACACGGTGTCCTGACAGCGACACTATGATTCGTAGCCGCTAGCAGTACTCTAATATTTCTCTGTTTTACATTCCTGCATAATCTCACCAATTGGAATTGCATGGTGGAAGGGCATTCTGTGAATGCCCGCCTGGCTAGCGACCACCCTCAAGTTGAAAATCTGTCGCCAAGCACCTAACGGTGTGTTCCGACAGCAGTCCTTGAGAGCCAGTGAAATTACAGGCACATGAGACTTAACAACTATGTCTCAAGGGGACGGGTGCAGTGCAATTCGTTCCTTATGACGAAATGCATCTGTTATAGGCAGTGGTTAGTCCGTTTAACATCAGGTGGGCCACAACCTTGTTCCGCCTCAAAAACATTAAAAAAATAATACAAATATTGTTGCTTCATATATATTGTTCTTGTTAAAATGGCAAATGTTAATGATAGCTGGCGTCCTACACTGTTAGGACCTTATAGCGACAGATTTTCACTATATGATAGGTGACCAGGCTAACATTTGCAAAATACCCTACCAACACGCGGTTTAAGTTTAAAACACCACAGGCTTGACATTCACTATTTCGTGGCAGTTTTCTATTTATGGACCTTGTACGCGGTAGCCTTTAGAGAAAGCTACGCGACGATTTCATGTTTGAAGAAAACGCATAGAAGTTGTTTTAATTCGTGCTTTAAATAAAACTCAACAAACTCCCATAACACAGTAACAAACTTTGAAGTAACGACACGTTTTGTATTTTAAATCTTAACCAACTTCGCCTCGTGTTATAAGAAACTTATTTGTTAAAACGATTCTCAAATAAGTTTCAGAAAACACGTCCCTGATATTTAATACAAGTGACGCAAAGACAGTTCGTTCAAGTATTGTTGCCGCACGTGGATCTTATTCAAGAAACAAGTATAATTGCTAAAAGTTTCCAGCGTATTCCTTTAGAAATTCATTTCATAAATCTATTTATTATATTAATTTATGACATTAATTTCTAACTTAGCAGTAACAACAAAAGTTACGCTTTGAAACTGATGCAGTAAGAGTTATATAAAAGGCTACTATTGTTTGTTCATCGACACTTCAACACTTGCTTTATTTTTAATCAGAATTTTGTAGGCTGGTTACCCACAACGGCCTCCATCTACTTCTCAATTACCACTCCAATCCTCGCCATGCAGAACCGATCTCACACCTAACACTACTGGTATAGGATAACTGATCATAACTGTGGTGCGTTGACCATATCATAATACGATATCATTACGACGTGAATGAAACTACAGAATAGAGTCGTCTTGTGTCTGATGCTTCAGAAACTGCTGCTATTATACATCACTACGAATATGGTTAAGAACACGCTTCATGTTGTCACAAACTGTGTGTACCTGTACCTCGGAGAACACTAATATTATATGTATGTATATTTGTAATTAGGATAATAATAGTTCAGACTTTCCGAGACGCTGAAGACCGCAACAAGTGGAGGCGCATCGCGAGGGCTGTTTTAGCCAAATAAAAATGCATCATCAACCACGACCACCCTGTCAAGAGTGAACGACTAAGGAGAAGAAATAAGGATAATTTCGAGAAGGACAAAATGGAACTTGTCGAGTATATTTTATGCTCATAAATATCACAACGATATATTTAAAACATAATGTTAAAAAACAAAACACTACTCAACTCGAACCACAGTTATTACATATCTGTCTAAATGTGGTTATTTCGACACCTCTACCACCGCCCTTATAAAGTGCTATAAAATCTTTGATATAGGCAACTTAAACAAAAGTGCATTGAAAACGGCGTATCAGAAATACGCTTTTAATTACTATCAGCAATACAGGTACAAGAAACGCAATATCAAATAAATCGTTGTCACATTTATCGACGCACTTAATTTTTACGCCCAGCCCGCGATTATGTTAATCTCGTCAAACGATAACAGCACAGGACCACACGTACATTGTACCTCTAATTAAACCCTTAGACCGGCCTTTAGACCGACCCGTGAGGTATAAGTCAGGTACAGGGAGATAAAGATTAATTTTCCCCTGTCAAATAATTTACCGTGTTGATAGCGGCTGAGGTTTAAGGGGGCTTGCGTATTTTGCTGGTATTAGCAAGGGACTGTCTGTTGGCCGGGATTTGACTGTAAAATAAGATTTAGAATAAAATTATTTGACTGAGTTATTTCTCAGTTGAAAGGGTTTACACAATTGGGAAACAGAAGTAGCATCAATGTGGGCTTCTATTTCGGCGTAGGTACATGTAATTAATATAGTATTTTGGTACCTCTTAGAATATGTTGTGTAGATGTAAAGGAGCAATATAGGATGAGGTTTTTAATTCGACTTGTATTTTTTTTATATATATGAATATGCATAAGTTTTTACAAAGAAGTCCGATTTTGATAGTTATTTTTTTATTAAAAAGGTGGTCCATAATATTTATATATTTTATCCAAATCGGATAAGTCATTTTTTAGTTACACAACTAACTTTTTTTATTGAGGACTTAGATGCTGTCTTCCGTTGTCGGTCGTACAGCTCTGCCGGATTTTGGGCGAGGGAAGGCACTTTTATATCCCGGGAGGGGGAAGCGCCGAAGACAATTCTCCCGAGACGGGCGTAGTAAGCGTAAAGCGCCTTCTACCTCCGTCTACTGCGGGCACCGAAAAGGTAAAAATCGATGAGTAGGTGAGTAAAAATCGATCGTTTAACCAATAATTATTATTAAAATGGGTATTTTTTACAATAAGCGGAATTGACTTTTAATACTGATAAGTATGAAATAACATGAAGTCGGACCATGAAAATGTGATTTCAGAGTATTTTGAATCAGACTTTAACAAGTTATTTTATATTTTTCTGTATTAGAAAGTATTCCTTTTTTCACCATGTATTATTTCAATATTAAAATTTGTAATTCACCTTCATAAGCGCGTCGTAGACGCCTAAATTGAATAAATAAATTTGGGTTTGACTTTGTTTAAATATTTGTTTTTATTCCTGGTTTTTTCTCAATTTTTTTGAAGTTCAGTGATGATGTATCCACGATGATGAACAGGCTTAATTTAGAACTGGACTTGGCCCATTACTGAAACACAGGGGACAAATTTTCTTTTTATGGATAGCCATATAGACATTTGAAAATATCTTTACTTACCACAGCGGGATTCGAACTATGGACCGTCTGATAAAAGTTTACGTTCATTGCCAAAGGGCCATTACTCATTAGGTACTGCTTCAAACTCGTAAAATTAAAAAAGATTCCACGGAAGCTCTGGAAGTAATGTAATGCGCTGTGGCAATCTGATGTATATGACTATATTCTGCAAAGCATTCCATTTAGCATTTTTTTCCAGTGGTAGTGCCATGCTGTAGCTCTATGGGTTACAACTGCATGGGCCGGCACGACCGGGGAGTACCACTCTCCCACATGATATCGACGTGAAATAGTAGCTTTGCCATTGCGTTTCGATCGATATGTGGGAGACCAGGACGCCCAAAGAAATATGGCAGCACAGATTCACGAGACATTACTCCAGGAAACCTCCTGCCTGCCAGAGAATCCTTCTTAGGGTATCCACCTCAAGGACCTGAACCTGAAAGTGGATGCTCGGCCGCCTTGCGTATTCTGGAGTAGACAAAACCGTGCTCATACCTATTTCTGCTGCTCGAAGCAAACGAAGCAGGAAACTAAAGTCACCCCACACCAAGCTAGCCGTAGACTTTTGCAACATACGGTCTCTATTCTAACCTGAACGATTTTTACTACCACCGGGAGACTGCTAAGCCGGCTTTGCTCTTTATGACCGAAACACAGATATGCTCTCCGACAGACACCTCATTCCTCAGCAAATGAAATTTCGAAGCAGTGATAGAAAAAAAAACGTCGAATCAGTGATGTCTCAGTGGCATTTGCTATGGACTGCCAAGTAGCAGGTCCGTGGTCCTATCTCCTAAAAATTATAAATCTCCGACGAAATATGTCAAGTTTTTGGGTTCGGTTTTAGGGCCTCAAAGTCAATTTCAGGATCAGCATACGATGTTCTTATACGGAAATTACAAAATTTTACTATTCAAAGATTACTAATTACAAAAAGACCGTCGTGTCGACTATAAACTCGGAGCCATTATTTTTGCGATTTTCTTCAATATCTTTATTATTTTCCAATTTGGAACCTGAGTCTATGTATTATAAAATTGTTACATTATTTATCAACATTATACAGGCGACTGACGTTGATTTGGCAAAGTTGGAAAGTTCCAAGGGTTTTATCATAGAAATAGTTTTGAAAACTGTTTTTTTTAATATCGCTTTGTGAGAATAAAAATGTCTTTAGACTCTTAAAATCGCACACAACTTATTAAGAAAAACTTTTATTGATATATTCTAATCTAAAACCTCATACCGCTATTTGATCTGTATAACTAGTACTGTAATTTTATTTAATTTGAACTCACGTAAGTTTTACATTATATTTTCTAGAATATAAAGACTATTGTAAGTTACTATACTCAATTTTAATACATTTTTTTCAGGGATTTGCTGGAATCCCGTCCATATATATCATCAATTCCTCGCGTGAGCTCGGGGCAAAAATAAAGTCCTTACAATTGTCTCTTTAAAAAAATATAGTGTAATTATCTGTACCCACTAGGCGGATTGACGACATCATAAAAGTCGCGGGGAGCCAATGGTTACAAGCTGCTAGTAGCCGTTTTTTGTGGCACTCTATGGGGATAGTTCAGCAGTGGACATCTTCCAGCTGATGATGATAATGATGAATTATCGGTAAGGCTGATTCTCAACGGGACAACTCTGTTGTAGTAAGTTCAAATCTCCCCAATTAATTCTCGCAACGGTTCAAGCCATGGTCCGTACCACAGTGGTATCTTAGAACCCGTATCCACTACTAGCAGTAGCGCCTGCTGATGGTGGAGGTAGAAGACGCTCCACGCCTTCCGCGACCGGTCAAGGTATACTGCCTTCAGCGTTTACCAACCCAGAGTTATTGAGTTTGCTTGCTCATCGTCTGATGGAGCTGAAGATATTGACAACGAACAACGGCAGCCTTGTTCACATTAGAAAATATACGAAATAAACCAGCCAAGCTGCAGCTACATCCGTCAAATGCCTTATACGACGAACGGCATATGCAGCAGGCCTATGCTTTGCTTAATCAATTGATGCCATGATGCAGCTACATCCGTTTAATTTAGTAAAGTTCAGTGATTTTTATCCACATAACTAGGCAAGTGGCCTAGTGATATTAAGTTTAGATTGAACCTCACGTTGGAGATTTCTGAGTAAGATTCTTCTACCATCGCGTACCATAAAAGAGGTATTGTCTGTAAAAAAAACCACATAACTTGTTTAACGCCCTGTCTTCTAAGACAGGGCGTTAAAAAAGATAACGACTGTATTACAAACGGTTATTTCTAAATCGCCGTTTGTAATATAGTCGTTATCTTTTGAGTCATAAGAGCGTTACATTATAATAGAGCCCTGTTTGATCTCAATTTCCACAGCAATTTGAAGCAATGATGGCCGAGTGGTAATATCAATGGACTGCCGTGCCGCAGGTGCCTGGTTCGATCCCCACCGCCGGCTTGAGCTTCACCGCATGATGGAAGGGCATTTTGTGATGGCCCGCCTGGCTTACTACCACCCTCAAGTAGAAAATCTGTTGGCAAACGCCTAACGGTGTGTTCCGGCAGCAGTCCTTGAAAGCTAGAAAAATTACAGGCAGATGAGACTTAACAACTATGTCTCAAGGGGACGGACGCAGTGCAATTCGGCACTTATGATGAAATGCATCTGTTCTAGGCAGAGGTTAGTCCGCTTAACATCAGGTTGCCTCGAGCTTGTTCCATTATAATAACATAAAAAAACCAACCTACCACACATCGGTGTGAGTAATTTGCATGGTGGTAGGGTATTTGTATGGTGGTAGGGTATTTGCATGGTGGTAGGGTATTGCATGGTGGTAGGGTATTTTGCGAATGCCCGCATGGCTAGCTACCACCTTCAAGTAGAAAATCTGTCGCCAAGCACCTAACGGTGTGTTCCGGCAGCTGTCCTTGAGAGCCAGTACTTCTAGGTTAGCCTGAACAACATCTTCGACCACATCATCACTTACCATCACGTGAGATAGTGGTGATAGGTTAGATAGATATCTATCTAGTATAATAATATATAATCCATCTATCTAGATGGATTATATATTATTATTATATTAGATAGATGGTCATAGGCTAACTTATCAGGAATAAAAAAAATAAAAAAATGGTAGGCTACTTATTTAGTCATCATTCAATATGTGAAAATAGAACTGTCTTGGATCTTAAATCACGAACTCATCGTTGTATACTGAAGAAATAACTACATACCTGTTCAAGCAATCTAATATCAAATTTTTATACACAGAATACAGATATTTGTACATGGTTCTGTCCAAATTAAACAGAAGACTCGAGACCCGAATGCCGAATATTTAACAACTCTTCAAATTAAAAGTATTAAAACAGTCTGTTAAAAGTCGTTTCATTACAAATGTACAGGCGGACAGACACTGACGTGGAAATAAGTTTTCCCGGAGTTGAAACTCATGAATATTTATCTCAGTTCCTGTGGGGAATGTAAACTTTTGAACGTTTCTCACTTGATCTAACTTTATTCTTGGGATACTTAAAGATACCTTCTGTAAAACAGAGAGACAGGAAGAGGACACGAGAGGCACGCGGTATGGATCTTGGACTTTTTACGATTAGATAAAAATCCTCCTATGTATTTACAAAAATATAAAACGAAAGGAAACATACTACACCATAAGAGGCATATGAACCCATAACATATTCATGGTTTTCCTCTACGGATTAAAATATCATGATAGTTCATAGCATGGTGGGTTAGTATTCTGCTCAGTAAAAATACCCTTACTATACTACCCTCGTTTTTTTGTAAGTAATTTAAAGTTTTTTTTTAATAATTTTATTTTAAAATATGTAACACATTGATAACAGACGTTTAAAAGAATAGCCCCAATTTTCTTGCACGTTCTTCTCGCAGTAGCTCTATTTTTTTTTTGCTGAACGTATCAGTACTATGCAGAATATTTAAATATTAAAATTTGTAATTAACCTTCATAAGAGCGCTATAGACGCCTAAATTGAATGAATGATTATGGCTTTGATTTTGACTTTTGACTGTCTCTCTATTCATCCTTCCGTCCGTCTATGTATGTCTATATCTTTCTAGTAAACGGAATGAGTAACAAACCTGATATATATATACATAGTTGTTAAGTCTCATATGCCTAAGGCTCTTTGCAATGCTGAATTCTTAAAGAACGAGGCCTAACTCGCACTTAGCTAGTCACTCATTCAACGTAAAATCACAAAATACGACATCTGTAATTACATTTCCACCGTCATCTGAGTTACCACTGGCAACTGATAGGTGGGGGTGTGAACCACCTTATCTTCGTCCCGAGATCCTTTGCGGCATTTAATCTATAAAAACAAAAAAAGCTCCTGGTTCAGATAAAATAACAACAGACATATAGAAAGCTCTTGGGGTTGCTGACATTTACAGACTACAAGACATCTGCATGGCGATTGGTTGAATGGCCCTATAACTGGATAAAGTCTAATATTCTGCCACTAAATAAAAAAGCTCCACTAAAACATGCGACAATTACCACACTCTAGCTCGTATTTATATATCTCATGCCAGCAAGGTAATGCAACACATAATGAACACTACACTTAAACACTACCTAGATTAGTAGGTTCCTCTGGAGCAGGTGGTTTTGTCAAAGGAAGGGGTACGTCCGAGCTGACTTTGAATGTCAGGCAACTCATGAAAAAGGCTTACGAATTCAATGTACCATTCATGATGAGAATCGAAAAAACAACTTCGAAATACTTTTCGTTTGATTAGGGAATTCGCCGAGGATGCATCATATTCTTCTTTTTATTTAACATCTACGTAAAGTGCATCATAAGCCATACGTATGAAGAATGGAATGACGGGAGTACCATCAAGAGCACATAAATAACGTTTAATGGAAAAATGTATCAGTCCCTTATATTATTGGGGGGGTCACCATAATCCCCTCTCTTGGCAGGCGCCTTGGGGATCGCAGTGTGTAATATCAGTTCCTCAGAAGGCGCTGCTGCCCACGTTCCGGTATTACCTTACCTTACTCGCCTCTACGACACCCACAGGTAGAAATGGGGGAGTGACATTCCCCCCCGAATGGGGAAGTGACATTCGAACCCCACGGGGCGACTTATGTCTTAGGAATAACAAAAAAGTGAAATATGCAGAGCTTTTATACATTTTTATAGGTTATTACACCCATTCTAATGAAATAAATTAATTTGACTACATTTGCTAAAACTAGAATAATCGACTCTCAAGAACAGCAGCTGCTGGAACGCACCTTTAGGTGCTTGGGGACCAATTTTCTACTTGCGCTGCCAAGCTAGCCAAGTGAGAAAGTGCTAGCAAAAATACTTTTTTTTTTATTTGTAAACTTGTTTGCGATATTATTTAAAAACTAACCAATAAAGTACCTACATTAACTTCAATGTAACGAGTAAAGTGTACCTTTGAGAATTATTAATAGGTCCTTAGTCTGGAAACTTTGACACGGTATAACATTAGTGTCTATTAATCCTGGTACTTGTATTATTTATAAGTTAGAAATAATGTTTTAGGACATGTTTCACCATCCATAGTTAACTTTAGTCAAATCGTAAAGTCAGGTATAAGTCTCAAATAATAAACTTATTTTTACTATAATAATATACACACAGCATTCATAATACATTTCTAAATATAATTACAAGCACTATCGCGTGCTAAGCGAATATCACATCTGCAACGCGGGTTCGATTTACGCTCGAGGTGAAAATGTTTCAAAAATTTATAAATTATTAACACATATTCAAATTCAAATTTGCATAATACATTATAGTCTCAATCATGTAATTTTAGCAAACAATATATATCCATGGAATTGAAGTCAATGGACACGTGTCAATTGACTGTAATCAAAAAATGTCAATAGGTATTTACAAGAACTACTTTTTTTGAAGCAGTGATGGCTCAGTGGCATTGGCTATGGACTGCGACGCAGCAGGTCCCTGGTTCGAATCCCGCCGCGGGCTTGAGCTGCAACGCATGGTGGAAGGGCATTTTGCGAATGCTTGCCTGGCTAGCGACCATCCTCAAGTAGAAAATCTGTCGCCAAGCACTTAAAGGTGTGTTCTGGCATCTGTCCTAGGAAACCAGTAATTCTAGGTTAAGTCTGTTAAAACCTTCGACTTCTTCGTCACTTACCATCACGTGAGATTGTGGTCACGGGCCTAACTACCAGCAATGAAAAAAAAACTAAGAACTAACCGATCCAAGGCTCGAACTGAGTACTCCGATGTTCCAAAGTGAGGTTTAACCCACTCCACCAACATGGCAGTCTGATGTGTGATGATGCAACTTTTAATTGCTCCACAATGCTCTATATAGAAACAAATTCAATCAACTAACGTTTACCTTAAGTCACCTATTGACTGAGGTTTATTTAAAACGCTTTCAACTTTCAAACGCAACCAGTTCCTTCATTTCTCTAATCTTCAAGTAAAAAGACGGCAAAGACAAAGTGCGTTCAAACAACGGGGGGTCCGTACAACTCGTGTTTGGAATTAGAGGTAAACACATTAGGTAGCGTGTTTGCATAGGCGCCGGCTTCACACAGAACAAACGTAGTACATGTTTCGAAATCTGTGACGGTACTTGTTTGATCCGAGACAAAACAAACCTCAGCTAATCAGGGACAACTTTGCTGATACGTTTTTTTTAAATGGATATTTGTTGACGAGAAGTCGGGCACATGCTTCAAGCTTTGTTGATTTTTGTAAACGATTCGAACGGTTGCAACCGATTGTGTTTAATTTAGTGCAACTATACTACCAATGGGCATAATGCTCAACGTAATAACTGTAATGCTGTTACTAAAGCTTACTAAAAACAAAATAATCAAAGTTTATTGTTGATGTCAGTATGCACCAATAAGAGAACATAAGAACTTAATTTTATAAGTATTTGAAATGTATATTGAATAATTAATCTCCTACTGAACCCGTTTTACATTTCGTCGCAAGTGCGGCAATTAAAACTAAAATAGGGACCACGCTACACGCTCACATTCATTTCTTATTAAATTATTATTATGAAACAAGTTTAATACACAAAATATAAGCTTGCAAAACATTAATTATATATCTGTCACTTCTAGGATTTTAAATTTACACTAATAATGTATTTTTTTATTATTATTTATATATAATAAAATAAAATAAAAATAATTACATATGGAAAATATAGTGGAAGAATGGGCCTACAAACGTAAAGCGTAACGTAAAGTAGTAAAACATGGATTAGATCTTTTAATATAAAAATGAATGTCCTCCAATGCCAACCCCTTCATATAAAATACAAGACAACATGTAATATACACAACCTCGCCAATATCCTTGGTTATTCAGTAGTCGTGATCTGCGTAAACGTGTCCGAGTTCACAGTACGCTGCCCGTACACACATAATTATATATAATCACGTTTAGTGGAATGGCATACAGTTTTGGACTAAAAGATCTTTGGTGTAGTATTCGCGTACGTCCTAGCAATGTCCGCCGTTAGGCTAATGATGTAGAATATTCAATAAACACTTTCATTGGCCACAAACTCGAAGAACATCCACAGCCTGGTACACCATGTCAACTTGTAGCCCTGACTTGGCTGATGGGAGGTTTTCTTTTTTTTATAATTTTTTTTTTTTTTAATTTATTTTAGAGTCAACAAACAGTACACAACAAATGATTACAGAAGTATAGTTTTGGGAATATAGCTAGTATATGTACCAACATCGTTAACCACAAATTATCATGATTGATTTGAACAGAAAAGTGTAATAATAAAGTTTATACATAGTTCTACCTACTTACAATAATGAGTTACTAACCAATTACCATAAGAGTAGATACATTTTTACATTTTTGTGCGTTAACTTAACTAAATAACTGTATGTGCGCAACATGTTCAGTCGAATGTCGATAGATAGTGGGGAGGCAGACATTATTTGATATATTATTATGATACATTATGATATATTAAAATATTTTGTTACTATTAAAAGTAACAAAATATTTTATTACATTTAGTCAATATGAGTTATGCCGCCATCACCACTCAATGTCTCCAATACTAACCTACGGAAACCACTAAAACATTCATGAAATATATCAATATTATTGAAATGATCGTTATAAAGTTTAGTAATGCGAAACATTGGTGATCGCTTACCAGAGTTAGTGCGACAAGCTGTGGTAGCAAAAGTTTTATTATCTGTTCTTAAATTCGTTCTTAAAGGAACTTTGTAACAAATTCTATTTACCAACTCAGGGCAATCATAGCGATTGTGACAAATGTCATATAGAAGCATAACACTTAGTTGCAATCTTCTAGAATTTAAATCCGTTAAGTTATATTTTTTAAGAAGATCGCCATATGACATAAAACCTTGACTACATTTGTAGTGCATACAACGTAAAAATTTCTTTTGAACCCTTTCAATATCTTCAATGTAACATTTATAGTACGGATTCCATACTGGTGCAGCGTATTCTAGCTGTGATCGGACAAGAGACTTAAATAAGATATTGTATGTAAGGTCTTTATTAAAATTAACCGCAGTTCGTATGACAAAGTTGTACATTTTAAAACCACGTGCTATAATATTATGCATATGTGCATCAAAGATAAATTTACTATCCAAAGTTATACCCAAATCTTTGATTACTTCGACTTTATCAAGATTCGAATCACAGAGAGAATAAGTAAAATTACTTGCATTTATTTTTCGTGTGAACACAATTGATTTACATTTATTAAGATTTAGCGCAAGTTTATTGTTACTACAATACCTTGAGAACCGGTCCAGATCTGATTGAAAGTTTAATTGGTCTTGGTAAGTGCTTATGGTATGATATATCTTTAAGTCATCAGCGTATAACAAAAATCTACAAAATTTGAAACATGTATGTATATCATTAATATATAGAATGTATAACAGGGGTCCTAATATTGACCCCTGGGGGACCCCAGAACTAATAGAGACCATATCTGATTCATACCCATATGTTACAGATTATAAATAATTTAGAGTGGCAACACTGCTCTTTAATAATGTATTTTTTTATCGTCTAGCAATACTCTCTCTTCCGTTCGATTCATGTGTGTGCTAGGCAGGCTAAAGAAAGTTTAACAAATAAATATTACAAAAAGTTATCGAAGTTTCACAAACCCATCCAAATACTTTACATAAAATTTATTGGTCATACGAGCCAAATAACCACACCGGGATAATAATAAAGCTATATTTCGCTAAGAAGATACAATTGGCAGCCATTACAAGGACATCACCAAGGACAAGACTTTCAAGCCTCACAGCACATCACTGCGTTCCGCCAGCGAACACCTGCTACAATCTACAGTTCCACCAGCGAGCTTATACCACATTCTACAAGCGGCAACAGCCATACATACTACAACTTACAAACTGCGTTCCGACTGCGAACCACGCCACATGCAACAACCTACAATAACCACAACTTATTGCACGTGAATATTCCTTCAATATTGATGGTCAATCATGGCAACGTCAGATTCTCTGGACAAGCTAATATCACGTCGAAGCAACTACAAAGGTCGTCTCACACGAATATATAACTTTGTAGACAATGAGGATAATCATACTAAAATATATGAAATAAAAGTACGACAAGCTGAGCTAGCAGACTTGTTCAACAAATACAATGTAACACAAGAAGACATAGAAATGTTAGAAGAACAGACAAGCAAAAAGCCTTTATATGATATTGATAGAAGCACTATAGAAGACAAGTACTATCAATATCAAGCAAAGATTGCAGAAATCCTCAAGGATCATGACCATAATCAAACTACAAACTCTTTCCAGTCCCTCCAACGGCAGGAAAGTAAAGAGCCAAATCTAAAACTTCCTTATTTGCAGATCCCAACCTTTGAAGGCAACATAAGCGAATGGAGTAACTTTAAGGCACTATTTGATGGAGTCATCGATAACAACAACCAGTTGAATTCACTTCAGAAGCTGCAATACTTGAAGTCACTTCTACGAGGTGAAGCTGCCAGTCTCATAGGATCTCTCAGCGTAACAGCAAGTAACTACAAGCCTGCCTTAGATATCTTAAAAAGAAGGTATGAAAACAAAATATTATCGGTTAACTTCCATATTAAAAACATTATGTCGTTTCAAAATATCAATAGAAGCAATCTCAAAGACTTTCTAGTAACTTTACAACAAAGTACTGATTCATTAAAAGCTTTGTCTGTACCAGTCGATACCTGGGATATTATTTTAATATACTTAATTGTTCAAAACTTAGATCAGAGTCTCAGATCTGCCTGGGAACTGAATCGTAAAAGTGATGATCTACCTACACTCAAAGAGCTCACAGAGTTTCTCACACATCGAGCAAGAGCCTTTGAACTCATGTATGATAAATCTCAACCTGTAACTAAACCTAATAACAATGTAACTAAATACAAACCAACTCGTGTCTCCACACATGTTAGCACCGCTACATCTAGCTGTACCCTATGTAAAATGTCTCATGAACTATATAAGTGTCCAACCTTTTTGGAAATGCCAATTACTAAGCGTAATGAGCTAGTAAAATCGGAAAGACTGTGTTACAACTGTCTCAAACCTTATAATCATCAGCATGTTTGCTCAAAGAATGTTTGTTCTCACTGTGGAAGGAAGCATCATTCAACACTTCATAGAACTTTTAACAACTATATGACCTCTGTTCCGGAAACATCAAATGCCAATAGTAATACTACAGAAAAGGTAAGTTCTTCAGTGGTATTCTCCGACAATCATACTTATGATAATGTAAACAGTGGTACGCAAGCATCAGTCATGCATTTTCAATCAAAGCAATGTGAAGTTTATTTATCTACTGCACTGATAAAAATACAACAATATGATGGTAATTGGATTACATGCAGAGCTCTTTTAGATAGTGGCAGTCAAGTGTGTCTAATAACAAGCAATTTAGCTCAAAAATTGCAGTTGTCTCTCTCAGAACAAACTAATTATAGCATTCAAGGCATAGGCGCTCAACCAATACAATCATCAAAATCAGTTAAAGCCAATATAGCATCTCGCAACAGCAACTTTGAAACTACAATTACCTGTGTAGTTACAGAGCATATTTCTACAAAATTACCACAAAACTATATTCCTATAACTAACTTTAAACTGCCTAAACATTGCAAATTAGCAGATCCACTATTTTATGTCCCTAAACATATAGATATACTCTTAGGAGGTCAATTATTTTACACTCTCTTGCAGCAGGGTAGCATACAGCTAGGAAAGAACCAACCCACGCTCATAAATACAGTCTTTGGCTGGGTGGTAACAGGTGATATTGAACTAAAAATACAAGCCAATTTTAATGATACAGTCCATTACTCACAAAACAAACAATTATCAAACCAGACAGTCATATCAGCTCATGCTAGCTGTGAGACTTCTTGTGATAAGCTACTACAGCGTTTTTGGGAACAAGAAGAAGTCAAATCTTCCCCAATTAATACACCAGAACATATTTATTGCGAAGAGTTGTACAAAAGTACTACCACTAGAGATGAAACATCAGGTCGCTTTACAGTACATCTTCCAGTTATACAAGACAAGATAGATCAGCTAGGTCAATCCTACAGCATCGCACAAAAGTGTTTTATGACATTAGAAAGAAAACTTCATAACAATCCTCAACTACATAAACAATATAAACAATTTATTGATGAATATATACAACTAGGTCATGCATCTTACATACCTAACCCTACCTTATCTACAGTAGACATACAAGATAAGTCTAAACAATTCTTTCTTCCTCACCATGCAGTAATTAAACCGCAAAGTGTATCAACCAAACTTCGTGTTGTATTCAATGGAAGTAGTCAATCTTCTACCTCGGTGTCTCTCAACCAGGTTTTATATGAAGGTCCAAACATATACACAGATATTATTGATATTATCATAAGACTTAGAACTTATAAGTTCGTACTATCTTGTGACACAGTTAAGATGTTCAGAAATATAAGAGTAACTGAAGATCATTGCAATCTACAATGTATATTATGGAGAAACTCTCCTGATGATAAGCTTCAAGCCATTAGGTTAAATACAGTTACCTATGGAACTAGATGTGCCCCATATCTAGCTTTTAGAACATTACTTGAACTTGCAAAACAAGATGGACATCTTTATCCTCTTGCTGCTCACTGCATACAACATCAAACATTTATGGATGATGTTCATTGTGGTTGTAATTCACTACCTGAAGCTATAGAAACATGCAATCAGTTAATTATGTTATTTAAAAGAGGTGGTTTTCAACTACACAAGTGGACCGCTAATAATCCAATCATTTTACAAAGTGTCATACAAAATCAAGACAAGTTCTCACCAAAAAGCTTAATTATTGGTGATGAAACAAGCACACTTGGTCTCAAATGGGATCCAGTGACAGATGTGTTCAAAGTTAGTATACCTAACTTACAACAAAAAGAGTTTTCTAAAAGAAGTGTATTGTCAATTATTGCTCAAATCTATGATCCAATAGGTTATTTTTCACCAGTTTCAGTGAAATTAAAGATTTTCATGCAATGCTTATGGAAAGAAACTACTTTAAATTGGGATACCCCACTTCCTTCACATTTACTATCAGAATGGTTACCATTGTATAACAGTTTACAAATACTTAGAGAAATTACTATACCTAGGTATTGTTTCTCAGATATACCTTCTAGAATTCATTTAGTAGGCTACAGTGATGCCTCACTCGTGGCATATGGATGTTGTATCTACTTGGTGGCAGAATATTCTAATAAACAACCCACATCCAACCTTGTAATTAGCAAAACTAGAGTAGCTCCTCTGAAAACAGTTTCTATTCCTCGACTAGAACTATGTGCTGCAGTTTTATTATCAAAATTAATGCTAAAGATAAAACCTGCACTCGAAGTAGCAATTAAAATACAATCTGTACATTTCTATACAGATTCAACTATAGTTTTAAACTGGTTAAGATCTCCTTATAAAAAATGGGAAGTCTATGTTGCAAATAGAATCTCTCACATATTACAATCCACTGATTCAACTTCTTGGAATCATACCAGAAGTCATGACAATGCCGCTGATGTCTTAACACATGGCATACATCCTAAAGATTTACAAAATCTTTACCTATGGTGGCACGGCCCTCCATATTTATTACTATCACAAAATGAGTGGCCTCATACCCACACTCAGACACTCACTCATACTGATAATATATCAGAAATTCAAGATACTACAGAATTTCAAGTAGAACCCTATATCTCAACTGAAACTAGCTTACATACAGCTTGTTTAGTTTCAGAATTTTATAATTATGAAGATATACACTATTTTATAAATATATTTCAAAGATTTTCAAGCTTTCATAGATTACAAAACACTATTGCTCAGTGTTATAGATTTGTCAACAATCTTAAACATAAGTGTAGTACTTCAGGTCCTCTTACACTTGAAGAATTAAAATTCAGTCACAATTTTATCATCAAAATTGTTCAAGCCTCTCAATACAAGAAAGAGTTAATTGAATTAAAGTCAAACAAAGGCAATTATACCTATACATCTAGCCCTATTAAAAAGCTGTCACCTTTCATAGATAGTGATGGTATTTTAAGAGTAGGAGGTAGAATCAAACATGCCAATGTTCAATATAATCAAAAATTTCCTATCATTCTACCAAACAAGAATCATATCACAACACTTATCATTAACAAGTTTCACATAGATTTGTTTCATTCAGGTGTACAAAACACAGTTGCTAACCTGAGATTAGTATACTGGCCTATACATGCCAGAGTAGAAGTCAAGAAAGTTGTTTACAAGTGCATTGTATGTACTAGATATCGAGCTCAAACTTGTAAACAAAAAATGTCTAATCTACCTTATCATAGAGTAAACTTAGAGCGTCCATTCCTACACTCAGGAGTCGATTTTGCTGGACCTATTTATATTAAGTCATCCAATCTACGCAATGCTAAATATATTCGATCATTCATCTGTGTCTTTAGCTGTCTCTCCACTCGCAATACACATATAGAATTATCAGAAGATACCACAACTCAATCGTTTCTCGCTTGCTTAAAGAGGTTTTCAGCTCGAAGAGGTATTTGTAACACACTTTATTCTGATAATGCTAGTTATTTTCATTGTGCTAATAATGAACTACATGATCTATATAAAATGTTCAAAAATGAGACATCTTACAGTCAAATCATAGAATATACCAACCGTTTCAGCATCAATTGGGTATTTACTACACCTTTAGCTAGTCACATGGGTGGAGTCTATGAGATTGTTGTAAAGCAAACTAAACAATTACTTAAGAAGAAATTAGGTAATTGTAGAATGACTTATTGTCAATTATATACTATACTTTGTGAACTTGAGTCTATCCTGATTTCGCGGCCATTATTTTTAGCTTCAGATTCAAGCCAAGACTTGAATTTTTTATGTCCTTCACATTTCACTATAGGAACAACCTTATTAGATATTCCTGAACCAAGTCTCATCCAAATTTCAGACAATAAACTTAATTTATGGCAAAGGATATCCTCTATATATAAAACAACAATTTTGGAAAGAATTTTACAAGTCATATTTATCTGAAATTCAGAGTAGACAAAAGTGGTTTAAAGAGTCTCGCAATCTGCAAATTGGAGATCTAGTTATCATTAAAGACGAGAATACTCCTCCGTCTACATGGCCGGTAGGCAGAATTATCAATGTACACATATCCAAAGACGACCACCTAACCCGGTCTGTCACAGTTAAAACTTCAAAGGGACAGTATCAACGCCCTATTCACAAGCTTGTTCTTTTACCTATAGAGTAATTCTGCATATCTGGAATAACATAAATCTATCATTATTGTTAAATATTATTGTTCTATTTTTGTAAACATAACCTTTAAACATAAAGGTGACTGACCTGTACTACTGACAGTGACAACTATTGATCGTGACATTTCTATTTTTCTTTTTTTTTCTTTTTCTATGACTAATACTACATCAACAAACTGATAATACTCGACGCCTTAGTTCATTAACAGACTGATAATACGTGACACTCTACTACATCGATCTTGACTGACTTGATCGTGAGTTTTTCTATTTAATAATATTATCAAGCTAAAATATAAGTTTAAAATGTAAGCCTACCTATAAATTAATATTACTCTTAATCTTGTATAAACTCTATTTATATCGATTCTAGCATCGTATTACGTATAAATTCATGCACCCATAATATTGTATAATTTCTTTGCAAATTAAATCATAACATTATATAATTTCTTACTTCAATTAAATCCTAATATTGTATAACTGTATAAAATTAAATTACTTTAAATATTTCAGACCTTCGGTCAGCGCGGGGTGTATGTTACAGATTATAAATAATTTAGAGTGGCAACACTGCTCTTTAATAATGTATTTTTTTTATCGTCTAGCAATACTCTCTCTTCCGTTCGATTCATGTGTGTGCTAGGCAGGCTAAAGAAAGTTTAACAAATAAATATTACAAAAAGTTATCGAAGTTTCACAAACCCATCCAAATACTTTACACCATAGATTACAACTTTCTGGCAACGATTACTTATGTAGGATTTTATAGCTGATAGGGTAGCCCTTGACCACAATCTCATCTGTTTGTAAATGGTATGGTGATCACCATCATCTACCGGAAGACGTCCACTGTTAAATGTAAAGTGTTGTAACTATTGGCTCTCCGCGACTTTTACGATGTCGTCAGTCCATCTAGTGGGGAGCCTACAAACTCTATGTCTTCCGGTGTAATGTGGTAATCACTCTAGAACCTTTTTTCATCATCGGTTATCACGTTATCAGTTCGTTGAGAAATTTGGCGACATTTCAGTTGCCACTTCAACTTGCAAATTCTGAAAGCTAAGTAAGTGACTTTGGTTTTTTGGCGAGCATCTATGTTCCAGATTTTATCGCGCTAAGAAACTCCGAGTATAGCTCTCTCCATAGCTCGCTGAGCGACTCTGAGCTTTTTCATAAGGGCAACAGTTAGAGGTCACGTTTGTGTGCCATATGTCATGACTGGCAACACACACTGGTTGAAGACTTTCATCTTCTGACTCTGCGGGATGTTCGTTGGAAGATGTCACTTAACTTCGCGAAAGCACGCGAATTCTATCGCAGTGCCTTTGGAATTCGTTTATTGAGTTTACCTTAGTTCGACATATCAGCTGCAGACACACATAAAAAACAGCAACAGTCTGGACAGTTGCATTATTGCTAAATAGGTAATGTTGAGTTAGATGACATGTTCCTTATGGGCCTGCCCGTGTCGTAGGGTGCTAGGCTAAAACGTCATCAAACATCGTGGTCCCTCTATTTTCCCGTGGCCTTTGCTACTAAGGGTAAAATACCGGAAGGTGGGCAGCTCATGGCAGATCACCTTCCATCTTACAGTGCGTTTTCCAAGACGCCTGCCAAGCTACCAAGCGGGGTTTTGCAGATTATCCCGCTCAAGAATGTATGAAGCTGGCTAATACAGTACAGTACTGTTCCTAGTGGGAAAAATAATTGCAGTATAGACGAATAAATCGGGTGATAAGAAATAATCTCAAATGTAAATATACATAACTGGTATTCATTGTCGTAATCATCAGCCATAAGAGATTTACTGTTAAATATATACCTTTTAAGCTGTAATGGTACATTGGTAATAGCTATGGACTGCTGCCCAGAGGCTCATTGCTTCCATTCAGCTACAGGCATTAATTTCACCACATGTCGGTGGAATATTTTATGATAGGCCACCTGGCAAGCTACCACTGTAGAACATCTTTCACCAAGCACAAAGTAAGAATGAATAGTGTAATATGAGATAAGCCTATGATTGCCACTAGATGAGTAAGGCTGACGATAATTATACGTTGATATTCATCATTATCCTAAGCTGTCCAAGCGGTGGGGTCTCAGTTCTTTAGGAACCCAAAATAAAGCCAATATAAACGGAATTAACTCTTAAAATAAACCACCAAATTGATAGAAGACCGGAATGAGATGAAACTGCACCTTCAGCTGATATGTCGAACTAAGGAAAACTCATTAAACGACTGCTCCCATAAAACAATCTTACACGAGGGTATGAAACAGAGCGATTTTAAACATAATAAACTTTCGAAATTGCAATAATGAACTCAAAACTCATATACGAGTCTTATTTTGTTACCCGAGAGTTGTTTCACGTCATTAACGAGTTCAGACGACCACAAGCTTACGAAGGAAACTTCTAACTTTAAACAATGATAAAACATGTTTAGAAACTTGGAGAAACTTTTTAATGTTATGAACACGCGCCCTTAAGTGAAGCTAAGCTTCTTAACTGTAAGAGTATGAGAGCTTAAATTATGGGAATAAAGTTTAGGTTATTTATGTTAAGCTACTAATACTATGCCCGTGGGGTGCTGGGCTAGAATGCCATCTCAACCCGTGGGTATCGTAAGAGGCGACTGGGGGTAACACACCAGAAGGTGGGCAGCAGCATTTTATGAGGAACTGTGATCCCCAAGCCGCCTGCCAAGCGTTATGGCAAACCCCGGGGGGGTTTGCCATATTTGGGGAGGCTGTGTTCAACAGTGAACGATCCGGCTGATACAGTATGGATATATGTAGTTATCCCCGTGGGGTGCCGGGTTAGTCTTTTATTCCTCCTAACCTTCCTTTGGGAGTTGTTAGAGGCGACAAAGTGATAAATAGCAGAAGGTGGGCAACAGTGCCTTTTGTAGAACCGCCATCTTACACTGTGATCCTCAATGCGCCTGCCGAACGTGGGGGTTATGGAAACACCCCGTGATGGGAAAATTCTGCCCTCCATGTACGTTATGGCTGTTGATTGCACTAATATCTTTAAACAGTTCAGAAATACAAGATAAGAACAGATCATCAATTTCAAGACCGCACCCAAAGCGAAAACGGAGCCTTAATAATGTCACTCTTGTGTCTGTTTGTTATTCTGAGAGTTCTGCATGTCGGGTTTTTGGCTCGAGACCGGAAAGTTACAAACAAGTAGACATTGACGTTTGACACTTAGATATTTGAAGTAAAACGATGAACAAATAACAAAATATTAATGAAGAAATAGTTTTTTTTATGCCTAATAGATTAACCTTTGACCACTATCTCACCTGATGGTAAGTGATGATGTGGTCGAAGATGTTATTCAGGCTAACTTAGAATTACTGGCTCTCAAGGACAGCTGCTGGATTACGCCGTTAGGTGCTTGGTGACAGATTTTCTACTTGAGGGTGGTAGCTAGTCAGGCGGGCATTCGCAAAATGCCCTACCACCATGCTATAACGGCTGCCATCCTAAGACGACACGCGGCTTGACGTGCCTTCCGAAGCACGGAAGCGCTCAGTAGTAATGTCACTAGTGGTCACCCATCCAACTCATGACCGTGGCGGACGTTGCTTAACTTTGCTGATCGGTTAAGAACAGCCTAGCAAACTACGCTACAAACGCTTCAAAATTTTTATTTTTTTTTAACTTTCTTTTTGTTCAGGTGTACCCCTTACATGGAAAGGTAGCAAAAAATATTTTTTTGTAGTCATTATTGGACATGAACATTCTGCGCTCATGAAATAGAGAACAAACATATATTTTTTTTTTAATTTTTATTTATAAATTTACAAAATGTCTAAGGATTTTACTCGTAGTTCATAGATTTTAGTTTTGTTTAGGTCATATCTATCTCAGGTTCTATTGCAAAGAACTTAATTGAATTCCAATAGAAAACAAACCATAATGGATAATATTAATAAAGTAATATTTTTATTTTAGCAATAATGCATGCTCTGCGGAGGATTGCCGTCCCCGCCATCGTTGTTGGTCAACGTAAGTTGAAATATAGGTGTTGCTCCTTCTTATACGATGGTTAAAGAACGAGAGGACTCTTTGAATTGTGAGTCATATGTAATGTTAGCTAAGTCGGTCAGAGCATACCTTGGCAATACTTTTTCCAACCGTAAAATTGTTATTTTGTAAAGTATTGAAACGGCTTTTTCTATGGTTAGATAGTAATTAGGCTGTGATCACAACATCCAACTATATTTTTTTTCGCTGGTTCCTACTCCTGTCATTAATAGAGCGAGAGTCAACTCATAACTTTTTTGGCAAAGTGGGCATTTTGCAAATACCCGCCTGGCTAGCTACCACCCTCAAGTAGAAAATCTGTCGCCAAGCACCTAACAGTGTGATCCGGCAGCTGTCCTTGAGAGCCAGTAATTCTAGCTTAGCCTGAACAACATTTTCAATCACTTTCCATTAGGTGAGATAGTGGTCAAACGTTAACATAACAGGCTTAAAAACTAGGAAAAAAAGCATAGTCGGTTTTTAACAGCAATATCATAATTGGTGCCTTCTGAAGAACTCTCTTAAAACACTGCGACCCCGAAGACGCCTGACAAGATTATAGCAAACTCCTATAATTAAGTAACTTATATTGAAATTATACACATGTTCCATTTCCATTTCATGTTTTGGATTTTTCATGAAATTTTAACTTACTCGTACCTCATTCTATTCAAAACTGTTTCTAACGTATAGGTTTAATTTATTTAAGAGATAATAACATCTAAAACTCAGCAGGGTTAAGGACCGAAAGATATGAATGACATAGTGAAAACTATGTGAGTTGGCCTATTTGGACAGTTCCCAGCTTTACGATCAGGACAGCTCCATGTTCTGCTATTTGGGTGTTCGTAATAAGTGACTGAGGAAAATTATGCGCTGGATTGGCAGCAAAAAGCCACTTTTAACATCGTATTATTGCATGTAACGTTATTGCATATTTGGTTCAGAGTATATGGCTCACTATTATATCTACGGAGTTTCCACTAGCCGACTGGTAGCGGGTATATTCATTTATCAGCGAAATATTCAAGATGATTAACGTCAGGAAGACCAAAATCTGAAAAATAGCTATTCCGCATTTTTTTGCAAAACAAATAAAAATTAAATTACGAAACAGGTAAAAAGAGTCAAAAAAATATGTATATATATAATTTTATACGGAATAGAAATCTATTCCGTATTGTGAAGAAGTGGAAGCGCAGTAATAATTACTTTAGAACGCTGCGCAGAAGCTCAGTGGTTTGAATTCCGCAGCGACCTTGAACTCCATTGTGTGGTGGTACGGTATTTGTGATTTTTGCTTGAGATGATAACCATCAATCTCTAGTAAAAATCGGGTAGAATCTAAACCTAGAATAGAGTCTGTCTCTCACGGACAGCTGCCGGAATACAACGTTAGGTGCTTGGCGACAGATTTTCTAGTTGAGGGTGTTAGCTACCTAGGCGCAAAATCCCAAAATGTCTTTCCACCATGTGGTGAAGCTCAAGCCGGCGGTGGGGATCGAACCAGCGATAGCTATTACCGCTCGGCCTTGCTTCAAAAGCCACCAATTGAAACATTCAAAAGCTACCAATAAAAGAAATACTTATTGCGAAGTGAGCTCTTCTTCGGCTACTTTAATTTGCCTTCTCTGCAGAGACGAGACTTATCCCGTCTCTCTGTGGTTATATTCTGTAGATTTTTAAAAGAGGCAATAGACATTGTCTGCTTGGTGTTTTTAAAATTGAAGTATTTTAAAACACCATTTACCCGATACGGTGTTAACGAAATGGGCTTTTTATTAAAATTGATGAGCGACAGATTTACTTAAAATAGCGTTTAGGTTGAAACGTTGTCTCGGAGTTTACAAAAAAACTGAAAAGTGTATAGCTAAGCCGTTTAACAAAAAGGGTGAGATATTGAACGGATTCACCATAAAGTTATTTTATACATAAATCTATATTTTTCTTGTCTTATAATAGATAATGAGTTACAACTGTGTGTGGCTAATAAAAACTAAAGACAAAAAGCCTAAACTGAAATATGAAAAAAATATTAAACAATACCCACAGTGGAAGCAGTGATAGCCCTGTGTCAATATGTATGATTAACCACGCTGAGAGTCCAAGATAGAAGTCCCGGAGCATGCTGGTAAGTCATTTTGCAGATTATTTATAGTCTACACACTTAAGAAGAAATCTGTCACCAAGCACCTAATAACGGTGTACCCTGGCAGCTAGTTTTAGTCAGTTCTCGATCTAGGCTAAGTATTCTAGCTTACAATACTAGACCACATCTTCGTTTATCAGCAGGTAAAATAGTGAATGAATGCTGAAAAAACCTGCCAGCAGTGCAAAATGATCAAGGAAAATTAAATTAAGGCAATTGTTTAGGCCAATAAGCAGTTCAAATACCCCAGTTCTCTTCGATTTTTCAGCTCATCCAGTATCTGCATTGTTCCGTTTGAATTGCTACGCTGATTAATAAATGCCAACATTCTGCATGAGCAAGTTACATTTTTTTTATGCTTGATAGGTAAGCATTTGATCACTATCTAGATGGTAAGTGATGATGTGGTCGAAGATGTTGTTCAGGCTAACATAAAATTACTGGCTCTCAAGGATAGTCCGGTCAATTTAGACATTCGAAGTTACATAAAGTCCCAACAAGCTGAGTTTCTGTGAAATTGTTCAAAACATAATTATAAACAATGTCTAGAAGTTCCCCATCATTCCCGTGTATGGAAAAAAAAATATTCAAGCTCAAAGGTCAAAAAATGTGTTTTTCGCGATTTTCAGCATAACGGTAAGTTTTATCATAAAAGTATCTAAGACAAAAATTGTAGATCATAAAATTATCTATAAGAAATGTCTCAATACTTTTTTTCTTACGAGCCACCGTTTCTCAGATATAACGATTCAAAAAGTTATAAAAGTTGTTATCGTCATAATATGCACACGTTTCCACGCCACCTATGAGGTAGTGTACTTAGCGCGTTTTTTAACAAGGTTTCCCCAGTACGCCTACTCCACGGGTCAGTTGTGATCCTGTTTAATGTAAAACTATTGCAAAATAACGGATATTTTCAAAGATTGGAAAAGATAAAAGCTATGTAGATTAAAAAAAAGTGTTGAAGTTCATTCGTCTTATTAGTAAGTTTCAAATTCTTGTTCTTCTTCTCCTGCTTCTTCTTCATCTTCATTTTGGATGCAAGTAAATTGCGTCAATAGCGATGTATCGCATGATACTTCGTCGGAGTCAAACGAATTCTCCATTTTTTGTGATTCAATATTAGAGCTCGACCGGCCTTGACAATTTGTGCATGCCAAAGAACAAAACAGTCCGAATTTTTTGCAACCACATTTAGCACTGCATCCCTTTTTGCAGTTGCAAAAAAATAGTGTTCAGCAGTTTTTCCGGCGCAGGTGGAAGTAAAGTTTGAACTGGCTCTAATATATTGTTGACCAACTTCCAACCCCAGTCTGTAGGGTCTAGCTGATAACCAAGCCACACTTGAACTTGGTAATATACTCGAAAAAGATGTTGGTGAGCAGCAACTGAGGTTGGAGGAAGACAATCTAATTGAACTTGTTTTATATTTTTAGTATTTTTAACGATACATGCATATCGATGCTTATCTTAACAGGTAGTTTTTTTAGGAGCTCCGTACATAGAAAGAAGAAAGCGGATGCCGTTGGTAATAACTTCTTGAACTGAGTTGAATTACTCTTTTTAAAAACGAACGTGGCGTACTCATGCATATTATGACGATAACAACTTTTATAACTTTTTGAATCGTTATATCTCAGGAACGGTGGCTCGTAAGACAAAAAGTAATGATACATTTTTTATAGATAATTTTATGATCTACAATTTTTGTCTGAGATACTTTTATGATAAAACTTACCGTTTTGCTGAAAATCGCGAAAAACACATTTTTTTGACCTTTCACCTTGAATAATTTTTTTTCCATACGCGGGAATGATGGGGAACTTCTAGACATTGTTTATAATTATGTTTTGAACAATTTCACAGAAATTCAGCTTGTTGGGACTTAATGTAACTTCACTCTAATTTTTTGGTCTAAATTGACCGGACTAGGATAGCTGGTGGAACACACATTGGGTACTTGCGACAGATTTTCTACTAGAGGGTGGTAGCTAGCCAGGAGGGCATTCGCAAAATGCCCTACCACCATGCAAAATATTGTAATTGCACACAAAAATTAAATTCATTGTAATACTAAATTCAGCTAACTAAAGTCAAGTAACTGGTCGCAAGAATTACGTACTTTTCAAAGTCATGACATAAACTGGTTCTCTTAAACTAAACAGAGTCCGAAGTTCGGATACAAGGTTACGAGTTTTGCCGCGAAATGATGGTTTTTCGTAGATAACGCCTCTACGGGTGAAATGTGATTTATCTGAGTTATGTGGGCGACGTTCCTAATATCTGTTGGATTAGTTTCAAAGTTTTCGAGCGTATTTTGTTGATGTCAAAGTGGAAGCCTGTCTACTTAAATGTTTATTTAAAATTGGTTATTTATAAGTTAGTAAAGTTTTCTTTCTTTTGTAAATGTATTTATACCTGACATGTCACGAACTAAAAGAGGAGTGATAAAATCGAAGTGCTTACATTTTTGGAAGAAAAGCTTATGTAGTTGAAAGTTTAAACTTTATTCATAGTTAAGCAATTTTTTACTATAATTGGATCGTTGTTGCCATAAATGAAATAAGCAAAACTTTTATGTTTTATCTTGGCTTACTAGGTACTTTACTGTATCAGCTAGATTGTCCACTGCTGAACACCGCCTCCCCCATTAAGGGGGGGTTTGTCATAATTTCCACGCTTGGCAGGCGGCTTGGAGATGGCAGTGTAAGATATCAGTTCCTCAGAAGGCGCTGCTACCCACCTTCCGGTATTTTTCCCTTATTCGAACGCACGTTTACTCTTCTTTTATTAAAAGTAGTGAGATAAAAAAAATATCCTAAAAAAACTTAGCACCATTAGAGGGGAACTAACTTGACAGTGGCCCATTACTGATTTTAAAATAAACGAATGATGTTATTTCAAGATTTTTCGTTCCTTCAATTACAATTTCATATGAAGTATTAGAATTAGAGATTGATATATAAATAGTATGTGCCACACATACGCACGACCTAAAACCCTTTCAATCTCCCAAATAGTATATTAAAAATGTATACATATATAAATATACGCGATTTAAACCGTTTAAAGTTGGAATTACTATATATTTTTAAACACAAAATAAATATCGTGTATTTACTGTTACTGTTAATAGTTTTGAATATATGAGAAAATAATCGAGATTGGTAAAATAATCAACTCTAATTAAATTGAAATTAAAAATGTGTTCTCTTACTAACGAGAAAACGAAATAAATGTATCATAAATGAATGATGTGATTTTATACTATTCTATACATCGCTAAGATCATTTTTGATGCTGAAAGCTACACAGGCTTACTACAGTACAAGTTTTCAATATCAGCTCACTAATAAAAAAAATAATAGGCACGGCCAGCGCAATGCAATTTGAACTTACTAAGCACTTAGGACTAGGTTGATTTTCTCATAAGCTAAGACAATATACTGAATTATTAAAAGTAGAACACGTATATTCGAAAATATTTACACAATACTTCTAGGCTAGCCTGAAAAACATCTTCGAACACATCATCACTTCAGGTGGCCAAAGGCTAGCCTATCAGCTAAATAATAAAAAAGGATTGCTTTTTGATTAAATAAACATTTTTCCCTATATCACAAATAATTGAAATAAAATATTCCTCCAAGCAAGCGAAGCCGCGGGTAAATGATAGTGAAATACTTACAAAATTTGCCCACAAACCTATAAAAAAATCTTTTATTGTACTTAAGATGTATAGGTTAAATACATACCTACATATATTTTACCATTTTCATTCGGAAGAGAATCGGCAAGAGATATATGGGGCGTGAATCAATGTTTTATTTCGTGGCCAGAATTCGGTAATACAAAATGACTTCTTATAAATAATATTATGTCGTCAGCGTATTCAGTCTTCATGCAACCTTGCATATATCAATTTATTTATACAATTACCATGACTTACTAAAAATTTAAACAATCGTTTATATAGTAACAACAATTGCCCAATCAGTAAATACTTTCCTAAATCTATTGCCATTTAATAATTTAATGTCATTTAGTAATGCATTATATATATTAAAATAATCATATTATAATATTAGGTCCTTACATATGAATTAATGGCGTTATGTTAAACTAGCCACCTCGATCTCAAATATTTGGGGTTTCGTTAGGAATTCCAAATTCAAATTTATTTCAAATATATTGAAATAAATTTGAATTCACAAGCCTACGCCTGTGTATTTGTGTTTTCAATTTAGCGAATCATTTGTTTTCGTGTCATTTAATTTATTTTTTGACATCACTTCACTATATTATAAAGACAATTTAAATTAGCGAGTTATTTATTATATATGGTTCGATCACGAATGCCGGTTTGAGCTACTTCTCATGGTGGAAGGCATTTTGCGAATTCCCACCTGGCTAGCTACCACCCTCAAGTAGAAAATCTATCGCCAAGCACTTATTGTGTGTTACGGCAGCTGTCCTTGAGAGCCAGTAAAATTACAGGCACATGAGACTCAACTGTATGTCTCAGGGCGACGGGCGTACTGCAGTTCGTCACTTGACGAAATGCATCGGCAGAGGTTACCGCTTAACATCAGGTGGGCCTGGTGCTTGTTTCGTCACAACCGCATTAAAATATATATATATATATGTTTTGAATAAGTGATGGCTCAGTGGCATTGGCTATGGACTGCCGCGAAGCAGGTTCGTGGTTCGAATCCCGCCAAGGGCTTGAGCTCCACCGCGTGGGTGGAAAGGCATTTAGCAAATGCCCGCCTGGCTAGCGAACACCCTCAAGTAGAAAATCTGTCACCAAGCAACTAACGGTGTGTTCCGGCAGCTGTATTTGAGAGCCATTAATTCTGGATGAAGCCTGTTAATACCTTCGACAACATCATCACTTACCATCAGGTGAGATTGTAGTCAACAGCTTACCTATCGCTTGCCATAGGGTGATTAAGACTGTAATTAAAAACTATTTAATATTTATAACATATATGTATATACATTACAATAAAAAGAGAAATTAAAACATAAGAATTTTCGTCTGTGAACTATGAATTTTTAATTTTGTTTTAACGTTTTCGTTTTGGTAATGTTGACCTAAGGAACAAACCCCGTGGTTGGCTGGAGGCCCTGGTTGACATTGAAGAACTATCAGTGATCGTTGAAGCGAATCCATCGCAAACTACGTCAGAGTTAGCTGCAGGTTTCAGTGTGAGTGATAACATAATTTTATTTCACTTGAAACAAATTTTAAAAGTAAAAAATCTCTAAATATGGGTGCCGCATGAATTGAGTGAAGCGAACCAACACGAGTCGAGTGCTGCGTTACATTACTCAACCATTAAAATATTGAGGGGATTTTGAATCTTATATTTATTATGTATTATTTATTATATATATAATAATAATAATGTTTATTTCTCATATATAGTATACAATTTGTTAACAAACTAAATTGGCACTTTTGTTACATACAAAAAGGCATATATATATATAATGTACGAAATTGGAAACGCTCAATACAATAGTCAAATGGCCGATTTCTGCCCAAAGCGAAAATTGAAAATGACTCAGATAAAGGTACTGGTAAATGTCTGGTGGACCATTGCTGGTGTCATCCACTACAGTTTCCTGATATTTACGGTAGATCTATACTGTCAATAATTGCAAATCATGATGGAAAAGCTTGCTGTTTAAAAACCAAGAGTGGTCAATTACTCTAGTCCACTGCTGCTTCCGAACTACGTATGGTCTAGATATAATGGTCTAGACCATACACTACACAACACACCGGTGCTAAATTAGAAGAGCTGCGATTGGAATGTCTCCGACACCCACCGTACTCCCCGGACCTTGCTCCAACATATTATTATCACTTTTTCCGGAATTCGGACAACTTCTTGCAAAAAAATAAATTCCATTCCGATGGGGCTGTCACCACCTTCAAAGATTTTTTTCATTCTCACTCGCACATTTTTTTTAGCAAAAGAATCATGGAACTGCTTTTAAAATGTCGCAAGTGCATAAATAACATGGACACATTCGTTAATTAAAACAATAAAATAATTTCATTTAAAAAAATCATGTTGTGGTTTTTCCGTACAAAATGCCAATTAGTGTAAGGAACTAATATTTTTTATGTACATCCTTCCTACATGGGGATTGATAGAATATATTTTTAAATATGTGTCTTTTTTGTCTCGTTATGACATTTAAGTGTTTTTCAACGTATTCAGGATGTGATTTTGCGAATAGGCTCATTTCTGTGGAGGCAAGTTTGACGCATTTTTTTTTAGCAGACGAATGACATAGGTCAAATAAAACATTCGGATTCAAAATTACCACCATACAAAATCACTAAAATTCGGCCTAAATAATCTAATATCTCATGAGGGGCAAACACAGTATAGTGGCACAAAAACATCTCTTTTGTTCGTGGCAGACTGAATCTATAATGGGTAGGGCTTTTGTTTAAAACTATGATGGCCTTAGACGATGACCCAGTGGTGATAGTTAGGTCCGTAGTTTGAACCGCGCAACAGGCATTTTGTGAATGCTGGCCTGGCTAGCACCCACCCTCAACCAAGCGCATACCAGTGTCTTCCAGCAGCTGTCCTTGAGAACCAGTATTTCTAGGCGTAACCTGTTAACACCTTCAACCTCATAATTATTTACCATCAAGTGAGATTATGTCTGACCATACTGACATTTATCAGTATTGAAAACAACTGGACGTGTGGTAGGAAATTCACTCGTCTCAAATAGGTAATTAAATGAGTATAAGTAACTACATAATTGGTTTTAAACTGCTTGAACTTCTCGTCACTTATAATATAATACGTTGAGTTTTTACTCAACAAATCGCATTTTACTATATAAGAGGGTTTGCAGGTGAGCTCTTGATAATGATAGTTGAAAGGCTGGGACTTAACATGCCTCTTATAAAAGCTTTTCACCAAAATGAGCTGTAATGACAGCGAAAACCACTTTCAAGACCAATGTTTCTTTTTGCTCGATGCGTTTAAGGTAAACGGTAAAGTTGGAAGGAAGTACTTCCTGGAAAATTGTGGTAAGTGATTTTGTGATGGTTAAGCCATTTTGCCTTTCTCGAGGAGTAAGTTGAATGTTTTAGGAGCGTCTGCAGGGAGGTTGTAGATATGGTGAGCTTTGAAAGCGTTAGGGATAGTCTAAGTGCGTACGAATAAATAATAATTCCTTATGATATTATGACGTACCAGCACTTATTTTCTATCGTACATAATATGTTACTATGATAAACATTACAAATAAATATATATGTGTGCGTATAAAACAGATCTAAAGGGGAAATCAAATCTACTGAGATTAAACGATTATTTCTGATATTTTAAATATTGATTTGGATACATTAGTCATATACATAATTATGTAGGTACACAATAGGAATCCCCGTCCAATTATTTACTCTTGACAATGCCTTATTTTTCTGGAAGAGATTGCTCTAATAAGACTGCATATATAATACCTCTAAGACTTCAAATTAATTATTAAGTATTTTTATCATAATTGATTAAAACTAACGTAAGTTTGACTCATACTAAAGGCACCCGGCCTTATCTTCCTGTGTAAGTTAAGATTTATTAGGAGGCGATGAAGAAAAAATATCAGAAGATGGGCAGCATAACCTTTCGAAGAACAGCAGTTCTTGGATTGGCAGCTTGGCAGGAGACTTTAGGATCGCAGTGTATGGAGTGTAACATGGCAATGTTACACTGCAATCCTTAAGTCACCTGCCAAGCGTGGGGATTATGGCAAAGACCTCTTGAATGGGGGGAGGCTGTGTTCTTGATATATGTACTAGAAGCTAATATAGTGTATTAGAGTAATCAACTTTATGAGCTCTAGGCGATGACACCCTTATGCTACAAACAAAATATTTTTTTCATCTTTAGCTCGACCTCTTACAGAAAACACCTAAAAACACACAGATGATAGGACTGACAGAAAGCGGAGCCTAATCTTTGGGTTGGATTATAGAACCCTTAAAGGTAACGGATAGTTTAATTATATAGTTTTTAAAACCCTAAGGGCCGATTGGTCTAAGAAGTTATCAATACAGTAATAACTCAAATGACCAGCTGGTATTTGGGTCTCTTTGCCAAAAGTCTTGGTGAGTACTTACCACAGCGGTGATAGGTATTATGCCTCGAAGCAGAATTGTACAAACACTAGTGTGTTGTACAATTCTGCCTGATGTCACGTTACGAAATTCCTGGGTGAACCTGGGTGAAAAGTACGGAGGTCTCGGAGTGACAAGCGCAGTGCAATGCCACGCAGAACAGAGACACTGCAACTTTTAAAGTCAGGTGCGAGGTTCTTCAGTGGGCAACATTTTCGTCTGATCGGTTTAACATGACAATAAATATAAATAGCACTTGAGTTACGACTAATTGGATACTGGATCAAAATAACTTGAAGTATAACAAAAAACTATCGATGCAGAACTATATTTTAATCTTAATATATTAATTATCTACTCCATAATTTCCACATCGTAATTATAAATGTAATAAGTAACTAAAATTGTAAAAAAAAACCTTTTAATTAACCAACAAGTGCACTGAATGCACAGAAATACGAGCAAACCATAGAGGGAGCTTAACTACCAACCATTATTCTGCAACTTTGGCACCGAAACGGCACTTTAACGGTTACGAACACATCGAGACCAGCCGTTGTTTCAATACAACATGAACTGTAGAAACACTTCCTAAGTTTTTTTTTATTGCTGATAATCTAGACTTTTTCATCTATCTTATACAAAGGTTAATGAAAATGCGGACAGTTATAAACCTAGAAGATTATGGTTTAAAAAAAAAAAGTTGCAACAACCGACTTGGATGGCTGGTGGGATGAGACTAATCCGGATGGAAGGCTGTATGAATCGAATAATGGTTGGAATAGCTAACTGCGAGATAGGAGTGCTTGGTGCAAGAAAGGGTGTACTGTGCGGGTGAGAGCCAATACTTCTAGGTTAGCCTGAACAACATCTTCGACCACATCATCACTTACCATCAGGTGAGATAGTGGTCAAAGGCTAAACTATGAAGCATAAAAAAAACGATATATATAACAGGTCTAAGATGTTGTTCCATGCTAATCTAGACTTATAAAGACAATACTTATAAGATATAAAATAAACGCATCGTACTTTCATATAAACTTAATTTTACATTGCCACTGTATCTATTTTTATTTTGTCATGAACAACACAACGAACTTTTTGAAAACCGCACTCGATCCCCAAGATATAGGCTTAGTGCTTAGTTTGGGGCTCGCTGTCAAGCTATTACCCAATAAGAATTTTAATTATTCTAGAATCTAAGTTAACGATTGTATTTACTTATAAATCTTTTTTGGAAATAAAATTATCGTATCTTATCTTAAAGGAAAGCTGCCGGGAGACACCGTGTGCTTGCCTACATGTTTTCTACTTGATGGTGGAAGTAGGCTAAGGGGGCATTCGCAAATTGCCTTGGCACCACGCTATAACTGAAATCCTAAAATAATAACTGGGACCGTTGTGCGTCGGCATAACGTGCCCTCTAAAGTAAAGCGCCTAGTAGTGAATGACACTAGCGGTTACCTATCCAATCATGACTGCGGCGACGTTGTTTAACATAATTTATCGGTTAAGGACAGCTAAGCAAGCAATGCTTGGAGCGCTTCTAAATAAACATACAGAGATTGATCAACAAATTATTTTATTCACCATAGTAAACGAAGCTTTGTTTAACCACAAAATGAGGTCAAGCGCCTTATTATTAACTAGTTTAGCCTATATCAAATAGGAGTTGGCTTTAGTTAGTTACAATATATAAACAGTATGGGCAGAATGAATATCTTTATTTTGATGAATATCTTTAATTTGTAATATACTAGCAAATAAGCTTGTATTCTAGAGGCATGAAATGACGGATTTGTATTAGACAGTGAATTAGTATAATATATTGTGACTGACTTCCGACCATGAGAAGTATGAAATAACTTGTAACATGCTAATTCAAAACACCAATTTGGAGCACTCGTAGCGAAGTATACTTAACTGTCCTTAACCGATCAGCAAAGTTAAGGAGCGTCACCTGCAGTCATGAGTTAGATGGGTGACCGCTAGTGACATTACTTCTGAGCGCTTCCGTGCTTCGGAGGGCACGTTAAGCCGTCGGTCCCGGTGGTTGTCTAAGGATGGCAGTCGTCATAGCATGGTGGCAGGGCATTTTGCGAATGCCCTCCTGGCTAGCTACCACCCTCAAGTAGAAAATCTGTTGCCAAGCACCAGCAAGTAATAATTGAAATACTTTTGACTACACTATCATATGATTAAGCTTGTTTCGCAGGCGTTTCTACCATGCAGTGAAAGCGTGGCACGTAGCGAGCTTCAAACCATAGACCTGTTGCCACTGGGCCATCACTATTTCAAAAACAACAACGTAAATGATAAATAAACATTCAATAAATGCCTAATATATAGTTGAACGGGCAAATCTGCGGAACTAGCTTACAGTTCTACTGCAAAAATTCGTACCTGAAAAACAAGTGACTGCATCGGCCTCAATCTAGTCCCTACCTCGTTTAAGTTATATTCATCCAAAAAACGTTCTTCAACTAACTTTGCATATTCTTTATTGCAAGACATGGTGTTTTGATCGAGGACAGGATAAAGATATACAGGATACATGACTTGAAGATTCTTATTTCTGAAAGGATAAGCAAGGATGCAAGGTAATAGAAAAATGCATCTAGTAGTTTCCATACTGGTGGAATGTAATCCACCAAGGCTGTATTAAGGTCGGGCTAGGTTCCAAGTTCTTGTAACCCCACGCCTGCGACTACAAACATTTAATTTATATGCCCATATAAACCGCGTTTGGGTTATGATGATTAAAGGGAATGTTCTATGTTACAAATTGCTTATAAGTCTCATAACAGAGGTCTTGTATTAAAATAATTTACTCTGAAACATCTTGTGTGTTTGAAAGGGGCAGTGTGGGATAATAAATGTGGTGGATGTTATTACAGTTATAAAGTAGACGTTGCTGCAAAATTTGGGTTTATGATTCTATATATCATATGCAGTGATTTTTTACTTGTATTTTTGCAACAATGTACATTTCGCCAGCATTTTTGGGAAACTGCTAGAAGAGGAACTTTACCTAGTTACAGGCAATGTTCGCTACGGTCATTACTTCAATGGTTGACCGCTAGTGACATTTATTAATGAGTCTAATGACTGCTTCAGTGCTTTGAGGCTTGGGGCACATTAAGCCTTCAGTCCTGGTTGTTATCTGAACTTTTCTTGTTATCTGTTGCGAAATGCATAACGGTTTCCGTATAGCTGTCTTTGAAAGCCAGTTCCCCTTCTAGGTTTTGGTAGTTTAACACCTTCTACAATAACTTCAACTGTTCCTGCATAACTTCAAAGTGAAGGTCTGAAAGAAAACATTGTACAACAAGTACAATTAAACCTATTTAAAACCTTTCACGATCGAACGGCACGGACTCGTATGCTGAAGATTTTTTATGCCTGATAGGTTAGTTTTTGACAACAATCACACTTGATAGTAAGTGATGATGTGGTCAAAGTTGTTGTTCAGGCTAACCTAGAATTACTTGCTCTTAAGAACAGCTGCTGGAACACACCGTTAGGTGCTTGGTGACAGATTTTCTACTTGAGGGTGGTAGCTAGCTAGGCGGGCATTCGAAAAATGCCCTACCACCATGCTATAACGACTGCCATCCTAAGGCAACAACCGGGACCGACGGTTTAACGTGCCCTCCGAAGCACGGAAGCGCTATGTTGTAAAGTCACCATCGGTCACCCATCCAACTCATGCAAAGCAAACTACGCTACAAGCTCTTCAAAAAAAAAGGTTGATTGTTAATTTTCAAAAAATAAAAATATTTTCACATATTTATTACATGTTATAGTTTAAGGATATTAAAATTTTCATTGCTACATTACGAAATAGAATGACAAAAATGGGTGTTCAAAAACCTCTACCTATCTAAGCAGTAACTTTTTTAAACACTGAGTTATTATGTTAATAAAGTATCGTAATGTTACCACTAATACGAAGTTTTCCAGGTAACCTTTGGAAGGACAAGAAATGGGATACTTTTCAGTATTTCTCAGTATTCTATTTCGTCTCCATCAATAAAAACTTAAAGCTTGAACATTTTATTATACACTCGAGAGCAATGAATCCGGGTCACTTAAAGAATCCTAAAAATCTCGGAAACTAAAAATGCTAGGTTAATGCAATAAATTGTATTTAATAGACAATGTAATACTCCTTAAATGAAGGTATTAAAACTTCTTAGTTATTGTAAAGTTATATCATAAAAAAATCAAATTTGAAAAAGGGCCACTTTCGAAGATGGAACTACGAAATTACAGCATTTGGTTTTGCTTTTGTTTGTAATCTGTCATTTATGTGGGTACATAAACCATGTTGATAGTGCTCTATATTCATTATTCAAGCTGAAATTATGTCGCTTACGCCTGAAGAATGCACCAGAATACTTACAATGCTGGAAACCGGCCGGAGTCAGCGCGATACAGCCAGGACTGTCGGTGTGTCGCTGTCAACAGTACAAAGAGTTCTCCGACGTTACGAAGAAACTGGTTCTAACCTACGCAGACCAGGAACGGGCAGAACCAGGTGTACCACAGCACGAGAAGACCGATACTTGGTGAACACCATGCTTCGAAATCGCTTTCTCACAGGAACTGAACTCACCAATCAGTTTCGACGCCTCGGAGGAAGTAACCCAAGTGCATGGACAGTAAGACGTCGGCTTGCTGAATCTAACTTAAAACCCCTTAGACCTGCAAACGGCCCTAAACTGGAGCGTGGGCATCGTATTTCGAGACTAAGATATGCCCAGAGCCACGTAAATTGGAGTATTGAAGATTGGTCAAAAGTTATGTTCTCCGACGAATCAAAATTTATGCTCTACAAGCACGATGGAAGACACAGAGTGTATCGAAGACCAGGGGAAAGATTCAAGCAAGCATGCATCGAAGAAAAAGTAGCCTACGGTGGTGGGTCTGTACTTGTGTGGGCCGGAATTTCTTCTGAAAGTCGCACAGAGCTGGTGATCATAGAAAACGGCTCTTTAACTAGCGTAAGATATGTGGAAGAAATCCTCAATGATCACGTTGGTCCATTTATGGTCAATTTAGGTGAGGATGCTATATTTATGCATGACAATGCCCGACCTCATACAGGTAGGATTGTGAATGACTACCTTCAAGAGATGAACATTACTCGTATGGAGTGGCCAGCGCGCAGCCCGGATATCAACCCGATCGAGCATGCTTGGGACGAGCTAGGCAGATGCGTAAAACAACGAAACCCTCCCCCAATCACGCTTCGTGAGCTCAAAATTGCTCTCACAGAGGAATGGGAGAATATTCCCCAAAATCGTATAAGGAACTTGGTGTACAGCATGCCAAACCGCGTAAACGCAGTAATGGAAGCACGAGGAGGCAATACGAAGTATTAAAATTCAAGAAAATCGTAATAAAGTTCAAAAATTTCATGTTTCCTATTTTTGTTTTAAGGAGAGATCAGCAGTTTTTTTCTTTATGTAATTTTGTGTTAATAAAATGTATGGTGACTCATATTTTTTTTACTTTCATTTAAGGAGTATTACATTGTCTATTAAATACAATTTATTGCATTAACCTATCATTTTTAGTTTCCGAGATTTTTAACATTCTCTAAGTGACCCGGATTCATTGCTCTCGAGTGTATTTCATGATAAAATACTTTTAAACCGGAGAGACATTTTCTGTAAGCCTGAAGTCCATAAAAAGGGGTCCTTTACTTTATTTTAAAAGAAGTTACTTTAGATTCCCGCAGTAGCTACTATATCAGAGGCAGAACACACCGTTGATATTTACGAAGTGCGCCTGTATAGTGTTAACGACTTTTGGCAACCGTTAGCAGTGCGCGAGATCTTAACAATAAACAAACAGTTTCCGCCCAGAAAATGTATGGAAGCGGTGATAGTTCTGCGCAGAAGTGTTATTTTGGTATATTGGAATTACAAAGCCATAATATTATTAACAGCTTACCCGACCATTTTACAACTTGATACTATCGCGCTGTTATGTGATTTAGACATATATCTAAACTGACGTGCAATTCAATATAATTATTACTAAATGAAGTTCGTAATCGTCTACTCCATTACATTTTACTAGCGGCCCGCCCTGGCTTTGCACGGGTTTTGAACAAAAAATATAAATTGAAACAATTAAAAAGCAGTTATTTTGACATAACTTTAATAGTTAGACATATAGTATTGCGAATATTTTAGTCGATATTGATCTATTCTCTAAAATTTTAGTACATCATTTTGCTCTATTGTCAGTATATTCCGCGGCGTACGCGATATAATTTTTTTTTGGTATTTTTTGAAATTTTTATATGGATCCCTAAGTTTTGAAAATATTCTACAGCCAATGTTCATCAAGATAGTGGTAGGATTCTAATAGTGAAAGAATTTTGAAATCAGCCAGTACTTTTTCAAATTATTCGTTATATACAAGAATACAAATCTTTCCTGTTTATAATATTAGTATAGATATTGATATGTTTGACGTAATGGTTGGACGCAGATTTGTATGTTAATGCGAATATTATCATACATTTCATAGCACCACAGACCGCCTCGATTATTTATCATGTATTTTGAACTGCCAATAATTAACGAACTGAAAATAAATATATGTTATCAGCATGGCGAAATTGTATAACTTTATGTCAGATGCATTGTAGGTTTTTTTTCTGAGTCTTTAAATATGAATATTAATATTTATATTATAGGTTCATAACATCTATGTAGTTTATTCTATTTTAGCGGCCAGACAAAATGTTTAATCTTATTTTTACTCCAGTAAGTATGTAGTTACTGGAATTCTTAATGAAATTGAACATTATATTGGTGTAGAAGATGGCAGTAATTTATATCTTAGATAACACATTCTCGAAATCCCCATGAAAACAATACTGTGGGCAGAAAGTTTTAAGGCTGGATTAAGAAGATTGATTTAATTTTAGGAAACATTCCTATGCATTTGGTTTCATGAATCTGAGGATATAAAAAACATAAAGCGCTATATCCAATATCAGTTCATACGAGTACAAATATATTGGTAGAAAATCTTTTGTTTCTAACCAAGAGCATCTATCAAAGAGCTTGCCAAAGCCAATAAAATGTCCAGTAACGTAAACGGTGGAGTTTCCGATCAAAACTTTGATACTCGACATTAACAGGCGACAGGTGTTTTTTACGACCACCCGTTGATTTAGCACTGGTGTTATAGACAATATTGACAGTGCTCAAACTCAGCTTTCAAAAAAATAATCCATATTATTATCTTATTGGTTATATATAACGTGATTTATTGGCATAAGCTTAGAATACCAGACACAAAAACAAAGTATTAATATTTCGAAGCAATGATGGCCGAGCGGTGATAGCTATGGACTGCCGTGCCGCAGGTCTCTGGTTCGATCCCCAACGCCCCGGTTTGCGCTTCATGCATGGTGAACGGGTATTTTTCGATTGCCTGCCTGTCTAGCTACCACCCTCAAGTAGAAAATCTATCGCCACGCACCTAACGGTGTGTTCGTGACTTGTGATGAAATGAATCTATTATAGGCAGAGGTTAGTCCGCTTAACATCAGGCCCACCGCCTCGAGCTAGTTCCGTCACAACAAGTTTGTAAATAATAAAAAAAACTCACAAACATACATAGGTACATACATACATGAACCCTGAAAACATCTCCATTTTTGGGCAGTCGTGTCACAACATATTCTGTGCAAGTATGTGTCAATATGTTTTAAAAAAGAGTGATTTATTTTAACCTCTTTCACTGTATGCCATTGTCTACAGGATCCGCCATTAATCTCGTTTCAATAGACGGGAATAGAAACAAAGCAAACAAACTGTTTAGTGGTGTTGCAAAAGTTGCGATCTTGTTAAACGTGATTCCGAAGTTAGTCGACTTTGATTCTTAATCGGCTTAGATGAGTTTCATTTAATTTTGTTTGTCTTTCGAGACGCCGATGGAGACGAAGAATGCTTACAAAATGTTTGCCTTCAGATCAATTATTTTCATTTCAAATACATATACAGGGTTATAGGTAAAATGCTAACAACCTCTTAGGGTAGACTTCTGCTAGTCCTCTTAAACATTTTGAGAGGTATTTTTTTTGTTTATGTATTTGACGTAATAAGCACGAGGACCACCTGATTTTAAAAGTCTATTGTGCCTTTATTATTTCCTATTTTTATTACTTTGCTCTATTTTTACGAATATTCTATTGAATTCTCTATTCAAAGGGAGCGCGGCGTGGTCCAGTGTTGCAGTGTTCCAGTGGGCGCTCTTAGCTCGGAATATGTATATGCACAAAAGTCAACCCTAAGAGATTGTTAACTTTTTACAATAACCCTGTATATTTGAATGAGTCATCGTCTTCATTATAGTGACCCGTGGTGTACTGGGGTCGAATTGCACCCCACTGTATCTTCCTGTGCGAGTAGTAAGAGGCGACGAAGGGAAAAATACCAGAAGGTGGGAACTAGCACCTTTTGAAAGAATATCTTACTGAGACAATTCTACTAAATAAATATTATTATCACTTACGGGATTTGTATCGTGGTGATTTTTTAAGATGGCTATAAACTGTCCGGTACGTGGAATTCAGTATTAGAAGATTCGAAAAATGTTACACGTTCGCATAAAAGTGATTATTAAGATGTTCAGTGATACTGTGAGTGTATTTTGACGAAATTTTCAGTCGAGTTCGAGTTCTAGTGGTACGCGCAGCAAAAGACAGAAAGAGGGTAGACCGTTTCGTCTGCTCATGATTTTTGTCAACCGCTCGTTTCTTTAGTCATCCCGCGATCATGATGCATGCAACTGCGTTGAAATAACGGGAGCTTAAAAATAAAAATCGCCACGGTACAATTCGAGTAAGTAATAATAATATTTAAGTAGTAAACCGTGATAGTTTAAAAAAGAATTCCACTAAAGAAAATCTTACACAGTGATAAGTAAGACGCCTGCTAAGCGTGGGTATTGTGCGAACCCCCAATAATGAAGAGACCTTTGTTCAACGGTGGACGTTCCGTTTGATAAGATGATGACTATTGTTGTAATATATACGTATAATAAAAACGTGATACATTTAAAGGAACTTGTATATAATATAAATACTCTTTGATAATACAAATTAGAAGAGTCAAGTAATTGCAACATTTGGACGTGGTCACGTTATTTTTCCACGTAATTTTATCTAAATTCAACCGGAAAAGTGCAAATTGGGATCGCACATCGAGAGTTCCATACCAACACAGTATGTAAGTACTGCACAAAATAAGTATAACTTAATGAAAAAGTAAAAAACACGACTACAAATTATTTATTTTTGTCAAACATTTTGTCGTTCCATTGAAATTAAAACTGCAAGTTATATACATTTCTGGAATCGTTTTTAATGCTCTTCCTTTTGAAATCCTATCGGTGGGTAAGGATGAATAAAAATTAACGCATATAAGGCCTCTAAATTCCATTTTTATTTTTTTTATGTACCGCCAAATTCTGTTCCCACTTATTGCCTTTGATGTTACAGTCCCACTAACTTATCTGTTCAGGCGGCAGAAAAAAGAACTACATCATTCCTTCAAATTGTGACAGTTTGTAGTTGATTTCCTTGACTAGCAGCGCCCTCGCGAACTGCACAGTTAAGTAGTGGTACTATGACTATATTTGCGTTTACCAAAACTTAGAAATGACCAATTATTGTATTGAAAATTGATAAAAGGAAGTTTAAAGTTGTTTAATTACTATATTGATAAAAGGAATTATTCTATCAGTATAAGAAAATACTGTATTAAATAACAACAAATATCTAAAAAACATTTTAGGAAACCTTAATTAAATATCTTAGAAAAATACTTAAGCAATATATAAAATATAGTGATCATTCCACCTTATTTTCCTGAGTGACGTCACTAACGCAAAACCGGAAGAATTTTCGATGCGTTTCGCTTCTACGCATACATCCTCAGGAGGTCTTGGATCTTCAAGCGCGCCATCGAGAATAAATATTAATGTTTTCTTAAAATAATAGTTATTATTAAATATAGATTTCCGCAAAGTAATGCCTAAATCTATTCAATACTTTATTTATTCATCTTAATACATACATGTTTATTTATCAGTAAAATCCTACTCGAACTTATATCAGAGAGTCGTAAGCCCAATTATGAGCTTCGTGTTTTTAAACTGATAAGAGAAGGTCTTGGGCTTAAATCATATTAATTATACTTTAGTCTTTGAACAATTCCTACTATTTTGAGTAACTGAGCAATGTGCAGTTTCGACAGACGACACGAAAGGAATAAACAAAATTATTTTTTCAGAAAATACACCTATCGGATATAGGCTATACACATAGATACTTCGAACACTAAAGAGTACTGATATCGGCTACAATTATTCAAAGCTTCAAAAGTCCATTACATGCTAATATAAGTTCTACCTACATTTCAAGAATTTACACGTAGGTAGTAATCAAATAAAATTTTAAACTGGTCGGAGCAATATCCGGTAAATATTACGCGAGTCCTAGCCGGTTACTAAATAATAAGTAGGTAGTATATTTTAGTGTCGCTTACATCTTTGATAATTTATAAAACAAATATATCGTTGTATTCATAGTCAATTCTTCACCGTTTTAGGGTTCCTTACCTCAAAAGGAAAGAAACGGAATCCTTATAGGATCTCTTTGTTGTCCGACTGTCTGTCAAGACCCTTTTCCTCAGTAACACGTGGAGGTATCCACGTGTTCGTAAATGTACAATTTAGAACTAAGTTCAAAGTTAATGTTAAAAATAATAATAATAATAGTCAGTAATAATAAACAATAATTAGTCACAGTTGAGCAAATGTCAATCTTAAATCTACTACTTATAAACTATAACTGTATGCTTGAAGTACAGAAGTACGTGTACTAACCTCACAAGTAGGAAAAGGGTACATATATAACTAATACTAATAAGTGGATGAGATTATTTCAACACGAAAGCAGGAAGTTTTTGAAGCAGTGATGGCTCAGTGGTATTGGCTATAGACTGCCACGCAGTATGCCCTTGGTTCGAATTCCGCCGGGGGCTTGAGCTTCACCGCATGGTGGAAGGGCATTTTGCGAATGTCTGCCTGGCTAACGACCACCCTCAAGTAGAAAATCTGTCGCCAAGCACCTAACGGTGAGTTCCGGCAGCTGTCCTTGAGAGCCAGTGAAATTACAGGCACATGAGACTTAACGACTATGTCTTAAGTGACGGGCGCAGTGCCATTCGTGACTTGTGATGAAATGCATCTGTTATAGGCAGAGGTTAGTCCGCTTAACATCAGATGGACCTCGAACTTGTTCCATCACAACAAATTCAACCTGTTACTGTAAAAAAGCCTAACGTTATATAAAAAGCTATTTTCAATATTTAGTTTTTACAAGATGTACTATTTGGTAAAATATTACAGAATTCCAGTTATATACTCCATTTAATACGTTCAACTCGCGCACGTAAGTATATTAAATAAGTATCATTAAGGAATTAGCACATTTCGAGGACGAGAACAAAAACAAGGTACGTAATTGACTCTGGGAGTCAGTTAAACATAGGTAGTTTTTCAACTGGTTATAGGTGTTTTTGTGACATGGTTTGTATTTAGAAAATTGAGTTATAAATAGACGAAATCCATTTGTTTGCTACCTCAGCTGTGAAGTCTCTTAGCTTATTTTAATATTGTTAGGTTTGCAATAACGCCTGCTATGCGGATTACATTACAAAATCACAAATATACGACAGGATTTTTTTTTCTTTCTCTTAGCTTATGTTATTAAATGAAGTGGCTTATTTGTTATTCAAATTTCAAACTTAACACAATTTCACAACAGTGTAAACTAAAATAAATAAAGGCATGGACGGCCATGCAGGCTGCTCTGGTATACAAAATCTTATTTCTTGTTATAAAATACAAAATTACAAGAGGAAAAGTAATAGTCATGTGCGGGATTCGAACCCGCACCATCCACCCCTATAGCTGAGGTATGCTCTGACCGTTAAGCCATTACGACATATGACTCATGAGTCAAATTTTTCCGTTCATTCTATGGTGATGGAGCAACATCTATTGTTCAACTTGTACTACAAACAAGAATAATTTTTACTATTAGCTTTAAACTAGTTTACGACAACGCAACCCTATAATTTTAATATTTTTATTTTTGGAATTACTTATGCTCCGCGGATTACATTACAAAATTACTAAAAATAGAAAAAATTAATCATGTGCGGGATTCGAAACATTCACCCCTATAACCGAGGTATGATCTGACCACTAAGCCAACATGATATATAACTCATGACTCTAATTTATCCTTTCGTTATTAACCATCGCATTGTAATTTGACATAATTAAGGAACTGTGCTCTTTTTACCTCCTTATTTAAGTTACTATTCTTAAGGAACTGCATGGTAGATATTATACCCTTAGATTTGTACTTAGTTACACATTTAATCGTATAATTAGTTAGTCGAATTCATTCTAGTCCATACTACGATGTTTTAACGGTATAAAGCAACATCATTTTGGAGGGACAACCAACAATAATCAAAATATCAAAATCAACAGTTTAATTTTTGAATGCCATTAAAAAGCATTGACTTCTAACATAAACGGATTGTAATATCAAAACTTGGTCTAATCAAATTATCACAATGACATTAACTTATAACACAAACGATGCCAAATATAAACAGATTTATTACCATAGATTTGTAAAATTGACATTTTATTTGATGGATCTGACAAACTTGGGATTCAAACCCAGCCGCACCGCCATAGAGGCAACTAACCCAGGAGTGACGATGTTCAAGGGGACATAAAATGAACAAGGGGACATACAGAAAATGAAGCACTCGTAGGGAAGTTTGCTTAGCCGTTCTTAACCGACCAGCTAAGTAAAGCGACGTCCGCCGCGGTCATGAGTTGGAGGGGTGCTAATGGCATTATACTACTGAGCGCTTTCGTGCTTCGGAGGGCACGTTAAGGCGTCGGTCCCGGTTGTTGTCTAAGGATGGCAGCCGTTATAGCATGGTGGAGGGCATTTTGCGAATGCCCACCTGGCTAGCTACCACCCTCAAGTGGAAAATCTGTCGCCAAGCTCTTAAGAGTGTGTTCCAGCAACTGTCTTCGAGAGCCAGTAATTCTAGGTGAGCCTGAACAGCATCTTCGACCACATCAAGAGTTACCATCAGGTGAGATAGTGGTCAAACGGTACCTTTTATATAAATATACAATAATAATGTAATTAGAGTGTTGGTACAATCAACTGATTACTTTGAATCTTTGGTGTACTAAACTGTAAATAATTCGAAACGTTTATGTTTTAAGCCCATGTCTTTGAGATTCTTTGATAATGCAAACTGTTGATATTTTGAATCGTGTATGCTAGAAGTCAATGTTATTCAGATCCATTAGGGAATTTTGCGAATGCCCGCCTGGCTAGCTACCACCCTCAAGTAGAAAATCTGTCGCCAAGCACCTAACGGTGTGTTTCGGCAGCTGTCCTTGAGAGCCAGTACTTCTAGGTTAGCCTGAACAACATCTTCAGTCACATAATCACTTACGATCAGGTGAGATAGTGGTCAAAGGCGAACCTATCAGGCATAAAAATAGTTGACATATTGATTGCTGATGTTTTGGTTGTTGAAGTTAAGAATACTCCATTTTGGAAGTGTAGCAGGTAAAACATTCTTCACATATAAAACTTTAGCAGCAGTTTAGCAGTCCGATTAAATTTCGAAACTTGGAATTCTATCTAAGCATCAAACTGCTAAAATTTAGCGTTAAACGGAGAAAAAGTCAAAGAAATGCGTGTCAAACATTTGTAAATGCATTTGTTAACACGGCGTTGGCATCTTTTGCACAAAAACCCTTAACGGTCAACATTAAAGTGGATCTCAAGAACGTTTAAGAATATCTACGCAAGAATTTGAACATCAAGCTTCTCGACGGGATAGTTTTTGTCCTTCGAGTCCTTTCTTGGTTGAGTATTTAGATACACAATATCTTTTAATATTATATATATATTAGACGGAACTTGAAGAAATAAAACACGAAAAAAGCATCTGTTATAATTAATAAACAGATTTAAACGTCATTAAATACAAGTTTAGTTCACCGTCGTGAAGTAGAAAACGCCATGCAAAAAGATTTTACTGTACTATAACTGTATCAGCCGGTTTGTCCACTGCTGAACACAGCCTCCCCCATTATGGGGGGGATTTCCATGCCCACGCTTAGCAGGCGTCTTGAGGAACACAGAGGAGATATCAGGTCCTCAGAAAGCGCTGCTGCCAACCTTCTGGTGTGTTACTGTCAGTCACCTCTTACGATACCTACGGGTAGAGAAGGGGGGGTGACATTCTAGCCCAGCAAACCACGGAATCCATTCCACCCACACACAACTTATTCATAGGTGTATGTTATACATTTAGCTCGTTAGGAGGTATCGATTTTAAAAATCTCTTTGTAACAAACAAACTTTTAACAAAAACAGGCGCTGCGATTCAGGGACAGAAGTTGAGTTACACTTTGTTCTTTAATTGTCTATCAAAGTAACACGTGTTTTTCTTAATATTATTTGTTTGTTAGAAGGATTTAATTTTGTTGTATAGCCTGTTTACCATATTCAAACATAACTCGTCAATAGTTTAAGGAATGATCAAAGGCTAAACAGTATATAAATATACAGACTGACGGATAGACTAACATATTTTCATTTTTACTATTACGCGTAGCAAGTATTATAAAAACAAGTAAAATATGAGTTTGCTTAAATTAAAATTAATATCCAAAATAAAATAATTTTGTACTGTCATAGGACATTTTACGAATGCTCGTCTGGCTATGTACCACACTATCTACCACATAAGTAGAACATTAGGTAGGTAGGTACCGAACGGTGTAATCCGGCATCTGTCCTTGAGAGACAGTTATTCTAGGAACAACATCTTCGATTGCATCATCACTTAACTAGTTGACTTGATGAGCTAGTACTCAAAAGCTAGTATATCAACTTTAAAAAAAAAACAAAGTCAACTAATGAGCTAATAAGTATGTTGAATAAAATACATGTTTATGACATTGTTATTCATAACTTTGCTATTGAAATTCTTTTCTAATATAATTTTATGAGCTATAAAATTTGATATATTTACCTGATTTATAGACACACAACGTTTAGTAGGTAAAAATTTATGGGACTAGACTATATTTAGATAACAATAATGCCTACTTTAATGTTGTAAAGATAGTAATAAAAATAAACGGCATTCGACTAACATTGTACAACGAACGTTAGTACTCGTAAATCAGAGATTTAGGAGACATTAAAATTTGAGATAAATAACTTTGAAAGGGTTTCCAGTGTTAACGATATCCAACTAGCAATTATTCGAATATAATTTCATTAACAAATATTTAAAGTATATAGGAGTATACTCAAGTTTATCCGATTTTCCAGTGCATCTCAAAAAATAATTCTTATCACATCTAGGAAGAAACACCTCGTGATAGTGCTTCGTCTAGAAATTAAACGCGATGAAAATCGTTTCAGCTGGGTAATGTGGCATTTCAGATTTTTTCATCAGATTAATTTTACTTCAGAAATGCCTCATTACCATATATACATACGTGTACCTAAGCATAAAATTTTACCATGTTGACTACTTGTGTTTTTTATTTAAATACTACAGCTCGTTTTTTTTTTATTTTATTGTGACGGGTCAAGCTCGAGTCCCACCTGATGTTAAGCGGACTAACCTCTGCCTATAACAGATGCATTTCATCACAAGTGACGAATTGCACTGCGCCCGTCACGCTCATGTGCCTGTAATTTCACTGGCTCTCAAGGACTGCTGCCGGAACAAACCGTAAGGTGCTTGGCGACAGATTTTCTACTTGAAGGTGGTAGCTAGCCAGGCGGGCAATCGCAAAATGCCCTTCCACCATGCGGTGAAGCTCAAGCCCGCAGCGGGATTCCAACCATGGACCTGCTGCATGGCAGTCCATAGCCAATGCCACTGGGCCATCACTGCTTCAAAATTCAAAATTGTATTGTCTACCGCTGAACACAGACTCCCCCATTAAGGGGGTTTGCCAAAATCCTCACGCTTGGCAGGCATTTTGGAGATCGTAGTTTCAGATATCAGTTCCTCATAATAAGCTGCTGCTCACCTTACGGTATTTTCAAAACAGTAGTATTAGAATTAATAGACTATGATCAAAATATTGTCGCACTCAAAAGATCTACGTAGCAGGTAACTTCTGAACACTTGTCGACAGTGGCAGCAGGAACCTCAGACTGCGGCATTAATAACTCCAATGTCGTCGTATTGTTACATGTGAAATATTCATCGCAAGTGTACACCCGCCTTAAACGGAGTCAACCAATACACTATCAATACGGTCAGTACATAAGTTTTGCAGTTGTTTTAAAATTGTAGCTAAGGATTAAGTAGCTGGTTATTACTGGATATTTGTCGTCATTGGCAACATAATATTTACAGAAGCAAGCCATTGTTCAATTTCGTTTGTATGTATAGACTTATGAATGAGTGCAAGCACCAAAATAAATAATTCTTATATTAAAATTTTTTAAACACCATATCAACAACCGAACACTTAACAGTGTGTTCCGGCAGCTGTCCTTGAGAGCCAGTAATTCTAGGTTAGCCTGAACAACGTCCTCGACCACATTATCACCTACCATCAAGTGAGAAAGTGATCAAAGAAAATATTGAAAAATATTGAAAATATGAAAATAGAAATGAATTTTGAAACAACGAAATTATTTCGTTATGTCAAAATGCATTTCTATTTTTCATGAATAAATTATAAATATGCACAAAACGATGTCGATGTGATTTTTTTATTTATATTTGTTTTTTTTTTTATTTAAACAACAAAATGTAATATTTATTCGGTAAAGTAACAACGTAACATCGTGCGTTGATATGCAATATTATACAGGTATACTATATATATTATTTCAAAAGCAGTCTGTGTTTACTTATGATTTCTTCGGCAATGATCTGATAATTTAGTTATATATTTAGATCATTTAAGTCTTTATAGGTAAAATTACAACAAAAAAGACACTTTTCTGTCACCATCGCTTATTTTTAACACTAGCAGGATGAATTATATCAGTAGTTCTTTCTTCAGTATTAGTCATACGTACTAGTTTTGACGTAACATTTTTCTGCAGTAATTCTAAACTTTATAGTACATAGATACTCACCCATATTATGTTGGACAAACATAAACGCCTATCTAACAAAACGAGCCCATAACTTACTGCGATTGGAAAATCTACGGACTTTTATCACTGTCTTCTCACACTTGGATTGTCTCCATACAATGGGACATCGATTATTTTGGCAGGCGTTGAAAGTAATTGGCACATAAATAGTTTTAAATCGAGAACTTGCTTCCTTTGATGTTTTATGTATTACGCCTTCGTAAAAAAAGCTTATTGGTCGTTAAATTATCGATTAGCTGACATTAAAAACATAACTTCGTATGATGCATCACGGAGTAGTCATTCTATTTTTGGTGAGTTCATTTGAGTTTCGAAACTGTCTATAGCGTTGTCCATCTTTAGTCATTTAATAGCTTGTTTGAATTCACGTGTCTTGGAATTAGTTTTTTAAAAGGCTTTGTTTAGGACATCTCGGATCATGGCCTTCAACTTGTAATAACAGACAAGTCAAAGACAAATAGCTGAGTAATACCTACATACTAGGTAAAAACACATCTCTCAAAATGGGGTTGTTTACTGAAAACTTTTTCACAACAGGCGTTGTATGATTGTTATCGGACAGAAGTCTTTACAAGCTGATTGTGTTTTTATCAATATTTCTTGGGTAAGCAAGTGATTGTGAGTTTTTCAATACTGTATACTTGGCACAAACTAAAAGAGGTTTTTTCAAAGACAAGGTGCTTCCCTTAACTTAATTATGTAATATGTTAGCAAACACATTCTCACATATAAAATGTGATAATATTTGAAACTTGGTTCATTCTGAAGGACCTTATTTGGTTAGGTTAGCGGCATCTATCATAGTTTCAAAATATGAGTTTCATACTTCAGAATAAACGTATCATGTTGTTGATGTCCCGAATGTAAAAAATGCTTCTATTTTCTTTTCTTTTTTTGCCTTTCCTCTGTACGTTTATTTAGGGGCAAAAGTTGACGCCATTCTGGTGAACAAGAGTTACTCGCATACTGCCGCGGGCTTGAGTTTCACCACAAATTGGTAGAACACTTTGCGAATCCCCCTAAAGCTAGTCCCTATTCTAGGTAACCCTATTTAACATCTTCAATCACATCAAAATTTACCAATATATGAGGTTAATAGGATCAAATTCGAATATATCAGAATATTAAAAGAAATTTCATATTAGTAGCATATTTTCATATTTTAATGTAACCTACTAATGAGCCTACGGAGATTACAATACATTCACATCGGCAACTGTTCTAACCGCGTGCTTATTACCGGTTCGGACAACTCTGAGGCCAGTGAAACAATTTCTTGTTTCAATGTTCGGTTTGTTTTTAAACAAGGAATATTCCCAAACTGAAAACAATTTGTTCCAATAAGTATGCTACCTTGCTTTAAGAAAATCATGTCAGTACTACATAATACAATAGCTCAGTTCAACACCTTTCTAGAAATGTTACTTTGATTTTATGGGTCCATGGCCGCGCCTCATTTCTGATAATCCGCCCGCGTCTGTTCAAGTCCGCGCTTGTGATTTCTGCTGTAGCGATTTCTGCTCGAATTCGATCGAATCGGAAGAGTTAAATGATTAGCTTTCTCAAATGCCATCGCCCGCTTAGAAAAATGTTATATTAATCATTCACTAGAATCACTCCGTAAACTAGGCTAAAATGTATCTGTCTAAATAAAAAATAAATATGTATATCAAAAGTTTCATGAAAATCCGAAGAAGAGTGGCAACAAATACACGTGTAAATATACATATGCCTCGAACTATGTGTAATGTTTGTGACGTGTGATTGTGTCTGTTCGACTTACTCGAGTGAAAAAATGTTGGTTACAATATTTTAGTTACTAAGAAATTTCCATTTAATGACATATTGCGACAAATAAGTAAAAATCCCGATAGCAAATAATTTATTTTTGTTAAATATTGTATCGTTCCATTGAAATGAAAACTACAAGTATGTATATATTAATGGAATCATGTTTTAGTCCTAACTTAAGTCCTACAGTTTGTTTTCTTATTTCTATGTATACACTTAGTGTCACTAGCACTATCAAGACGAATCTAACGATATATCTTTCATTTATATCGATTAAGCTGTTTAAAAGTTATGGTGGAACAAATAAAATCACAAAGTGTAGATAAAAGCGTTACAAAACAAATTATTAACACTATTTCTCTGTTGACCGATCTGTGACACTGGAACTGCAGACAAATTCAAAATTGGTATTAACAAATCCTTGATGTAGTTTATTTTCTATATTCACAGCTATTCGTAGGTGTCGTATAATCGAAACAACCGGTCAAGTTCTTGGTTAAACTCGCCCCTTTAACAGTTATTTGATGGATGGATCTTGACACCCGAAACAATGCGTACAAAACATCAGTATGGCCCGAGATGACCTGAGGCAGCGAGATAAAGAGTAAGTCTCAATATTTTGATGATGGTTCGTTGAAATAATGACAGATTACCGAGAAAACCCGTTAGAAGGCGAGCTTCGAGGTGACTTGTTAACACTTACGGCGTATATATAAGCTAATATATTGTATAGGGAAAGAGGGAGCGGGGAGTCTCAAACAAATACTGAAGATGCTGATTAGTAATTTAGTTAAGCATCTGTGATAAAAACTAACAAACATTTTTTTAGTTAACGGGCTGTTGCATTGCGGATGCCTAAAAGAACGACGTACTTGACCAGTGTCTTGTTACAAACAAAACTGTTACAGACAAAGACACCATTTTCACTTGAACTTTGTTCATACATTACAAGTAAATAGTTAAATATACACTTAACACGATTTATGAAAACTCAATTTTAGCAAAACATATTACTAAATATAAAAAAAAATACTTAAATTAGGTATCACGATATATGAAACTACAATTCTGAAGTAGTGATGGCGCAGTGACAACGGCTATACACTGCAGTGCAAAATAACCATGGTAACAACCCAGCTTCGGGCTTGAGTACGATTGCCCCTCTGGTTAGCTACCAGTTAGATTTGAAGCGCTCGTAGTGAAGTTAGCTTAGCCGTCTTGAACCGATCAGCTGCTACACATTGTTACGTCTGCCGCGGATATGGCTTGGATGGGTGACCGCTATTGATATTACTACTGAGCGCTTCCGAGCTTCGGAGGGCACGTTAAGCCGTCGGTCTTGATTGTTGTCTTAGGATGGCAGTTGTTAGTCTCTATAGCATGGTGGTAGGGCATCTGGAAATGCTCGCCTGGCTAGCTACCACCCTCAAGTAAAAACCTGTCGCCAAGCGCTCAACGGAGTATTCAGGCAGCTGACCTTGATAGCCAGTAGGTAATGCTAGGTTAGCCTGAACAACATCACCGACCACATCATTACTTACCATCAGCTGAGATAGAGCTGAGGTCAAAAGCAAGCCTATCAGCTATAATATATATAAATAAAAATAAAAATCTCAATTAAACAATTTATTATCAATTACCTATAGTCAACTCCGCCGTTGTCGGTCCCAAGCCCGAATGAGAAAGGAGGAGGGTTAGTGTGGACAAGACCTACCCATTCCGTAAAACAGTCAACGCCGAATATCGGGCGGCGGTAACTAACCCGACATCCCTGAGCGACCCTAGCGTCCCGGGGCGGTAGGCAGTGACCGTGAGGATCTAAATGCCCTCTAAAAGTCTGACGCGGAAGGACGTGGGAACCCACCGCGATCACCATCCCATGAAAACCCCCTAATGGAATCAGAAACAGTTAGAATTAATTTGTTGGGCGACCCGACTAACCATCGGCGCCACCCAGTACCCGGGCTGGATGGTGTGAAATTGGCGACCGAAGCTTCCCCTGGGGTAAATCGACAGGCCTCAAAAGGAAGAGATGCTACTGTCGGTACTGCAATTTATAAAAACGAGAAGATCTCAATACGAACCCATCATCGTATTGGCGCGTGGAATGTCCGAGGTCTGTTAGAGGCGGGCAAGCTGACTATCGTGGAAAAGGAAATGGAATCTCATGACATCTCCATACTAGGCGTGAGTGAAACTCACATGCGTGGTAACGGCCACTTCATCACTGCTACAGGGAACACCATGTACTTCTCAGGCTGTGAAGATTCAAGTACAAGTGGAGTCGGATTCATCTTGCCGCCACAATTAAATAAATATGTCCTCGGTTATAATCCAGTGTCTGATAGAATCCTGACAATAAAGCTGAATACCAAACCGTGTGTCCTGAATATTGTACAGATATACGCACCAACGGCACAGGCTCAGGACGAGGTAATTGAAGACTTTTATGGAAAGTTGGAGGAAACAATGAACTCAATACCTAGTCGGGAAATCAAAATGATTCTTGGTGATTGGAATGCCAAAGTTGGTAGTACACTGGCTGATGATCATATCAGAAGCACAGTTGGAAAATTTGGACTTGGCTCGAGGAATGAACGGGGTGAAAAACTGATCGAGTTCTGCATAGATAGAAATCTCAGTATTATGAACACGTACTTCCAACATCATCCAAGACGTTTGTACACATGGAGATCTCCAGGTGATAGGTACAGAAACCAAATCGACTACATAATTCTAGACACCCGCTGGAGATCCTCAGTTTCTAACGTGAAGACCTTTCCCGGCGCAGAGTGCGGCTCCGACCATAACTTGCTCGTAGCTAACTTCTCGCTACGTTTAAAAGCGCCTAGACGTCAACCGCCAAAACCCAGAAGGCTGGATCCTGCCGAGCAACCAATCTTCCGAGAGGCATTAGAAACTATTTTGAAGGATTCTCCAACGCAATATCACGCGGACGCTGATACTCAATGGAAACACTTGAAAGGTCATATCAACGATGCGTTGGACCAGATCACCAGGAAGAAAAAGCCAGAGCAGAAGAAAAAATGCTGGATCTCTGATTATTCATGGGAACTCATTCAACGTAGAAGGGACTTAAAAACTATGGGTTTGCAAGATGGTAAAATGGTTGAATACTACGACCTTAGCAGAGCTATTCAGGTCAGTTGTCGCCATGACAGGAACAACTTTATTGAGGGCATCTGCAGTGACGTTGAGAGCCATTCGAACAAGTTGCAAACTGCAGACCTCTTCAAGAAAGTAAGAGTCCTTTCCAAGCAGTTCAAGGCTAAATCGTGGGTCATAGAGGATGCCGATGGAACTGTATTACACGAGCTCGACCGCATTGCTGAGCGATGGCGTACCTACTGTGAGCAATTGTATACAGGTTCCCACTCCACACCCGGAATTAACCCAGACTGGAAAGATCTAGAACTGGAACCCATGATTTTACCTTCCGAAATCTTCACTGCGCTAAAATCCCTCAAAGAGAAGAAGGCTCCAGGAAGCGACCAAATCACAGCAGAGGTGCTTAATGCCATGGGTGACCTAGGTGTTATGACACTTTATAAGATCTGCTCACACATCTGGCAATACGGTGATTGGCCGCAAGACTGGTCGGAATCCGTCATTCTTCCGCTGCACAAGAAAGGGTCAACCAAGAACTGTAGCAATTATCGAACCCTATCCCTTATCTCTCATGCCAGCAAAATCTTGCTCCACATCCTTAATAATCGCATCCGTTACTACCTAGATTGGCAAATTCCGCAGGAGCAAGCGGGTTTCGTGAAGGGCAAGGGCACTCGAGACCAGATACTCAATGTCAGACAGATTGTTGAGAAAGCATACGAGTTCAATACGCCGGTGATAATGTGTTTTGTTGACTATAACAAAGCATTCGACTGTGTCAGCTGGAGTTGTTTGTGGGAAGTTCTGCAAAAACTAGGGGTGCCAAATCATCTCATCGCCTTACTTCGCACACTGTATTTCTCAAGCCAGGGAGTTGTAGGAGTCGATGAAAGAACCACTAAACCTTTTAAGTTTCTCCAAGGAGTGCGCCAGGGTTGTATTTTGTCGCCCATTCTATTCAATGCTTATGGAGAGCACATAATGAGACGTACCTGCGAGAACTGGGAGGGAGGCATCACAGTAGGTGGCGTGAAAATCACCAATCTGCGTTACGCCGATGACACCACTCTTTTTGCAGCAAATGAGTCGGAAATGGTTGCGCTTCTGGAGCGAATGGAGAGAATAAGCGAGGAGTTGGGGCTTTCAATAAACAGGTCCAAAACCAAAGTCATGGTGGTGGATAGATCTGGAGTGCTGGAATTTACTGGTGCATTAAATCTAGAAACAGTGGACAACTTTATCTACCTGGGTTCCAACATCAGTAACAATGGGTCGTGCGAGAAGGAAGTGCGCAGAAGAATTGGCATGGCCAAGAGCGCCATGACTCAGCTCGGAAAAATCTGGAGAGATCGCAACATTTCCGTAAAAACAAAGACCAAACTGGTACGGACACTAGTCTTCTCGATTTTTTCGTATGGCGCTGAGACTTGGTCTCTGAAAGCTGCAGACCGTAAACGCATTGACGCCTTTGAGATGTGGTGCTGGAGAAAGATGCTACGTATTCCGTGGACAGCATTTCGGACTAACATCTCAATATTACGGGAACTGAAAATCTCCATGCGGCTGTCGTCTGAGTGTCTACGCAGAGTCCTTGAATACTTCGGTCACATTGCAAGGAAAGATGGCAACAACCTAGAGAGGCTTATCGTGACCGGTAAAGTGGATGGAAGAAGACCACGTGGTCGCTGCCCATTGCGCTGGTCCGACCAGATCCGCGTCGCTCTTGATTCCTCAGTACACAACGCCCTCCACACCGCCAGAGACAGAAACAGATGGAGAAAGATCGTACGAGAGAAAGTGATACAGAAGGGTGGTCACGACCCTCAGCATTGAGGTATACGACGCAAGGAGGAGGATAGTGGTGTTCAGTTGTATTTGAGAGCCAGTTTCCGTTCTAGGTTAAGCTTACCTTCGTTTATTCCAGGTACGTCAATTATCAACAAGTGAGATAATAGTCAAAGGCAATAGCCTGTAAAAAAGTCAAATAAAATAATCTCACAGTATAAAGATATGAAATTAATAAGAAGTAATCGCATTCAGAAGCCTGAAGCACAGAACTCTATTAACATTTACAGAGTAACCAACATAATACAATTTCGTTTCCTAAGCTCGTATTACCCCAAACGAATTGTTTTACCGCCTGCCAAGATTTCCTAGTAACAAGCCACCGTTTGTAATAAAATTTTGATGGTTATATCTGATGAAATATATGAACCAACATAAAACATTGTCGAGGAATTCCCTAGTAGGTATTTGGCTTATTGACACATGTTATTTTCTCTGATTCGGCTATAAAAACAAGCTATCTTATCTTGTCGGTTGATGTTTGGATAAAATATATATGTTTTGGATACAACGGGACTTGTTTGAGACGGGAATTCTGATAAGAGAAGCGATTTAGGTGTATGTTGAGGGCAATTAGGCGTTTCATTTGTATTGATCGATGCTATTTATGTCTATGGGATAGGTATGTTATTTTTTTGGAAATAGAGTTTTATTCAATATAATTGAGTTCCATGAACGTAGATTATTTTTAGTGGTTGTGTTGCTTTTGGAATGTTACAACCTTGTAGTCATTTTATTTTTATATTTTGTGTTCTATACTAAAATGGCAAAGCTGGACCCTATTAGAGAGTCTCCGCTCTCTGTGTTTGTCCGTGCGTCCGTGTGCCATGGATTTCTAGCTCGTAAATGAAATGAGTTACAAACCTAATGTTCATATATTTTGTATAAAACTTACCCTAATGCATCTGTTCGAGTAGAAATGAAACTAATATATTTTATAGGCCCACTAGGTGGACTGGCGACATCGTGAACATCAGACAAACGACTTGTTCTTTTCGTCATTTCATGTCATCAACGTTTTCAGCACCAAATAATGGTAAGTATTGGTATCTACGCGCTGAATGCATCAATGTATGCCAAAAATTTTCTTTTTTCAACGTGTAAAAATAAAGCTTTTCATATAGATTATATATAGCCAGAGTTCATTCAACTACTGAACTATCGTTCATCGGCCGAAATAAAGCATAGCCTATATAAAGCTTCTCAGCAAATTCTTTTGTTCTTTCAGCAACGTCCGTATAAAAGACGTGCTAACGTCCGACATTGATGGATCAGAGGGAGGCGTTATCTAAATAATTTTTCCACATTTTTATAGACCCAAGTGAGAAGGATCGTGGGCCTCTCAAGCGGAAACCGACTATTCGAGGATATCTCCAAATCTCGGGATTTTATGTCAGCAATATGTTACTGTCATCGCGGACGGAGGAATGTCGACTTCTGATAGGGTCGCGAGATTTCTTAAACACTGCTTTAATTATAATGATATCGATCAGCATTCGTTTTGTCATTCCCATGCCTTGTATATGTGCTTTGTTTCCTATCGATGTTCTACTTATGGAAATAATGCTGCCAAAGAATTGATCAACTATTTAGATAGCAGTTTATTTGAAATTATATTGTAGCTAGTAGATAATACAAAATTACTTACATTGTTATGATAATTGGTTTAAATTAGGTATTTTATAAAATTCGTGCTTTATTTGTTGATTATCTTGAACAGAAACAATGCATTATTTAGAATAAATAGTCTATTACCAGTCTGAGGTCTGAAGACAACAGGATGACCAACAAAAAAAGTGTGAATCATACTGTTGTCGTCAAAACTAGGCATATCCTTAGCTGTTCACAAGACGTAATAACTTTATAGATGTAGTATAACTTTTTGTAGGTAACTTTTTAGATGTTAACGTATAACTTTTTAGGTGTAGAAGAATAGGTTTAACTAATATAACCGTGGTCGTATAACTGATATATAGCTAACAGGTATCAATTGAATAATTATAACTCTTGTAAATCAATTAAGCCGTTTAGAAGTTATAGTGGAGTAAAGAAACTCACAAACATACATTAACCCTGAAAACGTAAAACTCCTTTTTTTGGGCTATCGTGTAAAAAGACATTGAGAGAGGCATGAAAAGAAATAAACACCGTTAGTAATACAAAACCGGTGTAGATATACAACGATAATTTCATCCTCTGTAAACACTGCAAAGGGAAATTAATAACCTGATATTACCCACTCAAAATACAACAGCACCAGCAAATTGATCGAGACAAACCGCCCCATCCAAATAAAGAGAACTAATAAATTGCCTTTCCGAGACTTCATAACTCCTCTTAATTGAAGTACAAACGTTCTCAAATTGGCGACTTGGAATACATAAATCAATCTGTTTCAGGTACAGATTAGATATCAGTTGTTATGTGTTCAGACGCTAAGGACTACTCATTATTATTTTCAAACAATATCTGCTAGAGGTTTATATACTGCAGTGGAAAATAAACCCTGCATTTTTTTAATTGAACTGAGGACTGTTCTATCCTTTTTTCGTTTCCGTTTCATACAGATGATTGTTTTGAAAACGAAAGGTCGTTAGTTCTTCTTTGTGAATCAAATGTACTGTTTGCTCATCGTAACGGTGGAATTTTTAATGTTATGAGTCCGTCAAATCCGTACTGTTCCTGCTTAAACATAAACGGGCAATTCCATGTCCTTCTCTTAATCATGAAAATTGACAAAAGAAAGAAAATGAGGCAATGAGTATATGTTTACGTCAATGTTAATGCTGCACAATGGTTTTTACCATCTTAATGCTCTCATCAACTGAAAAGTAGCGTGTATACTAGCAATGCTCTTGCATATATTGGGTTGGCTGATCCCAAGCTGTGCTGTGCTGAAACATATTTTTAGACATTTTTTATATCTGAATATGATTATACATTCAAAAATTGAACAAATTATAAGAGCACAAAATTTTTGCCTGTGCGGGAATCTGCGTCCCCCGATTTCACAGATACCTTAACCAATCGGCCACCGGAACATGCTCGACTGAGCCTAATATTGTACTCCAATTTTATTTCTATAACACAGTCATTGGGGACGTGCGTCCATGAACTAGATAACTAGATTTCATCTGATCGAAATTTATTTGTAAATGATAACAGTTAGACAAATAGACATGGACGGATACGGTCTTAAAATCGACTATATATATATATATTTAGAACTCATAACAATAGTTCTCGCAGATAAAAACAGTAGGACTGGAAATTCTATGGAAACAGTTTCGAATATGTGAGTGATAACTTACCTTGGACATTATGTTTCCCTATCACCCAATATTTAAAGATGTTAGCGATAGAGTAACTCGTGCGTGGAAATTGCTGGGCTCTGAACGAAATAATCAAGATAAAAAAATAAAGCTTGCTTGATCAAAAGAAGAAGCGCTCGTAGCGAAGTTTACTTAGCTGTTCTCAACCGATCAGCAAAGTTAAGCAACGTCGCGCGCGGTCAGGAGTTGGATGGGTGACCGCTAGTGACATTACTACTGAGCGTTTCCGTGCTTCGGAGGGCACGTTAAGCCGTCGGTCCCGGTTGTCGTCTTAGGATGGCAGTCGTTATAGCATGGTGGTAGGGCATTTTGCGAATGCCCGCCTGGCTAGCTACCACCCTCAAGTGGAAAATCTGTCGCCAAGCACCTAACGGTGTGTTCCGGCAGCTGTCCTTGAGAGCCAGTACTTCTAGGTTAGCCTGAACAACATCTTCGACCATATCATCACTTACCATCAGGTGAGATAGTGGTCAAAGGCTAAGCTATCAGGAATAAAAAAAAAAAATAAAAAAAAAAAAAAAGACTCTCAACACCTGCATTCTGCCTCGTATAACATATGGCTGTGAAGCTTGGCCACTTGCGCTGAATCACAATAATATATCTACCAAATTTTCAAAACACAATGGAAAAAAGCATGTCGGGAGTTATAATAATGTCAAAATCTGAAATCCAGAGATTGGAAAAAATCCAAAGTAACAGGTATATTGATTTCTAAAGACCAAATGAAATTAATAATATAATAATCATTTGTTTATTTCAAGCATAAACCCATAGGTAAATTAAAATTATTAAACATAAAAATAACACTGTATAGAGGTGTTACAAAAAATACTTATCCTATTTAAAGAAAAGTAAAAATAAAATAAAAAGTGAAATAAAATACCTATTAAGCTAGTTAGGACATCTGCCTAAATGTCAAATAAACAAATGGCACTATGGCACCCTAGAAATAGAACTAGAAAACAGGGACGTTCAAAAACAAGGCGGATAGATGAAAATATCCGCCTTACCTTGAGGCCATAAAGGATTAGAGCTGCAGAAGACTAGATTACTGTGGAGAGAGTTAAGTAGTTATTATTATAGTACATATAGTACAAAGCTATAGATATGCTTAGTACAGGTATCAATATAATACGTAATTTACATTTTACTCAAATGTACAAAATACAGAAATGAAGTGAATACGCCAAATTGCAGCCAACGTACTGAACTTGTATCATCCGGATAGTCAACTGTTAAATACAGCCTCCCCATTATGGTGGGGTTTGAAATAATCCCCACGCTTGGCAGCCGTCTTGGGGAACGCAGTGTGAGATGTCAGTTCCTCAGAAATCGCTGCTGCCCACAATATGGTGTGTTACCGTTAGTCGCCTCTTCGCCTCTTACGACACCCACAGACAGAGAAATGAGGGTGACATTCTAAAAAAGTAACACATAAATTTAGCTCGTAACAAGGCTCAGTACATTAGGCAAACATATATCTATAATCAATGACGTAAAATAAAAGTGGATTTATTAAAATATTCACGTGTAATTTGACTTGTTATTTGTTCGAGAAATGCAGTATATATTTAACTGACCACATGAATACTAATTCTTTATCAAGCGCCTATTGTGTAGCAGCATCCCACTACATTGCCGTAAGTTGTGTTGGAGCATATTGCTCATTTGGCGCGTTTGTTTTTGGCATAGGAGGAAAATTCATGTCCGCTAAGCGATAGGTCACATTATCTCCATCGTTTTCTCAAAAAAAAAAAGACATTGTGATTACGAGTATTCTGTGTGGACATTTGTCCCAATGAGAGGATTTTTAAGCAAGCTTGTCCAGTAAATTATCGAGGTTTAAATTATTAACAACAATAACTACTTATAACAGACTAACTGTATGAAACTTAGGGCCTGTTTCAGAATGTTCGAGTAAGTTCCGGTTATACTACCCAGAACATATTTAATAAATAAAACACTATCTGTACGTTTCACAGTTATCGATTTAGCCTATCCATCGGTTATAGCTTGAAACGCGCTACATGTTAACTGTCATTTTTATCATTCAGTTATTTTATGTTCTGGGTAGTATAACCGGAACTTACTACAACATTCTGAAACAGGCCCTTAATCTCATAAGAATTCTTATAAGCGATTTTTAAAGTTAAATAACACGTAAATGGTGCCAAGCACAAGTTCTTCCCTAAGTAAGTATATATCTTGGTTATCTCTTCGTTCCTACTCTATTTATTTACCACAAACATTCAGTAGCAAGAAGGTTAAGTTCAGTACATTTACGTTACATTAGAGGAAGGTATAGCAGAGATTAATAGTTAAATTTTTCAGTGCTAAAGTTAAACCGTCCAGTAAACTGTTATTTATCGATGGTCACTAAGAGTTGCGCGGTTGCTCGTTACGGCAACATTTTTTATTCCATTATTCTTTTAACACGCGGATATTCGAGCGTTTTCAAACATTCCTGTTGATCGTTTTATACGTACAAATTGGAGTCCATTTGTAAAAGGCTATCATAGCCAAACAATTTTGAGAATAACTCAGATTAATACTTTAATATTTTTTTCAACACACTCGCTCGTAACGGACTTTTAAATGCACCGATTTTAGTGTCATAATATAGTCTATTACGCACTCGTGCTTTTTTTTTACTTTACCGCACTAGTATTTATATAGAAAAAAAAACAACGTTTCCACACTTCTCACCAAGGAGATTGTAGTTTGTTTCGTTCGTTTTTCATATAAAAATAAACCAAAGAGTGTTTTACCTACTGAAGTAGAACTTTAGCAGATTTAATTATAAACCTTCTTAATCAGATTATTATTGCTATCAAAAAGATCAAGAAAATATTTTCGCATCGAAATTGTCGTATTCGTGAATTGAAGCGCTCGTAGCGAAGTTTACTTAGCTGTTCTCAACCGATCAGCAAAGTTAAGCAACGTGACGCGCGGTCATGAGTTGGATGGGTGACCGCTAGTGACATTACTGCTGAGCGTTTCCGTGCACGTTCGGAGGGCACGTTAAGCCGTCGGTCCCGGTCGTTGTCTTAGGATGGCAGTCGTTATAGCATGGTGGTAGGGCATTTTGCGAATGCCCGCCTGGCTAGCTACCACCCTCAAGTAGAAAATCTGTCGCCAAGCACCTAACGGTGTGTTCCGGCAGCTGTCCCTGAGAGCCAGTACCTCTAGGTTAGCCTGAACAACATCTTCGATCACATCATCACTTACCATCAGGTGAGATAGTGGTAAAAGGCAAAGCTATCAGGAAAAAAAAAATTCGTTCCTCGCAAGTTTGTGAAAAACGTCGTATAAAACTCGTGCGCGTTGTTTATTACAATCTCTACTCCATTTTTTTAAAACCAGTCTTGATTGTAATATACAACTTCGCGCACTTGTTGCATAATGTCCTATTTCATCCATATAACATCCTTTTGTGTTATTATATGATTGGGACATAAAATTTAAATTTGATATTACTAATGAGTGTGTAAGTTCGATCTCTGTTAAATGTTTAATTCAATTGATTTGCACTATCAAAATTATATAAATTAAACATTGATATATCCAAAATGTATAAAACTTACATTTGTGAATACGTTTTCTTTCAAACAACAGTTATTACGTACCTAACACATTAACTTACGTTAAAGTGGCGCATCTTGATATACGACTGGTCTCCTGCCTTATTAAAATTCTATATAAACGCCTTTCAGATGACCCTCCCAGACCAAAGTAACTTAGTAAGATGGGGGAAAGCCACCGAAAAGTCTTGCGGTATTTGTCGGGAGGCGATCGGTACAGCTAGGCACTTGCTGGTAGGATGCAAGGTGCTCCTTGATAGGGGTCATTATTCACGTCGCCATGATAGAGTCCTCGAAATCATACGTGAAGCCGCGAGTCTCTCGGTAGCTAGAGCAAAAAAAGGTCTGACCACGAATAAACGACACGTCGATTTTGTAAAAGAAGGGTCATCTACAAAATCTAAATCCAAGCCTTACTCCATCTTAGGCGCAGCTCCCGATTGGACTCTTTTGATGGACACGTATGAAAAACATTACAAAATTCCTGAGGATGTTGGTATTTCGTCATCCAGACCAGACATATTTTTATACTCAAAAAATCTAAAACGCATAGTACTTATAGAACTTACTGTGCCGTGGGAAACAAACATACCTAAAGACCACACAATAAAAACAAACAAATATTATGACCTAACAAATGAATTAACCAAAAACGGTTATGTGGTTAGTTTATATGCTGTAGAGGTTGGAGCAAGGGGTATACCAGCGAAATCCCTATATAACCTACTTAAAGACCTTGGCCTACCAAGAACAACCGTAACTTCCATCCTAGAACGTGTATCTAAGGCGGCATTAGTAGGATCTTATCAAATTTGGTTAGGTAGGGGAGGAGGCTCGAGTGGTGAAGGAGAGCATTGATATGTCATAAAGGGGCCCCTTAATCCTACTCCTGGGTTGCAAGTCCCAGGCATCCCTCTAGCCTCTTCCTCTGCAACGCGATGGACCCGGCACCCGCACGGTGAATCCATGGAATGCTAAGTAATTCGTCTCTCTAGTTCTAAATTAGACTAGCACTATAGCTTTAAAAATATAATCATTTCGCGACTGCATGTTATGTAGTGGCCGAAACCTTGCCTAAAGCTAAGCTATAAAAAATACTCTTAGTTTACTCTTATTGTTTTTTTAAAGAAAACTGACGATAAATATTACGAAATTCGGGATAATTATTCAAAATTTATAAAGAGTAGCAATCTTTGTGAACGAGTTCTTTTCGGGAATTATTTTTGTGGGCAGTAATGTTCGCATTACTTTATTTCACTGGCACCCATATCCTTAAAACCATGAATGAAGTGTATGGATGTCAGTGAAATTGCAGGTACACTTAAGACTTAACAACCTTATGTCTCAGGGTGATGGGCACAATGCAGTTCGTAACTTGTTAACGAAATTCATATTTTACAGGCATAAGTTACCGCTTCACGCCGAGTGGGCATCGTGCTTATTCCGTAACCTAATCACATATAAGGCTTTAGGTCCAAGTGGTGGACTGAGATCTAAATACTCTGCAACGTCTTATTAGTTACTTAAAGGCACCCGGTGCCCGGTACGGTTTTGTGCTCTAAAAATGTGTAATATTATTAATAACGGCTTAGCTTGCGATAGTGTTCTTTTTTTTCAATACGAGTATACGGTCACAAGAATCATATTAAAAAATAACAATGTAAGCAAAACAATGTATTTTATTTTTAATGTTATAAGTCTAAAGTTTATTAGAAGATATTAGAATTATTACAAGAAGACCTTTAGGTTACTTGCATCTTTTCATCCATACGATAAATACGATTCAAACCAAAACAAAGCAAACCAGTTATAAGCTACTAAATTACCTTCCGTAATGTCTGTAATCCTGTTCGGTTTGTTCAACACTATTCGAATATGAAGAAAAAGTGAGATAATCACATCTCAAATAACGCGATCATTGCTTGCCCTTGCCAGGTTATAATAACAGTGTTCTTCTTGAAGCGGATAAGATGGTAATGAGAGGCTAAGCCTCATACTGGACATCCATATAAAGTTCAACCTTGCTCCGTTGACATATGGTTTGAATTCCGTGGCGAATGGAAAATAGTTTCGGTACGTAGAAGGAACGCTGGCTTGAGATGCCTTGAGGCCCCCACTTTCTTTCAACACGTACCGCACTGTGTGTTTAATGTACTAACGCTTGCCATCAAAGGCGTCTGAGACTGAAAGGGGTTTTAGATTCGCAATCGTGTTGGCGTAAACGAGATACCATTTAGCCAAAGGCAAACATGGATGATGTTTTGTTCGGAAAACATCTATAGAGCTTATGGAATAAGAAAATTATAGTGTAGATAAAGCGGAGCTCTACAGAGGTAAACAATCTCGATATATAACTAAACGTTTCTGAATTCCGAATGTGCATAAAATATTTTTTCAAATAAGATTTCTATTGGATAAAGCTGTTGTTGTGGGTCGTTAATTTTTTCTGTGTAAACTGCCTTTTAATCGTCGTTTTTTGGAAAAAAAATCTAATTTTATGCTTAAATACGTTTGACTATCTACATTTAATGAGGAAAACATAGTTCATACTAATAATATAAATGAGCAAGGTAGTGTGTCACTGTATACATATAATTGTTACCCATTCATGCTAAAATGGCTGAACAAATTTGGATGAACTTGAAATATATATAGTTTAGGTTCGAATTAACATATAAGGTACTCTACATCATTATCTACAAGAGTTTGGCGCAGCTACTAAAAAAAATAAAGTTGAAGAGAGAATCAGACAAGCTTGTCATGTAGAGAAAAAATAAGCAATTAACGAAAAGAGTATTCTGTATAAATATAGCCGGAAAGAAGGGTAGAGGAAAGCCAAAAATAAAACCAATAGAGAGCACAGGGACGGACAGTATGAAGTCTAGAAGATATAACTATAGGGTAAAGGTTAAGTAGTAGGTATTAAGACGATCAACAGACCAGAATGGAAAAAAATACTCGCTCTTGAACTTAGTCTGGAAATGAAATTAGATAAAAGAAGATTAGAACTTAACCATTAGATACTTTTGTTAGGACCTGTTTCAGAATGTTCGAGTAAGTCCCGGTTATACTACCCAGAACATATATAATAAATAAAACACTATCTTTGCGTTTCACAGTCATCGATTTAGCCTATCCATCGGTTAAAGCTTGAAACGCGCTGCATGTTAACTGTCAGTTTTATCATTCAGTTATTTTATTTTCTGGGTAATATTACCGGAACTTACTCGAACATTCTGAAACAGGCCCTAAGACTAGTATCTTACGCTTACGGTATCTTTAAATAATCTTAAAGAAATACCCTAGTAAATTCTATCACAACCATGAACACATTCAAATTGCTTTTACAACTTACCATAAAATAAGTATTAATGTACTTTCTGCACAGTTGAAATGTCTACATAATGACCGTATATATCTCTTTAATGAACTACTACCCTACTTTTGCTATGAGAATACCGTTTCTAGTCGCAGTTCTCGAAATATATGACTTGTCTTATAAATAGGTACCTGAAATACTTTCTAGGAGGCAGCCTAAGTGAATTTGGTCGTAAAAGAAGTTGAATTGCCACAAAATAGTGCTACTGCAGCAAGTGGCCAAGATTTTATATGGCTCTTTAGATATTACTTGCGTTTAATATTTTTACTAGGCACGTACTAATATGTTTTACTCCATTGGCTTCCTTATCATCTTCCTACCCTTGCTCCACTTATTAGGGGTCGGCACAGTAGGTTTTCTTAACAACACAAAGGACAAACACATAAAACTAGTTATTTATTCAACAATTGAGCAGATTCGATTTTAGGTGCAAGTTTAAATCACAAACTAGCGATGTAGTCTAGAACACTGATATTGCCTACTGAGAACAGTAAGGGATTAGCATCCGCGTGGACGATATTGTCCATTTATGAATGAATTCTATTGTTCTCGTTATTTCGGATGCTGAAGGATTACAGGCATGATACCTAGAAATATGTACGTATTCTCGTGCACAACAACCTCTACCAGTGAGAAAAAGAACATGTAAGAACTGAAGGCTTTTCTTTTTTTAATATTGTTAGGTTTGCAATAACGCCTGCTATGCGGATTACATTACAAAATCACAAATATACGAGAGGAAAAATTTTTAAGTCATGTTTTTTTTTTGTTTTTTTTTTATGCCTGATAGGTTAAGCCTTTGACCACTATCTCACCTGATGGTAAGTGATGATGTGGTCGAAGATGTTGTTCAGGCTAACCTAGAAGTACTGGCTCTCAAGGACAGCTGCCGGAACACACCGTTAGGTGCTTGGCGACAGATTTTCTACTTGAGGGTGGTAGCTAGCCAGGCGGGTATTCGCAAAATGCCCTACCACCATGCTATAACGACTGCCATCCTAAGACGACAACCGGGACCGACGGCTTAACGTGCCCTCCGAAGCACGGAAACGCTCAGTAGTAATGTCACTAGCGGTCACCCATCCATCTCAGGACCGTGGGCAACGTTGCTGAACTTTGCTGATCGGTTGAGAACAGCTAAGTAAACTTCGCTACGAGCGCTTCAAATCTTCATGTGCGGGAAAAATGTTTCCTATCGTATATTTGTGATTTTGTAATGTAATCCGCATATCAGGCGTTATTGCAAACCTAACAATATTAAACTTATAAGGTTGAGTCATCATTTACAAGTATAAAACCAATTGCAAAATTGGTCTTGTTTGTAGTACAACGCAAGTGGTACTATAGATTTCGCTCCATCCCAATACGATGGTTAAAGAAGGATAGGAAAGATTCGAGTCATGACGTCATGTCATGTTAGCTTAATTGGTTAGAGCATACTCCGGCTCAAGGAGTGGATGGACGCGGATCCAGCACATGACTTAAATTTTTCCTATCGTATATTTGTGATTTTGTAATGAAGGCTTTTCTTATTGTTTTTTTCTAATATACAACCATTTCTTATTAAAAATAAACAATTACATTGTAAAATAATTAATTTTATAGTGTTGGTCGATTTCCCGCCACGCCAGCCTTAACAATATCATTCGCCGGGAATTTACCAGTGCCAATGTTGCAGCTATTCTCAAACCGAAGGGTCTGATGCGTGACAATGGTAAAGGACCTGACGGCATGACTCTGGTTCCGTGGAAGTTAGGACGGCCCTTAGTGTGGGATGTTACATGCGTTGACACTTTAGCGCCGTCACATCTTTATGAAACTTACGTGAGGGCTGGCGACTGACAACTCCAGCGGCGCAGGTATGCAAACCTCGGTAGTGGTTACATATTTCAGCCGATTGGTGTAGAGACGTTGGGTCTGTGGGGAATGGGAGCTCATCGTATTTTCCAAAACTTATCAGAGCGCTTGGCCGATTCGACGCGTGATCAAAATGCTGGCACTTATTTGGTTCAACGAATAAGCCTTGATCTTAAGTATAAGAATTTTTGCTAAAATGTACCAGACCAATGGAATATAAACGTAAGAGCCCTGAAAAACTCATTTGAGATTGATGACATGCCTTGATCTCAAGTCTGATCATCTATGTAAAATTTGTATTTCAATTATTTGTAATTTGTTTTAAATATTTTTTTATTTATTGTGTCTGTCTTGTGTTTAATTTGTATGTCATGATTCTTGCTACAATAAAACTGTGATATAATAGTATTTGTCTTATGACGCTATTAGATCAATAAATAAATAAAAAATTATAAATAAACAAAAAAATGCATTTCGGCGGGGCAATACTGCCAGCATGCTGGGCACACAACCCAACTCTTAGTAGGCTGCAGCATTTGGACTGCTTGTGAGTCTGCAATCACTTATAGGTTGTCTAAATGCTTTTATTGTAGTAGCTATAGTATTGTATACAGTTCGTAGTATTTTGTTATTAAGGCATACCTACCACCGGTGAAAAAAAACAATATGTACTAATTAAAAGTTATAGGAAAACTTGCAGTAACTTGGCATAAACCGGGTCTCTCTGGCGAGGATTTGTGGATTGTCAAACCGAATGTAGTGGATGGATTTGTCCTGGGCATGTTTACAAACTGCAGACTTGGTCGAGCGTCTGTTCTGCATGTCAGCAATGTGTTCTTTTACCCGGACACCAACACTCCTCTTTGTTTACCCAATATATGACAGGCCAATCAAGTTTGTAAACACCTGTATCTTGTAGGGGAATATTGCACTTAACAGGTCTTAAAAATTGGTTGATCTTCTTGTGCGGCTTGAAGTAAGTTTTTATTGAAGCTCGTCTTAAGATATTACAAATATTGTCCGTAACACCATTGATATAAGGTAAGATGGCAAGTTGTCGTTCAACTGTGGACGGCAAAATTGGTAATATCTTAAGACGAGTTAGGTTTAAAACAAAAGTAGGTATTTACTCTTATTACAAAAAGAACATGCCCTGAAGATTTAAAAAGTAACCAAATATTTCCTTTGGAAGGAAGCCAGTCACATTGGTCTGGGCAAAGAGCCAGGTAATCGAATAGATCCTCCTACGAAAACATTTTTAGAACATTATGTCACTAATTTTGTTATCGATCTAGTTTATTTAACTAGCTGCCTCATAGTATTTAACTCCTTTTGGAGTAGCAAAGAAGGAGCTGAATCATGAACTGCTAGATAAGTTTTGTTTAGTCACCATGTTGTGATCTCGAGACGTTGTAGAATAATAAAAAAGTGCGTTAGAGTAAAAAAAATACATAGGTACTGACCGTACATTTTGATAAATAGGATTCATGTATTCTTTTTTTGCATCTCTGAATTCCTCTACAAATACTCTAAAATTGTCTATGTTAAATCGCGGACTTTTACTACTACACAAATAGATTTATAAATAATAGTAAGTCTTTGACTACATATTTGTTTGGTAATATTCTATAGCCTATGTTCATCAGGGATAATGTAAGATCCTAGTGGTGAAAGAATTTTTCAAATCAATCCATTAGTTTTTATATTCGTTACATATATCTCACATGATGGTAAATGATTGTGTGGTCGAAGATATTGTTTAGGCTAACCTATAATACAAGGCTCTCAAGAACAGCTGCCGAAATACACCGTAAGGTGCTTGGCGACAGATTTTTACTTCAGGGTGGTAGACAACCAGGCGGGCATTCGGAAAATGCCCTACCACTATGCAATATCGACTGCCATTGTAGGACAACTGCAATTGGGACCGACGTCTTAACGTGCCCTCCGGAGCACAGAAGCGCTCTGTAGTAATATCACTAGCGGTCACCCATCCAAGTCATGCACGTAGCAGACGTTGCTTAACATAGCTAACCAGTTAAGAACGGCTAAGCAAACTTCGCTGCTAACGCTTCAATAGTAGTTGTTGTAAATTTGTAGGTTTAGTCTAAGCAATTTAATCGTACTAAACTTACTATACACATTATTTTTATTCATATATACTAAACATTTAAAAATGCCAGTTTCTCAACAGCTGATTTGCATAAAGGAATAATAAGACGTTGCTTTCTTTTTGAGATAAAATATTTATGTAAAAGGCAACGTTTTCCTTCGGTCTGACGCGAGTATTTCTTCAGAGTGCATATTGCACGAAGGAAACTGCAAGCCCCTTGAGACTTTACCCTGTTTTTGCTAAAATACGCTATTTTATATCTTTTCCTTGCTTTAATTTCTAGATGGAAATAAAATTACAAAGATGAATTTAAATTATTAAGGATTTTATAGTTAACGTTATAAATGTTTGTTTACGTCACGCCCGATATCAAAATGGGGAAAGCAGAGAGAGTTAGTCTACGCGTTCCCCACTCTTTTCACACTTAAAATTTCCATACTATCGGATCTACTAATCGGATCAAACTATGTTCGTGGAGAATTTTCTGTCCATAGTAATGACAATTCAGACTCACATTGCACCCTTGTTCTGTCAACATAGTTTTGACCATCATTGTAAAAAAGAAACTTTATAGAACTCTTATTATGAGCTTTGAAGAACAACAGAAGCTTTGAGTTTACCGACACAAAATATAGGAAACACCAATTTTTTTTTAAATAAGCTAATGTTTATTTTATGCTACAATTTAGCAGTGCTATATGCTTTACTATACAAATATCGTGAAATAAAAATTATAAGACCTAATTATGAACTGCTTGAACTAACTGGCACTAAATTAATGCAAGCAGTTTCGCCCGCGCTAACGACAAGACTAATAGAATTTTAATTTAATTATTAAAGTATGCCATAATCCTTAAAGAATCTTCTCTTTCTTATATTATAGACCACAACAAAGTAAAACCATTATATTTCTGAAGAATCTGATCTAAAGCGAAAAAACCTTATACTAAAAAGTATTTCCTTCATCTATATACAATCTGTTCGATAAACCGAAATATATATTTTTGAGTACATTGAAAACTTTAAGGCAAGTTCGGTCTATTTCGATGGCTACATTTCTACGCCGCTTAGATCAGGAACTTTTATGTTCATCAACGTCACCTATTTACTACAAAATGATTATTACAAAATGACTTTTCTGGCACGCAAAATATATTCTTTAGCAATTTTATGTCTAAATGCAGTTTGCTTGGCATTATAAAAGATGAATTTTCAGTACCTACTTGAAATATTATTTAGTTCCTAAACTTCCAAATTAATATCTATTAATAAATTAAATCAAAACGTCTTATTTGATCATGGTCAAAAATCGTACGTATTGTTAGAGTAAACAATTATTACTTATGTTAACGTTGTCTTAGGTTTTCGCGATTATTACACATAGTAATTACACAACTTCATATATTTATCACTGCAAAGTATTTGCATATACGCAATTTAAACAGTTAAATTACTATTACTTATAATTATTTCATCCATAAAATAAAACAACATTAATGAAATTAAGTATTTATATACATAATATACAGGGTTATTGGTAAAATGCTAACAACCTCTTAGGGTTGACTTCAGCTAGTCCTAAGAAACATTTTGATATGTTTATTTCTGTTTTAATGCCTACTCCGAGCCAAGAGCGCCCGCCGCGGCAACACTGGACTGCGCCGTGGTCCCTTTGAATAGAGTTTTGAATATTTACATCGAGCAAAGTTATGAAAAATATAAAATAATAATACATAACAGGCACAAGAGACTTATGACATCAGGTGGTCCCCGTGCTTAGTCAGTCAAAAACATATAAAAAAAATATATATTATGAAAAATTAAAATTAAAATTTCAAAACAAAAAACATCTCAAAATGTTTCTAAGGACTAGCAGAAGTCAACCCTAGAGGTTGATAGCATTTTACCAATAACTCTGTACATGATTATATATATTATGTAATTAATATGTATGTATAATCTTCATTAGAAATAATAATAACTCATACAAAATCGTAAATAGATATTAAACTATCATAATTGCAGAGATCAGCGTCACATAAGGCCCACCAGTAATTGTAAAGTGGGGTTTTGACACATCCGCGCCACATGTAACCCTGGCTTTTGATGGCTCTTACTGCACAGATTTCATTCTCTTCACAAATCTGGGAGGGTACAGAACCACTGGAAATAAAACAGGTTTTTGTCATACAGTTTTATTTATTGCTGGGTATATGGTTTTTAAAAGGTAAGTAAGCCTTTGACCACAGTCTTACTTGGTGGTAAGTTATGATGTGGTCGAAGGCGTTAACAGGCTTAACCTAAAATTTCTGGCTCTTAAGGACAGCTGCCAGAACACACCGTTAGGGGTTGGCCGACAGATTTTCTCCTTGTGGGTAGTAGCTAGCCAGGCGGCGCTACCACTATGTAGTGAAGCTCAAGCGGGATTCAAACCATGGACCTGCTACGCGGCAGTCCATAGTCAATGCCACTGAGCCATCACTGCTTCAAGGTAAACAATTCATTCATATCTAGCACCTGCCTGGGATTTCACTTGTGAAGTTGACAATGCTCGTACATAAAACAGGTATGTGTTAAATAATTAATGTTTATATGAAATAAATCTAATGGCATAATTTCTGTAAACTATATCTCCTACATTGGAGAAGGATCTGGTCTTCGAAACACAGTTTTAAGCTACGTCGAGGACCAAAGGCTTCAAAATTAACCTTGTACACATTATTGTTGTCAATAAATAATTTTTATGCTTGTGAGCCCTTTCAATAGGTATATCCGCACAAGTTTGGGTGCGCTCTTTCAGATTTCCTCATAGCAGTAACCTACGAATAATTATGTAAAGAAGTGTAACTTTCCTACAGTTACCGCTTCGATTTCGAACTCATCGTTCACAACTAACAAAACACGCAAAATCTTCCACATTTAAATGGCTAACCAAGCCAATTGATTTGGCGCTTAGAAATGATTGCATCCGATTGATCGCGTCAAATCAAGGTAATATTATTGCACCGCACGGCACACTTTTTAAACCACGCCCGCAAAGTCAAAGTTAAAATTATTTATTCAATGTTGGCGCCTACGACGCTCTTATGAACATCAATTACAAAATTTTACTATTCAAATGTTCTACTGCTGCGTGCAGCAAAACATGTTATACTTTTTATGTCTTTGATCTTAAACAATTTGTAAGGCTATTGTACAAATCATTACAATATTTATTAAATAGATGATTGACAGTGGTTTGGCGGAGGTGGAGTATCCTATGGTGGATTATCCGTGGCGGTATGATTTGCGATCTGCTGTTTTAGATCTTGATTTTCATTTCTTTACATATTTATTCGTAGGCAGTAACCCATTGTAGGTAATAGTACATAAGTGTTGCAATAGATTGAGTTCCCTGCTAAGAATATAAGGAATGTTCCATATCCACATCTATCATTTCGTAAAAGACAATGTAGAAAAAATCCTTCATAAAACTGAAACCAAAACTTTGTACAATTATTTCCTTATGTTTTCCTTTGCGTTGTTAGCGAAAATGATAAATGATTTGACGAAACCTTCAAATGTAGCAAGAAAAAGAAAATATAATAAGTTCTTGTATTGTTACAAATATATATTGTACTGTCCCGAGTGTTGTATACCCGCCGTGCGGTTTGCAGTCCCGGGCTAGATAATAAGAGCCCTAGGACTCCAAGCGTGGGGGTTAATAATATAATAAACGTATTAATAGGCTAAACTAAAAACTAATTGCTTTCAAGGATAGCTGCCAGAACCATACCATTAGGTGATTCGTGACAGGGGCTTGTAGCTAGCGAGAGGGAATCACTAGCTATTCCCACTATTATTCTGCTATACTACCATGCGGTGAAGCTGAAGTTTGTGGTAGTACTCGAATCATGGACACCCTGCGCAGACATCTATAGCTATTATCACTGGGCCATCCCTAATGCAGTAGTCATTCAGGAACCTTCAGTTTAAGCAAAATTTTTTTTTTTTTTTTATGCCTGATTGGTTAGCCTTTGACCACTATCTCACCTGATGGTAAGTGATGATGTGGTCGGAGATGTTGTTCAGGCTAACCTAGAAGTTTGACATGTGCTGATAACATCAATGATTTATATTTTCGTATGGATCCAATAAATAATATTTTTATTATTCCGATGACAAACAAGTTTTTATGCTTCAATAAGATATTTAAATAATATATTATCAAATATATTATCTTAAAAGCATATATTTGAGAAACAAACAATCATAATATATTATAATCACATTATATCCCAGAAGAAGTTGGCGGAAGAGGTGTCCTAATCACCTAAACATAGCCAAATGAGAATGTATACACATGCGTATTTGAAGATGGATGAATATAACTTAAAAGACTTACATATTTCCTTCCAAACAGTTAGCACTATCAAGTATGTCTCCTTTTTGCTTAGTCGTGTTCACTTCGCATTGCATGCAAGCCATATTTTTAAACACAGATTTTCTTAAATTTCTCGTACGTGAGAGCTCAATAACATTATCAAACCAATCTCGCTTGTTTGAGAAGATGAAAGGCATTTCAGATATGGATATGTAGTTGCAAAGATTACAGGAACACACGTAAGTACTGAGGTTGCGATTTACGTTGAAACATCCACGATCGACTATTCCAAATGGGGTGTGCTGTGAATAGCATATGTCAGCTTCATTTTCACACACGACCGACGACATTCTAGAACAAAGTAACTCGATTTCGACCTGCCGTAAATTGTATAATTTTGTCTTAACTGTACAATTTTTCATGAAAATTTTGCACGTGTATCACCGTTTCTCCCAATAGTCAGCCAGTAAGAGCAATACTCGGTGATAATTCCAAATATACAATATGAGTTATTGAGCTTCACTAACCGAAATAATGAAGATACGTGGTACCCATGAGATTAACTGCCTCGAATGGCATTATTTTGACCCATTATCACTTATCAATCAATTGAAATATCGTTTAAAGGCAACGTGAAAAAAAATACATCACAGTGCCTTTAGAGAACTTTATTGTTGAAAATAAAATATATTTATAAATATGTTGGAATTATGTAAATTCTTTGTCACTAAAGTCATAAATCAAAATCTAATTTATTTTTGAAACAATGGAGAATGTATTCCTGAAAAACTATTAATATTTAGTTTAATTGTAAATCTTTGAATTCTCTAGCATTGTTATGATGTAATAAAACGAAAGTACTTACAATTTGTTTCTAGGATCATTACACTCTTCATACATTACATTATTACATGAAATACAAGAATGTTTGTAGGGATTATTCAGTTCTGCTAGATTGATAGCTTCTTTGTTTGAAGGTTCCATTAAAGCATTAGTATCGTAGAATGCTTGTTCAGATTTTTCGTATGATTTCATTTCTTTAGCCAATAGCATGAGCACGCGCTTTTCAGGCTTTTCTAATTCATAGACTGGGGTAACACGTTCAAACGTTTTGTAATTGACTAGAGTGTTATTCGCATAATCGATGACGTTATCTGTAAGTTTAGGATCTTCTTCAATATTTTTGATGACTACTTTAACTGTGGATCTTACCATTTCATGCAAATCTATTGGGACGGTAGTAATAGGTTCATTTAAATCAGTTGCATCTTCAACATGGCTAAAAACTTCATTGACATTATTAACGAGAAATGAGACTAAATTTGTTTCTGAATCATATTTATGTAAACCTTCAATATTGTGGTCCTTAAATTTTCCATCTACATCTCGCCTAAAATATGGTAATGGATTTTTGTTTTTAACATCTTCTTTATTATCAGATTTCACCATGACAATAAAAGTCTGAATCAAACTTAATTGTAAATATTTCATGATCTTTATGTGGTGTTCTAGCTGAAATCAATAAATTAATGAAAATATGTTGACATATTTATGTTTACAATACATGTTGACAACTAACGTTACATTCTATTTTCTTTCAAACGTCATAAACTAAAAAAAGATAATATAAGCTAAATGAAAACCTGTCTCCTTTAAGGTAAAACCTAAATATGTCGGACAATGTTTCGATTTTGCATTATATAAACAAACAATTTCAGTTTTTCATATAATAAATTCGTATGACTTTCATACAAAATGTTTACAAACTATCAATGTACAAGCGTAACGATTGAATTCTTTTCTCTTTGCTGATACCATTACACTCTACAACGCGTTTCGATAGACAAGCACTTCTTACCTTTTTAATGTAAAATAACAGAATCCTCTATTCATGGATCAAAAACTGCTTCAGTGGAGAGCTGTTAAAATAATTACTATCAAAGTAATAAAACTTTGATACGGGTGTAAAAGAATTGCTGAATTGAGTCCTTTGGATACTGGTATTACTTTAAAGGTTAATTCTCTTCTACTCCGTGATGGATTTTCAAATCTTTTGTTATTACACATAGACAGATTGCAAAATAATGTCATAGCGTTAAAAACTGGAGACTTTATGCATCCTCTTGAAACGTAGTCTGTTTCCAGGTCTATGTTTGTATAACAAAGTTGCCTATGTCCACAAACCATATAATCAGCCCTGCAGGAAAACAAATGTTCGCTGTTATTAATTATTTATGAAATGTAATGTTCAATTATAATATTAACTACAGGTAGTGTTCTGTAAATAAATACCATCAGTATAAAAAAAACTTTAGCTTAACAATATATTATTGACTGCTACGTTATTCAAGTGAAGTCAAGTGGCGCTTTGGAATCTCAAAATACTAGGTTTGTACTCCAAGTCCCGGTTGGATAGTTTGACAAAATAAATCTTGCATCGTTTTGGGATGATAAAAATATACAAAATAGCCTTCGTATATATAGGGTTCACTATCACAATAAAAAAAAAAGTTAAGTGGTTTTTGATCACATTTTCTAAGCTGCCATATAAATCGGTAATTACAGTATTACTTGGTCAAATAAATGATATGGCACATAATATACCAACGAATCAGAGTCCCCACTTGTTAAGTTCTTGAGACTCCGTATCAAAAAAAAAAAATGAGTTGAACTCATTTTTTTTAAATAAACATGGTAATGCCAAAATATAGTTGTATTCTACATAATAAGTAGGTTCTAGGCGATGACACCTCACATGTTAGGGTGCAAACCCGTTTGTTTTACAGTCAACTTCTTATGTATTAGGGCCTCGCTAAAAAACAATTTAATGGAATTTTACTATATTCAATTTTGGGTTATCGTTTTACACCAAATATGAAAATTTCAGCTTTACTTCTAATTTTGTACATGAGGGTGGTGGGTTAACAGGCGAGTATTCGCTAAACGCCCTGCCACTTTGCTAAACGCCCTAACACTTTGCCACTTTGATCGAAGCCTTATCAACATAAACACTAACTAGGAGGTAAGGTATTAGTCCACGAAAACCCTAACTAAAATGCATTATATGTAGAGGCATGAATGATTTATAATAAAATTATTACTTTGAAAAGTTTAACGACTTAAATCTAATAAAGGAATAAAGCAAAACAAAGTCTATGAATCAATAAAGATTTGAGGACGATTGAATTAAAAGCATCTCGATATAAGGCTTTAGTGTTTACAACTCACTTAGACCCATTTTTGCAAATTTTGTCTGCCGCCTCATTCCGGCCCGTCGTTTCACAAATTTTACAGAGAAGATCCATGTTCAGTACAGGATGTGCAAGACGTTCATTATCATATTTCCAATCGTTGATGGTCTTATACTCGTAATAGGTTAGATCTTGCGAAGGTTTGTCGTTACATAGGGGACATTTGCATACAAATGTTCTGTTTGTGCCAGTAGGTAACGTACAGCCCCTCTTTATGTATTGAGGATGGAGTTCGGTGAAACATGACTCTGCGTCAGTGCATTTCTCTGTTTTGGATCTGGAATAAATGCTTTAGCTGTATCATCACAATAAAAAGACGGGTTCAGGAAATGCCCCTTACTTTTATTTGCAAATAACAAATAAACACTATTGGTTCTTCAAGATAGATTTTTTGAAAGGAGGGATGTAATTATTTTCTTTTAATAGATGCTAATGTACCAAAACACAATGAGAACATACATTGTCTACGAAGATTCTGTAACCGCAATGACGATAAATCATATAGTGGATATACTGAAGTCATAATTGATCTAAATTCACAATGACTCACAATTGACCTAAATACTATTAATATAATAAATACATATTGTACGTTTTGTTTCAAGCGTTTAATTGACCGAGCGAGGGAAAAGCGCGAGTGAAGCGCCTCCGTTTCAGCTTGGGTAAATATGCTTTCGTTTGTCTTTCCGGTGGATGTCCTGCTGTTTTTCTCTTTAAGTCAAATTTCTAAACAGATACTCTCGAAATTTTTTGAACAGGTTCGATAATTTTGTAAATTTTTGTCGATAAATTTAAGTTTTTTTTTCTAAATGGCGGATATATCGATATTAGGAAAAACAAGGTTCAGTCAAGGGGTCCTTAGTTCACAGAGTATTAATATAAATTGAACATTTTTGTGCCTTAGAAAGAACTAAATCATTTCCGATATAATTTGTTTACTAAAAAACGAAGAAGACAGTACTATAAAACGGGAATGGGGAATTAAATTTGTAATGAAATACCTTCTGGAGGACTACTAAGACCTTACGTAATAAATACCTTAATTTAAGACAATGAGAACATACAAAGCTTCCTTACGTTGTTCCACTATAGCAATTATCATCAGAGATCGACATTCCTGCCCCATAACAAGAAATGCATTCTAATTCTACATAATTCGACCTGTACGCATATCTTGATTTTCTCTCCAATATATTGTTGCTTCTATTATCTTTTACGTCCTTACTTTTATCAGATACTTTTCTAGATTCAACATCATCTACATTAAATTGTGGTTTCTGGTTGTCCACAACATTAGCTGTTGTAAATAAAGACACGTTTGGTGTTTCACTGAAACTATTTTTGAGATGGTATGCAATTTTCTCCAGCTCTGTCGCATGATTAGACTTGGCTTTAATCCAAGGCAAAAATAAAAGTATTAGAGAGATGCAACTTTTTTGCATTATTTACATTCAATGCTTTGCTTTGTTTAAGCAAGAGAATGCAATGCCTACGGCATAGAAGATAGAGTTGGAGTAACTGTATATACCATAGAGAAAAGTATTACACTGCAAGCATGGATGTAATAAGTACTACGTACAACTATAGTACTTATTACTTCCATGACTGCAAGTGAGCACCGTAACTAAACGTATAGGGATCATGGACGTACTATTCAAAGATACGTCTCCGTATATATTATGTTCTTTGTGAGTACATCAATGGAAGGTATATGCTGAGAGTTTATACCGTATCTTAATAGGTACGATGGCAGTGTTACATGGATATGTTCTGTTTAACACATGCAGCTGAATGTTTTCCAGCGGACGTCCTAATATAGCATGATGTTTTATTTCATGTCGATATTGTCGGAACACGATGCAACATTCACGGCATTTTCTGCCTGGCTCTAGCACAATGTGGTACCAAATACTATTTGAAGTATATCCTAACCGATACGATTTAGGAGTCATGAAAATGAGAGCATATTCCCCATGGAAGTAATAAGTACTACGTACACGTAGTACTTATTACTCCCATGCTTTTGGCTACCTTTACCATAAATAAAAGTAGATTATTTTTGTGGTTAATTCCTCTTTACACATAGAAACTTTATGATCAATGACAACTATATGACAGTAAAAATACATAAGAGTTCGGAAGTCGGTGTTCGGTGTAGAAAGTGGATTATAATGATTGTTGGTGTCAACCTCGTAGGTGTTTATGTCATGGGTTTATGTTTATAACAAAAATCACAAAGGATTTACCAAGCATGCCTAGCAACTTTTTATTGTACTCTTCGTGTACATTTTCAGAGTACTATAGAGTAGGTACCACAAAAATAAGAATACTACAATTATTTTGTAAGTTTAGATAAATTAAGAATTTTAGGCCGGCCACATGCATTCGTTAACCCGTTTCGGAATGCCATTTCGGAAAATGGATTCGAGATTTTTAATTCAGTAAATTCGTACAAATTATGAACCTATTGCACAGGTCGTAAGTCTGTAGGGTTTTTATATGCTCTCATTTAGATTTTTGGACTTATACAAAATACCGGTAATTCAAAAGTTGAAAGACCAATATTGTTATAATGTTGAGAATGACTCGTACAATGTAACGATACTGAGCATGACTTCTCACGTCCACGCCAAAGTCGGCTCACGACGTCCGTACTGTAATTCCAACCAATAATGATTCATATAAATTTGCAAAACGAGCGATAGGTGCAAACTGAGGAGTGAGCGGCCACGGTGTGTAATTTGTGGAAGTACGACCGCGGGCGGGTTTTGCAAAGCGTATAGTGTGGAGCACGGGTGTGGAGTTTATATCGATACATTTGTTTCTATTTATAAGTATTGGTTTATTAAATCCTGACGAAAAGATGCGTAGCCGAATACCGCATACACGGAACCAAAATATATCTTACATACGAGACGCTTTGTCGACCATTTTTATCAAACTACTCAGTTTGAAAAAAAAATGCTTATTGTATAAAATATTTCACATGTTGGCAGAGCACTTTGCACGTGTCTTACCACTACGACTATATACCACCCTGAGGGAAAAATCTTCCACCTATCAACTAAAGGTGTGTACCGGCAGATGCCCTAGAGAGGAAGTAATCTAGGAGCATCTGGGCTACCTAACAAACTTTACTGCCGCGGACGTGGTTAAAATGTACCGTGCGGCACAACAACCTTGACACGACCAATCGGATGTGATGGTTTTTAAGCGCCAAATCAATTAACCAATCCATTTGAATTTGGAAGATTCTGTGTTTTTTGTTAATTGTGAAGTTGATGAATCCGAAATCGAAGCGGTAACTGTATGAGAGTTACACTTCTTTATTCGTACCAATAAACCTTTCAATAAAGACATTAAGACGACTAGTCATTATATTTTTAATGATAATAATAATAGATAAATCTTGGGACTCTAGATATATACACTAGTTCATTTAATTATATATTAGGAAAAAGCTGAGCTTTGTGAGGGCTTGCGTTTATTTAACAACCTGATTCTAGTGATATCAAGTAGTATTATTAGATTAACTACGATTTATTTGAGTATTGAGTTTAGTTTTGTTGCAGCGATGTTAATTGTTGGGTTTTCCTACAGATGGCGTTATTAGTACAATAACATTATATACAATGAATACAAAATGGTTACTTTAAATTTTGTTATGAACATAAAATATTTTTTTGTAATATAACACATCTTGATATGTAGTTTAATTACTATGTTAAAGCACAAATCTATGGGCGTGATAGTTTTCCGGTAAAGTGTGCCACAAAATGTTCAAGTTGTGGGAAAGTGAAAGGGTGTGCTTCACTCCTCCTAATAACGAGATTAAATCAAGCAAAATAATAATATATTTTCTGTAATGTATAAACACATTCAGCACAACACTACTCCTGTCATTCAACTTTTATTGCCGTTATTAACTTTCGTTTATTGAAGCATCACCTTGCATCGGCAAGCAGGCAATTACTTCAAGGTAGTGTGAAAAGGAAGACACTTTAAGTGGAATACATTTACAAGATTATTTTGTAAGGTATTTTTGTTATGTACCTATTTGTTATTATAAGGACTATGTTTGAACACAAACCTACCTAAGAGAAGATGGAGCTTCCTACTCTTCCCCACGCTTATCTACAGAATGACAGTATTATAAAAAAGACTTCCATCACATTCTGGCTTTCTTGTTATAGGTTTTTAGGGCACTAACTGTAGTAGATAGATAACGGGAATTAATATCTTGACTCAAGCAAATAATGGTATACTAAATCTCTTCTTGCAATGGCGTTTTACAATATAACCTATTCATAAAATTTCCAAATTTCTAAATGAGGTTTGTTTATCCATTTACCCTACATCAGTATAATCCAAACTAGAGAATTTTGACGGTCCCTACTGATGACATTGACGTTATAAAAAATAACAGAATATTTGAACTCTACAAAATAAGAAAATATGAGTATGTTCCGGCATCAGTGAGCTTCGTCACTTGTCACGAAATGCATCTGTTATAGGCAGAGGTTACTCCGCTTAACATCAAGTACGCCTCGTGCTTGTTGCGTTACAATAACATAAAAAAGTGCTTGTAAAAACATTTAGAAATCAATTTTCGGTATCAAACTCATTACAAAAACTAATTACACTAAAGATAAATACCGCATAAATGGTAACAATGACGCATGATAGCCGAGCCATAAAGCTATGGACTGCCGTGCCGCAGGTCCATGGTTCGATTACGACCGCCGGCTTGAGGTTAAACTCAAAGCGCGTAGTGGAAGAGAATATTGCTAATACTGACCTGGCTAGCTACTCTACCTTCAAGTAGAAAATCTGTCGCCAAGTAACAGTGTGTATTCCGGCTGCAGTCCTGAGAGCCAGTGAAATTACAGGCACATGAGACTTAACAACAGTATGTCTAAGGATGACGGGCTAGTCAAGTTCGTAACTTATGACGAAATGTATCTGTTATATGCATAGGCTACCGTGTTGCATTAGGTGGACCTCGCGCTTGTTGCGTCACAAATGTCGATTCAAATTAAATGGCCTTTAAACTTGCAGAATGCTCGGTCAACCTAATTTATAAACAAAGAACGTCCACCACGTCTATCTTAAAGTTATAAAGTTTATTCCCTCCCGAACAATTAACTTACAGTCAATTTTGTAACTCAAGTTATTTGTTCTCCTTGAATTTATTGGTACCCCCGAGGAACTTCCGAAGAATCCGACTCTGGATGTATAATTCGATCTAATTTGAAAACTTACGTAATCTAAGGACCCTGAAACCATCTAAAACGGAATTTCTAACCACATATATACATAAAACTGACAATTAAAATTGGATAGAAAATCTAAAAAAAAAACTGTGCTGTAAAAAAATAATTAGGTATTTTATTTTGGCTAGTCTTTGACTAATATCTCACCTGAATGTAAGTTATGATGCGATCGAAGATGTCGTTCAGGCTTATTGAAAATGACTGACTCTTAAGGACAAATACCGGACTGCATTGACAGGTGCTTAGCGACAGATTTTCAACCGTAAAGTGGTCGCTAGCCAGCAGGCACTTGCAAAATCATTCACAATTCACATGTCTCCGAAACACGGCAGCGCTCAGTAGTAAATTGCGTGGTCACCCATCCAAGAAGGGACCGCAGTGGAGGTTGCTTAAACTTGTCGATACGTAAGCCTTACTACGAGAGCTTCAAATATTTAACAATTACAAAGATTTTAACATTTTTACTAGTATAAACTGTTTTGTAGCGGTGAATCTGATTAATTTGGTCAGTTGGGCAAATTTCGTCGACCTATGGAATATATCGTTCTGTCCTTATATGACAACATTTGAATATTGTATACGAATATATATGTTTTAATTATTACTTACTGACCGAAATAGCTCACATTGAAAGTGCACATGCACTGGATATCCGCGGGTTCGACTCCCATTTGTAGTTCAAACCTTTAATTTCTTTCGGATTTAGTAAATCTCTACTTGTAAGCCAACGACAGTCTAAATAAATTGCCTCACATTAAGGGACTGTTTGACTGTGGAATAACGCCTATCATTAAGAAAGAAAAGAGCAGTGATCTCAACAAAAAAAAATGGTTATCTCAGCTCTAAGCCATGGCCCAGTGGAAATCGTATTAGGCAGCCGCGTAGGTGATCCATGGCTACATGGGGTACTTGGCTTAAGCTTCATCTCATAGTGGTAGGGCAGTTGCGAAAGGTTCTAGGCTAGCTACCACTCTCAAGTAAAAATCTGTCGCTACGCAACTAAGCAGTTGAGAACTAATTCCCATTCTAGTTTAAGCCTGTTATACATATATATATATCACACACCAAATTAACGTGGCTTAGCAGCAGATCAAATTTTGGTCAAAGGCTAATCTATCCGCTTCAAAAGAAGTTAAAAAATCACTTGAAACATTATAGTTTCAGCAAAGTCACGGCTATTGTAGACAGTTAAAGTGATTAAACCCACTGCCACTTCGTTAGTGCCAACATTACCCCGTTGGATTTATATGTCACTGTATTTCAATTACTAACATGTGAAAGCTGCTCCTTCGAAGCGCTCGTAGCGAAGTTTACTTAGCTGTTCTCAACCGATCAGCAAAGTTAAGCAACGTCGCGCGCGGTCATGAGTTGGATGGATGACCGCTAGTGACATTACTACTGAGCGTTTCCGTGCTTCGGAGGGCACGTTAAGCCGTCGGTCCCGGTTGTTGTCTTAGGATGGCAGTCGTTATAGCATGGTGGTAGGGCATTTTGCGAATGCCCGCCTGGCTAGCTACCACCCTCAAGTAGAAAATCTGTCGCCAAGCACCTACCGGTGTGTTCCGGCAGCTGTCCTTGAGAGCCAGTATTTCTAGGTTAGCCTGAACAACATCTTCGACCACATCGTCACTTACCATCAGGTGAGATAGTGGTCAAAGGCTAACCTATTAGGCATAAAAAAAAATGAAATAATAGCCAAAGGCTACTTTTTTTTTTTTTTTTACTTATACCTTTCTGTTGATAAAATCTTAGCAGAATGTTGACTTTAACACGTAGTTAACATGTATTTTTATTTGTGTTTTTATATGACTATATAGCCAGATTTAGCCATTGACAAGTCTAAAACAGGCGTCATTAAGAACTTTCTTTTTATGTCCGCGGTTCGATCCTCACCGCCGGATTGACCTACACCGCATAGTGGAAGGGCATTTTTCGTATGCTCCCCTGGCTAGCTACCATTTTATAGTACAAAATCTGTCACAAAGCACCTAACAGTTTGTTCTGACAGAAATATTTTTAGAGCAAGTATAACAGGCACATGAGAATTAATAACTGTATGTTTCAGGGTGGGCACAGTGCAGTTCATCACTTGTGACGAAATGCATCTGTTACAAGCAGAACTTACCACATTACATCAGGTGGGCTTCGTGAGTGAACCCAATAATATAAAAAAATAAAAAAGAATATGAAGAATAAAAATTTCAAATAAATCAACCTTAAATGCTTTCATTGCATTAAATATAGTTTTAATAATAACAAATATTAAAACTATATTTAGACCTACCTATCTATTAAGAAAATCTTAGCATGTATTAGCTTAGCATGTCTTGATCGTGCACTCGTAGAGTCAAGACCTCCTGAGCTGATGCCTCGTGTAGAAGCGAAACGCGTCGAACATTCTTCCGGTTTGACTGCTAACTAGATATATTTTTTAAGTATTTTATTAAAATACTGATTTAGTTTTTTTTTAGAATACTTTTAAAATATTTGTTATTATATTATTAAAAATGGATTTCCACAGAGTAACGCCTGAATCTAGTCATTAGATATAGTTTTGCTTATAGTTTATTGTGTTTTGTTAATTTGTATCTTCATTAACAAAACACAACCACGTCGGTAAATAACGAATAGATGATCACATAAAAACAGACAGATGATACATATTTATATTAAAAGCTCTCTCTAATAATCAAAATTACCTGAATCAACATTAAGTCAGTAATTTGAAGCAAATTGAAAACCAACACCATCATCTTAAGTCTTCTTTATCTCCTACTCGAAAATATTCTATCGAGACCGTCCCACTTTTCCGGAACAAACTAGGATTTTACATAAATCCCCATCCTTAATTTAACGGCGCATAAAATCTTGGCTCTTTATGCAACCCTCAGGCCGCGCACTGTATACTACTTTTACCACCCATTGTATAGTTTTTATTACCTGTTATTTAATACACTTGACTGAATCACCGTGCAGTGCAGTGCATTTTATGGTTCCATGTGAGCAGCCGCCGCTTTGCATTATTTAAAGCACATCAAAAAGTTATGACTACTTTGTTGCGATATTACCCGTCTCTGGGATATACCAGTGCTACAGATTCAACAACTAAAGTTAGGACTCAAAAACATAAGTTTTAACGTTAAGGTCATTGTACCTTATAGAAAGTGTACCTTTTGTCATTTGCCGGGAACATTGCCAGACTTCGGTCTGCTTTATTAGTTTTTTGTCAAATAATAATCTGTCTGACCCGTAGATCCAACCCAGCTCCTCAATATTACGGATCCGATAAAGCTGTTCGGCCAACGAGGCAGTCAAAAGCAAGAGGCCAATGAGGTATTTATAATTTGTAACTGTAGGTATACACAATAAAAATATATTTTTTTCATTGTATAAGCTAGCTGCATTCCATGGCTTTATTGCTTTTAGGACTCATTACTTTTTCTATCCATATGAGAAATTTTTATCGCATAGTAGATTAAACTGCGCACATAAATTATCTAATATATATAAGAAATGCATTTGACGAATATCCGCCTCAAGCTATATTAGCCTGCACAATATCTTCGACCACATTATCACTGGTGAAATGACTAGCCTCTGTGCTATGAAAAAGTTCTTTGGTAACACATGTATGTATAATTGATCTAAAGAACTACTATCCAGGACAAAACATTCGCAAAGCTAACACAAAATCTAGCGCCATCAACCGACACTTCGCTACAATGAAGAAAGGCAGAGACAAACTTTTATAATATTAGCCCTGGAAGGTAACAATTTCCCCGGTGCTGCGAGGATTTTGTTAAAACAAAAACACGAGTACATATTACGTGAGTACTTCATTACAAAGGCTTACCTAATTTTGAAACCTTCTAAAACCTGGCGCGAGAACGGGATTATTTTTTTACCTCCAGCGAAAATAGGTGCGCTATAAAACATGGAGCCAGATTAAGCACGCGCGTTTAGGCAGTTATGTGCTTACGTAGAAAGGAAAAGTATCATTTTGTGTCAAACTTGAAGAATGTAGCGCATAAATAAAGGAAGATTTTGTAAAAATACACACACCTTTATGCATTGAGGAGGAAAAACGGAAAAAAAATTCATTTGTGAGTTCTGTGTGAAGAGAGTAAGATAGGTTGTATGATAAAAATACCTGTGCTTATTAGGTGTTTAAATTACTTATTTGAATGTCATAGGTACTACGTTGGTATTTTATTATTGTTTTGTCTCAAATAAAGGCCCAGATAACCCAAATACAGATTCCTTTTCCTCATTATTGCACTTTATTTTATTGGATTGTGACGTGCCCACAAGGCGCCGCCTGATGTTAAGCGGTAACCTCTGCCTATAACAGATACATTTCCTCGTATGTGACGAATTACACTGCGCCTGTCACTCTGAAACATACAGTTGTTGGTCTCATGTGCCTATAACTTACTTACTCTCAAGGACTCTTGCCGGGACACACTGTAAGCCGCTTGGCGACAGATTTTCTACTTGAGGAAGGAAACTAGCCAGGCGAGCCCGAATACTTGGAGGCAAGGAGGTGCTTGTTGCCATAGTTTACACGTAGGTTTGACGTTTCAGTTTTCCTACCAAGTACCCAATCTGATGCGAAGCGTCATGCCTGTCTAATATAGTTGCGATGTCCACGTCCTTCTTGATACTGCACTACTCTCATCTCTCCAAGACCTTAATTCTTATGTCTCGTAAGCCCACTAATTTCGCTTGATATGCCCTTCACGCTTAAACACAGTAGTAATATCTGACACTGCTGTGGTACTCATTAAGACAGACTCTTGCTACCCCACCTTGTTCCTACCTACTATACCACCTTGCACAATCTTTTTACCATACCTACTAATTCAAGCTTGGCAGGCGGCTTGGGGAACGCAGTGTCAGTTTCTCAGAAAGTGCTGCTACCCGCCTTCTGGTGTTACCCTTATTCGCCTCTTACGACACCCACGGGTAGAGCTGGCGGGTGACATTCTAGCCCAGCACCCAACGGGCGGACTATTTCCTAGCGCTCAGAAGTAATGTGACATTACTTACATGACCGTAGCGGTCACAAAATTTTTCTTTGTAACCATCGAGTAGTGTGAAATCAGTCGTCCGCAGATATGTTTTATAAGCACTTACGTCAATAACCCTCCTAATTACACTAGTATAGGCAAATGATCTTCAAAAGCTTCAAATTGCAAATCAATTACCAAATTCAATATCAAACATATTATTACATGAGACTATTAATTTATTAGCATCCTATTATATCTAGAGAAGCGCGCTTGAATAGTCAATTATATTAATTGTGTCTGAAACTCATTATTGCGTGTTGCTGAAGATACGGTTTTACCATGGAATGTTCAAAAAAGGCAGAAAAGCCTTTTACTTTAAAAATATTGAAAGCGGATGTAACATTTTAAAAGCTAATTGTTATGAAATTGTCATTGACACATCAATAGATTCGTATATTTTGAATGCTGGTCTTTCTTTTCACATGATACTATTAAGGTTTTCGTTTTAGGCGATTGCACAGCTTTTTTGTCCACTGTAGTATTAAACTGTTTTATAGTACACCCAGCAATAATATTTGTATAAATGTAATGAATAGATTCAGGCGTTACTTTACGGAAATCCATTTTTAATAATAACAAATATTTTGAAAGTATTTTAAGAAAACATTCAATTAACTATTTAATAAAACACTTAAAAAATCTTTATAAAAATGAAATATATCTGGTGACAATTTGGCCTAATTTCCTGTTAAGCCGACGTGACGTCACAAACGCCACGCAGCCAAACCGGAAGAGTATTCGACGCGTTTCGGTTCTAAACGAAGCATCCTCAGGAGGTCTTGACTCTACGAGTGTAAGTCTTTTATTAAATAGTTAATTGAATGTTTCCATAAAATACTTTTAAAATATTTGTTATTATGTATAAATGTAAATGAACATACTTATTTTTTATGTCTTGAATACGTTCTCAAAGCTATACCCCATTTTTAACCTACCAGTACGCCTTTACAATGTATTTCAGTATTCTATGGGTTCTCTTGATACATAATTTAATAGCTTTAATTATCATCTTATTAATTGTATTGCTTCATTGTGAATATGTCAGACAAACATACGGGCAAGAATTAATTTGAAAGTAGATTTTGCTTACAAAAAAAAAAAAGAAAACAAACAACGTTATATATAGCCCAAGCTATCAATAGACAAAAATTACATAAATCGTCCACTTTTGCAATTTTTTCCAACTTATATGTCAACATCACCAATCCAATGGGCATTAAAAGTAAAGCCTTCGCTATCAAACATTATATGCAACTGAATCTACGTGTGAGAAAAATAAATGAATACTTACTATAATTATTAACTGACAATTTTTTGTTATCTTATTCTCCGTATCCAAAAAAATTATTATATGATGCATATGAAAATCCTATTATGTTTTATCTTTTACCGGTACCTCATATGTACGAAAGAGACGATACGATCTACAATGCAATACTTACTTGATGAAAACTATTTTTACTATTTTCATGAAACAATAATGAAATCGAAATCGAAAAGAATTAAATGCCAAAAGGAATTAGCCTAAACGTATCTATTTATTTGAAAACCTTGACATGCCACTTAAGTTTTATACCTTTACCAGTTGCAATTTGTTGGCAGGGTCTAAATACCTAACTAAAAGTTTAATTTTTTTTTAATTATTGTGAAGGAAAAGACTCGAGGCCCACCTGATGTTAAGCGGACTAACCTCTGCCTATAACAAATACATTTCGTCACAAGTCACAATTTGCACTGCGCCCGTCACCTCATGTACCTGTAATTTCACTGGCTCATAAGGACTGCTGCCGGAACACACCGTTAGGTGCTTGACGACAGATTTTCTACTTCACGGTGGTCGCTAGCCAGGAGGGCATTTGCAAAATGCCCTTCCACCATGCGGTGAAGCTCAAGCCCGCGGCGGGATTCGAACCTTAGACCTGCAGCGCGGCAGTCCATAGCCAATGCCACTAGTATAACTCAATCAAAATCAGTATAACTCTATGTCAACGAGTTCGTCCGAGGATGTACTGCCACCATACCTAACGTCAAGTAGTAATTTTCGCATTAATGTGTTCCGGTTTGAATGGCTTAAGTGCCGGTAAAATCAAAGGCACATAAAGCTTAACAACTTTGTCTTAGGGTGAAGGGCGCACTGCAGATTGCCATTGTAGTCTGTTCTGCTCCCTGTGCCGCCCTGTCCACTGCATAGGCAGAGGTTACTGCTTAAAACCAGGTAGCTTTCGTGTTTGTTCTGTAAGTTGAAAAAATATATTAAAAATATAAATATATATATATATGGAACCGACTTCAACACTCAAATGTGTGAAATAACTTGTTGAAATCGTACCATGATGTTTCAAAAGTACCTATTATGAGAATATTGTGCGCATGTTACCGACATCGACAAGTTATTTCACACATTAGAGTGTTAAAGTTGATATCATTTTTTGGCAATAAAATGATTTTCACCATTTGTAGTGACCCTTGCTACTTATGGGATCGATTGTCATTCACTGTCAATGACTATATCATCAAGATAGGAAAATACTTTTCAGTTATTGGAGTGTGAATCAAAACTACTTGACCGATTTTAATGAAATATTAATGTGATCAAACGCCGAGCATTGGCTTTCAAATAAAAAAGAATCATCCACATAGGTTTACCCAGTCAAAAGTGAACAAACCTAAAAAAACAAACGAATTGAGTACCTCCTCTTTTTTTGGGAAGTCGGTCAAAATACATCACTATATATAAAACTCAATAAATATGTTTGATCAAAACGACCATAATATTGAATGTAAATAATTAAATATGTTTTAGGTTGTTTCAAACAAAAGCTTACTCTCGTTACAAAGGCACTCATCAGTCATTCGATAACGTTACCAAATTCCAGAGCCAATGAAGTTGACCAACGGACACCGGATCGCGGGCGGTTCGAAGATCGCCACTGTGGCTGGCAAGTATAAAGTTACGTGTGAGTCTCCCTTAGGAACATTAATGTACAAATAAACTGAATGTTGGATGTGACGTTTATTAAAACTTCCACACCTTAGCCTAGATATGAGCCAAAATGGTTTCTATCATCGTAATGAATCGATCACTAATATGTTTAGAAAGCTTAGGTAAGTGATAACTCGATTAGCTAGTAGGCTTTAAGTTGTTTGTATGTATAGTAAGTGTTCGGACCGATCAACTTAGCGGCAAGGTTCTGAACGGTCCGCTAGGTACTCGTCTATTTTGGTCTGTGGGTTTTTTGTGTGAAAAAAGTTGAAGTTTGCTTGTCCCTTTGTAGTTGGTTTTTTCTCTTGATTTTAATTTGCATATAAATTTCATTATCGCTTTGCGCGTATTTCTTTTCTCAACTCACACTACGCGATCTATACATTTGTTAATATATTAACTTATGATGATTAAATTTGTGATGATGCCCGCCTAAGGATTTTGTGAAGAGCCTCGCCCACGCGTGAGTACAATCAAATATTTCGTCTTGGCCAATACTAAATATTCAGATACACTCTAGTGGGATTGCTGACGCGAATTCCTCCCTACGTAAGTTTCATGTATTAATTGTTGGTTGTATTTTGTACTTTATATATATTAACTTTCTGTATATATTAACTTTTACATGTACAGTTTCCTGTTTAAGAATATAAGGACTGATCCATATCGGGTTAGATTTCGTAAAAGGCTGAAATAAGTATATATTATGATATATATATATATACTTATATATGATATACAATTAATAACTATCATGCCACTACTCACACTGATCTGAGTTAGGTGTTGCTGTACACAAGCCGCAAAAGAGAGCTCATTACAACGATTGACGAAGAGGTAGCAAGTATACTACCAACAAGAGCAATCCCAAGAAATGTTGGCATTATGGCATATCGTGAGCCATAAACCGAAGTCATTGCCAATGCCTTAGTATTGTTCTGTAACCTAAGGTTAGCAAAATGTGTTTTTGACGAAATAAGCACGAGGACCACCTGATGTAAAAAGTCTTTTGTGTCCGTAATTTATTATTTAAATTTTTTTATTACTTAACTAGGTATAAGACATAAATAATCACAACAAAAAAAACATTCATATCAAAATGTTTGTTAGGATTAGCAGAAGTCAACCCTAAGATGTTGTTAGGATTTTTCCAATAACCCTGTATACTAAGGGCCTGTTTCAGAATGTTCGAGTAAGTTCCAGTGATACTACCCAGAACATATTTAACAAATAAAACACTATCTTTGCGTTTCACAGTCATCGATTTACCCTTGATGCGCTGCATGTTAACTTTCATTGTTATTATTCAGTTATGTTATGTTCTGGGTAGTATAACCGGAACTTACTAGTACATTCTGAAACAGGCCCTAAGAGTATAAAATTTTGATCGGACATATCGTCAGCGTTTTTACGCACTGAATACCGCATGGGTTGGTTGGTTCTCATGATTCATGCATAAGATGTAAATTTTGTGCTTGATTTTTATTACTATAACCGTTATGGCTAGGTTTTAGTGGTAATCCGATAGTGCTTGAATTAAATCATATTTAGAACAACTCAAAATCTGTTTTTTAAAATACCATATCCATAAATACCTTACCCACCTATTCTTCCACCGAGCAACACGTAATCTGACTCCTCTGAACACAGTCCATTGCTTCCAAGCCAGTTACATTCGTTTCCCAGGCGTGTTGACATCTGTAAGCACACCTATCTTACATCACTTGGTAATGTTTTGATGCTCAAACAGCTTGAGGAATGCTTAGTTGCTGTTTAGTCCGTGCATTTGAATTTTGTCACATCGCTTTTCCTCGAGACCTATGATACCTTGAGCTGAATAGTACATATTGCATGGTGGCGGGGTACATTGCGAATAATCAGGTGGTGTATAAGTAGGTGTTTGTGTGTTCCGGCAGCTGCAGGCAGCTATATCACGTGGAGCCGATATCGTCCATTTATGAACGACATTCAATTGTAATCATTATTTATGATACGCATGGGTTTATTGTTGAGATGGTGTAATTGGTAAGTTATAACTAAGTTGAACATTTTAATTTTCACCAACACAGCGAGGAAATAGCTCAAAATTTAACCTAAGTTTCTAATATAATGTTTAATTAACTAGAAACAGTTTTTTTTGTTTTTTTTTTATGGTATTACATTCATACGGTTTGTATTTTTTTTTATTACGTATAGGTTAGCCTTTGACCACTATCTGACCTGATGGTAAGTGATGATGTGGCCGAAGATGTTGTTCAAAAGTAGAAAATCTGTCACCAAGCACCTCACGGTGTGTCCCGGCAGCTGTCCTTGTGAGCCAGTACTTCTAGGTTAGCCTGAACAACATCTTCGACTACATCATCACTTACCATCAGGTGAGATAGTGGTCTAAGGCTAACCTATCAAGCATAAAAAAAAAAACATAACTACAATGTGTACCTAAACAAGTAAAAAATAATACCTTGAAATAACTAGTATTTCAAGGTATCCCTTTTACCTATTTTCTCATTTTCAAATGTGAGTCACTTGCATAAACATAGTTCAACCGTATACGTACTACCTGTCAATTAACAGTCCTGCAATCAGACTTAATGCTATTCCTTTGCTGACCAATCACAGGCTTTCACTAATTGTCTTTGTCCATACACAAGTGTAATTACCCAGCTCTGTCTGACATCCCTAACGACACGAAATTGGCAATCAGTTAAATTGTATTTATCGATGTTGATTTGCACATTTGTGTACTAAAAAATCGATACTGTCGTACTGTAAACTTATGTTCAGAAACGAAATATCGTATGACGCTTACTTTTATTGATTTTGTGGTGCTCGTGGCGTTAAGCCGTTAAGCCGTCGGTCTTGGTTATTGTCTTAGTAGTCGTTATATTACGATGGTAGAACATTTTGCGAATGCCCGCCTTCCACCCTCAAGGAGAAAATCTGTCGCCAAGTACCTATCGGTGTGCTCCGGTAGCTGTCCTTGACAGCCAGTAATTTTTAGGCTAACAACATCTTCGACCACAACATCAGTTAACATCAGGTAAGGTTGGATCAAATGATAAGCCATCACTATCAGATATATATATAAAAAAAATAGGTTTTTTGCTCTTTCTCTTGAAATTTTATCCTAAAGTACTTAGTTCGGTACAGGTAATTTGATGTATATACGCTTTTATTCTGGTGCGCATGCAAGACTTATTATGCACTTGCACATCCTCGTATCGAAAGTCGATCTCAAATGTTTTCACTAAGTAACTTAATAATGGAAAAGTTTCTAGTGTGTCAGAGGTTTTTCTTAATATTGGTATGATACTACTGCTATATTTAAGGTAAAAACTATTAAACGAATATTTTTCATCCAAGTATCGATACTGGTTATTTTGATACCTGTAACTCTTGGAACGATACTCATTTACCAAATTTGAGTACCGACACTTTAGAGTACGTGGGTGTATTAAAGATCTATTAGTGTTTGGCACAGGTTATATAATAAACTATACCATATTTATGTTATTTCTTCAATAAAAGGTATTGTACTATAATTACTATTTATTTTGGTCTATTTGGGATACCCCAAATAGACCAAAATAAATAGTTAACTAACTAAGTAGTTATTGGATGTCACAAGCTCGTATTAGAAAAATGTATATGTTATACCAACAAGACAAATGCTAAACTATATATGTAGTATAACTATATATTTAGCTCATAGTATTTTATAAAACTTTTCAGGGCACTTGGTCGAAGCTACGCGTGATCAAAATGCTGGCACCTATTTAGCTCAAGGAATAAGCATTGCAATATTAGCAATTCAAACAGGCAATGCTATCAGTGGGCTGGAGGGCTAAAAGCTTTCATTATAGTAGCTGTAGTGTTATATGTAGTTCGTAGTACTGTACCAGCCGGATAGTCCACTGCTGAACACAACTTCGCCCAAAATGGAAGGGGTTGACATAATCCCCACGCTTGGCTGGCGCCTTGGGGATCGCAGTGAAATACCAGTTCCTCAGTAGAGATGGGTGACATTCTAGCCCGGCACCCCACGGTTCCCGAGTATAATGTTAATAAAGGCAAAACAATAATGATGTAAAAAGTAAGAATTCTTCTTTGACAGTTGCACTAAAATATTACCACAAATGCAAAATATTATTCTAATTCTCGGCACACTCATTATATTTGGCATTCAATTATCGTAACCGCAGAATGTAATTCAATTACAGCCACTAATTTATTCGCCACAATAACGAACTGTAATTAATTTTATGGTGTTTCTTTATCATGTGTCGCCAAGCACCTAACGGTGTGTTCCGGCAGCTGTCCTTGAGAGCCAGTACATCTAGGTTAGCCTGAACAACATCTTCGACCATATCATCACTTACCATCAGGCGAGATAGTGGTCAAAGGCTAAACTATAAGGCATAAAAAAAAAATTGATCACTGTTTTATACGGGGTACACTATTAGGGTTCCGTACTCAAAGGCCCAAATGGAGCTCTATTAATGAGAATCCGCTGTATGTCTGTGCGTCCGTCCGTGTGTCATGAGTATCTCGATCGTAAACCAAGTTGCAAACCAGAATTTTCTTCCCGCATTTAATTTCCTGGAGTTAATATTGACAATGTTTATATTTTGTGTTGAACGTTGATCCTGAGATGAATATTGGACGAGACATTCAATTAATTATTTTAATTGGTTCTCCTTTATACGAGATAGTAAACGTAAACCAAATACTAAAAACCAATTACATTATACCCGGTATCGATATTTTCAGCTGTACATGGGACCCAGTTCTAGGCTTAGGCTAAACCTCTGAAAGCCTATACATATAATATGGATAGATCCATTGAAATGTTTGAAACTTAATACTATATTGTCATAATAAAATGTGAAAAGTGCTGTGAAAGTGTGGTGATTGAATTCCCATTCGTGTCAATTTAAAATTGCAACGCCGATTGAAGAGCGCTCCAACTAGGCTTCGATCATTATGATTTAAAAAGTTGAAAATATTATCGTTTACCACGAAGGGTTCCGTACCATTATAATATTTTAGCAATTTAATTATTATTATTTTTAGCAAATAAACGGCGAAAACCTCTTTTATTGTATGGGAGCCCCCTTAAATATTTTTTTTTTGTTTTTTAATAAATTATATTTAAAGAGAACATAAAACTAAATATACTGGGAATAGTTAAAGCGTGTACCTGTCACCGTTATTAGTATCGAGCAAGAAAAGGTAAGAAAATAATTTTTGTTGTATGGAAACCCCCCTTAAATATTTATTTTATTTTTAGTATTTGTTGTTATAGCGGCAATAGAAATACATAGTTTGTGAAAATTTCAACTGTCTAGCTATCACCGTTCTTGAGATACAACCTGGTGACAGATGGACGGACGGATGGACAGTGAAGTCTCAGTAATAGGGTCCCGTGTTTACCCTTTGGGTACGGAACCCTGAAAATAACGTTAAATTCATATTTTTGGACTTTATTTATAAAAAAAAAGTCTTCACGTCTGTTTAGCAGGAAAATGAGGCGGAATCGTAACTAGATCTATTTTTATATTTTGTTATGTTTTTCTAAAGTATTAATTTAATATTCGTTATTTTTTGTAAATTTGTTATCAATAATTTTATATCTTCGCAAAAATATCTCCTCCATCTATTAATTACTTATTTAATTTTAACTCTGATATTTGGATCCCCATTTCACATAATTGATGTTCAATTTCTTTTTATCGCTTCAAAATGGGCTATGACAGAAAAAATAAATGACCACCCCTACTCACGTTAGCATAAAAGTGCTCCAATTTTATAAACTAGTCTACGGATAGGCAAATCACGCATTTAAATTGATATTCCGTTTTCCACTAATTTGGGATTAAATTGATGAGAGAAAAGGGTCACACACAGTGTTTACGCAGTTTGTCAATATTGGACTCGTATCACAGGAAAAGGTTAATAAGCGTAACCTTTTCCTGTGATACATTGGCGTAGTTAGTATAAAAGTTCAGAGATAATGACATTTGAATGATAGTATAGAACACTTTTATAACGCCTTTATAACCCCAAATAGCTAAGGAGAGCTGGAGCTTGTCAGTAAAGACAATTTCTGAACGCTTCCCTGAATAGGTCACCCTTGATATTTAATCACTAAGCACCTTAGTGTGTTTCAGCAGCTGACCTTTAGAATCTGTTCACATGCTACGTTAAGCTTCAAAACATGTTCGACCATAATCAACAACAGCAGCCATGATGTCTACAGTTTAAGAAAAGCCTCTGCCATTAAAGAAGGTTGCAATAATCCCCAATCTTGGTAGGCCTCTTGGAGATCCCAATGTAAAATACAGTTCTTCAGAAGGCGCTGCGGCCCCTGTTAGGTATTCTTAGCTTCGTAGCTTCTTGTGACTCCCACAGCCAGATATAGGGAAGGGAGAAGGCGCGGGGCTTGCATTATTGACCACACTATCACTTACATTACTTACCAGTACATCTAAGAACAACTAATTGCGCCATCTGCGCCTAAAATTTTAGGTAAAGTTTACTGGGCCAGGGAACAGAAATCCAAATGTAACAAAAAAGGCACAGCTAAAAGTTACTGTACACCTAGTCAAAATAAGGGAATCAAAACGCAGAAGACGGAGGTAGAAGGCGCTTTTCGCCTTCTACGCCTATCTCGGGGATGTGGCTTTGGCACTCCCCCCTCTAGGGTTATAAGAGGGCCACCTCTTGCCCAAAATTTAGTGGAGTTATTCAGCCGATAGCGGCATTCATCATCCTTGTACTGTCTTAAAATATGGATAAAAAAATTAAACTCCAGAGAAGAAGAATGGATTCCGAGCCCCAAATTTACTTCCCTCAATACATTTTACTGTGTGGTTATGTTTGTTCCGCTAAAACGTAGTGGCAATTAGCTGAATTAAAGGGAGTCAAAATTTGGAATGCTGATTGCTCTTGAATGAGATCTGGATGATTGGGTATTGATTGGTGTTTTCATGCCAGTACTCAAACCGGGAGCATTGGCATTGTTCCTTCATTTAATTAATTAACGTTAGAAGAAATCGTTGGAAATTAAGTAAATTGTAGTTAGTTACTAGCATTGTTTTTCTGTAGTCTTTATTGACAAATCTTTACAAACTATATGGGTGCAACATTACAGCTACTACAACAAAAGTGTTTAGGCATTCTCACCCATTGTAGGCCCACAGAGAGTTCAAATACCTAGCCCATTACCAGCTGGCAGCGTGCCCAGCATGCTGACAGCATTGCCTCGTTGGATTGCTTATTCACTGAGCCAAATAAGTGCCCACATTATGATCTCCTTTCGCGTCGATCGAGAGCTCTGATAAGATTTGGTAAATAAGATGAGCTTCGTTCCCCATGGACCCAATGTGTCTACGCCAAATGGATCAAACTACCGACATTAGCATATTTGCGCCGCTTGAGTATTTCTTTTAACATCGACGTGAAAAAAAATTATTTATATTTGGTAGACATAAGTAAACCTAAAAAGAACGTATAAAATATTAATAACCTTTGAACAGTTCATTGGTTTTGTTTGGTTGGTAAATGACGATATGGTCAAAGAGTCATCAACATCGTTGAACAAAAACCTCAAATGTCTACTGCAAAATTGAAGCAAAAACAATTTTTTGCTGTTAGGTGTAAATTTTATGTAAGAAACGAGTGTAATATTATTGTTTAGTCCTGCTGCGCTGTCGGAGACAAAACTTTTTGTATATTACACGAGATGAATTTATCGAAGTGGTTATAGCAATGTGTGGGGAGTGGTACACATAAGTTATAGGTATATTTCAGTAAATGAAAATTTCAATAATTTTCTTATATTTTAAAAACAATTGCTGCGATCGCGCTTAAACAAACGGGACACGATTGGGGATTGCGGCTCGCGTTTACAAATGCGAAAAGCCAATGAATTTTTTTATAATGAAAGTATTATTACCGAAAACATAAAAATTTAAATTAAATTTACAAAAAAAATGTAACAATTATTTTAAATACCTATATAGCTGTCACACATATTGACTTGAAGCTAACGTAAGACGGTCTACTTCGGTGTCCGCAAATAACAAAACAAAAGAGACTGAAACAATTTAAAAATCGGGATGATAAAATGCAAAAATTACCTCGTTTATCTGCCATCACACTAACATTTTGTACTATCAGTATACTATCCCTATAGTGTCATTAAGTTGTTAGAAATTCTGATCGCTGTAACATTCTGATTGCTATAATAGTAGGTATAGCTATAATCTTTACTCAATTGCTATTTTTTGTTTTTTTCGTTGAATTTTTTTTCTTCAGAAGCACTCATTAGTATCGATTGGTCAAAGGCTAGCCTAAGCCTCAGATACAAACAATAGAAATAAACTCTTCGATTCCTCTGAATCAAGGCCCACAGCAACCAGCAACTTCAGTGGGGTATATTCTGTCTTTTTCTACATAATAATAAATAATATATCAGACTATATATGCTGAGATAATAACTATAATTTTCATATGAATTTTGATCTTGATTAGTCTTAAAATGTATTCAAACCTTAAAATTTCAATAGAAAATTGGAACTGTACAAAACGGGATACATACGCAATGTCAACACTCAATTGGTCAACATTCTAAATAGCAACAATAGATACATTCTATTTAACAAAAATAGTAGATTACAATGGTCAAATGAAACCAATTCCAAAACGAGGTTATAGACTATTTAGCCCAATTTCTATTCGTGTTAAACATTCTACTTTTCATTGTGAATATAAAGAAAGTAAAGAATAGTTGTGTTTCTAAACTATATGTTAAAAAATAATAATATTAGTAGCATCTACCTAAATAAAACTAATTAAGAATTTTAAAAATTATTAAGTAAGAATAATCATTGAAAATTTGTTTGGAACATATGACTTATTTTTTTAATAAATACTTATTTTTTAAATATTTATTTTATAAATAGTATCCCGAATTTTTTTTTTTTTTAAATTTTAATTACGGATTACACCATTTCACCGCCATGGGCCTTTTTCAGACCGACTCTCTAGCTCTTAAACGGAATTAGTGACATGCCTTAAATTTTCATATTTAGGTACAATAGGTTTAGAAAGTCACATTTTTTTCTTCTTTCTGTCGCCAATCACCTGACGGTGTGTTCCGACAATAGTCCTTCAGAACCAGTGAAAGTACAGGCACATGAGACTTAACAACTCTCAAGATGACGGGCGCAGTGCAATTCGTGACTTGTGACAAAATGCATCTGTTAAAGGCAGAGGTTAGTCTGCTTAACATCAGGCGGGCCTCGAGCTTGTTCCGTCACAATAGCATAAAAAAAACATTCCTTCCCTAGAGAAATTACTATTTTTCTCCCACACTAAGGTGGGAAGCAGCGTCTTACACCCGCTACTTGGAGTAAACAAATAATTTAGTAAACAAATAATAGCGAGTAGGTATGAAAAATGTAAAATAATATTCCAGATCACGCAGAATATAGAAGATACATCAGGCAGTATAGATAAAAAAATTGTTAAAGTGAGTAATTGTATAACAAACAATAGAAATAAACTCTTCGATTCCTCTGAATCAAGGCCCACAACAACCAGCAACTTCAGTGGGGTATATTCTGTCTTTTTCTACATAATAATAAATAATATATCAGACTATAAAGGCTGAGATAATAACTATAATTTTCATATGAATTTTGATCTTGATTAGTCTTAAAATGTATTCAAACCTTAAAATTTCAATAGAAAATTGGAACTGTACAAAACGGGATACATACGCAATGTCAACACTCAATTGGTCAACATTCTAAATAGCAACAATAGATACATTCTATTTAACAAAAATAGTAGATTGTTATACAATGGTCAAATGAAACCAATTCCAAAACGAGGTTATAGACTATTTAGCCCGATTTCTATTCGTGTTAAACATTCTACTTTTCATTGTGAATATAAAGAAAGTAAAGAATAGTTGTGTTTCTAAACTATATGTTAAAAATAATAATATTAGTAGCATCTACCTAAATAAAACTAATTAAGAAATTTAAAATTTATTAAGTAAGAATAATCATTGAAAATTTGTTTGGAACATATGACTTATTTTTTTTAATAAATACTTATTTTTTAAATATTTATTTTATAATTAGTATCCCGACATTTTTTCATTTTTTTTAAATTTTAATTACGGATTACACCATTTCACCGCCATGGGCCTTTTTTCAGACCGACTCTCTAGCTCTTAAACGGAGTGAGATTAGTGACATGCCTTAAATTTTCATATTTAGGTACAACAGGTTTAGAAAGTCACATTTTTTTCTTCTTTTTGTCGCCAATCACCTGACGGTGTGTTCCGACAATAGTCCTTCAGAACCAGTGAAAGTACAGGCACATGAGACTTAACAACTCTCAAGATGACGGGCGCAGTGCAATTCGTGACTTGTGACGAAATGCATCTGTTATAGGCAGAGGTTAGTCCGCTTAACATCAGGCGGGCCTCGAGCTTGCTCCGTCACAATAGCATAAAAAAAAACATTCCTGCCCTAGAGAAATTACTATTTTTCCCCCACACTAAGGTGGGAAGCAGCGTCTTACACCCGCTACTTGGAGTAAACAAGTAATAGCGAGTAGGTATGAAAAATGTAAAATAATATTCCAAATCACGCAGAATATAGAAGATACATCAGGCAATATATTGTGTCTATTTTTGGATTTTGGTGAATATTTTTGCTTGTTGTGTTTATATACAGGTGTTAATTAAACGATTGGAAGGGCAAAACCTCTGCGAATGAATTCTGACCATTATTGCAGACTTTCTAAAAAAAGGCCGGATCAGTTAAGTACCTTCAATAGACGGATTTGTATTGTTGCAATAAGTGTAGGTTAGTGGAAATTCGCGGTCTTTACCTACCCCTCCGGGAAACAGGCGTAACTTAGGTATGTATACATAAAATTCATGCAACATATTTGTATCTTACTTTGTTATTGTAACAACTTACTAACTACTTATTGTTGCGCTTTATCTGGTTCAAGTACTCGTCCTGAGGAAACATCGCAAATGAAAATAATATGTTCAGTGTATCTGTTTATTTATTCCTCTTATTTCCAGCCTCATTAAAACATAAGTATTCTTTTTTGTAACATAAATATTAAAACAACGATCTATTGTTATTTGCTTCCTCATTATAAATTGAAAATGTAAGGTATAATTGTTGGTAGTATTTGTTAAGGTAATCGTTATTTCATGCTGATTCAATCATAAGCAAAGGCAAAGACTTATGAACTATGGACTTTCACGCTGTAGAACTAGGCTATTAAATATTTAAGTACCTTTATTTTTGTCGAAGAAAACTAGTTTAGGAACACAACAAGAAAAAAAATTATTATAAAAATATTAGAATTGATGTTGCTTCTATAATGACGATAACAATGGTACATATCAATATGAAAAGTAAAAAAAAAAAAAATTTAAAAAAAACTGACCAATTTTTCTACAATCCATCAAACAATTTTTCTCTTACGGTCAGTATCAAGTATCATTGATACTGACCGTAAGAGAAAAATTGTTTGATGGTTTTGAGAGCAGTTTTGAAACTATATAATATACACATTTAATACATAAAATGTGAGTTTTTTTTATTTGTTGGTTATTTAGGGGATAATTTATAATATCCCCTAAATAACATACCGAAATTTCAGATTCCAAACTTGATTTATTTTGGAGATAGGCGCCGTGACACAAATTATCGAAAAGTGTTTTTTTTAGAATTAGACATAAAATTAAATTATTTACACTCTAATAAATAATCTCTTAACACCGCTGATGTATCTTTTTTGTTTTTTTGATAGGTGAGCCTTTGGCTTCGGCTGATGATGTGGTCGAAGGTGTTAACACGATTAACCTAGAATAACTGGCTCTCAAGGACAACTACCGGAACACACCGTTATGAGCTTGGCGACAGATTTCCTACTTGAGGGTGGTCGCTTGCCAGGGGGCATTCGCAAAATACCCTTCCATCCTGCGGTGTAGCTCAAGCCCGCGGCGGGATTCGAACCATGGACCTGCTGCGCGGCAGTCCATAGACAATGCCACGGAGCCATCACTGATTCCAAATGCTAGATGGTGGGGTACAAAAGAGATTTTGATTCGGCTACCTTCTCATGCTCCCTTGAAAATATTTTGAAGAATCAATCTGCCATCACATATTCTGTGAAAATTGCAATCTTCTTCCTATAAGACCAGCCACATACAGTGGAAATCCCGTTTTGGAATTTAATTTCGGAAAATCTATTCTAGATTTCTTAGTTCGTATCGATGGTAGATTTCCTACTAAAACTTTGTTTATTTTCGAACGGAAACCTAGTAAGCATGTGATTCATGATTTGTATGGATTTGATGCGTTCGAAATCTCGAATAAAGTTTCCGAAAAAGAATTCCGAAACGGTATTCCGACTGTGTATGGCTCGCCTTACAGTTCAAGCAAAAGATACAAGTCTATCGGAAGGACAGACAAAAAAATTTAACTCCTTTATAAGTATGACGTATTTTCAGTATAGGCTTAGTAATAAGTACCTACCGCTGTACCTATTGTACATAGGCTTACAAATGCCCCCGCGTTTCACTACGGCAGGGTATCAACGATTTTACATAGCGTTGAGCAAACAAGCAAATTAACTGCAAGCACACATAACCCAGTGCATTATTGTGGCTAAGTTTACTCGTTACAGAGAAAGAGGACACGCATTGCGGCGGGAGGGTGCCGTGGACTTACGTAATGTAAACTAGATGATATTGGTGCTAAGACGAAAGAGGCAGCGGTTTGTATTTTATTTTCTAACATTTATTTTGCATATAATCACATTTGGCTTTTCAGTTTGCTTCATGTAGCTAAGGCGAATATATAAGGAATGATCCATGACCCAGGCGAACTTCCTATATGAAATATATTAAAAAAAAAAACATTTTACATAGAGATAAACATTTTTATGTGCTGTGCAAAAAGCAGACTTTTATGCACTAGAAAGTAAAAAACAGTTTTAGTCCGACAACACCAGGCATATAAAAGAACTTTACGAACTTGAGAAGTGAAATAGTTATTTGAAAGGCTGCAGAGTTATTATTCGACTCAAGTTCTTCTAAGTCTGAGGTTTGAACCTTGGGAGAAGTTCCAATATATAATCTTGAGCGTAACGAGGGTTTCAAAAGTACCACATGTAAACTAAATTTCCTGCGAGCAATTCATACAATTTTCACCTCACTACAGCGAGGGAAATGCTAGGTGCAATATAACTTGTTATACACTTAAATTTTCACTTTAATTGCGAGCAAATGAAACAAAGTTAATGTAAATAATATCTCCTAAAATTTTGATGAAACCTTATATTTGAACTAGGTACTATTGTGAATGTCATTGTTTCAAAAAAATAACGTATGTTTGGGTCTATAATAACACTTGTGATCTATGGCTATTGTTAAATATCCAAACAAACTTCCTATATGTAATTTGAAACTTTCCTATCCCGAAGTCAAAACCCAGTACATTGATGCCTCAAAACCTACGAGTTGTACAATAAAAAGTTTAAATCCATAAATATGTAAGATGTGTAACTGAAAAATCGCCTTTCTTTTATCACAAAACCATCTAACCACGAATGTATACTATCAACACCAGAGGAGATTCGCAACAAAGGCAGTGTTAAAGGATACTGCGCGTTAGAATACGCTTTGTAGACTCGACGTTTTCGTATATTACGGAATAGTTCCTATGATCTCCCTTTGTAGACTTGGCGCTTTAAGTCATAGTTTGTATTAGTAACAGTCATATATAGTAGGAAATTGGTTTGGAAGCGCTTTTGGATCTCATTGTGCAATTGAAATGGCGTTCTGCTAAAGAAAGCTTCAAGTTGTTGCTTGTTTGTAGCGGAACTGGTGTATTAGGGTGTTAGTTGTGTGGATAATTTTAGAGTGAATTGTACAGCAACTTTAATTATTATTCTCTAGTCTTCTTTTTATTAAAGCAGTGATAGCTGTTTTTATGCTATGGACTGCCGCGCAGCAGGTCCATGGTTCGAATTCCGCCGTGGGCTTGAGCTTCACCACATGGTAGAAGGGCATTTTGCGAATGCCCGCCTAGCCCGCGATTACCCTTAAGGAGAAAATCTGTGACCAAGCACCTAACGGTGTGTTCCGCCAGCTGTCCTTGAGAGCCAGTAATTCAATGTTAACACCTTCGACCACATCATCACTTACCATCAGGTAAGATTGTGGTCAAAGGCTTACCTATCAGCAATAAAAAAAAGAAAAATCTATTTATTGTTTATTATAGAAGTAGTTTATAAGTATTGTTATTGACTCTGTAACATGTGACTATTAGGATTTTGATCGCATTTTCAATTTCTGTTCTATTTTTATCAGGCCATTACATCTCTTCAACCGTCCGTTTTGAATAGTACCAACTCAGTATCAGTTATTTGGCCTGGACGCAACAGTGTGCAAGCACTACTGTGTTTAGGCGTGGAGGGTACTATAGCAAGTGACTGGCGAACGGAAGAAGGAAAGAGCGCAGTGCAGTGTCAAGCAGGACGGTGACTGCAATAATCAATAATAGCATAATCTGCAACAATCGTGACTCTTGCCATCTAAAGGAGGGGGGGGGGGGACATAGAACATAGGTACTAAGTTCTAGCATTGTTAGGAAGTGCACACGTGAGGTGCCAAGCTAGACCCTCGTAGGGTGCCGGGCTAGAATGGCACCCTCCCGTATCTTATTGTGAGAGTCGTAAGAGTCGACTAAGAGAATAATACCAGAAGGTGGGCAGCAGCCTCTTCTGAATAGCTGTGGTCCCAAGACACCTGCTAAGCGTAGGGATTATGCCAAACTTCATGAGGGAAACTTGTTGAACGGTCGACGACATTGCGAATGCCCACCTTGCTAGCGAACACCCTCAAGTAGAAAATCTGTCGCCAAGCACTTAACAGTGTGTTCCGGCAGCAGTCCTTGAGAGTTACTCTTGATTAAGCTGAGATTGTGGTGGCTTACCAATCAGCACTAAAAAAATATATACACAAAGCGATATTAAATTAATAGTGACTTTAAAAATATCTTAAAACAATAATTTAAGGTATTATTGGATTTGACTGACCGATTTGGAAACTATAGGTATGTCCTGAGCTCAATTCACGTGCCGAATAGTTTTTGGGAATTTTTTACAAATAAACTTTCAGTAGCTGGTAGAATTCTGAGGAAAAGTGCAATAGATGGCGAAAGGCTAGACATATTACCAAAACGGATCGGTTCAATCGGGGAATTTACACACTACTTATCTACCCCTTCGTCGATATAGATATGTGATGAAATATGCATACCTAATGACATGTTTAGGTTTTATAATGTTTTATTTACTACTATACTTTTTGCCGTAATTTGATTGTGTTTTCAATCGTTACTGTAATAAATAGATTGAGGCATGATATTTTAAAAATATGTTAATAATCTAGTGACAATTCCGCCCAATTTTCATGCTAAGCCGGTGTTAAGTGACCTCACAAAAGCCACGCAGCCAAACCGGAGAATTTTCCACGCGTTTTACTTCTACACGAACCGTCCTCAGGAGGATGTTATTAATAATCGTTTGTTTTTTGTTTGGGCATAGTGTAGATATGTAATTATGATCTTATTTTAAATTTGAAGGTTCAGTTTGTTTTTTGTTGTATACATTTATCCAAACTTGGATGAGCGGGATTTAAAGATAGTCTATTTGCCATTGGGGAATGCTGCTTCTTATCCCACCGCAACAGGTTTGATCTGCACTGTGGAGAGGCATTTTTCGAATGCTCGTTTGTCCATTAAGCAAAAAACCTTTAAATACTATCGTGATAGAAACATGAGGCCCACCTGGTGTTAAGCGGTAACCTCTGCTATAATAAATAAAGTCATAAAGCTTGTTCGGTCCGATCAACTTAGCGCGGGCAAGGTCCTGAACGGACCCCTTTGCTGTCGTCTATTTGTAATCTATGGATTTTTGTACGTGAAATTATCTTGGTAATTTTTTTGCATTTCATTCTCCTTTTTGCATTTTTGGAAGTAATTAAAAGAACTCGGATTTTACTTGTTTGTTTTGTAAAGATGTGATCTATAAGATTGACAATATTGTGATTTGTGATAATGTGTTGTGACGTTGGAGCCTCAAAGGACTGATGAAGAACTAGCACCCTGCCTCAATCGTTAGTTCTCTATTGATTCACTGGCCAGTAAATTAATTAGGACACGATAGGCTAGAGGGATCAACTACGGAACAAGGAAACCGATTATAAATGTATGTAACCCTTTGTAACTTGTCCTTTTCAGCCTTTCTTTTCAGCCTTCCCGGTGTATCTCCGGTTGTTAAGCATTCAAAACAGATTGTCCGGGTGGAGGACTGCCTTGCATACCTGCCTGGACAATCTGGAATCTTAACAAAACTTTTAAGTCTCATGTACATTTAACTTCAGCAACACCCACACCCTTCAAACCGAAACACATTAATGCTAGCATTACTGATTGACGGTAGAAATAGGTATCTAAGGCAGCATTAGAAGGGTCCTACCAAATTTGTTTAGACAGGGGAGGGGGCTCGAGCGGTGAAGGGGAGCATTGATGCATCATAATGGGGCCCCTTAACCTGGGTTGCAAGTCCCAGGCCCCTCTGGCCTCTTTCTCTGCAACGCTATGGACCCGGCACCTGCACGGTGAATCCATGGAATGCTAAGAATATCGTCTCTCTTTACCCGTCTTTGAAGCCTACATTGGATGATGTGGTAGCTGTACTTGAGAGCCAGTATCATATAGGAATAATCTTTTGCATCATAATGGGGCCCCTTAACCTGGGTTGCAAGTCCCAGGCCCCTCTGGCCTCTTTCTCTGCAACGCTATGGACCCGGCACCTGCACGGTGAATCCATGGAATGCTAAGAATATCGTCTCTCTTTACCCGTCTTTGAAGCCTACATTGGATGATGTGGTAGCTGTACTTGAGAGCCAGTATCATATAGGAATAATCTTTACCGTCTTTGATCACATCATCACATTACAGATGATTGCCATCAAAGATTGGCCTACCTACCGAATAATGATATTATTTTTTACTTAGAGAAAAAAAATAATATCATTATTTGGTAAAGATGAATATTTAAAATCTTTTTGTGAACTCTTCAACAAATTCTACCTATTTGATCGACAAAACTCCCAACGGTATCGTCGCGGCCTAATTTGATTTCGATTCGATATAGTTTGCTTATAAAACATCTGAAACTGCTCGCAAACTTCTGCGAATTGAAAATCCCAAAACTGTTCAAAGTTGTGAACCCCGAAACTATAATTACAGTCCACAAAATTTGTCCAATGCAGGCCCATTTTTTCCTTATTTATACTTATTCTTTTTACACTTGTTATACGAAGCTCACGTAGAGATAATACTACAACGAGCCATACAAATTATCACTTGCCGACGTCTGTTCTTTAAAATTACTACCACCGAAACCAATCCATCTAAAGCATCCTAAAATCAATCTTATTGTCACAGATATAAAGTTTTGAGGGCTTTAAAATTGTCTTGCCTTGAGGTACTTAAGACTGTTTCCCTTTTAGTCATGGGGTCAGCGGTCGGCGAATAACTTGCTAAGACCTGATCATGACTTGTGAGTTGGTGAGCTTATACTCCACACCTCGTTACGTGTTAACAGGCACATTCGCTCACGACAAGATATTTATCCGTGGAACTTCAAAACCTAGACAGACCTGTCACAGTAAAAAAGTGATAGTGTTACAAGTACCTCAACTTTGTCGTATGAATCTGTTAGAGATGAGCTCTGCAAATATTTTATGGAAATATATTCTACAAAACTAGAGGAATCTGGAAACAACCAGGTAGCACACATAATTTAAGTTGTTAGTTTAAGTTTGTTTTCAATATATGATACTATAAATTGGACAGAAAAGAGACGCAACAACGCATTTGTTTACGAATTTTGTCTGAGAAAATCTTAACCATGATATACAGATAGCTGACAAGTTCAGTTAAGAGTGTATGAGGCAGAGTTATTATCTATGATTTATCTTTTTTTTTTTGAGAAATTATCGATTTTCCAGTGACTCCAGGGTCCGTGCCATTTTTTAAGTTAACGGAGATATTAATAAACAATTATAAATATTCTTACATACTTAAGGGGGAACACAGTGATAAGGGATGCTGTAAAGGATATGTAATAACTTAGCCAGTTTAAAGTTAAGCTAACCGATATGTTCTACTCACAATCATTATCAATATTTCTCATAATAAATACCTTTATAGTCTAAGCTATTCTTCTAACACCATACGCCATCTTAAAGACTTATTGTTCCAGTTGTTTCTAATTTACGAGGACCTACATCCATATACATAGGAAATACATTTAATTTTATGCCAAAATGATATATAAAAGAATCAATAATTACTGTAATAATTTTATTGTTAAAGTATAATACGATCGAAGATATAATATTCAATATAAAAGAAATACCAACGTTTTTGTCAACCATTATTATATACTATTCTTAATTTGTATCGCAATATGTCTTGAAATCCTTTGACACTTTTTTACTACCTTTGAGTTTACTTACTGTTCCGTCTCAATGCTATAGTCATGTTGAAATGTAATGGGACCTACGTGATAGGGTGAGAGAAATTGGCTTTATAAGTGTAAATGTGAAAACTTAGAAATCGTGAAGTTATTTAAGAACGCTTTTACAAACTATGGCCGAACATTATGATGATCTATGAATTCTTTTTGAATACATCATATCACCCGTTTGATGCAAAACGTGACCAAAATTATTATTCGTATAAATCAGCGGACCTTGCGTTGCACGAAATGATGGTGGGGCATTCTTGTGAATGATCTCCTGGCTAGTAATTTATACCTTCTCAATACGAAATCTGTCGCTAAACACATAGATGTGTTCTGGCGGTTGACCTCGACAACTAGTTTGTTTTTGTTGTCATATAACATCTATGACACGTCATTACCTATACACTGCTAGGGAAACAGTTGATGAAACCTTATATATATAATTATATATTTGTAGCCTCTCACATCCAAGCGGTTGGATATATTTACTATGAAATTTGGTACTTATCGTGCATGACCTATGCCAATTTACTGAGTAGTTACCAAAGGAGCACAACCAGATTCCCTGTGCAGTTCTCAGATCTAATTCACAAAGAATCATAAACTTTTCCATACTACATTCTTAGTTCAAACTAGTCTCCACATTCAAACCAACATGATTAAGGAGTCGTAATTATCCAAAATTGTCTAACATTTAGAGTTATGCTTATTTTTTTAGCTATATCATAAATGATAAATGATGATGCGGTAGAAGATGTTAAACAAGCTTATCAAGAATAACTGGCTCTCGGAATACACCGTTAGATGCCTGGCGATAGATTTTCTACTTGAGGGTGCTAGTTAACCAGGTAGACATATGCAAAATACCATATAAAACCATGCATAATACCAAACAGACCTCAATAAACGTCACAGAGAACAAAATTTCATCATGAAGTAGTAGAAAGTTGTCTTCAAGACCTCATACACAGAAGAGCGATGATTGTCATGTGCACTTAGCATTTTTCTATACAAACGTAGTTTCGTCATATTTTATATTAAGAAATCCCACACAAAACTGTTTTCCAAATATTAATGGAAATACTTAATTATACGGAAAACTGTTCAAGCAGAGGCTTATATAAGGCACAAGGACATGCATGCTACATTACACCGAGTTTGAACACTGAGTATATAAAATACTTCTAGGTTAGCCTGAACAATATCTTCGACCACATCGTCACTTACCATCAGGTGAGATAGTGGTCAAAGGCTAACCTATCAGTCATAAAAAGAACATATAAGGAATTGAATTTTAATTGAATACAAAATTGGTGATTTTGAAGCAATGATGGCCGTGCGGTAATAGCTATGGATTGCCGTGCCGCAGGTCCCTGGTTTGAACCCTAACGCCGGCTTGAGCTTCACGACATAGTGGAGGGCATTTTGCGATTGCCCACCTGGCTAGCTACCACCCTCAAGTAGAAAATCTGTCGCCAAGCACCGAACGGTGTGTTCCGGCAGCAGTCGTTGAGAGCCAGTGAAATTACAGGCACATGAGAATTAACCAATATGCATCAAAGAGACGGGCAAAAAATACTAAGTTTGTTAGAAAACTCTATTGGTACAAACACGTGTTTACTAGCTAAAATCCGCCGTATATCATGACTTATGTATATAATAAAAAGCATTTCCGGCTACAATATAATTTACAATATTTACGTCGTGGCCTAATGTTTTCCATCAAAATGACAACCTTGGTTCCAAAACCTACTTACGAATATAGGTTTCTTTTGAAGTCATGTTTATTACGTGTTTTGTATGGACGGGTATGTAACGTAGATAATTTATTAAGTTCACGGAATGTTTTTATTTCACGTGAAGCGATGCTGTGGAATTTATTGGTTCAAAAATACATATACATCGTATAATTATTTACATTGAGTAGAAAATCGCATAAAAATCCCTTCGATTTGAACATTTTATTTATTCTGATAGCTTGAACAAGCAATTGCTTATTGTTTAAGTATGACCGCCGGTGTATACAGGTATTACTGCCGAATTTCAGCTTCATAGGTCAACCAGTTTTTGTAATGTCGTGTTTAGTTACTCAGACCTTTCGGTTTTATATAGAGTTTTCTACATTAATCGTCTAAGTGCTCATAACAGAGCTGTATTAGTCGTTTGCTACCCGATCAACTTGGTAAAGCAACGTTCTCTGCGGTCACTAGAGTGAACGCTAATGGCACTAGTGGTCACCATCTGAGCGCTTCCGTGCTTTGAAAGACACGTTTTGGATTTTGCCTTAGGGTGGCAGTCATTATGGTATGGTGGTAGGGTATTTTAGGTATGGATGCCATTTTAGCTACCTCTATTAAGTGGAAAATTTTACGCCAAACATCTAAAGATGTGCCAAGGACTGCTATCCTTGACAGCCAGATCCGATTTTAAGTTAAACCTGCTTACTACTTACGACCATCATTATTTATTTCATCATTACGAGAGATATATGATGCGAGACTTACGGGGGTGACATGGTTAATCATTGACAAAACCTCCAAAAAACAAAATAAAGAAAATAAACATTACTAGTTAAGTGTTTGAAAAAGCACTTCTTTCGGTAAGATGAAGTCTAGTCTAGTCTGGTTGAAGACCGCGCAACGTCCCCTATGACGGTTAAAGTATTACAATTGGAGCACAAAGTTTAGGCTTGAAAAAGTACAGTGGCCGAGTGGAATAGGCATCTGGCGCGATATCGGAGGACGCGGCTTCGATTCCCGTCCGGAACAAAAAATAAATGTGCTCCATTAATAGGGAAATGTGATTTTTATATATAGATAGCACTTGTAATCATATTTACAAATACAAACTTTTAAAGTTTTATCGAGGTTATTTTAAGAAAGTATAAATCTGGACTTAAGTAGTTTAAAAGGACAAACATTACCTATTATTTATAAGTCCTATGACCAACTACAAAAACCCATTAAGCCTTATGGAAACGGATAGGACAAGTAAAATTATGATTTAAGTGTAACCTTTCACTAGGTTGAATTATCATATTTATTAACATAAAACTTGATAACTCTTGTTAAAAACCAAGGAGCTATGGAAAAATAGTAAAAAAATATACCAGATTGGAAAAAATGCTTCCAGGTAACAAACACACAGCGCTATTTGCGAAAAAGATATTAGTAATCAACCCCATTAGTAAACAAACTTATATGTTGCATAATGAGTTTAGGGTTTAAATTAATAATAACGACTGTAGTTTTTTCCAAGCGTTCACACGTAAGCTAAAAATAGAAAGCATTGTCGTTTTATTTATAGTTGCCTGGTACATTCACATCATGATCGACATGTTCACAAAACATCGTTCTGCGGTGGCTTTTAACCCAGTTTGTCTTCTGAGTTGAAACGATTCGTTACAATACAAAATTGTTGATGTTGTCGACTTTGATGTACAGCCCTAGTTCATTTTGGTGGCGGCCCTTTTGATGCGGACAATTTACTTGTTATTTTCATCTTATTATAACCGTTAAATTGATACACAGTGGCTTATCATAAAGTCATACATATATAGCTCTAATTTGAAACCAATCCCGCGTGCATCGGGCATGTGCCATGAGTTTCTTTGTGCCAGGAGGTAGACCTTATATAAATATGGGAGTCTTGCATGAGTACCACAGACCTGAGTCACCTACAAATTACGTATTAAAATGTTATTACGAAAAAAAATTAGTAAAACATTAAATGAAGTTAAATATTTGTTTAATTTTTTTTTTTACAATCGATACGCTAATTTTTATCCACTATCTAACCTGTTGGCAAGTGATGATGTGGTTGAAGATGGTAAACTGACTAGGCCTAGAATTACTAGCTCTCAAAGGTTGCTGCGGGAACACACTCTTTTGCCCAAGAAGTTCTACTTAAAGGAACTTCTACTTGAACTATGATAATAGACTGCATGCGTCACAAAAAACAAAGCTTACATAGCGCGTCTTTTAATACCCAGCAAGGGTATTCTAACAAATAAAATTACTGGGTGAACTCTCGACATACTACACTTCATGTCTTAAATATGTAGTAACAAAAAGAACAAACAAGTCGAAGATTATCAAATTACAGTGTTGCTAATTTTATATAAAATTCCTAAATTTTAATTGCCCTTTGTACGCTCCCCAGCCATTTCTGGGAGCGGTTTACTGAGGGTTTGCTACAGGAATGCAATTCTAATAAATTACTTCCATAGCTCAATGCGAAGGATAGAAAATTGCATAAGCCAATTCACCATACTCAGCTCAGCTCCGGTCCATGCTATGGCACAGCGCTGTGCAATTCCTCGATAATTACAGGTAGATATATGAGCACTTCACCTTGGCGTGTGATGGTTTCACCGGGAATGATGCTGTAGTTATGAACTTGGGGTTTGAGAGAAGGTACATCACACGCGGTAAGCTTACGTGCACTTCGGGTGAAAGGTCCGGTTGAGACTGGCAGGCGAACCAGTGAGAGGCAATATAACCAATGACTACCCTCTATTGAGTGATTGTATCAAAAATAATTTAAAACGAAGTACCTTCGAAAGATACCAGCTTTTCTTAAGTACTAGTTGCGAGGCGTCAACACCCTTAGTTGGAGAATTTTGCATCGCAATAATTATAAGCTATCATGCCAGAATCATTTCAGCTGCTGATGGTATGATTGGAGATGGTAACTGGCTCCACAATGAAGAGATTTTGTCTCTTAACCCATGATCGTATAAAGTATAACAATAGAAATGGACGATTATGAAACACTCGTATTGAAGTTTGCTTAGCTGTTCTTAAGAGATCTGCAAAGTTAAGCAACGTCCGCCGCGATCATGAGTTGGATGGGTGACCGCTAGTGACATTACTACTGAGCACTTCCGTGCTTCGGAGGGCACGTTTAAGCCGTCGGTCCCGGTTGTTATCTTAGGATGGCAGTCGTTCTGGCATGGTGGTAGGGCATTTTGCGAATGCTCGTCGGGCCAGCTACCGCCCTCAAGTAGAAAATCTGTTGCAAAGCATTTAACGATGTGTTCCGGCAGCTATCCTTGAGAACCAGTAATTCTAGGTTAGCCTGAATAACATCTTTGGCCACATCATCATTACCGTCAGGTGAGATTGTGGTTAAAGGTTAACCTATAAGACATTAAAAAATTCGTTTACTACGGATGCTAAGAGGTCAAACAGCACATGTATCTATATCTATCACAAGGATGTCGGAAATTATCGTTTTTGTGATAAAATGGCAAATGGATGGAGGTGGTGGGGACTGAGGAACCCCCGCTCAGAGATGAGAGCAGTCCATGTGAGACCTTATATTTATAGTTTCTAAATCGGCAGAATAAAAACAAGTGTTGGCGTCGTCGAATAAAGTGGCGTCTATGACCAGACGAAAAACATACAAACAGTAGTTTAGCTAATTCAAAAACTCAAAAATACTATGCTACCCACATAAGAGAAAAGTACGAAAAGTCTATTTATACAATAAATAATTTGAACAAAAATATTGATCGTTTTTAATATTTTGTCGAAGTACGCCCTATATATATTCAAACCCTAATAATATACGTCAATGGCCCCCGACTTCAACAAATTATTGTGTAATTGAGAAATCAGTCCATACTGTCCTTTTTGTAAATCGCGTAAATTTTTCTCCCGACGTTTCAAACACTTTGCAGTGATCGTGGTCACGGGGTGACCAATTGGTTTTATTTGTCACATGAGTTATTACGAAAATTTGAGGGGTATAATATGTCGTAATCCCCAAGCTTGGTAGGCGTCTTGGTATCATAATAAAGCAAAATATATTTTAAATCTGCTGAAAAACCCGGCTTAGTATCTACAGTAATTACCAAATACAATACAATAGTAAACACCCCGTGACATTTGCACATCCAAACTATCCAAATGATCTGTAAACGCCTTTATTTCAACAGCATGTACGAACATTAATCACTGTAAATACACTTTATCCTTATCTTCATTTATAGCACAGTAAAATTATGGCTCGCGCAAAACATAAAGGCCCGTTTATCATCCACTTCGTAGGTAGTTTAGGGTGCTATGTAGCTAAGATTGATATCCTCGATGCGGTGTCGGTTAATATTTTTCTTTGAGATTTTATAGGGGTACTACGGTATATTGTTCTTAAAGATTTCTTGCCTTTTTAGGTACTTCAGCTTACTTATGCTTTGTTGTTGTTTTATAATATACAACTATACGTTGTTCTAGTTTTACCATGTAGTAGGTCTCTTCAGCAAGAGTTCGTCTACAATTATTGTTATAAGTTATTTTTCTCAACCGACTTCAAAAATGGAGGACGTTTTCAATTCGACTGTATTTTTTATGTGTGTTACCTCAGAACTTCTACAGAGTGTACCGAAATTGGTGTTTTATTTTTCTAAAGTTGGTGGTTGTCATGTGGTCCTATTTAAATTTCAGTGAGATTTATTTCATTGGGTTCTACTTAATGTAAAATGGTCAAAAAACCTGTATACGATGGTTTGGTTTATGAAACTTTAAATGCATTTTTGTTTTAGAATATTTTCTGTTCGAAGTCGTTTTTTTTTGTTAACATTTTAACACATCGGTTATTAAAATTTCTACACCTTAAAAGGAGTCCACCCAATTGGAACCGGAGAAATATCCAATGTTTCCGTTTTCATTACTTAGTTCCAAGTTAAGTTAAGCACGTTTGATTGCTGCCTCCAAACTGCCCTCACGATAGACGATGCTCTATCTCTAATTGTCACGGTTTTGTATTCAGGCCGCCAACGGTTCGTTATCGTCACCAATAACCCTTCCGATTACAAAACTTGCGAACTCCAAAAGGATCGTTACAGCATTGATAAAGTTTAAATGAAGCATCGGAATAACAATTTCCGTATTAATTCCCGTAAAATTATCAGTTAAGGTAGTGTTTATAGGTAGAGATGTGATATCTCCTGGCCTTAGTGACCGTAATCGAAGAACGTGATTGTAAATACTTTGAAGTGCTTGGAAATATTGCTTTAATAATTGAGGACTATTGTGATAGTGGCTAAGAAAGATAACGTATTTATAATTATGCTACACAAGTTTTGTAAAGCAGCCCCAGTATTACAACATAAAAACCGGCCAAGTGCGAGTGGGACTCGCGCACAAAGGGTTCCGTAACTAAATATTCTATGAATAGTTAAAGCGTCACATTATAACCGACACCTGTCACCATTATTAGTATCGAGCAAGAAATGTTAAGAAAATGAAGTTTGATGTACGGGAGCCCCCCTTAAATATTTATTTTAGTATTTGTTGTTCAGCGGCAATAGAAATACATCATCTGTGAAAATTTCAAGTGTTTAGCTGTCACCGTTCTTGAGATACAGCCTGGTGACAGACGGGTGGATGGACGGATAGACGGACGGACGGACGGACGGACGGACAGCGAAGTCTCAGTAATAGGGTCCCGTTTTTACCCTTTGGGTACGGAACCCTAAAAATCTAGAACTTCCTGTGTGAACGGATTCGTTCAGTGAGGTACTGCCACCATGCTTATTTCTACCTACAAGCAGTAATGTACGTATTACTGTATTCCGGTGATAACCATATTATTGTATTATAGCCCTTAACACTAAGTTGGCCTCGTGCTTGTGCCGTTAACTAGCTTTGTTCTCTAAAATAAACCAAAACAGGTTCATGACTTAAATTAGCTTTTAGCAATGACACCCTGATGGTACAACATTTTCACTGCTGCCGTGCGCAGGGTTGTTCTTACCAAAGGTACTTAAAAATGTTCAGTTATCGGTTTTTAGCAAGATTAATAAACTACTTGCAGTAATGTTGTCTTAGGTTTTCGCGATTACTCTACGCACAATGTAATTAAACAACTTTAAAGGTTTAAATCGCGTATATTTATCATGATTTTTGTCCCGTGTTTCATAATGACGTTTGATTTACTTGCAGTAAATCACGATACTACATCGCGTGGTATAACTGTTCCTTATGTCTTAGAAATTCAGAAATTTACCAGGTAACATGTTGCAAAGAGGAAGTTTGGTAGATTGAGGCGAATCCCCCCACCAATGAGCAAGTAGGTACGCAACTGAATAACAACTTCCTGTTCTGAACATTGGATACGTGTATAGCTTATGGACGCACAGGTAAAACAGTACATAAGGTAAAATGTAATGTACAGTTAATAAGGAGACACGTTGACTAAGAAACAACTTATTCTTTATTTATTTGTAGCTGATAGGATAGCCTTGGACAAATTATATGTGATGGTAAGTGATGTGGGCGAAGATATTGTTCAGGCCAACCTAGAATTATTGGCTCTCAAGGACTGCTGCCGGAACACACCGTAAGGTGCTTGGCGAAAGTATTTCTACTGGAGGGTGATTGGGAGGCATTCGCAAAATGCCCTACCACTATGCAAAACCGTTCACCTGTTACTAAAGGCACATTTTGCTTATACATAAGGTAATGTACAAAAAACGTTGAGTCGCTCAAATAGCAACAGACTTTGATTTAACTCTGTAATTTTAAAAATGTTCGATTTATTTGTTGAATATAGGAAAGATCGTATTGAAAACTTGCCTATTCTTCTCTGTTCCCGTTTTTGCTTCCTCCGGGCAATATGCTTAACTGGTAAATCTTTGATACTGACTTTATGAAGTATTCTATGACTTTAGCTCACTGGGTTTAGGTTCTGGGGTTTCATTATCTTGAAGTCTCAGGGGACCATGATAGTGCTTGTTTGTATGAAAGAAGATTCTCTAGAGAGTAGAATTTCCCTTTGTTGCCTGAATATTCCATTTTCTTAACTTATCGAAAAACAAAAGGATATTTATTATTCAAACAATGTTATATAATGCTTTAGTTTTAACATTGTTATTTATTTAAACATCATCTATAGTTGCTGGTGAACATTAATAAATGGATTGTATATTTTTTTAACAATTAACAATAAATGTATAAATATTTGCAATTAAATTAAATAAACAATATAAGTATAATTTATTGGTCAAATTCAAAACCATTTATTTGTCAATTACCTAAAAAGAAGTTTTTATTTGTGTTTGCTGATCTAAAACCCGGCACTGCTTTTTTATCTTTATTCCTAGTGATGTATTCGTTATAATAACAATCAATAAAACGGTTACCAATTGACAATGTAAAAGATTGAAATTTTTTGTTCCTAAAACCTTTTCAATTCTAAGCAAAATACGTTCCATATAAAATACTAGGGGTCCGCTTCGGCTTCGCACGGGTATTTAACAAAAATTACAAAAAAAATATTTCTAACTTTTCAAAATGTTCTATAAACTTTGTTCATCAAAATTAATGTAGGATTCTAATGGTGAAAGATTTTTTCAAATCGGTTCAGTAGTTTTTAAATTCATTCGTTACATACAAAAATACAAATCTCTACTGTTTATAATATAAGTGTTTGTATAAATACATTGCTGTAATAACAATAGTTCCTGGATTTCAATAGATGGACTATAAATTTACCATTCGATGTTCCTCATAAAATAAACAACCCTATCTTAAATCTATAATCCCGCTGTATTGGACCGATGTCACTAAATCCTAGGTGTTAAACTCATTAATAAACGATGACAGTATCAGGACTCGATACATTATACCCGAGCTTCACAAAATATGTGACCCTACGGAACAGGTTCCAGCTACCAGGAAAGTAATATGACAGTCGTATTAATGCCTACGATGATTTTGATAATGATAACAAACCATAAAATGTGAAACTGCAGACAAAATAAAACTTTAAAGACAAACATTAAATGAGAATAAAAGGCGATATCCGCTTGGACTCGCTTCGGAGTATCAGACTCACAAGTTAGTCCCATTGACATAATAAAGATTAGAGACCATATTTGTAATTAATGAAATCAGTTTCCATTAAATAAACGTCGTGTGTAATCAAATGCTAAGGGGCCATCGCGGCCTCTTTGACATACGTCGTATGAGCATAAAACCGATTTACGTATCACAAAATGTATCTTGAAATGATTGACAGTTGTAATATTGGATTGATGTATGCAAACTTCTTATAATTTTATTGGTATGAATATTATTGGTTTATTGCCATTCTGGGAATCTGGGGGCAATTGATTGTAAACAAAGATGAATTAAATTCATCAACATATAAGTGAATATATATATTTTAATTTTATTGTGACGGAACAAGCTCGAGGCCCAACTTATGTTAAGCGGACTAACCTCTGCCTATAGAAGATGCAATTCATCATAAGTCACGAATTGCACTGCGCCCGTCACTTTGAGATTTAGTTGCTAAGTTTCATGTGCCTGTAATTTCACTGGCTCTCAAGGACAGCTGCCGGAACACACCGTTAGGTGCTTGGCGACCGATTTTCTACTTAAGAGTGGTCGCTAGCCTGGCGTGCTTTCGCAAAATGCCCTTCCACCATGCGGTGAACCTCAAGCCCGTGGCATGATTTGAACCATGGACCTACTGCGCGGTTTCAATTTGAAATATACACTATTTCAAATTTGATTATTGAATGCGATCATCACATATTTCTTATTCCACGTATGCAGTATCGCTACGATAATGTTGTTTTTTTTATTGAGAAAGGGGAGAAGAACTCTAGTGTGAAATATTCGACTTCACATAGCCAGTAGTCGTTTAATTTAATAGTTATAAATATTATACAAATAGTTTCGCTTTTACATGTGCTTTAAACTAAACAAACTACTAGCATGTGACAGATACATCAACATTACACAGTTAAATTGTTACATATTGATCGGTAACAATTTAAACAGCCGTAACTGTTTTACGATAGATTTACGTGACATTGTTTAGGGGTAATATTGCAGTTTTACGGCAATTCGTTCTGGTTTCAATCCCTTTAAATCTTCTTCGGGAGACAACACAAGTGGCGGGTACAGTTTTATACGACTCTATTACGGTTGGATCAGAAATAGTACTATTTATTTAGCCGTAGGTGAATATAATTTTGTATGGTAGGGTAATTTTGTAGGGCACTATGTATCGACTATGTACCGTTAAGTACAAAGTCTTTGGCCACGCACCCAACATTTTCGAAAGATATCCATGAGAGACAAATACAATGGTCAACAACCTTGAGAGTATCGTTCCCAATAACTATGTGCATTGGTGCAACATATACGTTAGACATAACTTTCGTCTTGTCCATGTACATTTTAACACCGAACTGCTGGGAAACTCTACTAAATGTGATAATATTTAAATTCAAAACTATATTTCGTGTTTCAAGTTTATACGCAGAATTATACTTGGCTTCTTAACCTATCATATGCCTACAAAGATTCCTGCGCTCATTACCTAGATCATGCTATTTGCTACAATTCTCTTGAAACTACAGTTTATTAAAGTGCAAGCTGTTTTGATACATACCTTGCAGGTCACACGGGCAACTAACTATCTCCAACACAAAACTACTTCAATACATAATACTTAGTGTAAGTAATTATAATACACATTCCATAATGCATAAAACACAAAATAAAAACATAAATCTAACCACAATAAGTAACACTTCGCTAGCTATAGACCGCCCCTGGCTTCGATCGTATCAGCGCAACCGGTAATGAGAGCGGTGTTTCTCGAATGGAAAGGGATATGTATTTTTAATTCATTCGCTCAAAAATAATGACGCAGTGATACATGGGGTCAGGGAAATGCAGAATGAAGGGTGAATGCCGATTAAAATATAAATAGGTACATAAATTCAATATCCTAATTCAAGAAAGAAATACTAAAATTTCATCAAGATACATGTTTTGTCGCCGTGTGTTGCAATGTTTCTTTCTAATCATAGAACCAATTTTTATGATACAGGTTCTTATATAATTTTTATATGTTCATGGTTATAGCAGCATACAAGTAAGGAATTACTTTTATATACTAACCATATTTCTTCGTTTATAATATAAGGATTGTTCACAACCTGCTCTAAAATGACGTAAAAGGCAACTCGTGGATAACATATTGTGCTGTAAGCAGTAAGCACGAAAGGTAGCGGCTATATTTTCAAGAATGACATTATTAGGGAAGGTTGGCTTGAGATGAGCAGGCAGTGAAAAAGCCAAACCCATGTAGGCTACCATGTTCTTTAAGTTGTTAAAATAACAGAATCTCGACGTTCAATTTGAATGACCCTACATAGTTATGACATTGGGTTAGGTTTTGATATATAAAATTGATAGTACTGATTCATAAGTTTTTAAAAATAGCATTCAATATATATTTTTGAGCGGAATAAAATAGTAATATATGTATATAGTAATATCATAATATATATTCTCTGAAAAAAAAATTACCAATAAATGCAACGGCTCCAACACTTAAATATGTGAAATAACTTGAAGTCCCATGATGGTTCATAAGTACCTATTATCACAATATTGTGCACATGGTACCCACTTCTATAAGCTATTTCACACTTTGAGTGTTAGAGTCCATTCCATTTTATAGTAAGAAAAATGTTTTTCACCCTTTGGACTTGCTACTTATGGGATCGATCTGTCTTGTTGAGTCATAGACATAGTGATGTCTATGACTCAATAAGATAGGAAAATACTTTTCAGTTATTGGAGTGTTATTCAAAAACGGCTTGACCGATTATAATATAATTTAAATGTACTACACCGCAAGCTGCAGTTTTCAAATAAAAATAGAATCCTGAAAATCGGTTCACCCAAACAAAAGTTCTGAGATAACAAACATAAAAACAGACGAATTGAGTACCTCCTCATTTTATCAATCAATCATTTTTATTTCAGAAAAATCCATATTTTGTACATGTCAATAGAATACTTAATTGAATAATTATTATAATAAAATAAATAATGTCATACTAAAAGTCACATAATATTAAATTTAACATTAAATTTCTCCATGATCGACCTCATATGTACTATGTTCCAGTGACGCACCACAGGACATTGTATTTTAGTCGGTAAAAATTTTACTATCGTATAATTCTCATTATTTACAACAATCCGTATTTTAAACACATGTCAAATTTAAAAAATCGTTACATTAGCATTCAGTTATATCGAATCGATTACACTGACTCGTATCGATCTTGATAACATACTAATTAAGAATCGGGCGATCATAAAGGAGGGCACACACTAGCGTGGCAACATTTATATAAGTTTGAGATTGTGTTAGTTAAACATATGATATTTATAATATGTCAAACATCCTATATTCATATAGTGTATATCTAGTATTTCTACGTAAAATGTTTTCAATCACTCAGCAAATATCACAGCCACAAATTTTTAGTCCTATTTTTTTTATAACTTAGAATTTCACAAATATAGTCGAAGGCTTCAAACTTATAACATCCTTGACGTTATGAGTGTTATCTTCACTTGAAAGGTGTTCGCCATAAGAATTTCATAACAACAACAGATAAAAAGTCTACAGAATAAAGGCGCATGTATGCGGTCACTCTAAGCAAAAGTTGAACCAAGATTCTCGATACTGCGTTTTGAAATCGAGAACTCCATTGCGCAATCGTTTAAATGGATCGATTCGGATAACCACTATAATTAGCTTCTACAAAATAGAGCACGCTTTTCTAAGGAATTCTTTTTGCTTGTCTCTTTTGTGGGATCTATTGTGTTATGTTAACTGTAATGTTCATTAGCTAAGTCTTGGAATTGAGTACGAATTGCATTAGTTTCAAACAAAGCAAAATCTACACTTTTATTTTAGTTTTTAACCAATATCCGTCTATTTATTTATTTTTAAAAACAAACTTTAGAATTTGTGACTTGAATCTTTGGAACTTTTTTGCATCATAATTGGTAATTATACCTTTAACACCTACTCTCAGGTCCCACGTTTTGATCCCCTAAATTTTAAAATATATAAAAATCAAATTCTATGGTTATTTATTATTATTTTTACCATATTTTATTTCATATTTTATATATAAATGAATAAAAATGAAAAAATATTGCTCCAATCACAACTGGTAACAAATCTCGGTGGTGATTTCTTAAGATTTTATTTAACAAAAAGTGTGGAAGGAGTCTTAAGCACAAAAATATTAAATATTTGTTTCTATGCTTGAGTATCACGTAAAATCAACTCCAAAGATTGCAACCATAAAGCTTTGAGAAAGTGATGGCCTAGTGCCAATAACTTGTGACCTGCCACGCAGGGAATCCATTGTTCACATAACTGCAGCCTCAAACTGAAGTCCATCATTCGGTTGATAGCTTTTTGCGACTGTTCGTCTAGCTAGCAAGCATCCAAAAAGTAAAATTAGAATCTGTCGCACAGATAACGAACGGTGTGTTCCAGCAGCTGTCGTTGACAGCCAGTAAATGATTAAGCCAAACTGCTCTATGGCCGGTAGAAACACAGAATTTTATCTCTTAGTCCTGATTTTAATATTGTTATGTTTGCAACGCCTGCTCGGCGGATTACATTACAAAATTACAAATTTACGAGAGAAAAAAATGTAGTCATGTGCGGGATTCGAACCCGCGTCCATCCACCCCTATAGCCGGGGTATGCTCTGACCACTTGAGCTAACATGACAATGACTCATAACTCCAATTTTACAAACGTAAGTTGAAGTATATATGTCGCTCCATCCCAATACGATAGTTAAATAAAAAACAAGAGGAAAAATCTTAGTCAATTTCAATAAAACTAAATATCTCGAAGACGAAGTAAGGACCCAACTAGTTTTATATTATAACGAACTGATTGCAGCAGATACAATATTTTTTTTTTCAAAACTATTTTTTTGACAAAATACTTACAATGTATAGCTTTACTCGTGAATCTAAAAAACACAAATAAATAATTCATTGCAGTATTCAGGTAATAAATGTAACACAATGTAAAATCTTATATTTTAAATTAAATTCATTTATATAAAGCTCGGTTAACACAATTTTAATTTTCCATCGTTTCCTGAGGAAAACTAACGTTTCCTCGGCGCCAGTAACCGCGACAGCTGGTGCTTGACAGATCCGGAATCAAGGCCTAGTTTCAAGGGTCAAACAGCCCCTGATATATTTTAGAATCATGGCAAGGTAATTTAAAGTAGAGCCACCCATCACATCACATAGACAGGATCAAGTGTTACTTAGTTATTACGTGAAGGTAGATCAACGAGGTTTTCTCATAGGTTTATTAATCAATTAAACTAGGATATAATATAATGATATACATCAAACGATTTATTTTAATATATTTATATCTTACAAATAAAAGGATAATCGTCGCGTCATCATTGACAAGTTTAAAGCTAATTGCAAAATTAGTCTTGTTTGTACTACAACGTGAATTGTACTGTAGGTGTCGCTCCAACCCCTTATGATAGTTAAAGAACGAGAGGAAAAATTAGAGATAGGAGTCATATTTATTTATTTAAACATTACATACACCATTACAGTTTACACCAAAGCGATGCTGTAGACAATAATATTATAAAGGTTCATATACAGCAAAATATACAATAAAAATAACACAATAGATTACAGTAATGAACTATTTTCCCATAATTCTATTATCCAATAATATGTCATGTTAGCTCAGTCGGTCAGAGCATACCCCGGCTATAGGGGTGGAAGGCGTGGGTTCGAATCCCGCGCAGTACTTTAATATTTCCTCTGGTGAATTTGTTGTAATTTTGTAATGTAATCCACAGAGCATGCGTTATTGCAAAAATAAAAATATTTATTTTTATTATAACTTATTATTTGTTACTGGTGCGTGAAACTAATGCAGTCTTTTTTTTCTGGTAATGTTTTCAATAAGTTCTAAAAAGAAAAAAATCGTATCTGTACAACGTAAACGAATTAATAAATTGATGACTATATTATGTTAGCCCTTGCAACCGACCCTTGGGGAGGCCCTGTTCAGTGGCATTATTATATGCTTTTCAAGAACAGGTGTTGATCATAATGAGAACGTTTAATTAATGAACAGAAGTAACTCGTGCTAAAGTGATGATAGTTTGATATTATAATAGTGTGTTTATGTCGGAACTTATATTCTTGTAAGTTAAAGTAATATATCGTTCGTTACACGTATGTTATAGTACAAACGACTAGAATGGACGATTATCTATAAGATAAAAACTGAGGTGGATTTCACTCATTTTAGTAGATAATATGGGCTAACTCACGTGGATAAGTCACATAAATCCCACTATAGTTTCCTCATAGTTTGACGTCACGCGCGCTAGGAGCTGCCGCCCGCAGTGTTAAGCGAGAAAGACGTCAACGCGGGCGTCCCGAGCTCCCCTTGAAAATGACCACCGAATGTGGTTGTAACTAGTCGGAGCTATCTGACTTATTCACGGGAGTTATCCCGCTTATCGTAAGTAGGTGGGATCATCAAGAACACACTCATTTAAAAAAAACTATGATGATGTTCTATAAAATATTCTAAATAAAACACAGTTTTTGTTTTATGTTCAGTCAATCACTTGACGCCAAGCAGAATCAGAAGAACAAAGATCAATTAAGTAGTGATCCTTATCATCATCAACCGGAACGTTCACAGTTGAATGGAGGGTTTGCCATAATCCCCACGCTTGGCATGCTTCTTGTGGATCGCAGTAGAAGTTGTCAGTTCTTTAGGTGCTGCTGTCTACCTTCTGATATTTTTCTCTTAGTTGCTTCTTACGATACTCATGGGAAGAAACTGGGAGGGTGCATTCTAACCCGGCACTCAGTGGGGCACTCGGGCAAACAGTGATAACTAAGTGTTAATAGCTATGGACTGCCATGCCGCATGTTTGATCCCTATCGCCGGCTTGCACTTCACCGCATGATGGAAGGGCATTTTAAGAATGCTCGCCTAGCTAGCTAACCCTTAAGTGAAAAATCTATAACCAAGTATATTAAATATAATCTACATATATATAATCTAAATATAATTCAATATAATCTACAACCAACCAACCATCTAACAGTGTTCCGGCAGCAGTTCTTGAGAACCATTAAGTACTATATCAGCCGGATTGTCCACTGCTCAACACAGTCAACGTAAGGCGGGTTTGGCATAATCCTCACGCTTTGCAGGCGTCTTGGGGATCGCAGTTTATGATATCAGTTCCACAGAAAGTGCTGCTGCCTACCTTCCGGTATTTTACTTTTAGTCGCCTCTTACGACATCCACAGGTAGAAGTGGGGGGGGGGCAACCACATGGCATTAAGTATTATAGTAACCATTAAGTAATTATATGCAATTACAGGCACATGAGATTTAAGGCGCAGTGGTAGTGGAAATGCTGGAATTTTACAAAGATGATAAGGACGAGCAATCGACACTTAACGGTGCTGCGCAAATAGCACTGGGGCGTTTTCATACACATGGTATTGACAACGTAGGTTTTCATAGTAATTCAGTTAATTTTCTTTTTTTAAACTCACACAGAAACAAAAAAAAAACAAAAACTACTGGCTCTCAAGGACAGCTGCAGGAAGACACTATTATGTACTTGGCGACAGATTTTCTACTTGAGGGTGGTAGCAAGCCAGGCGGGCATTCGCAAAATGCCCTACTACCATGCTATAACGACTGCCATGCTAAGACAACAGCCGAGACCGACTCCTTAACGTGCGCTCCGAACCACGGTAGGGCTCAGTAATTGCACTAGCGGTCCCATCCAAGTCTTGATCGCGGTGGACATTGCTTAACTTAGCTGATCGTTTAAGATTAACTAAGCAAACTTCGCTACGAGTTCTTTTTAGTTATAAATATATAAATGTGAGTAGTTTAGGAATGATTCCGAAGCACTTTTACATAATACAAAATGCACAACAACAGTTACTTGAACAGGATAGTATAATTTATACAAAATCTGTGAAAAAAAGTTAATAAATTGCAACGAATGAAATACGTAAAAGACGGGCAATTTATGTGTAATAAATACTGCTTCAAGGCGAATGAGAGTTTAATTATGTTTTGCACCGACTGTACCAAATTATCCTTTAATGCTTTGTGGGCTTAAAATGGGGTTATAATATTTGTTTGAAAAATAATTATGCTTTTCTCGTTCAACTGATAGATTGATTGATGAATTTTTCAATAACATATTGATTGATGAATATTCGAAATATTTTTAGTTTTGATGTAATCTCGGCATTAAAAAAAAATACAATTCAATATCAAAAGCACCAGCACAAGACTTACCTACTATTAATGATCAGTAAATAATTCATTCTCTATGGTCAACAAGCCTCAGAACTATCGGAGTATAAGTGCTTCGGAGGGCACGTTAAGCCGTCGGTGCTGGTTGTCTAAGGCATTCGTTGTTATGATGGTAGCGTATTTTGCAAATTCTCACCTGACTAGCAAAATAAGTCAACAAGCACTTAACTGTGTGTTTCGTTACATACAAATATACAAATCTTTCCTCTTTATAATATTAGTATAGATATAGATAACTACTTCATATAGACATTGCATTAATATGTCTAGCCTCCCACCACGTAGGAATCTCTCTGTCCGATGTCTTCCTTGGAGTTAAATTAACTGGAAAGGTCTAATTATATAGAGTAAGTACTAATAGATAAATTATTATATAATTATGATTTGTTGACCTATACATATTGCTTTGTCTGAAAAACCCGACAATTATAGGTTATAAATAAATAAGATAAAAACAATTTACTAACAAACTAAAAAACTATTACACAGAATTGTGAAGTGTTTACAAAAAACTTAACAGTTGATAAAATACACCCGTATCGTTTGCAGAGGGTCCCAAACTAGGCAAAGACTGTACTTTAGGCACCCTTGGGAACATAACAAATAGATTTTTACCACACAGCGCTATAGATGTTTCACGTATCTTGGATATTTCATGAATTAAACATACCTACTCATTTTCTATGTTTAAGAGAATTACCTGACCCTGACTTTTTTTTTTTTTTTTTTTTTTTTTTTTTATGGGATAGGAGGGCAAACGAGCATGCGGCTCACCTGGTGGTAAGTGATCACCGTCGCCCACGATCATCCGCAATACCAGAGGTATCGAGGATGCGTTGCCGGCCTTTGAGGAGGGAATATGCTCTCTTCTTGAAGGCCCCTAAGTCATATCCGTTCGGAAATACTGCACCTGGCAGCTGGTTCCATATTGTGGCAGTGCGAGGTAGAAAATGCCGTGAAAATCGCAAAGTTGTGGACTTCCAGACATCGACATGAAATTTATGAAACATCATGCTTTGACCTGAAAGTTTTATTATTTAATGTTTTTTTATAAGTTAGTAATTTATTTTTAAGAAAGTTTTGAGTCTATATAATAATGGATGTAATATAATAAGCATGAGATACCGCTTGAAAATCATATACCTATAAAAGTGGAGAAGGGTAGCGAATACCTCTCTCGTTCAGATGAATCGGACTCATATGATGATGGTTAAAATTAATCAAAGCGAAACAATCGTATCACTTCTATCTCAGTAGTGGATATAGAAATGCGTTTGGCAAGTATAGTTAGATTATGAGGAGTTGGAGACACAACCGAGATTGGAGACAACAAAAATTATGCCACAAAAACTTGAGTTCCACCAACCAACTACTGGAAAAGTCTAAACAATATTCTGACATAACAAGCCATCGCGCCGTAATTCTCCAAATGGTTAGACGAATATAAAAATATACTTTGATTATGTAAAACGGGAATAAGCCTAATGCTATGTAGGTACCGGAATTAGAGTCAAACTCCGGATGTTTACTTAAAAGGAATGAATCTGTACAATTATTTATCTGTCAGAATAAAAATTAATAACACTTCATCTGAGAATCATACATCGTGCTATAACGACTATTGCTCCATCTAGCAACATATTTCGCATAATTCAGTAAATCTATATTCCGTGCACTGGACACCTGCGAAACTCGACATAACGAAATCCAATTAAATACATCTTGATAGAAGTGATCATTACTGCACAACATGGCCTGTTAGAGCTCCTTACTGGAGGTGTCAAGCGAGATATGAGACGTTTATACGTGAATCATTTTGAAGAACTTCATGTTTCTAGGAACATTTTAACGAGGTCGAAACAAAGTCAAAATACTCGTTATAAAAATTTTGTTCAGAATTCAACACGAGAATATCCATGTAAGATTTTAAACAGTCGTAAGCAAAGAAATATTTAACGTTTCAAATTCTAACAAAATATAATTGTGAAAATACAAATTATATCATGATACTGGGTGGAAACAATCAATGGGCCCTGAAGAGAAAACCACTTTATATCCTTAACGAAGATTAACTATAGAAGATTACTTATAAGGAAACCATTCTAATACTTTAAATAAACAAAACTCGAATAGCATACCTAAACCGGGAATCAAACAGGCTAAAGAAGTAAAAATACAACATTCACTAATTTGGTCCACTAGTCGATACAGATTTCTCCCCCCGTGGGGTGCCGGGCTAGAATATCACCCCCCCATCGCTACCTCTGGGTGTCGTGAGAGGCGACTAAAGGTAAAAAAAAACAGTAATTTTAAGTAAGCCTGAACTACCTCTTCGACCACATCATCACTTACCATCAGGTGAGATAATGGTCATAGGCTAACCTAACAAGCATAAAAAAAACTGGAAGGTGGACATCAGCGCCTTCTGAGGAACTAATATCTTAAACTGCGAGCTCCAAGACGTCAGCCAAGCGTGGGGGTTATGGCAAAGCCCCCCTAAATAGGGGAGGCTGTGTTCAGCAGTGGAAAATCTTCTGATACAGTACATTACTGTCGAAACAGTCAATGTTAAAGATAAAATTTCTTCAAAAAACATTATGTCCAACACTCGTCTGTCGTACAAGATATCCATGAAATTATATATAGTTTTAGTACAAAAGAGCTCTAATCAATATTGCCTAAACTAGAAGTAATAGATACCTTATAATTTTCTTATAACTCTAACCTTACAACCAGACATTCTATGAAGTCATTATAAGCTTGTTAATTAATCTCTAGGTAGGTACCTAGTTGCAGACTTAGATAAGAAAATTTTGCTGACGAATGCTCGCCTGGCTAGCGACCACCATCAAGTAGAAAATATGTAGCCAAGCATTAAACGGTGTATTCCGGCAGCAGTCCTTGAGAGCCAGTGAAATTACAGGCACATGGGACTTAATAACTATGTCTCAAGGTTTCGTCACAATAACATAAAAACAAAAAAAAAGTTCATTAGTAATAATAATTCTATGCACATTTCCTCCTAGACGAGGCGTTCTGACGAAAAGTTTGAAAATGAGAAATTTTATTATATATTATAAATAAGTCCCCTTAAAATTATTTAATTTTAAGGGTTTAAACCCCTAAAATACACGTGGGGTGCCGGGTTACAATTGCACCGCCCCATATCATCCCGTTGGTGTCGTAAGAGGCGACTAGGGGAAAAATACTGGAAGGTGGGCAGCAGCGCCTTCTAAAGAACTGCCATCTTAACCTGCGATTCCCAAGCTGCCTGCCAAGCGTGAGGATTATGGCAAATACCCCCTTAATTGGGGAGGCTGTGTTCAGCAGTGGACGATCCGGCTGATACAGTACAGTACAGCACAAACCCCTAAATGGGCCACATATCCCAGCGCTGTAGCCAACCCAATCCTCGACTTGCACACTCTCTTCAGTTCTGGTCACTCATCATCACTGATACGTGTGTGCCATAACGCAACATGTCCTCAGCCTGCTGCAGCAGGAACTACTGTCATCTCCCATCATTGATGAACATTGAACATGGTCTTCACTGTCAATGCTAACTGTTACTAGTTTCACTCGTTAGCACAGTCCTTAGTTTTATGTGTTGCCTCTTTGGTGGGTAGTAGGTACAACTGCCGAGTAAACTGCGGTCTCTTGTGACGTAAGCTTCAAAGTCGCAGTCACAGCATAGTAGAAGAAGTGGGGAAGTAAGTTATCTTCATACAAACGCACCGCGCGCGGTTTGTTTGTGTGTGCCATAGTATCTATGCGTCCCGCACGCACACTCTAACACAATCTCGACCCATTTCTCAGTGCGCCAGCCGGGGCTAACATCGAACAAGGATCGCGCGTCACGTATTATTGGCGCCGCTAAATAAATGAAAAATGTTTGATAATCGCATGAGAACTTATTGCTGTGTGTTCAGCTGTCTAAATAACTCATAGATTCCAGAGTTGTCTTTTTTCAGATTACCTACTGAACAGGAAAGGTAAGCAAGTCACTTATTCTAGCATACCTATGATTTTTACTTGATGATAAGTGATGCCTACTTATTTGTTGTATTAGGTATGCCCCGCGTCGCACGTCACTGGCCCAACAACCACATAGGTATCGCCAGTCGGTATTTTTTTCATCGTGAAAGGTTTGATCATCGTTTAGGTATAAAACCGACCTCACTAACCCTGAACCCAGACAACACAAGTAAAAAATACAACTTCCCGGACCTTGCCTATTTCAAGGTACTGAATTAAAATTTAGCATATACGAGTATACATACATTATAAATAACTAACAACCCTGAGACAGGCTAGTGTGGTAGGTAATTATATCGCGAATTGGGCCGGAGATTGCCTACAGACCCACCAACTTATCTGTTCAGGTGGCAGAAAAAATAACTACAACATTCCTTCAAATTGTTTGTAGTTGATTTCCATGACCAGTAGCGCCCTCGAAAACTGCACAGTTAAGTTGGTGGTACAGACCTACTAACTTATCTGTTCAGGTGGCAGAAATAAGAACTAAATCTTTCCCTCAAATTGTAACAGTCTGTAGTTGATTTCCATGACCAGTAGCGCCCTCGAAAACTGCACAGTTAAGTTGGTGGTACAACTGTTACTAGTATATTATATATTCACTACTAAAACAGAGAGGAATAATAATGCTTGTAGACAATCAACACTATTTATTATAAGTCTTTGGACAGAGTTTTGGCTAAACTTAGTGCTCAGTATAGAATGTCTGCAAAAATGAGCTCCAGGCCTATTTAAACGCTTCCCCCTACCACAATCAGGCACGGGGAAATGACGTCACGCCACAACAGCTACAACTAAGCTGTTATTGGTAAAATATATTTGTGGCGGTATTTTGAATATGTGACTGGCGTGGCTTGCTTGGCTTGGCTGGCTTGGCTTGGCTTGGCTGGCTTGGCTTGGCTGGCTGGCTTCCTTGGCTTGGCGGCACGAATTGAGGGCAGGCATATAACGTGGCGTTACAATCGGCCATTCTGTAACAATTGCTCCCGCAATGGGAACGACAAAACAACGATTAACTCTCAAGTAGATCAATAAGGTCTTCAGTCTCTAATTGCTCGTCAGAGCTGCTGGCACTGTCAGATACTGGAACTACACTCCGATAAGGTCTTAAAGAGTCGGCGGAAACTAGCCCCATGAAACTTTTATATCCCCTCAAACCTTTGATACTTCTAATCCTATATCTATCATTGCCAACGACGCTGGTTATAATGTAGGGTCCTGAATAAACATCGTCTAATTTAGTGTTAACCTTGGAAGCACTGCTGGTGGGGGCCTGCCTCCAGAGAACTAAATCACCCTTATTATAAATTTTACAGGCTTTGCGACGCTTGTCAAAATGACACTTCATTTTGGCGCTAGCCTTTTCAATGCGTGTACTTGCCTTGGCACGCTTTGATTGAGTTGGCTCAGTAGCTTGCCCAGGCATGGACACATCACACACTGACCTACCACTACGCGAGAACATCAAATCATAAGGTTTGTATCTAGTCGTGTCATTTAGAGTATTATTGATACCCCAAATGACATCCGGAAGGCAGTTTGACCAATTATTAGCGGCTTCGCTAGGGTCAGTAGCACGTAAAGCATTGAGAATGGTACGATTAGTGCGCTCAACTTGTCCGTTAGCCCGTGGGCACGCAATAGCGTTCAATATGTGTTTAAACTGTTTGTCTGTACCGAATTTTTTAAAATGCCTGCTAGTGAACGCCTTACCGTGATCAGTTACTATCCTATCTGGATATCCAAACATACTAAATATCCGTTTTAAGACTCTGATTGTTTCAACTGAATTGACTGTTCGAGTAGGCTCCGCAATCACAAATTTCGAAAATCCGTCAGTTATTACCAACATATACTCATGACCTTTCTTTGTTTTACAAAATGGTCCTAAATGATCCACATGAATCATTCGAAAAGGTTCCGAAGGTTTTGGAATCGGATGTAGCATGCCTTCCTTTTTTCCATGTTACATTTTCCATAAGCACAATGTAAACATGCCGTTACATACTTCCGAATAAATTGCGTCATTTTAGGAAACCAAAAATAGTTTTTAATCAATTCCATACAACGCTTCAACCCAACGTGCCCTATCTCATCGTGATGCATCTGAACAATTTTCCACCTAGCTGGTCCGGGAACTACCAAACGATTTCCGTTAAGCGTTTTTCGGTATAACCTATCATCTAAAATAACATAATTATTTTTTATATCCTGTCCTGCTGAACCACTTCTTAACTGTTCCATTATGTTGCAAAGCTTATCATCCTGAGACTGAACAGTGTAAAACCAATCAGTAACCTCAAGACGATTTATGTTTACCGCGTCAATTGGGTTTCTGCTAAGTGCGTCAACGTGCTTCATACGCTCACCCGGTCTATAATCTACACTTAGGTCATAGTCTTGAATTTGAAGCCACCACCTTGCAATTCGTGGAACAATATCACGTTTTGTGAGGGTGGCCCGCACGGCTGTACAATCTGTAACGATTTTTATATGTTTACCTACAATGTAGACCCGAAATTTTCGTAACGATTCTACAACTGCAAGTGTTTCGAGTTCGTAGCTGTGGTATATACTTTCCTCTTTAGAGGTTACACGGCTAAAATACATGACAGGTCGTAAAGTATCGTCAGTTTGTAGTTGTAACAATATTCCCGCAATACCTACTTTGCAAGCATCTGTATGTATTTCTATTGACAATGCTGGATCGTACAATGCTAACACTGGTTTAGAGCACAAACACTTTTTTAACTCTTCGAAGCTACCCATTTGCTTACTTTCCCAGGCCCATGACACGGATTTTTTTGTAAGCTCTGTTAATGGACGAGCAATTTGTGCAAATTTATGAATAAACTTGCGAAAATAGCTGCACAGACCTATAAACTGCCGTATCTCGTGTACATTTTTTGGTACCGGAAATTTCGAAACCGCGGCTAATTTCGATTCCGCTGGTTGTATACCATTTTGAGATATTTCATGTCCTAGATATGTCACTTTATTTTGCAAAAATGTACACTTTTTCATATTTAATTTTAAATTCTCTGATTGGAACTTTTGCAATACAGTCGCTAATATTTTTAGTCCAGAATCAATATCTACTGAGGGTAGTAAAATATCGTCAAGAAAAGCAAGAATTTCATTTTCAGAACTATTAATTTCCGATTGTGAGATGGAATTAACGATTTTGTGAATCAATCGCATAAAAACTGACGGGGAATTTGCTAAACCGAATGGAACGCGAATCCATTGGAATTGTCCTTGCTGGCAAATAAAAGCACTTTTATGCGCGTCGTCAGGTAATAATAATAATTGGTGGTACACCTGAGCCATGTCAAGACAAGTGAAGTACTTTTTACCGGCTAATTTAGAAATGTGGTCCTCAATGTTTGGCAATGGATACCTATCTTTTATAGTTACTGCGTTAAGCGCGCGATAATCTACGCATAACCTGCTATCACCGTTCTTTTTCTTCACTAAAATAACAGGTGATGCGTAATTGGAATCAGATTCTTTGATTATACCGGCGTCTAATAGCTCGGTAATTTTAGATTTTACTATTTGTTGTTCGGAGTGTGATTGTCTATATGGTTGACGATAAATTGGCTGATCAGTGGTAAGTTTAATAGGCATATGTACTAAGTTTGTACAACCAAGATCTTTAGTACTACTTGCAAAACTGTCTTTATATTGCATCAATAAATTCATCAATTCGTTACGCTTGTTTTTATTGATATCCCCTATTTGAATTTCGGCTAATGGAATACCACCTATGCTAGAGCTACTGGTTGTGTTCATGGTTAGCATAGTTGCAGGATTAACTGACGAACTAGACTAAGTACGAGAGGCAGACGATTCAGACACATTGTTCAATCTAAAGCTTGGCAAAGACATTTTAGATAAATTGGCAAGTAATGGCATGGCTTGGCAACTGACCTGGCTCGTAATTGTAGGATTCTCGCAGCTCTCAGCTCGCGTGAGAACCTGTCCAGCAGGCCAAACGACGTCCTTGTCACCCGTGTTGAGAACCTTGATGTGTCCTTCGCAGCCCAGAAGAAGCTGGCAAAGAGTAAGAAACACCTTGAAATTCAAAGTGGCGCGGAGCAGTGCAGACGTCATTGTCCTCGCGGTTTCCCAGGACGTGGACTTTGATAATAGAGGACCCAGGGGGTAGGGTTTCTGGTATTGATGTGACCACCTTATACTTTATAGGATCCTCGGCTACATCAATCTCACTAATAAAACCAGGATCACGTGTCAGTGTGGCTGTTCCATTACTTACAAATAGTGACATATTATTGTCATTGATAACGGGCTGGCCAATTAGTAAATGTATACCCTCCATATTTATATCGGTCAAGTGTGCCTTACATTGCACTTGAATATTATCAACTTCCAGGTTGAATTTTGTTTCTCCACGGCTAGTGATCAGCCCGCCGGAAAATCCTTTCAATATTGTGCTAGTAGGTATAACCTCCAGTGACAACAGTTGAGAAATTTGACTGTTCATCACATTTACTTGACTTCCCGTGTCGATATACGCCTTGACGAAAACACCGTTGACTTTAGCAACCTTCTTGTAGGTATCGTTATAATTCTGTAATAACTTAATGTCCTTGATGTTATTTGTCACTTCAACGGTTTCAAAAACTTTCTGTGAGGTACTAGATTTGTGGCATCGGGTAGCAATGTGACCTTGTGCGCCACACTTGAAGCAAATGCGTTGGTCGGGCAGTGTACAATTGCGTAAGATGTGACCAGTCTTTTTACAACGCGGACAGGGGTCAGTTTCGGGATTGATCTTCTTTTCTGGTATCTGCGGTTGTCGAATGTCCCTATATGTTGTACGAGCGTCTGCTGTGGGACCTCGGTAGTCATCAAGAGCACCGAGAAAAGCCTCGTATAGCTCATCTGGTCGTTCACATTGGAATGCACGTGCGTTCGGTTGTAAAGATGTAGGTAGGCCCCGAATTATACACGATACACTGGCTCTGTCACTTAGTTTACAGCGAAAGCACATGGCGACCTTGTCCTGATAATATTTCGTCATAGTTTCGTTGGGAAGCTTTCTTCTCTGCATCATTTCATCCAATAGAGCACTATAATCTCGATGCTTTGGGAAGGCACGTCGAAGCATCTGTTTCCACTCGTCCCAGGAATAATTGTATTCTTCGAGCCTATTGTACCACTTACGAGCTTGTCCACGCAGTTTATCTTGCAAGTGAAATGCTTTCATCTTGTCGTTCCAATCGTGTATGTCGCCAAGCTGGTCAATTTTCTTAAGCCATGCCGATACCGTGCAATCTTCTCCGTCCGGGTCAAATTCAGGGATGAGTGATGCGGCGTGATGGTTCCTTGACCGGCCAAATGTTGTAGTTTCTTGGTCCAGATTACGTACTGCCCTGTCGACTTCATCTTCCAGTAAGTTTTTAAGCAATTTACGAGCAGGGGGTAAACAATCGCTGTCTTCATCGTCACCGCATGGTCCTTGCTTTGAAGAATTCCATCCAGGTGGTCGGACTCTTTGTCCGTATTCTGTTGAATTATTACGCTTCATCCCACTTCTGAATAAAACAGAGAGGAATAATAATGCTTGTAGACAATCAACACTATTTATTATAAGTCTTTGGACAGAGTTTTGGCTAAACTTAGTGCTCAGTATAGAATGTCTGCAAAAATGAGCTCCAGGCCTATTTAAACGCTTCCCCCTACCACAATCAGGCACGGGGAAATGACGTCACGCCACAACAGCTACAACTAAGCTGTTATTGGTAAAATATATTTGTGGCGGTATTTTGAATATGTGACTGGCGTGGCTTGCTTGGCTTGGAAGGCTTGGCTTGGCTTGGCTGGCTTGGCTTGGCTGGCTGGCTTCCTTGGCTTGGCGGCACGAATTGAGGGCAGGCATATAACGTGGCGTTACACTACACACCACGGCCCCGTGGGGTGCCGGGTTAGAATTGCACCTCCCCATATCATCCCGTGGGTGTCGTAAGAGGCGACTAAGGGAATTATACTGGAAGGTGGGCAGCAGCGCCTTCTAAAGAACTATCTTATCTAACTTTCTTATCCTGCGATCCCCAAGCCGCCTGCCAAGCGTGGGGATTATGGCAAATACCCCCCTTAATAGGGGAGGCTGTGTTCAGCAGTGGACGATCCCGCTGATACAGTACAGTACAGTACACACCACCACCACTATACTTCCCCACTCTTTCTACTGTGGTCACAGTCTCTGAAATGACTAAAGATCAGCAGCGATCACAGACTAGAATAACGTCGATAAAGCAAAGTGTTGCCAGTCTCGCGGCAAACGTAAATTGCTTGATGGATGAACGCTGAGAAGAACCCGAACTACCCGACCGAATACTTATTTTTTTCTAACTACCAATATTCATTTGCTTTTTTTATGTTATTGTGACGGAACAAGCTCGAGGCCCACCAGATGTTAAATGGACTAATCTCTGCCTATAACAGGTGCATTTCATCACAAATCAAGAATTGCACTGCGCACGTCACTTTGAGACGCAGTTGGTAAGTCGTATGTGCCTGTAATTTCACTGGCTCTCAAGGACTGCTGCCGGAACATACCGTGAGGTACTTGGTGACAGATTTTCTAGTTGAGGGTGGTCGCTAGCTAGGCGGGCATTCACAAAATGCCCTTCCACCATACAAAAGTAAACTGCCGAGTAAACTGCGGTCTCTTGTTCTTCGAAGTCACAGTCACAGTCTCAGAAATTACTAAAGATTAGCAGCGATCACAGACTAGAATAACGTTGATAAATCAAAGTGTTGCCAGTCTCGCGGCAAACGTAAATTGCTTAATGGATGAACCTACCGAACCACATCCATAAGACATCCGCATCACCGCATCAATAAGAAATATGATTAAATAGCTTTATATAGCGCTAACGATGTCATGTTATTCGGTAAACACCATTGTTTTAGAAACATGAATACTAAATAACTATCCTTAACACACCAAAGATTCGAACCCGATTCATGATTTTGTAGCGGTCACGTAAACTCCACGATTGTCGTGTCGCGTCGATATATAAAAAGCACCATTGCGGCTTATTGCCTTATACGTCTAAAGGAGCCTCTTGTCACGAACCAAGGAACTTAAATCAGCTGCCAATGCAGTGGCAATGCACCTGTGCAAATGTCGATTATGCAAATAGGGCCCTTTAACTAAGCACCGCTTTGGTGTTGCCCCATTCAAAAATTCCTTGTGAATCTTGTGAGTATTTTTCGTTACTGATTTATGTATTGAAATAAGATGGAAAACATCGTAACCATATTTCGTTTTTCAAGTTTTGTAAAATACGATTTTCAAATGGAATTTTTGTAACTACACAGTAAATTTCAAATAAACTGGTGAATGTTCGCATCAAGATTGCTGTTAAATGTACATCGTCCGTTATGTATTACTTTCATGAAGATTTTGGTCATACTTTATTTATTTTTTTTAAATTACGTGACGAATATCGCCTGATGGTAAGTGTAATGCCTGGCCATTACAAATGCAGTGTCACCACCCTATTTCTGCGGCGCTGCGCTTAACACTCCAAGGCCCTAGTTGTTTTTTTTTGTACGTTATTGAGACGGAACAAGCTCGAGGCCCACCTGATGTTAAGTGGACTAACCTCTGCCTATAACAGTTGCAATTTATCACAAGTCACGAATTGCACTGCGCCCGTGACATTGAGACATAGTTGTTAAGGGATGATTTATATTAGACCGGGCCGTGTCCGGGCCGGGGCGGGCCGGAGGGTACGTTAGTAGGCGGGCCCAGACGGGACACGGATCAGGCACTGTCTAATATAAACTGCTTCATACAAAATGCCCCGTTCGGGCCACGTACACGGCACGCCACGGGCACGGCCCGGTCTAATATAAATCTACCCTAAGTCTCATTGTGCCTGTCATTTCACTGTCTCAAGGACAGTAGTCCGCATGCCCTTCCACCATGCGGTGAAGCTCAAGCTCTGGGCGGGATTCGAACCATGGACCTGCTGCGCGGCAGTCCATAGCCAATGCCACTGAGCCATCACTGCTTCAATGTTCGTTTGTCTAATTTCACTTGCACACTAGTTTGTACACTGATATATCTGATATATATCATAGTTATAACTAATGTTTGATCATCACAGGCTTAATGGCCGAATGATGCCAGCAGCAGCTTGTATCATATTCTATCCGAGGCTCACAACTTCTTCACGAAACTCGAATGTCATATCAAATTTAAAAAAAGGTCCACTTCATTTGAGATCGTATTATGATAACCGCTGATTTACGCTAATGGTAGCGTGAACTTTCTTTCCTACGAGTATTCTAGGAGCGTGAACGAGATTGGCTCAAATGACTGTGAGTTATTACTTTTTGTATGTTATCCAATATATTTTAAATATCATAGGAATATATTTCCTTTTAAGCTGGGTGCATATAGTTTAGCAACAAGTTATCCATGTGGGTTAAATAGTCTCAACGTTAGGGGTCTACTTATTTTTATGACTAGGCCTGCATAAGACCGTTTCCATATTCGGCCACTTTTGATTAAGACTGCTCTGTAATATGACCATTTTTGTCCAAATTGTTTTTCGACCAAACTCAGAACAATATACAAAAGAATGAATATTTTCAAATTTGCACTATATTAGCCGGATTGTGCACTGCTGAACACAGTTTCCCCCATAAAGTGGGCTTTGCCATAATCCTCACGCTTGGCAGGCGTCTTGGGGATCGCAGTTTCAGATATCAGTTTCTCAGAAGGCACTGCTGCCCAATTTCCGGTAATTTACGTTTTGTCACCTCGTACGACACCCACAGGTAGCAAAGGGGAGGTGACAATGTGACCCTGCACCCCAAGGGGGACATACTTGTACACTTATTGAAAATTATAAAAGCTGCTTAAGCTTATTAAAAGATTTGTTCCAACAGCTTAAAAAGTCTGATATCATAAAAGAGTTTATTTTTATATAGAAATTTTCATTTCTTATAAAAAATATTTATATTATTGTTTTTACATATTCATATTAATTTATTAGTATGATTCCACACATGTCAGAAAGTAATTTTAAATGTAATAAATAAATAAGTTATGGAAGTTACAAAAGGGAAAATAATGTTTAATTACTTATAATAAAAGACTCAGTACAGTATGCAAAAAAAAAATGAGAACTAACAAATTGGTACACTCATTGAAAGTTATAAAAGCTCTGAGTTTATTAAAAGATTAGTATCTACGTTTTAAAATTTAATCTCCTTAAAAAGTTTTGGTTATAAATAAGTATTCATTTATAAAAAATATTTATATTATGGTTTTCATACATTCATAATAATTTATCTATTATTCCATAAATGTCAAAATATAGAAAATTTGGTAATATAAATAAATCAAAAGGGAAATTAATGTTAAATGTGAGTGTGAGTAATATAAGTGATTAATATAATAATTATACATACAAATTCGTCACGGTAAACAGTAATGAATGATACTTCCTATACATAAAATTCCTACGTTGTAGACATTAGACAGAGGTTACATCTATCATAGAAACTTCTATTCGATGGTTGATTCATAAGACAGCGTTGTAATCTAGACTTACCTTAATAAATTAAATGTAAATTAGTATAATTCTTATCTATTGTACACTATATTGGGGGTGGACAAAAAACTAAGTGATCATATTACGACATAGTGTTTTTTTTAATTGCTGATTGGTAAGTCTTTAACCAAAATCTCGCCTGATGGTAAGTGATGATGTGGTCGAAGGTGCTAGGTTTAACCTAGAATTACCGGCCTTCAAGGACAGCTGCCGCAACACACCGTTAGGTGCTTGGCGACAGATATTGAACCTGATGGTGGTCGCTAGCCAGGTGGACATTAGCAAAAATGCACTTCTACCATGCGGTGAAGCTCAAACCCGCGGCGGGATTCGAACCATGCACGGCAGGCCATAGCTAATGCCACTAAGTCATCATTGCTTCAGATCAATAGAATTGGTCTTATGCATAGGCAGTCGTAGTATAATTTAACAAATTATTGGAGTACAAAATTTTATGCCACAGGCGGGAATCGAACCCGCGTCCTCCGATATCGCGTCGGATGCCTAAACCTCCTCGGCCACCTGGACACGGCATGTCATGCCGAAATTTTGTTGTAGTATAACTTTAGAAATCTTTGTGCTAGTTCGTCCAAGGGAGTACTGCCACCATATCTATTTCTACGCCAAGCAGCAATGTTCACATAACTGTGTTCCTTTTTGAAGGGTATGGGTACCAGTGAAATTACAGGCACATGATACTTAACAACTTTATGTCTTAAGGGCATGAGAGCAATGCAGTTCGCCTTGTGACGAACTGCATCTGTTATAGGTAGAGTACTACTTAACACCAGGTGGGCCTAAATATTATGCTCGTTAATTGCGTGCTACTTCCAAAAGGATAGTATAAACAAACTAAAAACAGTACACTACCATTACAACCCTCTAAACTATATATATATATATATATATATGTGTAAGATTCCACAATAGTTTGCACTATAAAAGCTTTATTCAGATTCGATTGCGTATTTAATAGCACCATTAATCTAATTGAAGACTGAAGTGAACAACAATCTAAATACGTAGGCTGTAAATATACTGCGTGATAGCTAAAGTGTTTAATTTCAAGTAAAAGGTTAGCGGCAGCGTGGCTACGATGAGACAAGCCAATGTAAAGATGGTTTTAATCTTGTTATGTTTGCAATAACGCCTGCTTGGCGAATTACATTACAAAATTACATAGTTACGAGAGAAAAAAATATAGTCATGTGCGGGATTCGAACCCGCATCCAGCGACATTGTTTGTAGTACAACGCAAGTTGAACTATAGGTCTCGCTCCATCCCGATACGATGGTTGAAGAACGAGAGCAAAAATTTGAGTTATGAGTCATTGTGTCATATTAGTTCAATTGGTCAGAGCATACCGCAGCTAAAGGGGTGGATGGACGCGGGTTCGAATCCCGCACATGACTATATTTTTTCTCTCGTAAATTTGTAATTTTGTAAAAATGTTTTTCTTGTTATTGTGACGGGACTAGCTCGAGGCCCACATGATGTTAAGCGGACTAACCTCTGCCTATAACAGATGCATTTCATCCCAAGTCACGAATTGCACTGCCCCCGTCACTTTGAGACAGGTGTTAAGTGTCATTGTGCCTGTAATTTCACTGGCTCTCAAAGACAGCTGCCGGAACACACCATTAGGTGCTTGGCGACAGATTTTCTACTTGCGGCTAACCAGGCGGGCATTCGCAAAATGCCCTTCCACCATGCGGTGAAGCTCAAGCCCGCGGCGGGATTCGAACCATGCACGGCAGTCCATAGCCAATGCCACTGAGCCATCACTGCTTCAAAATTGTATCACGGGTGTTGGGCTCAGTGCAGTTAATCACTTGTAGTGAAATGTCAGATGTATTATAAGGTTTATAAGGCAGAGGATCAGGTTGGCCTACTGCGAGTTCCGTTACAATCAGATAAAAAAAGCCGTTACTAGCGTAAGTACCTATAAATTTCATCATAAATTACATTATTAACGTTTTAGAATGTTATTACAACACTATTTTGACACTTCTTCTAAGTCGATTTTGACACTACATGAAAAGTAAAAAAATAAAATACCCCCAAAACATTCTCGCGTTTCTTTTCTACCGCAGAAACTATCCTACTTTTTCTTCCACTTACAATTTGATTTGGCTCTGTTGCAAAATGCAAACAAAAGAGATTAGTTTCAGAATAACGTTGTAGGTCGTAAGCGTAATCTGTGGCTATGGGATTTATTATAGTAACTATCAACTTATCTGTAACTTCAGTTCCAAACAGCGGTGTTGTAGCTTCTAATGAAGTTTGGGAGAAAAGTAAAAATACGAGAACTACTACTTTAGTAATAAACGATTCATGGAATTGTTAGTACTTTGAGATGAGCCTAAAACAAAGTTAACAAGTTATTTAGTATATGTAACAAGTTATTTACCCACGAAAAACGTCTTCTAAAAATAAAACATCCTCGAATTCGCTTTTAATGACTTTGGTTTTATAATACTTTACCACATGTTTATATTTTACCTAATATAAAAGTATAACATATATATTATACACCTTAATTTTTAGTATTATTTGATTGTAACTAGCTTTTGTCCCCGAACTAATTTTAATACCTGTGTAATTTATTACTTAATCACAATTACCTTAATACGGAAGAGCGAGACCCTCTAACACAGGTATGTCAATACTTAAAAGAGAGTCTCAAATATATAAAATGTAAATTAGATTAAGTTTACCGAAATAAATATTTTGTATTTGTATTATATTTTAGTCGTGCTGATACACATATATGTAATAATATAAACATGGTGATCATGATACTAAAGTACTCATATAAAAACTGCTAACATTTCACCGGAATATTTAGCTCCTATGTAATTGGGGGCGAGCCATATACTACCTAGCGATAACTGAACTCCAGACTGCCGCTGAAAATGTAATGAATACCCATTGTGAATAATAATGCGAATAAATATATATATATTTATTCTTAATAAGTAATAATATATTTTTTTATGCCGCCCTGTGAATGTAATGATATATAAAGCGTTTCTTTCTAATCTGAAACTTCTAGGTCGATTCCGGACCAGGAAGGGTAAATAAATATAATATGTATATTATAAATAGATAAACTTAACATTATTGAAATTACATACATACAATAAATAATATTATTATTTATTCTTATACGGGCGGTCCCTTAAGGTATTTTAATAAATTTCATAGCTACAGCTGCGACTTCTGCATTATGCTTGTGTGAGATTAGGTTTGCTCACGAAAAAATTTACGGAAAAATGGAACCAACTTGTTAAACTGAAAATAATGAAAAAAACTTGTTAAAGTCGGCCCCATGCTGATAATATATTACAATGTTAGAAGTCAATTCCATTTATTGTTAAAACAATTTTTTCATTCGTTTTAGTGAAGATTACTAATTAAACGATCGATTTTCACTCACCTACAATACTGGTCACCATCATCAAAAACTGTAAATACCAAGTCATCTATACTACTTGACCGGTTTTGATGAAATTTGTATGAGACCGTAGAGGTATATCCATTTCAATAAAAGAATAATCGGACTACTCAGTGAAAAGTTATGCGTGGTGATACAAAAAAAAATAGGTGTCGAATTGATTACCACCGCCTTTTTGAAAGACAGTTAAAAAAACACTAGAGCTGTGACAGAAACCTACCATTTAAGAAATTAAAATTCAATTCATTCTAAATACGTACTTAACAAAAAATTGCAATTTGCGTCCTCCAAAATCTGAAATTTGTACACAGTGGCTAAACAGTACAATATTGATCGTTAACAGCCATTTCAGCTCAGAACTTTCTAAAAATATAGAGTACTTAAGGCCATTCAAAAGCTATACGGATTACAATAATCCTGTTAGAATATAATGGGATGATAATGTTAGGATATGCAGTATAAAAATAAAACAGCATGGAAACTTCATACTTGCTATATGATTTAATTGCAAAACCGTTTTATTTTATCATAAACCGATCAGCGACCATACGCATTTATCATCATCATCATCTTCATCAGCCGGAAGACTTCCACTGCCGAACAAAGCCTCCCCATTGAACGCCCCAAAGAACGGCTATTATCCACTTGTAACCATTGCCTACCCGCGACTTTCACGATGTCGTCATCTCCACCTAGTCCCTACCAACTGTTCGTCTTCTGGTGTGATGTGGTAACCACTTGAGAACCTTTCTTCCCCAACGATTATCAGTTCGTCTAGGAATGTGGCCCGCCCATTGCCACTCTTGCAAAATCTAAAAGCTATATTGGTGACTTTGGTTCTTTGGCGAATATCCGCGTTCCGGATTTTATCGCGCAAAGATACTCCGAGAATAGCTCTCTCCATAGCTTGCTGGTCGACTCTGACCTTATCCACAGAGGCCACAGTTAAGTACCACGTCTCAGTGCCATAAGTCACCATTGGCAACAAACACTGTTAGAAGACTTTGGTCTTCAGGCTCTGCGGGATGTTGACGAGAAGATGTCGCGTAACTTCCCGAACGCCTCCCATCCGAGTTGGATTCTTCGGGCAACCTCTTTGCCGAAGTTGGACCTACCTCACTGGACAGTCTGTTCCAGGTAAATGCATTTATCTTATGGTAAATGTGAAGTTTTTGTAAAAGTTAATTACGTGAATTACTTCTAGGTTAGGTATTAAATTCAGTCAAAAGCAGTACAAAGTTTATATATTTCTAGTAAAAGTAAATTCAAATCTTTGAGTGTCACAGTGAGATTTATAAGCTTTGTACTTTTTTATTTGTTGTTTTGCCACAACCAAGTGAGTAGGATGACCTATTGCTAAAAAAAGAAAATATCAATTGTCCTGAATTTGACGTATATGATAGCATTACATCGAAAACGAAATATTGTAATTCATTCAAATCAGCTTAGCCGTTACAGCAAGAAGGAGTAATAAACATATAAAGTCACATCCTCACTCTTTCACAAACATTCTTATTTATTGTATAAGTGTAACTTTGTGTCCAAAAAATAAGTCGCTGATTCCAGACATTCCGAGATCACATTTTGATGGTCCAACTTCAACAAGAAATTTCAAACTGTTCAGTGTTAGGAGTCATTCCATTACCTGTTTAAAAAGATTAATAATCGATGTTCACTCACCTACAATATTTGCCACCATCAACGAAACTTGCAACTACCAAGTCATCTTGGTATGTCAAGCATTTTCAGTTAGTTGAGTGTAACTTAAAAACTACTTGACCGATTTTGATGAAATCTGTACGGGACCACCTCAGGGGTATACCTACCCTTTTAATAAGAATTATAAAAATCGGACCATTCTGCAAAATCTTTTTTTTTTTTTTTTTTTTTTTTTTTTTAGGGAGGACATAGATGCTGTCTACCGCTAAGCGGACGTACAGCTCCACCGGACTTTGGGCGAGGGGAGGCCCTCTTATAGCCCAGGAGGAAGAAGCGCTGAGGGCACTTCTTCTGAGACGGGCGTATAAGGCGAAAAGCGCCTTATACCTCCGTCTCCTGCGGGCGCCGAAAACGCCACGCTACTATCGGGAGGGGTGACAGCGAGCTCAAGGGCACCACTGTGGTTCGGACCTCGGCTTGTCTCGCTGCCGAGAGACAAAGGGGGAATCGGAACTAAATGCCCCGGTACAACTGCAGTGTTGTACCGTTGAGAATGGGCCCTATTGAATATTACTCTGTGACTATTTGGAGAGACACTAATCGGGATTTTATTTTTGCCTCGAGCTCGCCGGCGAGCTCGGTGTTTGATTGTGTAACCTCTGATTACCGCACACCTGGGGATGTTACCAGGACGACTTGCGGACAACGCTAAAGCTGCCAACGTAATGGCTGCGATGGGGTCATCCGGGTCGTCCAATACCTGCCGTGGTCGGCGACGGGGGGGTTTAAACCATGGGTCGGATGAGGCAGTCGAGTAGTTCGATGCCTGGACAACTAGAGGGTTCGAGTGGTGGGGCGCTCGATCAAAGTATCGGCGGGCGCAGTCCTTATTGAACTGCGCTAAAGAGGGAAGGTTTAGGTCGCAGTGCAACTCGGCGTTCCGTACATACCACGGAGCACCGGTTGCCTGGCGGAGGAACCTGTTTTGAATGATTTGAAGTTTACGTAGGTGGGCCTCGCTAGCATGACTAAACACTACTGAAGCGTATGTCATGATGGGGCGGATGCAAGTAGTATAAAGTGTCTTCTTATTTTTAAGAGACATTTTACTCTCTGTACGAATTAAGGGACCTAGGCGACCCATAACAAAGGCCGCCCTGTTACGAACATCAGTGATGTGAGCGGCAAAGGTGAGATGCCGATCAAGGGTGACTCCAAGATACTTTGTTTTACCAACCCAGGGAATGGGTTCGTCAAACAGAGTTAAAGGTTTAGGATAGCGGGGGTTCGAGTGAGTATTCTCATTGAAGTATATAGCTGCACTTTTAGTCGGGTTGACTGCAATGCGCCATTTACGGAACCAGTCACCGATCTCGGTGATGGCCCGTTGAAGGAGAAAATAGGTCTGTCTATTAATATGCCAGCCAGTGGAATAAATGGCGGTATCGTCCGCATATTGGGCTATGAAAACCTTGGGCTGTGAGCGTGGGATGTCGCTGGTATACAGCGCGAAGAGAATGGGAGATAGTACGGAGCCCTGAGGGACTCCGGCACTGACTGGGTGGGGGGTGGAGAGGGTGCCTTCCACGCGGTAGCGAAAGCTTCTGTCCCTTAGGAAGTCTTGTAAGGTGAGCACAAGACGTACTGGCACGCCAAAGTGGTATAACTTGTAAATCAAGCCATTGTGCCAGACTTTATCAAAAGCTTTCGCTACGTCGAGGAAGACTGCTACCGTCGTTTGGGGTTTGGGTTTCTTATTGAAACCTTCAAGGATGTGCTCCGTGAGGCGGTGCACCTGTTGGACGCATGAGTGCTTGGGCCTAAAGCCAAACTGCTCATCGGGAATAAGGTGGTGTTCCTGCGCATGAGCCGAGAGACGGTTCGAAAGGAGCCGTTCGTATAGCTTGCCTAGGGCGCTGAGAAGGCTGATGGGACGGTAGCTGGTAGGGTCAGCGGAGTTTTTGCCTGGTTTGTGAATGCCAATGACATTTGCACATTTCCAGACGTCGGGAAATAAACAGTGGCTCATGGCCGCATTGAAGATGCTTACTAGTAGATGAATCAGGGGGGGAGAAAGGTGTTTAAGTACCTTGTTGGAGATGCCGTCGGCACCGGGGGCTTTACGTTGTTTGAGGTCCTTGATCAGTCTCGTCACCTCAGCGTAAGATACTGGGGTGTGCGGGGGGAGTTCAGAGATGACCACAGAGCTTTTACGTTCGACCTCAGCGTCCACCGAATCGAGGTGGGCTTGGTCTACGTGATCTACGTTGGGGGAGCACTGAGCCTCTAGGCTATCAGCTAGGCACTCAGCTTTGTCTTCGTCAAAGAACGCCGGGGCGCGTGGGACTGGTGGGTATAGCGGAGGTATGTCGCTCTGTCCGACACCTTTCATGCCTCGTGCGAGATCCCAATAAGCCCGCTGGCTAGGCACGAGGTTTGAAAGCTTGTCGCCCCAGCTGTGGTCACGCAACTCGGACATGCGACTTTCAACCATGCGTTCAAAGTGGCGTTTCCGAGTTTTGTTTACTTCGCTTGGGTAGGAGTCGTAATGTCTGGTCACTGCTTTACTCTTCGTCACTAATCGCCTCACATCCACTGGAATGACAAGGCGCCGGTCGTCCGGCACAATGACTTCCTTTGAGGATGCACCTACTACGGTGGAGAGGTGATTAGTGAACGAATCGATCGCTAGGGATACGTCATCTTTGGTCAGAATGTCGTCAGGGATTTTGTCGAGGTCGGGTGAACTGATAGCCTTTAGGGAATTGCCTAATTGCTTCCAGTTCACCATCGTCTTGGTGGGGCGGGGTAAGTCTGCTGTAGGGTCGGGGCCTAGTCGCAGTATAATGGGTCGGTGGTCAGAATGTAGTTCGTGACAAACTGTTATAGAGCGTAACTGAAGGGTTACGCCTCTAAACAGTGCCATGTCTAAGACGTCAGGTCGGTAGCGGACGTTCTCGGGGTAGTGCGTTGGCTCGATAGGTGTAATTACGTCAAAGTTCAAGTCAGCGACTAGGTTGTCAAGAATAATACCGTTAGGATTGTTAGAATTACAATTCCATAGGATATGTTTACTGTTGAAGTCGCCGATCAGGAGGACGGCGCTTCCAAGAGAGAAGAGAGCTTCTAAGTCTGCGCGGGCGACGCGCTTTAAACCAGATTGGTAGCAGGATGCTATGACTATGGGTTGATGACCCGTCATAGCTAGTAAGCAGCAAGATGCTTCCATAGTACTCAGAGTCGGGGTATCTAAGGGGATGCAGTGCAGGGACCTTTTGTAATAGATAAGAGTGCCTCCCTTAGCGGAAGTCAACCTATCATTACGTACACATCGGTAATTAGCAAACCTGGGATTCGCCCTTCCCGGTTTTAAAAAGGTTTCCTGCACGCATATAATATCGATCAGGTGGGTACTGCAAAAGTCATGGACAAGGTCACGTTGTCTGAAGAAGCCGTTAGCGTTGAAGGACGCTAACGAAACTGAGCGCGGTTTATTCCTTAAGGTTGTACTACCCATAGTGGGTGTACTGAGGGGGAGTTTGGGGGGCGAAGCGCTTTAGAGCGCTAAGGAGGCTGGCATGTTCCAGCGTATATTGGATGACTTCCGCAGGTGATTGTGCGGAGTGCATCTTGCGTGCTAGAGCACGGACCTCATCTATATTGATGGACATAGCAAGGTCGCTGACTAGCGCTATATCCTCTTGAAGAGAGGAGTCCATCAGTGGCATAGGAGGTGGGGCCACGGGCCGGGCGACGCGAGGTGCGGCGCGTGGAATGAGGGCAGGAGGTGCCGGGGGTGCCGCGCGGACCGGGGCCGGTGCGCGGGCAGGGGCCGCGGTACGGGCGGGGACGGGTGCGCGGGCCGGGGCGCGGGTGGGAGCGATGGTTTTAACCATGCTCGGTGGCTTTGACCACGCGTTCCTAGCTGGGAGAGGAGCGGGAGTCACCTGTGAGGCAGGTGCTACTGTCAGCTTAGGGCTGACCCGCTGCCACCTATCATAGGTGGGACGAGGAGGTGGCGGAGGTCTCCTTTCCGTTGCCACCCTGCGGTTTGTGCGTGGCGCCCTCGGGCAACCGCGGTAGTTGGCGGTGTGCCCCTGGGTGCCGCACAGAACGCAGCTGGGTGGGTCGGGTGAGTCCCTCGTGCGAGAACAATTCTCTGTGGCATGATCGCCTAGGCACTTAACGCACCTAGGACGAGCGAAGCAGTAGCGGGCAGCGTGCCCGTATAGTTGGCAGTTATGGCACTGTGAAGGAGAGCCATTCCTGAATGGGGGCTGAACATCTAGTCCGGAGAGGCCGCAGACCGTCTTCAGGTTGAAGATGGTCTTGCCCTCCGGGGATCGGTCTAGTACTACGAGTACTAGGTCGTATGGGCTTTTGTCTTTGCCACTGTACATGCGGTGTACGGCAAGGACAGGGAAGTCCTGTCTTTTGAGGTCGTCAAGTACAGCGTCTGTGCGGACTTCCTTCGGGACACCGCGTATGACGACGCGTAGGACTTTCTCCTCTTCGAGCGCATAAGTGTGGAAGCTTATGCTCTCTTTACGGAGGAGTTTGGTTAACGCTCTGTGGTCGTTAACTGAGGAGACTTGGACTTTAATGCCCTGCTGCGTGGAGCGGGCGTTAGTATAGTGGATCTTGCGATCCGTGAGAAGGCGGGATAGCATATCCCATTTGCCTTTGTCCTGTATGAACAGAGGCGGAGGCGGCTTTTCGCGGCGTGCGTTAGCGTCCTGAGAGGGCGCTGTAGCCGAAGCGGTTGCGGAAGGCGGGGACGCGGGGCGCGGGGCGGGGGTCGGCCTATTGCCGGCGGTAGGTGCTTTGGCGGCTGCCTTAGCGGGCGGGGCGGAAGGCCCGGAGTTAGCGGCCTTAGGGGCGCGCTTGCGTTTTCGATCTACGACGGTGTAGCCGTCGTTGTCGGAATCTTCTGAGTCTGTGCGTGAGGCGCGGGGTTGGTCGACCTCCATGTCCGTTTCCGAGTCTGAAACTGACTCGACAACGACATAGGCAGGTTCGATGCTCGCAAACCGACCGATCGGTGAGCGAGAGCGAGAACGGGGTTGGGCTACTACCGCGCGCCTGTTATCAGGGCCGGGGGCGGGGGAGTCCGGGCTCTCCTGTAAGTAGGATGGCGCCGGAGGGTCATCGTAGGTGGGGACGGAGGTCCCGGAGGGAGCAATGGGAGTGTCCGTGAGGCGGGCACTCTCTGCGTCTGAGGTGAGGGCTGCTTGATGAGCAGCATAGAGTTCGGGGTACCGTAAGGCAAAGGTCTGAAGGACCTCTACCTCACTATTGGTAGGGCGGGGCTGCATCCTGAGGGGTGCACTCAGGATGCCCTAACCAGGGTAGTGTCTCCCTCGCACAACCTGTGAGCTCACTGTGTGAGAGGGAGTGAGTACCTACTGTGTATCCCTAGGTGTGTGTCCCTATCCGCACTTTTTTTCTGGGGCGGCGAAGGGGTGTCCTAACGACTCCGGGATTGACTAGGGGCGACCCCAAGGCCAGTTGCCCCGGAGACCTGCTTGTTTCGGCTGATCCCGTGAGGCGGGAAAAGGCCGCGGTACAAGGTTAAACCAAAAATCAACAGAGGTAGTTGGCACCGTTAGGGATCACTCTGCGACCGCAGCAAATGGCGGATTTGATCGTTCGAGCGAGCTTAACCCGGTAGGGCTCCACCTGCCTGAACGATGCCGCTTAACAGCACAAAGTGTGTTGTTGAGCGGGTGGCGTTGTACGTGCAGAAACAAAGATGCGAAACAAGGATAAACTGCACTTTTCAGTGCAGTTTAAAGCAGCAACACCGACCCGGGCTTGTCCGGGGCGGTGGTTGCTCGACGGTGGAGCGCCGCCTCAGCAAGCACGAAGCTCGCGTCGCACGGCGTTCGACGAAACTCTCAGCTCCTGCACAGACAAACACAAGCTGAATCGGGATCACGCTCTTCAATGCGCACTGTAGCAACTAGCGTCGGAACGATGGTCCAGGCGAGACGGCAATAGTGCGGGGACTATTGCGGTCTCACTGGAGGGTCACTTGCAGCTGCGGAGAGGTGCGCTCGGCGTGGCGGCGCAAGGCGGAATGTTTGTCTGCAAAATCTGATATACGTCGTATATATATATATATGTGTGTGTGACGAAATGAGAACCTCCTCCTTTTTAGTAGTCGGTTAAGAATAATACAGCCATCGCCAAAACTAACAATCACGTAACTTACTTAACCGTAATATAAAGTGTATGTAGTACTGAGCTTAAAGAAGTTGGTTCAAATGATCCTACTTCACTATTCAGATCGCGTTGTTGGAGAGAAAGATAACCCGATGGGAACTAGTTTCAAAGAACAGGATGCATATAACTAAGACATTATTTTGCAAGAATTAGTAGGTAATGTTATCTGATGCTACAAGCTACACCTTTGTCCCTAGACAAAGTTATGTTATAAAAACCAAACAAACAAGTTTATTTTGTTAAACATTTAGGTTTTAAGGTATATTTAATTAAGTTTTAACTAAGCTTGAAAACGGGATTGTTTTGGTTTTACGAAAATATTAATAAAAGGTATACTAAGAGGAAAATATTACTTTGTACATAAAAAAAATGAAATTAAGGATAATGTTGAAATTGCATAATAATATCATAATATAAAGAATTAGCGTGATCTGTTAAATAACTCTTTGATCTTTTCTTATCAAGTAAAATCGGCAAGCAACTTTGTGTCATATTTTGTACATACTAAATGATATTTTGTTTCTTGAATCATTCAAAATATTGATCAAAATTCAAGATGACTTGATATTGTCAAAAATAAGATAAGTAATCCATGGAATGAAGAAAAATCAAGTAGTTATTTGAATAAAGGCTTCGTTTTGGTCGACGTTTGAATAAAAAAATAACATATATTATACACACATGGTGATATTAAATCATAAAGTTACCCTAAGAGAGATAGCTCGATAAGTAAATTTGTCTCACAAGTATTTTGAGTAGGTATGAAACGCGTCGTGGCATGGCTAGTTCTTTTCATGTGATCGTGATGAAACACGTACGAGATCTACATGACGTCTAGCGGTAACCTTTGCTTGTAAAATTGCACTGCTCCTGTCACCCTAGGACATACATTTGTTAAGTCTCATGTATCTGTTTACTGGCTCTCAAAGGCTGGCAGAATACTCTGTTAGGTGCTAGGCGACAGATTTTTTACTTGAGGTTGGTAGCTAGCTAGGAGAGCACTTGTAAAATGCCCTTCCACCATTCGGTAAACCTCAAGCTGCATTGCTAAATTAATACAAAATTTCTGGCAATAGGACAAATAATTTCTTAATAACTCATGTGACAAATAAAACCAATTAATCACCCCGTGACCACGATCACTGCAAAGTGTTTGAAAGTCGGGACAAAAATAATGATAAATATATGCGATTTAAACCGTTTAAAGGTAAGTCGTATGTGCCTGTAATTTCACTGGCTCTCAAGGACTGCTGCCGGAACATACCGTGAGGTACTTGGTGACAGATTTTCTAGTTGAGGGTGGTCGCTAGCTAGGCGGGCATTCACAAAATGCCCTTCCACCATACAAAAGTAAACTGCCGAGTAAACTGCGGTCTCTTGTTCTTCGAAGTCACAGTCACAGTCTCAGAAATTACTAAAGATTAGCAGCGATCACAGACTAGAATAACGTTGATAAATCAAAGTGTTGCCAGTCTCGCGGCAAACGTAAATTGCTTAATGGATGAACCTACCGAACCACATCCATAAGACATCCGCATCACCGCATCAATAAGAAATATGATTAAATAGCTTTATATAGCGCTAACGATGTCATGTTATTCGGTAAACACCATTGTTTTAGAAACATGAATACTAAATAACTATCCTTAACACACCAAAGATTCGAACCCGATTCATGATTTTGTAGCGGTCACGTAAACTCCACGATTGTCGTGTCGCGTCGATATATAAAAAGCACCATTGCGGCTTATTGCCTTATACGTCTAAAGGAGCCTCTTGTCACGAACCAAGGAACTTAAATCAGCTGCCAATGCAGTGGCAATGCACCTGTGCAAATGTCGATTATGCAAATAGGGCCCTTTAACTAAGCACCGCTTTGGTGTTGCCCCATTCAAAAATTCCTTGTGAATCTTGTGAGTATTTTTCGTTACTGATTTATGTATTGAAATAAGATGGAAAACATCGTAACCATATTTCGTTTTTCAAGTTTTGTAAAATACGATTTTCAAATGGAATTTTTGTAACTACACAGTAAATTTCAAATAAACTGGTGAATGTTCGCATCAAGATTGCTGTTAAATGTACATCGTCCGTTATGTATTACTTTCATGAAGATTTTGGTCATACTTTATTTATTTTTTTTAAATTACGTGACGAATATCGCCTGATGGTAAGTGTAATGCCTGGCCATTACAAATGCAGTGTCACCACCCTATTTCTGCGGCGCTGCGCTTAACACTCCAAGGCCCTAGTTGTTTTTTTTTGTACGTTATTGAGACGGAACAAGCTCGAGGCCCACCTGATGTTAAGTGGACTAACCTCTGCCTATAACAGTTGCAATTTATCACAAGTCACGAATTGCACTGCGCCCGTGACATTGAGACATAGTTGTTAAGGGATGATTTATATTAGACCGGGCCGTGTCCGGGCCGGGGCGGGCCGGAGGGTACGTTAGTAGGCGGGCCCAGACGGGACACGGATCAGGCACTGTCTAATATAAACTGCTTCATACAAAATGCCCCGTTCGGGCCACGTACACGGCACGCCACGGGCACGGCCCGGTCTAATATAAATCTACCCTAAGTCTCATTGTGCCTGTCATTTCACTGTCTCAAGGACAGTAGTCCGCATGCCCTTCCACCATGCGGTGAAGCTCAAGCTCTGGGCGGGATTCGAACCATGGACCTGCTGCGCGGCAGTCCATAGCCAATGCCACTGAGCCATCACTGCTTCAATGTTCGTTTGTCTAATTTCACTTGCACACTAGTTTGTACACTGATATATCTGATATATATCATAGTTATAACTAATGTTTGATCATCACAGGCTTAATGGCCGAATGATGCCAGCAGCAGCTTGTATCATATTCTATCCGAGGCTCACAACTTCTTCACGAAACTCGAATGTCATATCAAATTTAAAAAAAGGTCCACTTCATTTGAGATCGTATTATGATAACCGCTGATTTACGCTAATGGTAGCGTGAACTTTCTTTCCTACGAGTATTCTAGGAGCGTGAACGAGATTGGCTCAAATGACTGTGAGTTATTTTTTTTGTATGTTATCCAATATATTTTAAATATCATAGGAATATATTTCCTTTTAAGCTGGGTGCATATAGTTTAGCAACAAGTTATCCATGTGGGTTAAATAGTCTCAACGTTAGGGGTCTACTTATTTTTATGACTAGGCCTGCATAAGACCGTTTCCATATTCGGCCACTTTTGATTAAGACTGCTCTGTAATATGACCATTTTTGTCCAAATTGTTTTTCGACCAAACTCAGAACAATATACAAAAGAATGAATATTTTCAAATTTGCACTATATTAGCCGGATTGTGCACTGCTGAACACAGTTTCCCCCATAAAGTGGGCTTTGCCATAATCCTCACGCTTGGCAGGCGTCTTGGGGATCGCAGTTTCAGATATCAGTTTCTCAGAAGGCACTGCTGCCCAATTTCCGGTAATTTACGTTTTGTCACCTCGTACGACACCCACAGGTAGCAAAGGGGAGGTGACAATGTGACCCTGCACCCCAAGGGGGACATACTTGTACACTTATTGAAAATTATAAAAGCTGCTTAAGCTTATTAAAAGATTTGTTCCAACAGCTTAAAAAGTCTGATATCATAAAAGAGTTTATTTTTATATAGAAATTTTCATTTCTTATAAAAAATATTTATATTATTGTTTTTACATATTCATATTAATTTATTAGTATGATTCCACACATGTCAGAAAGTAATTTTAAATGTAATAAATAAATAAGTTATGAAAGTTACAAAAGGGAAAATAATGTTTAATTACTTATAATAAAAGACTCAGTACAGTATGCAAAAAAAAAATGAGAACTAACAAATTGGTACACTCATTGAAAGTTATAAAAGCTCTGAGTTTATTAAAAGATTAGTATCTACGTTTTAAAATTTAATCTCCTTAAAAAGTTTTGGTTATAAATAAGTATTCATTTATAAAAAATATTTATATTATGGTTTTCATACATTCATAATAATTTATCTATTATTCCATAAATGTCAAAATATAGAAAATTTGGTAATATAAATAAATCAAAAGGGAAATTAATGTTAAATGTGAGTGTGAGTAATATAAGTGATTAATATAATAATTATACATACAAATTCGTCACGGTAAACAGTAATGAATGATACTTCCTATACATAAAATTCCTACGTTGTAGACATTAGACAGAGGTTACATCTATCATAGAAACTTCTATTCGATGGTTGATTCATAAGACAGCGTTGTAATCTAGACTTACCTTAATAAATTAAATGTAAATTAGTATAATTCTTATCTATTGTACACTATATTGGGGGTGGACAAAAAACTAAGTGATCATATTACGACATAGTGTTTTTTTTAATTGCTGATTGGTAAGTCTTTAACCAAAATCTCGCCTGATGGTAAGTGATGATGTGGTCGAAGGTGCTAGGTTTAACCTAGAATTACCGGCCTTCAAGGACAGCTGCCGCAACACACCGTTAGGTGCTTGGCGACAGATATTGAACCTGATGGTGGTCGCTAGCCAGGTGGACATTAGCAAAAATGCACTTCTACCATGCGGTGAAGCTCAAACCCGCGGCGGGATTCGAACCATGCACGGCAGGCCATAGCTAATGCCACTAAGTCATCATTGCTTCAGATCAATAGAATTGGTCTTATGCATAGGCAGTCGTAGTATAATTTAACAAATTATTGGAGTACAAAATTTTATGCCACAGGCGGGAATCGAACCCGCGTCCTCCGATATCGCGTCGGATGCCTAAACCTCCTCGGCCACCTGGACACGGCATGTCATGCCGAAATTTTGTTGTAGTATAACTTTAGAAATCTTTGTGCTAGTTCGTCCAAGGGAGTACTGCCACCATATCTATTTCTACGCCAAGCAGCAATGTTCACATAACTGTGTTCCTTTTTGAAGGGTATGGGTACCAGTGAAATTACAGGCACATGATACTTAACAACTTTATGTCTTAAGGGCATGAGAGCAATGCAGTTCGCCTTGTGACGAACTGCATCTGTTATAGGTAGAGTACTACTTAACACCAGGTGGGCCTAAATATTATGCTCGTTAATTGCGTGCTACTTCCAAAAGGATAGTATAAACAAACTAAAAACAGTACACTACCATTACAACCCTCTAAACTATATATATATATATATATATGTGTAAGATTCCACAATAGTTTGCACTATAAAAGCTTTATTCAGATTCGATTGCGTATTTAATAACACCATTAATCTAATTGAAGACTGAAGTGAACAACAATCTAAATACGTAGGCTGTAAATATACTGCGTGATAGCTAAAGTGTTTAATTTCAAGTAAAAGGTTAGCGGCAGCGTGGCTACGATGAGACAAGCCAATGTAAAGATGGTTTTAATCTTGTTATGTTTGCAATAACGCCTGCTTGGCGAATTACATTACAAAATTACATAGTTACGAGAGAAAAAAATATAGTCATGTGCGGGATTCGAACCCGCATCCAGCGACCTCTCTACATTGTTTGTAGTACAACGCAAGTTGAACTATAGGTCTCGTTCCATCCCGATACGATGGTTGAAGAACGAGAGCAAAAATTTGAGTTATGAGTCATTGTGTCATATTAGTTCAATTGGTCAGAGCATACCGCAGCTAAAGGGGTGGATGGACGCGGGTTCGAATCCCGCACATGACTATATTTTTTCTCTCGTAAATTTGTAATTTTGTAAAAATGTTTTTCTTGTTATTGTGACGGGACTAGCTCGAGGCCCACATGATGTTAAGCGGACTAACCTCTGCCTATAACAGATGCATTTCATCCCAAGTCACGAATTGCACTGCCCCCGTCACTTTGAGACAGGTGTTAAGTGTCATTGTGCCTGTAATTTCACTGGCTCTCAAAGACAGCTGCCGGAACACACCATTAGGTGCTTGGCGACAGATTTTCTACTTGCGGCTAACCAGGCGGGCATTCGCAAAATGCCCTTCCACCATGCGGTGAAGCTCAAGCCCGCGGCGGGATTCGAACCATGCACGGCAGTCCATAGCCAATGCCACTGAGCCATCACTGCTTCAAAATTGTATCACGGGTGTTGGGCTCAGTGCAGTTAATCACTTGTAGTGAAATGTCAGATGTATTATAAGGTTTATAAGGCAGAGGATCAGGTTGGCCTACTGCGAGTTCCGTTACAATCAGATAAAAAAAGCCGTTACTAGCGTAAGTACCTATAAATTTCATCATAAATTACATTATTAACGTTTTAGAATGTTATTACAACACTATTTTGACACTTCTTCTAAGTCGATTTTGACACTACATGAAAAGTAAAAAAATAAAATACCCCCAAAACATTCTCGCGTTTCTTTTCTACCGCAGAAACTATCCTACTTTTTCTTCCACTTACAATTTGATTTGGCTCTGTTGCAAAATGCAAACAAAAGAGATTAGTTTCAGAATAACGTTGTAGGTCGTAAGCGTAATCTGTGGCTATGGGATTTATTATAGTAACTATCAACTTATCTGTAACTTCAGTTCCAAACAGCGGTGTTGTAGCTTCTAATGAAGTTTGGGAGAAAAGTAAAAATACGAGAACTACTACTTTAGTAATAAACGATTCATGGAATTGTTAGTACTTTGAGATGAGCCTAAAACAAAGTTAACAAGTTATTTAGTATATGTAACAAGTTATTTACCCACGAAAAACGTCTTCTAAAAATAAAACATCCTCGAATTCGCTTTTAATGACTTTGGTTTTATAATACTTTACCACATGTTTATATTTTACCTAATATAAAAGTATAACATATATATTATACACCTTAATTTTTAGTATTATTTGATTGTAACTAGCTTTTGTCCCCGAACTAATTTTAATACCTGTGTAATTTATTACTTAATCACAATTACCTTAATACGGAAGAGCGAGACCCTCTAACACAGGTATGTCAATACTTAAAAGAGAGTCTCAAATATATAAAATGTAAATTAGATTAAGTTTACCGAAATAAATATTTTGTATTTGTATTATATTTTAGTCGTGCTGATACACATATATGTAATAATATAAACATGGTGATCATGATACTAAAGTACTCATATAAAAACTGCTAACATTTCACCGGAATATTTAGCTCCTATGTAATTGGGGGCGAGCCATATACTACCTAGCGATAACTGAACTCCAGACTGCCGCTGAAAATGTAATGAATACCCATTGTGAATAATAATGCGAATAAATATATATATATTTATTCTTAATAAGTAATAATATATTTTTTTATGCCGCCCTGTGAATGTAATGATATATAAAGCGTTTCTTTCTAATCTGAAACTTCTAGGTCGATTCCGGACCAGGAAGGGTAAATAAATATAATATGTATATTATAAATAGATAAACTTAACATTATTGAAATTACATACATACAATAAATAATATTATTATTTATTCTTATACGGGCGGTCCCTTAAGGTATTTTAATAAATTTCATAGCTACAGCTGCGACTTCTGCATTATGCTTGTGTGAGATTAGGTTTGCTCACGAAAAAATTTACGGAAAAATGGAACCAACTTGTTAAACTGAAAATAATGAAAAAAACTTGTTAAAGTCGGCCCCATGCTGATAATATATTACAATGTTAGAAGTCAATTCCATTTATTGTTAAAACAATTTTTTCATTCGTTTTAGTGAAGATTACTAATTAAACGATCGATTTTCACTCACCTACAATACTGGTCACCATCATCAAAAACTGTAAATACCAAGTCATCTATACTACTTGACCGGTTTTGATGAAATTTGTATGAGACCGTAGAGGTATATCCATTTCAATAAAAGAATAATCGGACTACTCAGTGAAAAGTTATGCGTGGTGATACAAAAAAAAAATAGGTGTCGAATTGATTACCACCGCCTTTTTGAAAGACAGTTAAAAAAACACTAGAGCTGTGACAGAAACCTACCATTTAAGAAATTAAAATTCAATTCATTCTAAATACGTACTTAACAAAAAATTGCAATTTGCGTCCTCCAAAATCTGAAATTTGTACACAGTGGCTAAACAGTACAATATTGATCGTTAACAGCCATTTCAGCTCAGAACTTTCTAAAAATATAGAGTACTTAAGGCCATTCAAAAGCTATACGGATTACAATAATCCTGTTAGAATATAATGGGATGATAATGTTAGGATATGCAGTATAAAAATAAAACAGCATGGAAACTTCATACTTGCTATATGATTTAATTGCAAAACCGTTTTATTTTATCATAAACCGATCAGCGACCATACGCATTTATCATCATCATCATCTTCATCAGCCGGAAGACTTCCACTGCTGAACAAAGCCTCCCCATTGAACGCCCCAAAGAACGGCTATTATCCACTTGTAACCATTGCCTACCCGCGACTTTCACGATGTCGTCATCTCCACCTAGTCCCTACCAACTGTTCGTCTTCTGGTGTGATGTGGTAACCACTTGAGAACCTTTCTTCCCCAACGATTATCAGTTCGTCTAGGAATGTGGCCCGCCCATTGCCACTCTTGCAAAATCTAAAAGCTATATTGGTGACTTTGGTTCTTTGGCGAATATCCGCGTTCCGGATTTTATCGCGCAAAGATACTCCGAGAATAGCTCTCTCCATAGCTTGCTGGTCGACTCTGACCTTATCCACAGAGGCCACAGTTAAGTACCACGTCTCAGTGCCATAAGTCACCATTGGCAACAAACACTGTTAGAAGACTTTGGTCTTCAGGCTCTGCGGGATGTTGACGAGAAGATGTCGCGTAACTTCCCGAACGCCTCCCATCCGAGTTGGATTCTTCGGGCAACCTCTTTGCCGAAGTTGGACCTACCTCACTGGACAGTCTGTTCCAGGTAAATGCATTTATCTTATGGTAAATGTGAAGTTTTTGTAAAAGTTAATTACGTGAATTACTTCCAGGTTAGGTATTAAATTCAGTCAAAAGCAGTACAAAGTTTATATATTTCTAGTAAAAGTAAATTCAAATCTTTGAGTGTCACAGTGAGATTTATAAGCTTTGTACTTTTTTATTTGTTGTTTTGCCACAACCAAGTGAGTAGGATGACCTATTGCTAAAAAAAGAAAATATCAATTGTCCTGAATTTGACGTATATGATAGCATTACATCGAAAACGAAATATTGTAATTCATTCAAATCAGCTTAGCCGTTACAGCAAGAAGGAGTAATAAACATATAAAGTCACATCCTCACTCTTTCACAAACATTCTTATTTATTGTATAAGTGTAACTTTGTGTCCAAAAAATAAGTCGCTGATTCCAGACATTCCGAGATCACATTTTGATATACAATATTTGCCACCATCAACGAAACTTGCAACTACCAAGTCATCTTGGTATGTCAAGCATTTTCAGTTAGTTGAGTGTAACTTAAAAACTACTTGACCGATTTTGATGAAATCTGTACGGGACCACCTCAGGGGTATACCTACCCTTTTAATAAGAATTATAAAAATCGGACCATTCTGCAAAATCTGATATACGTCGTATATATATATATATATGTGTGTGTGACGAAATGAGAACCTCCTCCTTTTTAGTAGTCGGTTAAGAATAATACAGCCATCGCCAAAACTAACAATCACGTAACTTACTTAACCGTAATATAAAGTGTATGTAGTACTGAGCTTAAAGAAGTTGGTTCAAATGATCCTACTTCACTATTCAGATCGCGTTGTTGGAGAGAAAGATAACCCGATGGGAACTAGTTTCAAAGAACAGGATGCATATAACTAAGACATTATTTTGCAAGAATTAGTAGGTAATGTTATCTGATGCTACAAGCTACACCTTTGTCCCTAGACAAAGTTATGTTATGAAAACCAAACAAACAAGTTTATTTTGTTAAACATTTAGGTTTTAAGGTATATTTAATTAAGTTTTAACTAAGCTTGAAAACGGGATTGTTTTGGTTTTACGAAAATGTTAATAAAAGGTATGCTAAGAGGAAAATATTACTTTGTACATAAAAAAATGAAATTAAGGATAATGTTGAAATTGCATAATAATATCATAATATAAAGAATTAGCGTGATCTGTTAAATAACTCTTTGATCTTTTCTTATCAAGTAAAATCGGCAAGCAACTTTGTGTCATATTTTGTACATACTAAATGATATTTTGTTTCTTGAATCATTCAAAATATTGATCAAAATTCAAGATGACTTGATATTGTCAAAAATAAGATAAGTAATCCATGGAATGAAGAAAAATCAAGTAGTTATTTGAATAAAGGCTTCGTTTTGGTCGACGTTTGAATAAAAAAATAACATATATTATACACACATGGTGATATTAAATCATAAAGTTACCCTAAGAGAGATAGCTCGATAAGTAAATTTGTCTCACAAGTATTTTGAGTAGGTATGAAACGCGTCGTGGCATGGCTAGTTCTTTTCATGTGATCGTGATGAAACACGTACGAGATCTACATGACGTCTAGCGGTAACCTTTGCTTGTAAAATTGCACTGCTCCTGTCACCCTAGGACATACATTTGTTAAGTCTCATGTATCTGTTTACTGGCTCTCAAAGGCTGGCAGAATACTCTGTTAGGTGCTAGGCGACAGATTTTTTACTTGAGGTTGGTAGCTAGCTAGGAGAGCACTTGTAAAATGCCCTTCCACCATTCGGTAAACCTCAAGCTGCATTGCTAAATTAATACAAAATTTCTGGCAATAGGACAAATAATTTCTTAATAACTCATGTGACAAATAAAACCAATTAATCACCCCGTGACCACGATCACTGCAAAGTGTTTGAAAGTCGGGACAAAAATAATGATAAATATATGCGATTTAAACCGTTTAAAGTTGTTTAATTATTATGTGTACCTATGACAACTTAAACAGTGTGTTCCGGCAGTAGTCCTTGAGAGCCACTAATATTAAAGGCACAATATGTCTCAGGGTGACGGGCGCGGTGCTATTCGTCACTTGTGACGACAAACATCTGTTATATGCAGAGGTTAGTCCGCTTAACATCAGGTGGGCCTTGTGCCTGTTTCGTCACAATAACATAAAAAAATATAATAATGAATAAATTCAGGCGTTACTTCGCGAAATCAATATTTAATAATAACACAAATTTTAAAAGTATTTTAAGAAAACATCAATTTAATTATTTAATAAAACACTTAAAAATATTTAAATAAATTATATATATCTAGTGACAATTCCGCCAGCTTACGTTGTACAGTCTTGTTTATAGTACAACGTAAGTTTTACTATAGATGTCGCTCCATCCCAATACGACGGTTAAAGAACGATAGGAAGGATTTGAGTTATGAAGTCATGTCATGTTAGCTCCATATTGTTAGAGCATACCCCGGCTAAAGGGTGGAAGGACGCGGGTTCTAATCCCGCAGGTGACTTAATTTTTTCCTATCGTATATTTGTGATTTTGTAATGTTATCCGCATAGCAAGCGTTATTGCAACGTATAATATTTAAAAAAAAAATTTTTTGGCATCAATGTCAGCTATACAGTGCACTCTAATTTTTTGTTTCAAAATATTTGCTATGTACAGAATTGGATCTGTTACAATTTTATTATAAGTATAGTTATAGATTAAAGATGTACAATAGTACAAGTTATTGAATTAATTATTACTTAACATGTACTATATTCTTAACACATAATATATAATACATATATACTTAACACCATTCAATATCATAGGAAAAATTTGAATTGATTACGTAAGTACCTGGGAATATCTTCTACATAATTGAGATCAATGACTCACTCACGAACAAAAGCTAAGCGGAGCGGTGGCCCTTGTGCACACCCAAACATTAATCTTTATTAGGATAAACAAATTTAAATCACTTTTTGTTTACGAAATAGTTCCCATTCTCCTACCAACTGGGGTTGAGGAGAATAAATCAATCAAGACAAGTATATCTACTTAAAAATACATTAACTTAGATAAACACACATACTATTCCAACATCAACAGGTGATTTTTCTATTATAATATAACCTATCTCTTTTAGTAATTGTTATTAACGAACGCTTGTATTCGATACCACGCATTGATATTAAATTGTCAAGAAATCATTTAGCCACCATTTATAATCCTGCTAACGTATTTATGACAATGACAAAGTTCTATCTTCGATTCCGGGTGTTAGAAGATTGGACCTCGTCATAAATAGTAAAGATAAACAAACGATATCAGATTTTGAATAAGTATGTGATATTGCATAGGGCGGATGTTCTCTTGATGTGGGACTGACACGGTGACGCCATAATAATAGTTGTTGCCTCGTTATAAAATAAAAACGGCGTAGGTTATGGTTCGCTTACGCCGGCCCCTTCAATGTGGACTACGCCTATTTAGCTATATATGGAGATAAGCTGATATAACTTCCACGCTCAGTTGATTAAATAACGTTAATGTAAGCCGTGTAAATGAGAAGCAAATTCCAGTTGAACTGCGTTACACATTGAAACGGTTTATTAAAATATTTTGGGTATATTTAATTAAATAAGCTGCAATGTATTCAATTGAAACTTATAAGACAGTAATTCAACTAATTATTTAGTACTGCCACAACAAAACATGTGAAATGGTTAAATAAATATCAATGCATCTAATTACGAGTAGAAGCGTAATTTACGGTCGTCTAAACTAATATAATAAAGAGAGAGAGATTTGATTGTTTGTTGACTACTGGGCTGATTTGGATGAAATTTGGTATGGAAATAGTTTGAGGCCCCAGGAAAGGACATAGGATAGTTTTTATCCAACTGCGCAAAACGGTTGTGCGCGATAACCAATATACCCGGCCGGAAAGCTAGTTTAAGATAGTGTCATGACTCATTTATTTTATCAAATTGTACGAATTCTGTTCGTGGTTTTGCTGATATTTCTTTAATTTCTGTTTTAAATAAAATTAAACTTACGAGTGTCATAGTGCTTGTACGTTTCCGAAAGGGTAGGCATAAATGTATCAAGGCGCTAAACATTCTGGCGATATATTATACACTATTGTTTGGTCCCTTGAAATAAGGGGCGAGCATTTTGCTATGTGCTAAGTATAATTGTAGGTGTGGCAGTCTAGTTTTATTTTTGCTGTGTTCCAGAAATCCCCTTGGGGTGCCGGGTTAGAATTTCACCTCCCTATATCTCCCCGTGGGTGTCGTAAGAGGCGACTAATGGGAAAATACAGGAAGGTGGGCTCCTTCTGAGGAACTGTTATCTTACACTGTGATTCCCAAGACGCCTGCTAAGCGTGGGGATTGTGGCAAATACACCCTAAATAGGGAAGGCTGTGTGAAATAGTGGACGATACGGCTGATACAGTACAGTTCCAGAATCCAGAAATGTACAGATTTTAAAACACAAACCTCTGCCTTCTCACGGGATTATAACGTTCTTATAGTTGTAGCAAAGTTATTTGTATTATACAAAGTAGGTTTAATCATCTATGATTAATTAATTATTACACTTTAGCGCCGTTACATCTTTCTGAAATCAACGTGAGGACTGGCGCCGCGGCTACTTCGGCAGAGCAACTCAAGCGGCGCAAGTATGCTAACCTCGGTACGGGTTACATATTTGAGCTGTTTGGTGTAGAGACGTTGGGTCCGTGGGGACCGAGATCTTCGTATTTTCCTTGCTTGTTCGATGCGACGCGTGATAATGCTGGCACCTAGTTGGCTCAAAGAATGAACATTGCAATTCAACGGGGCAATGCTGCCAGCATGCGGGGTACACTACCAACTGGTAGTGGGCTAGAACATTTGGACTGCCTAAGAGTCTGCAATGACTTATAGGGATCTAAATGATTTTATTGATGTAGCTATAGTATTGTATAAAGTTCGTAGTGTTTTGTTAATAAAGGCATATCGCCGGTAAAAAAAATATTATCTATGTATGAAATAGCCATTCCCCCGGTAATAGCCATTGTCAACTCCAAATATACCAAGTCATTTCTAACATCCACTAAACTCAATTTGAATATTTCAAAAAGGAACGCTTCCTAATGCCGGACGAAATGAAGAAAATTTAACTTGTTAACGCTAATCTAAGAACAGGTAACTTTTTAATTTTCTCCTAATGAAATTGTTACAATGTCTCTTTTGTCTATAAAAGAACAAGTAAACGAGGAGACTGAATTACGTTTTTGGTAGGGAAGTTTGTAAAGATAAACAGAATAAAAATATAGACTGCCAATTTGCCAAAACAATCAAACATTTGTGTTGATTTCTATTGTAAAAGGTAACGTACCGCGTACAACATTTCTACTATAGTATAGTATATAGTATACTTAGTTTGTTAGATAATATGTTTGGCTTAATTAAAGAGCGCTACATTCCAGACATATTTTGCTTGGTGTTAGATCCTTCATACCCTGAGATACAAGTTAACTCTTAGTTCGGGGATGGAGATCTTGCCCAGGTGTTGTGGTATTGGATCGTACCAAATATCAAAATATCTACTATCTTACTCGTTATAAATAGATAGATAGATATTATATAATAGATAGATAATGGAAAATGGTCCTTGGAAGATGGATAGGAAAGTTTTTTTTTTAACTTAGTATTCAAATATTTGATTGGTGTTTCTGTTATATGTTAAATATTTTGTTTACGATACTAGCAATAATTTTGACCACTGAACTCCGGAATAATAAACTGATGATTTTATTATGAAAGCAAAACAAGCCAACACAAAAAATAGTTTAAGTCGCAAGTAAATAACTTTTTTTAAAGTTATTTACTTGCGACTCTGGAAAGTGTGACATGACTTTAGAAGGACAAATATATTAAATGCTTATTTTTGTGCAACTAGACTGGTTCACATACTTTTTACATTTACTTAGAAAACAATTCCCATTATAGTTGAATTTCTTAATGTAGATATTTTTTTCCATTCGGCATGAATTAGATACTTTTCTTTAAACTTTCGTGAACTAAGCTCAAAATAAAATTATTTTGATGTTTATTCGTGCGTGAACCCGTTTAGGATTTAGAAACACGAATTAGATAATTAGTCCCATGTATATCTGAAAGCGTGTGCATCAACACCTACGTAGTACTATTACCAAATTAAACCAGTTCATAACTTACTAATTCCTGTTTTTGTTGTGGAAGTAGTTTGAATATTTTTTTCTTTAAATTCCATACAACCTGTTCTATATTGAAACATCTTTCTTGTTTCCCATGATGCCGGTAACACAACCATCTTATTTCCATTCTATATCCGTTCTGTTTATGTATGTACATATATAGATGGGAAATAATATAATTTTGTTTATTGTTAAATAATCCGTCCACAAAAGGACACTTCTTCATTCCTGCAACGACACTCAATACAATTTGGTAATCAGCGGAGAATCCTTTTGAAGTCGAAGAAAGTTACCAAAAACAAAGAAGCCTTTACGACTGGTAATTAACAAGTCTCAGATTTATTACGAGTTGAATTAGCTTTCAGCGTTTCATATCATAATCCGTAAGCGCTTTATTGTCGGGGGAATGGGAATGGATTCATTGATGAAAGTAATTAATTACATGTAAGAGCTTAAAGATTTTGGAGTCTGCTTTTATCGTATTATTCCTATACGAATCGGAGTTCGTTAGAAAATGTAGATTATTATAAATCAAGAGGTGGATCGTACAACGAAGAACGATGTTTATGAAATATATATGTAAAACATTCCATGACTAGCATTAGCGGATACACTCAAAAGACTCGAACAATAACGCAAATTTGTATTTAAAGTATTTTATCAGCTTCCCTTCAAATAGCCTGGCTAGAACCTCCTCTCCTCTACCCATGGGTTTCCTAAAAGGCGATGATAGGTAATGCTCCAAAAGGTGGGCAGCAATGCTTTCTGAAGAACATAGACCCCCCCCCCCCCTAAATGGAGGAGGCTGTGTTCAGCAGCGGACAATGCGGCTGATACAATATTTCGCATATGTGCAATCGGCACAACCTTATTTCTGAATCGATTCTCGACAATAAGTCCCAAAGGAACACGTGTACATGGTAAAAACGAATGCTTGAAATATCCTACATCTATATTATTTTCACTTCGGCTACAATTATAATTCCCGTAATTATCTCAGTGACAAAATGTGCTACCGAAAACTCTAGAACTGGTTAGCCATAAAAGTCACATGTTCACTTGGGCCTTATTACCGCCATAACAATTTAAGGATGCCGAAAGGGTGGCTCGGAATTTCGCCGAAACTTTTGTTTGTCTCCGAAATTGTTTTATAAACAATGTTTACAGCAGTAACTTTATGGTACACTTGTTTTATCTCGGCGTTTCATTGCGACACTATTGTTGTTAAGTTTTTGTTTCCTGCAATTTGTTTTGTTGAACATTATGACGGGTTTCACTTTTAGGGCTGTGTACCTTGAACGGCAGCTTTTATTGTTCGGGTGACATAAATACTTTTGCTTTCATTTGCTTTAATTGTTTCACTTTTACCATGTTTGAGACAATTAGTAAGATACCGAGGACACCTTATTGTTTAAAATAAAAGTATTTATTTTTAATGTTCCCACTACTATAAAGCCACTTTATTGTTATGATTTATATGAATTTTACTTTTCAAAATGTTTATGTTGTCGCATATTTTCTAAGGACATTCATTCTGTAGTGAAGTAAAGTCTTGCTATTTGATGTGTATTTATTATTTTAACCGAGTTGACCGAGCGAGTGGGAAGCGCATGCGAAACGTCTCCGTTTCAGCTCAAACAAAAATACTTTCGTTTGTCTGCCCGGATGTACGGCTGTTTTCACCTACAAACCGCATTGATAATTAGATTTTTACTGTACAAAAAATGCATCTCGTATCATGATAAGTCCTATTATTAATGTAAGACCTAATAAAGTAAGTATTAAAAAAAAAAACAACAAGACTATCCAAGAGTTTAGAAGAAGTATATACAAACTCGTGACTGACTTTTGCCCTGAATATTTTACCGAGTGTGCCTGCCGGCGCCAACTCATACAATGCATGTCTAAAACAGCAAACATTCTAGAAAATGTAAAGAATGTTCAAGTATTATGCAGCAACTTTGTTCAAGACCTACTGATTTTATGGGAACTAAATCGTGTTTAAATCAAAAACATAATTTTCACTGAAACACAAGGAGTAATAAATGCAGTAACAGTAAAATCCAGCTCATTTTATACCCATAAAATCGATGGACTCTTTGATTCATTTGTAGTTAACGAGCTTAGCAACCATAAAAATGGTTCAAATTGAAATAAGACGATCTTCATAAACGTTTCCGAAATGATACAATTTAATTAAAATCTGAACAGTCTGATGTCTAATTAACAGTAATCTTAGTACTCAACAGTAAAATGTTCGATGCATTTAAATCCGGTCTTCAGCGAACGGCGCCTGAGTCTATTAAAATAAATTCACTACAGTTAGTAACAACTAATGAAGGGTCTATTTCATAACATTTATTCGAACTTTGATCGGGTTTTTATTTTACAAATTACGGTGATCGGATTACGTTATCCCACTGCTAACAAGCCACTTTCCGTCCCAGCAACGATTAATTATTAAAGCGACCTCGGAAAAGATTATCCTTCGTAAACTGTTATTTTAAATGTGAAAATTGTTATATACGTTGCGACTGTTCACAGGGCAGCTGCTATAACAATGTGTAGGCATTCCCTTCCTAAATTATATGACGAAGAGCTTGTTATGTCTGGCGTCGAAGCGAATTGCTTCGGAGGCAGACGTGTTGTAGTATATTTAAAAAAATTACTCTGTCCGTGGTTGCCCTTGTAAATTAAGGGTCTGCAGAGCGTAAAGACGGCCCCAATTAAAGAATTTATAGTTGGGAATGCGCCGTAAAACAATAAATTCTACAATGGCTCTTACGGTTTGGCCTACTAATAATAATAAACATGCACCAGTTTTGAGGGTCGTTATAAGGCCATGTGATTACAGAAGTTTATTGGTCATCAAATACATATACGGCTTATAAAATACGAGCTATTTGTGAGTAATAATTGTTATTGGCTTTAATAATTAACTTATGTTACTGATAATTTAGTTTTTCAATTTGTTTAATTCACCTACCACAATCCGGATACAATTTTCGTAATTGTTAATGGATGTTAAAATCACTTTATCAAACCAAACAATATACAAGAGTCAGTTTAACATTCAAATTTCCGAAAATTAAATAAAACTGTTTTTTATTATTTGAAAATAATGTTCTACTAGTTTTGTTCCGAATTAAAGCAAGTGTACCTGCACCCTTTTATTCTCAATCATCAACCCAAGATAAGTAGAAAAATAAAATTAAAATTATAACAAAAATATAGTGTTAACTGGTCAATAAGATTTATGATTTGGGACTCTCAAACGCACATCTACTGAAATGCTGAATCAAATTAATTTACTCATGTGTATTTTTGCGTTTTACCATGATATCAGATTATTTTATTAAACATGGCTTCAATTGTTTTTCTTTTGTTTCTTAACCTTACTACGACTTACGAAAAGTACCTTTTTCTCATTTTATGTTTATATAGCTAAACGCTATATAGAAATAAAATGTTCTTTCTTAAATATTTTTATCATACCAGTAGCTATATTCCTACCCACTCGAGTTCACTCGAGAAACACAGAGAATGAAATTTATTTATGTTTTTATTTTTATTTATTGTTCTGCTCTTATTCATTATTAAGAAGTATGTTTATATAAATGTTTGCATAAAAGCAATTTTACTAGGTTGAAAACAATAACAGCGTGATTAAAAAAACTTACACACGTCACTTTGATGTTGTATTAGTGAGTCATTCGTTTAGTTAATTATTTGACCTAAACGATAAGAAGCAATTCTGAGACAATTGTTAATGAGTTTCAATATTAATAAATAGATTCAGGCGTTACTTTGCGGAAATCCATATTTAATAATAACAAATATTTTTAAAATATTTTATGAAATCATCAAATTAACATCTCGATCGTGCGCTCGTAGAGTCAAGACCTCCTGAGGATGCTTCGTGTAGAACCGAAACGCGTCGAAAATTCTTCCGGTTTGGCTGCGTGGCGTTTGTGACGTCACGTCGGCTTAACAGGAAAATTCGGCGGAATTGTCACTAGATATATTATTGTGTTTTTAAGTGTATTTTTTCAAATATTAATTTGATGTTTTCATAAAATATTTTAAAAATATTTGTTATTAGTTTCAATATTACTTGCAATGGCCTTGAATAAAGTTAAAAGGAGTGAATACTTTTAACATGAATTGATAATAATAATTTAAAGTCAAGTTACACGTGAATCAAGAACATGAAAATGTCTGTACACAAGCAAAGACATTTATCATAATGAATCTCGAAAATATGCACCATCTGGTACCAAACCTATTGCAACAGACATCAAAATACCTCTTTAGTAACACTGGGCGCCTAAATTACGAACCATAAAATATTTAATCCAAGTTTTACTGCCCGAATATTATTTATACTATTCTGAACAATCGGAGCGACACCATTTGCTTTTGATTGTTAAACCAAAACGGACTGTTTACCACGACGCCGCTTATAAATCTTTGTAATTTATATTCTAAAACATAATAAGAGGAACATATCGCTGGTTTGGAAGAATACTGTATTATTACAAAATACTACAATTTCGAGTTAGTTAGACCATGCGATGGAGAATAATCCATATTCTATACTCAGTAAAGATCATATTCGTATCACAATTCTTGTGACTGTGGCGCCACGAAAAGACTTTACGCCATTGGTGGATTTTGGTCGCCATTTATTTTTGACAGTGATGTTTCACCAGTTGAGACATGAATCTTGAGGCGAAACCACGTTTTTTCTCCGTAAAAGAGTCTTATCACGAAATAATACCCCGAAAGTGTGTTTCATTTTATCCAGTGTAGTGTATTATTTTGTGTTGATTCACTATTCTTTAAAAAAGTGTGCAAATATTGAAATCGCATTTTGAGTTGGGACCTTATTCCAGAAAAAGTAAGTATGAGTGTAATGTAGTAATAAAAAATAATACCGTATTAGATAAAAAATAAAATAGATAAATTTGTCACTATTCTAAATATTACTATTTAACAGATAATTATGACTATGATGTTTTAGTTTTGTTTTTGAATAAGACAGTGTACCCTAAAATATCAAGTACATTTTTCAACTTAATGCCCTATTTCAGAAAAATCAGTTCTCATTGTGTTTTGATGTTTTTTATGTAAGTTGGCATGATTATTATTCTAGGTGGTGAAAAATTTCGTTTTTTTACCAGTGTAAATAAATAAAAGTACCTAGGTATCGATTTTAACTATGTTTTACTATTTACTATTTCAGTGGCAAATCGACGAACGCTACAAATGTTTAAGAACATCAGTATTCCTATAAATACTAAAGGGATAGAAGAAGATGTTGTAAGTATTATTTTTGATACCATAAGTTATAATAGCAAGGCTTACCGGGGTTGGTCCGTGGATGGGTGACCATCTTTACATACCTAGACTCCTCTGTGTTTCGTAAAGCACGTTAAGCCGTTGGTCCCGGCTGTCATTTGTGGATCTTTGATTTTCGTTACGGTTCGTCAGAAGCCCGGAAGTAGACAACCAGTCTTACCTCGGAATATCGTATTACCAAGTTACTGGGTTGTGGAGGTCAGATACGCTTTCGCTCCATGTGAAATTCTGGTATTCAGCTGCATCCGGTTAGACTGGAAGCCGACCCCAACATAGTTGGGATAAGGCTAGCCAGATTGATTGACTCTAAGTTATACTTATTGTAAAGACGGAGTATTTCGAATCTTACTTTTCGGAACTGTGATGGTTTGATAAAAACTGCGACGACGCCGACGACGGTAAGATGTTATTAAAGTTTTGTATATTATATTTTAATTACTAATTTTCATTACAGGTTAATTACGCACAAAATGAAGAAAATCGTGTAGAACGCAAAATACTATCATCTTTACCGTGTCAAGATAACAATTTTACGGATTGCGGCGATATACAAGATTATTCCTCCGATGACAGCGTTAAGGACCCTAACTACGTAAATTCTATTGATTCTTATTCGGATTCGGATTATTATGATTATTCTTTCCAAAAAGAGAATCGCAATAAAAAAAAACTAACAAAGGTAAATGAAATTGATGGTAAAGTCGACCCCATGATTTCAAGTGAGACTGATACAACTCCCATGTCAATGATTGCACCCATTGAGCCCCACACTTTTAACTATAATGATACTCAGCCAAGTACTTCCAAAACAGTTAAATATATTCCACAGAGTTCATCAAGTTCAAGCTCTTCTTCAGACTCATCAGACAGTTCAGAATCTAGCAGTTCAGATACGGAAACAGAAACAGAAATCTTCCCCAGTGCAAAAAATAGAGACTCTATTTCGTACAGTGGAGATTGTATTGGGGATAGCATTTCGAATATAACCAATACATCGCCTACCTCAAACGTTCGAGCCATAATACCTCAGGATGAAAATGTCACGCAGTCGCCTATAATTGAAATGAATACACTAATATCTAACCAAACCATTTCTGAGGGTAGAGGTCACGCTACGACATCAATAGAACCTGTCTCAGTAGACACAACATCGCATAATGAAGAAACCGTTAGTAAAATTGGTCGCAAACGGAAGGCTAATCCCATGAACTGGATATCTGTGAAAGCAAAAGTTTTGAGAAATCGCGGTAAATCCTATGTGACTAAAAAGAATAAAGTACTTCCTGAAAGACGACTCAAAACTGCATGTGGTGAAAAATGTAAATTCAAATGTAAAGAAAACATCACAGAATTACAGAGACAAAATATTTTTGAAACTTATTGGGATATGGGTGATTTGCAACGGCAGCGCGAATTCATCATGCGACATATTTCAGTTATTAAACCGAGATATTCATACAAAGTACATAATAGTAACAGGGGGAACAATTTCTCATTTTATGTGACTGTTGGAGATAAAAGAATCAGACTCTGCAAAACTTTTTTTAAGGCTACCTTGGATATTAACGATCGAGTAATTAAGACTGTAATACAGAAGACCTCTGACACTGGTATTTTAGAGGAGGATCGTCGAGGTAAACATCAAAACCACGTTCATCTAGATCCGGTAATAAAAGATGGTATTCGCAAGCACTTGGATTCTATTCCAAGTATTGAAAGCCATTACTGTCGAGCAAATACCAAGCGAACATACATAGATGGCAGTAAAACCGTAGCTGATTTACATCGAGACTATGTTGCTGATTGTAAGGCTGCTGGTGTACCATTCGGAAACTATCTTGCGTATTACAATATTTTCTGTTACGAATATAATATGTCATTCTTTCAACCTAAGAAAGATCAGTGTGAAGAATGTGCAAACTATACTAATGCAACTGAAGAAGATAAACAAACAATGAAAATTCAATATGAACTACACCTAAAAGAGAAGCAACTAGCAAGAGATCAAAAAGATGAGGATAAAAAGTATACCCCAGACAATTGTATAGTATCAGTATATGATCTACAAGCTGCAATGCCTTGCCCAAAGGGTGATACTTCAACATTTTATTACGTTTCCAAATTAAATTTTTACAATTTCACAATTTGTGATCTGAAAACAAAAGAGGTGAGCTCTTATGTATGGCATGAAGGTGAAGCAAAACGCGGTGCAATTGAAATAGGTTCTTGTGTGCTGAAATACATTAAAAGTTTGGAGGAAAGGTCCAGGATACTGGATTCAAAGCTGGATCTGATATTTTATTCGGATAATTGCTGCGGGCAGCAAAAGAATCACTACTTGATAGCAGTGTACATTTACGCCGTACATCACTTTGATTTTATAAATTCCATATCCCATAAATTTCTTATAAAAGGCCATACACAGAATGAGGGTGACGGCGTCCACTCAGTAATAGAAAGGCAAATCCAAAGAAGCCTCAGATCTGGAGCAATATTTACCCCAGATCAATACACTCAGATAATTAGAAGTGCCAAGAAGACTGGTAATCCTTACAAAGTCCACGAAATGTCTCATTCAGACTTTTATGATGTTAAAAGCTTAGCAACAGCGATTGGAAAGAATTATTCAAAAAATTCTGATAAAGAACCTCTGAAATTAACCGATATAAAAATATTACAAGTAGAAATGGACGACACCCAAAATTACACCTTCTCATACAAAACTTTCTATGACCAAGAAAATTTCAAGAGAGTGGTTGTAGATAAGGTAGGAAGAAAAAGAAATACGCAAAATAACATTGTATTGACGAAAGCATACACAAGAAAGATGACAGTCTGTGAAAAAAAGAAAAAAGGTCTCTTAGGACTCGTCAGAAAAAATACTATTCCTAAATGTTACTCGCTATTCTATGAAAACCTTTAGAATGTAATTTCAGTCCTTGATTTTTTTCATTTTTGATTTGTTTAAATTGTGATAAAACAGTAAGTTGATCTCATACTGTACACTTGGACCAATTAAAAACCAAGACATAGCGTTGACACCAGTGATGTGAGGCCGGTTTCGTAAACAGAATTATGTGTGCACTTAGTGAGGAGTAATTTTATTGTAATTTCGCTCACCTCCGTAAACTACACTAATTTTGGCATGCTTGCTTTGTCTTGTTCGCAACGCTGTCTTAGTTTTTATTTGGTCTGAGACTGTACAAAACATAATTAGTATTAAGTGTTAATGAAAGAAGTTTTAAGAATATTTTTTTCTTTAAGCAAAAGGCTGTTACGTTAACTAAAATATTATATTGTTATAATAATAATACTATTTAATAAAAGAAACATACGGTAGGTACAGAACAGTACTTAAATAAGCCTGGCTTTTGAGGTTGTGATTATTATAGTATTAGTGTGGCAACTAACTGTGATTAATAGCCAAATTAAATTTTGATACAGAGTTTATGAAAGTTTCAAGATAGTATATTATAATGATAATTAAGTTGTTTCGTTTTCTATTACTTTCTTTGAAAAATGTTTATTTTATTTATCCTAGTTTTCCTGTGTATTTTTAATAAAAGTTTAATTTTTCCTAGGTATGATTTATCTGTCATAAGACTTAATGTGACATTGTATATCTTTATTCTATGTTTTGTTAAACTTCATCTTTTGGTCAAATAATGGCCGAATTCGTGTTATGACTGTATAATTATGCATATGAATGCGTATGAATGTCTTTACACAAAGTGGGACATTATTCTTGAAAAAAATGTTATGTTTATGCTGAATTACTGCAATAAACATCATTGATGTTGAAAAAAATATGTGACTTTATATGCATCATTACGAAATTGAGTCGGTATACTTCATAAAATTACCAAAGACGTTCTAAAGCATATCGAAGATCCTTTAATTTTTTATAAGTTTTGTTTTACGTTAAGGCTAAAGTCGTAACACGTGTTTTTTAAATAAATATTACAATAAATTTCTTACGTTATTATTTTATTTTCACCAAAAAGAGTTCAATAGGTCAAGCTCCAAGCAATCCAAAGCAACGATATATCGTTGCTTTGGATGAATACTGTTGCAACTCAAAATGGGTATTTTTTTCAACAGAGCTGATTGAAGTTTACTATTATTTCAAACTTGTGTAACTTTTGACCTATTGAACTCTTTTTGGTGAAAATAAAATAATAACGTAAGAAATTTATTGTAATATTTATTTAAAAAACACGTGTTACGACTTTAGCCTTAACGTAAAACAAAACTTATAAAAAATTAAAGGATCTTCGATATGCTTTAGAACGTCTTTGGTAATTTTATGAAGTATACCGACTCAATTTCGTAATGATGCATATAAAGTCACATATTTTTTTCAACATCAATGATGTTTATTGCAGTAATTCAGCATAAACATAACATTTTTTTCAAGAATAATGTCCCACTTTGTGTAAAGACATTCATACGCATTCATATGCATAATTATACAGTCATAACACGAATTCGGCCATTATTTGACCAAAAGATGAAGTTTAACAAAACATAGAATAAAGATATACAATGTCACATTAAGTCTTATGACAGATAAATCATACCTAGGAAAAATTAAACTTTTATTAAAAATACACAGGAAAACTAGGATAAATAAAATAAACATTTTTCAAAGAAAGTAATAGAAAACGAAACAACTTAATTATCATTATAATATACTATCTTGAAACTTTCATAAACTCTGTATCAAAATTTAATTTGGCTATTAATCACAGTTAGTTGCCACACTAATACTATAATAATCACAACCTCAAAAGCCAGGCTTATTTAAGTACTGTTCTGTACCTACCGTATGTTTCTTTTATTAAATAGTATTATTATTATAACAATATAATATTTTAGTTAACGTAACAGCCTTTTGCTTAAAGAAAAAAATATTCTTAAAACTTCTTTCATTAACACTTAATACTAATTATGTTTTGTACAGTCTCAGACCAAATAAAAACTAAGACAGCGTTGCGAACAAGACAAAGCAAGCATGCCAAAATTAGTGTAGTTTACGGAGGTGAGCGAAATTACAATAAAATTACTCCTCACTAAGTGCACACATAATTCTGTTTACGAAACCGGCCTCACATCACTGGTGTCAACGCTATGTCTTGGTTTTTAATTGGTCCAAGTGTACAGTATGAGATCAACTTACTGTTTTATCACAATTTAAACAAATCAAAAATGAAAAAAATCAAGGACTGAAATTACATTCTAAAGGTTTTCATAGAATAGCGAGTAACATTTAGGAATAGTATTTTTTCTGACGAGTCCTAAGAGACCTTTTTTCTTTTTTTCACAGACTGTCATCTTTCTTGTGTATGCTTTCGTCAATACAATGTTATTTTGCGTATTTCTTTTTCTTCCTACCTTATCTACAACCACTCTCTTGAAATTTTCTTGGTCATAGAAAGTTTTGTATGAGAAGGTGTAATTTTGGGTGTCGTCCATTTCTACTTGTAATATTTTTATATCGGTTAATTTCAGAGGTTCTTTATCAGAATTTTTTGAATAATTCTTTCCAATCGCTGTTGCTAAGCTTTTAACATCATAAAAGTCTGAATGAGACATTTCGTGGACTTTGTAAGGATTACCAGTCTTCTTGGCACTTCTAATTATCTGAGTGTATTGATCTGGGGTAAATATTGCTCCAGATCTGAGGCTTCTTTGGATTTGCCTTTCTATTACTGAGTGGACGCCGTCACCCTCATTCTGTGTATGGCCTTTTATAAGAAATTTATGGGATATGGAATTTATAAAATCAAAGTGATGTACGGCGTAAATGTACACTGCTATCAAGTAGTGATTCTTTTGCTGCCCGCAGCAATTATCCGAATAAAATATCAGATCCAGCTTTGAATCCAGTATCCTGGACCTTTCCTCCAAACTTTTAATGTATTTCAGCACACAAGAACCTATTTCAATTGCACCGCGTTTTGCTTCACCTTCATGCCATACATAAGAGCTCACCTCTTTTGTTTTCAGATCACAAATTGTGAAATTGTAAAAATTTAATTTGGAAACGTAATAAAATGTTGAAGTATCACCCTTTGGGCAAGGCATTGCAGCTTGTAGATCATATACTGATACTATACAATTGTCTGGGGTATACTTTTTATCCTCATCTTTTTGATCTCTTGCTAGTTGCTTCTCTTTTAGGTGTAGTTCATATTGAATTTTCATTGTTTGTTTATCTTCTTCAGTTGCATTAGTATAGTTTGCACATTCTTCACACTGATCTTTCTTAGGTTGAAAGAATGACATATTATATTCGTAACAGAAAATATTGTAATACGCAAGATAGTTTCCGAATGGTACACCAGCAGCCTTACAATCAGCAACATAGTCTCGATGTAAATCAGCTACGGTTTTACTGCCATCTATGTATGTTCGCTTGGTATTTGCTCGACAGTAATGGCTTTCAATACTTGGAATAGAATCCAAGTGCTTGCGAATACCATCTTTTATTACCGGATCTAGATGAACGTGGTTTTGATGTTTACCTCGACGATCCTCCTCTAAAATACCAGTGTCAGAGGTCTTCTGTATTACAGTCTTAATTACTCGATCGTTAATATCCAAGGTAGCCTTAAAAAAAGTTTTGCAGAGTCTGATTCTTTTATCTCCAACAGTCACATAAAATGAGAAATTGTTCCCCCTGTTACTATTATGTACTTTGTATGAATATCTCGGTTTAATAACTGAAATATGTCGCATGATGAATTCGCGCTGCCGTTGCAAATCACCCATATCCCAATAAGTTTCAAAAATATTTTGTCTCTGTAATTCTGTGATGTTTTCTTTACATTTGAATTTACATTTTTCACCACATGCAGTTTTGAGTCGTCTTTCAGGAAGTACTTTATTCTTTTTAGTCACATAGGATTTACCGCGATTTCTCAAAACTTTTGCTTTCACAGATATCCAGTTCATGGGATTAGCCTTCCGTTTGCGACCAATTTTACTAACGGTTTCTTCATTATGCGATGTTGTGTCTACTGAGACAGGTTCTATTGATGTCGTAGCGTGACCTCTACCCTCAGAAATGGTTTGGTTAGATATTAGTGTATTCATTTCAATTATAGGCGACTGCGTGACATTTTCATCCTGAGGTATTATGGCTCGAACGTTTGAGGTAGGCGATGTATTGGTTATATTCGAAATGCTATCCCCAATACAATCTCCACTGTACGAAATAGAGTCTCTATTTTTTGCACTGGGGAAGATTTCTGTTTCTGTTTCCGTATCTGAACTGCTAGATTCTGAACTGTCTGATGAGTCTGAAGAAGAGCTTGAACTTGATGAACTCTGTGGAATATATTTAACTGTTTTGGAAGTACTTGGCTGAGTATCATTATAGTTAAAAGTGTGGGGCTCAATGGGTGCAATCATTGACATGGGAGTTGTATCAGTCTCACTTGAAATCATGGGGTCGACTTTACCATCAATTTCATTTACCTTTGTTAGTTTTTTTTTATTGCGATTCTCTTTTTGGAAAGAATAATCATAATAATCCGAATCCGAATAAGAATCAATAGAATTTACGTAGTTAGGGTCCTTAACGCTGTCATCGGAGGAATAATCTTGTATATCGCCGCAATCCGTAAAATTGTTATCTTGACACGGTAAAGATGATAGTATTTTGCGTTCTACACGATTTTCTTCATTTTGTGCGTAATTAACCTGTAATGAAAATTAGTAATTAAAATATAATATACAAAACTTTAATAACATCTTACCGTCGTCGGCGTCGTCGCAGTTTTTATCAAACCATCACAGTTCCGAAAAGTAAGATTCGAAATACTCCGTCTTTACAATAAGTATAACTTAGAGTCAATCAATCTGGCTAGCCTTATCCCAACTATGTTGGGGTCGGCTTCCAGTCTAACCGGATGCAGCTGAATACCAGAATTTCACATGGAGCGAAAGCGTATCTGACCTCCACAACCCAGTAACTTGGTAATACGATATTCCGAGGTAAGACTGGTTGTCTACTTCCGGGCTTCTGACGAACCGTAACGAAAATCAAAGATCCACAAATGACAGCCGGGACCAACGGCTTAACGTGCTTTACGAAACACAGAGGAGTCTAGGTATGTAAAGATGGTCACCCATCCACGGACCAACCCCGGTAAGCCTTGCTATTATAACTTATGGTATCAAAAATAATACTTACAACATCTTCTTCTATCCCTTTAGTATTTATAGGAATACTGATGTTCTTAAACATTTGTAGCGTTCGTCGATTTGCCACTGAAATAGTAAATAGTAAAACATAGTTAAAATCGATACCTAGGTACTTTTATTTATTTACACTGGTAAAAAAACGAAATTTTTCACCACCTAGAATAATAATCATGCCAACTTACATAAAAAACATCAAAACACAATGAGAACTGATTTTTCTGAAATAGGGCATTAAGTTGAAAAATGTACTTGATATTTTAGGGTACACTGTCTTATTCAAAAACAAAACTAAAACATCATAGTCATAATTATCTGTTAAATAGTAATATTTAGAATAGTGACAAATTTATCTATTTTATTTTTTATCTAATACGGTATTATTTTTTATTACTACATTACACTCATACTTACTTTTTCTGGAATAAGGTCCCAACTCAAAATGCGATTTCAATATTTGCACACTTTTTTAAAGAATAGTGAATCAACACAAAATAATACACTACACTGGATAAAATGAAACACACTTTCGGGGTATTATTTCGTGATAAGACTCTTTTACGGAGAAAAAACGTGGTTTCGCCTCAAGATTCATGTCTCAACTGGTGAAACATCACTGTCAAAAATAAATGGCGACCAAAATCCACCAATGGCGTAAAGTCTTTTCGTGGCGCCACAGTCACAAGAATTGTGATACGAATATGATCTTTACTGAGTATAGAATATGGATTATTCTCCATCGCATGGTCTAACTAACTCGAAATTGTAGTATTTTGTAATAATACAGTATTCTTCCAAACCAGCGATATGTAAACCAGTATCCGGTTCCTGACCATAGTTTGCTAGTAATTTATAGCTAAGAATAGAGATAGTAGTTATTTGAACATTTGGTATATTCTGGACAAAAAATATTATGTTTAGCGTAAGGCGATGCAGATAACCTCATCGCATTTCGCTAAACATAATTATCAAATTTAAGACAGAGATAGTTTTTTTTAAATTGTGTTAAAATAACTATTACGTATGCTACAAGAGAATGTAAAATACTAAGAAGAAGACGTGAAGTTCCTTTTTTAATTATAACTACACATGGCTCAAAAAGATATTTAATTACTTGCTATTTAACTTAGTATTGTATTAGGTATATAGGACCAAAACATTTGTGGTAAAATTTGAGTACTTAGAAGTCCTTCGACAATAACGTTTCTAATATGATAAGAAGCACACATCACTTGCTACGCTAAAAACACATTTACAAAAGGTTGGAGCAATAAATTCTTGACCCGAGCGGGAACTGAACCCGCGTTGAAGATGATATTTTTTTATTATGGAAACAAACGTACATTATTAATAGAGTTCATGTAATTTAGATATCGTTATTGTTTCACCTAGGGATCGAACCCAGGACGCCGTAATTCCAAAGCAATAATGCTGTACACCACTCCTCCAGCGAAGCAGTCAATCTTGACATCTTTCAAAAATCAATTACGTCAAAAAACCAGACTAGCATTTTAATATTGTGAAGATAAGATAAGACGAGTTCTTTCGATCGTGTCCAATCACTATCATTACGATCTCGTATGATGAGATCCCATTACACCGTCATTTAGTTTGAGCGACAACTTTTCCGACAAAATAATCATCTTAATCGGTTAAAACCCGATTTTAAATACTTAACACTTCCTCGAGGTACCAAAATCACACCTTTGAATTTTAAATTGAGCCTCTTTTCCTTACATCTATACAATATATAACAATGAGCAGTAACGACGATGCAGTTGTTTCCGAATCGGAAGTTTAAGATCGTACTAAAATTAAATTTTATATTATGTTAGATTATATCCCCGTGGGCTGACGGGCTAGAATGTCACATTGCTACCTGTGAGTGTTGTAACAGGCAACTAAAGGTAAAATACCGAAAGGTGGGCAGCAGCGCCTTTTGAGGAACTGATATCTGAAACTGCGATCCCGAGATGCCTGCCAAGCGTGGGGATTATAGCAAACTCCTCCTTTGTGGGGGAGGTTGTGTTCAGCAGTGGACAATCCGGCTGATACAGTATAGTACAGTTAGATTATAGTCGTTTCAATTCTACATATAACAACTGCGTATATTTACTAGGTATGCGTAATGCTCACTTAATCATCACTTACTATGTGGTGGGATTCAGGATAGGGATAAAACTCCAGATTAATGTACTTGTAAAAACAGTGAGATATTAAAAGACTATAATTTTTCAACCGCAGCTTAAATCGTATTTGTTATAGGATTGCATAAAGTTCGACGAGGTTTTCTACATATATTTTTATTTTTGCGAAGTTTTGTTTGTAATTTTTTTCAGTGTAAGTGTTACAATTGTTTTACTAAGTGCGTTTACTGAAGATATGTTCACAAAGTCGATACCTCACTGCTGGGAGGAATGGCAGTTGCTAACAAGCGGTCATTATAAGGATGGCGACCTCTCTGTCTTTTATCGATATTTTTTTGCTCATTATTTTTTGCGATGATATGAACACTGTAATAAGACGTGCTAAATGTGATTTTCAAAGCCTAATGCGATAGCACTTCGATTTTAGATTATTATCGCTGTTTCATTACGATGTTGACGTAAGCTTTGGTTGTAGCTAAATCATTGTAATTTGTGCTCAATCTATTGTCTGCGCTTAAAGATTTAACGTCTTAAAATAAGTACCTTTTATCTAACTAATTATAATCTAACACTCATTTTTTAAATATTATCCAGAGTTCGTTTGATTTCACACACAGGGCGTAAAATCTACTTCAAATATTTCTTTAGCAATTGATAGTTGCCGGGTTCAGAAGGTAAACAAATGAAAAGTTTTGTTCCAAAGCTATTAAAAGTAAGAAATGTTGTATAAATTTATTGCAATTTAAGAAGCAATATATAATTACAAATTTACGAAAAATTTGTAATTATATAATTGCGAAAAAATATAGTCATGTGCGGGTTTTTATTTCTCTCGTAAATTTGTAATTTTGTAATGTAATTAGCCAAGCAGGCGTTACTTTTTTACCAATATCTTACCTTATAGTAAGTGATGATGTGGTCGAAGATGTTGTACAGGCCAACCTAGAAGTTGCAAACATAACAATATTAAAACAAGCAATATATTATTTATCGATTATTAGTAAAAGATATACTTAATAGAAAAAACTGCGAGCTCGTATTGCTTAAAACGAGTTGTCATCTTAGATTATACTCTTAAAGTCACCCAATAAGGAAGTCTGTATTCATCAGCGATCTGTGCAAAAAATATCTTGTTTATCTGACAACGAACAATCTTGCGATATCAAAAGGATCTCCATTGTTTTCCAATATCGATAGTGCCCCATCACTTCGCCGTTTGGGCAGGTGGCGAAACACACACACAAAAGGCGTTTCGAATCATTATGTTGTCTTGTTACCGACTCTTGCGCATCCCGACTGGGCGCGTTGAGACCAGTAATTACTTTGTGTGCTAATAGCGTTCCCTTTGAGAATCTCCCATGGTTGTGTAGCGGTTCTTTTGAAATAGATGAATTAAAGATTGAACTTTATCTGTTGAGTATTTTTTGTTTGAAAACATTATATTACTCGATTTTAAGCTAGTGACAAATACAGTCAAAAGTTAAACGTAAATTAAGTTGTATATTCTTTTATTATAGTATTGAAAATTTTGGCGGTAACACTATCATGTAAGAAGTCATGCAAGAAAAACATCCATTGATATATAAACAGAGAGGAGGGATAGGAAACCCTTTAAGGTTATTATGACATATTAAATATATTTTTACGTTTCTCTTGTGAATTCTTCGAAATACGAGAATATGTATGAGACACATTTTAATAACAGCAATGTGCTACATTAGTGATATTAATGAATTCATTTTGCATTCAAAATTGTTATTAAATTTGATTTAGCGTTGGTTCGATTCTCACCTGTCATGGTCACAAAAAACTACATTATATGTACAATAACGCAATAATTACTGCAAATTTCATTTTAAAATCATCTTATACACTAAATGATCTCGTTTTTAATGTTTTTATATACTAAAAATATTAGAAACCTAATAAAGACAACACTGAGCAACAAGCTTCACATGCACATCAGTTCAACTGACAAATTACACGAAAAAACGTAATTAATGACCTGGAAGAAGAATTCTGTACCTTTCGTTTCGATGAACTCATCAAAGCATAACATTTAGAGATTATCACATTAGTGTACCAGTATAGAAGTTATACAGTACTTGACTTTACATTAAAAATAGCATTTTAACACGATATTAAAAAATAAATAATATTAAAAAACTATGAAGCTCTACCAAACTATGAAGATCGTGTCAATCGTGGTGATTGTTGGTGAGAATGAGTGAGTGACCGAGGCATAATGCATTCGTTTATTGTTAGAATAACAAAAATAAGTACAGTAAATGTTACTGCCTAATATTGACATACTCCGTATACAGCTTAGGTATAGCCGGAAAATAAAATATAAGATATACTATTGTGTGAGTCTTCAACCATACGATTTTTTCCAAATTCATATGCAAATACAAATACAAAAATTTTATGGTTGAAGATGTGGCAGTAATTTATACTTTTGATATAAAGCGAATAAAGGCAATGATGATTATCATGATTTGGCCTTGATACGTAATCTAAATAATGTACTGAATAAAAAAAAACATATTTTACTATAAGGAAATTATTACCTCAAATTTGAAAACTAGGTACAGCAGCCACTTTTTTAATGGTTAAAATTATTATTAAAAAAATGTAATCATATTTAAATACAATGTTAGTTTTTATATATTTTTTGAAGCCATGATAGCCGAACAAGCTATGGACTGCCATGCCGCAGGTCCTTAATTCGATCCCCACTTTCGGCTTTAGCTGCACCGTGTACGACGTAAGGGCATTTTGCGAATGCTTGCCTAGCAAGCTACCACCCTTAATAACCTAATGTTTACAAACTGTCGCCGAGCTCCTAACAGTGTGTTCCGGTAGCAGTCCTTGAGAGTTTACAGGCACAAGAGTCTAACTATATTTCGTAGTGTAAAGGGCACAGTGCAGTTCGTTCGCATACGAAATGCATCTGTTATAGGCAGAGGTTATCGCTTAAGGCTGGGCCCAATGCCAAAATTACGCAAAAGGAGTATTTTCTAACACACTTTTTTAAGGTAACGCACGCAAATATTCCAATAAAAAAAATATAGGAGGCAGGGGATAATCTTGAAGAAGTGCAGTAATCGAATAGAATTTTGAAAAAAAAACCTCATTGCACTGTAAAAAAATAACAGATACCGCGCTAAAAAAAACTGTTTTAATTCAAATGCTCAGAATTATCAGCGACAACCCCACTTTATTTATGATAAATATAATAGCTAGACTAATGTTCTAGACGAATAATCGATTACATTTTTTATTACTTGTTTATATTTAGAACAATTAAATAAAACTCCACCAAAAACTGTACCCCAAACCTCAAAACCATTACCATCATCAACTGAATCGTGCAATTTTCGACTTTAAACGAAGCTATTTAGACAAAAAATAGAGTACAGCATCCCGGTTAGTTGTCGGGCAGCGCTCGACGTGAAAGGTTGGTTCCGGCCGCTCTGTCTGGCAATACAGCGCGTAATTTTATTTGGGAAATAGGTTGTTTATTTTGTGAATAAGAACTGTTACATAGCCTATATTATATGTTAAGTTTATAAACTTGTATATCTGTGCAAATAAAATATTTTTAAATAATAAGTTATACATTATTTGTGTTGTGTGTGAAGTTATAAGCCTGTAAATAGTATTTTGAAAATGGGGAGAAAGGACAAAATACGAGATTTAATTTTTTTGCGAAAAAAAGAACTATAAAACATGATGGAATGTTCGGGTAAGTTGAGTTTTGTATTGAATATAAATATAAACTTGTACTTATCTGATTTTGTTATATAGAATATGTATAGTCAAATTCAATAACAAATTTATAATGCATATTATTTAGGCCCCATTCCAGCTAAATGCAATTTACATTATGTTTATTCACTGATAAAGAAGAACTGGCCTTTCAGATAAAATGAACGGCTGCACTATATAACCTTAGGCCTACTTAAAGCCTACTTACTATTGAACTAAACACCAAAATTGCTTGACAACGTAGAACAGTGAAGAAATGGCTAGTTGCTAGTCTCCACTACGTTGACAAATATACTTCGAGTTGTAAAATTTAACGGTAGCACCCTATTCTCCTTCAAATTGAGTCTACATTTGATAATACTTAGTGCCATCGTAATTTGGGCTAACGCTCAGATGCGGCCGGGCCGTGCCGCGTTCTACGTTATCTACACAGTATATCCAAAAATGTTTATAAATCATTGTATGTATAATCGACAACAGGTACTCGTATCACATAAATTCATGATTCGTATTACAAATTAATTTCCATGTATTTAAGATAGCCATACGTTAGTACTACCAATGCTAGATGACGTTATATAAACTTTGTCATTTACCGAATTTATTTATTAGATCAAAGAAGCGCAAAACCGATTCAGCTATTGACCAACCTGGTACCTTTGCAGAGCTAATTAGTAATGAGTAAGTATCTCTCATAATATAAACATGTGTATATTTTATTTATAACTATTTATTTTTTTGGTTGTAACAACGTTACATCTGGGTCAAATGGAAGTGAAACATACCTACTTCACAGGAAAATAATTATGCTTTGCCGATTTGTGAGGTAAACAATAGATAAGGACCTTTTGTGTGATTACTCGGCCGCAACACCCGTTTGGGATTTCTAGGAACTTTACAAAATACTTATTAATTTGAAATCCCTACAAATAGGTTTGAACTCTTGTTTAGTTCTAGCAATTTTCATTTTCATACATTTTTAATAATAACAAATACTTGTAAAATATTTTAAGAAAAAATTTAAAATTATATCTAGTGACAATGATGAATGAGAAGCGAAACGCGTCGAAAATTCTTCCGGTTTGGCTGCGTGGCGTTTGTGACGTCGCGTCGGCTTAGCAGGAAAATTAAGCGGAATTGTCACTAGATATATTTTTATATTTTTTAAGTGTTTTATTAAAATATTAATTTGATGTTTTCTTAAAATATTTTACAAGTATTTGTTATTATTAAAAATGGATTTCCGCAAAGTAACGCCTGAATCTATTCATTATTCATTATTTTATACATTTTATTTACTTCAATTACTTTCAGAAATTTGTTGACAGTTTTGACAATGTTGCAACTCAAGCTCAATTAGTAGCTCAAGAAAGGAACGTTACGTAACGTTACGTATAACAGCTGTGTAATCTCAATAGCTCGAATTTCTACGAATATCATATAAATTTCGAGTTAAAAGGATGTTCTATTGATATGTATGTCATATATGGACGCTTCATAGCGGATGGCGATTCGAGTAAATATGCAAGAATTTTGGAAGTAAGTCATTACAAAGACATAATTGTGTGGGAAAGGTGAATCCAAAAATCACATACTACGCAATATGTGCAATAAATTGGTCTCCGTCAGTAAAGATACGAAGTATCCATTAGACCAGAGAAAGTGAATTCTCAAGAAATTTTACCAGAAAAGAATATACCAGTCGTGGGTATCTAATGACATAGAACATTTTAGAAAACTGTTAATTGACGTTACTGATATTAGTAATAAGTATTCTGACCACGATTTAATAAACAATGTGTTGCACAGTTTAAATAACAAATATGATACTATGATCAATCAAGAAAGATCTATACTACACCAGACTGATAGAAAGTATTAGAAATACCTCAAAATCTATATGGAATGTGATAAACCAACAAAAAGGAAAATGTAATGTATCTAATATTGACTTCACAGATCTTATTAGAGACGATACTGGCCAACCTTTTCAATCAAAACAGGAGGTCATAAATACGATGAACGCGAGATTTATGGCAGCTGCGGTTGGAAAAAAATTGAAAACATCACCTTCCAGAACCATCTGAACCTGGATCCTAAAAATTACCATGCGTGTAATACTGTCCCGATATATCTACAGGTTCAGCTTTTCCTGGATTATTACATTACACAAATGAAAAACATATTTTGTCGATTGTTGAATACTGATTTAGAAATAAACTCTATGTATTTTTGGAAGTATGTTTATTCAATAATCCTTGAATATTATCTGATTGTCTCCCAATCTAACCTTATTTTTGCAATTAAATTTAATGTTAATTTTGATTCATCTCTATTCTAAATATCGTTAATATCCGTTAAGCTATTATAATAGTAAAAAACAAATTAAATAATATTTTTAACCAATTTCAAAAAAGTAGGAAGTGTTTTAATGACAGTACTTTTTATGTATTTTACGTGATTATTCCACCATATACGAATTGATTTTGATGATGCTTTCTTATGAGTTTTATCAAAATAGTTCCGCTAGTATGGTTTTTTAAAATCCACACAACTGGAACAATACTTATGTCATGCAAATAAAGTACTTTTCAGCAATAGAAGCCGTCGTTTTTTAAGTATTCATGAATAATACCCAGTCCTAGTTTTAGTGGTATAGATTTAATTTATCTGACTGTAACGCATATACTGCGCTCAACGTCAGGGGCTTGAGCGAGCGCGGCGCAGGGCTGTTTGCGATCGTGACGCTGCCGCCTGGCTGTGGTTGTATTTCGCACTCGAGTGGGTGATGGAAGTAGTGGGGGTAAAAACTGATTTTTTCCTGGCTTTGGGCGCACTCTTAACATCAGGTAGGGGTCGTGCGTGCTACGTTAAAATAGCATAAAAACAACTATTATTAGTTTGAAATTTGGTGCAAAGCTAATCTGTCAGAGACCGCAATACATTTCTTGTGCCGATTTCCGAGCTCGACATAATCAAATGCATAGCTACAGATTCGCAATCAGAACAGTTATTTGTTTTATGTAATAGTATCATACACGAAAACTGCGTAAGTTACACTACTGTGTGTATTAATTATAATTTGTAAGTATGGCTAGTCGATAATTACCATGCGTGCATGGGCGTTCACATACACATAATTTTTGTTTAAGACGTTACTTACAATTACTACGTGAGTAAAGTTAATAATATTCATGATAGATGTTCTTGACCTGTTCATGTTGACTTGGAGAATTTTGTATCACCAAATTGTATACTTTATATAAAGTTTGATTTTTACTTCAACAAGAGCCGTAGCCTCTTAGATAGCCAGGCAGGCATTTGCAAAATGCTCTCGTCACCAGAATCAGCCAGAAGACGTCCACTGCTGAGCAAATGCCTCCTCATGTTTCTAAATTCTAAACGGGTCTAGTCACGCACGAATAAACATCAAAATAATTACTCGTGACCACGGTCAATGCAACTTGATCGAAACGTTGAGCCTAGTTGCATTGACCGTGGTCACAAGTATGTACTTGTGTACTTGTGTCACACTTGTACTTGTGACCACGGTCAATGCAGCTTGATCAAACGTCAAGGTTAGTCAAAATATAATTATATTTATGTTTATTCGTTTGTGAATAGACCTGTTTAGAATTTAGAAACATGAGCATAGTTCACGAAAGATTAAATAAAAGAAATGCCTCCTCCATAGAACGGCTATAACCTCGGGCGTGTATCCACCGGTCTGCCGGATTTCCCTTATGTGTCCCATCCGGCCTGCCGGAGATCGGTCAATAGTCGTGGTTACATATTCACCATAAAATCTGCGTAAGTTCGATTTTCATAATTCAAACGGTTTTCGTGAGAATGGATCCTTGGCTATGCGAGAAAAAATCCATAATATTCTGATATAACAGAAAGTATGTTTAAAATTGATATGAAATCTGAAACCAGCTCAAATTACGTTTTGGCGCCAAAATTTTGTATAGATTTATGTCATTTAAAAATAATCTCGTAACTACTTCTAAAGTAATTAACCTAGAAAGCTGTAATTTTGCATTTCTATAGGCAACAAGTCAATAACGATGTTAAAAGAAATTAAAAGGATAAGGATTGATAACTTTTTTTTTTATAGATTTTTTTATTTCACCCCCGTTTTTGTTACGGCCGGAATTCCGGTGGTCTAAAAAAAAGGTTTAGTGTGAAGCTTGTATTTATCCGATCGTTATTATTTAAACGTTGTTAGTAAGCTACTATCATTGGCTATACAACAAAAAAAACCGCATTACTCTATGGTAACGAGAAGTTACTCAAATCATGAAATGAAAAAAAATAACTTTCACTCGATGCATTTTGCCGCGCAAACACTCACCGATCGAAATTTACGTAATAAATAATCTCGTAACTACTTTTAAACCTGTAAACCTAAACATCTGAAACAATTCAGGTGTATAGATTACATCTAAATAATCATATCAAAAGAAAAACCAAATTCGTAGATGGTATAGTTTTTGAGAAAAAAAATAAAATCCGCTTATGTACAGTTTTCCCGCCAAAATTCTTAAAAAAAATCGCGTTGTTTTAATCTCGTTGCTACTTATAAAATATTTATCCTTACAATCTGGTATTATTCATGGGTAAAGAACCATAATAAATACACACATTAAAAAAAAAAACAAAGTTGTAGGTGGAATAGTTTCGGAAAAAAAAAATAAAAAAAATATATAAAAAATGCCGTTTCCCGCCATTTTCGTCGTCTGTTCAAACCCATTTTCCTGTAAAATTTTCCATGAAAAGGTCTATTTTCATTTCTTTTCCCGTAAAGAGAATATGATGAGGATTGCATTGGTACCAAGAAGTTTATATGTTGATTGGAGACTGCCACAAATAAACTCGATTAAAAAACAAAATACCTCAAAATCTGGAAAAATATATTTTTATTCGCTGTTTGATCCACTCAAACTAAGTGTATGAAAATGTTATTTTTTGTATGGTATAGGTAATATATTGGGGTATGGGGATGTTAGGGTGACATGTTTAGGTAATGGAAAACTACTTAGTACTACAAAAAAACGTTACGGGGCGTCGCGGGATAAAAAAACGTGAGCAGTTTGGACGATTTCGTCATAGGAGGTGGACAGATTGGACGCACGAGGGGACAGCTTGTAACTATAAATTCTAGGTTATCCTGAACAACATCTTTGACCACATCATCACTTACCATAAGGTGAGATAGTAGTCAAAGGCTAGCATATCAGCTATAAACAAATAAACCTGTTTAAATCAGTTGATGGAATGAGAAACTTTCTTCTTATAAAATCTCCCGCAAAAGCTCATCCCATTAGTGTAGATACCGTTAAAAAACAAGCAAACACTTAAAAAAGAGCATTGTGCGATTCTGTGTGAAAGACGTTATCATTAACCACTAAACAATATTCTGTAATAAGCATAATTCTAATTCACAATTTTGAACTCTATGGTAACCATATACCTATATAAAGTGTATCCATGTAATGCAGTAGTTATGAAATCATTTCATTTCACAGAAATTTCACGAACACGATTTCATGTAAAATATATTCCCCTATTTTTATGAACTTGTCATGCAAACGTTTTCTAAATTATAAAGTAAAGTTAGGCAGACGTTAAATAAACATTACGTTAAATACATACGGTTTTATATACAACGAAAAATGATGTGTCGCCTCATATGATAGAAAATGTCGTTATTTTTTCTGGCATTATTATCTTGTTGTTGATGTATGTAATTAAAAGTTTCTTGAAATCCGAAGTAGCTAAAAAAGAATATAATGTCGCGGGTGGCTTTATATTTCTGAAAAAAAAAAATACAGTACAAATAAAACTCCTCGTGAAACGCAATAAAAGTTTGTACTTAAATAACATACAATTTTCAAGCAACTAAACTAATGGAATTAAAAGTCACATTAAAAATAACAATAGTTAGTGCTCATTGTTGTAGAATTACAAGCATTTTAATTAATATACATTTTCTAAAAGCATAAACACAAAATAATAATGTAGCTACTAATATTTATTTTAAGGCTCCTTTATACAAACATTGGGCTTACTTTTAAACTTGGCGTAGAACATTAACGTACTGAAGTATGTCGTTACATTAAGCATAGAAGAAATGCCTAAAACATTTAGTAAATTCGAGGCATTTCTATTTTTGCTAAACTAAATTTTATCCGAGTGCTTACCTACCTCCAACTTTTCCATAAGACGTACCTTGCGAGAGGTAATTAAGAGAAAGTACGGTGCCTTGTTAGAAATTATTATGGTGTACATAATCTTATACGTGCAGAACCTACTACGGGTAAACTTCGAAATGCTGATAAATATGATGTTCTTAGGAATATGGAAATAACCACGATATGAAGCGCTCTTAGCTAAGTTTGCTTAGCGGTTCTTAACCGAGCCGCGATCATGAGTTGGATGGGTGACCGCTGTGTCATTACTACTGAGCAGTGACATTACTACTGAGCGTTTCCGTGCTTCGGAGGCACGTTAAGCCGTCGGCCCCGGTTGTCGTCTTTGGGTGGCAGTACTTATAGCATGGTGGTAGAGCATTTTGCGAATGCTCGCCTGGCTAGCTACCACCATCAAGTAGAAAATCTGTCGCCAAGTTACAAAATAACAAATTACAACCTAACGGTGTTTTTCAGCTGTCCTTGAGAGCCAGTAATTCTAGGTTAGCCTAAACAACATCTTCGACCACATCGTATCAGTATTTAAACGCTAACCTATCAAGCATAAAAATACATATCGAAATTGAGAATTATCAAAGTAAACCGCACGTTCCACTCGTGTCTCACGCCATCAACTGCCACTTTGACACATGTCAGAAATCGCACCTATCTATCGCACATAAACTTTCACTATGACAGATGCCACAATTTAGACATATTAAGAGTTATTTGGATATTAATTAGTGATATTAGGTTTTTAACTGAAAAAAATGTTTGCACATTTCGTTTGCGTCATTTCAGTGACTTTCCATGCAATGATCTTTTATTATATACACAAATAATTATAAAATAAATGTTTTTTTTTCTTAGACCACAGTTGTCGTACTGATACTTTGAAAAATTATAAAAACACCCCCGTGAGGTGATTTGCTGAGGATACTAGATCGTGCGGGAATCTTAAGAGGCGAAGAAGTGAAAAATACCAGTAAGTGTGCAGCTGCACTTTCTGCAGAACTGCCATCTCAAACGTTACTCAAAAAGCCTGCGTTCCTTAAAATGCCTTCCAAGCGTAATGATTAAACTAAGCTTTGCATCGACTAAACTGTTATATTTTTTTTATAATGTGACGAAACAAGTACGGGGCCCAATTACGTCACAAGTGACGAACTGCACTGCACCCGTCGTCCTGAGACAAACAGTTGTAAGTCTAATGAGCCTGTAATTTAATTGGCTCTTAAGGAACTCTGCCGGAACACAATGCTCAATGTCGCCAAGTAACTAGCAAGTTACTTGGCGTCAGATTTTCTACTTATAGGTGGTAGCTAGACAGGCGAGCATTCGCAAAATGCTCTTCCACAACCCTGTGAAGCTCACCGTTTTACACATATATTCGCAAGTGAGTTCGAGTTTATTATTTAAAATACAGTAGTAAGGGCTACACTCAAGCCTGCTCGCACCCGTTACGAGTTCGTATTATGAATTGCGCATAAGTACATATGTTTAATTTAGTTGTGGTTCAAAGTTTCCGGAGCTTATGGTTTAAACGTATTACGTTTATTCGAACAACATTCGAATAACTGTAGGTTTTGAGTGTGCAAGATTGTGTTCGGTAAAATTTTATAATACTTTATATACGAAAGTACTTACGGTATTATAATTTATTTCTAAGTTCTATATTTATATTTATTTCTATGTTATTGTAGTTCCATTTAACACCTGAAGGTCAGTGTCTTAACAAACGTAGTTATATATTTTAAATACCAAGTGTTCAAATTCAGTGTGGTTTTGAAATGTTAAAATACGATGGTTGATAATGAAAGGACAAATTAAAGTCATGCTATAGGTCAAACATGCTTTTAGATGCTTAGCGGTTAGAGCATACCCCGGTTATAAAGGTGGATGGCGCGGGTTCGAATCCCGAACATGACTATAACTTTTCCCTCGTTATTTTGTAATGTAATCCGCGGAGCGTTATTGCAAAAATACGAATACGAAAATTGTAGGGTTTTGTCATCGTTAACAAGTTTAAATCTAATACGACTATAATTCAACAAATTCATTACAATAGATTGATTTTTAAATAAATTTAATTGGTAAAAATATATTATCCAAGAAAATAAAAGAACCTAGATTTCTTGATTTTTAGTATTGGAAGTCAAAGATAATGAAAAATTAAGATCTACTACTTTCATTATCAACCATCGTATTTTAACATTTCAAAACCACACTGAATTTGAACACTTGGTATTTAAAATATATAACTACGTTTGTTAAGACACTGACCTTCAGGTGTTAAATGGAACTACAATAACATAGAAATAAATATAAATATAGAACTTAGAAATAAATTATAATACCGTAAGTACTTTCGTATATAAAGTATTATAAAATTTTACCGAACACAATCTTGCACACTCAAAACCTACAGTTATTCGAATGTTGTTCGAATAAACGTAATACGTTTAAAACTTTTAAATCGAATACATAATTTTCAAATAGCTACATGTCAAACACTTTTTTAAACTATCACGGTTTACTTTATAACTAATATTATTACCTACAGGATTTGTACCGAGGCGATTTTTATTTTTGAGCTCCCGATATTTAGACGCAGTTGCATGCATCATGCAAACTCGATGAAATATCGGGAGCTCAACAATAAAAATCACCACGGTATAAATCCCGTAAGTAATAATAATAGTTATATAGCTACATGTTGCCCTTCAATTATATTATAAAGGTGAGACGGACAGACGAAGAGTGCAGGCTTTTAATAGGAAGCCAATTTCTTGTACGAATCCCTAAAAACTGTACTTTCTAGCACATAAGACTACTTTCCAGAAATACCACAGTAACATAATCCTCCTCGTGACAGCCATTTTACAGGTGTAGATTAAACTGTTTTTATTTATAGCAAACGATTTTATGACCTTGTTATATCATTATTAAAATGTATTCTTTATTAAAGTGTGGGAGTAACCGCTTGTTACGTGAATACAATATAACGTAGCTACACAGAAGTATTTGATAGCGTATAGAGTGTAGGTAATATTATGTTATTTATGATCCAATTATTTTTGAATAAAAGTTAAACTTGTTAGAGGTATACAGAAGTAATTTGAAACGAGATACCTCATTTGGTAGTAGTCAAGTCATGTTAGAGGTTTTCTGAATAGGTGTGTCTGTTTTGGAGTTTATAAGCGTGTTTGTGTTGAGATTGTTTTATAGTGAACAACTACTTTAACATATAGGTTTTTGAAGCGCTCGTAGTCAAGTTTGCTTAGCACCTAACGGTGTGTTTCGGCAACTGTCCTTGAGAGCCCGTATTTTTAGGTTAGCCTGAACAACATCTTTGACCATATCATCAGTTACTATCAGATGAGATAGTGGGCAAAGGCTAACATATCAAATATACAAAAAAAAAAAATTTGGTGTAATTTTTTTGTTAATCACAAAGATGGAAACGCGTGGAAAGACGTGATTCTAATTCCAGCCTTAGGCGGCAATATATGGAAGAAAATTTTTTTTAGTTATTGTGACGCAACAAGCTCGAGGCCCACCTGATGTTTAGCGGACTAATCTCTACCTATAACAGATGCATTTTAACCCAAGCCCCGAATTGAACTGCGCCCGTCACCTTGAGACATAGTTGTGAAGTCTGAGATGCTTGTAATTTCACTGTCATCAAACTGGCTCTCATGGACTGCTGCCGAAACCCACCGTTAGGAACTTGGCGACAGATTTTCTACTTGAGGGTGGTAGCTGGCCAGGCGGGCAGTCGCTAAATGCCCTTCGAATAGATCGAATCAGGAGCCTGCGGCACGGCAGTCTATAGCTAGTACCGCTCGGCCATCATTGCTTCTGAAGTTGTCAAATCCCCATTGTGACCCAATGAGGACTCGTGGAAGTAACCAAAACTGTTATCTCTGAATCCATGCGTGTTACAGATAATTATAACAATATAAATGGTCGATATCGTCCACTGCAGATGCTACGAGGTCACAAAGTGCTAGTCGGACATGTTCACTGTGAAAAATATTTTTTTTATTTAGGATCTTTAGTTTGAGTCTCACTCACTTGACTGTTTTTAATAAAGTTATATTTTTACCTTAGTCGCGTCTTACGACACCCACGGGAAGAAATGGGAGGAGCATTCTAACCCGGCAACCCACTGAATAGTCCATATTGCTTGCTTAGAATGCTGTCTTTCACTCTTCAGAATAGATAACCAAACGTTACTCTTAAAGCGCTTATAACAACTCTAGTTTGATCCTTCGTCTGCTATACCCAACTTTCACTTTAATACATTTATGTCGGCGCTATAACACTGAAATTCATATAACATGTAAAAAGGTCTAAAAGTATGAAACTGCAAAACTATTTGCAAAGTAAATATTTGTGAGTGTTCGGAGAGCCACTTTCAAAAAACCTCTACAATAAAATATTAAAGGAGTTATGCGTAAACTTTATATTATTCTGAAAGAATAATGTGGACTGGACCTTACACCGCATAAATATTATATTAACTAATAGATTTGACGTTGATCTGTAGATATTTATGAAACTGTAGTACTGACAATAAATATTGAAAAGCAAGTATCAGCCTGATGAATTTTTTGTTGCAAGAACTATAATGTAGATATAGGCGACTAAGAGGAAAATGCGTAAAAGAAAAGTGCCACCAGTAGTATATTATTGGGAATTCTGTCCCACCTTGTCGCTCGGCGAACAAGTTCGCCTTCACGACGGTGTGTCAGAAATTCCCAATAATATACGTTCGATTTCATTGAAAAAATGTAACTGAAACAGGATTCGCTGATAGACAGGGTGGGACAGAAATGCCCATTATTATACGTTCGATTTCATTCGCGACGAAGCTTCAGAATGTGTAAATTTACACGATCAGCTAGATTAAATTAATCTGTAAGTGTGGAAAAATTACTAGGTTTGTCTATTTAAATGTTTAAATAGACAAACCTAGTAATTTTTCCAAATATTTAAACTTTTACTTAAACATGCAAATTTAAGTAAAAGTTTAAATGTAAGTGCCTGCCTGTAAGTATAGTCAAGAACCTTGTATGATATATAAAATGTATATATGTATGGATGTATATATAAATTCAATATAAAAACGATTAACGATTAGATACATTTATTATATTATGTACATATTTTTACTTATCAAAAAATCGCGGTGGATTTGGAAATAACAAGTCCGATGATAATACAAACTTCTGCAGTGCTCGCCACTGCGGAGACTCAGCGTTCGTCTGGACTTTGATGCGGACGAGCGCCTTCTTCCACAGCTCCAGGGAGTCGGCGGCACGCGCGTCCTCCGTCTTATAAACTTTACAGTCGACGTAGTAGTCGCCGTCTGTAGTCGTCGTACGCCGCTCGCACCTGTTGCCCACCCGATTGACGAAAAATGAAGGCAGCTGCTGGTTTCCATCTTCATTGTGCGTTGAGGCGGGATCGCGGTTTTGATTGACTCCGAATATATCGGAGACAGTATGAGGTTTTTTACTGAAACAAGCAAGAAAACCTTTGTTAATTAATGTTCTTTATATTATCCACCTGTTCATCGTTAGCATACAATATATATCAATAGAAAATTATGTTGAATGGTAGACCTATTATGTGCGCACTGTACAACTCGCTGTTTGATCATCTGTACTTTGGTTGATACAATCCCTAATCTCCAAGCCTTTGCATATCGAAAGTGAATCGGCTCGTTCATATCAAACGTGCTCTGTCTTGGATAGGGCCTAAACCCTATCTGTATCAGCCTTTTTAGCATCCCACTGCTGGGATATAGGCCTACCCTCAAAGGGCGATTAGGCCAAGTGCAGGTTGGTGGATTCACATGTGCTATTAAATTTCTTCTCAGGACACATGCAGGTTTCCTCACGATGTTTTCCTTCACCGAAAAGCTAGTGGTATGATCCGTACATAAGTTCCAAAGAACCTATTGGTACAGGCCGGAGTCCGGGTCTTCCCTATGTTAAGTAACGTTATTTTAGCTATCATAAGATAAGGTAATAAAAATAGTACAAATTTATAAGTCAAATTTACCTTGGTGTAGTTGAATCCGTTGTTGATGAACGCGGCTTACGCTTCTTACTGTTGTCTGCAGCGGGTTTGCGAGTGGGTTTGGTGTTCCCTGCTGGCTCCACGCTCGAGCATGATTGATAGTATTCGCACTCAGATTCAGACCTGAAATAAAGAATTAAGATGTAATTATTTACGCAATTGATAAAGTTACTTAACATAAACGGGAGGTCCGTAGCTACTACGTAAGCCGGTTGTGGCGAGGAGCCGTTCTAATTCCTTGCCATCAGATATGTTGAAGCGTATAAAGCAATCATATTATGGTAAAAATAAATAATGTCAAAATAAACACTTTCACACTCATAGCTCATAGCCTGTTGCCTGAAAGAAATCGTTGCAAGTGATAAGGTCGCCCAATGAAATGAAATGTTACTACTTATATTTATATTACCATATTGTTTGATGTGCTATAAAGTTATATTGTATTGTAGCTCTCCACTAAGATTTTCGTGTGTTAGGGCTGTAGCATACAAATTCACGATTTGAAAGGTGAGCCTGGTCCACCCACCCACCAACCCAAGCCCTCTTACTCAGAACCTTAACTATTAAGGTTGGGTGAGCATCAAAAACAAAGTTAATCTGGTTTGTGACTTTGAAGTAAAAAAAAAAAAAAAAAAAAAAAAAAAAAAAAACTAAGCAGGCTACGGTAATACGTCTGAAGGTACTTACATTTTCCAGTGAACTTGATAAGTAACTGATTGATGGATTGGTGGTGCAGCCTTCGGTGGGTGACAGCGGATCGTTCTTGAATGTTTGCTTGACGGGTCAGCTGGCAGCAGCGCAGGACTGTCGTTGAAGACTGATGGTCCCAATGGCAGCAGAGATAGCGCAGGAGGCAGGGATTCGTTCTTCAGGGCTGGTTCTGTTCTTCTATGATGACTTCTTGCAGATTACTGGATCACTTGCAGGCTTCGATTCGTTGACGAATACGTATTGAAGAAAATGAGCCGCTTATAAGGTGAAAACTCGCGATAATTCACTATATTAAAAATCATCGCTAATGTTTAGGTGATATTGTAAAAACCAACTCTTTTTTTTTGCCGTATTAAACTTAAACAAAATAATGACTAAGTAATTATTTCAACTGTCGATGCAGCGAAATAGTTAGGGTTGATATATTTATATTATTGCGTAAACTAAAGCAAAACAAATACCAAAGACAATGTGTATGTGAGTGCGCGACATCCTTACCTGAAACTGCTGACCGACGCTCGCGGATATTTCGACATCACGTTTGGCAAGGCAAGTATCAAGTGTCGGTTCGGTATAATTTATTGCTTATTTTGAAAGACAGCTGTCTGCACAGTTTTAAAAGTAATTTAAAGCTGTGCAGGCAGCTGTAAATAAAATAAATAATAAATTCAATTAATTAATAAAGTTCAAGAGCGACGCATAAATCAGCAGGTAATATTTAGCATTTTTTTTTTTTTTTGTTACACATTTTTTTATTTGTATATATAAGCTATGTTATATAATTATTTTTTTTTTAGATACAACCACTTAGACTACTTGATCACAAGATTAATTCTGTAACGTTCACGGCTGTGGTTTGAACCTTGAATTGGATCGTGCATCTATTAATTATCAGGTAATATATATTTTTAACACCATTGTAATAGATTAAATCATTTTAAATTTTTTTTATTTATTTTTTTTTTTTTTTCACCATTATATAGAAACTATAATTTTTTTGTTTTTAGGACAAAAATTTCACTACGATTGGGTGATGTGATTTGGTGACCAAAAAATCGGGATAATCCTAAATTGGAACTTGGATAAATTATCAGGTACCTATATTGTAATTTTTTTATTTAAAGTTATTGTTTATAGTAAATCTTTTTTTAATTTTCGCTACAATTACATACGCATGCTAATTATTATTATTTTTTTACAATTTTAGGAAGAACATCACGGAGGATCTTCGATTACTTTGACCGAAAGTGTTAACCTACGGAAGACCGTAAAGCAGTCCTGGTTTGGTGATAAGAAATCCTAGTGCATTACTTAATTGTTTATGCTTAATTGTTTAAACTAATATTTCTGAAACAAGAAAAGGCACTCATAAAAATAGTAAGTATTAATAATCTATTTAAGGTTAAATTCAGTATAAAAGTAGTCGTAGGTCTTAGTTAAAGTAAAAATGCCGCATTGTTCAGTTTGTAAAGTAGATATAGATAATCGTCGGTGGTCCGGTCATTTACGTAGTAATGTTCATAAAAATAATAGCAAAACTCTGATGTATGACAATGTTGAAATAATTGATTCTTCTTTCAAAAGAAGAATTACAAGTTACCGGATCACTGCAACTAATGAACAAATAAATAATTTCCCTGAAATATTTCTTAATAACATCAGTAAACATGTAAAAAACCTTATAGATAGGTCGCTACAAAAGCATACAGGTGTTAAGATTAATTTAGAACTATTTTCTTATTTTCTTTTGTATAAAAATGATGAACAGGAATTGAAATCATTTTCTACAAAAAACTTTATCATACATGTACATTATGACTTTGATTTAATTTATAAACCAGCAATCGAGACCCTTTTAAAGAAAATCGAAGAGTTTCAGGAGAGAGATAGTGGCTGGACGTTTCTGTGCAATTCACATTTAGAAATAAATATTAGTAAGTATCAGCCTCTCAGCGGATCAAAATTTATTTCTTTACCAAAATATATAAGGAATAAAAAGGCATGTTTGAATATTCAAAACAGAGATAAGTATTGCTTTTTATGGAGTGTTGTAGCAGCTTTGTATCCTACAAATAGTCATCCTGAAAGAATTTCGTCATATCCACATTTTCGAGACGTTTTAAATATTAATGATTTGTCTTTTCCAATTACATTTTCTGATATAGCAGTGTTTGAAAAAAATAATCCTTTTTTAAATATTTTTGTTTATGGATTAAAAAATGACAAGATAGTAACTGGGCCTTTGTATAAAACATCAAATAATAAATCTAGAAGCATCCATCTACTATATTTAGAAAATAATACTGATTCTCATTACTGTTTAATTACCAACTTTTCTCGTTTAGTCAGATGTCAGATAAGCAAACATCATGGTAAATTATACTTTTGCGAAAACTGTTTGTTATTTTTCCCTGATTTGCATCAAATCGAAACACATTTGTGTGGAGGAGTTGCCACAGTTTTACCAGAACAGGGATCAATTTTAAAGTTTAATAACTATGAGCGAAAACAAAATATTCCATTCGTCATATATGCTGATTTCGAAACATTGCTTGTACCCAACGTTGACTCGACATTAGACACCGTCAATACGTCATACTTGCAACGACACGTGCCAGCCGCGTTTGCCTATAATGTTGTTTCATCATCAAATAACTTAGTCGATGGGTTTAGGAGCTATCGGGGGGAAGATTGTATTTCGAAATTTATACAATATTTAATTGAAGATGTTAAAGCAATACATAGAACTCTGTCCAAAACCGAGAACATGATATTTACAGAAAAAGATGCTCTGCATTTCGAACATGCTATCACATGTCACATATGTGAAAATTTACTGTGGAACGATAGAGTTAGAGATCATTGTCATATAACTGGTCGATATCGAGGCGCAGCACATCGTCATTGTAATCTGCAGTATAAAACACCTAAATTTGTTCCAATATTTTTTCATAATTTATATATGATATATGATTGTCATTTATTCATTAAAAAGTTAGCTGAACTCCCTGGTCAAATTAAAATTATTCCTAAGACTAAGGAAAAATATATAACATTCTCAAAGTTCATCCCTATTAGTGCTAATGAGATTATACAGCTAAGATTTTTAGATTCCTTTAACTTTTTAGCATCAAGTTTAGATAAGCTGGCGAAAACCATGCAGACAGACGATTTTGTTTATCTACAGTCTCATTTTCCTGATAAAAAACAATTTAGTTTATTAACACGAAAAGGCGTATACCCGTATGACTTCATGTCACATTGGACAAGTTACGATGAAAAATCGTTACCGCCTAAGCACAGTTTTCATAACTCTTTGACTAACGAAAATATTTCGAATGATGACTATGAACATGCTCAAATTGTTTGGAGTGAATTCAACATTACAAATATGGGTGAATATACTGATTTATACCTAAAAACGGATGTACTTTTATTGACAGATATTTTTCAGAATTTCCGAAAAACATGCAAGCAACATTATAAACTCGACCCCGCGTTTTATGTAACTGCGCCTAGCCTATCTTTTGATGCAATGTTACTCAAAACAGGTGTACAATTAGAACTCATATCAGATTTAGCTATCGTGAGGATGATTCAAAGCGGTATTCGAGGGGGGTTGTGCATGTGTTCCCATCGATATGCAGAAGCCAATCATAAATACATGTTAGAATATGATGCTGCAAAGCCCTCCTGTTTTATATTCTATGCTGACTGTTGCAATTTATATGGTTTTTCGCTTTGTAAAGCTTTACCCTACTCTAGTTTTAGATTTCTTAGTCAAGATGAAATGGATAATTTATGTATTGAGAAAATTAAAAGCGATGCTGAATGGGGATTTATATTAGAAGTTGACCTTTTGTATCCTGAACATTTGCATAAGCTTCACAACGACTTACCATTTTGCCCTGAAAAATGTGTACCCCCTGGAGGTAAAACAAAAAAATTAATCGCAAATTTGTATAACAAATATAACTATGTGATTCACTATGTTCATTTAAAAAAGTGTCTAGAACACGGTCTAATTTTACGTAAAGTACACCGAGTTATTACATTTAGACAGAGTCCCTATTTAAAAAAGTATATAGAATTAAATACAAAGTTAAGACAAAACGCAAAAAATTCATTCGAACAAGACTTTTTCAAATTGTTAAATAACAGCGTCTTTGGTAAGACGTTAGAAAATACCGAAAATAGAGTATGTGTTCATTTGGTTAGTAAGTGGTGTGATAAATACAACAAGACAAAAAAATCTATATCCGCTGAGAGACTTATAGCTAATCCTTATTTCCATAGTGCATGTATCCTCACAGAAAATTTAGTTGCAATACAAATGAAACCAGATCGAATCATTTTAGATAAACCTATTTATATTGGATTCACTGTATTAGAGCTTTCTAAGTCACATATGTATGACTTTCATTACAATGTTGTCAAACCTTTTTACGGAGATCGAGTGCAGCTGTGTTACACAGATACCGATTCGTTTGTCTACAAAATTTATACCAATGATTTTTATCACGATCTGAAATACAATTTTTTGCAATATTTTGACACTAGTAACTACACCGATGAAAATGAATTTAACATACCTTTAAAAAACAAAAAAGTACCCGGGCTGTTCAAAGATGAAATGGGAGGACAGTATATTTCAAATTTTGTCGGGTTACGATCGAAACTTTATTCCATAAAGACTCATGATAAAATCATTAAAAAAGCAAAGGGAGTAAAATCGTGCGTAGTGAAAGATTTAAGCATCACAGACTATGAAAATATTTTATTTAATGGTGGTATAATCCGCAAAAAATATATGATGTTCAAATCAATTAAGCACGAGATATTCACTCAGAGTATAAACAAAATTGCTTTATCAAATAACGATGACAAACGTGCGATATCTGTAGATAAGGTATCCACACTTGCCTGGGGTCACTCGGCTATGCTAAAAGATGTGTAAATATTTTTAATAAACAATAATAGAATGTAAGCTATCCTTGTATTATATAACTTAGATATAATCTTAGAATAGGTAAAATTAACGAGGAATATGTGTAGGTGTTTAAATGTAATTGTATATATAAACCAATTGTAAATAAAGTGTCTGTGTAATTATAACAATATTGTCTTATTTATCTATCCGTGTTAAGTTATAACCGCTAGGTATGCTTCATTTGTTTAATAAAATTTAACCAATCTTATATCAAGTTTCAACAAACATACCTACGAATAGCAGGATTTTTATTACTTAAATTGCAGTTAGAAAGTGCTGACGATAATGTTGATAATAAATAGTCTACATACTTTCTTACAGGTTCTTTTATTTCTCTACCGAATTCGATCATGATCATTTTAACTGATTATTCGTGATGATGCAACCAACAGACAGAGAATCTTACAAATTTATAATACTAAGTACGATAAACCAGTATACTGGTAGTAAAGTCATTCTTTTATAAGACGTTTATTTTACAGTACCATGTAATAGATAGAGAGAGCATAATATACATCGTATCTATATTTAAGTAGGTCAGTTCATTGTCCTCCGGCTTTGAGACATAAATGCTTAGTTAGCTTTTTCATAGGTAGTGCCAACGATTAATAATAAATAGATATGACATGCGTTAAAAAATGCATGACCGATCTACTATATTACCGATGATTGATCACTAGAAGATGAATTATAACTATATAAAATTACACTTTTATAGGCTGCCTAAAACTAAAAATCGCATATGATTTTTGCAATATTTTAGTCTCTCATTTCAATCATGAATTTGAGTATATATGCGGTATCTATTTTTTATTGATCTATGGTTATCAAGTCAAGGCAGGGCCAATAATCACTGTAATTGTATTTTTTTGTTATTTCGTAAATATCACTGGCTTCGAGTAGTTGATTAGCACATCATAATCATGACATCGGTAAGTTAATTAATAATAATAAAGTTATTTATTTAATTCGAATTAACACTATGATTGTAACGAAGTGTATATAACAATACTGCTTAGTACATTACAATACATTTATAAATTTATTAACTCTTTGTTTCAGATTACTCAAGGATCAGACAATATAATATTCAGTCAATATGCCCAGGATCAGGATTATTTAAATGAAGCTGAGTTTAACGAGATGCGTTGCCATGAAGCTGAGTGCAGTACGAAATTAAAATTGGGGACGAAAGATAAGAGCCTGAAACAACGACGTCGAGAAAAACAAAAAAAACCAAATTCGTTAAAATCTTTCGTTATGAGTCGGCTCCATCAGCGAGGACTTAAGCTAATAAAAATTCAGGTCATAGACCTGTGTAATAACGTTCAAGCCAGTGACAGTGACAGTGACAGTGAAAATGTTTTGATAAAGGCACAATACATTGTTAAAGATGTTGTTGATAGCGTTATGGATGAAACAGAGTGTTTAGTTAAGAAAATATCTAAGTCTTTAATTGACAACGATTTCTACAACCTGTAGTTATATAGGTTTAGTATTACATTGCATTGTATTTTATAAAATACCTTACATAATGAAGTATGTAAAATAAATGAAAAACTATTTACTTAAAAATTGTTTTATTCATTATCTAAAACTAGCAAGATAGGTACACATTTATTTTTGCTCTATATGTTTTCTCAAACATAATACATTTTTAAGCGCACATTGATTTGAATGCATAATACAATTTAAATTACTTCTTCCACAGTATTTCTTATGCAGTTCAGCTAAATTAGGACATTGATTTTCATCAAGTTCTGATATATTACAATTATGCACGCCTAGGTTATTTATCCATTTTACTTTCTCCAAACCCTTAACTAAAATTTTTTTATTTTCTAGGTATGGAACAATTAAACGTAGGAATTCTCTGTAGTCAATATATCCTTCGCTCCAGTAAATACCTCTATTTCTTTCCAACCATTTAACTTGCTTCTTTTCATCTCTTGTCAAATACTTAAACAGATATGGAGGTTTTATCAAAAACGTTTGTGTATAGTCATGAGTGGCGAAAGCTAATTCTTTAATTATAAAATTATTATGTAAATCTTTAAAGCCTTGAACATCCAATATAATAGTATCAGGATTCATGATAGTTTTTTCACAGTATTGCTCAACGGCTTATACTCAATTATGCAGTCATTCAAAATAAGGCAATATGCAGAAGTTTGATTGGGTATATCCGTATTGCTTTCAATTTCCACTCTCACATCCACAACAGGACCAGCCTTTAGATTATCTATTTGTCTCGAACAGTCTACTACAAACAATGGCGCTATGTCTTTAAATTGTTTTTCACTTAGTAAAGGCTCCGAACGACGTCCATAGTACGACTGTTGAAATCTTGTGTACTGCTCGTATAATAAAGCAAACCTGTTATGTGCAAAATTTGCATTTAGATTTTCATATGGAAAGTAGGATGAATTTAGGTAGACTCTAATATTGCGAATATTACAGTGGTCAAACTGAGACATATCAGCAGTCGGATGGTTTTTTCTATTTGTCTGTAAACCAATGACTACATATCTTGGTTTTTCTATTTGCGATGAAGTTTTGATAGACCACGTATGTTTTGTAGTTTTAGGTAATACAGGGTTTTCGTACAAATTCCAGTTTCTAAAAATCATCTGAAGTGGTCGATCTTTTTCCAAGACTTTAAGTAAGCCTATTTTTTCTTTGTCTGACACTTTAACATGCGGTACACGCCATATGATTTTATTAATCTGAACGTCCTCTACTACTTCACCAGTGTTAAGTTTTACAGAGTTCAAGTTAGTATTACTTCGCAACAATATTAATTCATGTCTACAATTTATTACGACCTTTTTAAAATCTTCAGCAAAGCCTAAAATATTACAAAGAGGGATGGAAGCAGAAAAATTACCACCATGAATATTTTTTATACCATCTATATTCCAACCCCAAGCATGAGATATTTTTGACTCACTCTCGTTCATCGATATTAACGATTTTATCGTAGTTGTAACACCTGCATTTTTTACATTATCAATTTCCACTCCGTTTAGTTCATACCTTATATCTTGAAATAAGTAGAGTAGAGAATTATTCGTGAATTGCACGCTACTTGCGATATCCTTTGAATCATTTTTCTTAACGATCACAGTTCCTTCTAAATAAAGAGTGCTTGCTGACGGTAGTATGTATAGATCTTGTTGGTTGATAGGTATCCGAATTTCATCATTCCTGTTGAAACTTGTTACATATGGCTTGTACGAATGAAATTCAATTCCTTCGACGGTGTTGTCATAGGTTGGAGCGGATAATACATCTAAAATATTCATTTTAGCAAACCGATTGCCTTAAGAAACGCCTTATTGTCTTTTGTCAATTTTATTTTCTTTTTAGAGCGATCTCTTCTTTGCTTGATAGCTTGAGTAGCACTGATATTTTTAGATTGTTGGTGCTCATATTTATTGTAGTCAATCATTTTTTCTTCTCAGATGTAGATACAGCTGTACTTCTTCACCGCGTAGATTTATTAAACTATTGTTTATGTCAAGCAACCTGATATGTATACAGCTTATGTTGTTCTGATTGATTGGAAAGTATATTGCGTTTTTCGGGATTTCTATAATACGGTATCCGGGAGGTACGTTGAGAGCAAATTCGTGCACAATGTGGCTGGGTTCTCCGTTTATGTATGAGCCGCTAACAATATCACATTCAATCCTGATCACGGTCGTAGGCAAAATGTTGACTGGAAACTCTGACACATGCCATTTATTTGCTTTCAAGATCTGCTTATTAAAGCCTAATAAACCTCTAAAAGTATCATCTTTAGTAAAATTAATATTTTTAGAACAGTACAAGGTAGTTTTCAAAGTATTGTTATTGCACTGTAGTTTAATTGTAGCATCTTTTATTTCAGATTTTAAATAATCACCAATATCTTGTAACTCGTAGCTGCCTTCTGGTATTTCAATTAATTCACTGGAACCATAATACAGCTTATTGTTTCTTGTGTCAATGTTTGGAATAGAATTAAATGTTGAGAAATGTAACAAGGCGCACTCATACTGTCCGTATAACTGCAACGAGTTAGGATAGTAAGTAGTTAAATCTGACGAATTTCCTGTTATCGACAATGTGAGAGACATTTTGCTAATGATTGAAATAAAAGAAATCATAAGATTTATACGTTTTTATTCCAAAAATTCTGTAAGTATTTTAAACATAAGTGACCACAATTTATAGTATCGAATTTCTGAAATCTTATGTAATTATAATAAACATTACAATTTTTAAAATACCGCATCAATTCCATTGGAGGTTTCAAATCACCATAACTATCAAAATATTCACAATACTTATTAACTTTAACATAAGCTACCCAATGCGTTCCTTCATTTTTTGAATCATCTAGGTTAACGATACCACATTCTCTTCGTTTTGGCGTCCTTGGTAACTGATCTTTCATGTAGACTCCTCGAAAGTAGGGGATGTCGCTAGCGTGCATTTGGATATCTACATTAGTTAAGGCACGACTGGGTAGCTTTGTATTCAGTTTTTTTGAGATTTTATAAACAAACCTTTACCATTTTTATATGATTTAATATATAAACCCTTGCCTACGGCTAAAGCCTCCATAGTCTTATTATGTCGTTCTGTTTCTTTCAAACTTTCTTGAGCTGCTTTGTAATCGTTCACGGTTTTTGCTATGCCAGCTGCACCACCAGCTAAAGTTCCTAAAGCCGATAAGCCTGCAAAAATTGGGATTAACGGCAGAATTCCTCCAGTTTTCGGTATCGGTATTACTCGAGGTACTCGAATTTTAGGAATGCGTTGGATTCTTTTTGCAATTGAGTAAGCTGCGTTTACTAAAGTTTTATTACCCTTAGGCTTCATTTTTTTAATTTTTGATCTTATTTTTGACACAAAACTGTTAAAAGTTTTAACACCGGCACCTGACTTTAACTTGGCTTTCATAATTTTACTCACTAACCAAGAGCTAAGTTTTTCACCTTTCCCAGCGTTTTTTGATTTAAGTCTTTGTTTGGCCATGTTTAATAGTTGTGAATCTGCTTTATGACGATTTATTAAGTCAGGATGGCTTGCGTAGGCAATGTCGTGATGCATACAAGCTTCGTCTAATTTATTCACGCCTCGATCACCTCGCAGTAATCGTTTTCGAAGTTTTGTACCCGGCCCGCAATAGTTGTAACCAGGTAAATGTAATTCAAACGGTAGATTATTAATTAAACTATTAACTAGTCCACCACCTTGCATTGCTTGAAGTATAATGAAAGAAATTTGTCAAAAATATTAATTATATTACTAGCCTACTATTGCTGATCTGTTAATCCAACTATTTTCTTCGTTGCTCAAACCCAACCACTTGACATACAGTTTCTGGCCTCTTTTTTTTAAAACCTTTTCTATCAAATAGATATTTGGACAGTAAGATTTTTGAAGTTCTTGTTCGTAAAAAGTTCCTAATATTGGTTGCTTTTGCTGATCTTCTATAAGATAGGTCACTGGTATAGTCTTATTGATCTTTTTAATTCTAAATAGTTCAGTTGACCAGTTAGGAGTATAGCCTTTCTCGAAAATATGTTTGTATTTACTGACTCGAACATTATCACCAACTTTGAACTTAGGTTTGCATTGAACGGATACATGTTTGTGTGATTTTTTAATATTGGCTTTTATTATAGACTCGTTAAATTTTTTAACATCGATTGGTTTAAAGTTTATTGTACGATGTTTTGTGTTATTATAGGTATCCAGCGTATCTTTCAATTCTCTGCCTAACCACGTATAGTTTCCATTAAGGCTAAAACATTTAAAGAGTTTATTTTTAATAGTTTTAATTACTCGCTCTACAATTGAAGCTTTCTTAGTAGAAAAAGAGGAGTAGTGATTTATGTTATATTTTTTCATAAGCGTTTGGAATTCCGCGTTATAAAATTCGGTTCCTAAATCAGTTTGTAAGTGAACTGGGTTACGCTGGCTTATAGCCAGTATTCGCTCAAATGCTTGAGTAACACTGTGTTTATTTTTTAGTTTTAATGGTTCGGTCCAAGCGTACTTTGAGAAACAATCGATTACCACTAAAATGTAATTATAGCCTTTATTATAACTTTTTAAGTTTTGCATGTCTATAAGATCAGCTTGCCACAAGTCATCGATCCCTTTTAGTATAACAGAACGTCTAAGAAAATTTTTCCTTGCTGATTTGTGAATTTCATTTATAATTTCTTGTTTTGCCATTGCGCTGAATGTTTTGTTTCAAACAATTGTTCTACTTCTGCTTTGGTGTAGAATTTTTCTTCCAAATGAGTTAAAATCTCAGATGTCTTCGCTTTTAAATAATTTTCAGTAGTACTTCGAGCATCTGATATAATTCTTGAGCGTAATGAGCCAATCAGTTTATTAACGTCTTGTATTATTGTATCTCTAACTTGATCTACATATTCCTTGCTAACAGCATCATCTGCTTCTAGAGGCAGTCTGATTCCTCTCAACCTAGACGTTTTCAAATCGAAATCTCCGTTTTCTGATTTTAACAAAGCGTTATCACTAAACTCAAATAATTCTGATAAACGCATTCTTTTATGGATATAGTGTCCGAATTTATCTACATTCATATTTAAGATGTATTGTATTGAAAGGTTGATAATTAAATGAACAGTGCACATAATATATCATTTATTTATTAATAATTTTACTCTCACGTAACTCTTCAATGATAGATATGATTTCATTATCTAAGCCAGTGTTTCCAGCATCTCGAGATGCAATCAATAACTTTAATCGATCTACTAGTTCATTCGGATCATCCCAATATATAAAATCTACATTTTTCTTCCACATTTTAGTCAAAGGTAGGCCTTCTCCCTTATATTGATCATCTTGTTTCTTATTTTGTGAGGTGAAAAGAGGTTTGATAATTTGCATATACTTTTGTCCTTTATTACTTTTGATTGGTTTAGTAGGGTCAAAATCTCGACGATGTGCATTCGTATCAAGTAGCATGGACTTATAATATCGCAAATCACTTTCAGTAACCAAATTTAAGTCTACTTCCTTTTTCAGCAACAACTGTTTTAAACCAGGAGTGTTTTGGTATTTGCGTTCCGCTACTATGATATAATCGTTGCTGATTGTAATACAAGCAGAGCCTAACATGAGTTTCTTGCGCTCGGTTCGGACACCAAATGGAATATCTATCGGTGCATCTTGAGAAACTAACCCGGATGATGTATCGTCGTCTTCAATAGCATCAGCTGATTCATATGAAATATTACTCGTACTATCAGATTCATTTTCATCTGACTCGTTATCGTCAACAATGTTTCTTTTGCTATCACAGTTTTCGTCCTGTTTTTTTTTTTCAATATGAGGAATTTCAGGTTCTGTTGGATAACGAGGAAAAGCAGTTTGCTTACTGATGTTAGCTATTACGTTGAGAGGTTCTGTTACAGGTTTGAAAACTGATTCCAGCGCTTGATTATTTTCGATTTCAAAGTCTCTCATTTTTCGAACTTTTCTTTTTACAGCTTCTGCAGCATCAACGATCTGTTTTTTCAACATTTTTTCCATAATAGTAAAAAGATTGTAATCGATTAAGAGTCGTCTGAAGAATAAAGATATTGAGAAGGTAGTATTCCTTAAATATATATTATTGATCAAAGACTACAAAAGTGTCCAATTTATTTCTATAGCATCCGTTATTTTTGGAACAATCTTTATTAATTACAACATAGTTAAAAGGCTCACTCCATATCGTTGAGCACATTTCACGAAAATCAAGCCAACTCATGTCAGTATTAACGTGTTCTTCATAAACATGTTTCAAATTAATTTCGTCCTGTTTAAAAAGTATGATTAGGTTGGCATTATCTCTCACTAATTGTTTAGGGACCTTACTGTAAGTTTGATTTAGGTAAAAACAGTCAATGCCTTTATGTCTTCCCATAGCAAAGTAATCACGCATGTTATTCTGATTTTCGCAGGCAACATCGTCAAATATTATTACTGAGTTGGGTTGGGCATCTTGAACTTTTAATACTTCTTCACTTCCTTGATATTTCTGAAGTGAAACACCGGGCACTTGTTGTAAAACTTTTTCTAAAAATATATACTTAGGTTGGTACAGAGTTTTTGAATAAACATAAATATTTTGAAATTTTAAACCATTTTCGTGTAAGAGAAGTCCAATCAGTAAATTTGTTTTTCCACAATTTGACGGTCCACAAATAATGCACCGAACTGTGTTTGGTAATAATTCTCCATGCCGAAAATCAAACTTAGGAAAATCATCGCAGATTGTGTTTATCTGCAATGAATGGGGTTGTTTGACAAATCTCATGTTTGATGCGTGTTGCGGTTTGATTGGTAATGAGCAAGCACTATAATAACATAATCATTTATGAAAGAAGAAACTGATGACTTCCTGTTTCATAATTCAATGAAATCGAACGTATATTATTGGGAATTTCTGACACACCGTCGTGAAGGCGAACTTGTTCGCCGAGCGACAAGGTGGGACAGAATTCCCAATAATATACTACTGCCACCACGGCGAATTTAATAAAGCGTTGCTACACATTAAGCGCACAACACAATTTAACAATAATCTCGTTGTGTTGTCCTATGTGCAAGCAATAACTTTTTTTTAATCGCGAAAATCTAAGACAACATTATTTTTAGTTTTTAATTTCACTGTCTTTGGTTCTGTGTGCAATACAGAATAAGATAGAAAGAAGTATGAGAACTATTTTGTTTATGTTCTTGTCACGAAACAAGCCCGAGGCCCACCTTATGTTAAGTGCACTAACCTATAACAGATTAATTTCGTCAACGACAAATTGCACTGTGCTCGTCACTCTGAGACGTACAGTCCTGTAATTTTACTGGCTCTCAAGGACAGCTGCCGGAAAACTCCGTTAGGTGCTTGGTGACAGATTTTCTATTTGTGGGTGGTTAGCCAGGCGGGCACTCGTAAAATGCCCTTGAACCATGGACCAGCTGCACGGCAGTCCATAGCCAATGCCACTGAGCCATCACTGCTTATTTCAAATTTAGCTCTTCGTTAAAATTTTCCGTTTTTGTAATCATATAACAATACTGTAACAATGCATCCCTAACTAAGTGGAACGGGAAATATGATGGAGAATCAAAACAATTTAATAGTCATATCCACAAGCATATAACGTAAAACTAGAAACACATAAATAAGTTGTCTCCGTGCACGTCCTATCTCTGCTCGTGTAACTCATAACATTCATAAAATGATTACGTGCGAAGAACCAAGTTGGTCTAGTGTTTGCACGATGCTCGTTTACCATCAAAAAGTTTTAAGTTTCAGTTATCTTACGGCTGCGAACTGCTTGTAGAAAAGCTTTGTGCTTTCGCGTGGTAAGAAATATTTGGTGAATGTTGTACGTGAGTTACATGAGTCGAATATATAAGTCCGTTAATTGTCTGTTAACACACCATTGTATTTGATTTTATACCATATTAGGTATTGGACTGATAAACTAGATTTAGGAGCTGATGATCGCACGACTGCCATGATTTTACGTTATCAAAGGCCATATCTCCGCCGTTTTAAAAATTTCCAAAAACTGAAACTGAACTGACGACAAAATAAATCCAAACTATCAAAACTGCGCACAAAACTTCACGAGAATCAGTTGAGAAATACGAAGGCAGTTTTGCTAAGCTGAAATGGAGACGCTTCACGCTTGCTCTGTCATTGATAACTGGGGAAATGAGAAATAAGATGAACGAGGATGGTGTCTAAGGTTATAAGAGGACCTTTCCTCGTCCAAAGTCCAGTGGAGTCGAGAGGGGCAAATAACATCGTTTTCTCCCTAAATAAAACGAGGTTGGTAACTGCAACTGCAATGGACAGGCATGAAGATTAACATCACGCGTACGTCTGGCTTGACTCCTCGCATATATCGCATATATACCAAAATAATAAACACACATAAAATAATATACTATTTCTCTCACTCTTGCACGTCATCTTTCTCTGTAGTATATAGCAAACTTAGCATATTCTTGTATAATGTAGATATTTATAGTTCAAAACTTGTGTGTTAATATGTACAATGATGGATACAAAGAATGATTTAAATAAAATAAAATGGCTGCGCGATGAAACACTACTTACATTTAATAGAACATTATGGGAGCCTTATCCCATTTTAGGCTTTGGCAAATAGCACCTTCACCACAGCATCAATTAACTACAGGTAAGAGAGTGATCAAAATTAACTTATATTGTACTGTATCGTCCGGATTGTCCACTGCATTGAACACAGCCTCTCACATTATGAGGGGGTTTGTCATAAACCCCGCGCTTGGCAGGCGACTTGGGGATCGCAGTGTGAGATATCAGTTCCTCTGCAGGCGCTGCTGCCCGCAATCGGATGTATTTTCAACACCTATAAGGTTGAAAAAGATGATGATGTGGCCGAAGATGTTGTTCAGGCTAACCTAGAATTGCTGGTTCTCTAGGACAGATGCCGGAACACGCCGTTACGTGCTTAACAACCAATTGAGGGTGATATCCAGCTAGGCGGGTGTTCATAAAATTATCTATCACCATGCTATAACGGCTGCCATCTAAAAAACAACAACCAGAGCCGACGGCTTAAAGTACCTTCCGCAACACGGAAGCGTTTTTGCCATTAGCGGTCACCCATCAAACTCGGTATGAACTCATACCGCAGCAGACGATGCTAAATTTCGCGGATCGGATAACCGATCGCTACGAGTTCTTCATAATAAACGATTCTTCTAATAAGTCTATGATCCAGCGATTATATTTCACATTTTATTGTTTTATTATTATACCTAGCATTTACACTTATAATAAAACGTAGTATCCAAACGTGGCCTACCTGTACAAATTTTAATGCCAACTTTTTTACTGCGAAGGAAATCGCTTTCGTGACTGAACAGGTCTGTAATATGCTGATACAACAAAATCTGAGGTCACCTGTTAATGCTATTGATATATAAACATTATCTAATTTTGTTTAGTGTAAGAACCGTGTTTTATAATTTTACACGCGATTCAGTTGTTTGTTGCGTATAGTGTCGATTGTGTAATACGCCTAAAATAATGGTTGCAATCCACAAAAGTTGCGTTTATCAAGTCATCGTGAAGTATTTGTCAAGTATACCAAGGTATATTGAAAGAAATATTTTTCTTAGGTTTTCGTAATTATTACACATAGTAATTAAATAACTTTAAACGGTTTAAAGTTGTTAAAGTACTAAATATTTTTCTGTTAAGTAATAACTAAAAACCAATATTACTAAACTAGGAAAAAACTATACAAGGATTAACTTTAATCTATGAATCAATAAAAGTCTATCATAGACCTTTGTCATTATAGAAGTCCGATGATGTTGCAGTATTTTCTTAAAATTTGACAACATGCTAAGTGATGTAACAAAGGAAAGGATCTTATTCAAGATTTAAAAAAATATACTTTTAAATTTGGCGGTATAGCTCCATATACTGAAAACAAATAAGGACACTTTGCTACAGCTGCTAATACGTACTATTTCTAAGACCACGGTAGCGTGGTCTTAGAAATAGTACGTATTGACAGTAGTGTCATATATCATAAAAATCCTTATCAAATGGTTTTTTTTTTATCCACGACATAACGCCAATAAGGTTTTACGTCCCATGGCTGCTTAAGCCTTTCAAATTTTAATGGTCTATAGTGTACAGTTATCCGAAGATTAATTAAAACCTGTTGATGATTTGGAAAATTGACCCTAAGTTGATTATATTAAACTCCGCCGCTCAGGTCTATTTACGCTTAAAAATTTTGGGCCCCGCATTTTGACACCCTACATTTTCAAATTGAAACTTTTCTGATTATTTATATTTTGTATGTTATTGTTTTTATATGTTTTTGTCTATTTAGACTGAGCTAGGATAGATGTATTGAGTTGAAAGGTTAAATAACACCAATATGATGATATACTCTACCCAACTATATATTTCAGGTCGTATAATTTAGAAAAAAATATGCACGTTCAAACATACTCGTAATAAATATGCGCTAGTCTTGAGTAACTTCTTTTTTTTTGTTGAAATGAGTTCTAAAAAAACGAATTGATATCTTCCATTGTAATCAAATCGACTCAATCAAAGAAATAGTACAAGACGGAAACGTTCTCAAAAAATACAATGTTATAAAATAAAGGTTTGAACAAAGCATGGCATACAATTTTAAGGTACTATAACAGACCCAAACGGCTATTTTACTTTTACAGAAATAATGCTGGGAACCTCGTCCTCTGTTAAAACGACTTTTATACTGGTCTTATCAATTTAATACACCGAAGACAGTGTCAAGAGATGGGTATTCGCTTTGAGGTTCCTTACATAATGGTAAAAGGAATCCCTTATGAATTATGATGGACTTTGTGAGCTCTGTTTAAATACTACGTACATTTTTATTTTATTTAATAATTGCTTTACATTTTTTTTTATCATGTATTTTTTTCAAGTTTATTATATATAACAGCAGGCTGACGAATGATCTAGTGTAAAGATCACAGATTTTTTAATGATAAAATTTTACTTGGGTACAAATATTCGAAGGCAGTGCCGCAGGTCCCTAGTTCGATCCCCACTGCCGCATGCCGGTTTGAGCTTCACCGCATAGAAGTAGCCACCACGTAGAAGGGCATTTTGCGATTGCCCGCCTGGATAGCTACCACCCTTACTTGAGGGTGATATCTAGCTAAATTAATTGGAATTATTATTTAATTATTGGAATTATGGAAAATCTGTGCACGGCAGTCCATAGCCAATGCTACTGAGCCATCTTTGTTTCATTGAGCCATCATTGCTTCTGCAACTGTTTTTTTTTAGAAGTTTATTTAACTAAATCCGGGCAAAGTTGGTTTGTACTTAATATAATAAAATTGCAGTCATAATATTGTATAACTAACATATCCGTGGGGTCTCGGGTTAGAATTTCACCCCCCCCCATATCTACCTGTGGGTGTCATAAGTGGCGACTAAAGGTAAAATAGCGGAAGATGGGCAGCAGCGCCTTCTGAGGAACATCTTAAACTGCGATCCCCAAGACGCCTGTCAAGCGTGGTGATTATGGTAAACACCCCCCTAAATCGGGGAGGCTGTTTTCAGCAGTGAACAATCCGTAATATATAAACAAATATTGTAATAATTTTATTAAATAGTATGTAACACACAGTTAAAAGATCTCTAAAATAAACAAACTCGGGACGTTTGTTGCCCGTTCTTCCTGCAGTGGCTCGTTTCATTTATTTTTGCAGAACGTGGTAGTACAATGTAGAATATTTCAATATTAAAAATTGTAATTGACCTTCATATTAGTGTCATCATATACGAAGGTCGCTAAATTGAATAAACGATTTTGACTTTTACTTTGATACAGTAACATAAGGTTTGTGACCGTATTAGGTTGGTACTATTCGGAACCCATTTCTAGTAGTGTCATATTCTCACAAGCCACATTTTAAAGTTTATCTATCTTTCTGTTAATAACAATAAAGAGAGTATGGGGCCGTTATCTATGTTGACGCATTATAATGTGGCTGACAATGCCTTACGATTGCACTTTTCGAAATTTATAGCCGTTTCGTTCGTACGTGGTATTAATTCGATTGGGAAAACTGCAATTAGCACATTTTTTAATGCGTAGATTAAAATAACTAGAACTGATTACATTATAATTTATGTTACATATTACTTTATTGGGTGTAAATTTTGACAATATAATGTTCATTGTAATTAAGAAAATTTCATCAGTTTAAATAATAAATCAATTTAAGCCGTTTTAGATTATCAAAATACTATGTGTAATAATCGGGAAACATAATTCAATGTGAATTCAATTAAATATTAAGTAAACAATAAACGTTCAAAAAAAATTTACGGTATTATATATTCAGCCTGCAATAAATCTCCTGTCCAATACTACGTCTTTTACTTCACTATCATAAGTAAGTATTAGAATAATTCATGACATTGAGTATAAAATTTTATTTTCTACTTCGGAAAGACGTGCGATAACGAATAGCAAATTAAAATACGCAAATATGAAACAAAAGCACGAAACGAGCAAGAATATTACTTTATTTATACCATTGTTTTATCAAATGAAAATAACTTTAATTAAATTCAGTATGTATAGCCTCGTAGTTGTAGTATTACAGTATCTTGCGTAGAAAACAAACACAATATACTTTTATCATCACGATTTGAGACGAATTTCTAAAAAGGAGTAGAGAAGGGTTGAATTATTAGAATTGTCAAAGACTCCAAGGTTTCCAATCACCTAGATCCACTCAATAAGCACAGAGAAATTGGATATATTTGTACATTCTATTGCATCTATAACGGGGAGTGCTCTGAAGAATTATTCAACCTCATGTTGGCGTCGCGGTTTTATCACCGCCATCGCCAGAAATCTCACTCGAGTATGGAATTTCCAGGCGTCTATATTATACACCATGAAGATATATTATAGAGCATAGTGCCTTGAAGGCTTTTCAGGGACACGACCTTCAGTAATGCAGTATACTACCAAGAAGAAGATATTACAGATGCGTGGAAATCACATACCTACTGTGCGATTCACACAATCTTTTGTACCTTACACCTGCAAAATATGAAATATAATTTTTCTCACGATATTTCTAAACTACAACATGGAGTTCTTCAAAAGGCGAGTCAACATAGTCCTTAAAAGGCAACGTATTTGTTATGCTCCGGGACACTTATGCACAGGCGACAGTGATCGCTTTCCATTAGGCGGCCCGTTTGCTTGTTTGCCACATTAAAAATAAGGTACAAACTGTATTTATTCTGTATCAGCCGGATCGTCCACTGCTGAACACAGCCTCCCCTATAAAGGGGGTATTTGCCATAATCCCCACGCTTGGCAGGCGTCTTGGGGATCGCAGTGACAGATGACAGTTCTTTAGAAGGCGCTGCTGCCCACCTTCTAGTATTTTTACCTTAGTCGCCTTTTACGACACCCACGGGATAATATGGGGAGGTGCAATTCTAACCCGGCACCCCACGGGGTGTATTTATTACCAAGTTTTATTAACGGCTTTTAAAATTTTAAATAAATAAAACCAACCAGCTGCTTCCGTTATATAATTTCTTATAATATCACTGTTGGTTCACAATTAAATTAACATAGCCATTGTTACCAATATTGGTGTGTGAAAACACATAATTTCTCTGACTATCTAATCAAGATACCTAATTCACGTTATCAAATTAGAAGGAATGTATTTTTTATGATAATTATCAGGCGATATATAAACATGATTAGTACATACGTAATTAAGTTTTAGTTTTATTGTATGTTTTATCAGGAATTCGGGCATAATCATCAATTACGTTTTTAATTAGGAACAAATATGCTCTAAATGTGGTCATTATTCGGTATGTTGTTTAAATTAACCAGCTCATTTACATTGCAATAACAATACAATTTTGATAAATCAAACTATTCATTGTAAAGAAGAGTGTGTAACGTAATAAGCAAAAAGCCAACTCAAGCAGCGTAAGTATGCTAAATTTGGTACGGTGGTTTGGAGTGGAGACGTTGGGTTCGTGGGAACGGCAGCTCGTCGTATTTTCCAAAACATATCGGAGCGTTTGGTCGATGCGAGGCGTGATCAAAATGCTGGCACCTATTTGGTTCAACCAAAAAGCATTGCAATTCAACGAGGGAATGCTGTCAGCATGCTGGGCTCGCTGCCAACTGGCTGAAGAATTTGAACTACCTGTGAGTCTGCAATGACTTGTTGGTGGTCTGAATGCATTTATTGTAGTAGCTGTAGCATTACTAGTATTGTATATAGTTCGTAGTATTTCGTCACTAAATATTAGAATAATTCATCGTAATTGCAGTTGAACTTATATAAATACATTTGATTTATATCTATGATAAATAATTGCTTTATAATCAATTCTTGCAACAAAAGATAAAAAAATAAAATATTATATAAAAACTCTCTCGATAACTTTTTGAATACCATAGTTCTTATGTTTAGTAATTTTTGTATGATTCTCGCGCGTTTCTGTCAAAATACTAATGTAATTGCCACGTCAGGGTGAGCGCTGAAATGATCCTTGTTTCAACGGTGGCTTGTTTGATTTTCGTTCTGGCTGACTGCGAGCTACTTATTTAGCAGCTGTTAAGCCCAAAACCCTTCATGGTCATCGTCAGTGGTAGTGTAGTGCTGCTCACTTCTTTGAAATGTTCCCTTAGTCGTCTTTTCCGAAATTCAACGGCGGATGGAACATTCCTTAAGGTCCTTAAACTAAGAAACGTCATATTCGATCACTCTTCATAAAAAGAGACAAACTTTATTTGTCTATAGTAGCTTTCATTGATCGTTGTTCACCATCAATATGCAGTCAACCCTACTTGGAACAGAATTGAAATATGAAAGCATAAAAAAGCAAATTAAACCTCGGGAATAGTCGGGACCATTCGGGCGCAAATAAAAGTGTTTAATTAAACTGCTGTTATTGATGGGGACCCCGCGAGATGGCGTTTAATCAACAGCTATGTGAGATACACCACGTATCAGTATTTCCAGGGACAGCACATGGAAAGTGTTAAAGAATAAATTGTTTCTTTAAGTAATTTTAATTATTGGTAAGTGTCTTCTTATTTTATTAATTTACCTAACACAACTTGGATGTTTTTAAAGACATCGTTATTTATCAAAATCTTGGTTTAAGGTTGACTATAATAATAAATAAACGTTTATTTTCCTTGCAAATGGGTTGACAATTTATAACAAATATTATACTAGCAAGACTATTATTGTTGTATCTAATGGAAACCTGCATTGCAAGGACTGATGCCTGTAGTAGACTGAAATAGTCTGTATCACAGGTAACCACGCCCCTCTCAACGGATCTGACATCATAATTATATATTGAACGATAACTCATAAGTCATAACATAACTAGTAGGTAACTGGTTTTATACAAAGTGAATATAACTATTTTGCAACATATTTTGAAGGTAGTTATAACAATGCTATCGGAGTCATTTCACAGTTTAACGTGAAGTGTACGTGTGTTGTGTTGGTGATCGTGTGCGTGAATATGAATTAGTATGTTTGTCGAATTAAAGGTTGTGTTGTGTGAACTGAAAGGTGCACCTATGAATGTGTGCACTGCGGAATGCATAGTTTGTACTTAAATGATGCTAATGTTTGTGTGTTATTATTATGATTTTTGTGAATTTTCAGCATAGCTTGTACAAATATGTAATGAATAACAAACAAAAAAAATTAAGTGATAATTACCACAGATTTTCTAGCTTGGTAACAAATCTAAGTGACGTCAGAAATGCAACGTAATATAGCTGGAACTATTAATTATTAAGTAAAAAATAAAGTATTAATACCTTTTATAATTCTTTTGGAGGAGTTGATAAAATCGCGGTCAGTTTTGTTGAAAACCAAAAATATTTAATAATTTTACACCTGGCTTCTGTCTATACTCAAATCAATTTGCACAAGGGAAGTAAAGTTTAGTTGCATCTCAGTTTACTAGAAGAATTAAGAAATCTCATTCTTTTTGCTTTTGTTCAGTTGAAAATAAAACATGCTCTTGCGCTTAGATTATGTAATTTACATATATTTAATAATTTACTTAGAAGGAGTTATATAATGAATATATTCTTTTTAGAACAACTCCTTCTAAGTAAATTAGGACAAAATGGTAGTATGAGAAGTTAAGGTAAATAGACGAAATTGTATTTTGATTTGGTGGTACATAATCTCTTATATCTGATGTGAACAAACGAGAAAAGAAACTAATTAGTTAACAATCAACTATACAAAAGAGAAAATAGAAAATAGACACAAATTTTAAAACAGAGTTCAAAATAGACGGTCACCAGTTAGTCCTACTATTTTATCCAGTATAGAGCCAGTTTAAATTTTAGGTAAAGCTCAATTATCTTAACACATCATCACTTTCCATCAAATGAGTTTGTCAAAGGTAAGTCCATCGACAATAGAATAGAATTATGTGATATTTCAAATTGAAAAAAATATAACAGTTTTTTATATCTAACAAGATTATTATCAGTTACGACCGTACCTTAAAAAAAATCATTGTCACCCTACGCTTTGTCCTCTAAAAGCGGTAGAAAGCTCTTGCAACTCTAAACTTCAATGTTAGGGTTTCTTTTGACTTTATTTTTAATTCGACTTAATTGCGAGAGTAACGACGCTGTGACCGAAGGACTAAGGGTCTATTCTGCTATCTAATGATGTCAGCATCGTTTTTCATTCAATTGTTTTTGGGATTATTATATAAACCAAATCACCACATTTGAATCTAACTATCCTATATTTTAGTTTTTAACTATCGAAGAGCTGAAGATCTCTTGAAATATTTATTTTTAACGTTTTCCAACCCCATATCTCCCACAGCTTTGACAAATTTCCAAAAATTGAATCCTTAAAAAAACTATATTATTATTGACTTGTAGAGAAAAACAAGCGGAAATCCGGAATCCATACAGATACAGAAGCATTTTTTTGCCTACGCTGAAATGGTGACGCTTCTCTCGTGCTTCGCGTCGCTTGGTCACTAACATAATTATTACCAGGTGGTAGATCTCTTTAGCAGGAGTTCATCTTGGTAGGTACCACTTCAGTATCAGATATTCAGCCTCGAAGCAGTAGCGTAGAACACTACAGTGTTTAGGCTTGAAGGGCACTAAAATAAATGAAATCGCTGTGCACACAAGATATAAGAACGTCTCAGAATAAGGATATTGACACTGCAACTGTAACTTAGGTTAGCCTTATTAGCTTCCTAAAGTAGACAAAACTTATGTGTTTAGTTTTCTCTTCTTACTCCGGTGCAGATGAAAAAGATTTGCAATTATTTCAACGAATTGAAAAGTAGCCCATTTCGACACAATTTATGTTGTAGAATTGACTGCGAACGTTTAACGCTTAAAGCCTTTATTGGGGGAGGGCAACTTGGATTTTAATTACTGAAACGTATCGAAACGGCTATTTCGTTATTTGGACGTCTGCTATATTATTTATAGCAGATAAAGTTGTAATTAAAGTAGGTATGCTTGTACCTACTGAATTTTCGTCGTGACGTAAAAGGATAAAAACTAAATACTGATGCTAAAGCATATATTATAAAGAAGGCTGTAGTAAGGTATGTTTACTTAATCTGTTATTCTTGTCGAGATGCACAGTAATGATGAAAAGTGATTATGTGTCTGTAACATTAAATAAAATAAATAATTTGCAGCGGTCGTAGCATATAGTTTGCTTTGCTGTTCTTAACTGATCAGCTAATTTAAGTTATGCCCGTCGCGGTCATGACTTGGATGGGTGACCGCTAGTGACATTAATACTGACTGCTTCCGTGCTTCGGAATGCATGATAAGCCGTCGGTCGTAGTTGTTGTCTTAAGATGGCAGGCGTTATAGCATGGTGGTAGGGCATTTTGCAAATGCCCGCCTGGCTAGTTGCCACCGGCATTCTAGGTTAAGCCTGCTAACAACTTCGACCACATCATCATTTACACCAGTTGAGATTGTGGTCAAATTGTAGCCTATCAGCAATATAAAAATAATAAAAAATATAACTATCCAGCGTCATCTTTTTTCATTATATTTGATTTCTATTGCAAAGTTAAAGCACCACGTAACTGTAACTGGCTAAGCATTTCATCACTTCAATGATACACTCCCAAACGTCTCTTAAGAATGTTTTACCTACCTTAAACCATTAAGACAATTTGGCGACTATTTCACCTAGAAGCACGACCGAGGAGCCAAGATGTTCCAGAAGAATGTAATTGAAACGTCCACTTTAATTTGTTGCGTTTAAGACCCCGCCTTAAGAGCGGGCTACAATTAAATTTATTTAGTTTGTGCTAGTGATATTGTATGCTATATAAGGATATTAGTGTATGTACTTTTGCAAATTATGATTAAGACCTATTAAACTAGACAGCAGATGCATAGAGTATGTGAGTGAGTACGTGTATCTAGGCCAGTTAATAACAATGCATGACTCTACCGCCAAAGAGATAGATCGCAGAATAGCCATAGCTTGGAAAAAAATCTGGGCCAATAAAGATGTTTTTAAAAGCCAAATTCCGATCTATCTCAAAAAAAGACTGATGGATAACACCATCCTACCGTCCCTACTTTATGGATGTCAAACTTGGAAGACTAGCGAAGAAAATAGCCACCTTTCAGAGAGCGGCAGAGCGTTCGATGCTGGGTCTAAAACTTAGAGACAAGGTCAGAAATGTAGATATACGGCAGAAGACCAAAGTTGTAGACGCAGTAACGATGCTCGCGAGACTGAAGTGGAAATAAGCTGGACACCTCGCCCGAGCCACCGACGGCAGATGGAGCGAGCGTGTGGTACAATGGTACCCCAGAGACGGCACACGGGCGAGAGGTCGCCAAAAGAGGAGATGGCGAGATGATATCGTGGTAGTGGCAGGAGTAGCCTGGACCGGGCTCACACGAGATCGAAACACGTGGCACTGCATGGAGGAGGCTTACATCCACATTTGGGTGCCCTAATATTATACAAATATCTAAAAAAAAAAAAAATGTTAAATAATGTATATACCAAAATGTAATAACGCTGTAATTTTTATTTTATAATATGGGCAATAATTGCTTTTACTTTTGCAAATAATATTTTTTTAATGCTTTTTTGTTATCTTTTGCTTGCGACATCTTCCATGTTAAGTATTATAAACAAACCATGCTCCTACAGGAATTACTCAGTACATATGTGTAGAGATAAATTTTGAAATTCACCCTTTAATTTTTTATTAGTCTTTCAAATTCCACTTTTCTGTCTTGAACTTGCTACTGAACACAAATACACAAACTTTAAAATTAAGAATGTTTGATTTATTAAGTACATATATGCCTCTTCACAACTAACAGATTAGTTCTTTGGAACAAAGAGTTGATTTGATGTGGTGATTACAGATTATTGGTTCAAAAGAACACTATTATCTTTACGAGTATTCCTGCAAGCAGAAATGATTAATTAGTAGTTAATACAAGTTATTTATCAATGAAAGTAAATATGAAAAAACGTGTTTTTGCAAACCATTTAAGGAATAGAATTAAGAATCTCAGTGTTTGCAAAAATTGTTTCAATCAGAAGTGTAGTCTGCTCGATGGATGGCAACGAATAATGTTTTGTCAAATAGAACCCAATTTTGTGCCCGTGCTATCGGTTTCTGTAGCGGAAATGGAAAGGCGTTCGACACGTGCATCTTGAGGATTCCGATACGGGTGAGAATTGAGCCTCTATTTTTATTGCTGTTCAATTTTTTTATTTTCCTGTTAACTCTGTTCTCGTTTCTGTTGTGGGTGTTATATTCGCTAAGCAATAAAACATGGCAAAATTATACTTCAATAATCAATAATAGTATTTCAAGTGTATCGTGTTTATTATGTATATAAGTGTAATTGAAGTTTATTTAAAAAAAAACAATAACATGCTTATACTTAAGGGTGAACTGGCCGGACGGTTCTCCATACAAACGTCGTTGGGTAATCACTCCCTTATATGAAGATTTAGGTCCAAAGTAAAGCATAATACCGATTGATCTCGTCATTATCTAGGCTTGTATGATGCCGAAATATTAATAAAATAATTAACCTGAGAATTATGAGCCTCGAAACATTTTCATATAAAGTTTTCGAGGCTCATACCTTATAACATAATTATCTTTTTAAAGTTTTGGCATCATACAAACCTAGATAATGACGAAATCAATCGGTGTTAAGCTTTATTTTGGACCTAAATCCTCAAATAAGGGAGTGATCACCCAACAGCGTTTGTATGGAGAACCGTCCGGCCAGTTCACCCTTAAACGAATCATTCTACATTCCTAGTTTTTTTTTATTTTATGTTATTGTGACAGAACAAATTTGATGGTCATGCCCATGTGATGTTGAGCGGACTAACCTCTGCCTACCACAGATGCATTTCATTACAAGTCACGAACAGCACTGCGCCCGTCACTTTGAAACATAGTTATTAAGTTATGTGCCTGTAATTTTACTGGCTCTCAAGACACCATTAGGCGCTTGGCGACAGATTTTCTACTTGAGAGTGCCCTTCCACCATGCGGTGAAGCACAAGCCAGCGGTGGGATTCGAACTAGGGAACTGCGGCACAGCAGTCCATAGTTATTACCGCTCGGCCATCATTGCTTCTAAAATAAAAATTAATTGCCATTTTCTTGGCGCGGTTCGGCATGTCCTTACAAAACTATAAGCTTCATCTACGATTTGCACGCGTTTGCTATTTTTATATTTACGACTTCTCAACGAAATGAAATGTGTCTTGAACGTAATAAAGTTAATTTACGTTCCTGTGCAAACGTTCAAATAATTATAATTATTGTAACGCCTCTCGTGGTTTAAAGTTAAAGACAAACGACCCAGTATAATTGAGCCCCATATTTTAACAGTTAATAAAGTTTTTTTTTTATAAAACTTTGAATCGTATCCAATAGTGTCGCATACTGGATTTGACCAATCGTTACGCTCGTCAGTGTTGCTTGTATCGTTCGACACTGCTTTACCTCTTATGTGCATTACCTATTTTCAAGCAAACTTCTGCTCTAAAACATATCAAAACATCGCCTGCGGTATCTACGTTTTGTCACTTTCTACTATTGTTTTCGTCAGTCCATAAGTGGGATCGTAGAGGTTTCGAGCATCAGCTCATGACCTCTGCTGAATCTCGTGGGGCTTCAACCCCACGGTGTCTCTTAACTGTGCAGGCTTCTATGAACGATTGCCGCTCTGCGCAGTGTTTATTTTACCATCATTTTATCTCATGGTATTTTGATTATGTTACGATGTGGTGGCTTCATCTTCACCAGGCACTAATAATTCTCTTGGTAGGGGTCGCCATTTGCATCTTGTTCGTCCGTCTGGTGGCCTAGAGTGTAGCGGGATGATGTTCGTGCGGCCCATTATCTGCCGCATCGAACATCTTTTTGATGATCCTGACTACAAACTGGTGTAAGCATTCAATTTTGATGTCCCTGGCTATTGTCGTGTTGCGCAATTAACTTCCCGCTCCCGTGATTACGCAGAGATCGTTTGTCACTTTGTTTTGGTCTCATGTAAAGGACGCGAGCCTACTTAACCGTAAAGACACTTACAGACTCCGCACTGCTTTTTGAGCTCTTCATTTTTTTTATATAATTGACGACCTCAAGTTAAAATGTCTTCTTACTTGATTAAATTAAGAAAATTTTTAGGAAATGTGTAAAGAAAATTGAAACCCCGATACATTTACCAACCAATAAAAAAAATGAGTAAGGTGTTTTTGTTTTATTATTTTTGTGTATGACCACGCATAATCTTTTTACAGGATCATCCAAACTTGGTGTTTTTTTCTTAGGTTAACCTACAATATACTCCTTTTTAAATTTAAACAACATAAGTAGGCCAAGTAGTATTTAAGTTTCTCTCATTTAATAAAAATAATTGCCATTAAGCCAATACTCGAATGATATGGTAGTTGCACCTCTTGTCGATGGTGAGCAGTATAAAGTGGGCGATTGACAATCATTTTTGTATATATAACCGTCTTCGTCTCACATCGTTGTGGTGATGTGGGGAGTGGGTGTCAGGACTTCGTCCTCTTACCCAGTCCTCTTACTCATTTTTGTAAGCAGTAGCTATGTATATTTATGGAAGCCTATACACAACTTAAATACATAGAAGGCTAGAAAAAAATGTTTTTTTATTCTCTTGACTATAAATAATATGGTATAAAATACTATTTTCCTTATCTCTACTTTTATGTAATTTCCTTTTTAAATTTAATCAACATATGTCAGGTAGTTTTTAAATTTTTCATAATTAACTAAAAAAAATATTTGCCAATAAGCTAATACTTGGATGATATGGTAATTGCAGCTCTTGTAATGGTGAGCAGTATAATGTGAGCGAGTGACAATCATCTTTGTAAGCAGTACGTATGTATATTTATGAAAGTCTATACAGAACTTAAATACATAAAGAAACTTATAGACAGAAAAGGCTAGAAAAATATGATTCTTTATTTTCTAACTAAAAATAATATGGTATAAAATATTTTCCCTATACTTTTTATGCAATTTACGTAACAGTACCGACGTCCATTGAAAAGTATCTTGTGTCGGAACACGAAAATGTAAGCTCTGCATTTTCATGTTCCGACTGATAATAAAACGTCAGTGTTTTAAGTCGTTGGTACCGTTACGTAAATTACGTAAAAATTATAAGAAAATTATTTTATTTATTATTATTTTTAGGGTCTAGAAAATTAAGATGATATAAAGTATATTTTGCTAACCATTTTTGACTATAAGTTTCTTTATGTAGTTAAGTTCCATATAGACTCCGTAAGCATTATTTAGACTTTCGGCTCTTATTTTTGTGCATGAATTGATTATAGTTGTCTCATATTTTATACATATTCTTCCAACTCGTTTCAAAGATAAATGCTTAGCCATAATCGATATTCGGAACTAATTCCGCAAACGAATTAAACAATCGATTTTAAATCGTTCCCTAATTGCGTAATTAATTTTGGAGCGAGCGCAACCGATGTTTAATGTGGTTGTGCTCGCCACATAATGCAGCGCATTCGAATTTCATAATAAATATTTAAAACATCTAGGGTGCAACTTAAATCTTTCTTTTCTAACAATATTTATTTGAAGCTTGTGTTATAGTTATTACTGTACTGTAGCAGCCGGATAGTCCACTGCTGAACACAGCATCCCCCATTATGGAGAGGTTTGGCTTAATCCCCATGTTTGAAAGGCGGCTTGAAGATCGCAGTTCCTGGGAAAGTTCACCTGCCCACCTTCGGGTGCCTTATTCTTAGTCGCCTCTTACGACAACCAAGGGTGTGAGAGATGAGAGTGGGGTTGACATTCTAGCCCGGCTCCCCACGCATAATATTTGAAACCATACTTTTTATCCCTTGTTTTAAATGCTCGTTAATAAAACCTATTGCCCAATAATTAGTATCAAAATAATCAAATGAATAGAATATTCAATAATGCGTCTAACACATCTTTGACAATATACTGCACAATCGTGGCACCAAACCACCTCTATTAGAGTCTCAGTTTCCTAAGAACCCCAAGACGGGGACAATTCCACTATAAGTATGGCATAAATTGTTATCCGTGCCGCTATATTAGTTGAGTTAATTTACAATTATTTATAATTACACGACTGCCCGAAATAGTGTAATGTTTTCAGGGTTTATGTATGTTTGTGAGTTTTTTTATTCCACCATAACTTTTAAACTTACTTATATATTAAACGATTTTAATGTTTGAGATATCTTTAGATTCGTATAGTGCCATTGGCACTAGGTACATAAAATAAATAAAAATAAACAAACTGGCGGATTTTAGACGCGATATTTTGAGATAATTATTTTTGTTCTAAACCCATCGAGTCATGAATGAAGAGCTTTCAAAAACGATTCCATAAAAATATTTAACTTGCAGCTTTAATTTCAATAGAACGATAAAACATTTTACGAAAAATAATTTTATCGGGTTTTTTACTTTTTTATTTATTTTATTGTGATTTTTCATAGCACTCTTCTTCTTAAACCTTTCTTTTCAAGTCTCTTTTAAAATGTCTTGTATGTTAAGACAGTCCTATTATTTTCAAATTCATTATCAAATTTGGATTAAACACAGGTTGGGTTTGGCATGGGGTTATTGAGGAAGATTGTTAGCGTTCGGTTTTTAGAGAAAAATATAGCTTGATATACGCCAATATGCGCGTCATTCGTCAGTCTAGTTTCACTATCGATTTGACCACTGAGAAACCAATAGTTTTTAAAACCGCGGCGTATAAATGAAGATGTCTGTTCCATATACTATTGTTGCATATCGTTAAGAGTGACTAAAGCGTAAATGCACCTAATAGGCAGCATACCACCACTTACGATGTAAGTAAGGTATAGCTGCACCATGCAATCGCCGTAGTATCAGACATTTTGTCTCAAAGCAGTAGTGTGCACAAACTACTGTGTTTAGGCGTGAAGGGCACTGTAGCAAGTGAAATTACTGTATAAACGAGAGTTTAGAAATAAAGTATCGGACTGACGACAGCAGTGCGTCATCAAATAGGACGAGAACAATGACACTGTTACTATAAGGGTCAGGTGTGAAGCCATAGTGTATATTATTTTATTAAAGAAATTGTGTGAAAAATATTATCCGTGAGTTATTTTTCTTAGTATTCTGTGACTGTAGATATAACAGGGATCAAAAATATTCATTTCGGTCGAAATTCCATTAACGGAAGTAATAGTACTTATTATTATTGAAAAATTTATGATTAATATAGTGCGTGCACTATATTAATCATAAACACTAAGAGCAGCAAAACAGCAGAATTTAGTCCCTGATACAGACAGGCTATAAGACTATTGCACACGTGTTTCAGTACGGTGTAACGTTGCATGGCGACAATAATTTAACGTCAAAGGCATTGCATTGAAACCACAATTTAGGACCACAGCAATAAGGGGCCACTATCTCAGTGTAAGACGACGTACGTATACTGTACAGTACATAAGGTTTTTTGTCTTGCGCTTAAGAACGTTCTAACATAACACAGACTGCTGATAGAATAAAGAAAAACGGTTTGTTTATTTGTTGGGTTTCATAATTCACACCAAAAATACATATAAGGCATAGATTTAAAAATTGAAGGATGAAATACCTTATAAATATGTTTATAATGTAATTAATTACCAAATAAACAAAGCCAACCGAAGTATAGTGCTTACTTACGGTATAGTTTATTTTAGACAATATATCGATTTAAGTGAAAATACCAACACCAAACATTTGTCTTTGATTTTTATCCGATATAGTAAATTAATTATAAAATTTAATGAAGAATAGAAGGGGCTGTCAAAGAATTGTACTTATTATTTTTAACAAATAGTGATAGAAGACTAATGAATTCATTCTGTTGCAATCTAATGTACTGTTAAAGAATATCTGTATAAGCTCTCAGGTTACCAGTATTCATGCTTTACACACTCCATATTCTAGTTCCAGAATAAGGACTATGCGACTCTTTTAAGACCTATTTGGAGACCTACCACGATTTATACGGGTTTATAAGGTTTAACGCGTAAGAAAGCATGCCTTTATGGTATTCGGTTTCAAGTGTATAATGTATGTCTACACATTATCTAAAGTTCTTTATTGTGTAAAAAAATATATTTATGGGTTAATAGACAGCCGCACTGTACAGCATATTTTGTACGTGAAAGTAGAAGATTTCACAGGATTTAATAATGTAGATAATGTTTCATATATGAAAGTCTCGCCAGAATAATAAAAACTGGCGAATTTCCAGTCGGGACTCACTTTTTTGCGTTCTTGTTATTCGGAACATACATGAAGCCTACCTGGTGTTTAGCGGTAACCTCTAGCTTATAACAGATGTATGCATTTAGTCATAAGTGACAAACTGCATTGCATTCATAACCCTGGCACATACAGGTGTTGTCTCATATGCCTGTAATTTTATACTGGCTCTCAGTTACTGCTGCCGGAACACACTATTAGGTGCTCAGCAACGAATTTTCTATTCAAGAGTGGTTTCTAGCCAGGCGATCATTTATGCCCTTTCACCATGCATTGAAGCTGAAGTTGACGCAGCGGTGATGATTGAACCATAAACCTGCGGCAGGGCAGTCCATAGCTATTACCGCTTGGCTATCTCTACTTCGAAAACATTTGGATAAACATATCATATATCCAAATGTATACATATGATTTATCCATAACATATGATTTATCCAATGATGATGATGAATGATGAAAAATGGGTCTCTAGCTCTAGATTAAGTCCAGACAATAAAACCGCACAAGCTGATAACAAAAAAATTAAATGTAGTCTTAGGTTTTCGCGATTATTACACATAGTAATTAAACAACTTTAAAAGGTTTAAATCACGTATATTAATCATGATTTTTGTCCCGACGTGCAGTGATCGTGGTTATGGGGTGACTGATGAAAAAAAAAATATTAATTTTACCCACTTCTTAGAATATGTACCGGAGTCTACCTAAAAATTTTCACAAATGTTCTCATTCAATACTCGCTTATGAGTCAACGTTTTATACAAAATAGTTATCTGAAAGTTACTCTTTAGAAGTACTCATTCTGTTTACAAGATAGAGACCCGTCACATACTCGGACGGATGGACGGATAGGAAGACATACAGACAGTTTAGTCTCAAATACAGGGCTCGGTCTTGGGTACGAAATCCTAATAAGTAAATATTAATGAAGCAGTGATGGTTCAGTGGCACTGGCTATGGACTGCCGCACAGCAGGTCCATGCTTCGAATCCCGCCGCGGCCTTGAGCTTCACTGCATGGTGGAAGGGCATTTTACGAATGCCTGCATGGCTAGCGACCATCCTTAAGAAGAAAATTTGTCACCAAGCACCGAACGGTGTATTCCGGCAGCTGTACTTGAGAGCCAATAATTCTAGTTTAAGCCTGTTAACACCTTCGACCACATCATCACTTACCATCAGGTGAGATTGTGGTCAAAGGCTTACTTATTAAAATTTAAAAAATAATACGCGTTCAAGATGTAGGTTAATAATATGATTAATGATTACTAAGCGAATTTGATCATCACGTGACAAACGCTCAAGAACAATAATGACCTTATGATCGAACTAAAAAGCAGATGGTTAACTAATTGCTCTCAATTGCCTCGAAACCAATGTCGCAAAAGCGAATATTATTACTTAGACACTGTCAACTGCAATAAAGCTAATTGTACAATTAATACCAGTTGCATGTTTCGTAATAAAGCTGGTACGTGCGATGAAATGCGGTCAAGAGTAATTACTTGATAGGTGTAATTTAAATTAGGAAATCCGTCTGCTTTTGTCTGGTATATTAGTCATAGACAAATTTATTATCTCCACGAGATGATCGAGTTCCTTTCATTGATACTGCTAATAATATACATTCAAAGCTAAATATTGTCTCTGAACTGCAGAAGCCCTATACTGTTCGAGCTCTGTCAAAAATGTAAGCTCTACAACTTGGCTGTTGCGTATTTAACAAATGCTTTGAAGCGCTCGAGGTTTGCTTAGCTGTCCTTAACCGATCAGCAAAGTTAAGCAACGTCCGCCGCGGTCATGAGATGGATGGGTGACCGCTAGTGACATTAATACTGAGTGCTTCTATGCTTCGGAGGGCACGTTATGCCATCGGTCCCGGTTGTTGTCTTATGACGGCAGTCCATATAGCGTAGTGGTAGGGAACTTTGCGAATGCCAGCCTTGCTAGCTCCATCCTCAAGTAGAAAATCTGTCCTTGAGAGCCAGTAATTCTAGGTAGGCCTGAGCAACATCTTCGACCGGGTCATCATTTACCATCAGGTAAGATAGTGGTCGCAGGCAAATCTATCAGCCATAAAAAATGCTGGTCTGGTTAGCTATTTGCGTTTATAAGAAAATACGTCTCTAAGTACTTACCAGTGTTCAAAATTGAGGAAACGAAATGAATAATTCTTAAAAGATTCTTTGAGCAAGTGTTGATTCAGATCATAAATATGAAAATGATTCAATGTAATACGATCGTGACCTAAAGTAACTGTTTATTAACAGAATTTATATTAATCTCACTAATTAAAATATGTTCACGAATAATACATAAATCACGTTTACAAATTAGAAATTGTTTATGAAATGAAGACTTACTTAAGTTGTTTTTTGTGATTTATATAAGGCTAGCGATTATATCTGCGTGAGGTTTATTTAGATTTAATCTTACTGAAACTAACTAGCTGCCAGGTGCGTAGCAATTACTACATTTCAATAGAATATTGGTTCTTTTAACACAAGAAATTTATTTAAGTAAGTATAAATAATTCAAAGAAGTAAAAAACCCGACTGCAATATTTTATTTTCATTAAGCGTTCTACGTTCGTTTGAATTAAAAATTGCAACTTATATATAGTTATGGAATCGTTTTTTAAAAACTTAATTTATTGTACAACACCCGATGGGTTAGGTAGAAAAAAAATCACAATCAATAATAATAATAACGTTTTACTCAGTACTACTAAGTAAATATCTAACAAAAACACAATTTCTCTCTTCGAGTCTTGCGAGGACACGATTTTTAATTTACAACGAAGACATAAATTTAGTTTCTTGACCATTTAAAAAAGTGCCTTATTTGTAAGCGGTCTGTTTATGTATCGAGTAATGGCAACACTTAAACAAAATTTAATGAATTATCTATCCAAGCAAACCTACGAGTAAGTTAACACTACTTACGGGTAAGTAACACAAAATGCACACGAAAACGTCCATCCTCCGTGGTTATTACTCAAGCAATAATTCCCGTAGGTGCGATCCGTCTACATCTAGAACCTTCCATAATACCACAAATAAAATTGCCTACATAAGGATATCAGTAAATCGACTGTAATCATGTTTTTTTTGTTCTCACGAGCACAAATCTGAATGGTCTCGGGATTCGCGGTTAAGAACTCACGAGTAGAAGAAGTAGATTTGATAGAACACTTCCTGCTTTATATTGAATTCTGATTAACAATGTTTGAAGCACTCGTGGAGGATAAACAATGTTACAGTGGTACTTGGATGGGTGACTGCTAGTGACATTTACTACCGAGCGCTTACAGCATTGGCGCGTTCAGGTTAATGCTGGCGTGAGTTTCCATTCCCACTTAAAGAGAGAGCGAACTTTGTACTCCAAAAGTTTGTAAATATGAGCAATTTTATGTGTCGTGAATTCCATGATCGTATAGTTATAAAAGCGAAATATGTGTTTTTTTATTTCCTGCCACCAACGTACCTACGTCTTTACTTAAAGCCACCGAATCCGGTTTTTGTCTCGGTATGGCAATCATTAGGCTGTGTAGCAGTCGGAGGCTTTCGGATGGCCTGAAAACTTGCATGGTGACAGGGCGTTTTGGGATTGCATATCTGAGTAGCTATCCCACTATATAACCACTCTCAAGTAGAAAATCTGTCACCAAGAACATCACTAGTTTAGGCAGCATTTTTTGATAGTCAGTTCCCTTTATTGGTTCAGCTTGTTAACCATCTTCGACCACATGCTCACTTACTATCCGGTAAGTTGAAAATTGTAATAATGTCTTTGAAAACGGATTGGCTATATTAATAAGTGATCGAAGAAATATACGTGAAAATTAAATGAGTTTTGTGCATTAGATAAATATGTATATATGTTTAAAAGAGCCCGAAATTAGTAGTTGTAAGTTTTACAAAATATTATAGAGTTCATAATACAAATCGCAAGATAGTAAGTACTAATTGAAAATAGCAGGCTTGGAAATACCAAAAGACAAAATTAAAGTAGCCCTTTGTTTTATGTTAAGGTCATAGAATAATAATCCAAAAAGCAAAAAAAAACTCATTTTCAGCGCAAAGCATGCTTTATTAAACATTACTTATAAATAGCATTTTACATTTAACTACCGTACAATATTCTTCACTAACCCACACCTTCACTAAATTGTTACAAAGCGACAACTGGCAACACTTTAGTAAACAACCTCACTCAAAGTTTATCAAAAGCTGCAACTCTACTGCACTATTTCGAGTGAAAATTGTTGACGTTCCTGAAGTCTGAAGCTAAAGCCTTTCTGGCTTAGGTCTGATAATCTGGCCGGAAATTAAACGAAGCAAGCCGACGCCAAACGGAAAACTTTAAAATTAAAATTGTAGGCACTTCCATCTCGGTATTTCTTGACGAATTTCACCTTTTCGTGGTTATCTTTGCGGTTGTAATCTGAGTTTTTCTGAACCCTTTGTGCTTTTATTTTGGGTTATATTTTTACATTTTTATCGGATGGGAGTGAATGTCTACGATGGGGATTTTCTTAGCTTCATGACTATGTAACTGCGACTTGGAATTAAAATTACATGTAAACAACTGTTACTACGGCACGTAATAGTACATGCATCGCAGAGTTGGAATCGATTTTCAGTGTAGTTTTGACATGCAAGTATTTCATAAATTTAAAGTCAAAACTGCACCTTAAGATCAGTCTCAATTTTGAGAACCTTTTATTAATACGAGCCTTAAACTTTCGTTCGAGACGTCCATTTTTATTCGAATTAACTGTTTTATTTGTAACCTAATGGTACCAGTTAACTTAAAAGGAAGTGTCCGTAGAACTAATAGGTACAAATCTGTTTGTAATAAGTACAAATCTAATTACCTAACTAGCTTATGACCTATACCAAACAAAAATCCACTCATACAACTACTTGAGTCAAAACAATCCTACACAAATTACCAAATTTTATCAACCGTTTATTCAGATCCAGAAATAACAAAGGTAAAAATTTACCCTGAAGTCAAATCTAGAAATATCAATGACTCTCTTAATCCTTTTCAAATTAACATTTTGCAGAAATTGTTTCGGAATTATATGAAATTCATTGCGATAAGGTGCTAAAAAGCATATGGCACTCAAAGTATAAGAACACGAGTAATTGCACCCTTCACTGCATCGCACAATGGACCGGCCATGGTACATTGCAAACAATAAATTCCTGTTTTGCGTCTCTGATTAGCGAGCTCTCATGTTACCCGTGACCCTTGCGTGACGCAGAATAGCTACCAGTTTCTATGAACTTTACCTCAGCAGTAGAATTCCGAATAGTCGAGGCATACATATAAGTAGGTAATTTGAAATTGCTTTGATCTGCTCGTGTAAGTACCTACATTCAGCTTTTCAATACAAGTTTGATTATAACGCAGGATTTTGTTTTGTGAAAGTTATTAAGTTCATGTTATCATTAAATTGGATGATGAATAATTGTGGCGTGAAAGAACAATGTTATCTAAAAGTTTGTTCTTCTTTTGCTCTCGTAGGCCAGTGATTATATAAAAGCATACATACTTGAGTCCAACATGAATAATGTTGACGAATTATAGGTATATTGTTTATTGTTATTACGGTTTTTTTTTATCGTCACGCCTGAATATATAACTGAAGGTAAAAGCAGAGAAATCTAAACATAAACATGTCTAGCGGAGATTAATCTGCCCATACTGACAAGTTTCGGATACTTGTTTTAATCTTATTAAAGAAGAATAAGATTCATGGCTCAGTAGCATTGGCTACGGAGTGCCACGCAGCAGATCCTTGGTTAGAATCCCGCCGCGGGCTTGAGCTTCACCGCATGGTGGAAGGGCATTTTGCAAATGCCCGCCTGGCTAGCGCGGACCACCCTTAAGCAGGAAATCTATCGCCAAGCACTTTACGGTTAGTTCCGGCAGCTGTTTTTGAGAGCCAGTAATTCTGGGTTAAGCCTGTTAACACCTTCGACCACATCATCACTTACCATCACGTGAGATTGTGGTCAAAGGCCTAACAGCAATCAGCAATAAAAAATCATACTTATTTTTTAAACAGAATTCTTTATTAGAACACATTATAAATAGGGGTAGCTCTATTGCCATATACCGGCAATAATTTCGCAGTGCTCTGGATGGCTTTAAATTTTGTTAGCCACTAGAAAAATGGTGGACAACTGGTGGACCAAACCCAGGACATCGAGCTTCTTTTTTACGCCACTCGATCAATATACCAACAAGGCAGTCTGTGATAAAATGTATTCTATATTACGCGCATTTAAACAATATTGAAGATAAAATTATTCTGTGACGTTTAAATAAGAAATAAGCAGGATTATATTTGTTTCGAGAAATATGCTATGTATTTAGGTTACATGTCTAGTAAGAGGAGCTATTGCGAATTTTGGAATTGGCCAAATAGTTACCCCGGACGGAACTGACAATTTGGTTTTTGGGTCAGTACACAGGATTGCCACTTTAGAAATAACATTAAATCCACCAAGTTCAGCCAGCATGCTTATATTAAATCATTTGCTTCTATTTCTTTCGTATTTGTCATCACGCAATCAAAAAAAAAAAAATTTTAATTGCAGAATTTATTATTCAAGCATAATTAATATTAAACAATTAAAAAAGCATTTATAACAGACATAACATTTTTATTTTTATAATGGAAGTTAAAAGGAAAGCTCCTTAATAACAAATAATTTAAAGACCAAACAATCGCATGGCAAAACTTATTTTAGATAAGTATAATCTCAACATAGAAATTATCCAGACATGTCTCAACTATTTCTCAATTCTCAAGTCTTCATTACAATTAAAGTGATAGGAAATTGGTCCTGCTGTCAAAAAAGTATCAGTGACCACAGAAAATCTAATATCACCAAATTAGTTTCACCACAAGCTTTGACTTTAACAAATGATCCAAGAATGCTTCGATATCTACCGCCTTTTTACTAAACATTATTATCAATTTGGCAAGCTTAAATATGATCATTATTTTAATTCAATCCTTATAAAGAAAGGTTCTTTATGATCGTTTTTTATTGCTGGCCATAAAGTAATGACTTTAATTTCAACTCGCAATCGCAATTATTCGATTAAGGCAATATAAGTAATTTAACTGTAATATCTTACTCCATGCTATTTTTTGTTTGAATTAGTTTAAGCTAATTGCATTATCAGCCACATTCTCTTTGGGGTATTTGATTGCGTAAAATTAAGTAGCATTTTTTCAGTACAATAATTAATCTTAAGGATATAATGGTTGCAAATAAAATTAGTAAAAAAATTTAAATAAGTCTATCTTCATAATGATCATCGGCAAAGAAAATGGTATATTTTGAGTTTTATTGGAACTTCTTATGATAAAAAACTATTATAATTTCTTAATAATAAATCAAAGGAGGATAATATAACCATTCTCATTACCAGCTACTAAAATACCCTCTTGCATTAACAAAAGGTTTCTTTAACCAGCGATCTTTCTAATAAGTATCTCCAGAAAAATTAACTAAACATAATTTTTGGATAAAACTGCTGACAAAATAACAGATTTATCTCATATCTATTTTTTTAGCCTTTTTTGGTCTCAGTAAATTCAAAATCATTTATTCAATTTACGCGTCTACGACGCACTTATGAAGGTCATTTACTAATTTAAGTATTGAAATATTCTACAATGTACGGCCACGTTCAGCAAAAAAATTGTATAGAGCCACTGCGAGAAAACAGGCAAGAAACTCGGGGCCATTATTTTAAAAGTCTTGTGTTTTCTAAGTGAAGTTTAAACGTTTTGTAACAATAACTTACAATTTAACAATTATTTTAACAATGTGTTACATACTTACTATATAATACAATATTACAAGTATTTGCTTAAAATACGTAGGTAACAGGCGATAGCTTGGTAGAGGCGGAATTGTCCAGGCATTTTTGTCGTTTAAGTAATCACAAACTGTGTAGTACTCGTAGCATTTGCTAATCAATATGTTTTTCACGTGCAACTTGAATTTCCCGTCTGTGAGCGTTGTAATATGTTTGGGAACTTTATTATAAAACCGTACACAATTACCTAAAAAGGACCTTTTATTTATCATTTTAGTTTTTTTTTTTTGCTAATTGAACACCTGGCACCGCTTTTTTATATTTATTCCTTGTGTTGTGACCGAGATTGTCACTGTTTAATTTAAATTTAGTAATTTTTTTACGAACATATATAATATTTTCAAATATATACAGGCTCGGTAAAGTAAAAATATCAATTTCTTTAAAAAGATCCCTCAGGGATTCCCTAGGATCCATTTCATATATGGCTCGAATTGCTAAATTGGGTCAAAACAATCACAATGAAGTCTTAGTCATGTAGTAGATTTTAGTTTAAGAATTTGTGTTCATAAATCCCCAGCATCCCTTAGCCCAATCATAAATGGAGGCACATTGAAGCGCTCGCAGCAAAGTTAAGCAACGTCCGCCACGGTCATGAGTTGGATGGGTGACCGCTAGTGACATTATTACTGAGCGCTTCCGTGCTTCGGAGGGCATGTTAAGCCGTGGGTCCCGGTTATTGTCTTAGGATGGTAGTCGTTATAGCATGGTGGCAGGGCATTTTGCGCATGCCTGCCTGGCTAGCTACCACACTCAAGTAGAAAATCTGTCGCACCTAACGATGCACCTAACGGTGTGTTCCGGCAGCTGTCCTTGAGAGCCAGTAATTCTAGGTTATCCAGAACAACATCTTCGACCACATCATCACTTACCATCAGGTGAGATAGTAATCAAAAGATAACCTGTCAGACTTTAAAAAAAACATCACAATGTGACTAGGTGCATGTTAACGGACCTGATTTTGCGATCGGCCATCATTTCAACAATTTTCATCATGACCACCTTTAGCCAAATTACTTATGTAGGAAGTAGGTACATAATGAGATTTTTTTAGGCTAGATAAAAAATCTATATGATCTACAAGATAAAATTAATCTAAGAGGGAACATGTCGGTTTCTACAAATCTTACAGGTTAAAGGTTTTTTTTGTACACCATGACTGCCTCCTTTAGTAATGTGTTAAACACTTTTTTTGATCTGTCGATTTAAGTACATGATGTTTATGAAATCAACGAAAGGAAACATTAAATTCATGAACGGGACTTGAACCCACGAGTGATCCGTCCCTAGGATTGGGACATTTTCTACCAACTGAACTATCATGGTGATGAGTGAGCGGAAATTAGTTTAAATTGGTTCCTGCGTTTCTTTCATTAGATTGCTGTTAGCGGACGGAGGGACATCTTAAAATTTTTGAATTAATCTACAAATAAAACTCACTTATTGAGTAACATTCACGTAACACAACAAATCTGATTCTGATTTACATTGTTGGCGCTTAAAAGCATTAAGTACAATATATAAACTAATAGGTATTGCAATCGACTATGGTACAGTAGACTAGTGCATTTGGACTGCTTATGGACCTGCAATGGCCTTTAGGTGAGTTAAATGCTTTCGTTGTAGTAGCTGTAGTGTAGTGTTTTGATAAGAAAGCCGTATATAGCACCGGTATGAATGTGCAAAAGTGAATAACTAACTAGCAAGGTAGATTATTTTCACGATAAACGTAATCGTGAGTCAGGTCAAGTGATCACGATGTAGCTTGACTCGTCGTAGTGGATCTGACTTAGGATCCGTCTTTTTATTTGCTATTATTGACAAAACACTACACTAGATACAACACTTCAGCTACTAAACAGAAAGCATTCAGGCAACCCAAAGGCCTTTGCAGGCCTGGAGGAAGTTAAAATGCTCCAGCCTACTACCAGTTGGCAGCAAGCACAGCATGATGGCAGCATTACCCCGTTGGATTGGTATGCTTATTCATTGCAAGGATTATTAATGATTCAAAATTCGATCCGTCTTCAACATTCACGAACACTTGACGGTTAATAAACTGCAAATTTTAGACATTAAGTCATAAATAACACTCCCTACTTTCGATTTTACAGCCAAAGACTTATTAAATTTTGATTTCTTATATTGGCAGCAGCAACATCGTAGAAATTACCCACATATTGATATCAAATGAAACACCAACGAAACTTTTACCTGAACAGTGCTGCAATCTTGCTTCATGGATAGCAAAGCCGTATACTTGCTGGGTAAACAGCAAGTATATCTATATATCCAATAATGTACAAAACTATAGTATTTCCTAAAATAAAAATGGGAAATTATAAATGTGCTTGTGCTGATATTTCAATATCAATGACGCATTTGCTATAAAAAAAATACTTTTAGTCTCGGTTACTACGATATCACTCTTCGAATATTTAGACATACATCAATTATTGTGTAACAAATTTATTTACGTTATTTCACCGACCTCATAACGAAAACGCACAAAAAGTCACACAACAACCACGCTGACCGATGGTAGATGACAAAGCTATACTTTGATTAATTGTACCACCGATTGAAACGGCCGAACCCCCACTGGCAAGAAAATGGAATATTTTCGAACATCCAAATAGGACCTTTTTAATAACGGGCGCCAACGGTACCTAATTTGTGTAACACTGTGGGACGGTTGTTGCGTAATTTCAATATGTAATGTGGCTTGTTAAGTTACAATAGAAAAAAAGAACTGTACAGAATTCTCTAATCTGTAGGTACATATTTATGTTTTAAGTCTAGTGGATGAGCGATATTTGCTTAAATCTTTTGAAACAAGAACAATGATGATATGCCACCTTGTACGACACGACACCTTTATAAAAACCATCATAGAGGGAAAGATAAACGGTAAATGAGGAAGAGGAAGGTCAAGACTAACAAACATTGATCAGATAAAAGAAAACCTTAATGTCGTGTCGTACAAGGAAGTCAAAGAACTAGCTGAAGACAGAGAAAGTTTGAAAATACTCCACCGACAAGAGAGAAACTCATAAATTCAAAGAAGCAGACATATTTATGGCATTCATCATAACTGGCTGAACTGACTTTCAAGGACTGCTGCAGAAACACATTTTTAGATGTTAGTGGCAGATTTTTTGCCTGAGACCCCATAAACTGATAATCTGGCGCTATCAGCTAGCTAGGTAAGATATTCCATTCCAAAATGCGATGAAACCCAAGCCGTCAACGGTGGTGGGACTCAAACCATGTAACCCCTGCGTGACACCCCATGGTTATTGTAATTGGTCCCTCAATTCTTCAAAAAAAATTTTTTTTTTTTTAATTATAATGTATAATAAGTACAATTACCGTACACTCACTCACTGAGTGACTAACTGATATCATTGTGCTCCCAGAAGGAGTCGAGTAAGAAGAAAGTAATGTATGTATCCGAAAATATGAACATGTTGTTCACAAAGTAATATTGGATGGCATATCTCCGAAACGGTAAGAGATAGGTAGGCAGTTTTTGAATTATTGTCATAAGGAATCGGGAGAGCAATCGAAGTCGCCTGACATAAATCCAAAATATTTTGATTTCCGGGAAGTGGCACCGCCAGGCTGAGAGGTCGAAAGATTTTGTCTAGGGGTTGTTGAACCCTTCATTTTGTATATGTCCTCTTCGTGCATATATCATTATTCATTTTCAACTTATGTTAGAAATAGAATGAATAAGCATTGCAATTCAACGGGGCAATGCTGCCAGCATGCTGGGCACGCTGCCAACTGGTAGTGAGCTAGAACATTTGGACTGCCTATAGTCTGCAATGTCTTATAGGGATCTTAATGCTTTTATTGTAGTAGTTGTAGTGTTGTATATAGTTCGTAGTATTTTGTTAATAAAGGCATACCGCCGGTAAAAAAAAACTTATGAGTCCGAATATATATGGATGGACATTTTAAATGGGATTTTGAACTGGATTTGGAGTAACTGTCCTATAAGTGATGTAGCGATGCCGAAAAACGAACTCCTGGTGAGGCCGAAGGCCATACTTTCGGCCGTGAGGCCAAAGGCCGAGCGGATGGTGTGCGAGCCCGCCAGCCGAGCGCTTGTTTTGACTTTTTAATTACTTTAGTATTTGGAATGAATGTTTCATATTGTTTTGATGTTATTTGCTACTGCACAAAGATGATTGAGTGTTCTAATAATTTTACAACTCGTAAACACCAGAATAAAGAAAATATCATTTCGTGTAGCCGTTGATGTTTTAACTAAAGGTTTTCTGCTGCAATTCAATGACCTGCTTAAGTTGTAACATGTGAATATGCTGACAATGACTGTGGACAGTGAGAACAACACAAGAAGTCCATAGCTCGAATCGTGTTCATGCTTGGTGCTAAGTTTTAGCAAATACCTGCCTTGTTAGCTATCACTAAGTTGAAGTTTGGTCGCCGAGCATATATTGATGTATTGCGGCAACTGTTTTAGAAAACAAGTTCCAATATTAGAGCCTTTTTACAACTTTCAATCACAAGATCTACTACACTGAGAAAAACGACTTTGGAGCTTAAATCAAATTTGACCTTTTACCGTTGGATTGTAACTACGCAAGGTGAATTCACAAGTCTTAAGATGATATTCACCAATCAATAAAAATGTACCATGTTTCATAATAAACAAAACCGTCAAAAACGCCTACCGTAACGTATTTTCAGAATTGAACTTGTTATACGATAACAATTGCAGTATTGACCATAAAATATACCTTACTTTTACGGCGGTTTATATACGGTTATATACGGTATTATCATTATAACGTACGACTTAATCAGCTTCATCGAAAAGTCAATATTTAAGAAAGACCACAAATACACCTTAAATGAAGACGAAAAGAAACATTCGCCTTCACTGACCTCGTTTAACGCCTTCTAGTTGGAAGGCGTTTTTGTACGTATTTACGTTTGGTCGGTTTTTGCCTTCATACCATATAAATTGGCCGTCATTAGGGCGCTTTTGACTTTAGATTTTTCTCAGTGTATCAGGTAGGAATGTGTACTAAGGCTAGAATTTAAGCAAACAAAGAAAAAACAGCATGATACTAAATGTACACATATCTATCGCACTAACAAGTGAAATCAAAATACGTATTAAAATGATCGACCCCCGTCTTATTGTGCCTTTTCACTTATTCTTGAAAGTCTCTTGCCATGCAACGTTCGTTATTATTGCAGATAAAACATGCAGGACGCCGAATTCAACTTCAAAGTTGAATTCGGCGTCCTGCTTGTTATTAATGTAAAAGCAACACACATTTGTAATGTATCGCATTAAAATGTTAAATAACATTATCACTAAAGCTTTTACCTTAAAATACGTAAATGAAAATATAAAAATATCATATTTAAGTCGAAAAGACGTATAAGTGCGACATGTTCTTACGAAAGCAGCGGGTCGTCATATAAACATGACAGCGATTCGCGCGTTCAAGTTTTATTTCACATTTTAACATTGTATGTTGCACTTTTATGACATTTTTGAAATAATATAAAGACGACCGCACAAGTAATCTAAAAGCTAATTAGTTTTGATTTTATAGAGCCCTTATGAACGTTTTTTGTTATTACTCTTTTGGTGCTGATAAGGTTATAATCTTTGGAGGACTATTTTTTATTATGCTTGCCATTGATCACTGTTTCATCTGTTGGGAAGTGAGGATTTTCCCAAAGATATTAAACTGATTTAACCAAGGATGAATAAAAAAGCTCTCAAGGATAACTGCCGAAACACGCCGTTAGGCACATGACCACATATTTTCTTTTGGTACCTAAGTACTCTGATGAAGTAATGATAAGCGAGCGGTAATAACTATGGACTGTTGTGCCCCCGGTCCAGGTTCGATGCGCCGGCTTGAGCTCCACCTTGTGGTGGAATTATTGTGGAGGAGTATTTTGCGAAAGCTCGCCTGTCTAGCTACCAACTTCAAGTAGAAAATCTGTCGCCAAGCACCTAACAGTAAGTTCCGGCAACTTAAAATTACAGGCTCATGAGACCTAACAACTGTATGTATCAAGTTGACACGGGCGCAATGCAATTTGTCAATTTTAACGAAATGCATCTGTTATAGGCAGAGGGTACCGCTTAACATCAGGTTAGCTACATTCAACTTTATTTTATATTATGTATGGATATGTCATATACCTTAAGTAAATCAAACAAAAACAGTCTATGCATGTGTTAGAATCATATATTTGTTAAGCTTAGATTCTCTTAAGTAAATAAGTTACGAGAAGTTACTCATTATGTAATTGTAGAATATTCTAAAACTTGTTGATATTTGTCATTTTTAATAACCGCCACACTGAAACCCTTTATGATCTGTATTCATTCTAGACTAGCCAATGACGAACCATCCTGTCTTATTTCGGGTTGGCTGATACGTTGTGGCGGGAACGCTCATGTCTCTGATTGGTTGTGATAAATATGGCAGGTAGTTTAAAGGATATGCGACAGACACTTGGCGCCAGTGATTGCTATAAAACCAATGTCTAAACTAACTGAGGCTCTTTTTATTTTCTTCACAAGTGACTGCCGCATCGAGAGTTATTGAGTTAAGTGCTGTACTATTTTATTTAATGTAACATAACTGATATTCAAGTGTTGTGTGTGGGTCTATGTTTGTTGGCTTCCAAAATGGTTTGCCTTGTTTATTATATTATCGCTGTAGAATGTGACTATACAATATTACCTTTGAAGTAATCCATGTGACCCCATACATCATTTGTATTATTCTTATTAAAGTGTTCTATGTGTTCCTATAAACGTTGTGTTTTTGAAGTATCCTTATGATTCCCTTTTGTGTAGAAAACCTAGTAAGTGGGATAGTTAAGTACTGAACTAGTAGTACTCATTTACTTTACCTTAAGCTAGGACTAGATTATGGCATCACCGCCTGAAAACATCTTATAATTTAATGAGCCTACATTACAGATTAAATAAATGCTCTCTATCTTGACAAATCTCACACATGCATGCAGGTTGTGCAAAATACTTATAATAACAAAAAACTTTACATCACAAGCGCATTTTTCTCATCAATAATAGAGAAAACAGGATGCATTTTATTGAGTAGACCCTTCGAATCGCAATATAACGATTGCCTCAAAACTAACCACAGTAACTCGTATCATCGAAATTAACTTCAAAAGCCTTCTAAAACCGCCTTTACATATTGTTTATGGCCCATCCGAGTATAAATTAGTTCACTTAACAACGAACCGCTCTTTAGGGGTCCTCAGGAACAGGTTCAATCGTTTAATTTGTTACATTTTTTCTTCTTATTGTAAGTGGAATGAGTTTGAGAGTCCTTGAATCAACGAGGTGTAACTAAATGGTCAAATTTGTAACGAATTGATGTCCGCCCAGTGCCCGTCTTGATCTTTGATGGTTACACCTGCCCCGGTTATCGTTTAGATCACTAATTAAGTATTTGTTGCTTGAGTATAAAAGCTTTTAGAATTATGACCGAACTGTGTATTAGCGTCATAAACTACATTATTGTTGCGACTTGCCGAGTAATATTCTCCTTAGGTTTTTATGTAATTTAAGACTACGTGTTTATGTTATGATGACATGTGGCGAATTCGCTCTAGGTGATAAAGTTCTCCAGGTCGAGTTTTAGTCATGAAAGTTATGACTGGTTATAAACTAGTTTAAATGGATTAATCATGTAAGTAAATATTTTGGTACAGTTTTAAGTGACTTTTTATGGACTTGCTAAATGAAAGGTCTCAATTGTAAATTTGCAGTTTTGGTATCTGCAAGGTGAGAATGATCGCAATTGCTGGTTTTGATGTGAATAGAACCGAAAAGGATCGCTGCCAGGTTTTTTTTAATTGCTGATACGAGTATGTATCCTGTGACCACAATAACAATCCGTTCCATATTCTTACAAAACGTAAAAAAATGAGCTGCACACCACCACTCTCGTCAATATGAGTGGGGACCTGCTGCACACAGGGCTCTAAATAGAGCTCCTTACCATATTAACCTTTTAACGGGGTAATTATCCGAATGGTAGCGAGCATAGGACCAGCGAAAGTATTCCTTGGGAGAGTTGACGGCAGTTAAGCGACCGCCCAAACCAAAGTCAATATTTTTAATTAAGTATTTAGGTATTTATTTAGGTATTTTAGTTTCTTAAAAAATGCATGCCCGTGGGGTGCCGAGCTAGAATGTCGACCCACCCATTGCTACCTGTGGTTGTCGTAAAAGGCAACTAAAGGTGAAATATCGGAAGGTGGGCAGCAGCGCCTTCTGAGGAACTGATATCTTAAGCTGTGATCCCAAGACGCATGCCAAGGATTATGGTAAACCACCCCTTAACAGGGGAGGTTGTGCTCAGCAGTGGGCATTTCGGCTGATACAGTAAGCTGATCAAAGATGATCATGATTGGTAAGAATTATATTATATCGTCACAAAATAATTGTATAGATTCAAGACTATACGACATAATTTTACAAAGCGTTTTTGGTTTGAAAACTAAAATTAGCCACGGTTTTGAACAGTACTCCATACCAAGTCTATTTCGATTCATAATAAAACTCATTTACCGATATATCACCATACGTGAAGAAGGAAGTCGCACCATAAAAGAATAAAGTTTTAGCACATTTATTATACCAAGAGGTCACAACTCCTACCTGTGAACAGTGACACCAAAAATTAAGGGCGTGAAACATAGTTATGATACCATAATATCAATTCACGAATTCGTCGTCTATAAATCAGTTGGGGGTCACGGCTGCCAATCAAAATACCTTCGCATGTTTCGGTTATAGAAAACCGTTAGGTCGAGATTCGTTTATTGTGAATGAAGCGGAATGCCAATTTAGGTTGGTGGTAGTAGAAACGTAGATAAAGCATGGAAAGGTTAGGAAGATAATGGTTGTAATTTTTTTCGTGATAGAAAAAACATTTAAATTAATAATACACATCGACTTTAGTTGGAATTAAGTGTAAAAAATTATGCTGATTTTTTATAAGTATCTAAAGTAAGTAATAATATAAAAAATCACTGTCTAATATATTTTTTTCGTAGGTGTTTAGGCTAAACTTTGACCACTATCTCACCTGATGCTGAGCAATGATGTGGTCGAAAATGTTGTTCAGGCTAGCCTAGAATTACTAGCACTCAAAGACAGCTGCCAGAACACACCGTTAGGTGCTTGGCAACAGATTTTCTACTTGATGGTTGGCTTAGATGGCTTGGTAGCTAGCCAGACCGGCATTAGCAAAATGCCCTACCACCATGCTATAACGACTGCCATCCTAAGATAACAACCGGCACCGACGGCTTAACGTGCCCTCCGAAGCACGGAAACGCTCAGTAGTAATGTCACTAGCGGTCACCCATCCAACTCAAAACCGCGCGCGACGTTGCTTAACTTTGCTGATCGGTTGAGAATAGCTTAGTAAACTTCGCTACGAGCGCTTCAAAACGAGGTAGTCACTGAGAACTAGCATAATAAAAATTTATAATTTTAAGTAAGATATCAATCTAAAGTAATTTGTTTTGTCAAAATATTGTGTTGTCCGCTGGACAGTTAGAGAAAAATATTTTTTAGATGTTTGTTCTTGGGGTTTTTATTTTGTTTGTAATAAAGAAGACATATTTCACTGACGTCACATGCGTAAGATACAATTAGGAAGATTACGAAATATGTAAACGGCAGTCACTACAAACCAAACTGCATATGTATGAAATAAAATTTCAAGATGAGGTACTATGTTTTTTAAAGTCTTTTCGTCTGATAAAACTTGCCGTAAAACAATACAAATAGAAAAAATAATTAGAACGTCAACATTTTTATCATTTTAACATTACAGTTACAGACAAGCCATGCAACCATTCCAAAAACGCTATTTCTAATTAAACACATTTCGAAAATAACGATTCGACCCTACCGTTACCTTACGCGTTGCTTAACAGAAATATTTATTACAATCTTTTTATTTTAATTACATCTCACCAGCATGTACGATGCGGCCTGTTTTTATTGGAGTTCCGTGGACTCCGTTTTTCTAAAACACTTTTCCCTCCACCAGAGGTTTGTTACATTTTAGTGCACAATATATATGTACCATTAGTTTACTCTGCTTTTATTTAATTAGCCAACTGATATAATCAATGATATTATTCATTCAAGACCATAAAACATTTAAATTCAATGAATACTATGAAATATGTTTGTGTCTATTTGATTGATTTTTGAAAAATGATGTGAAATTTTTGTTGGTCTTCCTCCTTTTCAATGAGATTTGGTGAGATGTCGCTGAAACCCTTTCAAAGCAAAGTCATCCAAAATTCTACAAACTTTTTTTTATCACTTATCTATCAAACAATTCATTTACTTTCCACTTTTGCAACTCATTTATTTACTTCGTGTGGCATTTAATATATTAGTAGCTTTAACCGATTGATAGGGTTAATCGATGACTGCTAAACGCAAACATAGTGTTTATTCAATAAATAAATTTTGCGTAGTATAACTGGAACTTACTAGAAAATTCTTAAACACGATCTAAACCTACAGTTTACTAAAATAATTGTAATTTGAATGCACTTCAAATTAAGATTGTTACAGTAAAAAGTTTTTACTTTGTTAACAATATGTTGTATGTATATATATAAAATTTTGTTCCAAACCAACCATTCCACTTTTATTCTACAGGTAGGAAGGTACTGTTCCTGTAGCAGCCGCGCAGCGTTTTCAATAGTGGACAATTCCACTATTGAAAACGCTGTTCCCATTAAAATGGATTTGCCATAATCCTTACAATGTTGCCGTTCGATACTATTTAATATTTGCCGAAACATCACACCTAGTAGAAAAGGATAAATTCCGAAAAATATTCTTTATATAACAAAAAAACCTTTGAACCCACGGAACCATTCGATATTTCTTGCCCACTGATACTTGCCCAGTTGTTTAAAACAAGAGTTGACCGTGTTTTCTTTGGAGTTATCAAATAATCGACCTTATTGATGTATGAGCTACTGTCGAGCCATGATTTATAATGCTTCCGTCTAGGACATACCTATGCGATGATTTTCAATCACATCTGACGGTTCGTTAGCGCGCACATATCTGATTTGAGAAATGAGGTAGAGGTTTTTGGAGAAGGTAAAATATATTAGATGAGTGAAACAATAGTCAAACAATATTTGAAATATTGAATATTTTTCGTGTGACCTCGTGTTGTCATATGATGATACATATCAAAACTTATTATATTTTTTTGTTTATATCATAAGGAGATACGCTATGTTATGGATTTAACAGTTGGCAGGGAACCCTTGTGATATTAGCATAACGATCTCCGAAACATCCACCGTAGAACATGGTCGCCCCCATTGGGGGGATTTGTCAAAATCACGCTTGGTAGGCATTTTGTGGTTATCAGTTCTACAGAAGCCGGTGCTGCCTTCTGGCTGCTACCTATTTTTCCATTAGTCGCCGCTTACGACACCCACGGTACGTACTAGTAATGAAAATGTATTTCTTCAAAAATCCAACAACAAAACATTCCAAGCCAAGGAAAACTCAATTATTAAAATTTCGGAAGTGACGTTTAAAACCACTCGGCTAATAAGCCAGTATATCTACAGACAGATAACCCTTTCGTGTGACCTCGTGTAATATATCCTGAAAAACTATTTAGGTGCATAATTTGTCGTGGCGTTCATGACTGTAATAACCACAAAGTATACACTAAGGGCATGTTTCAGAATGTCAAAGAAAGTTCCGTTTATAGTACCCAGAACATATTCTTTGCGTTTCACAGTCATCGATTAAGCCTATCCATCGGTTAAAGCTTGAAACGTGCTGCATGTTAACTGTCATTTTTATCCTTCAGTTATTTTATGTTGTGTGTAGTATAACCGGAACTTACTCGAACATTCTGAAACAGGGCCTTCTCTCTTCTTTTTCATGATCGGGCTGGCTTCAAGACTTTTCAAAACACTAACAAAATAGTAAATGACAAAGACAGATATCTGAGATGGTAGTATTTATTTTAACACCAGTGATTCCTTGATTAAACATTGGAGCTACCGCACTTCTTAATAATAATGATATTTGGAAGAAAACTGTGAGATCTTCAAATGCCTCCTCCAAAAGCTATTAACTCTCATCCAAATGCTATATTTTACCGTTGGCAACATCAACAAGTGATACAAACACATGTAAATAAATTGAGACGATCGTTCCCGCGGTTGGCAGCACTATCTATCAGTAATTCACGTTCTATTATCAATCAACCATGGTATGATGGATGAAATATTTTCATCAGTAGCTGGATAACTTGTCTTCTTTGTACTTAATTAAGACTTTTACATAGGAAATTGTTTGTAATGATATGCATGGAACAAACATTATACACTGAGGGTATACTGGGTCAGATTGTAATCCATTTGCAATGATGGCCGAGGGGTTATAGCTATGGTATGTAATGCCACAGGTCCATGGTTCGAGCCCAACCGCCGGCTTCAGCTTCACCGCATGGTGGGAGTGCATTTTGCGTATGCTCGCTGGCTAGCTACCACCTTCAAGTAGATCTGTCGCCAAGCACCTAAGAGTGTTTTGGCAGCAGTCCTTGAGCGTCAGTAAAACACAGGCACATGAGAATTAACAACTGTATGTCTCAGGGTGACGGGCGCAGTGCAATTAATTGTGTGTCATTTGCATCTGTCATAGGCAGAGGTTACCGCTTAAAATCAGGTGGGCTCCGTGCTCGTTTCGTCACAATAACGTAAAAAAGTATCATTCGTTTTGTAGATCGAATGTTTTTTTTACTTTTTAAATATAATGTTACATAATTAACCAGATTGACCACTGCAAACTCCATTAAGGGAGGTTTTATAAACATTTTAGAGAAATAGACAAAAAAAATAACGCGCCAAGGACGTCGGCTTCCGCCTTGTCAAAACGGATGCCTAATTTCGACTGGATAGCCGCTTTCAAAGCATAATGGGTATAAGTAATGCGATAAGGCTGTATTCCTGGTGTTGCTTGTTCAAGTCCTGCTGGAAGTAGGTTTTTACATCCGAAAAATGCCTGTTTTCACTTAGCATGCGTCAATACTATTTAAAATAATACTAAGTTTTATTTGATCCTTTTTAACCATAATAGGGAAGGATTCTGGCATTAATCAGACTACTAGATCTGATCAAATTAAAACTTTGCTTCAAAGTTACTCTTTATTTAACTGTGTAACTTCAATATTATCTGTCAAAAAATCTAGTACACATTCTTCCCCATTATATTTGTACATACGTGCTTGAAGATTACATCTTAAAAGCTTGTTCCATGGCCGAGATTTGAGTCGTTTTAATTTTATAGCGATGTTAGATTAGAACGCGAATTAGAGAAATTAAATATATATTTATGTGATGTGTAGATACATAATATAACCGTAAATTTAGATATGTTTAGAATGTGAATATTCATAGTGTAACTACTAATTAACGAAACATAAAAACATTTTAGTTACGAGCTCAGAGATGGCAATATGTATTTAGATTATCAAAAATTTAAAATATTTACGATTTATTTTATTATTTTTATGAGATCTTTAATTTTATGAAGCTTTATCGTTTAGGTGTATCTTAAAAACTAATATTTTTTATTTTATATTAAAACGTTGAAAACATATTTTTCAATATATTTGCTCGTAAAATCTCTGTTACGCAGGCGTTGTCTGTTTTTTAGCACACGTGATTTTTAAGCTGCCAGTGGCTTGACATCAAGGAGTTTGTTTTGTTTTATTTATTTTTGTAAGGAAAACTAACCAAAGAGTTACTTACTGCTAGAGATATGTAGCTGTATCAGCCGGATTGTCCACTACTGAACACAGCCTCCCCCATTAAGAAGATTTGCTATAATCCGCATGCTTGGCAGGCGTCTTGGGGATCGCAGTGTAAGAATTAATTTCTCACAAGGCGCAGCTGCTGCCCAACTTCCGGTGTTTTACCTTTAGTCGCCTGTTACGATACTCACAGGTAGTAATAGGGGGTCACCTAAAACCCTCGCTTGCAGCTCGGATTTACAATTATAATTAAGTTTCCGCACTAGTATCATACCGGTGGGTGTTATAAGAGACGACTAAAAGTAAAATACCGGATGGTGAGCAGCAGCGCCTTCTGAGAACTCCTATCTTATACTGCGATCCCCAGGACGCCTGCCAAGCGTGGGGTTTATAGCAACCTTATAGCAACCCCCCCCCCCTCCTTGGGGAGGCGCTGTTCAGCAGTGGACAATCCGGCCGATACAGTACTAGTATCATAATGTGTTATTTGATCGAAATATGTTAAGACCTTACTTCTGTCCAAAATTAATTACGACGAATTCGGCGAACTGCGAAATAAATTCCATCACAACTAAATTTAGACGATGTAATCCTCATTAACGAACTACAAAATTCTACATTTGTTATGGCTGATTAGAAATAGAGATATAAAAAACACCATAACCTACTTTTAGTTCCGATGGGTTTTTCACGGTCCGTCTGTCTGTCTGCACAAAAGATTCGATTCGGTTCGAGAGCAAGTGACCATTGTACTTGAATATCGACTCCTCACTATTTGAACTGAGTTCTTTCTCTATTTCCTTTGTACTGTTGGAGAGGAATTTCTTTAATTTGTTGCTTATCATCTGACAGTCAATTGTTTCATTCTTAGTTGTTCTGAGGGTAGATGTAAAATGTATTTGATGTTTTGAATTCGTTAATTAACAGTTTGAATGTAAGAAAAAGTGCTTTGATTTTTTTCGCATTAATTTTAGTAAAAAAAAATGTTATGTTATTGTGCCGGAACAAGCCCGAGGTCCACCTAATGTTAAGTGGACTAACCTCTGCCTATAACGGACGCAATTCGTCAACGAAGAATTGTTCTGTGCCCGTCACACCGAGACGTACAGTTGTTAGGTCTCATGTGCCTGTAATTTTACTGGCTCTCCAGGACTGCTACCGGAACACACTGTTACTTTTCAGGTAATTAAGGCGTTAAGATAGTAAGCAAATTTGTTTGGCGCCCAATATGCAGCATCACACCACTCACATTGACTTCCAACTGTAGGACATGAAAAAATCGTTATACTCTTAGTAAGGAACGGCTGATCACATTTCAGATATAACGATTTTTTTATGTTTGATAATAGTACAGATATCTATTTTCACAATTACAGCAAAGTTTTTGAAGCAGGTTTGAAGTGTCACTATGAAAAGTACTTAACGCCCATTTATAATAATAGTGTCTCTAATGAGGTTTTTGGTTGTCACTTCTTTAGTTCAGACAAGGTCCATTAGTCTAGTTAATGGCTGCATCATGCCCTATGAATGTTAAAAATTATGAATTATAGCACAAAATTCGCAGCTTATCAACTACTTTTTTAATCAATAATTTTGTATCTGAACATAAATTGCACCGGCTCGGTGACCATAGGGTTTAGGCACCCGGTGATAAAACTAAGCGACACGCCGCTTCGATTCACTAACTAAAAGTTTATGCTACAAAACAATACATGCATGTAAATTGAGTCAAATATCATTGCAAAAATATTTCAATGACGGAAACCCAATCATCAAACATAAGTTTTCATACCCCCACATATAGACTATAATAAACATACAACATATAACTATACACTACTATTCCTTTCTAAACCACTCAAATTCATAAGACTTGGAAATACACATTACTAGGCCTCTCATTACGTTCCCCACACTCAATATCTAAGAAATCCGTAAAGTTACACGGCAAACGTAATAATGCTCAAACAGTGACTTCCTTAGCAAACACGGAGTTCCGTAATTACGGACAACTGGTAGAGCACAGTTGAGCAAATATAACTGCTATGAGATGCGGTCACATCTAGAGTCTAATAGTGCTTAATTTGTTCGTACGGTGGTTGGAATTATGAAAGAGACTTAAACAAGTTGAAATTGCCGAGCTATGGTTTTACATTAAATCTTATCGTTATAAAGTTTGTTAATATTGTTTTAACTTACACTGAAAATATGTTTTTTTTTGGTTTGAAACAGCCTTTAAAACGGAATAACTTAGACAGCTGAAAGCTTCTATAAAATATTATGTTAAAAGGCCAAAAGGAAAAAATCTTGTTGTACCTTGCTGGTTTATGTTATGAATTAGTCTCTCAGATTTTCTAGGTCTATTTTATTATGTTTCGGTATTGGATGGTCGGAATGTCGGTTTTATTTTAATAAGTTGCCGTCGTCAGAAGTCTGGACCACTATGTCCTAGTTATGGATGAAATTCTACTGTTATCATTATCGCCGATGCCGATGGGTTAAAGGTGGTTATTTCATCCATTTCAGTGTTAGAAGTCTGTTTCATTTTTTTATTAATATATCTTTTTCACACTCTTTAGTTCTTATAGTTAATGCTTAAACAATCAATATTCACTCACCTACAATACTGGTCTCCATCGACAAAACGTACAACTACCAAATCATATAGCTATGTCAAGCATTTTTCAGTTACTTGAGTGAAACTTAAAAAAAAACTCGACTGATTTTGATAAAATTCATATACGACAACCTTAGAGGTATATCATTTTCAATAAAGAAAGAATTATTAAAATCGTAGCTCTCTGTGAAAGATATGCGTATACATAAAAATATAAATATACGCCTCGAAGTCGGTTAAAAAGGGTTTTACGCCTTAAGCCCGACTAGTTTGCTAATATTTAATATTCAAAAACAAACTCGTAATAAAACTGTGATTTTAATACATTATTAAAAGAATGAATGATTTGCGCGAGCAAATTAAATTTAGCTATTGAAAAGTACCTAAAATCCATAAATCTCAATTGACGATAAAGTTTCATCGTTAAAATCTTGAAAACCAAAATTAATTTGGCATATACATTGATCTGAAATTTAACTTTACTTTTAAAGTATTTGATTACTGTGACTAAAAAATATTAACTCGACGTTAGAAGTTTTTAAACATGGTTTATAATATTACAAACGCAAAGACAGTGAACAAGTTATGTTACCTACACCTTTTTGCGTTATATTTAGACATTCAGAAGAAAAAACGAAAGAGTGCAGTCGAAGCAGTGATGGCTCAGTGGCATTGGCTATGGACGGCCGCGCAGCAGGTCCATGGTTCGAATCCCGCCGCGGGCTTGAGCTTAACCGCATGGTGGAAGGGCATTTTGTAAATGCCCGCCTGGCTAGCGACCACCCTCAAGTAGAATATCTGTCGCCAAGCACCTAACGGTGTGTTCCAGCAGCAGTCCTTGAGAGCCAGTGAAATTACAGGCAGATGAGACTTAACAAATATGCCTCAAGGTGACGGGCGCAGTGTAATTCGTGACTTGTGACGAAATGCATCCGTTATAGGCAGAGGTTAGCCCGCTTAACATTAGATGGGCCTCGTCTCGTATCTCGTATCTACAATAAAAAAATAGTAGGTAACCTTAAAAAATTGTGATTTCTTGGATTGAGGTAGCCTTGCTTTCTTTCTGCAGTAGTTATTACTGACTCAAGCGTGCAGTATAAGACATTTTAAAGTTAATTATATCAAAAGCCTTTTAAGATATTTGTTACAGCGAAACTTTATAAGTTTTGATAGGTTCTTAGGTACTACTTATATTTTTTAAGATCATCATTTCTCATACTAAACTTTCAGCATGTCTACGAAGTTTTCGTTTATTTACAAAGAACGTATAACATAAATTAAGCGATAACGTTGTAAAACACGTAGAACATTTCAAATACTGTTTGATTTAGGATTTTCTGATTCTCATGAAAATCAAATGACTACAAATCGAAAGCAAGTAAAAACGTGCGCGTATGAATTGATTTTCTCGTACATAAAAATCCTTTTTATTTAAGCCTCTTATCCCGTTGAATTCCATTTGTAATCTTGTAATGCTAATTCAATGTTTGTCGGGCCTTTCAGTGTTGTCTTCTTTATCTTTAACTCGGATAATCTGTGTTTCGCAAGATTGGTTCCGTACTTTACCTGTTTACCTTTTGTGAATTTTAACGAGTTTGTACAAACAAAAGCACGCAAAGAAATTAGGTTTGTGGATGTAACGAATGTTGGAAATTTTGTTCGTGGCCGTTGGGATCGAGTTTTGTAAAGTAGACTAAGGACCCCAAAGGGTCCAGTCAGGGTCCGGCTGTTTTGTAAATAAAAGGGCAGATTAAAAATGCTTTCGGTTTGATTTATTTGATCTAATTTTATCACTGTTTTGTATTATGTTGAGATGATTTAGGATGAATGTATTTGCCTTCTATGTGTGGCTGTTGAGAAATATCTTATTAAACAGCACGAGTAATTGAAATAAAATATATTATAATTATTATTATCAATATAATTAAAATAAAGTAATTTCTTGCCATGCAAATTTAAATAAAATTATTTAACCAAGGTTCTACAATATTAGGGAATCAATAATGAAATATTGCTGTCTGTTAAAAGGTTGTGAAAAATATAATTACCTAAACAGAATGAGTTAATGAAATATAAATATTTTTATGGTTCCGTACTCAAAGCTTCTGCTAAACAGAGCCCTTTTAATGAGACTCAGATGTCTGTCTGTATTTTCGTCAGCCTGTCCATCACTAGCCAATACTAGGTCACTAGCTCTTAAACGGATTAAGTTAAATGAAATATGAATATTGAACTAGATGTTCGATATACAAATAATTTATTAACTAAGGGAATTTGTTTGACTATTGTACGATGTTTTAGGAAATATAAGACAGAGACAAATTAAATATTTGTAGTAACAATATCGTTAGTCTATAGGAGTCAACTCAAAAGCACACGACGTTTCAGTTCCATCCTTTTTTATTTTACATGCGAAAAATACATTGACTCATGCTCAGGGTCAATTGGGATCCCACTAACGACTAAAAACCCCAAGGTGTTCCCCTATCATCGACTGGTGCCGCGGGGCCGCTCGCGCACTTATCCGCAGCCCCCACTGACATCGCTGCCCGCTTAAGCAGGCCCATTCTGGGAATTACTCCCATCTATTGCCTCGTGGAATGCCCTGAAACACGTCCAGGAGTCCTCCGGAACCAGTCCACACCAGGAGGTCTGGATGCCAACGTGTTCAGTTCTGTCCAAGTGATAATTGTTATTCCCCATATAGGTTATGTGCAATATGTTTGCCTTTACTACGTATAAATCTGGCGACGGTTTGTATTTATACGTCTTTATTCTCCAGTTTCTGGAACGTTAACCAGTTTTGACAATTTAGCAGACTAAATATCTAACGTACATTTGTCATAGTACTGTAGAACGTTCATTTTTGCGGCCAATGAGCGTTCATCTTTGCAGTCAGAACAAATCAAGTCTGTGATAAACCTTTCAGAAACCGGGGATATTCTTTTGTGATCTACAGGCGTAACGTAGCTTTCTTTTTATATTTCAAATAGAAACCATTAAGTTTGGCCTATACCAGTCCGATAAGCAGGTGAGAGAACTTTTCTAGATATTGCGTTAAGGAGGCCGTCTGTCCCGCTGAGAGCGGTATAATTTGCTTGCACGCCTCTTTGGAACCATGCGGTGTTAAAGGTAGTTCTACACTTTGCCCTATGAATTTAAATTTAAATTATTAATATCTAACTTTTTAGAGTTATTGGATGTTTCTAAAGAATTAGTTAAGTTGTTGTTCTATGACTGCCACGTGGAATGAATGGCGGAAATCAATAATCTTATAATCTCGGGATGGTGGATTTGAATCCTGGACCAGTTATTGGGGTTTCAGAGAATCAGAATTCAGTTGTAGTTTAGAGTTTGGTTGATGTCTTACTGGCCCTTTTACATGATACCAAATCATATCTATCTGGCGAAGTAATCATTTGAAGACATCTTAAACCTACCCTTTTGGGAAACCGAGCGATACGATATGAAATTATGAATTGTATTTAGATGAATCCAATTTAAAATTCAGAATACTTAGTATACAAATTTGCAAATTCATGATTTATTACATAACTTTTTCATATTTATAGATAAATTTATTTTAAATATGTTTCTATATCAAATAATGGCGTAGAATATAAATTGTTTAGGACTAAAAATAAAATTACACATAATGACATGGAGTATTTTTTTTTTACCTCGACTGTCATTTGCGCTATTTATGTTCAACAATATCAATATAATTTTGGTTAATCGACGGTATGCCTTTATTAACAAAATACTACGAACTATATACAACACTACAGCTACTACAATAAAAGCATTTAGATCCCTATAAGTCATTGCAGACTCATAGGCACTCCAAATGCTCTAGCCCACTACCAGTTGGCAGCGTGCAGCATGCTGGCAGCATTGCCCCGTTGAATTGCAATGCTTATTCTTTGAGCCAAATAGATGCCAGCATTTTGATCACGCGTCGCATCGACCAAGCGCTCTGATAAGTTTTGGAAAATACGATGAGCTCCCGGTCCCCACGGACCCAACGTCTCTTTTTCAATATAATTGCAATTAAAAATACAAAGGCAATCCATTATAAATAAATAAAATTAGGTTGACTTCAAAACTGAACGGGATAATATTATCTGTGCATTTATAACAACCATAAGCGTTTTGTTTTAGTTTTAATACGACCAATTTATATAGGTATTTTAAACCATAATCAAATCAATCTTTGAGCAATTGTACAGATTCAAATGTTCATATAATTCATTAGTAATAGAAGAATTATGCAAATTGTGTCATTATTGTTATCGTATACGACTTTAATTTTTTTGCAAGTAATAAATACTCTTTTTATTGGTCATTTAATCAACAGAGTTATCAGTTTGTGTAGGCGGATACCACACTAATGTTTTATGTCTAATCAAGGTGTACAGTGTTTTTGTAGGCATAATTTTTAAACTTGTTTTTCTTTTTAGAATTTATGCGGTTGACGATCTTATTAGTGCTGTTAAAAAAGTGATGGAGATTTTGTTATAATTTTCTTCACATTAAGAATATAAGGACCGTTTCATGTAATCCTGATATATAAGAAAGCGACTAAGTGAAATCAGGCGCCAAATAAGCAGCAACGCCCTACTCAAGTCATTGTTGCATTATAGACGCGCAATAGAGCAGAGAGATACTCTTTTTAATCGACTTCTTAATTATTGACTATTTTTGATGATTATTTTTGGTGGGTAGAGAGTACCTTAAAATTCCTATTTAAATTTCAAGGTCCTATTTAAATTTCATTAAAATCAGTCAAGAAGCTTTTAAGTTATAAAATGTATTTGGATGCGTCTCTTGTCGATGGTGAACAGTATTTTAGGCCAGTGAATGATCTTGTCAGCAAAGTGCATATAAGAAATAAACAAAAAAATACCATAAACGGAACCGACTTCCAACACTGAGATATATGAAATTACTTGTAAAAGTCGAACCATGATAATGAGAGATCAGTGTTTTGAATCAGAGTGGTACCGACTTCTACAAGTTATTTCCCACTTTTCAGTGGTGGAAGTCGGTTCTTTTTTTTTTACTAAGGTAATGAATACTAACCAGCGCACCAGTACTGACTTATATGTAAGTAGAATTGACTTAGTTTTCGGGCAGCTTCCACCAAAGTGTCACCAAGCGCCTAACAGTGTGTTCTAGAAGGAGTTCTTGGGATAACTTGTATCCCAAAAAAAATCTGTTAGGGCAACACCAAGCAAGAGTCAGGAAGACGGCTGGCTTTCAGGCCAACATTTTCTGAAAAATGTTGTTTTTGTCACCCTTTCTGTAGTAAATGGACACTACTATGTCCACATTCGTAGGATAAGGGAAGGAATATGATGCCAGGCGGGCATTCGTAAAATGCCCTGCCATCCTAAGACAACAACCGGGACCAACGGCTTAACGTGCCCTCCGAAGCACGGAAACGCTCAGTAGTAATGTCACTAGCGGTCACCCATCCAACTCATGACCGCGCGCGACGTTGCTTAACTTTGCTGATCGGTTGATAACAGCTAAGTAAACTTCGCTACAAGCGCTTCTGTTACTAAGTCTTCGCGATTCGTCCGTGCATCCAACTTTTTAAGGGCTGTATCTTTGGAACCACAATAGTTTAAGATTTTAAGATTGAAAAAACAAGGGTTTTAATGTTAACTATTAACTATGAGTCCAGTATGTTTTTTTTTAAATATGACCTTTACAGTCAGTAATAGGTAGCTGATCGAACTTTTCACAGAAATAATATTAATATTGCGAATTGCATGACATGATAAAAAGTATATATTGATAAAAAAATAAAAATAAATTGGATCCCCATATAAGTGACGTGTTTGAAGTCCCACCACCATCTCACTTGCTGATGAAGATGACATCGGCTATAAATATCTTGGTAGGACAGTCATATTTTTAATATTGAGCAATTTTTGTTGTTATGTATTCTTAACACTCATGGCAGCTAGCAAATAGAGTACGTGAAAGTATTAGTAGATTTAAAACGATAACTGAGTAAACATGAAAGAGATATTTTTAATTTATATTACCTAGACGTTTTTAGGTACTCCAAGTATATGATATATGAATTCTTTATTAAAACATCATAATTTATACAAATGGAACAAACAAATAATAAAACTGACTATGTGTTGTAAACAGATGTTCATGTGATCGAATACGAAAACAGAATAGCCCTGAAATAAAAACTATTTGTAATGTAAAGTTATCGAAACAAAACGTTATACAAGTACCTAATTGGCAATATAAATTATTTAATTATATGTATAAGATAATCTTAAAAATATGACAAATAGAAAAAGCTTTCGTATTTACGCTTCACGATTTTAATCATACGCCGATATTTTCAAACAAAAGCTCTAGATAATCACTGTTTTTTATGTATATTCTTACGCATACTATATAAACTATTCGTATACATCCAGCAAAAGTAAACTGTATATTTTAAAGGATTTAAATGAAAGCAAATCAAAGATTTATCCACAGCTTCCCACCCACCATATATATTTTTTTGTACAGCTAATAAATGGCACAAAAGATTGGCAAAGCCAAGCGATGCTTTATTATTGACGTTTTTATATTTTTTAACGATTCATATTTTAAAGTCGCTTTTTCTTAACAGACTCACCTTGCACATGTTTTTTCCTAGTTTAACGGAAAGGGGACTACAGAAAGATGTGGAGGTTACAATTCAATAAATTTACTCTTAATAATATTTTATCCGGCGCGTCGTATACCATTTAGTTACAATTTAATATTTTGGCTATTGACAGTAAAGTTTTAAACCAAGCACACAATATACTTATGTTTATGGTTACACTAACAATTATTATATATTTATATATAATTACTATATATCTATATATATTGGGTATTTTAACATATTTTTAAGTCATGATGTCTCATACAAACACATAGTTAAGTATTTTAAAATATGTATTAAAAATAGATAAATCAGTGTTGTTTAGTCACCATCTGTCCTTATAAATTTGTTTATGGGTTAGTTTGCATAATCCATATTAAAAATTAAAGAAATATATTTCTTGCGCTCTAGGACCTAGTAGTGATGTAATATAGATAAATATTTGTTTAAAAATTAAACTTCTAGAATAGTTTCGGCTGGGTTGTGGCCTTGCGGGTTCCCTTAAGTCACGTCGGCTTTACCTATCGCCGGCGGTACTGTAACTTAATACATATTATATTAATTAATTTTTTATTTTAAGTCTATGTCTATTCTATTTCTCTGTCCAGCAATTTTTTCAACACTGTCTTTTTGAGTTTTGAACAACGCTAAGAGTGATAATGTTTGCTACCTGAGCTTGAATGCCTTTCGGGTTCTTGTGAAATATTGCAGTCCGACCCCTGTCACATATCGGCTTTAAAAAACTAACAAGAACGAGATGGACTCATATAAACCTAATAGATAAAAAAGGACAGACACATCCTGCGGAATCTTTAAGACGCGTCCTTAATTGCTTTGATTAGATTTCAAGGATATTAATTTAGTGATTCACGCGTTCTGTCAAGGTTCATATTTTGTGATTTTCTACGGTATGAAATATGGAATTTTGTATGAAAGGAATGTTTACTATTCTCAGGTTTGGGTATTGTGTGAGATTACCTTTATACCATTATTACTGACCGTAACTGTCAACACAGTGTTAAGAAATTAGGAAGGAAATATTGGCACATTTAATTTTATAATATAAAAAATACTTTTATGCTTAGGTGGCGGAAGGAAGTTTACTTTAAAGGTTCTTTACCTTAGTTCAGCTGTATTTTATAAGTTTTTGTATATATCAGGAGATGATGATGGTTTCTTTTATTGGTTTTCTAATAGTTTATAAGAATGCTATGATGCAATGATAGTCCAATGCTTTGAGCCATGGATAAGAGGTCCATATTCCTACCGCGGGCTTGAGCTATAAGCAGCGTTGTGTGAATGCTCTCCTAGATAGCTACAAACTTCACGTAAAAATTAGTTGCCAAGCTCCTAGAGGCAAGTTAAGGCAGATTTATTTGGAGCACATTAGGCATACAACGCTTTCCGTTCAGAAAACAGTATTATTTACAGATTTGCGTACTCTACTTCGTACAGGGAAGTACTGCCATTGCATTTGAAGGGTTATGGGTGCCAGTGAAAATACTGGTGACTAACAACAAGGGCGCAATGCAGTCCGTCACTTGTGTCTAATACGTCTGTTAAAAGCAGAGGTTACCGATTAACATCAGGTGGCCTCATTTTTTTCCATCATATCATGATCCTGCAAAAAGCAACTTCAAAACTGCGCTGGTCACTCCGAGACATTATTCTATATTCACTCCGCAAATTTCATTAGCTTTACTGACTTTTAAACTTAAACGTATATCTATTACAGTGTTTATTTCTCTTGTGCATCGATCTTTTGTGTACTAAAGAAAATAATATCGTTTCGTAAGTAATAATGTAAAAAATATCTCACTATCGAATAAACTTAAGTTTGAGACTAAAGTTCAGAATTTAACATATCGATTTTCCAACAACAAAGATCGTTTAAGATAACTTAATAGGGTTCTTGGTGAAAGATAAAAAGACAATGTTTTTTGTGTGCCTTCGGCATCTTTACCACAATGCTCAAAGCTTTTTCTACCCCCAAATTCATTGAGATGCATGATCATTCTTTGAGCTTAAATGGTTTTCAAGTGATTAGAATTTTAACAAGATGGTATTTTTTGTGCTAAAATAAATGGCTTGCAGTTGAGGTAAACGATTTTTAGATTGCTTTTATCTATCGTTTCGCCCTTGTCACATTTGCCGTTCCATTTGCACTTGTCAATCTGTTTACAGTCGCGTGATCAATATTAATGCGCCTAAAGAACCTTTTCATATTAACATTAATATTATTTATGCTAAAAGTTTGTAAGTGAGGATTCGAAGATGTTTTATTACGTACTTCTTCATGCTGAAATTGCTGAATAGACTTAAATGGAAGACGTCCACTGTTGAACAAATGCATCCCCCAAAGAACGGCTCCTAGCTGCTTGTCACCATTGGCTACCCGCGACTTCGATGTCGTCAGTCCACTAGAGCCTAGTAACTCAACAGGCCTAAGAACTCAAATGGTCTAAATGAAACTTGGATTGCATCTCAAAGCCTGTTATAGTAATTTAATTACTATTTCTGAGTATGCATGTCTAAAACATTAAATACCAAACTAAACTGATTATAAAAGAAAACACTCCTCATTCCCATTTGTAGAGTCGAGGTTTGAATTGTGAAGAGCCACGAAGTAAATATTTTTTTTACGTGTAATAATAGCTTATTGTTTAATGCCCTACTTAAATTATAATATTATAATTAACTTTTCAAGTCTCATAAATAAACCATCGATAACTTAAATAGAAACAGCATTAAATCTAACGAAATAATAACTCTAGTAAGAAATATTGTTACGCATAGGGCATCCCGCTGGTACCTTGTCCAACCCTTGTTACTTACCTATCTCTAATAACGTAACCCGTATTATCTAATATAGAAACGTTATATTCAAGATAAACAAATTTATATTCCGGTATCGAACTTTACATGTTACGAAGGATATTATGATTACCTTCGTAATATCTCCAGGCGTAGGATGTTACTTCATACCTTTCAGCTTCTTAGCTGTGAATATTATACTCATAATGTAGGAAGGTATACTTTACGTAGGTATACATGTATTTATGTGTATCTTGCGTTTGGTAATGGAGGTCTAATTTTCATTTAAAATAATGAAGTAGGTCCGTCAATTAATTTTTATATACATACCTTTTAAATTTAAAAGATTTTTTAGATTTGTGTCTAGGAATTGCATTTGTGACCATAGTTATATATTTAGCTATTGCGATGAAAGTTATAGATGCAAAAAACAAGATGAAACGCTGAGGTACGTACCCAATTTGAGTAGGTATCTACATATTTCGATATAACATAATTGGAATTGGTATAATGTTATTATAAACATTATTTATCTTGTACTATCAATTATCTACTTACCATTATTCTACATCAATAGCGCCGGTAAAATATGACTTCTCTAACAACACAAAGGACTACACATTTGAATGTAAGACGAGATAATAGGAATATGAGAACATAATTACAAAGCCAAGGTCCGCGGTTTATTATAATGTCGTAAACTTATTTTTAAGATATGTTTGGTTTTGCATTTGATTTGTAAGATATTAAATAATGTACCGACTTCACGTGGGTGGGAAAGTAATATGAAGATGATGATGTAAATTAAAGGGGTAATTAAATTAACAGTAAATGAAAGTTTCATATACTAAGTGTTACTTAATAAACTTTCTCCTAAATATGTTGACAGCAGCTCGTACAAATTGAGTGTCGATAATATCGAACTTACCACTTTGCATTATCGTTATTCTGCAGTCAAAGAGATACCGCGAACGAAATCGATCATTACTCATTTCTCTGACAGATTCGGACGTGAAACACTTCACCATAATAACTTTAACACTCTTCGACATCTTCTTGATAGATGTACGTACCGACATAGATGTTAACGTGTTTCTTTTGTTCAACGAATTGGAGAAATAATTACGTCAACGGTTAACTATATCTATCAGATTGTTGTCATAAGTTTTATAATTTGGTGAAATGAAATTTTTATGGTGTTATTTCGATATATACGTTGACAGTTTCTGGTTAACCGATTTTGTCTCCAATATGTATGTTGTTAATTTATGAGCTTTGTAACTAATAAAAAACGGAAGAAGCGGCACCCTTACCTCGAACATGGCAGAGTTAAATCAGGCGACGTCTGATGATTGGATCTCAAGTAGTGTGCGTATGAGTGTCGACTGCAGGCTGTCTTCCTATTTTTGGGAGTGTAGCTGTATTATAAGCTTGTGTAAAATTTCTTCTACATTATATTTCCATGATATTAAAGCGTAACCAATCTTCCTAATAAAAATATTTAAATCGATGGCTGTGTGCAATATAGTTGAATTTTTATTACCGTTGTCTAGCAATTAGGCCCTTGGGCGTTACATGTATTTTACATCAAAGCACAGGGATATTCAAAATAAAACAGTAACAAATTCAACTTAAAACGTATAAGCTAAATTTATTTTTGGTTCAAGTGCCGGGATGTGAGGTCTGGGCACAGAGAAGAACTTACAAGGCTTAAAAGTCCTAAAAATACTCTCGTATAAAAATACAACTTTTAAGTCTACGAGTTAGAAAAATATCAGTTAAAACCACAATGAAGGAAATTTCAAACTACAAGTTCATTATCATTATTTATGTTTTAAACAAACGATAGCTAGTAATTTGAATTTAAAATGGAATTGCTGCAGTTCTGTGGGTTAAAAGGAACAGTTTTGTTCCGGATTCACTTTTCCTCATGCTTGTAGCTAAAAATGTTTTTCCTGCGTGTTTTTCAATATCAGTTAAAACAAGCCGTTAAATAAAGTATTTTCTAAGGTCATTCTATATTAAAAAAGGTCTTTTTATGTATCACTGTATTTCTCATTTTATTTCACGCTAAGTAGCACTATCAGTATTGCTGTGTTTTCGAATGAGGAAAACATAAATGCTGCTCAATAAAGTTGGTAAAAAACTCTTATAATAATTGTTAACCAACTTTTGTCGCATTTAATAAAACGCAGTCTGAAATAGGCTTCCATTTGAACAAAATAATTCACCGTATCGGCATAGAACATATAATAAGTATCGGTATAATTCTCAGGTATGAAATTACATATAGAGCATATAGTCAACGTAATGCAGATCATACATTATTACTTGTTAATTATAATTTTCCATTTATGACAAAAAAATAATAATAGACTTTCAAATACTAAGTAAATAAACTAATATAAAAAACACTGTCTTCCAGACTCCCTTATAAAAGCATATCGTTCTCCACAAAACTCAAAGGTATGATATAAAACAACGGACAACAGCAATGACAAAGTCTTCCTTTATATCCGTAAGTCACAACCTTAGAGTAAAATATAAAAGTTCCAATTAATTTATATCCCGCCAAGCGTGAACCGTCAGCAGAGTGACAAAAGAAAAACACGGATGCCGGCAAGGCATCTGTCTTTTCATAGTCAACTTAACTAAAAGGATTAAAATGATATCTTCCGTCGTCCGACAGCCAGTGTGGTCCGCCAAGCGTTAACAGAAGAATCTTTTGTAGAAGCGTTCAAAAATTCTGTTACCTTAAGCTTTTAATACCTTTATGCCATCACTTTTTAATTTTAGCATTAAAGTCCAAAGGGTTGATTTTTAATCCCGATTACGTGAAGGTAACGTTTAAGATTCCCTTTTGTTGCAAACCATTCTTTTTTGTGGTTTCGATTCATGAAAGGGAATTTTTATTTATAATGGCATTTGAAATAGATTTATTATAATTTACTTGATCCTATTTGAGCACTTTTAAAAATTGTTTTCTTTTCTTTTGTTAATTAATCATGTTAGGAGCTTAAGCTTCAGGATAAAAGTAAAAAATATAAGAAAAGATTTGTATTCACAAAAGTCAGTTTAGGTGATTCCATTTCCGCTTCGTTTTTGCGGGTATAATTTTTCTAACCACATCAAAAATATAATTGGTGAACAGTTAAACAGACTAATAATTCATATGCTTGTATTATATCAATTGAACAAAACTTATGTAGTTTTAAGGCTTAATTATGCTCTTTTTAAACACGTAATATCCTCGTTAATTTTAAAGTTAAAGTCATTCATGTATGGAGATTTTAACCACATATTTTTCTTCAATATGAATTTCGTGAGCTCATACATTTATTTTAGCCACAATATCCTAAAATTCTTTGGCTTCGTTTAGTAATTTTTGCGAAGTCATAGTAGGGCTTGAGATCGATAAAGTCAAGGCATGCAAAATGTTTCTAACTTGAAAGGTTTCGGATTTTAACACAAACGAATCGCTCAATCTCAAAAGTTCCCAAAAAACATCTACAGGTCTTTTTTTTCTGAATCTACACACAAAAATTAGTCACAAAACATGCAAATGCACTTTATCTGTATAAATCCTAAAACCAGAATTTCTTAAAACAGCTGATGCCTGCCCTTCATTCAAAGTTGCGTGGAGTTACGTATAGCCAATCGCTTAAAGCTCCGGGAAAAAATAATTTATTGTAATAAGTCGTCGTGAACATTCGCCACCACTCGGCTCATCTCGTCCCGCGCCCTTTACCCCTCACGGAACGTATACACTACTCGACTGCAATGCTCTACTCTACTAGCGTTCAGTCTACCCGAAGCAGCGTCGGTGATCGGTCGCGCCACTCGACGCCTCGATCGGAACTTACGTGACTGTGAAAACACGCTCATCACAACCTCACGAAACAACACAAACTTAAAAACTGTGAAACAAATTTGTTTTTAATCATACACTTGATTAATATCAAGCGTTAATTAGTGCGTTACGGACATTTACGTAAAAGTGAACTGTTTTGTGAAAATTGTTTACGTTTCATCGAAGCAATTATCGGACTGTGAATCGTAAAATAATGATGTGGATCAACGTATCAAGGACCATTTGTTAAATTGACGCCGAAATAAACTTTATAAATTGATGGATAATCAACATCCGGCAAGGGGACGAAACACACGAACGCCGACGGAAAAAACATGACACTGAGCCTACCGTGTCTTGTTTTCTTTCTTCCTTGATATTTGATTTTCCCCATTATGGCTCTTCAGCACACTTCTTCAAGGAATTGCTTTTTTAGCCAAATTGTGTTTTGGTTCTTCGTCGGAGTAAATGTCGCCGATCAAAGCTCCCTGCCATTGAAGTACGAAGCTCCTGATGACTGCCAGTGGTGGTTACGAGGCCCAAACGACGCCCACGAAGTATCCCTCACTTGTAAGCTTCGCACTATAAACAGTGAGTTCGATACAACAAATTTTAGTGTCATACCGTCGGAGCATACCACTTCACTTAGAATTGAATGCAATGAAGAAATGATGTACAAGAGTTCGCTAGATGATCGTAGTTTTGCGCATTTGATGAAACTACGTGAACTTGTTTTAGATAACTGTAAAATTGGAAGATGGCCGCCTGGTGTACTTTCCGGCCTCAGAGATCTCCGAAACTTAACGATCCGAACGAAAAACACAGAATGGGCCGCTATGAGTTTAGAGATAGCATCGGAAAGCTTTACGGCGGTTCGACAGCTGGAAAAGTTGGATCTGAGTTTTAATAACATTTGGTCGTTTCCCGAAAACTTGTTTTGCCCGTTAACCAATTTAGTGTATTTGAACGTTTCTTCGAATCGACTACAAGACGTAAGTGATCTCGGGTTCAGAGAGCGAGCGATGCATCAGGCTCTCATAAGTGAACAAGACGGACCAGTTCCGACATCGCCTATTTCGCATTCGTCGTGCTCTTTAGACATTGAAGTGCTAGACGCCTCGAGTAACCACTTTGTGCTTATGCCGGAAAATGGTTTTATGGCTCTACGTAGACTGAAAGAACTACATATTCACGATAATGAAATTTCTATGGTGGCTGACAAAGCATTGTCTGGACTGAAACAGTTACAGATAATTGATCTCTCAAATAACAAAATCGTTGCTCTTCCTCAAGATCTATTTAAAGATTGCAGGCCAGTGATAAAAGAAATATACTTACAAAACAATTCGATCAGTGTGCTTTCACCGAGTCTTTTTGCTAACTTAGATCAGCTGTTAGCGTTGGATTTATCTAATAATCATTTAACAAGCACCTGGATAAATGAGAATACTTTCACCGGACTTATAAGAATGGTTCTGTTGAACTTATCTAACAATAGATTAACGAAGCTCGATCCAAGAATTTTCAAAGACCTATATACTTTACAAATTTTAAATGTTCAACACAATAGCTTGGAGAGTATTGCCGCTGATACATTTGCACCTATGAATAACCTGCACACTTTGATATTATCATACAACAAGATATCTCACATTGATGCATACGCTCTAAATGGCCTGTACGTGTTGTCTCTCTTATCAATAGACAATAACCATCTCGACGAACTTCACCCTGAAGCCTTTAGAAATACATCTTCTCTCCAAGATTTAAATTTAAATGGAAATCGCTTGAAGAAAGTACCCATAGCGCTAAGGAATATGCGATTGCTTCGAACTCTTGATCTTGGTGAAAATCAGATAACATCACTCGAAGAGCCGGGGTTTGTTGGTTTGCATAACGTCTATGGATTACGTCTTATTGGAAATAAAATAGAAAACATAAGTAAAGATGTTTTTTCAGACTTGCCTTCTTTGCAAATTTTAAATCTAGCCCGAAATAAACTAAGGCACATTGATATGAATGCATTCGAAACACTAACCACCCTACAAGCCATTAGGCTTGATGCTAATCAGCTCACAGCTATACAAGGTTTATTTGTAAACATTCCCTCTCTGTTGTGGTTAAACGTGTCAGATAACCAAATAGGATGGTTTGATTACACAGTCATTCCCCCGGGACTACAGTGGTTAGATTTACACAGCAACAACATCAAAGAACTAGCAAATAGCTACCGGTTGGACAAAGAACTTCGACTTCAAACATTAGATGCAAGTTTTAATAAAATGACGAAAATATCCACCTTCTCAATACCTAGCAGTGTGGAGCTTCTGTTTCTGAACGATAATCAAATTACGCAAGTTGAAGCTCAAACTTTTGTTGGAAAAACCAATTTAACGAGAGTCGATTTGTATGCAAATCAGATAACTAGTATGGATCTCAATGCTCTCCGACTGACTCCGGTCGATCCGGGGCGACCGTTGCCAGAATTTTATATTGGAGGAAATCCGTTCCAGTGCGATTGTACTATGGAGTGGCTTCAACGCATAAACAAACTGGATCACCTGAGGCAACACCCGCGCGTAATGGACTTGGAAAGCATTTATTGCAAGTTACTGTACAATCGTGAAAGGACTTATATCCCGCTTATTGAAGCAGAATCATCGCAGTTTTTGTGTACATATAAAACTCACTGTTTCACGTTGTGCCAATGTTGTGATTTTGACGCTTGTGATTGTGAAATGACGTGCCCGTCGAACTGTACGTGCTATCATGACCAACCATGGTCAGCAAACATTGTGGACTGTTCCGCGGCTGGGTATGCCGAAATACCTAGCAGCATACCCATGGACGCTACTGAACTTTATTTAGATGGTAATAACTTTGGTGGTTTAACAAGTCATGCTTTTATCGGTCGTAAGATGTTAAAAATATTATACGCAAACAATTCTAACATAGATGCTTTGTATAACAATACGTTTAGTGGACTAAAACGCTTAACCGTTTTGCATTTGGAAAATAACAATATTAAAGAGTTACTCGGTTTTGAACTGTCACCGTTGGAAAATTTACGCGAATTGCATCTGCAAGACAATAAAATACATTATATCGACAATCGGACCTTCATGGAGTTAAGGCATTTAGAGGTGTTGCGCCTAGAAGGAAATAACATTTACGGCTTTGCGGTGTGGCAATTCACGATGAATCCATATTTGGTGGAGATAAGTCTCTCGCGAAACCCGTGGTCGTGCGACTGCCAATACATGCATAAATTTAGAAATTGGTTTAAGAACAACCTGGGGAAAGTAGAGGACGCTAATAAGATAACGTGCGTGTTCGACAACGTAACGAATGCTGTGGGTCCACTCATGTCTGATTTCAATTCCACAATTTGTACGAACCACGTCGGCGGAGTTTCATCGATTATTGAAAATCAAGTAATCAATGACTATCTTCCATTGCTACTGATATCCCTGTGCGTGTTCATATTAAGCTCTGTGCTAATATGCGGCGTATTTTATTGGCGGAGAGAGCTCCGAGTGTGGGTTTATTTCCATTGCGGATTCAGAATGTGCTACAAAAGTACAGCTTTTGATGAAGAGGCCGATAAAGACCGTCTATTTGACGCCTACATTAGTTATAGCGTGAAAGATGAGGCGTTCGTTGCACAAATGTTAGCGCCCGGCCTAGAATCCACCGACCCAAGTTTCCGGCTCTGCCTACATTACCGCGATTTTAACGCTTCGGCATACGTAGCTGACACAATAATAGAAGCGGTAGAGTCATCTAAAAGAACGATAATAGTCTTGTCTAAAAATTTCATCAACAACGAATGGTGTCGCTTCGAATTCAAAACGGCACTGCATGAAGTACTGAAAGAGAGACGCAGAAGACTGATAATAATATTATTAGGCGACATTCCGAATAGAGACATTGATCCGGAGTTGAGGTTGTGTTTAAAAGCGAACACGTGTGTAGAGTGGGGTGATAGACAATTTTGGCAAAAGTTGAGATTCGCGATGCCGGACTTGCGGAAGTGTCAGTATCACCGTTCGACAGTGAATATTTACGCGTCGGTGTCACCAGTGGGGGCTGGGCGGGCGCCGGCGCCGCCCCCTCCCCCACCGCCGGGGAAGCTGCCCCCCTTGCTGGGTGACGGCCTGGCCCTCACGCCCGGCGTGCACGCACGAGATCCACACGCACACCGCATGCCGCCACAAGCGCCTCTCTGGGCGTAGCGTATGCTCCAACGCAGGTAACCAGACACTGATACTTGCAACGCTTAAGCGTATTAGTCCAATAAAAAGTGATAATTATTTCATAAGATTGTTCCATATATTTATTGTTTAGAATAAGGTATATCGTGCAAAAACGATACGCATTTACTGTATAGAATAGGATGCTAGATGTAATTTTAAGTTGTTACGGATTCACTTCCTAATTTCTGCGATAATAATTTATACGTGTAGATAGGTAGGTATATCTGAAACCTGATGTAAATAATATGCAAAGAACTAATTATCATAATAATATTATAATCGATATCACTGATTACAATATTTGGATCGCATAAATAATTATAATAATGCCAAAGTTAAATCTATGTACAGATGCATTTATTTTAATTTTATACCGCATATAATTGTCATTGAAAGAGACTGTAAATATTTTTGTTTTATTTTGTATAAAATGTATATAATATGTGATGAGGAGATAATATCTGAAAAGAAAAACGAAATACACATTTTCAAAATTTTATTTTGTTTTGTTTTATTTCTGTTATTTTTACCTTCACAAATAGCGTACTAATATGTATAAAATGGGTGTTTTGTCTACATCGTAAATTTTCAGGGAGTATACAATGGTTAGACAAACAATAAAGTACTCAAAATATATTTATGTAGGTTGTTCCAGAATCACAATTAACATTCTCCTTATTTCACTGAGGTTTTACTAAAGTTTTAAACAGGTTATTTAGAAGTTGTTCAGTTTGGGATAAACTTTATGCTCAGGCAATGAATAAAAACACTTTCCGCTAGTTCTAAACATAGTTACGGCACTCAGGAAGTTTATGTGTAAGGTACCCAGCATGTTACAGTAGAAGTAGGTTCTAACGCTTTCAACCAATATGCCAACATATTGGAAATTGAAAGTCACTCTGGCAAAGTTGGGCTACTTTATTACTTATAATATGGTCGCTTTCAACAGTTACAACTTGAACATAATTATTTTTCAAAGAAGAGAAGTTTCTCTACATCGTAATTGAGCAGCAAAAAAACTGGCCAGGTAGGGGATCAGACTCCTATTTTAGGGTTCAGCATTTCAATTGCCTCTAAAAAAATTTGCTAGTTTTGACAATTTCATTACTACACTAAAAATCGGTGTATTCAGTATTTGTAGTTAAATAGAGACTTATAGGTAGGTATAAGTTAATAACAATTAACTTACACATAGCATGTCGTACTTATCATACATCCCTATAAATTACATAGTGTTTTTTTTATTGGTGATAGGTAAGCGTTTGACGACAATATCACCTGATACTAAGTGATGATGTGATCGAAGGTGTTAACAAGCTTAACCCAGGAATTAACCTGGCTGGCCAGGAACTACTCAGTCTCAATCCAAATACTAGTTATATCTTTTACTGACGGCTTTTATTAAACCCATAATCTTATTTATTTCGACGTCATAAGACGTGTAAACTACATTATATCAAATTCTTACAATATTACTTACTTATTTGATTATATTTAATTATTTGACCATATAATGTAAATTTTATATTATGTGTATGTTTCAAATAAAACTGATTATTTAATGCTTACTAAATGTTTTATAAAAATACAGCTCGCTTATTCCAAAGTGGATATCCGGAAAGTCCCAGTTGAAATTAATCTGATTTGAGTCCTGAGAAAATATTATTTATTATTTTAAGGTCACATAAGAGCTGCTAGAAATGTTATATAAATAATGACGGTAAATGGGCTTATTACAAGAGTTAATATAGGCAAAGGATAATCAGCTTTGTCTAAATTAATTTCTCATATTTCTTAAGTCTAGTTTACTCTAAACAAGAGAGTTAGATAGTTTAGTCCTTTGTTGTTAGAACCGAATGCCTTATTAACATCATTAGCTTAAATTTATATGGTTATATAATTTGCCTAGGGTTATCTTTCACAGAATTTGATACTATTTCTAGTTACTGTTCACAGACATTCAACGAAGTTATTTAGGTACGTAATTTTCTATTCTACGATAAAGTTACAAATTAAAATTAGGTTTTTTTTCTATGAATAGGTTAGGCTTTATACCGCTATTTCACCTCATGGTAAGTGATTATAACGTAGAACAACGTAGTAAAAGTTTTCCAGGCTAAACTAGAATTATTGCCTCTCAAGGCTCCCGGAACACATCGTCAGATGCTTGGTGACATATTTCTTGTAAGCGGATATTTGCAAAATGCTCTAGCACAATGCTATAATTGTGAAGGTAGAATAAACTATTTTTATTACTCGCACGAGTTAATTTTCTCAAGACCAAATATCAATGACGATTTATACGTAGAATTTGTTTTTTTTATTGCTGATAGGTAAGCCTTTGACCACAATCTCACCTGATGGTAAGTGATGATGTGGTCGGAGGTGTTAAAAGGCTTAACCTAGAATACTGGCTCTCAAGGATCAGCCGGGACACACCGTTAGGTGCGATAGATTTTCTACTTGAAATAAAAAGTAAATAAAATATATAGTCAGCCATAATTGCTTGACAATTTTATATGATAACCTGTAGTGAAGATTTTTTCTGCGTAGTGAAAAACGTATGTACTCCCTACTCCGTAAATTGATGACATCAGCATGGAGATGCTGTCGTCATTGATGATGATGGATGCAAATGGTGAATAGCCGTTTATTATGGACTTCAAAGGAAACAAACACCAGTTATTGATTATGGTACAGAACTATGTTTTACAGAAAAGAGCCGTAACCACAGAAAACCGTCTTCCATTTTTCCAATATACAAGTTTTGACAATAGTTACGGCATTGAAGGTATGTACATTATACATTGTGGTACATCAGAAATAATACACTTTAATACTTTTAACATTTTAAAATATTGTAAAAATCGGCCATTGTTAGAAAAGCTGTAGCGATATTGAATAATAAAATTTTTGCAATTGTTCCATTCTGTTAAATATACGGTTATTATAATATTCAACAAGCGGATCCCCCTTCTGGGTATCTTGTAGGCTGTAAACTTAGAATAAGAAATGGCATCAACATTTCTATTTTCATAGTCAAGGACAGCTGTGAAAGTTTTTTAATATTAAAAAAAATATACCGACATGTAACATTGAAAACTATAAAATAACTTGTTGAAGTTGGTACTATGCTGATTTATTTTAAATTCCGAGCTCACATTTTAATGCTCCGACTTTCATAAGTCAATACTTTTCAGTGTCGGAAGCCGGTTCGTATATTTCCACTCTTTACATGGATACTTCTTACAAGATCGATTAGCATAAGCGCACAATACTGGTCACCACCGAAAATATTTGCTATTACCAGATATATACCTCAGTATTGGCAAATGATTTTTTCAATTAATTGCGTGTAAATAAAATCAACTCGACCAACATAAATTAAATTTCAATGGGATCGATTTCAAGGTATACTCTACACGCCAAGAAAAAGGAATCATCTAGATTAGAAGATCATGTCAAAGTTGTAAATAGAATATATACCTATGCCTCGATAAAAAATGTATAAAATGTAATAGCTATATATTAACTTAAGGGTCTGTAGGACTTGGCGGTAACGACCAAACATTCCACCTTTAATTTGATTCTACACACATTGACTCAACTAAGCTCCTCGCACATCGTAGGTACTGTTTGTCACGGTAATGTCTTAGGGACCAGCAAAATTGGATTAGAACAGAGCAAAGTAAAGACGAGGTAAGTTTCCTTCGACATCAATTTAACCGGTGATCGATCAAGGAGACTAATGCCACGCTTAACTTACTTAGGTTTAAGGGTACGTGTACTTATGTTATAACTGTTGCTTTATTCAGAAACAGTAAGTTTGCAATTGGTACATGCTAAGTTAAGTAGCCTGCCATTTACAAAAAAAACATATATTTTTAATATTGGTAGCCTGTAAATAGAATTTAGCTTGCTTTTTTCTACATATCTGAGATACATGGTGGAAGGGCATTTTGCGAATGCCGGCCTGGCTAGCGACCACCCTCAAGTAGAAAATCTGTCGCCAAGCACCTGACGGTGTGTTCCGGCAACAGTCATTGAGAGCCAGTGAAGTTACAGGCTTATGAGACTTAATAACTATGTTACAAAATCACAAATATACGATAAGAAAAATATTAATTCATGTGCGGGTTAATAACTATGTCTCAAGATGACGGGCGCAGTGCAATTCGTGATTTGTGACGAAATGCATTTGTTAAAGGCAGAGGTTAGTCCGCTTAACATCAGGTGGGCCTCGAGTTTGTTCCGTCACAATAACATAAAAAAAACTGACTACTAATGTATACTATACCTCGAGTAGACAGGTGTGTGTTAGCCACATCTTGCACTGCAAACACAGGCCTCCCCCAAAGGAAAGGTGGAAATTGGCGTAATACTCACACTCTTGGCTGCTCTTCTGGGAATTTTGGTATACATTTTTACAGGTCCACGGGAGACGCTGCTATCTATCCTATGGTTTTTTCTCTTACTACTTCCAAGGTATAGAGGGTTACTAAGTTTAGCAACAGTGATGTCTCTATTCATCAGTGTCGAATCAATCCAAATGACTGTTCTAATCTATACTGTACTGTAGGATTATCCACTGCTGATTACAGCCTTCCCCATTAAGGGGTAGTTAACTATAATCCACGCTTGGCAGGCACCTTGGGCATCGCAGAATAAGATTTCAGTTCCTCAGAAAGCGCTGCTGTGAGGAGAGGTACCCACCATTTTTCAAGATGCCTTATAACCTTACGTAAAGGTACGATTATACTTTAACCTTTCTTGACGTAATAAAACAGACCCGTCTGTCAAATATAAGTATTTATAGCTGATGGGCTAGTCTTTGACCTATATCTCATCTGATGGTAGGTGATGATGTATTTGAAGATGTTTTTAGCTAACCTAGAATTACTGGCCCCCGAAGACAACGCCTGCAACACACCTTTAAGTGGCTTGGCGACAGATTTTTTACATCAACGTGATATCATCTACCCATCCATAAATATCTGCGATATTATGTAAGACATTCAAAAGTTATTTGTTACGGCTGCAAAGTTGTAATTGGCGCAAGTACTTTTATGAAAACTTGAGGAAGCGGGGTCTACGATTAAAATATAATCCTGAGCATAACAAGAGCAAGATATTTTAAATTTTTCACCTCATTTTTGCGAAGGTAATGCTATGTTTAACAAAAACTGTGTATATCATATAGGAAGCCTATCAACATAGCAATAATTTCCTATATTATTTAAGCTGTTTTATTGCACATAGCAATGCCCTCGCTGTAATGAGGTGAAAAAATGAAAAAAAACTTGCTCGACAGCAAAGCTGTTTTAGTTAAAATTTTAAAGTAAAATTACTGATATTATTGAAGGTAAATGTATTTCTCTGCAACTGTAAGAATTTCAAGAACCATTTCCATGCAAGCGAAATAAATGCGCTTTTCCACGCAAATTTCGAATGCTGTGCAAATCTACTATATTTAATATATATACGCCAAACTTATGAACTGAAAAGAAAATTATGTGTGTAAAAAAATTAAGGGAAATAAATTAATGCAGATCTCGGTACTGTACTGTATCTACTGCTGAACACAGCCTCCCCCATTATGGGGTTTGCCATAATCCTTACGCTTGGCAGGCGTCTTGGGGATCGCAGTATCAAATAACAGTTCCTCAGCAGGCGCTGCTGCCCACCTTCCGGTATTTTCCCTTAGTCACCTCTTACGACACCCACGGGAAGAGTTGGGGGTAATATTCTATACCGGCACCCCACGGATCTCGGTAGTGGTACATAATTGAGTTAATGCTACACCAGTAGAGACATCAGTCCGGTGGGGACTGGGACCTCATCACTCTTCTTATTTCTCAAAACACTCATCTTATTTCCCAAAACACTCATCTTATTTCACAAAACACTCACTGCATTTTCCAAAACTTAGGAGAACGCTTGTTCGATGCGACGCGTGATCAAAATGCGGGCACTTGGCAGTGTGCTGGGCACGCTGTCAACTGGTAATAGGCAGGATCATTTGGACAACCTGTAGGCCTACAATGGCCTTTAGATTTCCTAAATTATTTCGTTGTAGTAGCTCTAGTGTAGTAATATAGTTTGTTGTGTTTTGTTAATCAAAGTTACCGCCGGTAAACAAGAAAAATAATATATACATAGGTATCTTGTTTGTATGTTTTATATCACTTTTCTTTCCAAATAATTACACGGGATGCTACCAAATTATCTGTTGGCTCTTCCGCTAACTAATATTTTATTTTTTATATGACATTGTTCTGGTCTGATGTTTTATTTTTATGATTCGTTGTTAACTGACGATAGTTTTAGAACTTAATTTGTTCCCAGCTTCATAATTCCCTGTAAATTAATTTTTAAATTGAGCATCAAGTTATTTTAATGATGTATTTTATTGAATACAAATAACAATCAAATTATTTAAAAATAAGATATAAAACGTACTTGTGTATCAAAGCCTTCAGCTTACAATAATGCCTACTCTATGCGTTCGACGCAAGAGGGCCCCATTTTCGAAATGTAATAAAATACATAAATCAAAACGAAACCTTATCGGTTCCTCGCCCCTCGGCTTCTTCTCACCATTATTTTTCCATTTCGTACACACTGCTTGCAATAAATTCTCATATTTTCCACCCTGTATCCAGTATTATTGGCTTTTGACTAGTTATTACCGGCGTAACTAGTACCGCCATCTAGCGATCAAGTCATGAAACTGCCATTATCGACTTGTGGGTGAATCTTAAGTGAATCAACCTCATTTATAACGCTCTTATTCTTATCTTGAGAGACTAATACGGGATATTTGTTTTGTTTTGTGTTATTGTGACGGATCAAGCTCGAGGCCCACCGGATGTTAAGCGGACTGTAACCTCTACCTATAACAGATGCATTTCGTCAAAAGTCACGAATTGCACTGCGCCCGTCACCTTGATACATAGTTTTTAAGTATTATATATGCCTGTAATTTCACTGGATCGAACGGACTGCTGCCCGAACACACCGTTAGGTGCTTGCCGACAGATTTTCTACTTGAGGGTGGTTGCTAGCCAAAAGTGCATATATATTTGAGTGATGCAAAGTTTAATACAATATCCACTAAACAGCACAGATTATAATTATACCTAATAACTATAATATACACTAAGTATGCAGTAGTAAATCCATTTTACTTCATAAGCATATAATAAAAGTGTGAAGTCGGTATGATTGTATATACACATATTAAGCTATATTTGTACATTTTGCAAAATTACAGAAGCCATCGATGTATTTGGGTATTTTTAGCGTTCCCAATACATTGAATCTTCGTTTAGTTCCTAGTATTTTATCCCTATGTGGCATTAGAAAAGTACTCTACCTTGTTACTTTATCGGTATTACTGTACTGTAACAGCCGGATTGTCTACTGCTTAACACAGCCTCCCCCATGATGTGGGGGTTTGCCACAATCCTCACGCTTGGCAGGCGTCTTGGGGATCGCAGTGTAAGATCAGTTTCTCAGAAAGCGCTTGGTAGCCGCTTGGGCAGCATCCTATCTTCTGGTGTTGTGTTCTGGTGGTACCCTTAGTCGCCTCTTACGACACCCACGGGTAGAGATGGAGGGGTGACATTCTAGCCCGGCACCCCACGGGCAACTTTACCCTTAATTTACATTACCCGTATACATCAGGCTATTCTAGCCAACTGGCTAGCTTACAGATGATTATAGCTGGGCAGGCTCATTTCGAAGCAGTGATGGATCAGTGGCATTGGCTATGGACTGCCGTGCCGCAGGTCTATGGTTTGAATCCCGCCGCGAGCTTGAGCTTCAAAGCATGGTGCAAGGGCATTTTGCAAATGCCTGCTCGGCTAGCGACTACCATCAAGTAGAAAATCTGTCGGCAAGCATCTAACGGTGTGTTCCGGCAGCAGTCCTTGATAGCCAGTGAAATTACAGGCACATGAGACTTAACACCTATGTCTCCAGGTGACGGGCGCAGTGCAATTCGTGACTTGTGATTAAATGCATCTAGTATAGGCAGAGGTTAGTCCGCTTAACATCAGGTGGGCCTCGTGCTTGATCCGTCACAATTACATTAAAAAAAGAGGCTGGTGCCATAATATAGCACTAATATTAAATTATAAGTGTACAGCTTTATATTATATGTTTACAGCTTTACTCCTAGTCTCTGCAAAATACCCCGCTACTCGTCTACCGTGATACAAAATCTACAAAAACTGCACGTGCTATAACATCATAATTAGAAGTTTAAGACGAAATTTTGATGCGTCCATCTCCCAGCGACGTTTTAATAATAAAAAACAAAAGATAAATCGACCGTGACGTCCGTCACTACGATATAATAATTGGTAAGAACATATCCTGGCAATGAGGACCAATTCATGGTGTTGGTTCGAGTCCAGTCCCAAGTTCTATCCCATTCACTGTTTTAACTTTATCGTTCTAATTTTAAAATGGGGATGTTAGTTACGATACCGTGGAATGAAAAACTTAATGTGTTAGTGCTTTACTGCTTCTGCTATCATTAGCCTTAAAAAAGCATACAGTAACAGATACCAAAACTAAAATTTCAAACAAATATTACAGCGATTAGTGACCCTACGTTTCGGGTCAAAATGTTAGCGGACAAGGATCATATAATGGAATTAGTTTCGTAATTAACTAAGTTTTATGGTCGGGAAGGGACAGTACATATAAAATTTTAGTTTTGAATTGTAGTCATAGAAAGATAAGTTGATGGTGTTTGGGGTATTTTTATATTCAAAATGGTAATAATGAATTGTAGTCGAGCTTGTTATTATAGATAGATAGATAACACTTTATTGCACTTTTAAAATTATTAATACTAGTTACAAGATTTAAAAATAACTTAAAAATAGTACAATCGGCGGCCTTATTGCTAGGCAGCAATCTCTTCCAGGCAACCGATATAAACACCGATTTAAATTAATACTCCACCTACGATTAAATATGTTCGAAAATCATTTTAACACCAACTCATAATGTGTAAAATGTTTTAATTTAAGTAAAATATTTCAAGTGATATTCGGTCCAGTGAATTTTCTTTCCTATGTATAAAAATCCGGACGGATAATAGTGAATCCAAAAATTTAAACAGTAGGAAGCAGTGATGGCCCAGTGGTTATAGCTATGGACTGCCGTGAAGTAGGTACATGTTTATATTCCCGCCGCGGGCAGCAGCTTCATCGTATGGTGGAAGGGTACTTTTCGACAGCCTGACTGGCTAGCTAATTTTCAAGTACAAAGTCTGTTGCCAAGCACCAAACGTTGTGTTCCGTAATTATAGATTAAGCCTGCTAACACCTTCAAGAACATCATCACTTACTATCAGCTGAGATTGCGGTCAGAGGCTAATTTATCAGCAATAAAAAAATCTTATAACTAGTGAGTGCGGGACTTGCGGGAATTTTCGAGTTTTATGTGACAGCGATTTTATGGCCAGACGTATTTTTACAAAAGGAATAAAACAACAATTATGATTATCTTTTAATGGCTCAGCGATGTCGCTCTAGCCTTCCCAGATGTTAATCTAACACTAATGTTCCATCTAATTTAGAGTTTTAACGAACTATTCTTAATTCGAAGTGATCGTATCTCTGTTGCATTTCAAGACTGTTCCGGGAAAAGTCAGAATCAATTTATGACGATCGGCCGTGAAACTTCACAGATAAATACATACACATCTATGTATTCATGATACTTGTCTCTAAACACAAAGTTTTAACAATTATATGAGTTTTTGTACCTACTTTTATAGTCTGTACTTTACAGTAAGTACTACTTGAATTATAGTGCCTACTAATATAGCGAATTTAGCGATTAACTATGCATATAGTTTTTTTCGTTGTCGTAATTGAAACTCGATGCATTTTTTTTCTCCTGTTTCTATACATAAGTACTATTTTTTACCGACTTCAAAAAAGGAGGTAATACTCAATTCGTCAGTATGTTTTTTTTTTGTTTGTTACCTCAGAACTTTTGACTGGGAGAACCGATTTTGATGATTATTTTTTATTTGTAAGCTGATGAGTGATAGTTAACAGCAAGCCGAGTAGACCCATTTAAATTTCATCAAAATCGGTTAATCCGTTTTTGAGTTATACTCCAATAACTAAAAAGCATTTTCCTATCTTGATTATATAGTCATTGACAGTGAATGACAATCGATCCCATAAGTAGCAAGGGTCACTAAAAAGAGCGAAAACATTTTTTTACCAATAATTGGAATAGACTTCAACACTCAAATGTGTGCAATAACTTGTCGAGTTCGGTGCCATGCGCACAAATTGTGATAATAGGTACTTTTGAACCATCATGGTACAGAATTCAACAAGTAATTTCACACATTTGAGTGTTGAAGTCGGTTCCATTTTCATGGTATTTTTTTTAAATAATTTCAACAACATTTTCCTTTTTTCTATAAATACATATACTTATAAGAATAAACATATGGGTGAATATGATAAATCAAAATGTCAGAAAACCACATTCGGTTTTAATACAATTTAATTAATTGTTGGAATTCTACTCTTCTTTCAAAGTCAGTCACTACTGAAGCAGATGTAACCAGCTTTTCTCTATAAAAAAAACTATTTAAAACCAAGCTTTTATTATGTTCTTGTTAATAAAAATAACTAAAAATATTAAATAATACTCGTTTAGACGATTCAAATGAGCCCAAACTCGATGAGGTTGTGTCATTTCATTGCGAAGTTCTTTTGGCCACCTTCCAGCTCCATCGTCAGATCAGCACCATATCATAATATTGCATTGTCATGTGATTTACACATGTATGCAAAATTTCAGCTCAGTCGGTAACCGGGAAGTGAAGGAAAGAAACAAATTTAATTTGCAAGATTTGATGACAAACATCGGGTCAGGTGAAACTAAATAAAATCTTGTAAAAAGCGCTGCCTTGAAATAGGACTGGGCTGGGCATGTGGTTCGTGTACATCCAGCGAGATGGACAAAAATTGTCACACAATGGAAGTCTACAAATGGCAGACGACATCGTGTCGTCGACGAGGGCAGTCTTTGATGCAGGTGGGGTATAAAATGAGTGTCTCAACTTGGATCGAAAGACTAGGCGAAGGACAGGTATGAGTGAAAGAAAATGGGGAAAACTTTTTCCCAACAGTGAGACGCTACAAGTTAATGTTTGTGATTTTGTCCATATATCATACTTGAATTAAGTTACAGCACAAAATTTTAATTTTGATAGTACTATATGATACTTACAAAATTACAAATATCCGATGTAATCCGCATAGCAGGCGTTATTGCAAACATAACGATATTAAAATACTATGGGATAATGTGCTAAAATAATATAACTATATTTAAAAAAAATAATGCAGGTAGTAACAGCATTAAATACTTTCCTAATGGCATAGATAATGAATACTTCAAATGTTTACTGAGGTTCAAATACTTGTACTCAAATATATTGGCTTACTCAAATATGTAAGCACAAAAGAGCCATCTGCTGGAAAATGCCATGTGGCGTGACAAAAGACGCATGCGCAATTTAATAGCATCCTAGTTTAAAAGCAGCGGATCCCTTTGAATATCTTCTAAAATGCTTTAGGAAAAAATACACATTGCCATTCGATAATCCTTTACGTACTCTGGAGATGTCATCGCCAGAGATCAGCTTTCGTCTAGCCAACGGTATTGGATTTGCGTAACTCAATACATTTTATAATCGAGGTATAAATAATAAAGCTTTATATCTAAGTGCATAGGAACTATATTGGCTGTTCGAATCGTAGACCACAGACCGCAAAACGAGGCGAACGAGGACAAAAGCGACTCAGATAATGTCCCATCCCTTAATCACATGCACCGGTGCCCTCGAAAAAATGTTTGTTAGTCACACACGTTCACAAAATCTATTTCAGTAAACATCTATTTATGCGTTTACAACTGGCTTACAACACAGTTCGAATTTGTTGTCAAAATGTTAAAACTCCAAACGATGCTGTCTAAATTTGAATAAACTCAGAGAATGCTGTTTAGGACGCGTCTAGTACAAAAGCTTTCGGCACAGTTAATTTGTAGTGTGGAATCCGTGACTTTGTACACTTTTTGTGTCGTTAATTCAGTCTGAATTACTTTGAGGAATGTGAATGGTGTCGTACTGTCGTACAGTTTCTCTAGTTCAAATTCTCCTAATGGATTGCGTTAAATTTTACAAAATGCTAACGGAAAAATGCGCTTTATGAGGAACATGTCACCACTCACGAGTGTGAGGGGGGTGTTAAAGCAAACTGATTGCACGAAAGGTCTTCCTCCCATTTTTATTTTCTGATTACGCAAATGGTAACGTATAAAAGTACTACAAAAGCATTACTAAAGAGTTTTGGCGTAGGGTAGTCAATCGTCCAATAAACCGAAGTCCAGATTTTACACAATGAGCTAAGTATAATATAGATCAATGTTTTTTTACAATTATGTCTTTGTTTTGTCCCGTGTGTTGGTAGTGGCAACATATTTTTGATAATATCTTGAGTTGTTTTTTTCCATTGTCAGAGCTTTACAGACCCCATATCAGTGGGATATGGGTAGAGAGACGATTTATATTATTCATCCGAAGTTTTGAAAAGACCTCATAGATATTGAACTGAGTAATGATCACCTATTTGGCTCAAAGAATAAGCATTGCAATTCAACGGGGCAATGCTGCCAGCATGCTGGGCTAATTCCTGTTTCATATTATAAGATGGTAACCGAAGCCAACTGGTAGTGGGCTGGAGCATTTGGACTGCCTGTTAATCTGCAATGGCTTATAGGTTGTCTTAATGCTTTTATTGTAATAGTTGTAGTGTTGTATACAGTTCGTAGTATTTTATTAATATAGGTATACCACCGGTGAAAAATAAAGTTATTACGAATTCCAGAAAGTAACAAGTGATTTAATACGTAAATGTCTTTCCGATGCTAGCATCGCGATCTGTGGAAGCCTTTAAAACAAAAATGTCCATAAAGTTCAACTTAAACTTGCTATAATAATTTGATTATCGATAAAATTTAATTACATAAGTGTGTAATTAGGGAGTAAGACCAATAATTTAATTTTACTGTACCTTTTATTCCATCTATAAGAAGTATTTGGAGAGACGACCTTTATTTGTCTGATAGTAATTGTCCTAGTATTTTTAGAGTATTTCTGTAATAAAATTCTCTAAAAATACATGATGTTGAGAGGCATGAAACGCAATAATTTTAAAACGGTTGTATTCTCACTTTAATTATAAATTCTTTTAATCTGACTGCGTATCTCTTCATACTGTACACTTTGTTCCATCTATAAAGAATATTAAAAAGTATTCTTAGTAAAATATTATAAATTCTTTGTATTTGTCGTGATTTTAAAGGTAGGTATCCAATCTCTTTTTAAAAATGCTCTCATTGAGAGTGGTACCCTCTACCTGGTAAAGGCATAAGGATGATAAAAAACCCTGTTAATCAACCAATGGTCAGCAAAACCCAATCATACCTGTTGATGCAATGATGGCCGAGGGGTAATAGCTATGTACTGCCGCGCCGCAGATCCCGGGTTCGATCCCCACCGCCAACTTGAGCTTCACCGTATGGTAGAAGGGCATTTTACGAATTCCCGCCTGGCTAGCTACCACCTCAAGTAAAAAATCAGTCATACAGCAGTCCTTGAGAGCCAGTGAAATTACAGGCATATGAGATTTTACAACTATGTCTCAAGGTGACGGGCGCAGTGCAATTCGTCACTGCAATTCGTCACTTGTGATGAAATGCATCTGTTCTAGGCAGAGGTTAGACCTCTGAAAATCAGGTGGGCCTCGAGCTTATTCCGTCACAGTAACATAATATATATATAAACACAAACCAAGCCTTATCATTATATAACAAGAATGATCCCTTGGACCCTGATATATGCTCTATCCAACTAAACAATACAATTCAATTATATTCCTTTAGTAAATGTTACAATAATAAATACAAAACTTGAACTTTACAAAAATAACAAATACAGAAACAGCATCACCTCGTACTCGTAGTTGCAATTAATACTTTTTACCGTTTGATGATTCAAGTCAGTATATTTGACAGAAAGTATCAAATTCGATTGCTAAGCGACATATTTTCTCCTGAATGCATAGAATACTATATCTTTGTAGCGTTTAAAATACAGTCCTCTGTATTTTCAGATATGTGTTTTGATGAAAACCTCCCTTGAGTCGACCTTTATTTAGCTGATAGTTGTCCTATGAGGAGGATATTTTGTGATTTAGTGGCACAAAATGTGATAGTTTTGGAACGGTTGTACTCTGATCTTTAATATCACATCTTTTATAGTATTTTAAACTTGTATCGAGAAAGTAACCGTTAAATTTTAATTGTGACTTTTGGAATCACCTTTGAAATTTTACTTTCTATTCAAAGTCCTTTGAATCGTCCGTTACATAATACTTTACGCGACCTATCAACTACTAGGCTTAAATCAGGTGTTGCTGCAAATTAGATGCATTATGATGACATTAAAATACCAAAAGAGGAATCAATTGAAGTATACTGTTAATAAAAATATAACCAAAATCATTCCAATATGTGATGTTTGGATGTCGAATAAAAGAGAAGTAATTTAAGACTTATTATCGAAATATAATCATTGACAATCATTATCATCACATCAACCGAACATCCACCGTTAGCAAGGTCTCTTCCATTGGGGGGATCTCCAAGTCTTGGGGATCACAGTAGAAGATATCTATCTGAAGGCGCTGCTTCCCACCTCCCAGTATTTTTCCTTATAGTTGGATTTTTAATCAGACGGAGTAAAGTGGCATTACGGGTGTTGCTACTTTTTGACGATACAAAAATAATGCTGTGGTAAAATAGTTACTTCTTTCACTTCGTCACTTCAGTGAGCTGTATAAATTTTCCATAATTTTCGTAAAAATCATAATTATTGTTTTAAGAGTGATTTTACTATACAAGCGTTACATATATAACTATAAGATAGGTTGTATATGAGATTGCAGCACAGCAATCAATTACAATTTACTTACAACTATTATATGTCCAACACACTCTAGTTCTGCTCATGAAAACTGAACTAGAAACATCACTATGATTTGAAGTGGGCAATTTTATTTTGAAATGTGACATTTCGATCTGTCAGTTTACTCCGCCTGATTAAAAATTCGACTATAGTCTGTGATGATTCAATCAATGATTGATATTGGGTAACGTGAAACATCATCACAGTGTTTTTGTCACAAACTTATTTTAATGCTGAGGTACTCCAACTTAGTTACTATAATTTGCGGAACGTGAGTGCTGATTAGGTCATAACCACTAACAAGCAGCAACGCAAACATTGTTGTAAGACGCGTTTGACAGGTAAGTAACTACATGAATGTCTAATCTACACAAATTGACCATATACTTTTGCTAATCAGGCGTTTGTAAATTATCGTAGAAAATGTTATCGTTTAGCATGGTAGTAGTGCATTTTGTGCCAGTCACAAAATGCCAGCAACATCAGGTAAAATATTTGTTATCTAGCACCATCGGTATGTTGTAGCAGTTATTCTTATGAAGCAGTTCAGTTCTTAGTGATAAATTGATAGTGAAAAGTGATATAACCCTTAGGCAAAAAGTTAAACATTCAAAGCAACAAATAATGTTGCTCCGTTATTATATTTTTAAGACAAAACTGTTGCCGACAAAATATTACTATTACATTTTCCTTGTTATTTATGACCCACGAATATTCAGAATACAGTTTCAACAATGTCAGATAAAACAAGGAAGACGGTTTCTAGGGCACCAATAATTGAGTATCTAATATGATGTATAGCTTTTCAGCTTCTGTGACCGTACTCAATGAGTTATTATTCTCAAAGGAATCACAGGAAGTTACGCAAAACTTAGTTGGATTATTGGAAATATCAAATTAAATTCTATAAGGACAATGAAATGTTCACTAGTAGTCGATTGGTGCCCCGTAGACTTCACTAGGCTTACAAATGACCAAAATATATCTAATAAAACGTGGGTAAATACTCACGTTATGTTAGATATGTATACTGTGTCATCCGGATTGTCCATTGCTGGACACATCCTACTGCACTACAGAAGGGTTTGCCATAATCCCCTGCTTGGCAGGCGTCTTGGAGATCGCAGTGTAGCATATCAGTTCCACAGAAAGCGCTGCTGCCCACCTTCTGGTGTATTGTATTCCCTTAGTCGCTTCTTACGACACCCACGGGTAGACGTGGGGGGTAACATTCTAGCCCAGCACCCCTCGGGCATAAAACATATTATGTATACACACTTATATTATCCTACACTTCTGCCTATCTCTTCGGGAATTTAATATCATGATGATATGTTTCATGTTTAAAAAAAAACAAAGTTATATCAGGTAACGGCATTGCATTTAGTACCTAATTGATAATTATTGTACCTGCATTGCCCTATAAAATATAGACTGGAAGCAATTATGGCCCACCTTGGTACGACTAAGGGATGCCAGGCATTAAATACATTCCTCGAATCGTGCCGTACTACTGCTTTGAGCTTTACTATATTTCTGGTTAACTAAAACCCTCAAAAAAAAAAACTTTTACAATACTAAACAGAGGATATTGACTGCGGTTTTTGAGAACTAGTTTCCATTGTATTGTCAGGATTAAAATCTTTGACCACATCAACACTTACGAATAGTTGAGATAGAAGTCAAATACAAATCAATAAAAATGGACCTGTACTGTAGGATTCAGGATTCTATCTCCTGAATTCGAATACATAATAATATATCATTTTAAACACATTATTAGAACCAAAGTTAATCAGTTATAGTGTACGATGTGTTACTATTTCCTTTGTTTACCAAGAAGTCGATACTGTGATGTGATATGAGCAGTCATATAGCTTCTAGCGATTTCTTTTAGAACTTCGAGTACTTAGATAAGACCGATAGAGACAGTTATTTATTTTATTGTATTACGAAATAACATATGAACAATTAATGCTTATAAAAAATGTCACGATGCGCTGCCTTATCCGAGATAGTGATCTCTTCCAGGCAACTTTTTGATAAAGGTTGAATACAGGAATACCAAGCTGGGTTACAATCAAATTATAACAATAATACTCGACTATTTAAAACTATGAAAAAAACATACAAAAATAAACTAAAAACTTCTTTTAAATAAAATAGACTAAAACTTTCATATTTATATATATTTTACATTCTTATTTACTTTACCTTAATATATTTGCAGAATAATATATTATTATACAAAATACTTGAGTATATTATGATCAAAGATCAAACCCCATGATATCAAGAGTTAAACCTCGGATTAGTCCAAGGGTTTAACTAATCGGACAGATAAAAAAACATATCTTGGGTTTTGAAAATTGTCAAGGACTGTACACGACTGATGGAAACCGGTAATTATGAGTTCCATATCTAAGGGAGCGGCGTTCAATGAAAATGAGTGATCATAAATACTGTATTATGTTGAGGCATACTAAAAGGAAAGATTTTCTAATGCATGATCATAAACTTAACAATTTAGAAATAAAAAAAACATGAAAGTACACAAATTATAAAACTAACAGTAACTTCCAACATAAAAAGTTCAATTTTCAAAAACAAAACCCATTTGCGATTGGCAAACAACTCAATATATGCTTGTTACAAAAAAACTGCTATAAAATTGTAATTTAAAATCAAACAAGGCAAAGTTCTGTGATCAAAACAAGTTTGAAACGCGAATTGCTTACAGAGGAACTGTATCGAAACCATTAAAACTGTTCCGGTGATTCGCTAGGGGCCACCAACTTTGATTAAAATTTCATAACAGCAGTCTAAGCACAGACTCATGTAAATGACTGGAGTAGGCTCCCTTTTGGTTGTAATATTAGCAAGGATTTCTATATGTATTTGTACATACATAATATATTCTGAAGCGCTCGTAGCGAAATTTGCTTAGCCATTCTGAACCGATCAGCTAAGTCTGGTGTAAATGTTCTATGACTAAGTTAAGCATCGTCAGCAGCGGTCATGACTTGGATGGGTAACCGCTAGTGACATTATTACTAAACGCTTCCGTGCTTCGGAGAGTTCGGAGGGACGTCGGTCTCGGTTGTTGTCTTACGATGGCAGTCGTTATAGCATGGTGTTAGGGCATTTTGCGAATGCCCGCCTGGCTAGCTACCACCCTAAAGTAGAAAATCTGTCGCAATTCTAGGTTAGCCTGAACAACATCTTCGACCACATCATCATCTACCATCAGGTGAGCTAGAAAGAGGTCAAAGGCTATTCCGTCAGCTATAAAAAAAAACCTGTTTCCTGTAGCAAAAGTAAATACCACAGATTTTATCTTGGATTGTCGCGCTTGCTGTTTTTATTCTCACTACATTGTTATTACATGCTTTACTCTGTTTACACTTCCCGTTTTTTCTAATCATAACCAATTTGATCAGGATCATCTTTCTCTTCTTTCTTGCTCTGTCAGTTTTCTTTCATTCATAATGTTCACATAAGAGTTGAGTTCACGGAGCGCTTTCCATACAAACGTAGTTTCGTCATATTTTAAATACCAAGTGTTCAAACTCGGTGAAATTTTGTACGCGTATTTGAAGCGCTCGTAGCGAAGTTTACTTAGCGCGGTCATGAGTTGGATGGGTGACCGCTAGTGACATTTCTACTGAGCGTTTCCGTGCTTCGGAGGGCACGTTAAGCCGTCGGTCCCGGGTGTTGTCTTAGGATGGCAGTCGTTATAGCATGGTGGTAGGGCATTTTTCGAATGCCCGCCTGGCTAGCTACCACCCTCAAGTAGAAAATCTGTCGCCAAGCACCTAACGGTATGTTCCGGCAGCTGTCCTTGAGAGCCAGTACTTCAAGGTTAGCCTGAACAACATCTTCGACCACATCATCACTTACCATCAGGTGAGATAGTGGTCAATGGCTAATCTTTCAGGCATGAAAAAATAAAAAATAAAAATAATTGCTGAGCCTTATATTTATGCTTCTAGTATGTCAGTTTTTCGATGTATTATTTATAATATCCTTAAATGTCAAAATAACAATTCCCATACAAAACGATTTTTCGAAATATTTTTGAATATATTTAATTTTACGTAAATCTGGCAAACCAGAAGTATAGATATTAGGCTCAAGGATATAAATGCAAAGTTTCACTGAGTTTGAACGCTTAGTATTTAAAATGTGGCGAAATTACGTTTTTTATGGAAAGTGCTCCGTGAACTCTAATCATTAATGTTATAGATTTTAAAGTAACATATCCTTTCAAGTAATATGGGCATGAATAATGACATTTACTAGAACTATGTACCCTGTTTTAGCGGTAAATAAGTACGCAAATGTTATACATGTAAGAGTGCTTTTGAGATATAATAGCAGTATTATTAATTCAAGCTAGTCGCGTTTTAAGTTAAGTTCGTTAAGGTTTTCCATTTTTTTTCATATATGTTGCTACTCTGAATGGTTTTCAGCTAATGACTCCCAGCAATTGAAATCAATGTTGCATTTCTGAACGTCTTTATACCCTAAGAATGAGCCGCCAATTTTACTCTTACCAGGCTGGAGTTCGAAAACAAAATGCGCTTTGCTATCCTTTTGTCAGGCATACGAGACAAGTGTCCATACCACCGCAACTGGCAATGCATGAGATATGCTTCAATAACCTAACCATTAGCTCGTTTTACTAATTCCAGCTAAGGCAATCTTGGTAGATACCACCGCAGTGTCAGATACTGTGCCATAAAGCAGTGTGTGCAAGTGTTTAATGTTCAAACACTTCTGTGTTTAGGCGTGAAGGGCAATGTAGCAAGTGAAATTACTGTCCAAACGAGATATAAGATATATTATAGTGTCATGCAGAATGAGGATTGTGGTATTGCAGCTGGAATGGACAGGCGTGCCGCTTACCACCAGGTGAGCAACTTTTTCGTCTTCTCTAACTTAGTATTAGTAGTAAATAAAATACAATGAAAATCGTTGTTGCAGACCCAATTTCTTGAACTTCATAATGTTTTAGAGACATTTAAGATGAAATATATCAATATTGCGTATTATATCAACGATATCAGCACCATCTCTCGCTAGAATACAAAATATTTGGTAGACTATGGATCAAACCGGATACGCCGTTTGCACTATATCAACTGAGGCTTAAATCAAAGTAACCAAGCAGATGATGCCACACCAATTCTAAAGTATATAGTCCATGTCAGGGTAGCTTTTAGCTGCTATGGTGCTTCCTAAGTACTTAACTTGTCAACTCGTCCATAAATTTCCCACCAAGCTACATATTCAGCTGTGAAGGATCTGAGGCATCCATTGCCTCCATTGTATCAGTACTGTTTTAGAAATGCGTATCTTGAAGCTAAAACAATTGATTTATTATATTGCTGCATTCTTTCATGTATCGCAGCATATATATTTTACGAGTCGTACTATTTTAACAACAAAATATTGGTACATCTTACTTAGGTGGTCGTTATTTTCTGCTTGTTACTTAAATGGCGTTAAATCCGTATCAATCGGGTAGCTTTTACAAACTTGCTCTATATACGAACTCATCGTCACTTTTTATCAGCTCGTGGTCTGAATCTAATTTAGCATCATTAAAAAACTGTTGGTAGTTTTAAAGAGCAACGAACTCAGACTTGCTACCAAAAATATGAAACCATCTCATTTTTCAGTCCCGACGATGACATCTGCTCCGTCATTAGGGCACCTACAAACCAAAGAAAATGAAAAAAATGCTCACGGCCGACAAAATCCATTAATATTAGTTTGTCATACACTACTAATTTGTAAAATTTACTGCTCCGTTCTAATAGCTCTGTATCCGGCAACTTATCTCACGAAATATCAAAGATTCTTTTTGTTTTTTTCATTATTAATATAACTGTGAAAGTATTTATGTGACAGTTAACACTAGTAATGGTTACGAGGCCAATCAAAACCGCGTTAATTTTTTTATTATTGTTTATTATAGGTGCGAGTGTGTGGTTCGGTGGGTGTGGTCTTCTTATTAACAGTTGATTCTGGTTTCGATATTATTTATTGCTAGTTTTATTATTGAGATCATCGTTGGAATCGTAATATTTAATAAGTATTGAATTTATGAGTGGTTCTTCGGTAGATTAGACACTGGATTATAACTGAGAACTCTTAAATTGGTTTAACTATACGGTTCAGTTTAAACTGTCAAATTTGTATTTGCTGTTGACATGATTGTACATTGTTTAATGTTTATAATGACATTTGTAGTATCCGCAGTTTCAATCACATAATTCTACTTTTTGTACACATATATTTTTTGCAAGCATTTTCATTTTGATATCTATGTATATTTTACATGGTGTTAGAGCATTTAGAATGTGCGAGGCGAATGTCCGCCTGGCTAGCTACCACCCTCAAGTAGAAAATCTGTCGCCAATCACCTGTGTTCCGGCAGCTGTGCTTAAGAGCCAGTAATTCTAGATTAGCCTGAACCTCAAATTCGAGATCATCACTCACCATCAGGTGAGGTACTGGTCAAGGTACACTATTAAGTAAAAATAATAGAAAAATATATTTACGTTCTTGGGTTTTAATATTGTATTACGATTGTATAAAAGTCTTTTAACAAATACGATCTGCTACTAAACTATAAATACTAATATTAAACAATTCTTCAGACCAAACCAGTTAAGTTTTGTAATTTTCATTTAAAAAATGATAATCAATACGGAAAATGACCCACCTACTTAAAAGAAAACATTCACAAGTTTAAAATATGAGAACTAAAGGAGTAAGATATAAATAGCGCATCAAAAATGTTATCGTAGCATACTTCTTCAAGATATTTTAGAGAGTTTAACTCAAATATATTTCTAAATATCTCAAGAATATAATAAATGATTACACACACACATTTTTCTAATTAATTCTTGAGATATGTTGTGTGTTTATTGAACAATATTTCTATACATCTTAAAAATGTATAGAGTCTGCTATTTGCGCAAGGTCCTAGATTAGGAAATAAAATACTTTGTATCCCAATTTAATGAGTAGTTCCTAAAAGATCGTGACCAATTATCACACGAGTAAAACTACTGGGTGAGCTTAAAATATATGAACTGCTAACCTGAAAACCTATTGTTGAAGCTTCCCGCGTAATCGTGCTAGCTTGCCATTGGATGGAGATGACGCGATGAGCTGCTGACCAATCATAGACGGACCCCCACTCACTAAGAGGACGCTATGACACCCAACTTTTTTACTTCAAAATTACTGCTATCCTAACTAGATACTTGCGCATCATTGTTTGTTACTTTCGCTGTATTTCTTAACGACATTATAATCATTCAAGCAAATTCTAACGTTTTAATATCCACTCTTACCACCTTGCTGAAGAAGCTGCCTCAACATTGGACCTTCTACGCCAAATATAAAAGAAACTGCGACCTTTGGAAACGTATTTGACGCTTCATTGAGCCGGTGGTGAAATTAGCCTAAAGGATACGAATTGCTGGATGCAACGAAAGAAGACGCAATTCTTCTGGATTAGCCCATCAATAATTTGTTGAAATCATCCACTGAACGAAGAAACGTACGCCTGGACTTGGACTTTGGACGGAGCCATACCTACTTACAAAGCGCAAATCGGTACGGCCAGCAAACCATCCTAATCCTCGCCTATTCCGCTTCGTTTGTGTTGATACTGTGCTTCGTATAATTTCAGTGATCTGGTGTATGCGAGCTACCCGTTTGCCTATTGTGATCAGCTGTTCCAAGTGCCGTTGCTAGCACCTGTGTCAGCCTACGCGTTAGCACTAGAAACGTGAGTACTTCCACCTTTTCATTGGTTACCAAAATGGGCTTGTCTGATAATTTACAACCGACCGGGTCATCCCGCGATAGATCGCCTTCCAAAGCTAGCGATGACCTTAAAATTCGCGACTTAGTGAAAAAACGTGGCATCATCAAAGGCAGACTAACAAAGTTCACAAATTATGTAAGTTCATTGAATGTTGATGCTTTAGATGACCAACAACAACGTATAGATCTTAAATTACGCATTCAAGGTGCCACGAACCTTTTTAGTGAGTTCAACAACATTCAGACCGATCTAGAGGAATCTGTTCTTGATAAAGATCTAGATGAACAGCTGACGCAAAGAGAATTATTTGAAGACAGCTACTATAGTGTGTTATCTAAGGCTGAATGCATGTACAAAATAAATGACACTGCTTCAGATGATTCTCACAAATGCAGTAGTTTTAAATCAGTGAAATTACCAACAATTTCTTTGCAAAGTTTCGAAGGTTCTCATGAAAATTGGATTCAATTTCGGGATTCATACTTATCGTTAGTTCATAATTGCAAAGAAATTAGTAATATTCAAAAATTTCATTATTTAAAGTCATCACTTAAGGGAAGTGCTGCACTAGTTATAGATTCAGTGGAATTTTCTAGTAATAATTATGATATCGCGTGGGAGTTATTGCTCACTAGATATAATAATAGCAGGTTATTAATACATAACCATGTAAAGTCTTTGTTTACTATGCATGTGCTGAATAAAGAATCACCGGGTTTGATTAGAAATCTAATTGACACAGTATTAAAGAATTTACGCGCGTTAAAAATCCTAGGCGAACCGACAGACTACTGGGATACTTTAATAATTTACATAGTTGTATCTAAATTAGATCAAACCACTGAACGTGAGTGGGAAGAGTATAAAAGTAAACTTTTTTCTGAAAATAGCAGTTCCCAGCCAGCGCTAAAGATTGATGACTTGCTTAAGTTCCTTAGGGGCAGAGCTGACATGCTGGAAGCACTGCTAGTATCCCATAATAAACAGTATAATGCTAAGCACAACTCGCAAATAAATACAAAGGTTCACTGCAATGTGTCTAACACTAAACCACAGTCACGTGATACTCGTGCTAAAAATACTTGTCTTGCATGTAAACAAAATCACCCGTTATATTCATGTCAGAGGTTTCTAGATTTTAACTTAGAAACTAAACGTTCATTCGTGAAAAATAATAAACTATGCGTTAACTGCTTGCGCTCAGGACATTCTTTAGACAACTGTAGATTCGGTCCGTGCCGGTTATGTAATAAAAAACATAATTCGCTGATTCATAGTGATGGCTCTGTCAATCACACCGATGCAACTCAGTCGCCGCATGCTAATGAGTCATCACAGGCATCAGGAGTACGGCAGTCGCGGCCTCCCTCCGCGTCCACTCCGCTCGTCTCCGATACCTGCGTTATCAGTGAACCTCGCGTAGGTTCAATCCAGGTAAATAAGGCACACATTGACAATATTAATTTATCGCATTCATGTGTGCAACCGGTATTATTATCGACAGCCTTAGTGCAAATAGCTGATTCAAGTAATAATTATCACTTGGCACGAGCCTTACTCGATAGCGGCAGTCAGAGGTGTATTATTACTGAATCATTATGCGATTTACTTAACATACCCCTTTTACAGTCCACTCAGGAAATACGTGGTGTTGGCAATTCGGTTACCCAGACCACGCAGGTCTGCGAAGTCGAAATCAAGTCGCGCATCAACACTAATTATTCCACCCTCTTACAATGTTTCGTTTTGCCCAGTATAACGTCTACACTACCAGCTGTTCCTAAGCAAAGCGTGCGGGTTATTATACCTGACGAGGTTCAGCTAGCCGATCCGCAGTTTTATGAAGCTCACGGCATTGATATTTTAATTGGTGCGGATAAGTTTTGGGAACTATTAAAAACAGGCAAAGTTAGGTTACAAAACGGACCGTACTTACACGATACCTACCTAGGTTGGATTATTTCGGGTCCAATCAATGTCAATATGCGTAATAATAGTTACATACATTGTAATTTTACTGAGTCAATTGAGACTCAACTTCGACAGTTTTGGGAACTGGAGGAGTTGCCTATATCAGGAATCGACACGCGCACTGATGAAGAGCGTGCATGTGAAGACCACTTCGTCAACACCACTACGCGTGACGGTGTTGGAAGGTTTTCTGTGCGTATCCCTTTTAAATCATCACCTGCTACATTAGGTGAATCTTTCTCCAGAGCTGAACGTCGTTTTGTGGCGCTTGAAAAACGTTTAGAACGTGACCCTGGTTATAAAAAACTATATAGCGATTTCATGAACGAATACATAGCCTTAGGTCACATGACTCGTATTCACGACTACAGCAATCCTCATTATTTTATGCCACATCATGGCGTATATCGAGAGCATAGTGCTACTACTAAATTACGTGTGGTCTTCGATGCTAGTGCTCCTTCAAGTACTGAAATTTCACTTAATGATTTGCAAATGGTTGGTCCACCTATTCAAGGCGATTTAGTATCCATTTTATTGCGATTTCGGCAGCATCGATACACGGCTTGCGCAGACGTTGAGAAAATGTATCGACAGTGCTTGATTCACGAAGATCAACGTCACTTGCAGCTCATCTTGTGGCGTGATGATCCATCTAAGCCGATAGGTATTTACCAATTAAATCGTGTTACCTACGGAACCGCGTCCGCTGCGTTCCTTAGTTGTAGGTGTCTAAAGCAGCTGGCATCTGATTGTGGTGATCTTGAAGTCGCACGTATTATAAATGAGGATTTTTATGTTGATGACATGATTACTGGAAATGATGACCAAAATTTATTATTAATAAATTGCACAAAGGCCTCTGCGGTTTTAAAATCTGGTTGTTTCCCTTTACGCAAGTGGTTATACAACTTTGATAGCGACAACACAGACGTTACAGGTCCGGACGCATCTAGGTCTTCCAAGGCATTGACACTAGGCAATAATGTCAATGCAAAAACTTTGGGCTTAAATTGGTATAATTTGAGCGATGAGTTTTATTTTAATTCACAATTTAAACTTACATTACAGAAAATTAGTAAGCGCTACATCTTGTCCACTATGTCACAAATCTTTGATCCATTAGGATTACTTGGCCCAGTTATTATTATCGCCAAGATCATGCTTCAAAAGCTTTGGTTGTTGAAACAAGGCTGGGACGACGAGGTACCTAATGACGTCAAAATAGCTTGGTATCAATTCGCCAATGCGCTGCCTATCCTCAATACGGTCCGCATACCTCGGCATGTTATAGGTACTGACCCTATGTATGTAGAATTGCATATTTTTACGGATGCTTCAGAGACAGCTTATGGAACTTGCTGTTATGTGCGTACTATTAATACCGACTCCACAGTCTCATGTAAACTGTTAATTTCCAAAAGTAAAGTTGCGCCGTTGAAACCAATTAGCGTTCCGAAACTTGAATTATCTGCAGCTCTGCTAGGTGCGCGACTCTACGAAAAGGTGCGTAAGTCACTTCGTGGCACTTTTCGTAATGTAGTTTTTTGGTGTGACTCAACAATAGTGTTAGGCTGGCTGCGCATGGCTCCTAATATATTGAAAACCTTCGTTCAGAACAGGGTTGCAGAAATTCATGAACTGACAAAAGACCTTCCGTGGTGTCACGTGAGCGGTAAAGATAATCCTGCTGACTTAGTTTCGCGAGGATTACGGCTCGAAGATCTTTCCTCATCTACTCATTGGTGGGAAGGGCCTACGTTCCTTCGTGAATTCAGCTTTGATAGCAGTGCACTAAGTCCAAATCAATGCTTTGCAACTCCAGCTGAAACCTTAGCAGAAGTAAGACCTAAAGCGATGCATTCTTTGGTAGCCGAGATAGAGTTTTCACAGTCATTATTTCCTTTTCATCGATTTTCACAATTAAATCGCATGAGGCGTGCAGCTGCGTACGTACTACGTTTTATAAATAATGTACGCAGTAATGGTAATCGTCAATGTGGTGCTCTGTCTGTAGACGAATTAAAGGGTGCGGACGTTATGTTAGTACGATTTTCTCAAATGGAGTCATACGCGGATGAATACAAAATGATTAAGAAAAATGATGGACTTAAAGGCAAACATAACTTAACTAACTTAAATCTATTTATTGATAATGACAACATTTTACGCATAGGTGGACGTTTAAATAATTCTTCTGAATTTACGTTCGATAAAAAACATCCGATGTTAATTTCTTCTACTCATTGGTTTTCAGTGTTACTATTTCGTCATGAGCACAAGCAGTTGAAGCATGCAGGGCCGCAAGCGCTGCTATATCACGTGCGTGATTTGTACTGGCCTGTCGGCGGTAGAAATCTTGCTCGGCAAGTGGTGAACAAATGCGTTACATGTAGGCGATTTCGAGGTAAAACCTTAAACCCTATCATGGGTAACTTACCGAAAGAAAGGATTACGCCATCCTTTCCGTTCCAAGTTTGCGGCGTAGATTACGCCGGTCCCGTTATGGTTTTGAATCGCAAAGGTAGAGGCTCAAAATTGACCAAAGGCTATATATCTTTGTTTATTTGTTTTCTGACGAGATGTGTACACCTAGAGCTTGTAAGTGACCTATCGACAGACGCGTATTTGTTGGCTCTAAAAAGGTTCATGTCCCGTCGCGGCAAACCTTCGGAAATATTTTCAGATAATGGTCGAAATTTTGTTGGTCTCATGAACGATTTTACAAAATTTTTAACTAATTGTTCGGCCGAAATTATTGAATATGCCACTAGCCAAGCCATAAAATTCAAATTTATTCCTCCATATGCAAGTCATTTTGGTGGTCTATGGGAGGCGGGAGTAAAGTCGTGTAAGCACCATCTCTTACGATCACTGGGTAACGCGCATTTAACTTTTGAAGGGATGAGTACAGCATTAACACAAATAGAAGCAATCCTTAACTCCCGTCCTCTTAGTCCTATGTCCGCAGATCCGCAAGATTACCTGCCGCTGAGTCCTGCGCATTTTTTGATTGGCCGTCCGCTAACCTCGCCTGCCTGCACCGACTTAACTGAAGTCCCTACACTGCGGCTCAACCAGTACCAAAGAGTAGAGCAAATTCGTCAACATTTCTGGATAAGGTGGGCTAAAGAATATGTTTCAGAAATGCAGACAAGAAGGAAATGGAAGGAGAACAAAGCCGATTTAAAGCCAAATACGCTTGTTGTCATCAAAGAAGATAACTCTATACCCCTAAAATGGAGTCTGGGTCGCGTTATCACCACTGTTCCAGGCAAAGATGGCGTCAGTAGAGTGGCAGATATCCGGACAGCTTCAGGAGTCGTGCGACGCGCATTTTCTAAAATCTGTCCTCTTTTTGACTTTGATGAAGTTCCTTTGGAAGACGGTGCTTCCAAGGCCGGGGGCATGTTGAAGCTTCCCGCGTAATCGTGCTAGCTTGCCATTGGATGGAGATGACGCGATGAGCTGCTGACCAATCATAGACGGACCCCCACTCACTAAGAGGACGCTATGACACCCAACTTTTTTACTTCAAAATTACTGCTATCCTAACTAGATACTTGCGCATCATTGTTTGTTACTTTCGCTGTATTTCTTAACGACATTATAATCATTCAAGCAAATTCTAACGTTTTAATATCCACTCTTACCACCTTGCTGAAGAAGCTGCCTCAACACCTATCAACACCTGCTTACAAAGATACTTCAAATTTCGAAGTCGTAAATACCAAAGCTTTGCCTAACGCCCGCGGTTAACATTTAATTATCATGTAGATGGAGAACAGTCCAAATCTTGTACTTGTAGGACGTCTAGGGATATGAATATTTCTATTCACGATATTATCGATACTTGTTTTGTTTCAAATTGATACAGATTTTCACAAAAAGTTATTTGTTGTAACTAAAATTTCTTATATATATCCACGTTCACTCTTTAGTTTTTTCCTAGCAATTTTTACTTAGAGATTGAGGTGTCAGTCAAGAAACTTTACTTTTGACTTTGCTATTGACTAATCTAAATTTTACATGAGGCGGTCACCACACCACAGTAGTCTATCTTTGTGAGATACAATAAGAATCAATTGTGCCAAAACTTCTAGCTTCAGAACATCGACATAATGTAGTTGCCCCGTAACTCAGCCAGAAGGTTGGTTTAGTTAGTTGATATGTTTTTAATTTTAAGAGTTGAATCGTTAGACTTAATTTGGCATGATTTAAAATCAAAGAATCTTTCGGCTTTTTATGCCGCACAAAAAATGATGTTTATAAAATTTTCGTCATATGTAGTTTAATAATTATATCTAAAATAAACTATCAAAAGTACCTCGAGAATATTATACCAGCAATCGTAAGGGTTTTAACAATTATATAATCATATATTATGATCGTATGATACAGACCTTTTTTGCCCTTAAAACTTTTTACCCTAAAAATAAAAGTGGTATTGCTAGACACCTGCAGTTAAATTCCCGTTATCAGGGAATTTTGTTTTTGCCTAAGCCATAATAACAATTTTCATAAAACAAAAAAACAACATTTTGCTCGATACAATTCAGAATCGATATGTTTATATTGATTTTTTAACTTCATACACAATTTGGTCTCAACAACATAACGCCTACAGTTTCGTATAAATCAAACTGTAAGCTCATATTTCAATGGTTAACTTAAACAATAGTTAAAAATAATGGTGTCGAAGCTCAACAATTATTTAGTATCGTTTAAAATAAATCAATGAATAAATTAGAGGCTGCTATTACATTTGATTTAGATGGCAGCTCATCTGTTAACAACAAATTGCGTTTCAAGCTTTAAATTTTGTCTAACGGATATTTATTTAAGATTTTACTAGATTTATAGGATGATTGTTGTTTCAAAGAAAGTATACTACTAAAGTTTAATCTCGAAATAATATCAATTTAATTGAAGGGAACGTTTACTTAGGCTTTTGATTTGATATTAAAATATCAGGCTTTGGCTTAAAATACTTCTTTACTTAAAGTTGTCGAGTTTTATTCTACGTAAAAATTACAAGTCACATTAAAATAATACATATAATAAGTTGCTTAAATTTCTTTACTATCTCATCCATAATAGGTGAAGACGCTCGACACGCTGAAGCAAAATAAAAAAATTAGAAACCTTATTGTCTAACTTAATTCGGTTCTAAAAATATAAAAATGCGATCTATGTGGTTGGACTATATTAGTCCAAACTCTTATGTCATTGGCAACAGGTATACGCCGTTTGGAAATACCAGCATTATTTTTATGTTCTTGTACCGGAACAAGCACGAGACTTACCTGATGTAAAGCGATAACCACTGCCTATAACAGATGCATTTCATCACAAAGGACGAACTGCATCGCCCCCTGAGACATAGAGTTGTTGAGTTACTCCTGGGACATACAGTGTAATTTAACTGGCTCTCAAGGACTGCTGCCGGATCGCACTGTTAGCTGCTTGCCGACAGATTCCTACTTGAGGGTGGTAGCTAACCAGGCGAGCATTCGCAAAAAGCCCTTCCACTATGCGGTGAAGCTCAAGCCGACGGTGGGATTCGAACCATGGACCTGTGGCACCGCAGTCCATACCTATAACCGCTTGGCTATCATAGCTTGCTTGACTATCATCACTTGCTCATACAATAATACTAATCGCTGTAGACATTCAACACTTTATACCACTACTAGTTTATGAGGTATCCTGTGTATAATGGAAAGACAGATGTCGGAGTCGTAATAGGGCTTCGTTTTGCTCTAATGGTACAGAAACCTATGAACCAAACAACAAAAAACATTAGAATTGATGTTCCTTCTATTACGTCATACTAATAAAAACCCATGAATAAAATTTTATGAGTATCTCATTAGTAGCAACAATGTATCTCCCAAAGAAAAGGCTCATTAAGTTAAGACCATCTAGAGACAATACCAATCACTCCAAAACAAAAGCAACTAAAAAATAACTATGTTCAACTTATGGATATTATATTGTATTCGTTGTCTATCTTGTCTTGTATACTTAAAATAATGTACTTAAAGTTTTAATACATGCTAGTACAAGAGATCTTAAGGTGAAAAGAGTCTCAAAAGGCAAATTGTGAACATGATTTTTAGACAAAGTGTACGCTATACAGTATTGAATAAAATGTACAAGGAAGATTTTACAAATACGATGCCTGATAAAAAAACAGAATTCCATATATTTCTCTAGATAAAAAAAAACATGTATCTAAAACTTCACTTAGTCTAATGTTGTGGGTACGTGTATTATGTAGCTGACATGCGATACAGTATACCTGAAAGATTAGGTATTTAAACAAACTTTCGCTCACGCAATTTAAATACTGCCCAGTTCTATTTTGCTTATTCGCATGCAAAACGAGGTCTCTCCGTCCTTCAGTCCGACATTTTTCAGAGACCACTTCTTCTTATGCTGTTCAAATCATTATCAGGTAATTGGCAGCTGTCCTGGAACTATTCCTATTCTTATATCATGTTCTTAGTATATAATAACATAGCTCACGTAGGTGTTTAATCTAAAAGAAAGAAACAAGACATACAAATTCTTTATATTGCGAAAAGGCTAGCCCTTGTACACAATCTGATCTGGTGAATGATGAAATCATCAAGTAAAAGGTGGTAAACAGGCCTAACTTTACTTACTTAACCTAAAATAGGAACTAGCTCTTAAGGACAGCTGCCGGAACATAACGTTTTCTACTTGAGGTGATAGTAGAGGGGTATGAGATATGAGGTGATAGATATATGAGGTATGAGGTGATAGACGATTCGCAAACATACTATCATATTGTAAGCGTGTTCTGATTATTTACGTATGCGATGTTTTGAGGTAATCTCTGTTTGTATGCGTAATGACAGATTTGATATTTTAAGCATTCGACATTTTGTAATTAGAACGTAAACTACCATAAGTCGTTCAAGACACAGGACTTGTTTTTATTTGTACACAAAGGTGTCTTTTTCGGAAGCATTGTTTTCTAGAAAACAAAAGAAAAAGAAAATTATTTGAATTACAACAATACTTTGGCATTTTAATGTATCATTTCGTTAAAAAAAGAAGTAGAATTAAATTACTTCGTTATAACGGTCTTATAACTTTTTCAAAGATAATTTAGTACACGTAATGCAAATCATTGTACGCAATACATAATAAGATAAAATCATGCAACGAGTATTATAGCACAGTACAATACAAAAACATCTTCCTTATATTGTGATTTTAGTAAGGTAGTTAATTTTTTCTACCACGAATGAACAGGGACGGTTACTTGAATCTTTTATTTAGTCCACTTTGGCCTGGTAATTAAGGAAAGGTCCGTTTGTTGTCTTGTTATATACTCTGTTCTTACTGATGTTGGAAAGAGAAAGTAGAATTGTGGTTTCTAAAGGAAGTATAAATAAGTATTCAACTGGATATGGCTTGGAAGAAAAATCAAATAGCACATGATAAATTTAACTTGTTAGGTATACATTCTTATATAAATCATGTGTATTAGGGCAATGATACTGTATGGTATATGAGAATCATTCCCGAACGCCATCATAATTTCAATCGGGATTGTAGGAGGAGCATTTCACCAGCCTGCATACCCATCCTTATTATTTGTGATATGGCATCGGGGCTGAGGAACCGCGAAGATGACATGACTAGAGTGGTGTGTCAACAGCCCTACTAACTTATCGAAACGGTACTGACATTGACAATCATAGTGATAGTGACAGCAATTACAGTTTGGACGGAGGAATTCTGACTTTGACAGCGCAACCGTCTCAACGCCAGTTACGCGCTGAGGCCCGCACTCGACGCTGTGCACAATCAAAACTCCCTGACGATGAACTTCGAATAAGTTCGAAACTATTTGGAGAAATATCCGATAAATATAACGTGAGTTTCGGTGTGAGCCGGTTGCTAAAAAAGCAAGGTGAAAATGTGCCAAATGAACATGGTAGTACCATGTTCATTTGGCGTTGATGTGAGTAGAATGTTGATACACATTAGACAAATTACATGGCTCATTATCATCTTTACGCCCAATATTAAATTAAAGGTAATGAATAAACAGCTATCAACAAAAACATTCCTAAGGTGAGTCATCGACTGAAAGTTAGCTTGCCATAAAACCGAAACCTTCTAGAATATTTTCTTCAATTGTCCTTACCGCGCTAGAATAAACACTATACCCCGATTGCACATCATATAAAGGATAATGCTAATGAGATGAGGAATTGTAGGTTCTCCCCGTTTGCTGTATACTACTATAATCCTTCCACCTGTCGGCAACCCTTCGTGATAATGCTCTTGTTGGTAGTATTATATACCAGCTACCTCTCGGATAATGGCGTTAATATGGATAAATCCTTCTCGTGCGCAATCTGTCTATAGTGCAGGGCATGTAATAAACTACTTAGAATTGAGATGCTGTATGCTGTCAATTCACCACAATCATTCCCTTTTAAATTTTAACAACGCCATTTTTGCAACGGCATTTTATCCTTCTTCTTCGTGTTGACGACTCATATTTAGATGGATGGCTGCCAGTACTGGGCTGTAGCCAACCCAAGGGTAGTGGCCTCGTACAGGTCACCCACAGTGCAAGCATTGGGACACTGAGGGCAAGACAGCAAGTGACGCATGTCTTGAGTAGCGCCACAACTACATTGGGGAACGTAGGAATGTTAGAGCAACCCATTTGGCCATATTAAACCGGCAGCGACCCACTTGAGCCTAAAGTACGGATTATATGGAAAGGCCCTATAATATTACAAAGTCGGTAACTGAATAACAGTTACTATCAAATTTCACATCTTTCATGTATATAAATGGAATCAACCCTAAAAACATGTAAATGAGGTGTCAGGTCAGATCAAAGTCGTGATTCAATAATAAAGAAAAATCACGGAGAATAATTTATAATAATTTTAATTAAACACACCAATCAATTTAATTGATCAAATTGTTAATATTAATTGAATTACAATTTACAACACCATTTTCTTTATACAATTATAAGTTTCTCGTAAAACTAGTCTTCTCGCTGTATTTTTTGTTTATGTACTTGTGAAGGACCTATATGGTTTAACTTTAAATGAGTACAAGTAGTGCACAAAGCATAAATGTGACATTTCAGCTTGATTATTAACGATAATAATTAAATTATCTACTTATACAAATAAAAAATTGTCCACTACCAAAAGTTTTCTTATTGCGTCAATTCTATTACGAGTTCTATTTAAAAAAAAAATACTTGATTAAATATCTGCATCTCTATATACCTATTATGTAGCATATTTTGTACTCTTCTTTGATGAGTTCGTTGCGGAGTTTGCTTAGTGGTTCCTTTTTTTTTGGTTTAAATTATTGTGACGGAACAAGCCCGAGGCCCACCTGGTGTTAAATGGACTAACCTCTGCCTATAACAGATGCATTTCGTCAACACGAATTGGACTGTGCCCTTCACTTTGAGACATAGTTGTTAAGTCTCTTGTGCCTGTAATTTCACTGGCTCTCAAGGACTGCTGCTGGAACACCCCGTTAGGTACTTGGCGACAGATTTTCTACTTGAGGGTGGTAGCTAGCAAGGCGGGCAATCGCAAATTGCCCTTCCACCATGCTGTGAAGCTCAAGCCGGCGGTGGGGATTGAACCAGGGTACTGCGGCATGGCAGTCCATAGCTATTACCGCTTGACCATCATTGCGTTATAAACAACTCAAGAAAGTTTTTTTTTTTCAAGAAAACCATTTTTTTATTAGAATAACTATTACTAAGTCTCTACTCTCCGTCCTTCTGTCTGTCATTGTACCTTGAGAACTTATATAGTATAGTAAATAACCTGTGGTAATAAATACGAAAATTAAATAAATAAAGGTGGTTCCCTATACAAGAAAGATATATTTTTAACGATTATATATTCCGGCGTCAAACATGATATGATGATAGTGATTTTACAAAATAATCTAGGTTACTCAAACTTGTAGGTTAGCCTGAACACCATCATCGACCATCATCACTTACCATCATGTGAGATAGTGGTCTACGGCTAAAATATAAGGCATAAAAAAATATATTTAAGTGCTAGTCAGACTATTGCGATGGATTCCGAACTGTATCGAAAACCTGCAAATCTGAAATGCACTTGAATGATTTATTTTTATTTTTTATTGCATTGTATATTTGCAATAACAATGATAATAGATTGTTTTTTTGCTCGATAAATACATTGCAAAACTCTAATTATGAGTACACATAGTTATCGTGTTCAACAAATGAACTATATCAGAAACTCTTGTGTCAAACCTTGCTAAAGGTGAATTAAGTCTCAAAAAGGCATATATTAATTTTATTTTTCAAAAAGAGTATACGCTTTGCATGTATTAATAAAACACCCTCAGTCTGAAAATTTTCCAAGACCGAAGTTTCCGAAGTCTTTAGTAGGTACATTAATAAGTAGTAGCGATTTAAATAATAGTGTGTAATTAATCCCTTTTAAAATAATAGTACATAGTTTATTATAGTTTGCAAAGTGAGAAACGTGAAATTTAAACCGAGTTGAATAACATTAATATATGAAAACTTTTAGTTTATTTTATAATATAAGCATAAAATACCAGACAGATTAGTATTTATCATTATATAAATTATAAATTATATTATTTAATATTCAATATTTGCTTGTAAAGTTAATAAGCACCCTGGAGAAGATAAATATTTTCTTTTGTTGTATTGAAATTGAAGAATTGAAGATGGTATTATTACTTAATATTGCTAAAATTCTTTAATATTGCATCCAAAATTCGATTTCTCTTTATCATAGCTGACGCTTGTAGGTTAACCTGTGACCACTAAGAAAGTGTGAAATGTGTTGGTAAACGTTGATTTAGGTCTTCTCTCTAGATTATATAGGGAAGGAGATAGTTATATATATATTATATATATATGACTATATTACACAAAAAAATATTTTGATTTAAAGCATGCAACTGGCTCCTACGGCAATCACCGCCAAATATTTTATGGTATTAAAATGCCGGCCTGACAGTTTATTTTAGTTAACCGGGATATTTCATCAAACTTAATTACGTAAAATCGGTAATCAATGATAAAATATCCTATTGGATGAACAAGAACAAGCATTTCCTACTAAGCGCTTCCGTACTTCGGAAGGCACGTTATCCCGTCAGTTTCAGCTGTTGATTTAGGACGTTAATGATTGTAGCACGATAGGGCATTTCGAAAATGCCTGCCTGGCTATCGACCACACATAATTATAAATCTGTCAGCAAGATCCTAACGGTGTTCCACCAGCTGTTTTTAAGAGCCAATAGTTGTGTAGCCTGAACAGCATCTTCGACCGAATTATTACTTACCATCAATCAAGTGAGACTATCCCATCTGTAATAGAAAAAAAACTTTGATATTGATATTATTATATCATAATAGGGGATATTTCTTGCATAAGGGTTAAAAAAAAATACAATTATCTACTTGCTAATATGAACTTACTAATTATCAACGGTTTCACTATGGGCAAAAAGTGCATAATGAAAGTTTAGAGTCATTTGTTCTATGCTGAAAAGTCACAAGTTTGCCACAAAGTCACAAGTTTGTTGATATATAAAGAATTTAAAGATCAAGGTATATCCAGTTATTTTATTTCAAGAAAGTTGTTCGGGACTACAGCCGTATAAAGATTAGGAATTCATGCGGATTTGCTTAAAGGGAAGCCGGAGGATTGAGGAACGTTTTCTCTGCCACATCGTAAGCAAGGTTTGGCCTTCTGAAACGAATTGCGGCTAGTAATCTTTTTGTGGGTATATTTGTTAGGTGACTTTTGTTTGGAAGAATACTTGTATTCAATTTGATATTCACTAAGATTTCTTTAGTATGTTTTTGTACTGACAGAAATAACACCTAGGCCGGATTGGGACGCCTTCAGCTTAACAGGTAATGTGCATTTTTATTTTTGTTACTGGAATTACATAAATAAATCAACTTTATACAGACCAAGGTGCTACAAGATCTTGTGTATAATAACACAAAAAAATGTTTTGTTTTTAAAGTAATCTGACAAGCCACCACGACGATTAATATTCCTCCTCCTAAATCGTTCACTTTCGACAGAGTGGTTAATGATGCTGTATTTTCATTGGCTAAAACAGCTCTTGGGATGCACATCCACTTGGTGCTGTCTTCAGCGTCTCGGGAACTCTGAACCATGGTATAATACTTCGTCGTTCGTTAATAATCGTCCCATACTTCAAACCTCCCCGTCCACGGCAGGTATTGGACGACCCTGATGACCCCATCGCAGCCATTATGTTGGCAGCTTTAGCGTCATCCGCAAGTCATCCCGGTAACATCTCCAGGTGTCCCGTAATCAGAAGTTACACAATCAAACACCGAGCTCGCCGGCGAGCTCGAGGCAACAATAAAGTCCCGATTAGTGTCTCTGCAAACAGTCACAGAGTGAATTTCCGTAGGGCCCACTCTCAACGATACAACACTGCAGTTGTACCATTTACTTTTAGTTCCGATTTTCCCAATGTCTCCCGGCAGCGAAACAAGCCGAGGTCCAAATCACAGTGGTGTCCTTGAGTTCGCTGCCAACCCCCCTATAGTAGCGGAGAGTTTTCGCGCCCGCAGTAGTCTGAGGTAGAAGACGCTTTTCACCTTCTCCGCCCGTCTTGGTCTATAAGAGGGCCTTCCCTCACCTAAAATCCAGTGAAGCTGAATAACCGACAGGGGTAGAGAGTACCTAAGTCCTCCCTAAAAAAAATCGTCGATTTGATGAGGTCTGTTCAACGCATGGGTGATCGACCGCGTGACCGCTTGCCTGCCACCCGTCCCTGGACTACGATTCGTTCCATAGAGTGTTCGTTTCGAACAACATGTCCGAAATATTTGAGGATTTGTGTTTGCAGTAGACGGTAACCTCTGATTGATATTTAGTTCTGCCAAGAACAAGATGTTGGTCCTAAACGCTGTGCAGGGAATACGCTGCCAATACCACATCTCGAGTGCATTGATTATGTGCCGATATTTTAGGCAAACCGTCCATATTTCTGCGCAGATCCAGGAATTAGCATCGTAACAATCAATTTAAAAAATATTAGACTGTTTTATTTATAAAAAATATATAAATCTATGATTTAAGAAATACGTGGAGAATCTGAATCTTAAGTATCTTGTTATTTGTAACTGTATCAGCTGGATTGCCCGCTCCTATTCCATTAAGGAGGGATTTCACATAATCCCCACGCTTGGCAGGCATCTTGGGGATCGTAGTTTAAGATATCAGTTCGTCAGAAAGCGCTGCTGCCTACTTTCCAATATTTTACCTTTAGTAGCCTCTAAGGACACCTACAGGTAGTAATGGGGGGTAACATTTTAGCCCGGCACCACCATTGGCATTGTTTTATGATTTGTTAATAAAAAATGTTTGAATAATAAAAAATATATTTGCATCGACTTGAAAACCTTCCTGATTTCAGACTTAGACAAACAGATATTACGGTATATACATCGCAATTTCAAATGTATAACTTGTTTTGGATTTTAGATAGATCCTGAAACAAAAATTGTTTAGCGTACGTATCGCTTTCTACACAAATTTTCATTCGTGGAAAAAACGTTTATTTGGAAAACATACCTACATGGCAAACTAGAAGCCTACTAATAAATACAGCATACATTTGAACCTCAAGGAAATACATGCTAAGTTTCACCGAATTTTATATTATTTTATTTCATTTTATTTAGAATGTGTTGTAACTAATACGTTTGAACCTCCCGCTCCTCGCCAACCCGTGACAAATGGAAAGAGAGATTCTTGCTTTTGGGGTACGAAACCTTAAAAAGAAACATCTTCCTGTTTTTAATGGTCGTTTTGGTACAAAACAGGTTTCTGTATTACCATATCTCATATAATATCATACAGGGTACGTACCTATGATATGTTACAAGAAAATTTATCATCCTTCATTCAATCTTGCAAGTCAAGCCTTCAAAGGTCACAAATGACGTTCACATGAGCTGAGTCAGTCTCAATCGGTAGGGAAAATTCAAATGAATGCCTACGAGTACCAACCAAGATTCGCCGGGTGTGGAACTTTTCTTATAGGATTTATTTGTGGGTTACGTGCAGCGATTTATAGGCGAGGAAAGGAAAGCTAATCTAATTTTATTTATATCCATACGTTTCTTTTGTTTCATTGTTTGGTGATGAATTGAGACGAAGATTGTCTTGATTTCGCTATGTGGTTTTTGTTTTTGGCACGGCTTATTGGTTCATTAAAGCAATTAAGTCTAATGAAGGTAAATTGTTAGAAACCGAAGTGTGTTAAGTGTTTATGTTTGTCTTGCCTATTCAATATTGTTACGTAGTTACTTGTATAGAACTAACACAATATACAAATTCTGAAGGAAGGAAGATGCACCATTGTGTTTAACATGTTGATTGATATTTTCATATGCCTACAATTAAATCTATCTGACATCTATCCTAGAAGATTCATAGAGAAACAAATGATTCTGATTTTTTGAATAGTGCTTTAATTCAGTTCTCTAATATGAGATATAGATTATCCAGGTTTATGATATTGTAGCGATAACAATTACTATGATTTTAACAGATCGAGTTGAGTATCCCTTAAGCAGTTTGTAAAACGTAAAAATATCAGCAAAAGTTGTAGAACCAAGGGACAATTTGGTTTCCTCACTTCCATTGTTCCACCAGGCATCGATAGCTATAAACGAAAGTTCGGGCTGGTTATTAATATTTATTACCTCTAATGTTATCCGAAACACTTTCTTCAGCGTGTTATAAATAGCTTTTATATTATACCGGCCACCCGTCAAACACAAAAACAAAAGATAAAAAGGGGTTTACGACGTAAACTGTGGACTGGAGACGCCATGTTGCCCGGTTACGGCGTTTGTTTATGTGATAGGCGATATTGTTTGCTCCTGCGCATCTTTTGTGTCTTTTTCTTTATTTTACAGTAATATTATTATGACAGGGATTGAATAAGCACCAGCTGTTATACTAAAGTCGATAATGATAATGAATAATTATTTATATACGCTACTTATTTAAAATTTATTTTATAAATATTTACAGCTAATCACAACATATTGTTTGTTGGTTAACTACGTATGGATAAAATAGTTTAAGTCCTGACTGATTATCTGACATATAAACGCATAATGTAAGCTATACCTCTGGCCCAAGAGACATTAAATTTATAGGATGTGTTTCTCGTAAAGCCGTATTTACTTGACTTCAAATCGATTTGATTCAAGCGGTTTTGTTAGCCTTTTTTCATTGCCCTGTAATTAAACATTTTTTTAAACTATCACGGTTCACTCGATAACTAATATTATTAATTTAATTGTGGATTATGAATTAATATTATTAATTCATAATCTACAGGTTCTATCTACGGAGCGCCGCTACATTCCCAGATTAGTCAAAGAAGCGATTGAAATATCCAAATGTAAGGGTTTCAATAGGGAAGAAGGCTATAAACTGTCCGGCACGTGGAGTATTAGGAGATTCGAAAAATGTTACACGTTCACATAAAAGTGACTCTAGTAACATGTGCAGTGATACTGTGAGTGTATTTTGTCGAAACTTCCAGTCGAGTGCGAGTTCCAGTGGTACGCGTAGCAAAAGACAAAGAACGAGGGTAGACCGTTTCGTCTGCTCTTGATTTCTGTCAACCGCTCTTTACTCCAGTCACCCCGCGATCATCATGCATGCAACTGCGTCGAAATATCGGGAACTCAAAAATAAAAATCACCACGGTACAAATCCCGTAAGTAATAATATTAGCCCTGTAATTAGTTGTTTTTTCACTATAAAAATATATAAAACATCTCATTTTTGGGCCTTTAACAACGTGTCGGGTGGCTGGATTGGATAAAGCACTATCTAGTTATTTTCTATCGTTAATCATTGACCAATATGGCCATAAAATATTGACAGGCTGAAATTAAACGAAATTCACTAAGCAAAACTCTTATAAAAAGCATTTACCTAACCTCTAATGGTAGGATATTATCCGAAAACCATTTTTGCGGGAACATGAGCCAAATTTACTGGCCGAATTTTACGATAGCATGAAGAGAGTTATCTTTATGAACATTTTCATGATATTTTGACAATATTTTCATGATACATGTGTGTTCATGTTATCAAGTTCTGGGTCCGTGTAAAATAAATCTAATCTAATTTTTTGGGAATGATAAAAAATGTCGCATATATATACTCGTATCATATATAAAAATCAATAAAGAAACGGGGGAAGAATCTAAGTTTTTTCGTCAGTTATTGTACACATAACTAGTAATAAAAAATAACGTGTGAAACAATAATAAAAGTTACGTACTCTTCAAACTGACGTTGATATGACTAAACTTTCGTAACAAAAACTTCGGTAAGATTTGGGGCAAACGCTTCATACCATATTGATGTTAAAAAAATACCTTTTGCTATCCACTTTTACCAGCTATAATTTTTTCATCAAAGTTGAATATTATGTGTACTGGTTTAATTTTTGATTTTACCTATTAAAAATTTGCATTATAGACTATTATCAAAGCACTTGCATACCATTTGACAGAACAATGGCAGGGGATTGCTGGTGTTGATTAATAATTATTTATCTTTTCAAAACTTGTGAGAATATGGGATTGATGATGTATTGGAAGGTGTTAAAAGTAATAAACTAATAAAAATAACAAGCCATTATTTGCCATTAAAAACTGAATTGATATATATCTTGTCAAGTTTTATGTTTTAGAAAAAAAAAAGAGAAACACAGTATTACATACAAGTAATGTTTAAATTAAATAGTTAAAATGAGTAGACGAACTATAAAGTTTGCAGTTTAGTTGTTACATTTTCTTAAAAAGGATATTCTACTGCTTTAAATATAAGTTACTTTTTCAAAGTCAAATAAATTCTATAAATACGGTAATTTATCAATAACTTTGCTTTTTATCTTCAACTTTCAATCCATCTCAACAAAAACATAGAATCGCAAACAAAAATCGTTAGGGCAATTTGCTTAAATCGCCTTCTTATGCTAAACAGCTCCCTGCTGCGAATATAAAAGGAAGGCCTATTTGCGTTTAAGATCTTCGAATCTCTTCGCAAATGATGCATGTGAGGAGAAAAACGAGATACCACAAGCTATTACACGTTGCACCGTAAATAATGGTAAATAAATAAGCGTATGGACTTTACTATCTGATGCGGACTCGAGAATGTTGGGTATAGCGTTAAAAATTTCTAAAAACAGTGTGTAAACTTTTGAAATATGATTTTGCTTTAACAGAAATTTCCGGAACATTATTTTGTTTGACATTAATTCATACTGCATTAATTGTACTCTCCTCCATCGATAGATAGGTAGACAAAAACATACTCCGTACAATAATAACCTAAATATATTTATTAATGAAACATTAGATAATTTATATTTAATATTTTTATTTTTGCAATAACGCATGCTCTGCGGTTTCATCCCCATACCATGGTTAGAGCACGAGAGGAACTAAATTAGAGTTATACTATTATGTCATGTTAACTCAGTTGGTCAGAGCATACTCCGGCTATAGGCGTGGATGACGCGGTTCGAATCCTGCATGACTATAATGTTTCCTCTCGTAAATTTGTAATTTCGTAATTAGATGATAGACTTGGATCAATACACATATTATATTCAAGAATGTTTCGCACGGTGTGTAACTATGACAATATTATCAAATTGGCTGGTATTAACTTATGTTCACACAAAATTAAAGATTAACCTTTAAGACCCTGGCCATGAAAAAGAAACACTCAGCTTTTATTGTAATCCTCATATAAAATGAAACATTTGTTACTGTCTATACCATTATTTCACCACGCAAAGCATGAAAGTGTTGTTTAAAAGGCAAGATACGAAAAGCATGGTGCATAAGTTCTGCGCTGTTAAAGATAATAAGTCTGTACACAGCCTAAGGAAGACGTTGCGTTAAGGCTGCGTACTAACCTTTGTAAGGGCGACACTGTATCCTTATCTCAAATAACTGCGTATTTTAACGCACCTAGGGACGTTTAAGGAACGTTATTTATATTCACGCGGTACGGAGTTTAAAACCGAAGATTTATCTGCTGTTACTTTGTTAGACACAAGCTTGAATTAAGTTGTTAAAGGTCAAACGATGAGAAGATTACAACTTTAGAGTGTTATGCGAAATTGTGTTCGAAATGTCATAGGTTAGTATTAGAATAATACTCCTGAATCAGATATTTTCAGTACTTATAATGCTCATGATATACGATCACTGTGCGTGTAATGTAATGGGGCATTTTGAGGCTCTTGAATTTTGGAGCCATCAAGTCTTCAATCATGAGACATTACTTCAAATATAAAAGCTGAGCTCAGGGGGTAAACATTTAATAATTACTATACAACACAATAAAACATATTTAATTGTACACCTTTAGGAACAAAAAGTACAATTGGCGGACTAATCGTTTCAAGCGATCTCTTCTAGTCAACCTTTGTATGGAAAATGAACAAATTAGGAATACAACAGGTAGATTGGCCACTTTTTCAAATGTAATGTAACATCTAAATCATTATATACAACGAACGCCTTTGCGCATAAAACATTCCTAAATGAACAGTTTCAAGTCTACATAGTTAAATTAATTCATAAGTGTGGAATTTTAATGGGCACGAAAAGAAGGTAGTTTTACGTTTCTCTCTCATGAACATGAAGTTTAGTTCTATAATTTGTTCAGTAAAGTTATTTTTAATACCTTTCAAAAATTTGTTTTGACGATACTTATAAAAATTCTATAACTAAGTAAAATAAGGTCTATCTGTAAGTGTTCAATATTTTATCAGTGGCTGACACGAACGCGACATCAACCATTTACTTCAATGTTGCGTACATATTTAATACATAAAAATATGCCTATGTTGGTAAACTTAAAAAACGAATCCTAAAGTTCAACCGTATCGTCAACAATCTCAGAAACCCTTTAACCACCAATTCATGTAAAGAATCGGCTAGTAAAGTTTTATTATCATAAGTAGTTTTTGCATTATTGATTACCAATGACCAGTTTGGATCATTAAAAGTTTAAAAATACTATCGTCTACTAACATTTTGACCAAATTTCAGTTAAAAGGACAATATTTCATAATTTGAAGCAGTGACGGCTCAGTGGCATTGTCTATGGACTCCCGCGCAGCAGGTCCATGGTTCGAATCCCGCCGTGGGCTTGAGCTTCACCGCTTGGTGGATGGGCATTTTGCGAATGCCCGCCTGGCTAGCGATCACCCTCGAGTAGAAAATCTGTCGCCAAGCACTCAACGGTGTATTCCGCTAGCTGTCCTTGAGGGCCAGTAATTCTAGGTTAAGCCTGTTAGCACCTTCGACTACATCGTCACATACCATGAGGTGCGATTGCGGTCAAATGCTTACCTATAAAAAATATAAAAAAATGTTATGAACACTTTTAAAATGTAAAAGTATAAACGGAATATAGCATATCTATATAATATATATAGCATAAATATATAAAAGCATGACTTTAAACGCTTAGAAACAAAATAACTGTTAATTAAATCGTACACCATTTGTACATGACATTGTCCATGAATCTTTCTCATTAATTCCATGGTTCACCTTAATCAATTCCCACTCGTTTCGTCACACCATAGTCCTTCTTAAACAAACAATTATAACTAACAAGTTCAAAACGTTTGGAAAACGCATTATCAATCAACGCCATGGGCTGCGTCATAAAACGTTTTCAATTTAGCTCAGAACTGTAACCGATCGTGATGAACCGTCTTGTTCCTATAAGTAACGGACACCCACGTTATGTTGTATGCTTGTTTGGATATCTATATGTCGGATGCGGAGCTGGCTGTTTGTTTGACTCGGTGACCTGTTTAATACTATGGGGTTGATTTTATTTTTACGGAATCCTCTTTTTGCGTCGTATTTCACATGATTTTAGGTCGTGACCTATTTTGTTTCTTGTTCTTTGTATACTTTTCTTTTGTGTGCTAATCTGAGGAAAGGATTAGTAAGCGTGATCAGTTCTATTCATGTGTATAATATTTGAAATTACCTTGACACCTTATACCCCAAAAATATATTATTGATAAAAAAGTGGAATTATACAGAGTTATTTAAAATATGCCTACAGCATCTTAGGGTTGACTTCTGCAAGCTCTAACAAACATATTGCGATGTGTTTTTTTTTGTATTTGTTCATTTGTATTTGACGGAATAAGCACGAGGACCACTGTGTTAAAAGTCTCTTGTGCCTGTAAAATATTATTTTACCACGGTAATAATATCTATATATATTACCGTGCCAATACGCTGGCTGCATTACCTCGCTGGATTTTTTGAAGCAGTGATGATGGCTCAGTGGCATTGGCTTTGGACTGCCGCGCAGCAGGTCCATGGTTCGAATCCCGCCACGGGCTTGAGCTTCGCCGCATGGTGGAAGGGCATTTTGCGAATACCCGCCTGGGTAGCGACCACCCTCAAGTAGAAAATCTGTCGCCAAGCACCTAACGGTGTGTTCCGGCAGCAGTCCTTGAGAGCCAGTGAAATTACAGGCACATGAGACGTAATAACTATGTCTCAAGGTGACGGGCGCAGTGCAATTCGTTACTTGAGATGAAATGCATCTGTTATAGGCAGAGGTTAGTCCGATTAACATCAGGTGGGTCTCAATCTTGTTCCGTCACAATAACATAAAAAAAAAAAATGTCCGAGATACAAGACAGCGTTCTGTAAATATGTTGCCTCCACCAAACGTTTTGACAAGTTCCTAAATATTTTATAGGCCCTTACGGCCCCTAAGTTTCCACCTCGAACAGCACAAACATATACCTATCCTTTGTCTCTGTTTTACATATTTGCGCCGTTTAAGGTTTTCAGTCTTAAAAACTGCACCACCAGATGGTAGGGTTTAAATCGTACTAAAAAAATGTTTTGTGTTATTGTGTTGGATCAAGCGCGCGTCCCACCTGATAAGTGGACTAACCTCTGCCCATAACAGATGCATTTCATCACAAGTGATCAATTGCACTGTGCCCATCACCCTGAGATATACAGTTGTAAAGTCTCATGTTCCTGTAATTTTACCACCACAAGGACTGCTGCCGAAACGCACTGTTGGGTGCTTGGCGACAGATTTTCTACTTCAGGTAGCCTAGCCTTTAGCTAGCATTCGCAAAATGCCCTTCCACCATGCGATGAAGTTCCCCGACGCTGGGGGAACGAACATTGGACCTGCTGCACGGCAGTACATAGCTATTACCGCTCGGCCATCATTGCTACAAAAAACATATAGACACGTCAATTATTCATAATAATGATCAATAGTTAAAAAGTCTTCTGTCGTAAACTGATTTCAGATTAAGTTTAATGCATAAGACTGCTGACTAAAACTTACATATCAAGCGTACCCGTGAGATGCAACACGTTTTATCATTAGACACACGAGCATATAATACACACGTCCATGTCAAACAAATCTTAGTTGTTAATGAAACGCGTTGGCGGACAGGTAAATAAACCTAATCATTTCTATGATTGCAACATCGGCGGTTGCAGTTCTACTAGAACAGAATAAAATTGCAAAGTTATGTTTGCGCTATTTTTCAGTTTTTGATACTGGCACTTAATAAAAAAGACTATACTGATGCTGGTAGAAACTTTTATGTTTTGGCTACTATTCAACTACTATTACAATTTTCTTGCCGTGATTATGTCCATGTGGTATTTACGGTTACTTACAAGATTCTATTTTTTTTTATTTTATAGTATTGCGACGGAAAAAGCATTAATCCCACATGATGTTTATCGGATTATCGGATCGGCCTATAACAGATGAATTTCGTCGTATGACGAATTGCACTGCGCCCGACACACTGAGATATATAGTTTTTAAATCTCATGTGATTGTAATTTTCTTCTGGCTATCAAGAACTGCTGCCGGAACATACTGTTAGGTGTTTGGCGACAGATTTTCTACTTGAGGGTGGTAGATAGCCAGGTGATCATTAGCAAAATGCCCTTCCACCATCCGGAGAAGCTCAAGCCGGCGGTGGGGATCGAACCAGGGACCTGCAGCACGACAAGCCAAAGCTATTACCGCTCGGCCATCATTGTTTCAATACACAAATTGGATCCAAATTTCCTTACATTCAATTTAAATTAGTTCAACCGTGTCGGAAGTGAATTGTAACATATATATACACACATACGCCAACTTGTGGTTACTGTACATAGTAAATTTGATTTGCCTGATCTGCCTTAGACTCGTCTGATATAGTTATATCAAAAAGACTTGTTGAAACGCTGAATATTCTTAGCCTTTGTCATATTTCTGCAGGTCATATTTCTATGATCAGTTATCTTACTTTCTCCTAACCTTTGTAGGAATAAATTTTGTAGGCTAGTAGAGAACATTGTATCTACATTACACATCAAAGCCAGAGTTACTTGCTGCTACTTACAAACATTAAATTTCCTCAGTCAAAAGTCTTTGTCAATAAACAAACAAACATACTAAAATCAAGGTGCACTACTTACTAAAGAGACGTTATATAAACTCATTCATACTTACCTACTTTGTTTTTACTGTATTCTGTTAAGTATATTTTTAGTAAATTGTGTAATCCTGTTTTGGCCATATGTTAAGTTTTTATTATGTATATTTATATTTTCTGTAAACGCTGTTGGATTGCCATAATAATTAAATGAAAAAAAAATTACTCATTCAATTACAAAATACAAAAAATATAATCTCAAATCAACTTGAAAATATACACACATAGTGCTTGCTTTCAATCTAGCTAACTTATAAAGTAGGTACTTATTACGTGCAAGCAAACATTCGAAGGTTCAGAATTAGATATATCAAGTCCTACTCTTTTCTAAGATATTATATGACATACATTATAAATATTATTTTCACTTACGAGAATTGTACCGTGGCGATTTTTATTTTTGAGCTCCCAATATTTTGTCGCATTTGGATGCATCATGGTCGCGGGGTGACTTCGAGTTCCAGTGGTACGCGTAGCAAAAGACAGAAAGAGGGTAGACCGTTTCGTCTGCTCTTGATTATTATCAATCGTTTGTTTCTCCAGTCACCCCGCGATCATGATGCATGCAACAGCGTCATAATATCGGGAGCTCAAAAATAAAAATCGCCACGTTAAGTGATATATTAATGTAGTAAACCGTGATAGTTTAAAAAAGTGATATACAGTATTCTAACCAACACAAGTAAGATATCCAATTAAAGAAATGAAGTTCATCTATCGAAAGTTCTAACTCGCAGTTAAAATAAATGGATTGTTGTATTACAAACGTTAATCAAGATTGTATCAGACGCTTCCTGCATTAACTAACAGGCAGTCGAAAATATTGATCACGTTCGGTTGTTGGATATTTTGATACTTTAATGATCTCGAGTTTAGGGAAAGTTTAATTGGTTAGGAAGGAAATTATGGAAACACGAGTATGTTCGTGGAAGTGTGTTCCCTTCAATCGGATATTGCTTAATTTTTGTTGTCGAGTGAGTTTGTTTTAAAACTTTTACATCAACAGTTGTTATGTAAAAAGTGGGAGGGATGTTATTTACTAGAACCTTCCGCAGGTTTTTTCTTTAATTTCATCATACTTCTTAAGAAATTGCAAAGTAATACAAAATTTATTTTAACTAATTACTACTACAACTATATTTTTACTACAATTACTTTTAAAGCCAAGAAATTCGCCGTTGAAAAAAATTCTCCTCCATGGGGCGGGGGGGTTTGCATTAATCCCCACGCTTGGCAGGCGTTTTGGGCATCGCAGTGTCAAACGGCGTTGCTGCCCACCTACTGGTATTTTTCTCATCGTCGCCTCTTTCGAGTCTTCGAACTTTATCCCATTTTAAGTGGCGTTGGTACAATGTGTTCCCGGTAACAACACAAATACTATCAACACAAAATCATATACCGCCTGCCTTAGGATAGGTCTCGTTGTTGGTCCCCCCGAAGGGTTCCCGCCTTGTCGTGGCGGTGGGGCTTAGTAGCCGTGGCTTCGTCACCCACGGTGAAGCGAAGAGGAACCAGGGGCCGTGCTGACTTGGGCAGTCGGCCGGCCCCAGAGGGGCCGCTCCACTGGGCTTTGCCTCTAAGTCCAGACTGGAGCGGCAACGGGTAGGCTGCGGTGCTGTATGGGCAGCACCGCATCTGAGGCGGGCTGTGGTGTTGTATGGGCGACACCACAGCTGACGGTGAGGGGCCACGGCGGGAGAGGAGTGCCGGTATCACGGTGCGCCGCTCTCCCTACCTTCCGTGGCCACGGTGGGGCCGCCACCGTTGGATGGCGGACGCGGAGGGGCCGCAGGGGAGGAGGAGTGTTGGTATAGCGAGGCGCCGCTCTCCCTATCCTCTGCGGCCGAAGTAGCAGGCGACGGGGCTACTCATCTGACCCGTCGCAGGGGGACCTTGGGCGTCGGAAGCGGGGTCGTCTGACGCTCATTTGCGGGCTTGGTCCCCGGGCGGTAGCGACGTGCCATGTGTTCTGGTGCGTCGTGAGGGGTAGCACCCCAAGAGGGGTCCGGCAACGGACAACCGTGGCGGGTTCGTGGTTGAGTGCTAAAGCGACCCTGCGATCCCGCCGAGAAGCGGTAGAGATGGAACACCGTGTGTTATTTAGTCGGTAGGGGCACTTGCTGCTGTGGGAGTAGTTGGTGTCGAGCCCGACATATCCCGGCCACCGTCCCCGGGGTGGACGGGAATGCGTAAATACATTTTTCACACGTTAAAAAAAAAAAAAAAAAAAAAAAAAAAAGGTCTCGTTGTTGGTATACCCATTCTCCTTCGGATAATTAAGCGTTAAACATGTAAGGGTATTGTGCAACCAATACACAGCATCGGCCCCACATCCACACTCCCACATCGGCGTTAGTAATGGGATGCTGCCCATTTTGCAGGTCGGTTTCCTCAGTCGCCTTTTACGGAACAAAATGATATAAAATAATCCTTATATTGCCAACCTAGGAACTGTATCGAAAAGATTCCTAAGATTACATACATTTCAAAAGTCTGAATAGAATAACAAAGTAAACAAGAAATCGAGCAAAATATATTTCAAAATACACTTTAGTAGGTTTGTTTTATATTTTACCCAGCCTTTGAGAATCAACTAACAAGATTGATCGCTAAAAAGCAAACCCGTAAGCTACTAAGGTTCACTCGCAAGTGAACTCGATAGTAATCTCAAATCTGGCAATAGAGGGAGCCGAGACTCGACAATGCATCACCTGGCTTCCGTTGCAACCATCTTGATTTCTTTCCAATCGTACCTCCCACGTTAGCACGAGAGTGATGCTGCCAGTTTTTGCAGACCTCTATGTTTATTGAAAATCTTACAGAAGTGAGTATTCAGCAGGAGTTTTGAGGTCTTGTTATACTGGTAATGTTTTCGTTTTAGAACTCTTGACATAAGTGATAAGATGGATTGTTGTCTATTTGACACTTAGCACAGCCACTGAATATAGATTTCAATGCTTCGGTTACATTATAGTTCAGAGTATAATGTTAGTGTTTTTATATTAAAATCGACAGGGGTTTTTTTGCACACGAATGCGCCTATTACTATTGACATAGCCTATTACTACTTGACCATATCACTCGTTAGTCTTCTAAAGTTATATATGGTAATGAAATCTGCAATTACCGGGTTGGACGCTGAGGGTAATGTTTCATACAGTTTGAGATTTTTGCGAGAGTCAGACCCTCAATTGGTTAGATAATGTCCAACATCACACCAAACTTAGACCAAATCGTACCAAAATTTACGCTTGCATTACCATTTTTGTTATTTTTTATTTTGTTTTATTAATCCACAGCTCTTAAAATTACTTAATTATATATTGATAAAATACTTAATCTTACAGCTAAAAACGGACTAAAATTTGATAAAGATAAGAAATTACAGTCAACGTATTCAAACAATAGTTAAATAAACAATGCTTAATATGTAGTTTACATTATACGACAATAAATAGGATATTTTATGAGTACATTTGTATGATGACCAGTGGAGGCTCGTAGGAGATTTAAATGCCTACTCTAGTCTGTATAGGCAGGTTGTGCGTATCTCATAGTTATATATGTATATATGTAATATGAATAGGTGTACCATCGCAAATCAATTCGAAGCTACATACGGCAGGCACTTTTATCATTTTAACGAAACATTATTTTTTTTATATAAAACACGTCTCCTGCTTGGGTCCCCCTTTTTTTTGTGGCATGATGTTAGTGCATTTGCAGTATGGTAGATATCTATGATGGTGCCAGTCTAGCTATCCCCAAGTGGTCAATCTATTGCTAAGTACCTACCACTATGTCCAGGCAGCTTTAAGAGAGAGCAACAGTAATTCTATTTACAACTTTGAATACTTTTTACCATTAGGTGAGATTGTGGTCAAAGACTAAGCCATCTGCAATGAAATTTTTTAAAAAGTGTTCATTATGATGGTAAACAATAAGATGAATATTATCATAACAATCATGCAATAATAAATAAACTGTAGGAACATAAAGTCATGCTTATCTCCCGGAGGGAAAACAGCATTGATTTCTACTTGCTACGATCATGGCATATCTTTTTTGCTTTCTTTACACCTATCACAGTCTTTATAAACACTCGTTTGTTATTTATCAGTATGGTCTTTTCCCAATATATCTTCAATATTGTCAAAATGCTCACTGAGGTCCTCTTTCGTTTATAGCTCCATTCTTCTTGCCTTGTCAACTTTCCTTTGATCATCCTCTCTACTTGTCAAAAGCATCTCAAGATCAAGCCTTCACTAGCAGCACTAAATCCTTATTCACTTCATGTTGCTTTTTGATCACGGCTGTACTCACTTTTACCAAAAAAGCTTCACCACAAATAGTTCCCAAAGCTCTCAACTCAAGCACGACGTTAATCCTTCCCCTGCCATATTTAACTTTCAATGCCATTCACTAAAGTCGACACTTCTCTGAGCACCGTTAATCGTGCTTATTTGAGCATTACGTTTCGTCTAGTCATTAACAAGTGGAAATTCTTATTCAGTCTTATTGACTGAATTTCTAGCATTTCCTCTCATTTTAATATCTTCTTTATACGTTTAATTTCTCTCTCACCTCATGCATAAAAACATTTTGACACGCAAAAAAGTTTGCTTCATAATACTATAAGCACAATAAAAACTCTATTTTCCGAGAAAAATATATACAATCTTTACACCGTTCACAAATAGAGAAAACAAAGCTTATCTAAGTCAAGTGTGATATATATTATTTTCTTTATCGCGACCGAGACAAACGTAAAAGTCTGTGCAAAAATATTTTCCCCATATTCCACCATCAATATTCGACTTCGTATACCTTCCTAGATAAAAGATAATTTAGATAACAAAATGCTATTCCTTTTGTGGCACAAATAGACAGAACATATAAGTGCAGATAAGTGTTAGTGAGCGTACAAACTTTTCTTGTTGATTGAATTTATTATTTCAAGAAATATATGGAATTATACTTATCGTTAAACTACACGTATCATCATCATCATCAGCATCCATAGCTTTTTTTTATATATCTAAACTCCAGACTCCAGGGTCCGTGACTTTTTATAGATCATGACATTTTTATTTAACCCATTGGCATCGGCGATAATTATAACAATAGAATTTCATTCATAAATTGGCCATAGTGGTCCAGGCCGATGCCAACTTAAGAAACAAGAAATAGGAAACATGCACCATTCTACGGGGGAACGGTGTTAAAGAAAACTTCTTTTTCTTCGGTCATGTCATTAGCACTACCATCCAGAGCAGACCGGTGTCCTCAGCAACCATAGCTTCCATTGTTGAAGAAATGCTTCCCCCATAAAAAAGGGGTTTGCCATAATCTCAATACTTGGCAGGCGTCTTGAGGATCGCAGTGTATGATGGCAGTTCTTCAGAAGACGCTGCTCACCTTCAAGATTTTTACCCTTCGTGTGACAGTATAATACCAAACTTGACTTACCTAAGATTAGCATATGATAGCCACGATACCTTACTATAGACAATAAAACACATTCAGTAAACACTTCAAACACTCCCTAGTAGTAAAATATAACGTTTATGTTTCCGGTAGAATCATGAAGCCTTCACCCATTGCCGGTTGCCAATGGTTAGTTGCCAGCAGCTGATATTAAAGTACGACATTTGGCAACTTACACTGATGTTCCATAAATGTAACACGACCAACGCAGTAAATATTTATAAAACTAGATAGTTGTTTTTTATCTTTTGGGTCTGATGTGTTTTCGAGAATAAATAATGTTATGGGAAGCATTTGAAGGTCGCAAGCTATCCAGGTTAGTATTCACTTAATGTAAAACCTTGCAAAACATGATTTCAAAACTGCCAAATCACGATGCGAGGATGTATTTTTTTATACCTGATAGGCTAGCCTTTGACCTCTATCTCTAGTAAGTGATGATGTGGTCGAAGATGTTGCTCAGGCTAATCTAGAATAACTGGCTCTCAAGGATGGCTGCCGGAGCACACCTTAGACGCACGGAAGCGCTCAGTAGCATTATCACTAGCGGTCACCCATCCAACTCGTGACCGCGGCGGACGTTACCTAACTTGCCTAGCCGTTTTGATCCAATCAGGATCAAAACGGCTAGGCAAACTTCGCTACGAGTGCTTCAAAAGTTATTAATATTGAAAGTAGTAGTAATGCAGAATGTCCATTGTTAGAGAAATCAGTTTCCATTTTAGGTTAACCATCTTCATGCAAATCATCACTTACCATCAGATGAGATTGTGATCTAAGCCTAGCCTGTTGGCAAATGAAACACACACCACTTTATTTTCCACTTCCACGTTGTTGGAGTAGCGAAAGCGTTGCTTTGGAATCTTGATTTTGAGCTTAGCATTTTACGTTATTTTTTATCCAAATAAATATAATGCAACGTTGACGTTGTTTAGACACCCACGTTTTTTTGAGGTGTTGATAATGTACATCCTTAAAAAATATATTAGAAGGGGTTTTAAGGAGTAACACGATAAACTTACACTTATTTATTCTTGTCTTATGTATGCACTTATCATCATCCGCAGCTATAAAGTACACCGTTGTACAAAACCTCCTACATTAGATTTAGAAATCAGAGTCTATCACTGAGTGTGTGACTGGCGTTTTTGGCTCTAGCAGCTGCACGCTACTACGCTATTACGCTACACGCCCTTTGAAAATTACTATAAGATCTATCAAAAAATGTATGTACAATAATAATAAAATTCAAAAAATATTTTGTTGGCAAAAAGGGTAACCCAAAGGAATTGAATCTAAAGACAGGGAATTTCTTTCCGATACAGTAAAGTAAGTTTCCCCCACAATGCGAAGTGTCTCTGAAAGTTTTTCTTTGAGTGTATAAAAGTTTTTGTCAGTTTTATCTTTACCTCTCCAAAGTGATATCGAGAAATAGAATTTTTCATAATACAATTTCTATTGTTATTGCTACTGTAGACAAAACTTACAAATTTTGAAACTTATGTAAATCATCTTGGATTGTACTTTAAATCAGAATTATTTATGGTACGAGTATACATGCCTAAATATATTCATTTTTGAGAGAAAATCACATACGGCTTCTAATTTTCGGTGAAGTACTCCTCCTCTTCTTGTCTTCAATTGTAAACCATGAGTCGCTGGAGCAGGAGGAACGATTAAACTCTGACAGAAGCTTCGCTGTCACCTTAAAAAAAATAACCTAGGCACTGGTTATTACCAATGATCAGAATAAAGGCATTGTTAGAAAAAGATTGTCTGAAGCAAAACTTGAGCAAGTTATAATAGGACGTTATATGGACGATTATATATCAAATTTTGCAGACATCTGATGAGACGGAAAGGTCGCAATTATCATTTATTTCTTATTTTATACTATACCTGGAGAGCCATCTGAAAAGTGAAAGTGTTGGTTTTCTTACCTTCAAGACCCCTCATAACAGCAAATAATAGAAACCATGTCGAGTAGGAAGGTCTACCTTCTCAGAATCATAGAACAATATTACCTATCGGTGAAACAGTTGCCACATCTTGACATGCTCATACGATGAGATAAAGGCTATGTATGTATGTATATAAATATATATATTCAAAGTCAATCATGCTTTCGTAAAAAGAGTCGTTTTAGGTGCGAAAAGTAGAACTACAGGAACCTGTCAACTTCTCAGATGTGTTGAACTCCTATTTGAAGAAATAAACTTACGATAAATGTACTTGTATGAGTGATTGAGGTAAAATAAACTGTTAAGCACTGCTTGCACTATCATCATGAATTCTTTCAGATTTTGGAACCCAGCAGTTTAGGTTTTAAAGGGGAGGGGACGCCCTACCGGTACAAAAATGTGCACTTTACAGTTGAATATTTCGTAAATGTAGCATTAAATCGAAAAATAGTATTAGCAACCCCTAAATCATTTTAAAAGACCTATTCAATGATATCCCATACGATGGGATAGACGACGAAAAAAAAATCATCCCCGATTCACTTGTATGGGTAACCTAAAAAAAAATATTTCAAAATTTTCTGTTACCACTTTGTCGGCTTGATAAGTTTACATACCCTTACAAAATTGCAGCTTTCTAGTATAAACGGTCTCTTAGCAAAACCTCGGACAGACAGACGGACATGACCAAACTATAAGGGTTCCTTGTCAGGACTATGGAACTCTAAAAAACCCAGCATTAATTCTACCATTGTATCATACATGTTTTGACCAGGGTAGGTGGTACTAAATAAGCCAAAACCCTGGTGGTTGGCTTCGGCCGCGACTTGTCACCACGCTAAAACCAAAGCCGTTCTGCCAAGTGGCCAGGCAGTGTTCCGACATGATGGCTGGTGTAGCAACGCGAAGGTCAAATCAGTTGCGTTACTAGATTGAACTAAAATTAGACACAGCATGATTGTTCGTATCCTGATGGCTAGTTCAGTTCAGCTCTGCGGAAAACGGTGGGATCTTAAGCCCAGTTCTCTGGTGGCTAAAATTAAATAAAAGTGTAGGTAGGTATTATTGTTTTGTGGACAGCCACTTATCTTCCTGAGGAAGAGTACGTGAGTTTGTGTGTTAGTTTACTGGTATTTGTAACGGAAAGTCTTTACCACATTAACATTTTGTGTCATTAAGCTTCGTTGGCTTGGAATGTGCTGGGAGCCCGCTTTTTTACAAGATAGCTAAATGAATTGGAAGAGTTTGGTATTTAATGTGGATATAATGGATAATGTTTTGGAACCCGCTTATTTTTATATTTATATTTTAGATAGATTAGCATTTTTAACCAATTTGAATTTGGTTAAATTTTTTAGACTAAAATTCGAAACGGTTAGCTAATTAAATGACGTGATATTTTTTTGTGTATTTTAATTTTTTATTTTAATCACAAGCAAATGATGAAATTTGAAACATTGTTTGCGCCAAAGATTTACTCTCAAACGTTATTAATTCTAAACCAACCAACGTAATCCTATTAACCGAGTACCAGAAATGCAATTTAAATGTATTCCACGTTCCTTATTAAATACGTCTCAAGGTGCGCCCTTCTAAAAGGATTGTGAAATATTTTGGCAATTAAGCCTCTGGTTTTATTAAAGAAAGTCTTTGGAGTAAAAAATTAATTAAAATTTAAGCCCATCAGCTTTCTACGCGGCAGTGGCAGAATTAAAAGGAATCAGCCACACATTTCAGTGAACAACTAAAGATCAGCCACGTTAGATAATTCGGATGGGTTTATGCGGAATGCACGAACGTGATTAAATTTTCATTTTGTTCGTGTTTGTAACGTTACAATATTAAAACTTGATGAAGTGATTCGTACGGTTTTCTAAATGATATTACTTTACTGATGCTAATTGCTTAGCCTAATAATAAAATGTCACATGACGGCAAGATATGATATAGTCGAAGGTAGTAAACATGCATAGTCTAGAATTGGAACTAGCTTTTAAGGTCAGATGCCGGAACATACTATTAGGTGCTTGTTGGCAGATTTTACACTTGAGGTATGCTGCTAATCAGGTAAGCATTCGCAAAATGCCATACCACCGTGGGAACTGCGTTGCATTCCTACTCAATAGAATTTCAAATATGAGCACAAATTAGAGGAAAAGTAAACAGTGGTGAACACAGCCTCCATTAAGGGGGGGAGGGGTTTGCCATAATCCCCACGCTTGGCAGGCGTCTTGGGGATCGGGTATGGGGATTATGGCAAATCCCCCCCCCCTAACGGGGGAGGCTGTGTTCAGCAATGGACAATCTGGCTGATACAGTACAGCACAGTTAAGTTCAAAAAAATATAAAATACTGATGTATTTCTTAGTCAAATATATTATGTGTGCTGAATTTCCACTTTGATATCAAAAGAAAGCTTGCGTATTCCCGAACGGATGAAAATATTAAATAACCTCACGAAAGGAAGAACTCCGTTGGGTGCACTTTTCAGTCGTCTATGAAATTGAATGTAACGTTGCCACCTTATACGTGGAAAACATTTTGCATCTAACTTCGTAACTAGTTATTCAATGTGTTTAGAGAGAGATTTGATACTGAATTTCTTCCTGTTGAAGGTATGAGTGTTATTATAGGTTGAATATTTGTCCTTTATTTTGTTTCTTTGTATTTGTATATAATATATATTAATTGTGTAACTATGTGTACCTAGGTATATTTATATAGGTATTATTATTACACCTTACTTTGACTTACTTATGTTGACTGCCGCTCCGGATGGTACCTGCTGCAAAGATTGGGCATTGTCATACAACGCGGCCATGCCGCCAGCGTTACTCGTTTGGATCAGGTGCGTACCTACCTTTTCACCCGGTCAGGTATGGGTTATTTAGTTAGTTTTAGGCATTATATTTTTTTAATTAATTATTATTTATTTACAACTATTAGACTAACAGCATTATTAATGTAATTTTGTACATCCTCGTCACTCTTAGTTTTATGGATCCCCTACATTCAAAGATTGTCTGGAAGTGATCGCTTATAGGGATAGTTCCGCCAATTCTATACTATACTTTGATTTTAATGTGTTTTTTCTTTTGTGTGATGTTTCAATTATGATTGTCTATATGTGTATCTATCTTAAGTAGACTGCTCAGAAAAACAATATCACTTATAATATGCGAGGTGCACCTCGCAATATGTTAATCTTTTCAATCCATTTTATTACATATTTCACTAGTTCACAAAAAAAATTGGTTTTGGTGCAGCTCTGTTTGCATCTGTAGTCGGTAAAGTAGGTATTATGAACTACATTGCTGTTACTAGATGTCAGCTGACAGCTCTGGTTTACCTACCATTCTTATTTTAACTTTTTTTACGGTTTATTCAAAATCAGTCCATGTTATAACTACTTTATGACATTAATCGTATAAATTTATGATGGCAAGTAAGTCAAGAAGTTGCATCAACATCAACGGAAACTGATTAATGACGCACGGTAATTCGCTTGTATTCTGTATACTTTGGTATTGAAATTGGCAAACTTCTTTCTCATCAACAAGAGCTGATATGAAAAATGTGACTAGTTTTCTCGTGTCGGCTCACCAAATATACCCAAAATCAGGTCTAAAATCTAAGGCACCAAAATGAGTGTAGGCCAGTGTTTGTTAAGCTTTATTATACAAAATGCAAGTAACAGTAGTGGCCTGTTAACTGTTATGTATTTAGGATAGTGCTCAGGTGAATGCGTTTGCCTTCACTCGAGCACAAAGCAATCAACTTTACTTCTTGCGTTCCCAATCTGCATACGAAAAATTTATACTGCATCCATTACGCTGGTCTAATAAGTAATTATAGCTATTTACTCCCAATATTATAAAAAAATACTAAGTTATCAAATAACCTCTCATTTTCAACAATTTATTATGTAGCAGACAATGACTCCTCACTACAGGTCTTCTTCATACGCCAATAAAAGTTACTATCTCCATCAAGCTTAACATCATCCTTTTATCAAAGAACAATAATTGCATTCAAAATCAAAGATGGCTGCACAGATAGGGAGTGAGTATTTTCACTAATTAAGGGCCAACATGCGCAGTACAACAATTAAGAGACTCGATTGTTGATAAGCCCGAATTGAATTGATAGTCAGGTCTCGAGATAGCGAGATCTGTAAAGTTCACACCTTATTAAGACTTTGGCTTTGTTAAATACCTATGTTAGGTTTAATTGGATCATACGTTCATCGTTAGCCCTTTGTTTACAGTGTTTCTATATACATATTAGATCAATGATTTGTAAACTTTGATTGAACTTTGCATGTTTGTAGATATGCTGTCTCTTGAGACTGGCATGCCTTATTAAAATTATTATTAAAGTATAGAATTAAATTGAAACTGTCACAGTATTTAACTTCTTTTATTGCTAACTATTATTTTCCATGTTGAGACTTCCATTTATTAGTTCTGGCTTTAAATTAATGATAAGAACTGAAACTAATAGGAGAGTACGTGCAAAATTGAAGACTGATTTATTGTAGTGTCACATTAGATTAACAATTTTTTTTTTTTTTTTTTGTTGCGTTTTTATCTCCTATCAGTGGTTTTCACTTTTAGAAGATAATCTGTGGGTATATTTGTTATGCAGAGTGAGTCTTCCACCGAAAACATCTCCTCATTTGATTTCTGTCTGCTCCCTAGTCAGAGGGAAGCACTTGCTTTCTTCGTAGACGGGGTGTATAATTTAGATTGATTAGTTGGGTAGCCAGCTTATTCGGATGATTTCTCAAACGTTGTTGGTAGATTGTGTTTGACCTGCTGATTTCCTCCTTAACAGTCTGCATCTGCAGGTTTTCGTGTATTTCCGAATTAGTTATGTACCAGGGTCCATTATTAATTGTTCTTAAAATAATGTTCTGCATTCTTTGCAGCATTGATATGTTGGAGTTGCTAGCAGTGCTCCACAGTTGGATTCCATAAGTCCAGATCGGCTTGAGGATGCTTTTGTAAATTAATGCTTTTGTAATTTAATCATTTACTAAAGATTAACAATTTAAGTAAATTAAATTACATATATTTGAAGTGTTTGTATTCATAACTTGCTTAACTGATCAACTAAGTTAACGTCCGCTAAGGTCATGACTTGGATCGGTAATCGCTAGTGGCATTACTGCTGAGCGTTTCCGTGCTTCGGAGAGCTCTTTAAACCGTCGGTATTATTATACTATCGTACTAGTATTGTGGTAGGCCAAACTGCGGAATCCCGTCTGGCTAGTTACCACCCACAACTAGAAAATCATCCTCCAAGCGCCTAACGTTGTGTTCCATTAGCTGTCCTTATGAGCCAATAATTATATATTGTCCTGAACAACATCTTCGACCACATCGTTAATTCTCATCAGGTGAGATCAGCTGCAAAAAAACAATGGTTCTGCGTAAAAATATATTCCCCCGTTCTCCTGCCGATTTTTCATGTCCCTAGCTGTATTCGTTTATTGTTTCGATAATCCCGGATTCCTACTTCATATGAAATGTTATGGTAGTAATATTTTACATACTTAGTAGAAAAAATGTTCATAAGTACCACGACATCATTTTGACACGCTCATTAAGTTTCATATCCAAACTTATTCCTTACCATCAAGTTTGAATACCTGCTGCTGTAGTATGCCATAGAAGCTATAAGTAATTGGACACCGTAGATATTCACTTATAAATCTTATAATTAACTGGTTAGAAGCAGGTAATAGCTAATTATAGTAAGGAGAAACCCGATGTAATCACATTGAGTAATATGAACACCTCTAGTAACTCTCAAATAAGATTTGTATGGCCGTTAAATACGATGATAGAGATAAACACAGCAAACATCACAGTATAAATACAGTAATTATAATTAAAAAAAAATGAGCTTGTTTTTGGATTTTTAAGTAATACCATGAGTTAATTGCTGTAAAAATTGTTATGTCCCGTGGTGTAGAGAATTCTACTGTACTGCCCACAATAGTTTTGCATTGCGTAGTAGTTTTAATGGTTTTTAATAAAATCGATTCTCAGTAAGAGGGGTAAGATAAGCATTGCAATCCAACGGGGCAATGCTACCAGCATGCTGGGCACGCTGTCAATTGGTGGTGGGCTGGAGCATTTCCACTGCCGGTGGGCCAGCTATGACCTTTAGGTTGCCTAAGCACTTTCGTTGTAGTAGTTGAAGTGTTGTAAAAATGCTTCATTAAAAATTTTGTTTTTATAATTTTTAAGTATCAATAACTTTAACCCATTCAATTTACCTTTGTTGATTTTATAAGGAGCTTAATAAATATATACTTTATTCTTTCTTTCTTTAACAAGTAATACAAACGTATAAAGTTCATGTAACAAACATTAATAAGCGCTGATATAATAAATTCCATAAGTGTTGAAAAAATAAATTCCATGTTTTAGAATTCAGTGATCTTCAATATTGCCTTCCCACACGGATAGAAAAACATTTTCACTATCTATATTACTTTTGTAACTTAAGTGGACCATTCCCTGATTTAAGGCCAATTTGAAGGTGAACTCCTCTGCAGAGAATCATTATTTGGTGAAGTAATATATATACGGTATAATAATATACGGTAGTTCTCGCGCACAGAAGGTGTTTTCTTAACTGCTTGATTAAGGGGTTAAAATCAGAAGTGCAGTTGTTTTGAATTTTTTTTGGTAATTTTCCTCAACGTTAAAGACTTTTCGCATTCTACCAGCGCTAAAATATCATCAATACCGTTAACAAGACTGAGTAGATATTTTTTTATTGATATTAAGACAGTGGCATTTATGGGAAAAGTATTGTTTTATCTAAATTTCGCACATTTCGTACAAAGAAAAAGTATAATCCGCCAACTTATTTAATTTGAAGTGCTCGTAGCGAAGTTAACTTAGCTGTTCTTAACCGATCAGCAAAGTTAAGGAACGTCCGCCGCGGTCATGAGTTGGATGGGTGACCGCTAGTGACATTACTACTGAAGTACTGAGCGGTTCCGTGCTTCGGAGAGCACGTTAAGCCGTCGATCCCGGTTGATGTCTTAGGATGGCAGTCATTATAACATGTAATAGGGCATTTTGCGAATGATCGCCTGGCTAGCTACCACTCTCAAGTAGGAAATCTGTCGCCAAGCATCTAACAGTGTGTTCCAGCAGCTGTCCTTGAGAGCCAGTACTTCTAGGTTAGCCTGAACAACATCTTCGACTACATCATCACTTACCATCAGGTGAGATAGTAGTCAAAACCTATCAGGAATAAAAAGAAAAATATTTTGTTTCATTTTGCGTTATAAACTCTTAACCGATCTAAATAAATTTTGATAAGATAATTCTTGTCTTCGGAAAAAAATAACAACTGGCATATAGTAGTCACTTCTACCTTCCAACTCTACCTAAATCTACTAAAGTACTAGTACCAACACGCTCAAGGAAGATTACTCGATTGTAGAGGCTGAATCGTTTGCATTGAGCTTATCTCTATAATGCTTCCAGTCTTAGAGATTTGCGTAAGATCCGACGGAACTTGGCAAAGCACAATGGAAGGTCTAGGCATGCGATATCTTATCATGCTGTCTCCAGTCTACATAAGATAAAGAATCCTTCAGTTTCAAACGTACCAAACGATTATTGGAATATTTTATAGGTTGAGGAAGACAAAGAGAAGTGATTTCAATAGTTGAATGACGGTCTTATACGTATTTTCTTCATACATTTTTTACAAGTACATAAAATCATACAATAACTCCGTTAAATAATAAATCACTCTATAAGAGGTTCGAATAGGATAATCAAGTATTGGACTGAAACAACATTCTTTATGATTTTAATATTGTTAGGTTTGCAATAACGCCTGCTATGTGGATAACATTACAAAATCACAAATATACGATAGGAAAAACTTAAATCATGTGCGGGATTCGTACCCGCGTCCATCCACCCTTTGACCCATGACGTCACAACTCAAAAAATCGTATATTTGTGATTTTGTAATGTAATCCGCATAGCGGGCGTTATTGCAAACCTAACAATATTAAAATTATAAGGTTGCGTCATCATTTACAAGTTTAAAACCAATTGCAAAATTGGTCTTGTTTGTAGTACAACGCAAGTGGTACTATAGATGTCGCTTCTTCCCAATACGATGGTTAAAGAACGAAAGGAAATATTTGAGTTGTGACGTCATGTCATGTTAGCTCAATTGGTTAGAGCATGCCCCGGCTCAAGCGGTGGATGAACGCGGGTTCGAATCCCGCACATGTTTACTCAAATTTTTCCTATCGTATATTTGTGATTTTGTAATTCTTTATGATATTTAGTGTAATATACTTTGAATACTGATATTCATTAAAATCCCGACTAACAAATTTACCCAAAAAATTAAAAACTGAGTAGTCAACCTTCCAATCTTAAATTCTCTGTAACCCCAAACGTATTGCTTTCTTGCGTAATCTTTGCCAACAGAATAATTTCAACGTTGGGGAGCGGTACAAATCTAGAAAACAAAAGAGAAACGCAAGCAGTTTACAATTAAAACAGCTTAACCCTTTTTAAGTTCACTCCCCTAAGCAACGGAGTTGGACGAAAAAGTCGACGTTTAAACGAGCTATTTAACCCTTGTGGTAATCGTAACACAAACAATGGAAGAGAGAAATAATGTCGAATTCCGGCAGACAAATTAGGTGACCTTTTTCGGACGCCAGAGCAGGCCGGTTGTAATAACAGAAAGAATGTTCTGCCGTGTTCAAAGTTTTGGAAGGTCGTTTTTTAGGAGATGTGACTTGTGACTTATGATAATTATTTTAATTTAGCTAGAAAAGTGTCCAGCATCACTTAATTTTTTGCCTAAAAAAATAACACACTGTCTAAATATATTTAAGGGTTTCGTATATCTACTACCGCCGTGGGCATTAACTTTTTAGCTTGGTAGGCATTTAAAATAAAAGAAAATCTGTCGCCAAGCACATAACAGTGTATTGCGGCAACTGTCCGTAAGATCTAATTTGCATTCTAGGTTACTTACCGCACACAAAATCACTTACCAAAAACTGATAAAAGAAAGGAACGACATGTATAATGTATGTAACCAGGGAGAGATCTGTCAGTGTTTCAGATTGAAGACCACATAAATTTCCTGTTATTTATAAATTAACTTTTTACGTGATTGTGCCGGACACGCACGAGGCCTACCTGATGTTTTGTGGTAACCTCTACCTATAACAAATTTATTTCCTCTGCACTGTGCCTGTGTGAGTGCCACTGTGTGAGTATTTACTCACTTGTATACTTTTATAATTACTTACTGGGTCTCAAGGACTGCTGCAAGAAAACACTCTTTGCTTGTTGACTGATTTTCTACTTGAGGATGGTAGGTAGCGGTGAGCATTCAAAAAATCTCTCTCTGCCATGCAATGGACCTCTTTTGTCCTTGCATTGTGTTGTAATCTTACCATATTTAGTATAAGCAGTAGAAATAGACCATGATACACAATTTAAGAAAACACGAGCTACGCCTTCGAGGCCTAGGCACATGAGAAATATATCGGAAGGCTGTTTGTATTCGACTCTATATATTAGTATAGTATAAGTATATTTAAAAGTTTTGTAGTGCGATAAAATGCGCTTCGTAATCAAATAAGTCAATCCAAATATCAAAAATATATTCAAACGCTGATCATTACGGCTAACTACCGCAAGATATTAAAGATTATACTCAAAGAAGTTTCTCGCAATAACATGATTTGTAGACACCATAGGGTTTAATTTAATTTTGTGAGATTTGTTGGCACTTGTTTTGCCAAGGCAATTAGCTCAACAATAAGTACGCAAAATGTTGCTTATATGTTAGTTTTTATGTATTATGACCCCGGCTGCAAAAAGGCGCAGTATTGATCTGAACACTGAAGTGAAGTTTTATTTAATTTTGTAAGTTTGCTACGCCATCCAAGAAACATAGTCGTTATAAATATTAGGAAGGGATATATATCAAAGATTATTTTGGTACAAAAATAACATCTAAAACTCGGCAGTTTAGTTTTTGAAATATAGTCAAATCTTTTAATGTTGATTTTCTTGTATAAGATAGTATCTTATATAAGAAAATAAGCGGTACAAATAAAAATATTTGCTACTTATTTGTACCGCCAAAACGGACTTATTTCAAAATAATACCAGCATTTCTATTTAGCTGGAATAATAGAGCATTTAAAAAATTAAAAGTTAATATCGCTACAATAGCTTCTTACAAATGAATTAAATTACATTTTAATTCATACAATTCTTTTTTAATTCTACCGTATTTTACCGAAGGAATTTTACCAGTTTTCATCCATGCTCTTTAGTCCCGTTGCGTTATGGCCATAGTCAATGCAACGCGATCGAAACGTGGAGGTTTGTTGTATTCTGATTTCAATCAGTGCACGAATAGATCTCTTGTGTAAATAAATCATAAATTTATTTGAGAAATCTTAAGAAAAACCTTGTTCAAAAGACTTCTAGGTTAGCCTGAACTACATCTTCGACCACATCATCACTTACATCAGGTGAGATAGTGGTCAAACGCTAACCTATCAGGAATAAATAAAATAAATAATATATTTTTAATACACAATATTATGTGTAACAAATGAGTATCGGTGAGTGGGAGTCTGGGAAACCACATATCGAAACTAAGACCACTCCTCTCCCTAACAAAACCTTTGTAGTGAACTCCCAAAACCCAAAAACAACTACAGCAATCCATGGAGTTGGCAGGGCACCAATCAAAATATAACATGCAAATATTAAAAAAAAATACAGATAAGTCAAAAAATATTATCTAGTGAAAAGTCTGCCATAAGTATTTTTTATTTTTTATGTTATTGTGACCGAACAAGCTCAAGGCCCACCTGATGTTAAGTGGTACTAACCTCTGCCTATAACAGATGCATTTCATCACAAGTCACGAATTGCACTGCGCCCGTCAAATTGAGACATAGTTGTTAAGTCTCATTGTGCCTGTAATTTCACTGGCTCTCAAGGACTACTGCCGGAACACACCGTTAGGTGCTTGGCGACAGACTTTCTACTTGAGGGTGGTAGCTAGCCAGGCGGGCAATCGCAAAATGCCCTTCCACCATGCGGTGAAGCTCAAGCCGGCGGTGGGGATCGAACCAGGGTACTGCGGCGCGGCAGTCCATAGCTATTACCGCTCGGCCATCATTGCTTCAATATATAATTTGCTAGCCCAAATTAACATCAGATACACTATTTATCCAAGCCGGAATAGTTTTCGACGCGCTCGCTTTTACAGAAACATCTTCCGGAGGTCTTGACTATTCGAGTGCACGATCCAGAAAATCAAAGCGTCTAAACATCCTGAAGGTGAATCCTGAAGGCTCCATCACAATAGGATGGTTTAAGAATGATATGAAAAATTAGAGTTATGACTCATTGTCATGTTAGCTCAATTGGTTAGATTGAAAATTGTTTCAGTTAGGATACGAGGCGTTTCTGAAATCACTTCGGTTTAGTAAGGAATGTAGGTAGAATTGTCAGTAGGTACATTATATATGGTTTTTAAATATTATTTACTTAAATATTGATAGAATATTGATTTTGAGAATATTTTAAATTATTTGTTAGTAATAATTGTAGATTTCTGCAAAATAAGGCATGAAACCATTATTTATGTAAAAAAAATGTAATTGTACCAAACATTTACCTACATATTACATACAAATAATATTGAACCTCAGTCCAGCTAAAGAACAACAGAGTTTAACAAAACGACTCACCCCAATCGTCTGCGAAGTGTCTAAATTTTAATTAAAAGCTTAGAGCAAAAAGGAAAATTCGCGCTACAAAGTATCAAAAAAGAATATTGAAACATATTTCCTCGATATTGGAACCTTATCGATAAGATATGAGGGTTCCAAACCATTTTTCAGATATTAATTTCTAACAATCGTAAAAGTTACTTTCATGGTGGCCCTAAAAAGTTATTGCCGTTGGAAAATATACTTGGCTTGGACTTTATTCGACGGTTATTCGTTTCGTACAGAGGATTTGGATCGGAGGTATGGCGGAATAATAACATAACGCGATATTTTATTGTGGTTAAGTTATGAATGAGCTTTTGGAAGTATATTAAAAATATCGTTATGAAAGAAAATTAGATGTTTACCACAATATGTCTTGGATTATATGTTTTTTTATTAGTAAATACTGGACACTATATACTTGTGGTTCGGACTCTTATTTGTTTTTTTTGTTACATATATTAATTTTAAGATTTAACTTTGAGATTTTTATTTAACTTTGAGATCATTCTACAACTAAGCCTAGTCTTAGTTAAAATATCTTAAATCTGAATTAAGTCCATACCATAGACGTCTCAAAACGTCTGGTCGACGCTACTTGTGACCAAAATGCTGGCATATACTTTGCAAAGAGGATAAGCATTGCCATACAACGTGGCAATGCGGCCAGCATTTTGGGGACACTGCCTAATGGTAGCGGCACATTGGATTAGTTTCTTCTTTTTTTTTTAGTTAATTTTAAGTTTTTTTAGTTAAATATGTTAATCCGTAAATTTTTATTACTAAATGAAGTCCATACCTATATATATTATATTTTCTCCTTAAATATAGTTTGTTAGCTTATTACGTTATACATTTAATACCGATTCAGTTTGCCGGCCACAGATTCCGGCGATGCCCTTGTTGTTTTAGTTAGAGCCTCCACGACCTTCGTTTCTGTTTTATATAGCCATTTTCAGGTTGTAGTCGACTATGTTTTTATAGTTAGCCGCTGTTGCCCGCCTGACGAATCCTCCAATGGCGTCCGAGCTGTCGTCGGTATATATACATAATGTGATCGAAGGTGTTCTTCAGGCTTAACCTAGAATTACAGTCTCTCAAAGACAGCTGCCAGAACACACCGTCAAGTTTTGACGACAGATTTTCAACTTGAGGGTGGTCGCTAGCCAGGCGGGCATTTGCAAAATGCCCTTCCACCATGCGGTGAAACTCAAGCCCGCGGCGGGATTCAAACCATGGACATGCTGCGCGGTAGTCCATAGCCATAGCCACTGAGCCATCACTGCTTCAACAACATTTTTGTGGATTCCGATTTTTGGCAATGATTAGTCAATTTGAGTTTATTATCAAACGAAGTGTGGCGTGAAATTGAAGAATTCAAAAACTACATCGAATACTATACAATACAAGTGCAACAGATACACACATTATTTTGATTTGTATAATTCAAATCAGAAACAGAGCAGTTTAATTAATTGGCAATAAAAAACATTACCGTGTCAGCCGGCTTGTTCACTGCTGAACACAGCCTCCTCCAGCACTTAGGGCGTGTGCCATAATCCCATGCCATAATCCCCACGCTTGGCAGGCGTCATGGAGATCGTAGTTCCGGTATTTTACCTTTAGTATACTCTTACGATACTCACAGGTAACAATCGGGGGTAAATATATATATATGCTATATATATATATATAAACATGCATATATATATTAAGAAACATGTTCAAGTTATACATATCTCAAAAACACACAAGTCAAAAAAATGTGTCTAGTTTGGCGCTATATTTGCAGTGTACATAATTAAAAACACTATGTTTTTTTTATATTTTATTTACTCGTTCTTAGAATTACCGGAACTCAAATAGCTGTATTTTTACTGCAGATATAATTTTCTAGGGTGATAAATGTTACAAGTGAATTATTGTGCACCGAGTTCGCCTTGTTTTACTAATTGAAACTAAATGGATGCTATTGTAGGTAGTGCATCAAGATGTCACATAAATTTAAAAATATTGAATCCTATATTAATTTTAATTAAAACTTCGTTCTAGACCAACTGCTTGGTGGTGTATTAATCTTCGCCGAAGATACTAATGAAATCACTGGATATTTCTATTATCCACTTTATTAGCCGAATTGCAGATTATTGTCTAAATGCTAAGTACAGGAGTAATCTTTATGTGTCAAAACCATAGTGCATAATGTTGCCCTCTTTCATGTTAATAATGATAAAATAAAGGTTAGCAAGTGTTGCTACTTTTTAAGCTTATTTACAACATCTTCAATAATTACATACTTTTTATTTTTACAGTCGAAGAAATCAACACCTACTTTTTCCCATGGCAGAGTAGCATGCTCATGTGGCTGCATTGGCTCAGGTGGGTTAGCCTTTCGGTGTTTTAAGCATGTAGGACAAGATTCAACTACGTTTTTGATATCTGATGACATAAATGGCCAGAAAACAATACCTTTTGCAAAGCTTTTAGATCTTTCTATGCCTAAGTGACCACTGTGTATTATTTTCAAAATGTCTGGTTGAATCTTCTTAGGTATAATAATGCTGTTACCTCTGAATAGTAGGCCAGTCTCAGTATGAATATCACTCCGGAAATTCCAGTATTCTTTTACTAACTTATTAACTTGTTTCTTGCATATGGGCCAGCCAGTTTGACAGTAGACTTTTAGCATCTGCATGCTGTCATCAGCACTTGTTGCTTCTCTCAGCCAGTGTAGTCTTTCTGAGGATACAGGTAAATTTTTGATTAGCATATTGACATGGACTATGATATCATCATCAAGTTCATCTGAGCTAGATTCAGGTAAGGCTGCTCGTGACAGAGTATCAGCAATGTACATTTCTGAACCTCGTTTATAGCAGACTTCAAGACTATAAGCTTGTATTTTCATCATCATACGTTGGAGACGAGTAGGAACTTCGACAAGGGGTTTTTTGAATAGAGTTATTAATGGACGGTGATCTGTTTCTACTGTGACTACTTGACCATAAATGAATTGATGAAATCTAATACATCCAAAAACTATAGCATATAATTCTTTTTCAATTTGTGCCATTTTTTGTTGTGTGGGTGTCAGTGTTTTAGATGCATAGTAAATGGGGTGCCCCTTCTGTAAAAGTACAGCTCCCACGGCTGTGCTGCTTGCATCTACAGACAATGTTATATGCTGATTGACATCAAAATGTCCTAAGACTGGAGCGCTACAAATTAGACTTTTTAGACGGTTGTAAATTTGTTCATAAGTAGCATTCCACATAAATATGGCATTTTTCTTTAATAAATCTCTCAATTGACTGACTTCTGAAGCTAGATTTTTTATGAATGGACTGAGATAGTTCATAAGACCTAGAAATCGTTGTAAGTCTTTGGTACATGTTGGAGGTGGCATGTCTCTTATGGCTCTGATTTTTTCTGGGTCAGGTGTAATACCTTCACCCGAAAAAATGTGACCTAAATATTTAACCTGCTGAGTAGCAAAGGTACATTTAGACTTATTGAATTTTACATTAAATTCTGCTGCTCTTTCAAAGACTAAGTTAAGACGTTCATTATGTTCAGCCAGAGTACAACCAGAGACTAGCAGATCGTCACTGTACACTGTTACTCCAGGAATGTCTCCAAATGTTTCAGTCATCACCCGATGAAAGTATTCAGGGGCACAGTTAATACCATATGGGAGACGTCGGAAGCGATATCTACCGAAGGGAGTATTGAATGTAGTGAGGTATGAGCTCTCTTCATCAAGACAGCACATCCAAAACCCATTGCTGGCATCAAGGGTGGAGAACCATTTTGACCCTGCGACTTTGGAGCGTATCATATCGACTGTTGGGATTGGATAGTGAGATCTACAGATAGCTAAATTTAGATTTCTTGGGTCTAGACAAACACGTAATTTACCATTTTTCTTTTCAATTAACAAAAGTGAACTCAGCCATTCTGATGGCTCTGTGACTTTTACAATGACATCCATGGCTTCCATTTTCTGCAGCTCTTTCTTGAGACTCTTATACAATGCAAAAGGAACTTTTCTTGGTGCATCAACTTTCGCATTGACATCTTGTTGAACTGAAATGTGACAAAGACCAGGGAGGCGACCTAATCCCTCAAAGACTGACTTATGATTATGAATTATACTTTTCAGATCATGTTCAGACTCATTATGACAAATTGATGGTTCACTATTCATTTGAAAAACACGCTGTATAAGGCCTAACTTGGTACAGGTGTGATGTCCAATTACTGTTGGTGAGCTGACGTTGGCAATAATAAATTTGACTATACTTGACCTATTTTTATTTTGAAAATTGTATTGAATTGTGAGGTCACACTCACCAATGACAGGAACTACATCACCACTATACGACATGACTTTACTTTTACACTTGTTGATCAATACATTTAAATTCAAAGACTTAAAGACCTTTAATGATATGACATTTGCATCACTTCCTGTGTCTAATACACAATTTATATTGACACTGTTAATTTTCAATGGTATAGACCATTCCGCACTTGAATTGTTTTTTAATTTGATGTGTCCTATGAATAATTCATCATCTGCTTCTTCAACTTGAATGTTTCTGACATTTTTGCGACTGCGACACATTGCCTGGAAATGGTTTTTAACACCACAGGAACGGCATACGACTCCTTGTGCAGGACACTTGTATCTGTGTATTTGACCACAACGTCCGCAGGTTGATTTTGTATCGTGCTTGTTGTGTGACTGGTTGTTATTACGACTCAGTGACTTTGATCTGTTTTTGTAATTATTGGACTTCTTATTCTGGACGTACATGACTGACGATGACGATTGATCTTCAGTAGAGGTGAGTGTAGATGCCCTCTGACAGGTTTGGTAAATTGTTTTAGCATATTCAACAGCCTCGTCTAAGCTGAATTTGTCTTCTAGTAATAGTTTTTCTTTAATATACTTGTACTTTTCATGCATGTTGCAAATAAATAGATCCTTTACTAACCGTTCTTGAAGCGTAGCAAACGCACATGTCTGACTTTTGTTCTTGAGTGCTGCAACAAAATCTTCAATTGATTCGTCCTCACTTTGCTTGTAGGTAAAGAACTTGTGTGACTCGAATGTGACGTTGCTTTTCGGCACAAAATGATCTTCGCACAGCTTTAGCACGTGCTCTAATGTCACGGTATCCACATCGACGCCAAATGAATTAAACACCTGGACGCCCTTTTCACCGATAAAATGCAGGAATAATGCTACTTTTCTCGAATCGTTTTCGTCATCCAGTGATGCCGCTCTCATGTAAATTGTGAAGGCTTGCTTGAATTTCTTCCAGTTCTGTGAGAAGTTACCGGTAAAATTCATTGGTGTGCAGCCCGCCATGTTGACTCGTATTGATGTCGGCTTCTCAGTCGCTGGCTGCGTCGTAATCCGTGATTTTGTGTCCTTAGCATGGGACATCTTGACACTTCTGACACCATGTATTAATCTTCGGCGAAGATTAATACAGGTGGCAGGGCATTTTGCATATGCCTGCCCGGCCAGCTACCACCTTCAAGTAGAAAACCTGCCGCCAAGCACCCAATGCTGTTTTCCGGCAAGCCCCAAAATACTTAAATTTAGATTAGCCTGAACAAAGTCTTCGATTATTGATGTAATCGAACACTTACCCTCAGGTGAGATAATGGCTAGACTGATATAAAAAACATGCATTAATGGCCAAAAACTGTTTTAACTAAAATAAAGGTATTGTTTTTCACTTCCTTTTACACTATCGAAGAAAATATAACATCAAACCAATTACAGTCAAATAATTCTGTACACACGAGTACATTATTCATTATAATATTTATTATAGGCTGTTCAACGATATCATTACTCGAATATTTTTTGACATGGTTGCGTGAGCTTTTTAATACAAGCTTGATGATATCTTTTTACTTTTTCTTGTGTAGTAACAAGTCGAGAACAAGCCGAATCGAGACAATGAAGCATGTTTCAAGGCTGATGGGAAGGAGCGTAATGATTATTGCTTACGGTTGTTGAATCCAACCGCTGCAGGTTTATGTCATACTTATAAAAATAATGGCTTTATGAGAAATCAGATTTTAGAATTGACATTCGAATGGTGTCTTGGAGGTTTGGTGGGGTTCTTGTAGTAAAATAACGTTTAGATGTGTGACTTGTAATGTATTTTAGTCAAGCAGCAAGTGTCAAGTTTTAAGAAGTATGATTAACTGTACTTTTGCATGGTGGAAGGGCATTTTGAGATTGCCCGCCTGGCTAGCTACCACCCTCAAGTAAAAAATAAGTTGCTAAGCACTAGTTGCTAACGGTGTGTTCGAGCAGCTGTCCTTGAGAGCCAGTGAAATTACAGGCACATGAGACATAACAAATATATCTCAAGGTGACGGGCGCAGTGCAATTCATTACTTGTGATGAAATGCATCTGTTCTAGGCAGAAGTTAGTCCGCTTAACTACAGGTGGGCCTCGAGCTTGTTCAGTCACAATAACGTAAGAAAAAAACTTGTTAAGAGCAAACCTTTAAAAAATAACAATAAAATGACTTCAACTTCAACAGTGTTTTATAGTTTTGTTTCGAATTATTTATAAATTTGAGTAAAAGTGTTACCAGAAGGTAGGCAGCAGCGCCTTCTGAAGAACTGACCACTTACACTGTGATCCAGACTAAGAGGATCTGAAATCAGGACGCCTGAAAAGCGTGAGCACTATTTTAACCCGTCCCCTTTAACGGGGAAGGTGTTTGTTCTGTGGACATTAGGCCTGTCGATGAAGAGTCGTAACATTTCTTCTTTTGAGTGTTTTATTTTTGTACTTATTTTTTAAGGGTGAACTGGCCGGCCCGTTCTCCATACAAACGTCGTAGGGTGGTCACTCCCTTATTTGAGGATTTAGGTCCAAAATAAAGCATAATAACTATTGATCTCGTCAATATCTAGGCTTGTATGATGCCGAAATTTCAATAAAATAATTAACTTGAGAGTTATGAGCCTTGAACCATTTTCATATAAAGTTTTCGAGGGTCATAATTTACAACTTAATTTTCTTTTTAAAATTTAGCATCATACAAGCCTAGATAATGACGAGATCAATCGGTACTATGCTTAAGTCGGGACCTAAAATCTCAAATAAGGGAGTGATCACTCTACGACGTTTGTATGGAGAAGTGACCGGCCAGTTCAACCTTAAGCCTTTATCTACAATCTCACCTGATATTCAGTGATGATGTGGTCGAAGGTGTTGACAGGCTTAACCTAGAACTACTGGCTCTCAAGGACCGCTGCCGGAACACACCGTAAGGTACTTGCCTACAGATTTTCTACTTGAGGGTGGTCGCTAGCCAGATGGGCATTCGCAAAATGCCCTTCCACCGTCCCATACGGTGAAACTCAAGCACGCGGCGGGGTCCGAACCATGGATCTGCTGCGCGGCAGTCCATAGCCTAAACCACTGAGCCATCACTGCTACAAAATTGATTAGGATATATTTGTGTATGGTGTACATTTTTTTGAACTATATCACAAAGGCTAAGACTTCTCAACTGAGGTAGACGCGACCTACGCGCTAAAATATGAATAGTTCAAACGGCGCTACGAGTAATTAGCACCGATGCAGATAGTGACATAATTCACACCAAAGTGCTATCAGCTGTCATTGTACTGTTCGAGGATTGATTATAGAAGGACGTATGTTGAGTGTATGACTTACTCAGTTATATACAAGTCTTTGCCTACTAGTACATTCGTCATGATGTTTTCAAATATGCAATCTTATTAGTAGTCGTAGTACTCGTAGTTCTATTAATTTATGCTCTAAAACTGATAAGCTCGATTTTGACCACTAATCTACAAAACTTTCGCGAGTTTTGTCCATAATTATTATTTAGTATTTTCAAATAAGTTCAAAACTGGTCGGAGCAATATCCGGTAAATATTACGCGAGTCCTAGCCGGTTACTAAATAATAACTATCTCATCTGATAGTAAGTCTGTGTTGGTGCGGTCAAAAAGGTTATTCAGGCTAACCTATAATTATTGGCTCACAAGGACAGCTGGAACACATAGTGCTAGGTGACAATCTTTTTTATTTGATAGTTGTAACTAGCCAGGCGGGCATACGCAAAATCCTCTACCTACTTGGTATAATGACTGTCCTCCTAAGACAATCAAGTCTCGTCAATCTCATCCGAGATATGACCGTAGCGGACTTGGTTTAAACTTAGTAAATCTGTTAAGAATGACAGGCAAGCTTCAAGCTTCACGCGATTCCAAAAGAACTTGAACATCTTTGTTGTTTTATTTTTCTGGATTTTGTGTACCTACTTATGTAGTATAGCGATAGTTTATGGCAAAAAAAAGGTAGCGCTACTGTTCCTACGATTATGTGAGTTAGTCATTAATAGATTTTTTCAGGTGATGCGATGTCGCATTGTGGCCATCTTGAAAAATAATATAGTTTCGTTTACGTTAGTATTTACATTAAATATAATGAAATGATTACTTCATGCTTAAAATGTACAACTACCAGTTTCTATTACGAGTCTTCCTCGACTCATTAATAGGAGAGCTATATTTTGACGTTGTTCGATGTAATAATGCATCAAAACTCATAACATCACCACAAGAAATCGTAATGTTATCAAAGATCTCGCCGGCTACCTGAGTCTTTACGTAAAACCACAGATTATAAAGCAGTTTGTTTGTCAGTTAAGGTCACAAATTTGTACGGGACGAAATAATAACGGTTCTGATGTTACGCTGTATTATTTTAATCGTCATCAACACATGGTAGGGACAGCAATGTAATATTTTAAAGGTTTATATATTTTATCCTGTTTATCACAAGAAGGGCAATTCGTCTATCCACTTGTATCACTTGAAATTAAGAACATAACTTTGTTATACTGTTTTGCAAGCAAGAGTTCCCCATGTTCGTGTTAAGTATATTTTTTTTCAAGTATTTCTGTACATTACAATATTACAAATTTACGATAAAAAAGTTAAAATCATGTGCGGGATTCGAATCCAAGTTCATCCACCCTTTTAGTCGGGCTATGCTCTAACCAATTGAGCTAACATGACACAATGACTCATAACTCTACTTTTTTCCCTCGTTCTTCAACCATCGTATCGGGATGGAGCGACACCTATAGTTCAAATTGTTTCTACTACAAACAAGACCAATTTTGCAATTGGTTTTAAACTTTTTAATGTTGATGCAACCTTATAATATTTTTATGTGTGCAATAACGCCTGTTCGGTTTTAAACACATTCAGAAAACCTAATCGAAGACCCGCAGGCGTGTTTATTCAGTGTTAAGCAGAATCCTGTTAATCTTACTAATGTCCTATGCGATGTGCCTATTTTGATAGATACCAACTAAATCTGCTGGTTGTAACGCCTACCAAAACTTCGATTCGGAATTCAAACTCACATTCAATTCCGATGTATTAAATAACTTCAGTGGTATTTCATGTCGAGGAAGGCTTCAACTCTTCTAATTTTGTATAAAGCTTAATTCCGGTCTTTTAATGAATATAGTTGGTGAACTAAATTCTAAATCAAACTATAAGTAATTTATAGGACTGTGCGCCGGCTCTCATTGGGTAACATAAACAAGATGTTTTGGATTGGGATTGATATGTTCAGCAAACATCGTCTGTTTTTCATTTTAATAATGTTAATAGGCCATTGACCATCATAGATAACTTTGAAACAAAATTTATATTGTTTTTATTATTACGAATAAAGCAAAAAAAAAATTTTCAATTTTCACAGAATTAATAAAATTATAAAAACCAGCCAGTTTCTTTGTTGACTCTACTACAAGAGGCAATGCCCGCGTCAAATGTTACAGATGATTACGTTACATAACTCATCATCATCATATTTTGTGAATCCGTTCTCGTAAAGGAACAACACTATTGGGGTTCTTTAAAATGATTACTTCTTGATAAGTATTAAATATTTTAAAAAATCCATTACCTACTTCAATATAATTGTGAGGGCCAGAACTGAGTCGTATGTGTCTATGCCATATAATTCCGTTGGATAATGACAATAGGCGGCTAGATAAACACTGCACTGCATGAGAAGGGTGCCATTGCCTATGACGACGTGTTGGTAAGGTGTTGCTACTCATTAGACGCACGATGCGGGGATCTGACGCTTCCATAAGCCAAAAATTAACGGTTATTCTGCCAGCAAAATTGCAGTCAACGAGGTTTTCAACAGATTGGCTGGGCGGCTCATCAAACTTAGGCACAATCAACATATTCTCTGCAGGAAAAACCATACCAATCTCATGAAAATTGGAGCACTAAATGAAACAAAGTGCTTGAGTTTTCATCAGATAAACATAGGTGTATACATACAAATGATCAGACCAAACGTTTACTCTGTCAAAAAATAAAACCGTAGTAGAAGTGATTCAGACTTTAGTAATAAAAACAACTTAACGTGGCCAATTTGATTTTATAGGCCTATCGACAAACCAAATGATCCAAAACAAGAAACTAGTTTTCAGCAAAACCAACAACTAAAATTCATGCAAGCAAAGTTGTTCAAACATTTAGAAGCATTTATTTTGAATTACAACTGTATTTATTTTCGTTGATTGTCAAAAATATTGAAAAAGATTTATCTATGCTGCCAAACACAGCACTCTTTCAACATCTTCGTAAAATATGACGGAACTATGTTGTCATTAATGCGGAACCTTACAAAAATAGATGACGTTCCCGCTTGGCTCTCGCCTACAAACCGAGTTGTGATTGATGTACCACAGCGACGAGAGCATGATAATGTAGAGAAAATTAGAATTCCTGCTCTGGGTCTAGTTAATGAGGTATCATTTTGATGGGAACTGAACGTTTTTGCGTTTTTTTAGATCTTGACATGTCGTTAAATAGCCACGGCTTTAGCGTTCAGACAAACTGTTACACTAAGTAGTAATGAAAGAATTCTTCATAAAGAAATTCACGAGCAACGTTAAAGCAGAGATGACCCAGCGGTAAAGCTATGGACTGCTACGCAGGTGTATCATAGTTCAAACCCCGAAGCAGATTTGGGATTCACTAGTTGGTGGGAGAGCATTTTGAGAATAATAGAGCAGTAACTTCCATCCTTGGGTGAATTTCACCGATCTAAGGTTAATCTATACCCAGATAACTTTATATTATAGACTGACACATTTATACTGACTACAGACATTAAAATGTGATAGGATTTTGCTATCACAGAAAGTCAAACCTAGTGTCAGTTTTTGAATTTGTAAAATTCCGGTCGTGATAAAAAGAAAACTCACTGACTTAGATTGATGAGAATTACTTAGATAGTTTAGATTATCAGCTGTAAAAAATGGTCAGATTTGTTTAGAAATTATAGATATAGATCCAACCACCAATTTTGACGGTATATTTTTATATCTTAAGTTAGATATTTTCCTATATTTTCTTGTTACAGCTGTCTGTTGTCATCTTTTATACATGTCAATATCAATTTAATTAAATTTAAAAAACTATAACTTATTCGTCATCTCTGGTGACAAAAACCAATATTTTGTTGGATGCAAAGTTTTTTTTTTTTTGTTTTTACTGGCGTTCTGCCTTTATTAAACAAATACTACAAACTATATACAACACTACAGTAAAAGCATTTGGACTCATAGGGAGTCCAAATGCTCTAGCCCACTATCAGTTGGCAGCGTGCCCAGCATGCTGGCAGCATTGCCCCGTTGAATTGCAATGCTTATTCTTTGAGCCAAATAGGTGCCAGCATTTTGATCACGCGTCGCATCGACCAAGCGCTCTGATAAATTTTGGAAAATACGATGAGCTCCCGGTCCCCACGGACCCAACGTCTCTACACCAAACGGCTCAAATATGTAACCCATACCGAGGTTAGCATATTTGCGCCGCTTGAGTTGCTCTGCCGAAGTAGCCGCGGCGCCAGCCCTCACGTGGGTTTCAGAAAGGTGTGACGGCGCTAAAGTGTCTACGCATGTAGCGTCCCACACTAAGGGCCGTCCTAACTTCCATGGAACCAGAGTCATGCCGTCAGGTCTTTTACCATCGTCACGCATCAGACCGTTCGGTTCGAGAACAGCTGGAACATTGGCGCTGGTAAAAGCCCGGCGAATGATATTATTAAGGCTGGCGTGGCGGGAAATTCGACCAGCACTTCGAGAGCAGGAGAGGCCATGGTGACCGAATTGGTCAACTGCAGTACCACACTGGCAGTGATGTGCAACACAACACCTTGCACCCAAGCGTAAGCTAATAGCGAGACGAAAAGCGGAAGGATCTATAAGGCTACCAGTTTTGTAAGAAGGAATGGCTTGTAACCAAAGACCTGATTCCCACACAGAAACAGCGAGAATACGAGCACGATCTGCGATACTAGGGCACGTATTTAAAAGATCTTTCCGTGCTAGCTCACATAGGGGCGATCTATATCATCATATCGCCGATCCCACTGTTTCTGAGATGACAAAATTTTTGGGAACTCAGTATTTGGACAAGCCAGTCCCCATGTGGTTTTGGCCTCAGCCAGATATGCTACATCAAAAGAGCCTAAAGATAGTGCAAGAATTTTTTCTACTAATTTGTGTGTACTGTGTACAGAAGACAAAAAAGCTGGTAAAGCCACACTAGAAATTTTCCTCACACCTCACAGGGAGGGAAGCTTGCACCCAAGCCCTATCATCCATCTCAACATTCAAAACCGAAATTAACGTATCTTTTAATAAATTATCTAAGCTTAAAAGAAGCTCACTGTGTTTCCACAGCTGACAACATCTCAAAAAGTATGTAAATTTAGGAACGAAAAGGCAAAATCTAATAATAGTAAAAGCCATATGGGCGTTAATTTTGAATAATCTGCTAGAAGCATTTCTAAACTTTTGAATTTGTTCTTCGACAAATGGTGACAAAGATTCGTCAAAAATCGGTGAACCCAAAAGACGGAGCGAACGTTTTTCTACTAATTTTATATTAGGCGCAAGTAAGTTGAATTTTTCAATTATCGAAATTTTATCCGGACAAGTATCACAAACAAAAAGTTCACACTTGGAAAAATTTAGTTCAAGGCCAATAAGACGAAAATCGTCTATAAGTACTCGCAAGTCATTCAATACCGTGTAAAGATTATATTAAGATATCCCCTTATAGCTATAACCTGTTAGATTAGTTTAAATCACCCTGAGTATAAAACTCTTTACGGTGTATTCTTGCAGGTATAACCTTATGAATCAGTACTTCTAGGTCAAACATGGCGACTACCATACTCGACCACATCACTACTTAAAAATACATGTGATGTTATTCAACGGCTAAGTTATATAAATATATATGCTGTAAAATTTAAACTGAAACTTTTTACAAAATGTTTTGAATGCAGCGAATGCTTGCAACCGATGTTCGGTATTGTTCAGAAGTATTTTTGTATAGCGGTCACCCATCGAAGTTACAGCCGCAGTGAACGTTGATTAATCCAGTTAATCGGTTAAGAACGACTAGTCAAGCTCCACTACAAGCACTTCAAAAGATAGTGGTCAGGGATAAAGCTGTAAAAAACACTGGCTCAGTGAAAGTCGGGCTCCGCTATTTTAAGGTTGACCATTACAAAATCGCGTAAGCGAAAATATATTTTGATCATTATAAATCAACGTTTTCATTATTTGTTGGTTATATAGAGCATTATCGTTTATACTGCACCGTAATAATAGTGCATAACTAGTTTAGAGATTTTTCAATAGACCCAGTAACAAAAATGGTTTAAATTGGCAACTTAATGACAAGAGGGACGTCAAAGTTGTCAATTTGGCGACCCCGATTTTGTTTTAATAAATAAAGATTATCTAATTATTATATATTTACTCGACTCAATAATCTCTAGGCATTGACACCAAACAATCTACGTTGAGTAAATTTTACTTTTTATGGTTAACTGTATTGAAACCTCTCTGAAAAGTTATTTATTAATATGTACAATATCCACATAAGGGTCAACGTTCTATACAATATAAAAATTCAGTTTTGTTACTCATTTACATAACAGATCCGTGACATACTAACCGTCGAATAGACAGGCAGACAAACATACAGAAATACTCTTTAATAGGGCTTTATCCATTTAACTTTTTGGGGACATAAACCTAAAAATGAAAGTAAAAGAAATATAGCACAAAGATCAACATAGCAACGATATTACATTTTATTTCTCTTAAACCTGTGGAATCAAAAAGGATGCACAGAAAGATCTTATAGGTATGGCCACCGATTAGCGGCATAATCTTCTACCCCATCCTGCATCAGTTATTTAAAAATAACTGCAGCAATAAAATTATGCGAATGAGATGGAGATCAAAACAGATATTTTGCCAAACCACTTTTCAAGCCATTCGAATCGCTTACAAAATTCTCTAGATGTTTTTGTTTTCATCTTTCTTATATAGCCTCAAAATACCTCGAGGGCATGCATTAGCCCATATTAATACATAAAGTTCGTTGAAATCAACATCAGGATGATTATGCTCTTGGTTTAACATTGAAAGCTCAGAAACCAAGTTTTTGCATTTTATAGCTCACAATTTACCAACTTAATGGCGTGATTGGTACAAGGGAAACGGAATCTGTGCGGTTTTAAACTTCAATAATAATTATGGTAAGAGCTTTACCTACACGTCTGCCATTTTGTAAACAAAATGTATTTTTATGGGTCTGTATATCAAAAGGAACAAACGGAACCCTTATATGATCACTTTGTTGTCCGTCTGTCTGTCAAGACCCTTTTTCTAAGAAACACGTGGAGATATATATATATATATAGAGCTGAACTTCATATCAAATAAAAATAAACGTTAATTTCTTGAAAAAAAAAATACTGAGGTCTACTGTTTCTTGAAGCTGTGAAAAAACCAAACTTCTAAGCCAATGCAATCAAAAGATACAGCCGTTTATGCCGCAAACTATTGACACGCGCAAGGGAATCAAAACCTACCGTCCCGTGAACTCAGAATCTTGAAATTTGGTACGAAACCACGTCGCACAGATAAAGGGAATATTATGATAAGCATTAACTTTTAGTTCCATCATATAATAAAAATATTTTTTAAATGTTATAGTTTCATTTAGCAATAAAAAATACCATTACTTTTACCTACAGGTTTGTACGGAACCCTCGGTGTGCGATGCCGACTCGCACTTGGCCGTTTTTTTATATAATAAAGAATTTGATCTTTTATCGTTTTAATGGGAATAAAATGTAACTAGAGCATGTTCTTTATGCGTCATTCATTTATAACGACAGTTAACTGGGTTAATTAGCTTAATTAAATGGTAAAGAGCGTACGTGTTATACGTGTAATGTTCAGCAATATCGTAATCACTTTTTTTTCCTGGTAGGTTAGTCATTGACCACTATCTCACCTGATGGTAAGTGATGATGTTGTCGAATTACTGGCTCGCAAGAACAGCTGCCGGAACACACAGTAATGTCACTAGCAGTAACCCATCCTCACTCATCTACAAGTCATGGCCGCGGCGGACGTTGCTTATCTTAGCTGATTGATTAAGAACGGCTAAGCGAACTAAGCTAAGAGTGCTACAATTTCACGTCACTTCGATGCGAATAGCTGCATGCTGCTCATTTTTGCCTTTCAAGATCATCTTACTTAAGGTTAGGGAATAGTCCTCAGACTCTTACTGTATGGCAAAAAGTTTGGCTATCTTTACAATATGTATTTATATGTTACCAGCAAAATGAATACAGAGATCTCTAAATACCATCGATCGTCTTCTATTTTCTGAACAACAAAGTTGCGTCAATCCAGAATTCTTATTCTCAACATTACCTTACCTAATTCATCAATGCCCGGAACTGCAAAAAAAACTATTCATTCACAACAATCTTATACTGTGCCACACACAAAGGCCACTCAAGATACTAAAAATTTCTATTACATCCTCACTCGTAAAAATGTCACTATACAATGAACAATCAATCATTTTGGAAGAGTCTTCTGCAGTAGTTCAATGTAAAAAAAAAGTCCAAGAGGTGACCCACTTCCAGCGATTTGCATTCAGTTGACGTTCTCAGTGATTTATCATCCATCATATGCCAGCAAAAAAAATATGAAAATGGAGTTAGTGGAGGGCACGAGTAGGTTGCGTTATTTTTGGATGGAGGTGCTTATGTATGAAATACTATATCAAACATAAGTACCTACATCCAAAAATAACTTAATCTACTTTCAAAATGTATCATCAATATCAATACTCAACTCGCAGAAGGAAAATTCAAGTTAAGCGCGACAAACATTTTTATTAAGAAAGCCTAACATGTTTAACGATTAAAAATCATGAACAATTTCGCCTCTGCCAAGCTACCAATTGTCACTTAATAATTAAAACATATATTGTAATAATATATTCTCTAATACATTAAAAATAAAAGCCTCAAGACAGATAATTTTTTTTTTCAGTGGTTAAAACTTGTAATTACCTTCTCTCTCTCTCTCCCTCTCTCCCGTTTACTCCCATGACTAAATTAAATAAATGGTTTTGACTTTGACTTTAAATAAATCGTCAAGAAAAGTGCTACTTTAACTCATGCTTAACATAATTAAAGTTTATAATCGTTAGTTTTTACCAAGAACAAAGATTTGCTCCCTTATTTTATTTATAGATTTTCTTGCTTGGAACTCGGTTATTTTGAGCTTCCTCGAAAACTTCTAAGTTTTCAAGATAAAGAGTATCATCTGTTTTTCTAAGTACAAGATCCAGGCTTACTTCAACGCAATTTCATAGAAAATGTTTTTAGCCGTTATATGTATTGTTAGGAAAATCATAAATTGTTGCATTTAGAATTTAGTTATTCAACAACTTTAAATCGTTTTTTTTTTTATATTTATCATAGCACACATGCAAGATTTAAAGTTATTTAATTACTATGGGTAATGATAGTGAAAATCTAAACCAGTATTGAGTAGGAATCAGTTTACAAATATTAGTCTTAATTTCTGTATTCGTCTACGAGCACTTCTATATATATTTTAACTATTTAAGCAGCATCTTATTCGCATCGCTGCTTGAAACATTTGAAAATTTTAACTGTTAAAAAAATTAACACTGCATATTGTATCTTCTACATTGTAGAAGATTAAGCTAACACATATGACAGATAGTATTGACACTGCACATGTAGAATTGCTATGGTTTTTCCGCCCTTATAAGTAACTATTAGCTAAGAACGAAAGCGCAAAACGGAATTTGTATGCTGTTTTAATGGTTTTCCATGTATAAATTTCCGTATCGTTAAACGGTACGGAAATTGAGCGAAAACGTTGAAAGGTTTGTTTTTCTTCTTAAGGTTTAAGTTCTACACATCAATTCCAATCATCAAAAGTTTAACGCAGCCCAACAAATTAAGCCAGCTATATAAGTAAACGTTAAACTCAAGTCACAGTTTTAACAAAGTATATAGTAAAAAAAAGCCATGCCCCAGTAAAGTGGTTAAAACTTCTTTATAGTAATAGCACGAAAAGCCACGTTTAACTTTAAAGGGATCATTTCCTTACCCTTGCGTACTATTGCAAATTAAACAGCAACACTATACACATTCAAATATGAAAAAGAACGAAAAGGATGTTAGTAGTTTGGAAATTAATACTCAATCAACAAGAAATTGAACCATTGTTTGCCTAAAGTCAAAGGTTAAATATAGACATAATTGGGTTTATACATACCAAATATATTCCAAAAATATTTGGGTTCCTATGTTTTAACTTCTTTTTCTTTCAGTTTTTTAGTTCATTATTATTTCACTGAATTTAACAGTAAAACAGAGTTGGCAAATTATTATGAGTGACTTCTTGCCGCACTCTATTTTAGACTCTAAAGCACACAAATACGATAGTCAATGAAACGAAAATTGTATTACCACTAAAGTAACGATAGCAGTAATAATAATTGAGATAATACGTAGTAGTAAAGAGATAACTTCTGTACATTAGGCGATCTTATCGCTTACACTTCTCCAAACACTTAGCCACAAGTTACAACAGAAAGTCACTTACTCGTATCAACTAGTGAAACAATAGTCATTTTGCATACACAAAAACGTGATGAAAACAAATCTGCGAAGCAGTGATGGCTCAGTGGCATTGACTATGGACTGCCGCGCAGCAGGTCCATGGTTCGAATCCCGCCGCGGGCTTGAGCTTCACCGCATGGTGGAAGGGCATTTTGCGAATGCTCGCCTGGCTAGCGACCACCCTAAAGTTGAAAATCTGTCGCCAAGCGCCTAACGATGTGTTCCGGCAGCAGTTAGCCAGGCGGGCATTCGCATATTGCCTTAACATGCTGTAACGACTGCCATTCTATGATAAAAATCGGGACTGACGGCTTAACATGCCCTCCGAAGCACGGAAGCGCTCAGTAGTAATGTCACTAGTGGTCACCCATCCAAATCATGACCGCGGTGGACGTTGCTTAACTTAGCTGACCGGTTAAGAACGGCTAAGCAAACTTCGCTACAAGCGCTTCAACCAAGATATGAAACACAAATGAATTAAAAGTCAAAAGAACATTATACTGATATTATAGGATAACAACAAATCAAATTTCATTTAACTTTTTTGGGCGCAACATAATTCGATTCCAATAATATTTACGATGGTCAAAGCATTCAATAAATTAATACTTAACAATGCATGGCATTCCAATCGAGCTGCGCTCCAAAAATAAATAATTCATAAATTATGTTTTCATTAATTAATAATGATCATTGACTCTAAATGTGATCTGTATTCGTATTAATCGATCTAGAAAAAGCATTTCAATATCTATAAGAGATACAACTTAATTATTAATATTTCTTATTGGACTATTGTCTTTTGAAGAGACATTCTTTGGAAGTAAAGGATTAGAATTTAATAATAGAGGAATTTTGTCTCGAAGAAATGATAAAAACGAATCATCTTGGGATGCGAGCCCTCAGGGCCAAATTTGTGGCTGGATGTTGATCCTTAATTTGAGACAATTTTGTTTCGTGGCAATAAAAAATTACAATTTTCTTGTGAAATATAATTTATTTATATTCATAGAGTTAAGGATTGTTTCATGTCTTCACATAGTATGATGATATGTGTTATGATCTTAAAAGCGAATGAATTCATACAAAACAAAGACTGCAATCTGACTTCTCGTAATAACACTTAATTATTTATAAAACTTGGGGCCAGACTTGTTTGAAGTTTAATAGGTGGAGTTCTTTATTAATCATATTTTTTTTAGTGCAAGAAGGCAGTTTGAATTATTTTGATTATGCGTACATACTAGTTGCGTTTTAGAATCTAATAAAGCATTAATTATATACTCTGGTGTGGGAAGTTGTTATTTTTAAACCATATTTTTTAGGAAATTTAAAAAAACGGATTCTTTTTACTAAAGCCTACACTGTCCCTCCATCCGACCTTCATAGGCTTGTATAATTGAAACGGTTCATAATAGATAGCGGATTAATTATCAAATTTCATGTTCAATATTTCAAAAATAAAGGGGCCCACAATAACATTTTTTTGTTTTGCTTCATCGTAATAATGATAACAATACGTTAATATGAAAACGTTTCTAGCATAAATTCGAATAAAAATATAAATAAAACCGGCTTCTTGGGAGTCGGACACCTGTTAAGAATCTCAGTCAGTATACATTTTAGCGAATTGTGTTTTGATACGAAAACTTGGTGTGCAAGTGCTACTCGTTTGGCCGGTTTTACCTATTACATATCTGAGGGTCCTTTATGTCATAATGTTATTATTGTTCATGTTACTGCATGTTGATAACATATTTGGTACAGTTATGGTATTATAATCTCGTCACTGCGAATAAATGTACCTTATTTTTGTGATACTATACTATAGAAAATAACTCAATAACAAATAAATTCGTATATCTTGCCACTAGGTCTTATGGTACGTATTACGCTTTGCAAAACAGCGTAAAACACGTGCTCATTCGAGCAAATTCTGGCAGCTACGTCGGTGACTGGTTCTTCGGCAATATCCCCGTTGCACATTGTACAACGACAAAATAAAACACAGGTCAAGGTGTCACTACTGTTTATTAGAACAGTGGATGAATGAAACGAAACGTAATCGTAAGCGTATGTAGCTTCGGAATAGTTCGGATACACAACTTTAAATTACGAGTGACTTCGGCCTGCCCGTGCGATAAACGTTTGCGTGATGTAGAAAAATATACAAATTTGTGAGCGCCATCTATGAGAAATTCTTTGTACTAAATGCACACAACCTTTGCTAACTAAACCTTTTTCAACGTTATTATTGATTAATCCACAAGATGGCGCTTTTGACTTTAACAATGTAATTAATTATCCGTATACATTCCGCCCACCAAGGACAAAGTAATTTTGTCATTTTAGATGCACCGCCCACCGTGACACGGTGATGTCGTTTCTACAAACTACTCCAAAATCGAGTAAGATTTGTCTTTAGTGGGTTACAGTTTATAATTCAACTATATTACGATAACCTAACACACAAGTGGACTGTATTAATATTCTAACAACATGTTCAAATTTATTATATAACTATAAACTATAACTTAAACGGTCACAGGTAGTACGCACAATTTAGAAGTGGGCCGTTTGATGACAGAATGTTTGGTACGTAACGTGACTACACGTGTGATATTGTCTGTACCTGGATGCTTAGCAACCACTCGACCAAGAAGCCATCTACAAGGAGGTAAACCATCCTCCTTTACTAACACTACGTCATTGATCTCCGGTTCAGGGGTTTGGTATGCCCATCTATAACGATGCAAAAATTTGGATAAGTACTCCCTCGACCAACGTCTCCAAAAATTTTGCATCATTTTTTGAGTTAACTGCCACCGACGTAAGCTGCTGACATTTGTCATTTCAAAGTTATGATCAGGAGCAGTGATCAGAGGCTCACCAACTAAGAAGTGACCAGGAGTCAATGCATCAATGGCATCTGATTCGGATTCAAGTCGCGACAGCGGCCTCGAGTTCAAACAAGCCTCTATTTGTGTTAACACAGTAGATAACTCTTCGAATGTGAGTGTGGAGTCACCTAAAACTTTTTTTAAATGAGTCTTTGTCGATTTTATACCTGCCTCCCACAAACCCCCAAAATTCGGTGAGTGAGGCGGTATAAAATGCCATGTCGTGCCCTTATTAGCTAAAGCTCTTGCTACTTCTTCTGTAAGAGTTGAATTTTCGGAAGAAATCAAATTCTGCAGCTCACGAGAACCTCCAACGAAATTAGTTCCATTGTCGCTCCAAATGTCAGTGCAGTTACCACGGCGAGCGACAAATCTCTTAAAGGCTGCCAGAAACCCTTCTGTAGTTAGATCACTGACTAATTCTATGTGCACAGTGCGAGTAGCCATGCAGACAAACAGGGTTACATATCCCTTGTAAGCATGGTGACCGCGGCCCTTTGACGTCCTTATATTTATGGGTCCCGCGTAGTCTACACCACTACACTTGAAAGGCCTCCCAGGTGTGACTCGAGATGCTGGCAACTGTCCCATCAATTGCGTAGAAGTTTCCGCGTTGTGTCGAACACATTTTACCCATTTGCGGATACATCCTTTAGCCAAAAGCCTTGATCCCAACACGTAATAGTTACCACTCAAATAAGCCAACATAAGCTGAATGCCACCATGCAGGGTATTTGCGTGGGCATCTGATACAACCAAGTCTGTAAATGTCGACTTTTTTGGCAGCAATATGGGATGTTTGACATTTTCATTAAATGGTGCCTTCTCCAGACGACCTCCCACTCGCATCACACCCTGGGCATCAATGAAAGGGTTTAACGATTTTAATGGTCCTTTAATTCTTGCTAAGTTCCCTTCCTTCTTTAAAAGTTCAAATTCTTCTCTAAAATGTTCTCGCTGGCATTGCTTGACACAAACTTCCAGCGCCTCTGCCAATTCTTCAGAAGTGAGATAACCCTGACTATGAACCTTACTGGTCGACTTTTTTAGTTTTAAAAACCGTCTACAATAAGCCACCACTCGTACTAATTTTGATAGAGAACAATATCTGTTCCAGATAGGTATTTCTGTTACTGCAATATTAACCTTAACCTCTTCCAGCTGTGTTTCGATGTTCTGTGGTTTGCTGTACTGAATATTATCCTTACGCAAGATATCTGGACCATTAAACCACATACCATTGTCCAGGAGCTCAGCAGGTGTTATTCCCCGAGAAGCGCAGTCTGAAGGGTTTTGCCCGGAGGAAATGTGTGACCACTGAGTCGAATCCAAGGTCGTCAATATTTCGGACACCCGATTCGCGACAAACGTTTGCCAGCGACTCGGGTGACTGTTAATCCATGCTAGGACTACAGTTGAGTCCGTCCATGCCCGAATATTTGTTTTTGGTACCTTCAAAGTTTCTGCTACCTCTACTAGAAGTCTAGTAACAAGCACTGCTCCGCACAGTTCCAGTCTAGGGATGGATACTTGTTTTATTGGGGCAACTTTAGTTTTTGCTGTCACCAGGGTAACATGGACGTTACCTGAGACGTCAACCCTGCGAATGTATACCGCTGCTGAAAAGGCCACCTTGGACGCGTCGGAAAATCCATGGAGCTCCACCAACGAATCGTTTGTATTTGTGTTTAGCCATCGTGGTATGTTTATTCTTGTCAATAAGTGTAAATTCTCTCGGTAAGTATTCCATTCCGTTAATAATTTGCCTGTAACTTCTTCGTCCCATTCTAGTCCAGCGATCCATAGCTTTTGGATCAGTATCTTAGCTGTAATTACACAGGGTGCCACCCACCCTAGTGGATCATACAATTTTGCTATGTGAGATATAACCTTCCTTTTAGTTATAGGTTCAGTTTCGTGCATCAGTGTTACCGAGTAGCGGAATTCGTCAGTTCTTCGATTCCAAGTTAATCCTAACAACTTCACTACCTCATCCATTTTCAAGTTGAGTTCATCATGTACTTCCACCTTTCCCGTTCTCGTTTCTTTAATAGCTTGCAGCAACTCCTCACTATTACTCGTCCATTTTTGTAACTCAAAGCCTCCTTGTTTGAGCAACTGATTCATCTCATGGTAAATAGCCAGTCCTTGCTTCACAGAATCACACCCTGTCAGCAGATCGTCCATATAAAAATCATTTACCACCTTTTCAGACGCTACGGGGTACTTCACACCTTCATCTTGAGCTACTTGCTGAAGGCTCTTCACAGCAAGATAAGGTGCCGATGCCGTACCAAAAGTAACTCGTAACAGCCTGTAATCTTTTGCTTCTGTTTCCGCTTCTTCTGTCCATAACAATCGCTGATAATTGGCATCTTCTTGAAATACTTTCACCTGACAGTACATTTTGATGATATCTGCTGAGATGCATATCGGATGTTGTCGCCAGCGTAACAGCAAATGCCTTAGATCTGATTGAAGAGTAGGACCTATCATTAGCATATCGTTTAATGACATACCATTTCTATATTTACAGGAAGCGTCGTACACCACCCTGACCTTGGTGGTATCCTTATCATGCCTCACAATCGGATGGTGAGGTATGTATAATGCTTTTACATTTTCTTTTTCATTTTCAGGAATCTTCTCCATGTATCCCAAACGTACGTACTCTTCAAATACTTCTGTATACTTTTCTTTCAGCTCTAAGTCTTTTTTTAAACGTGAGTGTAATCCTTTTAACCTTTTTTCAGCTATCGCTCTGGAATTACCGCCAATGCAAATCAGTTCATCTGTCTTAAATGGAAGTTTGACAACGTATCTTCCATCGTTGTCCCTTTTTGTTGTTTCGGCATAATATTGTTCACACCTGACCTCCTCTTCAGTCAACATTTTTTTGTGTGGCTTGGGATCCGCTTCTATTTCCCAAAACCTTTTTAGTAACTCATTATCTTCAACGCATAAATGCATAGCTACAATATTGGGTGATGAAGACTGCAACCCGATGCACGTACCCGATAATATCCATCCCAGCGAAGTTGCTTGTGCTAAGGGATAACCTTCGGGGCCCTTTCTAATTCCTTCCTGTATGATTTGCCCGTAAATTTCAGCACCCAACAAAATATCAATTTTGCTTGGCAAATGATACTGAGGATCCGCTAAAATAACATCGCTGTCAATCCAAGTTACCTCTTCCATTTTCCGATTGGGAAGGAACGTCGTGATGGATTTGATCACGTACGCCTGAACCGTGATAACAACATCATAGTCAATCCTTGAATGGATTTTAAGCTCAACCATATGTTTGGTTGTGGTAGTCTTGTTACCTTCCAGACCCGATATGATGCCCTTCACTGGATATTTTTTAATGCCCAGGTGTTGGACAGTTGCTTCAGAAACGAACGAAGCTTGGGAACCTTGGTCAAGTAAAGCTCTAATATATTGATCCCTACCCTTTGCCGACTCAGCCCACACGACTGCTGTCGCCAAAAACACTTGACGCTTTTCTGGCAAGTGACCGAAACAAGAGACCACCGCCGCCTTCTCTACCGTACTGGAGTTTGCCGCCGACTTACCAGCGGGTGAGCTACCGTCACCTCCTCCAGACGTTGAAACGTCTAAATGTGAACTTTCAGGATTACCAACTCCGCTTGAACCGTTTGGGTGAAGCAATGAGTGATGCTTAGACTTGCACACCCGACACGTTGTTTTACTAGGACAGAATCTAGCCGAGTGATTGCCAGCTAAACAGTTATAACACAATCTTTTGCTATAAACAAATTCACGCCTTTTTGGAACATCTAACTTCGCAAACTTTTTACAAGTAAACAGCTTATGTTCTTCATTACAATAATCACATGCAATAGTAGCGACATGTAATACCTTATGCCGAATTGGATGGCTATAAGTGGGATTTGAGGCTCTCGATTTGGTAGTTGGTTCGATACATTCTAATGCTCTAAATCTAGCATGAATAAATTCACGAAACTGAGAAAATTTCGGTAGTTCATCTAAACTATTTGCCGAGACTCTCAATTCCCACTGCTTCCGCGTTTCTGAGTCTAACTTATTTGCTACAATGTGAATCACTATAACGTCCCATGAACTTACATCAATCCCAATATTTTTCAGAGCATGTAAACAATCTGATGTAGTATCAACCAAATCTTTTAACAACGCAGATGATTCTGTAGTACAGGTTTTTTGATTCATAAGACGCTTTAATACACAATTAGCTAAGTAATTTTTGTTGTTATATCTTGATTGTAATTGACCCCAACATTCTACGTAATTACCAGCAGTGATAGGCAATTGTCTGATCAGCTGCTCTGGTTCTCCAGTCAAATGTCCTTTTAAATAGTGTAACCGCTGTACATCATCCAATGAAGGATTGGAATGAACAAGAGATACGAATAGATCCCGAAATGTGACCCACTCTTCGTACTTCCCCGAAAAGGTTGGAATTGTTATTTTTGGTAACTTTAAAGATGCGCAGGTGTTACTACTATTATTACCTTCACCTTTCGGAGCTGCGTTGTACTTCAATAAATCAATCTTATAATTTATATAAGTTTCTTCAGTGCTATCATACAAGTTTTCTTTGACATATGAACTATCTTGAAAATCCGCCCAATCGTCTGAATTACTAATAATATCTTCATGTACCTTTGTAAACCTATCCCATAACTTTTCCAGGTTTGTAAGCCTTGTTTGTACATACAGCTCCGAAATGCGTTCCTTCGGTGACTTTTTAAAATTAGCATGAGCCTTGAGAATTTTTTCGTTGACATCTCTTTGCAGATTAACGTTTTTCTGCATGATGAATAAAGTATATTTATAAGTTCCAAACGAAGCGAAAACTTTCTCAAGACAAATTTATTTTGATGAAAAATTTACAAGTCCAAATATTTTTTTTTTTTTTTTTTAGAAAATCTTACAAGTCCCAAATTTTAAGGTATTATTTTACTCTGAATATTCTAAGTACAGTTACAAATTGAAAATTTTTACAAGTGTTTGAGAATTAACATTTCTAATAGAAAATCGGGCATAGGTTCCCCGTCTAAACCTTTTTTGGGAGATTATTCTAAGTCTTAACTACTACAAATTATGATACTTTTAAACTTAAAGTCCAAATTAAACTGACTCGACTCACTTGAATTTAAGGTTAAAACTGGCTTGATTTAATTATTGAAAATGTACTCACTCACTCTTGACCACGACTCACACTTGACCGAATCGGCGGGATGACGGCGACATCCGTCAGCACTCCTTGGAGCTGCTGGTCTTCTTGCTGACTCTCGGCTCCTGGTCTGCTGCTGCTTCCTCTCCTCGCTGCGGGGTCTCCTCAGGCCGCCAAAGTCCTCGACCTGACACCAGGTGAGGTGTTCTCCAACTCCTCGGTGGGGTTAAATTCCCACTTGCTCGCCCCGAGCAGCGATCCACTGCCCTCTAGGTGCGAAGTAGCCACACTGGATGGCCTCAAAACATCCGGCTCGAAGGACCAAATTTTGTACAACGACAAAATAAAACACAGGTCAAGGTGTCACTACTGTTTATTAGAACAGTGGATGAATGAAACGAAACGTAATCGTAAGCGTATGTAGCTTCGGAATAGTTCGGATACACAACTTTAAATTACGAGCGACTTCGGCCTGCCCGTGCGATAAACGTTTGCGTGATGTAGAAAAATATACAAATTTGTGAGCGCCATCTATGAGAAATTCTTTGTACTAAATGCACACAACCTTTGCTAACTAAACCTTTTTCAACGTTATTATTGATTAATCCACAAGATGGCGCTTTTGACTTTAACAATGTAATTAATTATCCGTATACACACATTTTATTTTTTATAATGGACTATTATTTTTTGATGAACCATATCTCGTTGACTGACTCTCAGCTTGTCCATAAGGGCCGCAGTTAAGAATCTTATCTCAGTGCCATAAATCATCACTGGCAACACACATTGGTTGCGATTGGTTGGTTGGATTGGTCTTCAGGCTCTGCGAAATGTTTGCGAGAAGATGGCGCGTAACTTCCCGAACGCTGCCCTTCCTGATTTTGGATTATTTTGGGAGACTTATTTGTCGAAATTGGACCTACGTAACTAGACAGTCTGTCCCAGTTAATGATCAACTACTCCGAACGTATCGTTTCCAACAATTACTGGTTATACTTTAGTATTAATTATTCCACTTAATGGAGCGTAATTAAGAACTGATTGTCTGAAGTTAATTAAATTTAATTTGGACTATTTAAAAACCAGTCATTATGATCGGTTCACCCAGTCAAAATTTATGCATGGTTGTATATTTAAAAAAATATACAAATTCTATTAAGAACGTTCCTTCTGGTATTACGGTAAAAAGTGTGAAAAGAGTATAGAAATATGCACCAAGTATTATATATATTTAAGTTTTTTTTACTAATAACAAATATTTTAAAAATATTTTATGAAAACATCAAATTAATATTTAAATAAAACACTTAAAATATATCTAGTGAAAATTCCGCCTAATTTTCCTGTTAAGCCGACGTGACGTCACAAACGCCACGCAGCCAAACCGGAAGAGTTTTCGACGCGTTTCGCTTCTACACGAAGCATCCTCAGGAGGTCTTGACTCTACGAGCGCACGATCGGGTATCTCGATCGTGCGCTGGTAGAGTTGTCACTAGATATATTTCTGTATTTTTTAAGTGTTTTAATAAAATATTAATTTGATGTTTTCATAAAATATTTTAAAAATATTTGTTATTATTGAATATGGATTACCGCAAAGTAACGCCTGAATCTATTTACTATTTATTAAAATTTTTACTTTCAACTGAGCAAAAATTACTTATTTTCTTACAATAAAAAAAATTATGAAAGATAATAGATAATGTTAAAAATAAATAAATCTTTTGCTGGCTTGATGTGCAAAAATATCACAGCGAATAAACAAAATGTTTAAATAAATATATTGATGATTCAAAGAATCAAAAAAATAAAATATATGTTGCCAAAAGCAGCTGGCTATCAATACTATGAACCTACACATTGCTACAACCGATATAGGGAACACTTTTTTTTTTTTATTCATACTTGATAGGCTAGCCTTTGACCACTATACCTTATGGTAAGTGATGATGTGGCCGAAGATGATGTTCAGGCTAACCTGGAATTACTGGCTCTCAAAGACAGTTGCCGGAACACACCGTTAGGTGCTTGGCGACAGATTTTCTACTTGAGGGTGGTATAGCTAGCCAGGCGGGTGTTTGCAAAATGCCCTACCACTATGCTATAACGACTGCCATCCTAAGACATCAACCGGGACCGACGGCTTAACGTGGCCTCCGAAGCACGGAAGCGCTCATTAGTAATGACACTAGCAGTCACCCATCCAAGTCATGACCGCGGCGGATGTTGCTGATCGGTTAAGAATGGCTAAGCAAACTTCGCTACAAGCGCTTCTTTCAATTGGACGTTTATTCTTGATTAGCTGTGAGATTTTAACGGTATGTATCAAAAATATATAAAATAGTGCCATATATGTAGAACTAGCTTTATTATCAATCTAGCCATGGTTTAATAAAAAATTGTTAACGCGTAAAAACTATGGCTAATTTTACGCTCTTTATCATTCAATATACATTGAACACACAAACAAAACATAAATGATTAAATAATTATTTGTAACGTGACAAATCAAAATAGTAAACAGAGGCAAAAGTTGAGATAATGCACGAAGATAACAAAAGCAGTAGACGGCGCAAGTATACTAACCTCGGTATGGGTTACATATTTGAGCCGTTTGGTGTAGAGACGTTGGGGCCGTGGGGACCGGGAGCTCATCGTATTTTCCAAAACGTATCAGAGCGCTTGGTCGATGCGACGCGTGATCAAAATGCTGGCACCTATTAGGTTCAACGAATAAGCATTGCAATTCAACGGGGCAATGCTGCCAGAATCAAATTTTCGAGGATGATCTTCTAATTAACTTCCTCCTGAATAATGCCACTAATTTGATGAATTAATTTATAGTTTTGATTAATTAAAAATTGTTATAAATACCAAACGAATAATTTAATCTTCGTTTTCTTTATTCTCAATAATTTAACGACGAATAATATCATCTTAAATTTTTTTTGTCACATATTTGTATTTTGTAAATATATTATTCTTTTATTAAAAAGATGCATACGAAATATGTAATGACCTTAGATAACTATAATAATATACCAAATATTGTTCATTTAACTTTAACATAATTAATAACCTAATAATTGCTTAAGAGTACAATTATCGAAAATTATTTAATATGGCAGATTAAAAAAATATAGTTCGTATTATTTACAAGCCCATGGGGTGCCGGGCTAGAATGTCACCCCACCATCTCTACCCGGGGGTGTCGTAAGAGGCGAGTAAGGGTAACACACCAGAAAGTGTGCGCTCTCTGAGGAACTAATATGTCACACTGCGATCCCCAAGACACCTGCCAAGCATGGGGATTTTGGCACCCCCCCCCCCCCCTGAAATAGGGGCCTGTGTTATGCAGTGGAGTGGTTTTTCCTTCGCTCATTTTTATTTAATATCAGATAATCAAAAAGGAAATAAGCATTTTTATTTGCTGAATCTAGAAACACAAATTTACAATAATTTTTTTGGCAGCTCCTTTGGTAAAGCTGTCTACATTAACGTTTAATTTAAATTAAACAAAACACTTGGTTTGATAATTTATTTGAACTTATCATTAATGCTAACGTACGAGATCTGGAAGTCATCGTGATAGCATCCTTTACCTTATTTCCCCTTTTTAAAAAGTTACACCGTCAGCGTTTGGATAACATCTAAAACTTCCTCGTCGACACACCAATTTGGATTGGTTGGATGTTCTGATTCGGGAATGTCACCACGATTGTCTTCGATTTCACATTCGTCAACTTGGCGTGAATCCCTGCTGGTTGATATTCTTGAACATAGGCGTAAAAAAAAAAGAAGTTACAGATAATTTGAATATATATAAGAATATATAATTAAATTACATACTATTATTGAACATCACCAGCCTTCTGGCTGATGGCTTAAACTGGGACGGTAAAAGAACGTGTTGCTCTAATGCCAGAAGATGTGCACTGTTGACCAAATGTTATTGTTAGGCTCCCCTTTAAACACCATAAAGAACAGCTACTATAATGGCATTCATCAGCTCCACACAGCTCGTACAATGTCGTCCGTACAATTAATAGGATATTAAGCTATACACACGCGTTTGTTGAACTCAAAACCCCTGTTATATTCGTTAGGAACGTGTCAACAAAGTATCACAAATACCTTCGATATCAGTATCTAAGTACCTAATACCATTATTGAAGAATTAATATTAAAGAATCTGTTCCATTTAACGGGTATCAGTTGCACATAAATCCATCAAATGACACATGAATAGATTCTCCAACAATTTTAGAATCATGACCAGCTTAAGCTTATAATGGAATACGTGAGCTTTTCCAGGTGGTTGAAAGTTTTAGAATCACAACCAGCTTAAGCTAATATTAGAATACTTTCCAGGTGGTTGGTCTCTTGAGCAAAAGTTCGTCTTAGCAGGTACCGCCGCAGTATCAGATATACTGCCACGAAGCAGTAGTGTGCAATTGTTACTGTGTTTAGGCGTGAAAGGCACTGTAGCATGTGAAATTACTAGGTCGTTTAAGAGTAACGTGCGCAGTCCAGTGTTAAGCAAAAGGAGGGCGGTGATATTACAACTGTAATGGACAGACGCTTTCTGTCAGGCGGGCGACATGTCCGTTTTATTACTTTATAACATAAACAAGCTGTTGCTTCTATACCCTACGTTTCTATGACACCCTCAACAACAAATTCTGAACATTTGTCATTCACTTTTTTTTAATGTTATTGTGACGGAACAAGCTCGAGGACCACCTGATGTTAAGAAGACTAACGTTTGCCTATAGCAGATGCATTTCGTCACAAGTTACGAATTGAACTGCACCCGTCACCTTGAGACATAGTTGTTTAGTCTCATGTGCCTGTAATTTCACTGGCTCTCAAGGTCTACTGATTGACAAGGTGACAAATTTTTCTACTTGAGGGTGGTCGCTAGCCAGGCGGCATTCGCAAAATGCCCTTCCACCATGCTGTGAAGCTCAAGCCCGCGACGGGATTCGAACCATGGACCTGCTGCGTGGCAGTCCAAAGCCAATGCCACTGAGCCATCACTACTTCACATTATAATTTCACTTTACTCGCATTATAGAAGTAACAAAACCTCTTGTATGGCTTTCCGTTTGATACAATATTTTGATTCGTAGAGATAGTTAAAAAATATAACTCATTTACTTTAAGGTATCCAAACTGTTAGTTAGTAATGTCAATGAGGTCAATTTTGAAAAACTGGATAGACTAAGAATGTAAATTAACTTTTAAAGAGAGCCGTTATATAGTTATATTAATATACCGTTAGATGCTTGGTGACAAGTTTTACTTAGGACCGCTGTGGACTCAATCATGATGCTCAAACCCAAGATTTATACGAAAGCTGAGTAGTAGATGACCATCACTACTTCTCTTCAAAAGACGATTAGTAGACATTCGCTACATCAGGTCTTCCAAAAAAATCTTCTGAACCATGTATTATTCGATTAAATTCAATGCTTATATTTACCTTTGGGCTTCGATTTTTTGGACTAGACAAATAGCTACCAACATTAATATAAACATTTTAAAATGAGTTTTCATGTTTTATCTGGTGTCAACTTCTGTAGAGTAAAATTCCAATTGTAATGCGCAGATTCTGTTATGTTATGATTATTTTGAACGTACATTTTTATTTTAAAATCGAAGTTAATTTCAAGCTTTTTGATACCATGTAATATGAAATTATTTTAATTTATTTTTACCGTTTGTTACGTTTAAATTAATTTTTACACTTTAATAACCTTCAATAAGTATTTTTTAATTCTACTCATCGTAAAATGATATGGTACATTTGCCAGGTTTACTCTCTTTTTTGACAGTATCTTCAACTCAATATAAAAACTATTTTTATAATTCAACATTATAAAAATAGTTTTTATAAGAATAATTCATCGTGATTAATTGCATTGAGTCCCGTTGGGTGCCGGGCTAGAATGTCACCCCTGCATTGCTACCTGTGGGGGTCGGAAAAGGTAACTAAAGGCAAAAATACCAAACGCTGGGCAGCCAGCAGCGTCTTCTTTGCAACTGATATCTTACACTGCAATCCCCAAGACGCCTTCCAAGCGTGGGGATTATGGCAAATCCCCCCTTGATTGGGGAGGCTGTGTTCAGCAGTAGACAATCCGGCTGATACAGAACAGTACAATTGCAATTGAACTGAGTCTAATAACATTTGCTACATTACCATTAAAAATATGTTCCTAAGTTTTATTTTTTGTCAATATAGCTCGCAATATTGTGATAACAACATATGCTTTATAATCGATTCTATCACCAAAATATAGGTAAATATTCTTACACAAAAACTGTTACACAATACCAATTACAAAATTCTTAATTTACGAAAGGAAAAATTCTAGTCATGTGCGGGATTCGAACCCGCGTCATCCACCCCGGGGCAAACACAGTCTTCATTACCTCTTTTTAATCCCGTTTTTCTTGTGTTTAGTGTTTTGTGTGGTTCTTGCGCATTTCGGACGTAAATATTTACGGTACTTTATAGAATTTTCGTGCTTGTGGACACCGAGGTGCTAATTTAGCAGCTGTTAAGCCCTTAAGGAAATTAACAGTCATTACATTAATAATACACCGACATCTCGTCGATCTGAGCAAGCGTTGCTCGGTGCTCTGGAGTGCCCGTTGGGAGCTCGCAGGCGCTGCTACGCACTCGCCTTGATGATGAGCATTTAATCGTTTAATTTTATATAATTTTTAAACACTTTGCAGTGATTGTGGTCAGGGGTAATCTAAGGTGACATTTGTCTTCTAAATTGTTTGAGAAATTATTTTTTATTTAACCATAAAGATTCCCAATGCACGTAGTATTCGCTCACAGTGTCCAGAGGTCTTGCAGTATTGTATCGGCCTTGGGATTTAATTAATTTGATGGCTGGACCCCTAACAAGAGGTACTTGCTAAAGTTTAATTATTTTCGAAGCGACTAATTACTTAAAGAGAAAATGAAATGAAAATTATTTTATTTATTAAAGACGTTGCACATAAATAAATAAGAACACAAGACAATACTACACAATCATAGGTACTAAATAAAGAAAAATATAAATAAATGTATTGCTAAGCGTCTTTACACTTTTACGGCTATAAAGCCAGCGCTGGTCTTCCGGTGGTTCTAGCGTAAGACGTCACGGAAGCATAATGCCAAGGCATTAAATGGTTCCGGTAACCGTCAGTAACGAAAAACAATGATAACTATGCACTAAAAGTAAATTCACACAAATTATGCAATTAATAAAATACTTAATTAAAGTATAGGTAATAATAACATAATTTTTAAATTTCACTTCATTATTGAATACAAAATTTAAGTAATAGGATATCTACACTTGTATTTAGATACAAGTGTGAAATTATATATTATTCATTTAAATAGCAAATATAAAAGAACAAGAAAAATAAATAGAAAAAAGCAAACGTTTTTTTTAAGTTATTGTGACTGAACAAGCTCGAGGCCTGATGTTAAGCGGACTAACCTCTGCCTATAACAGATACATTTCGTCACAAGTCACGAATTGTACTGCGCCCGTCACCTTGAGAAAAAAAAAATTAAGTCTCATGTGCCTGTAATTTCACTGGCGCTCAAGGACTGCTGCCGGAACACATCGTTAGGTGCTTGGCTCTTCTACTTGAGGGTGGTCGCTAGCGAGGCGGACAATCGCAAAATGGGCACCATGCGGTGAAGCTCAAGCCGGCGGTGGGGATCGAACTAGGGTACTGGGGCGCGGCAGTCCATAGCTATTACCGCTCGGCTATCATACAATAATACAAATAATAACAAAAAAACATAAATTGTTCTGAATAATTAAATTAAATAAATGACATTAACAATCAAAATGCAATAGATCCGAAACGGCACTGCTGTCATGTCTTAAATTTTCGTGGTGTCTTTGATGAGCATACAGAAATATTTTTAACTTAAGTTTAAAACCGTTAATGGGCGACTATTTGCTATAAAAATAAATAACTTGTGTACCATAAATAATGACATGGCGACTAATATTAAGTCACAGATCTGAGTTAGAGCACACCGACACCAACTTGTAGTCCCTACCACTAAAGTGTATATAAATGCGGAGCCAGAGCGCGCATTGGAGATCAGGTGCTCAGGAGCGATAGCGAAAGTTCTGGCGAGAGCTCCTAAAAGAGACTTTTTTGAAGCAGTTATGGCTCAGTGGCATTGGCTATGGACTGCCGCGCAACAGGCAGTTTGGTTCTAATCCCGCCCAGAGCTTGAGCTTCACCGCATGGTTGAAGGGCATTTTGCAAATGCCCGCCTGGCTAGCGACCACCCTCAAGTAGAAAATCTGTCGCCAAGCACCTAACGGTGTGTTCCGGCAGCAGTCCTTGAGAGCCAGTGAAATAACAGGCAAAATGAGACTTAACAGGTATGTCTCAAGGTGATGGGCGCAGTGCAGTTCGTCACATGTGATGAAATGCATCTGTTATAGTCGGCAGAGGATACCGCTCAGCATCAGGTGGGCCTCGCGCTTGTTCCTTAACAATAACATAAAAAAAAAATACAAATTTAATAATGAAGTAGTATTTTTTTTATATTTCTTATAATTTGGTTCATACTTGACCTCTATACCAGTATGCCACATTAATCTCGTTGCCAGTTTAAATTTAAAAAAGCTTACAAGTGTTATTTACTTAATTTTTGGGGAGGATGGCAAACAAATTATGAACATACCGTTTGTAGATCTTCAGCATACCTCCATAAGTGCCCTCTCCTCAAATTCCTTCATGAAGATATCGGTGATAACTGAGGAAACAGAAGAACCCATTTCCACACCATCGAGACAGCCTTACATGCAGGTACCCAGAAAAGTCAAAGTCAAAGTCGAAATCATTTATTCAATTTAGGCGTCTACGATGCTTTTATGCAGGTCAAATATCAATTTCAAGGCAATCTTGTACAGATAAGCACGATCAAAACTAACCATTGCTTCATCGTCAGTCAATTATAGATGTTTCATTCAGTGGACAAATTGCTTAAAAATCCTTTACATGCACACTAGTTTGAACGCGGAGGGCAGACAGTATTTTGACTATAGACAAATAGACATGCTAACCTACAAACTAGAAAGCTTGTTTGTAGGTTTATATTTGACTAACGCATAGGGCGCATAGGAACGTCATCACAAACTAGGTTTTATTTAAATTTCACCGCTTCAGTTCATCAATCTTATGGTTTTTATGAACTCCTATTAACTAAATAAGTATTTGCCAATATGTCCATACTAGAAATTGCAACTCATGCCGACCGTGAACATTATTTGTGGGCGAGTTACAATCGATCTTGTAAGCAGTATGCATTATAAAGAACAAGGAAAAAATAATGAAAAAGAACTGATTTTCTACACTGATAAATGAATAACTTGTGGAAGTTGGGCTGTGAAAATGTGACCTCAGAGTATTTTTCAGAATGTTTAGTAATAAAGAAAATTCAGACGAAAAATATATTAGTTAGGAGGGATATATTACATCAGATATGTTGATTTACCTAATAGAATAGCATCCGCTTGCAACTGCAGGTCTCCACCTTCCCGAATCTCCTGAACATAATAATGACATTGTTCAGGAGAACCCTCACCGGATGTTTCTGCAGACGTTGCATCTTTTCTAAGGGCATTTAAAAGATATTTTATCTTTGAGTTCTAGAGAGGTGGGCGAGACACAATCACTTAGATTGACGGCTTTGGTTAATTTGATGTGATCGGGTCAGGTCAACAATAAAATTACCGAAATTATGTGCAGCGCGAATTTATGTGCCCTTAATAAAAAAGAAAAGAAATAAAAACCTCCTATCTCTTTCTTATATCACAAACAAATACGTTATCAGCACGCTTTTATTTCCCAAAACGTCTGCCTGGAATGACTTCTTCGGCAGGTATGTCTGGACTTGGAGTTGGAATTTCTGATTCAGGAATGTCACCACGAGCATCTTCGTCCTCGGGAATGTCACCACGCGCGTCAGCTTGGCGTGACCCCATAGCGTTTGATGTTCTTGGACGTGAAAGAAAAAAAAACGCAGTTAGAACAGATGAATAGAAGAAAAGAATGTAATTAAATTACAAAATATTACTGATCATCATCAGCCGGAAAACGTGTATTGTTGAGCTAGATTGTTATTACATCGATCCATATATCTCGCACAATACACATTTATTACACCACATAAACTCTGTTATAATCAGCCAGAAAGTATCCACAGGCTGTCATAAATACCTTCAAAATTGCTAATTAATAAAATCCTCATACACATACCATAGCAGTTGATTAAATGTGTAAATGGCTTTAATTTATTATCATCGGCTGAGAAAAACCTGTTTTTATAATATTGTAACTGAGCAGGTACGAGGCGTACCTGATGTGAGGCGGTGACTTATGCTTACTAGAAGGATTTCACAAGTGACGAGCTGCACTGCACCCGTCACTTTTATCATTCGTCATTTTCATGGGCAGCCGCGCTTTCTATATACCTGCCTGCTCTTGCATCTTACACTGCGATCTCCAAGTCGCTATCCAAGTGGCGATTATGGCAAACTCCCCCCTTACTGGGAGAGTATTTGTTCAGCAGGGGAAAATTCAGCTGATACACTAAATAAACTTTTGTTACACGAATGTGCAGTTAGGTGCTTGGTTATAGATTTTCTACTCAAGTTTGTAGCAGGCATTATTTTGAAGCAGTGATGGCTCAGTGGCATTGGCTATAGACTGCCGCGCAGGTCCATGGTTCGAATCCCGCCGCGGGCTTGAGCTTCATCGCATGGTGGAAGGGCATTTTGCGAATGCCCGCCTGGCTAGCGATCATCCTTAAGTAAAAAACTGTCGCCAAGCACCTAACGGTGTGTTCCGGCAGCTGTCCTTGAGAGCCAGTGAAATTACAGGCTGAGACTTTTAGTACCATGTCTCAAAGGAGACGCATCTGTTATAGGCAGAGGTTAGTCCACTTAACAGCAGGTGGGCCTCGAGCCTGTTCCGTCATAATAACAAGGCACAGTCATGATGCTGAAACTCTGTTCATATAAAGATTTCCACGAAAACCGATTGGTAGTAAATGTCATCCATCCAAACCATATACTATTCAATTCATATATTAACCTTTGGGCTTCTGTGTTTTTTACCAGAGTAATGGCGACCAACAATACGAAAAATATTTTAAATTGGGTCTTCATTTTTCTTCTGGCTTAAGCGGCTACTTCTATGAAGTATATTTTCAACTTGTAATATGCAGATTCTGTGAGTACTAGTTTATATAGTACGAGTCAGGTTAATTATTTTTATCTAAACAAATCAAGATTCATTTCAAGCTCTGTAATACTGTGTAATTCAAAATAAGCAATGTTTATATTTAAATCGATTCGAGGGTTCAAGTTAAGTAATTTTTTTGTTTAAGTTAGCTATATATTCGATGTTGTAACTTTTACATTAACCATGTATTATATTTTAAAGTTATCAAATAATATTATCACAGCCATTCGATATTAGCATTAACTGAAGATATTTTGCATCCTGGCCTCTAACTGTGGGCCTTATAAGTAAGTTCAAAGTCGCACTACGAGCTATGGAGAGGGCCACGCTCGGCTATTCCCTACGAGATCGAATCAGGAATGAGAAGATCCGTAGACGAACGAAAGTCACCGATATCGCACGGCGGATTAGCGAGCTGAAGTGGCTTTGGGCAAGGCACGCAGGACTGATCGTCGATGGGGCCGAAAGGTTCTCGAATGGAAGCCACATACCAGCAAGCGCAGCGTTGGAAGATCACCCACAAAGTGGACGGACGATATTATTAAGATCGCAGGAAGACGCTGGATGCAGGCCACTTCCAATTGTTCTATTTGGAAATGTAGGGGAGACATACGTCCAACAGTGGACTTCTTGCAACTGCAATGATAAATATAGGAATATAATAAAATTACAAACTTATATTGATCATCGTCAGCCAGAAAAAGTGCACTGTTGAGCAAGATTGTTGGTAGGCCTCCCCTTTAAACGCCAAGATATAAAAACTAGATCATTCTTCACTAATAATAAATCCATAAACATTATATGTTTTATGAGTTATTTCCTTGATGCATTTTTTTGTCCAACTCAAGTAGTAAATGGCTAATCAATTGGCTCCCTACTTTCAGCTAGTATATATATTTATTTCTATATATTTTCAGTAGGATTATCCATGTATTTTTTGTTATGTAGTGTTTTGGTGTTAATTTTTATTTTTTCTTATTATTTTTACCACATAGTATTTTTATGTTCTTGAGTGGTTGTTGGTTCGAAAAAGTCACATTTGATGCCCTGCAAAGCGCCGGGCTCACAGTGAGCGGTCTATAGAGTTCCGAAGAAGTTCACGTTCCCTACACATATTTTCTTAAAACAGTGTGATAACATCTTTACACTCAGTTTTATTTCAACGGGATTCTGGTGAACCGATGAGTTCACTGGGATCCTCTGGGGGATCAGGTTTAGGGATCTTGGTGGCCGATTCCCACATCAAACGGTCGAGTTCAACACTTCTACACAAGTCACACGCTCGTTTATTAGCACGTTTTTTAAAGTTATTTTCCTTAAGGTCTATCTCACACTAGTTTCATATGTATTTTTTTCCATAGTTTTGGATATATTTTTCATTAGTATGTAAATGCCCTTGTTTTGTAGAATGGATTCAGTGGCGCTGCTTACAATTAATAATAAAAATAAAATTAGCATAACACGTGGCATGGTGTCACAATTATTGTAGAATCCATGAAATAAGAACAACTTGCGCTCTTACAGGCATATGCCATTATCTTTTAATCATACAATCACCGTTTCGTTATAAGGTAGCGCTGATGTAGACTGATTAGTTCACAGTACACACATTCGATGTTTTTTAAGTCATTTTTAAATTTGGCAACAGGTCTCTTTTATATTGGGCGTATTCTATTTGATGCCAATTTCGTTATTTTCAATAATTTTGATCACATTTTGTGTCTATGATTCATATTAAATGTACATAGATGCAAAATGTGGTCAAAATTATCAAAAATATCTCAAATGGAATACAGCTATTGTAAGAGACATAACTGCCAGTGTTAACAACTGTCATAAGTTTCACTACATAGGTGTTGCCCGTTCGGCGGTCAATAATCACGAATCCACTGCAGTGTCCCATGACGTAAGCACCACGTACAGTTCGACCAACTTATCTGTTCAGGCGGCAGAAAAAAGAACTACAAAATTCCCTCAAATTGTGACAGTTTGTAGTTGATTTCCTTGACCAATAGCGCCCTCGAGAACTGCACAGTTAAGTTGGTGGTACTATAATCTTAAGCACAGACTCAACTGACTATAGACACAGAACAGAGCTCACAGACTAGAATAACTTCGATAAATCATAATGTTGCCAGTATCGTAGCAAACTAACTCCGGCTACCCACTTGATGTTTCTGAACGTAAGTTACTTGATAACTTTATGGATGAACGCTGAGGAGAACCCGATGTGTTGCAGTTTGTGCTCACGCTCCAACATACGAAATTTTGAACATAGGTTCATTAAGTTCTGCCCTAACAATTAAGGCGGCTTTTATCTATGTAGGTAATTAATTTGATACTTCTCGAGGAAGTGGATTATAACAAAATTTCACTTACGATGCCTCTGATAAAAGCCAGCAAATAACATTAAGGCAATCACTATTTTACTTACGCCTTCCTCGGTTTCCAGCTATTTCGGTGTATTAAATATTATATAAGTAAAAATAAAGCGTACACTTTTGTAGTATATTATGTTTTATTCATTAAAGTGCTTATTTTTTAATCTATATAAACACAAACACCATTAACTCTTATTAGTCCCGTTGGACAGCTTCCGCTGCTTCCTAGTGCCATTGATAATTTAATGTGCCTGAAAAGTATATATACAATACATTTATTTTAAAGAATTTTTAATAGCCGGTAGTAGTCAATAAATGGTTTTGGATGGCCTTGTTGTTATGTGATAATGTAGTCCAAGATGTTGATCAGGCTAGAATTTAAATATGACGCTCAAGCAAAAATTGCAGTACATAGATACCATCAGGTGACTGGCGACATAAGTTCGGCGTTCGTGATGAGGTGGTTATTTAAAAAAGGCACTCCTTGCCAAATGCCTCACCATCACGCAAAACCAGTGCAACTAATGCACTAATTTGCAACGAAACTTCTGTTCATCAATGCAGAATATAGTTTTCAGCTTTTTTATAAAAATATTTTAGTCTGACAAATACGAGTATAGTAGTTTGTATATTCTATACGAGTACAAACATCAAGCGAGCCACTGATTCTTTTCGCGACTTTTTTACATCATTACGACGGTCTTATTACAACTATTGCAGAAATTCCTAAGACCTATTCGCTAATATAAATAACAGTCAGACCTTAGGATACCAGGTTGGAACTTACATTTCCACATCTCCCGTAGAAGTCTCCCTGTAGTTGTTGAAGGGGCTAGAGCCATATGAGCAGCATTCCACTGACTTGAAGGTGTGAGTCGACAGGGACCCAATATAGTAAGAGGCAGGATATTAGTATATCCCCTACCTTTCGAATAATCACGGAATAGTAAGTACGAAGGAGCAGATTTGAAATTATTGTTAAATCAAGAAGGTGACCGGATATAAAACTGAAGCCCTGATTTAAACATTTTGTTCTTGTAATATTCTGTATTCCGTTTGCTAAACTACAATTTATTTGTTATATTTAGTGTTAGAATATTTTTTTGTATTAACCGTACATAATTGAGATTGGATTAGAAAGATGACTTTAAAATATTTGTAAGTACCTATACTAAGATAGATTTTTAAGCCCGTATTATATCTAGTTTATTTTACCCCGATAAAGATAATAAATAACTTGTTACCGGATACGTTGCTGATTTGGCAATTGACTTATTTCCAATATTCTGTGCAAGAGACAGAAATACAAACACAATCGCTAATAAACGTACTGAAAAATTCATTTAAGAAAGAAAATTATTTGTTTCTTTGTGAGTAACCACTCAATTTGTTTGAAATCTCTCTACTAATTCAAGTTTACATACATTTCGCTAAAACGTGAGTAAATACTTACCTATCATCTGAATAATTAACGATACATAATGTATTTTGTATGTATAAACAAGTAAATTTTATACCTATACGACTATTATTTTTTCATGAATAATAAATAAATTATATCAACCATTACTTACATTAGAAAATTATTGTTTGTTATGTCGCTCACACATAACGCTACAGAACCAACGTTTTTCTCATGCTCAAATCCTGCGCGATGTAAGTTTTGAAAATAGCCAATGATATGAGAGATGAGAGCGTTGAGAAGTAGGTTCAGTGTCAGTTAAAAAAAATATTAGAGAACTACAAAACATACTTAGAGCCTGATGACAAAAAAAAACATATTTATTTTTCATTCTCAATTGTACAAATTTAGATCTAAAGTTAATACTTTATTATATACATATTCTTGTAGTCCTTCCCGGTATAGTTCCATGAATGCGGTGCGCATGTATTAGTACGATTACAATGCCTATGAATTTAACAGACATATAAAATGAGGTTCTCAATTGGGCTGTTTTTAGGGTTACGTACCCAAAGGGTAAAAACAGGACCCTATCACTGAGACTTCGCTGTCCGTCCGTCCGTCCGTTTGTCACAAGGTATCACTAGAACGGTAATAGCTAGACAGTTGAAATTTTCACAGATGATGTATTTCTATTGCCGCTATATCAACAAATACTAAAAATAAAATAAAATAAATATTTAAGTGGGGCTCCCATACAACAAACTTGATTATTTGCCTAAATTGCCTAAATATAAAAATATAAGGCGTCAACAAACTGCAGATAGTTTCAAAGTTAATCACTGTCCTACTGGGATGATCCGTATAAATGGTATGTGTGATGAAAAGATTAAAAAAATATGTACAGAAAAACGTATGTAAAGAAATAAAAGTACTTTGATTTCGATAACTTCAAAAAGCCACAAACAATAAACCGTCCCATGAAATTAAAATTAATTGATTGCATTATCAGGGAGCTCAGAGTTGCCAAATCAGTATATACAACAAAAAAACATAAGTATTGTTATCATCGTTCAGGCCTGACTCCTGCAGGAAAGTGGAAGAAAACCTCGTCTGCACTGAACAGGCTGCAAGAGGACGTAACTTGTTCGCGATTCGCAGAGCTAAGAATATGCTTATACAAGAAATGTGGGTACACAGTACAGGAGCCCTTAAGCAAGATAACAACAAATACTTTATAATTTCGGACGATTATACTCACGCAATTGCTACATCGAGGTACGCGCTGAAATAATCCTTATTTCAACGGAAGTTTGTTTCATTTTAGTACTCGCTCACAGTGAGCTGCTAGTAGTTGTTCAAACCATCATATTCTTTGATTCTTTATGACATAATAAGTTAACTCCTAAATTCGTTTTTATTTTATTAAAACTTATTCGTTTTTCTGTTATAAATTGTATTCGGTGACCATTTTCGACTATTTTTTTATCTATTTAAGAGTTGAAAATCAATATGGTCATTACTTTTGAATAATCTGCTCCAGGCAGTTTTTCGACAAAAGGTGAAAATGATGCGTTAAAAGTCAATGAGCCTAAAAGACGTAAATAAATATTTCTACCAATTTAATATGAGATGCAAGGGAACTGAAATTTTTGTGTCGAAAAGCTTTATTTACAAGTACCCATAACAAAATGATCATATTTGGAAAAAATCTGAGTCAATGAGACGAAAGTCTGCAATAATTACTTGCAAGTCACCCAATGTAGTATTCGCATCGCCTCCGCAGGTTCGCTCATCCAAATATAAATTATTGAGATTTGTTGTTTTTTTATTTATTTTTTTATGCCTGCTAGGTTAGCCTTTGACCACTATCTCACCTGATGGTAAGTGATGATGTGGTCGAAGATGTTGTTCAGGCTAACCTAGAAGTTTTGATTGGAGATATAATATTGAGTGGATGGTAATGGTTCCGGAGATTCTTCGCACCTCCTGCTCCACAGTTACTTGGCCTGCTAACGGGGTCAAGAAAAATTGAACTGCCGGGGACTAGGGGCTGAGATATTATTGTGCTTGTCATTGGGGAGTTTTTTCCAGAATTCCCATGCTTGGCAGGCGTCTTGGGGATAAGCTAACAGTTACTCAGAAGGTGCTGCTGCCCACTTTCCGGTATTTTTCCCTTAGTCACCTCTTGCGACACCCACGAGATGAGATGGGGGGTGACATTCTAGCCCAGCTCTCCACGGGCATCAACTTTATTATAAACATAATCTCATAGAAATGCTCAATACAGAAGACAACCTTACTGAGACCACCATATACGATTCAGTCTACCGCCAAAAAAATGGTACAGGCATATTCCCTAACTTTTAAGTCACATTGGTTGAAAAACCCCACTCGGAGGTGCTTCGGTTATTGCTACGTCCAAATATAAGGTCAATTACGCAAAATGCAGTATGAATAATGAGAGTAGCTATTTCTTCTCGCGATCACGGAATTCAACTATGCCTCTTAAATTGATAAAAAATAGTCAAAAAATGGTCGCCGATTACAATTTATTACACAAAAACTAATAAGTTTTAATTTAATAAAAACGAATTGATGAGTCATCAAAAAAATATTTAAAGAAAATGACGATTTTAACAACCGCTAAATAAGCAGCTCACTGTGAGCGAGTACGAAAATAAAACAAACGTCCGTTGAAATAAGGGTCATTTCAGCGCGCACCTCGATATAGCATTTGCGTGAATATAATCTTCCGAAATTATAAAGTATTTCATTCATCATTGTTATCACGATATTGCGGGCTATATAGATAAAAAATGGAAGAAGGGAAAATATTATTCTATTCATAATGTATCAAGTAATTGTATTCAGTTCAATAGTACATAATCACGATGATTTATTCTTATACATATTTTTTTACAATGTTGATATAATATGTACTTTTTTCAATACCGGTTGCGAACCGATTGCGAGCATGAATCGGAACGCACCTAGCTGTCACTTTTTGTAGTTGTGAAAATGGTCTTGAACTGTCATGGAGCTAATATATATTATAGTATATATAAAACAACATTTTAGCTATATAGCTAAAATTGTGTTTGTTGTAAAGTTTAATTTTGAACTACACGTGTAATTACGTCACATAAGTCTTGAACTGTCATGTAGCTAATATATATTATAGTATATGTATAACAAATTTTAGCATATTTTGTTAAAATTATATACCTAAATTTTGTTTTTGTAAAGTTTAATTTTGAGTTACATGTGTAATTACGTCTGATAATAAGAACCTTGTTATTTTCCTTGTGAATGTGCCGCTTGACCGGCTCTGAAGCCGCCGCGAGTGTTTAAATTTGGTGAATTACTTCTTTCTGGGAGCCGCAGTACGAAGATCTTGCTGGCGTTGTTGAGTGAGTCCACGCTAGACGTGTTTTACGGCTATTGTACACCTGGCCCGATTTAATAAGTAGTTATTCGCGTACTCGATGAACTTTACAGCGTCTTCGCGTCATAAGGGCTCTTTTATGTGAGTACCCAAATTTCTAGTATAAGCATATTCTAAGCTCCGCGAATTTTCGATTTACTTCCACTTTCCTGCAGGAATCAGGCCTGAACGATGATAACAATACCTATACTTTTAGTTGTAAATACTTATTTGGCAACTCTTAGCCCCCTGATAATGCAATCAATTAATTTTAATTTCATGGAACGGCTTATTGTAGTGGCTTTTTGAAGTTATCGAAATCAAAGTACTGTTACTTCTGTACATTATTTTTTAATCTTTTTTTCACACATACACCATTGACACGGATCATTCCAGTAGGACAGTGACCCGCTTTAAATTGATCTGCAACTGCTTGACGCCTTATATTGTTATATTTAGTCAATACTACGTCTTTATTGGACCTGAAAATGGAAGAAAATTTTAGATCACATCACATCAACAGCTGGAAGATCTCCACTGTTAAACAAAACCCTCCCCCGCTTTCGCCATAATTCCCACGCTTGGCAGGCGTCTTGGAGATCGCAGTGTAAGATTTTTTTATATTATAATATGGAGTGCTCTTTTATTAAATAACAAAACAATTACGACTTTTATCACTGAGAATTATTATATAAATTTATGTTTAAAAAATAAAGTAATCAAATACGGTATTTCATTAACGTGGATACATTTTTTACCTAAGATAATGAATAGATTCAGGCGTTAATGTGCGGAAATCCATTTTTAATAATAACAAATATTTTAAAAGTATTTTAAGAAAACATTTAATTAATAATTTAATAAAACACTTAAAAAATCTCTATAAAAATGATATAATCCACAATTCCGCCTAATTTACTGTTAAGCCGACGTTTAGTCACATTTTTTACCATTTACTTCGATTAATTACCAAATTACTTAATTGTTTCTGATGAAAATTCTATGGTATCAATCAGAAGAAATATCATTTCAATAATAAAAATACAAATTTGTCAATAAATAATAGAGTTCAAAGTATAGTAGAACTAATATAAAAAAGCAGCCCAATTGAGAACCTCATTTTGTATGTCTGTTAAAAAGTTAGTATAAGGACGCTTTCCGCAATTCATAGGCATTGAAATCGTACTAATACAAGCGCACCGCCTTCATGGAACCATACTCGGAACTATTAATAAAATCAGCGTGTTTTGATAATTGTATTATTATTTTTTACTATAAATATAAAGTTTGTGTTTGTTACTTTATTTGTCTTTCTTGTGTAGAAACTAAACTATTGTGGTGAAGCACTTAAGAGTCTACCACTAGAACTACTACTACTATAAGGACGGAGCTTGGCTTTGTTTGACGGAGTTGTGATGATATCTTTATTGAAGAATCGAAAGAGTGAGCTAAAGGTTGGTATGTTTTTTTTATTGCTAATATATTATTGCTAATAACCTTTGACCACTATCTCACCTGATGGTAAGTTATGATGTGGTCGAAGATGTTGTTCATGCTAAATAAGGGTGCCGGGCTGCCCGTTGGGTGCCGAGCTGCCCGTGGGATGCCGGGCTGTCCGTGCTGAATTTCAGGATAAAAAGTATACTATGTCCTTCTTCGTAGTATTAACTCAAATCGTGTTAAGTTTAATTGAATTCCATTCAGTAGTTTAGGAGTGATGCGCGGCTGGGATACAGACAGTTGTCTGTCTGTCCGTAAACTGTTTTTATTATTTTATTTTTGTATGTCTGTACATACAAAAATAAAATAATTAATACAGTTTTGGCAGTGTCAGCTACAGAGTGCCATACATTATTTTTTTCATAATATCTGCTAAGAGCAGAATTTGATCTGTTACAGTTTTATTAGAAGTATAGATGAACAGTTAATTTGTTTTAAATTTAAATTATAAATTTTGTTATTTTAGTTAAAATATTCAACATTAAATATAGGTAAATTAACAATTAAAATATGTTTTATTATTACGGACCTCAACATAATTATAATATGTAACTACTAACCCCGGAAATGTGCAAACTATTGTTGAAAAGTTGAAATAGTCAATTTGTGAAGATGTCAATATAAGTGGCTAATGTGACAACTAAATGTATCATAACCCTGTGGATATTCGATTAAGGTTGTCTCTTATCAACTGGATCTTTTATTTTGTGATAAAGTGTATCTACATGGTAATTTATAAGCAAGTCATGCGTTGACTATTTGTTCTTGTTTTTTTTTACTATACAATCATGATGAAACAAGCACGTAGCCAACTTGGTGTTAAGCGGTAAATTCTGCCAATAACAGATGCAGTTCGTCACTAGTGGCAAACTGTGCACATTACCCTGAGACTTAAAGTTGTTCCTCATCATCTGCCTGTAATTTTACCGGCATCCATACCCTGTAAACTTAAACACATTTGGCGGTAGAAGTAGGTGTGGTGGCAGTTCTTCCATGAACGAACTCACACAAGTGTTTTACTGCTGCAGAAGATCTGCACTAAGATATTAAGAGAATTTGGTATATGGTGTTCAAGCTAATCTTTCGGAGTATTAGAAAATGATTAATTAACTTTGTTTGAAATAACTGAAACAAATCAATGATCACAATCACCAAAGACAGTGAGTATAAACTGTTCCACAGGAATTCCACGATTTGTGCTGATGTGGACTTAAGCTACACCAAATGCTGGTAGAAAAATTAAGGAATACTTGTCTTGCTAGTTTCCGCTCTCAAGTTGGAATATTGTTTCTTAAGCTATGTGTTTCGGCAGGTTGACCAAGACAACCGGTTCTTATTTTAAGTTTATCGCTTAAGCACTCAACCACGACCCCGCTACGGCTATCCATTGCCGGACCCCTCCTGAAGTGCTACTCCTCACGACGCACCAGAACACATGGTACGTCGCTGCCTCCTGGGGACCAAGAATGGGCGCCAGACGGCCCGTTTCCAACGCCCAAGGTCCCCCTGCTACGGGTTAGATCAGTAATCAACCGTAATACCAGCACTCCTCTCCCGCCGTGGCCCATCACCGTCAGCTGTGGTGTCGCCCATACAACACCACAGCTCGGCTCAGATGCGGTGCTGCCCATACAGTACCGCAGCCTTCCCCTTGCCACTCCATTCTGGACTTAGAGGCTAAGCCTAGTGGAGCGGCCCCTCTGAGGCCGGCCAACTGGCCAAGCCGGCACGGCCCCTGGTTCCTCTTCGCTTCACTGTGGGTAACGAGGCCACGACTACTGAACCTCACCGCCACGACAAGGCGGAACCGCCGGGAGGATTTTAGATTGATCCTTGAGACAACCTTAATTATTTATTAAGAGGTTGAGCTCTTTGCCAATAGGTGAGAAAGTAGTCAAAGATCAACCTAATACCAGTATGTATAATATTATATAAAATATAATAATATAGATAAAACAGATATATTCGAACCTCTCTACAACTGCTGCAGTTCCATTCTCTTGAACGGCAAATATCATCATAATCATTGCAATAAATTTTATCATCTGAAGTTTCATTTTACTTCTCTCAATTGAGACCGATTAAAATAGATATTCTCACAAGTGCTTGTACACGGTGTTATGAAATTACCGGTTAAATCTGTTCCTATAGTGACATATATAATATTATATATTATATATGTCACTTTCGTTACCTCTTCATACATGCCCGTAAGATAATCCATTATTTTAATTTTACGCTCATTGTATTGTGTGCAATGTTTTTAGTTATTTCTGCTTAAATTCTAATAAAATATTTTATAATTATTATGTAAGAGCTTGATTGTACCTACTGCGCAGGTACATATGCAGGTGAAAAACAACAATATAACACCATTGTAATCAATTAAAATATTGATTAAAACAAATTGCATTCATTCAATACACGTAAACTTTTCTTATGGTCTAACATACTGATTAAATCTGAAACGTTTATTTTTTATGTTTAAAATAGAAAAGGATTGTTGCAAATATTGCTGATGGTAACAAATATTGTGGTGAGTGACGCAATGTATCCTGTTGGTTGGTAGTATGTATCCCTGTTATGAGCATGAAATAAGAGAGTTTATAAAAAAACCGGCCAAGTGCGAGCTTGATTCGCACACCGAGGGTTCCGTAATAATGATATGTACCAAAAAAATTTTTTTTAGGTTTTTATCGAAAGTTCAACTCGCACTGAGCGGTTGTTATTATTTAATGGCAATACAAGCATCGTGTCTTTCATTTTTAAGTTCTTGTCGGGAACTTCGGAACTAATGTAAGAATATTAAAATCAGCATATCACTGCGGTACTATACAATTTCTTTTTTTTGAGTGCCAAAAGTCGGTTCCTATAGAAATAGAACTTGCCAATATCACCAATCAATTGGCTCAATGATATGGTATCCATCATAACATGTGTTTACATGAGATAGTAGTTTAAGAATAATATAGATGTTTATACCATAAACTTCCGATTTGTAGTTTAAAAAGATGAATTTATCTATTGAATTTAACGGCATTCTCTTAGGCATACTTAATAATAGTTAAACGACTTTAAAAATATTAAGGTTCTGAATTAGAGTCTAATTTTTATGCAGGTTTGTTTTCAGTACGGTAACAATTTGGATTGAGAGTGCTAGTAATATTTTTACATCAGTGCTTCCTTGCTGTGGTCAGTCATGTTATTGAACTATTTTGTATGGCTATCCGCCAAGTCCCACTGAGATCGCATCGTGATTTTGGCCCATACTTTTCTCTCTGGGAGGTAAGCCCTTGCGCCAGCTTTGGGAACGTGATTTATTAAAACAGAATACTTCTTACTGTACTGTACTGTATCAGCCGGATAGTCCACTGCTGAACTCAGCCTCCTCCATAATGGGAGTTTGCCATAATCCCCACGCTTGGCAGGCGTCATGGGAATCGCAGTGCGAGATATAAGTTTCTCCAAAAGCGCTGCTGCCCACCTTCTGGTATGTTACCCTTAGTCGTCTTTTACGACACCCGCGTGTATAGATATGACATTATTGTCCAGCACCCCACGGTTGTAGGTAAATATACTTTATTATATTTAACTGCTAATGCTTCTTATAAATACACGTCAAACCCGTCAACATCTAACTAAAATGTGCTATAAAAAGACCGTTCTCGCCATCTCTATACTGATAGCCTTCAAAACACACATTCCTGTCAAATCAGCTGCGATCAAGAAACAGGTTCCTACGTAAAGTTATGACTTTTGCATGTGAGATGCTAAAATAGCGGTTCTGGTGATTAAACTATAGCCTTATCTGTGGTTGGAACTCTTGCTGCGACTCTTGTTAGTTATACCACAGTTACGGTAAAGTTTATGTTTCTAAAGGAGTAGTACTACAGTCAAAAGTCAAAGATTTTTAGACGAAAATCTGTTTTTTTTATGGGATAGGAGGGCAAACGTTCAGGCTGCTCACCTGGTGGTAAGTGATCACCGTCGCCCACGAACATTTGTTGTCTAAATAATGTAAAAATGGTAGTTCCTTTCAAAGTACAACAGAGTCTTATTGTCCCACTGCTATGCTGGTATCTTTGCAATATTTGAAAGTAGGGGGGACCGACGATTATTGACTAATATTTTTTACAAAACGGTATTTTCTTGTGTTTTAATATATATATATACATATAGATGAAATATATAATGAAAACTACATATATTAGGTGTTGGGGCTTAGACAATCTTTGTTTTATAGTTCAATTTTGCTTTGTGTGTCAGTAGATATGATAGTTAACATTATAGTGTCAAGTTTTTTTATTTAATTTTCTTGAATATGAAGTTAGAATTGAAAAATACAACATCATTCGCTGCTTTGATAGTTATCATATATAACTGTAGTTAAGCTCTATCCTCTGTAGTCTACACGTAGTTGTAATTGCACTCTATACAAGTATAATAACGTTTAGTAGGTGATTTTTAGAGCTTTAAAATGTTGCAAACTAACTTCGTAAAGTTAGTACCAGAAACAAAACAGTCTTTTTAGATATATTTTTACTCATTTCTGTTTTAATGCGATTAATAAGTTGGCATCGTACTGGATCACTATGTCCTAGTTATGAATGAAATTCTATTGTTATCATTATCGCCGATGCTTATGGGTTGAGGTAATATTTTTAAGCAATACGTTTATTTCCCATTCTTACGAATCTACACTTTATTTATAGTATTATCATAATTCTAGTTTTGTCCGTTGTCTCATACTAACATTACGAACCACAATACCCTAGTTTGTATTACTGGTGTGCTGCACTAGTGTATTATGGTTTTATTTTGTTAGAGCAAGTGGTAGAGTTATTATACGTTTATAAGTGCATTGTATAAGATCTTCGATCATCGTTATTTCTGATTTTTATTTTTATTTTCGTATTTATAACATTGTATAACAAACTGGTCTACGTATCCTCGCACTTGATTAAAATTCGAGTTCTCTAAAGAAATTGTTACTTAAAAATAAAAAATAAACTATTTCAGTCTCTCAAGATGCCAAGATGCAATGCAAATGCAAAATGCAAGATTTTAAAATCATCAAATTTATCCAGCTGTAACTTAAGACTGTGATTTTGTAATCAAAATGTCAAATAGACACAACATTTTTTGCATATGTTATTAGAGTAATAGGCGGGCAAATAATACGTGTCTTTTGATTTTTCAATTGGTTTTATAAAATGTGTCTCATCCATTTTCTTTCATATTCAAAATAATTTTGAGGACAAGTATCTTATTTTGTGTTGAGAGATTGAGATATAAGCGGACCAAAAAATCTATGCACGTATATATCCAAAAAGGAAGGCAGAGGTATATACGTCCAAACTCAAACGAAGTTACTGCATTAAATTTGCTGTGACCTCATCGTGAGATATGTGTCTCGTTAGTTTTATTGCGAACCTAGAGATATAGATCTCTTCTGTCATACGATGTCAAGTTTAGCTAATTAATGTTTCTGCGAAAACGTTCTATGCACGAGGCGAGCATACTTTTATGATTTGTAACACCATTTTCTCGACAGACCATTCAACTTGCTGTGAATAACGCTTTAAAATGTGTGATCATATTTTACACATTTAGAATTTATAATAATTTTGTGGACAGTTTAAAAATATTATAATAGTTTTATTTTAATGTATTTTTGTCAATAATTAAATTAACGAATGCCCGTGTCGTACAATACAATACAAATACTCTTTATTGAACACCAATTTTTACAATACAAATATATTACAGAGAGACATAAGCTAAAGGATGTACAATAAGCGGCCTTATAGCTAAGTGCAATTTCTTACAGGCAACCGTGAATGGACATGAATGTGAATGCATATTGAGGATGGTGGTGAACAAGATTACTAAGACCATTATCAAACTTGATTTGAAAACAGATAAATAATGTTAATTTCATACATATTTAATTTGTAAACTTTAATAGAATATATATAAATAAATAAATATATATTAGATATACATATATATAAATGTATATCTATATACATATTAATAATAAATACAATATGCCTAGTACAAATGTAAACAAGCTAAATATTAATATGCCTATAGATATGCCTAGAAGAGAAACCCCATCCATAGGTTTCTGTAGGAGTAGTAGTGACTGAAGAAAAAATACCAGAAGGTGAGCAGTAACAGTTCCTGAAGTACTACCATGCCTACTGTGATCTCCAAGATCCTGCCAAGCATGAGGATTATGGCAAACCCCTAACGGGGAGGTTTTGTTCTGCGATGGACATATAACGGCTGTTGATGTGATGCTTGATGTCATTGAAGTAATGAGATACAATTTTGTTTTAATTTTAATTAATTATTAATTTTACAATTTTCCCTTAGTGTGGGACGCTACATGCGTAGACACGTTAGCGCCGTCACATCTTTCTGAAACCCACGTGAGGGCTGGCGCCGCGGCTACTTCGGCAGAGCAATTCAAGCGGCGCAAGTATGCTAACCTCGGTATGGGTTACATATATGAGCCGTTTGGTGTAGAGACGTTGGGTCCGTGGGGACCGGGAGCTCATCGTATTTTCCAAAATTTATCAGAGCGCTTGGTCGATGCGACGCGTGATCAAAATGCTGGCACCTATTTGGCTCAAAGAATAAGCATTGCAATTCAACGGGGCAATGCTGCCAGCATTCTGGGCACGCTGCCAACTGATAGTGGGCTAGAGCATTTGGACTGCCTATGAGTCCAAATGCTTTTATTGTAGCAGCTGTAGTGTTGTATATAGTTTGTAGTATTTACTTAATAAAGGCATTCAAAATAAAAAAAATTATGTACAATTATATCTTTTACTATTTCAGGCGAAATAATTTAATAAAGTTAGAGATAATTGTGCAGAAAAAAATATTTTTACCGTAGCACTTGTGTCTACTAAGTTGTAGTTTAAAAAAATTATACTTACCTATAATTTTATACAAAGTAACAGTCATAATAACACATTACATTACTAATCATACATTTATAACTCGAATGGGTGATTGCAAGTGTCATTTACTAATTAGTGCTTCCGTGATTCTGAGGGCGTGTCAAGCTATATTTGTCACAGTTGTTATTTAGGATGGCAGTCGTAATAGCATAGTTGTAGCGCAATTTGCGAATGCCCGCCTGGCTAGCTACGACTCATTAAATAGAACGTCTATCGCCAAGCATTTTACGTTGTTTCGGCAGCTGTTCTTGATGGCCTGTAATTTTAGGCTAGACTGAACAACAACTTCAAACAAGTCATCATATATCAGGTGAGGTAGTGGTCAAAGGCTTGCCTAGGAGTAAAAAAAATGCTTACTAATATCTTCAACCACATCGTCACTCACCAACATTCGAAATCAAATACCGTCTTAACAATAATGAAAAAAACTAAGTGTCACATTCGCTACTACGTTCACATTCGATTTTGTTATTTCAGACTTGCTTGGGAACTAGACCGAATATAAATATACATAATATGTGTATACATACAACCTACGTTCAGACTTCAAGCTATATTTTTGTTTCAGTTCTCTTTAAGCGTGAATCCTTAAGAAACTAAAAAAAACGGCCAAGTGCGAGTCAATTATGCTCAATTATGGTTTTGCAACACAACAACCCATACATGAAAATATATTAGTTGATTTTGATCGCTTTTTAAGGTAAGCCCAATAGCAAAACTTTTTGATATCCTTTGGTGGGTACAAAATTTTCCTTATATAATTTAATTAATTGAATCGAACATTTTTATACTAAAAATATTTTTGTTATCCACTTATTGAAATCTAGGCAATGACACTACTTATACTAGTAAGCACAGTATAGTTTTTTTCGGCCATTTTCTCCTGTATCCTCATATGTATCAGAAAAATAATTTTATTGAATATCTAGTCCAATTTTTTAATGTTTAGTAGCAGTAGAACAAATTACGGTGTTTTGGTTTGAAGGGTATGGGTATAGGTGTAATTACAGGCATATTAGTGTCAATACTTTTATCCTAAGATAATTTCATATAAGAGAATGAATAGATTCAGGCGTTACTTTGCAAAGATACGTATTAAATAATAATTTTTTTCTTTAAATTAAAGAAAACATTTAATTATTATTTTAGAAAAATTTAAAAAATATATCTAGCCAGTCAAGCATTCACAAAATGCCCTTCCGTCGTGCGATGATGCTCAATCCGGCGGTGGGGATCAAACCATGGACCTGCGGCACAGGAGTCCCTAATGACAATTCTGCCTTCTGCATAAAAAAAAACACACTTCCGCACTTAGGACAACATAAATTGTGACAATGTATTAATCCTAAGATAATGCATAACTATAAAGGATAATCACCATATCATTAGGTATCGAAGTCATCGGTATATTTAACTCTTGAGATCATGCTATTGGCCATAATGAGTCATTTACAGTTAAACAATAAACATAAACAAGCGTGATGTATTTATGCACCTGATTGCTATAATGCAGTCTCACTTCGAAGCTGCATTTTCTCTCCATAACTTTAAAACTCTATTGTCTCTTTGTCTCGGATATTCGATGCTATTTTCATCAATTGTGCTTTTTAATGGTTCATCTTGTGACGAACTAAACATGTCAATCTGTAAACTGTTGTTTTATTAACATGATTGTTAATTGAGTAAACGTGAGAAGTTTTAACATAGTCATTCTATTAGGCGATTAGAGTGCAACACATATAAATTTGAATTGATTATATTTTTTTAAATATTCAGCAATTAATAAGATTTGATGAAATGTGCCCGTGGGGTGTCGGCCAAGATTATTTCTAGTGTTACACGAATGTCAAAATTTTAGACGTAGTGATTATTAGTTTTCAAAACACAAAAAACAACTAAACAAAAAAAAACTTTTAAACAACCAAAATCCAAACCAGAAAAAATCAACTAACAATATTATTATACCACCAAAAGCAGTAGGGATTATACCAAAGAGATCACGATCAATTAAAGCATTAAACACTACCCAGGCCGTAATACCTGTTAATCTGAAGATCACCAGATACCCAACAACCCGAAACATCAAAGCTTTGAAAACAGTAACATCACGACAAACAAATTAATATACAAATCAAGAGACTGCAAAGCTAAAAATAAACGAATCAAAGGGGATGGCAAGAGCAAACGAAAATCATTCTATTTAAGTTAATGTCACGGGCGTGAGGAAGCGTTTAAATCCACTCATTAATTATTGTCACGAGAGACAAAATAGATAATGCGTTGTCTATTTGTTGCCCTCCAAATGTGAAAAAAGAGTATGAGTAACAAGGACGTGAGTAGCCTCTTTGGATAAATGGAAACCAGTACCTTAGATCTTATATATAACTTAATAATAATTTTCTCCTTCCTGTTATATATGGGACAGTTAAAATTCTTAAGCTGCAGACTAATGCGTGTGTTAGACAATTTGTAATTATAACTCATGCAACTGATTTTTCAGTCTGTATTTGGCAGCTTTAGCTTCATCCGCAAGTCGTCCCGGTAACATCCCCAGATGGTAATTAGAGGTTACACGATCAAACACCGAGTTCGCCGGCGAGTCCGAGGCAAAATTAAAGATTAGTGTCTCTGTAAATCTCAATATATATCCGTAAGGCCAACTCTCAATGGAACATCACTGCAGATGCTGATTGCCCAGGCACAGATGTGCCTGGGCAATCAGTTCCTACTCCCCCAATGTCTCTCGGCAACGACTCAAGCCGAGGTCCGTACCACAGTGGTACCCTTGAGCCCATTATCAACCCCTCCTTTAGTAGCGTGCGTGTTCGCACCCGCAGGTAATAGAGGTAGAAGGTGATTTTTGCCTTCTACGCCCGTCTCGGGAGTAGTGCCTTCGGCAGGGCTATTAGACGGTCTTCTTACGCCCAAAATCCGGTGGAGTTGAACAGCGGTAGTCAACATCTTCGTCCTCCCTAAAAAAGAAGTCTGTATTAGTAGTAGTAGTAGAAGTAATAATACATTTAACTGATACTCAGTACTGACACAGTCTTTGTCATGAATTTGAGGGAAATATTTTATTCAAACATTTAAATTTGTTTTTTACTGTCACAATTTCAATTATTGGGGTTTCATAATATCTGAACTGTATTACTTTCAGCCTATAACGACTAAATGCTGTTCATGATGATACAGAGATTAGACTTAGTATAATATTCCGAGGCAAAATTAAAGATTAGTGTCTCTGTAAATCTCAATATATATCCGTAAGGCCAACTCTCAATGGAACATCACTGCAGATGTGCATGGGCAATCAGTTCCTACTCCCCCAATGTCTCTCGGCAACGACTCAAGCCGAGGTCCATACCACAGTGGTGCCCTTGAGCCCATTATCAACCCCTCCTTTAGTAGCGTGCGTGTTCGCACCCGCAGGTAATAGAGGTAGAAGGTGATTTTTGCCTTCTACGCCCGTCTCGGGAGTAGTGCCTTCGGCAGGGCTATTAGACGGTCTTCTTACGCCCAAAATCCGGTGGAGTTGAACAGCGGTAGTCAACATCTTCGTCCTCCCTAAAAAAGAAGTCTGTATTAGTAGTAGTAGTAGAAGTAATAATACATTTAACTGATACTCAGTACTGACACAGTCTTTGTCATGAATTTGAGGGAAATATTTTATTCAAACATTTAAATTTGTTTTTTACTGTCACAATTTCAATTATTGGGGTTTCATAATATCTGAACTGTATTACTTTCAGCCTATAACGACTAAATGCTGTTCATGATGATACAGAGATTAGACTTAGTATAAGATTATGGTAGCGTTCATTTGCAACTCAGTGTAAGCATACATATAAGTAAAATAAACAAAAATAGTTCGAAGCAGTTTCAGAAGACTGAATCAAGATAGGCTTCTGCTACAACTTATACATAATACACCTAAATGGACGAAAGAGTAACAAGGACATTCAAAGCATTCAAAATGAACAGAATAATGGTAGAAAGGCGTTGAAAAAATGCGTCTTTTATATTAAAGATGAATTCGTCGAGGGTATTTACTCCTAATGAGTTATGTGGTAATGACGTCACTTACACATTTTGTACAGAGTCACCAAATTAAAATAAATGTTTCTAATCTTTATACAATTTAACAGTGCTGAGAGATTTTTCATAGTTGAGCACCACGTGCACCTTCAGTGTTTTTAATATCCATACCTTTGCGAAGCTATAAAGATCAATTTGTCAACTGTCATAATTATTAGAACAACATTTTTATATACATGAGCCATGTATATAAAGTAAATTATTTATAAACTTTACCATAGTTCTAAGAGAAAGGTACGAAACATTTTTATACTTACTGTGTTTGTAGTGTCTTGATTAATCTTTTGACTACCTATATTCATAGTAACAACGCAAGAAACTGTCTGGTATGTTACAAGTCATCGATGATAATTATGTGTAAATCAATACTGTAGGATTGAGTTGTATGGATGTACCTATGGTGTATTGTTTAGGCTACACTTGTCTTGTTACAATTCGTGATGTATATTACTATCATATTAGTTTGATAACAATGCTGAGCAAATTATTTGTTTAAATACATGCTTAAACAAACTATATGCATACTGTACACGACGACATCCGTGTGTTGTTTGATTAAATTGTATATTCTCAACAATTTCTCGGAAAATCAGTATAAAAGTATACCTATATTATTTTAAGATATACTTTTATGTTTACTGAGTATATTTTTAGTACCAGAAATTCATTAAATTGACACAAATTTATACAATATATAAAAAAAACACTTACATTATGAAATTCTACTAGATATTTTATCTCTTTCTAGTACCAAAAACTTGAAGGAGGACTTTCAAAGAAGAACAAGGCAACAAATGCTCTTTCGTATTTTTATTATTGGTCTCCACAGTATTAATATTAAAAAGGTGAAATTATTCAAGAAAAATATAATTTAAATAGTGAATTATTTCATAGTATTAAAACAAATATATCCTTGACAAAAATAAGGAAATTTTCTCAAATGCTCCCAAACACAATTATAGAATGTCCGTCTTACTGTCCATCATGGCACCATACATAGCAAAACTTAATCATTAACGTTAATCAAGTAAAAAAGATTTATTGAAAGTAATATATAGGAGTTACAAAATAAATCTTTGTTTATAATGAGTTATTTTAAAAAAACATGCTTTCCGACGAAGCTGCAACACTTACCTCGAGATTGTATCCAAATGAAAATCGTATATTTTATTTCAATATATTAACATATACAGTAAATACTAAGCAAAAATTAAACTAAGAAACAATATTCAGAATATTATTACAGAATCAATAACTTTTTCAGAGCGCTTGGTTGATGCGACGTGTTATCAAAATGCTGGCACCTATTTGGCTCAAAGAATAAGCATTGCAATTCAACGGGGCAATGCTGTCAGCATGCTGGGCACGCTGCCAACGGATAGTGGGCTAGAGCATTTGGACTGCCTATGAGCCCAAATATTTTTATTGTAGTAGCTGTAGTGCTGTATATAGTTTATAGTATTTGTTTAACAAAGGCATACCGCCGAAAAAGAAAAACTTATAATATGAATATGAAATTATAAAAAAATTATAATTTCATAATGCACAAGAAAATTAAACATGTACAATAACAACACGGGCTACAAATGATACCGAAAACACATTACCCAAAGATCATCCAGTGATTAACAGTTCAGAACAAAAAGTCAGGCAGCCACAAGCGGCAAGTACGCTATAAATCTCTGATCTATACACTCATACAACTGGATATAGACAAGTGTTATAATTAAGGAGCTTCTATATTACATACCGGTTATAATGTTTAATAACTTTACAAACGTTCTTTGGAGTTTAATATCAATTAAAATCTACATTTTGTGCCAGATTTACATACTATTAAGCAAACAAATTTTCAATAGTCTAGTAAATACATTTTTTATGGTATTGTGACGGGACAAGCACGAGGCCTGCATGAGACTACAGTAACCTCTTCCCATTACATATCACCGGCACATATACCCTTCCAACCGGAACACACTCATGCGAATATTAATGCTTGGTGAAGAAATTAGGTTAGTAGCAATACTTTCACGCACAAACACAAAGAGTTTTACTGATACATAGTAACATTCCTTACAAAGTTTTCCAGTATTTCAGCCTTAACATACATGTGATATGTGGCTTGCTGCTCATTTGGCGACTTTTTTATTTGTCACCGCTTACGACTCTCACAGTAAGAGATGGAGGGATGCGAGGTCCAACGGGGCTTGAAAGTAATATTTGCCTGGAAATATTTTTATCATTTTAATTAAAAAAATACTATCGTGTATAGGTTTGTGAAGTCATTTTGGTTGGTTGTTGTAAGAAATGTGACATTTTCTTTGTTGTTGGTTCTTTTGTTGTTGGCTCTACCTTTTAAATGAGATTTGGTGATATGCTGCCGAACCATTTCCAAAACAAAGTCATTTGAAATGCTTCAAAAAACATGCATACCTTTTTTATTGTAGCACTTGCCTATCAAATAACTCTTGTACTTGCCACCTCGTCTGACTTATAAATTATTAGCAGCTCTACGGATAGTCTTAACTGGATACTGTGAAACTCAAAGATAGTGTTTATTCAACGACTAAGTTCTAGGTAGTTTAACTGGAATTTAAGCGAACATTCTGAAAGGAGGACATTCAAATTTAGAAGCATTAGATATATGACTAAACTAAGTTCAGAAAAATCCAGGATAGCACTTTTCAGTGACAGCATTTTTGAAACGATAAGATGCAGAGATTTCTGATAGGGAGGTCATACTACTCTATTCAGGAATATTTGATAAAATGATAGTGACATATAATTAAATTAATATAATTATAACATTCTGTTTTTTTTTCAGGGCATGTAATGTGTGCTGTTTTTTGTCTTGTATGAATTGCGGATTACCTTGATACTTGCGCATTTTTTTTTCTGATTGTATAAACAAATATTTACATGTTATAATATGATGAATTAGATCATTAAATTTATTTACATCTTATAATTCTAGGTCAGCGTGAACAACATCTTCGACCACATCATCACTTACCATCAGGTGAGATAGTGGTCAAAGGCTAAACAATCAAGCAAAAAAAATAATTAAAAAATTGCATTCCCTACCAGGATTGAGTATGGCGAACAATATTATTGTTATGACAATATTTGTATCACCTGAACTCAGCAAATGAATGATTTGATTTGAAAAAGAAATATTCGCCGGTTCTAATGACAGTGTGTATCGATATCTCATACCAAGCCACAGCCGAACACAGATGGTGTTATAGTAAGGTCAGTTGGAAAATCGAAAAAAAAAACATTACTGAGTAGCTAATAATGCAGCTTGTATACTCAACCTTACATCTGCTGTTTTTGTGAACCAGACCGAAGGAATCTAATTAATATTTGCTCCAAGCGTTAATTGATTCTTTACACCAATTTGTTAGTAATAACAAATCAATTAGGAAGAGGCGTGGTGCAATAATTAATATTGCAAAATACATGTATGTCTTAATTTACTCGTTCATCAGTTTAACACTGGTGTTAATTAATGTCTCCATTAATCGAATAAAAGTGAAAATACACACATGTTAGGTTTTCCTATTGTCATAAAGTAGAATATTATGTACTCATTTTGTACTTTTTATATTCTAGAAGCACAAATTGTAAGATATTTTTAAATACGTATGATAATGTTCTGGGGAGTTAACAACAATTTAAACTTTTGATAAACTATCGATAAAAAATGAAAAAGGAAAATGATGCGAATAACCTTTCATTTTGTAATAAACATAGAAACATTTATTAGCATAGTGGTAGGGTATTTTGCGAATGCCCGCCTGGCTAGCTACCACCCTCAAGTAGAAAATCTGTCGCCAAGCACCTAACGTTGTGTTCCGGCAGCTGTCCTTGAGAGCCAGTACTTCTAGGTTAACCTGAACAACATCTTCGACCACATCATCACTTACCATCAGGTGAGATAGTGGTCAAAGGCTAAACTATCAGGTATAGAAAAAAAAAAAAACATTTTATTCAACTCCTCATACTCTAACTCAGATTTGATATGATTTAATTTACTTATACTTAGTATGATTATGGAAAAATACAAGCTATAAATATATACTAAACTCAATTATAGACATTACTTTAAGGACTGAGTTACTAGATTTCTATTTTTGTTACATAATTTGGCAGAAAAATCTTAAAGCAACTAAAGTACTAAATGCAATAATAATGCTTTCATTCTACCTAACGTTTAGTCTAAAAAATGCTTGTGAAACAATAATAACGAAAGGGTCGGTCCTCTGTTCTACTTTTTAACCTTTTAAAAATGTAAAACAAAATAAGAACATCTCAAAGTATCATCTTCAAGTGGCACAGAGCTCGAAGATAGACCGCGGTGCGCTCTGAATAAATTATTTCCTCTCCACGCTAAGTGGTCAGTTCACAATGAGACATAATGGATGACATATCTCTTTGTGTATGAATGAACTCACGTCTAGTCGTTTAATATTATTATTTTTATAACCTGAGCCTTTGATGTGACTATTTAGATCTATCGCTGTAATAGCTACTGAATGATACTGAGAAAGAGAATTTCGTTCGGACATGGATGATGTATATTCGTTATGACGACGACGGTTCGTTTGTATCGTTCTAGAAATAGTAGTGCTTTGTCAAATAGTAATGTGGTCTCATATTTTGCATAACATTCAGTAATATTTTATGTTGAAAATGGGTATGTGTTGTTAAATTTTTTATTTTATAATCAAAATCTTATTTCGAACTAAATTGATCAGCATATTTTTTTTCTTTCGCATTTTTATAGTATCAAGGTTTAAGGTTCATCTTTTAACAACATCATTCATATAAATGTTGGTATAAATATCGCAAAAACTAGCAATTCTATCATCGCAATTTCTCTTTTTTTTTTGACATTCCCGTTTTTGTCAACTTCAAGTGGAGTGCTCTTTATGAACCGTCATCGACAGCCGAATGATTTATGAACCCTACATTCCTCAGCGTCTCTGCGGGTTCTTATTTTTTTTTCCAGCGGTAACTCTGTGAGCATTTAACGCTGATTAAACTGTAAAATTACAACGCAACGGCTTTTGTGACAGATGCGGCTGGGAATAATAACATTATACGCATACAGAACGAAAGGTAGCTGTGTCAAGCGGGATCCTTTGTAGAACCAATCCACTTAGAACATAATGTGCACAATGGAGATCTTTGGCAAATTGTAAGGTATACATCTAATTATTAGCATTGAAGTTCGCCGGTGCGTGGCGATCTTCGGCTCGGAATAAAGGCGGTTCTTGAGGCTTATGAAAACATGTAACAATACGGTAGTATCTGTGATCTGGACTATTGTGATAGGTGCTCTGATGCTACGGTAGGTTATCTCGATTGAATTTCATGGAAACTGAACAGAAACTTAAAGCAATGTAGGTGTAGTTTTGCTGAAACGATATGATTCCACGTCATGAAATATTATACCTTACCCGGGAATAAATTTTTGTTCTTATGTGGTTGTGAATGTGGAACAAGCACAAGTGGATTAACCTCTGCCTATAACAGATGCATTTCATCGTGTGACGAATTGCACTGCGTCCGTCACACTGAGGCATATAGTTGTTAAGTCTCATGTGCCTGTACATTACTGGCCTTCAAGGCCTGCTGCCGGAATACACTGTTAGGTGCTTGGCCACAGATTTTCTACGTGAGGGTGGTAGCTAACCAGGCGAGCATTCGCAAAACGTCCTTCCACCATGTGGTGAAGCTCAAGCCGGCCGTGGGGATCGAACCAGGGACCTGCAGCACGGCAGTCCGCAATGGATATATTACCGCTCGGCCATCATTGCTTCAAAAATATCCCATCAACATATATTCTATCATGTTAAGGTTTACCAATAAATATATACCTACACAATAGAATGTGTAACAGTCACAACAAAAATATTGTCATAATATTTATCAACTACTACTCCCACAACTAGTGCCGGTGCGAGTCATCATCATACATGATGGTTAATAACTCCCATCGTACTACCGTACCGTCCTTGTTCTTCTGAAAGCATGAGTATTGTAACATCAAGTTCATACATCACATTAGAAGAACCTTAAATCTAAAAAGTCTATTACAAAATCACAAATATAAAGTCTACTCATGTAAATATGGGTGCCGCCAGGATTTGAACCTCGAATCCCGAACTTCGAAGACAGGGTCACCTGGAACTAAGTCATAAACACCATCAAGCAACATAATATAAATCGCTATTGTTCAGTGAACACGTCTTTCATCATTAAGGTGGTCCCTTCATCAAAATACAGATAGCTATACAATACGGCCACTTTCATAATTTTATAACACTCCCATTCTTCACATCCCTAAGTAGTTAATATTTTGAAATATTACCAGGTATCGAATAAAATAAGCTTTCGATGTTCTTGCGTTCTCACTTTTATTTTTGGTAGATTTTGTAAGTTTTATGAATGGGCCCTCCGCCCCTTTCGCGCTCGAGAGTCGATTGTTTTGTCAGAAACACCTGGATGCGAACAAAATGCGCGCGCGCAACGGTCGGGGCGATTCAAGATGGCCGGAACAGGAGTGTTTTTACGATCCCAACTTTTTTATTGTGCCTCGAGCATGAAATTAAAGAGTAATTTTTTGAATTATTACCTTACTTTATGGAAGTATGATTTATACTGCGTGGCGACACGAGTGTGTGAATACTGACTTCTGAGCTGTACTTAGCAAGTTTGTAGAAACTGTTTTATTAGAAATGATGCGAATCATCAGCTTAGGTTTACATTTTCCAACCCATATACTACATTTATGAAGTAAATACAAACACAATGATAACATACGTTTCGTACTTTAAAAGGCTTTGGTTTTGCAGCCGGACTTTTGCCTAACGCTAAAACTTCTTCAAAATGTTCGTGTATACTACACATCCTCAATGTGATTTGGCTACATCCTCTGCCCTTTGAATATGTGTTTTGTATACCTAATGTTCAGCATGTTATTGATCAGAATTATTTTATTCCTTAATCATCTTAATATACACCGATATTAAGGGTGCATATCGGTATCTGATTTATAACAGTAGAAGTTTATTGTTATCATGTGAATATATTCACATTCGATCCTCAGAGGTCAAATCAGAATTAGTGAAATATTGTGTCAAAACAAAATTCCAGAAGGTACTACTAATATGAAATGAGTTGAGTATTTTTATCAAATACCGGATTCAACTAACCATCCTTTGGCAAATTCAATTTATTTCTTCAATCAATATGAACTCTCACAAATAAATGACTTCAATCTGACGTCAAATATTTATTGGTCAATTTTATTACAACTTAATATATACTTAACATTACGTTGACAGTCGTACTTATGTTATCTTGTTAAAGTTGTTTGGTTCCATTTTACGTATGCTTTCCCAAAGAATTCGATTCAATAAATTAAGTTTGTCGAAAGAGATATGAGATTCGTTTAATTACAACTTTTAAGTATCGACTTCGTAAAAAAATCGTTTTTGATTATGTTAACAGTCAAATAACTTTGATGTTAGTAATTCATTCAGTCTGACGATAAGTTTTAAACCTACTAGATATGTTAAATGTAATCTAGTTGGTTTTATACGAAGTAAATATGTACTTGGATGCAAAGACAAGTAATTCATTTATTGAACAGAAATATTCCTTGATAAATATTGGTCATACACAGAAAAAATATTTTTTGTCTTACCATTAGTACCACCAATTGCCAGCCTGTAGTTTCCATGCAGACATTACAAGAATTCCCACCTGACTAGACTATTTATGATCGTCAAGAAGGAAATCTGTTGTAAAGTACCTATTAGTGTTGCTGTTTTTGAGGGCCAGTTTCCTTTCTAAGGGTTCGCCACCTCGCAAGGTTTTTACATAGCATTTGCAGTTTTTACTCAAGAACTTGATAACTTTAGAGGTTATTTGTGCATAATATATGTACATAATAAAGAGAATATGAAAAACTACGTCAACTATATTATTAATGCCTTAAATTTTTTATTTTTTCGAAAGTGTCGCCGTAACTAACATAGGACACGTCAAGTTGATATATAAATGCTATAACACCTTGAAATAAAAGAGAAAGAAACGTCTTTTCTCATTAAAGTCCAATGTTAATGCGTTTCTCATTTCAACCTGAATTATTAATTATAATAGTTTCGTTTTACATAATTTTCTTATTAGAAATGATTTGAATTATAACCTCTCCCTGTTTTAGCGGCATCGTAAATTTCAATCGGTTAACGTCATGTTCTGATGATTATGTTTTTTAATTAATTCCCAGTTACTTTTATTGGATTCTATTTCTGACTCTTTGATTGCTGTTTCCCTATTAACTTCTGATTTCTATACGTAATAAGGTAGTATTTTTGTCTAGCTAGCAATAAATGCAACATTCAAAATGATTGCTCATTAGTTTTCCGTTTTAACCGATATTATGGCGGTATTCATTCTTACCTTATAATGACAATTACCTCAAATGTCTTATACCGTTGAAATTAATTTAAAAACCGGGTTTAATTGTTTATAATTTACTAGTTTCTTTTATTTTATTTTGAGAAGTGATGAGGGGGACAATTCACCCTCCTGATTATAAATAACCTGTCGCCTAAATTGACGCCTGTCAATTACAGTTGCAGATTCATCATCCTTGATGTGCATGACACTGCATTGTGCTCGTCACTCTGAGACTTTAGTTCTTATGTCTCGTTCGCCCAATAGTTTCACATGCTACAGTGCGTTTCACGCCTAAACTCAGTAGTGTTTGCATACTCTTAAAGAGACCTCACACAAGGTATATTGGACTAACGTGATGATGGTCACTATTATATGTAAGGATGTATAGCAATAAAAAAAATGTCATAAATTCTTAAAATTAAAAAGGAGAAAATGTCATTTACCTCCACCTACCTCTTCGTTCTTTAGGTAACCTGTTCGACTAGTAAAAAGAGAGTACTAATACATCTGTTTCTATATTTTTGTATAAATTCACCATAAAATATGTTGAAATAAACATTTGCGAAATTTGGCACACATACCTATAATTTGAAGTCTAGAGACGTATAACCAAGAGTTTTTTTTATATAAATTAAGCAATAATGTCTTCAAAAACGTGAAAGTACATCTTACTACAACAACCTCTCCATTAAATCATTTATCCGTTCTGAGTTTATTGACTAATTATTCACATAACAAAACCAAAGTTCCTGATTTGTTTGTTTCCTTATTCCTCTTATTATACTAATTGACTGCTTGAGAGAGCGGTACCTGTGTTTGATTCACTTTGGAAACAGTTTGATTACGAGCAAACCTACTTAGATGATTAAAGCTCAGTATGCTAACACTAAAGCAAATACAGACAAATCAAATATCATGAGATGTTTTACCGAAGTTCATATGATTGGAAATTAGTTATGTTAATTATAGCAGTAGCAGTTTTCATGGAGTAGTTTGTATCTTTTATTTTAATAAGTATATCTTCTTCATCGTCTATAATTTGTTTCTTCATGAACTTGATTAGAAAGATTAATTAACATCCATTGTCTTTATATGTCAAAAAAATTTAAGAGATTTAACCACTAGCGTAAACTCAGACATATTTTGCTATATTTTTTTTTTTACCGGCGGTGTGTTTTTATTAACAGAATACTACGAACTATATACAATACTACAGCTACTACAAAAAAAAAACATTTAGACAACCTTTAAGCCATTGCAGACTCACAGGCAGTCCATATGCTATCATATGATAACTATATTAATCATAAATTAATTTTATTTGCTATTTTTTTTTAACCGGCTATTTGCCTTTATTAATAAAATACTACGATCTATATACAATACTACAGCTACTACAACAAAATCATTTAGACAACCTATAAGTTATTGCAGACTCACAGGCAGTCCAAATACTCCTGGCCCACTGCCAGTTGATAGCGTGCCCAGCATGCTGGCAGCATTTCCCCGTTGAATTGCGCTGCTTATTCTTTGAGCCAAATACACAGGTGACAGCGTTTTGATTACGCATCGCATCGACCACTGTGTTGAGCTAAGAAGCATAGTAAATCATACAGCATTTAGAAATAAGTTCCTAGACAATCATTGATAAAAGTTTATACCTACTTTTTATATTCAACAGCAAGAGGTATATGTTCGTGTATTGTGTATTAATAAATAAATACAAAAGTCTGCTGTTAGTCCAGTAAGTAAAGACGCCACTCCAGCAGAATTTTATCCCGTATTTATAAGAAACTTCAGTCTTTACATATGTATATAAACTTGAAAACACGTGCCATAATTTACTTCCAAATTATCCAAATTATGTATTTCAAGGACTCAGTATTTGGACTTTATTATAATTAAATTTAACACTTCCACTCTCCGAATCGTTATTAATGGATTCTTGGAAAACAAGAGGTCTTCCTTAAGTAAACTTGTGTTAAAATTATAATAACATAATATAAGTTAACCAAAATCGTATTAAAACCTCCCTAAGTTACAATGACATCTTCATCATAAAAAGACATCAACTTATTTCGGTCTTTCAACACATGTGACGCTAAGCTACTTTTAAATTAGTTTTTTATTAGTTCGTTCTAATCTACCAATAAATTTTGGGAGACAACGACATAATTTTTGAAGGATGATAAAAAATCTTGTCACTTTATTATACTCGTCACTATTTTAAATGTAGAATTACGGTGGGGGTGAACCATAATTTAGTTTAAATAAAAGAGGACAAACAGCCGCAGATTGTCGGGCCAATGGTGATGGGAATAGACTGCCATTTTTATTGCTGATGATAGGCTTGTTTTGTCTGACCTGGTGGTAGGTGAGATTATGGCCTAAGATGGTATACTCGTATACAACCTAAGAGCCAATTTCATAACGTCCGTAGCAGTGCTTGCTTGGTCGTTCTTTACTGATCAACTAAGTTAGGCAACGTCTGCTGTGGTCATGACGTGGATGGATGACCGTTAGTGGCAAAAACTGAGCGCTTTCGTGTTTCGGAGAGCACGCTTAAACTGCGTTGTTAAACTGGGACAGTCTTAGGATGACAGTCGTTATAGTATGGTGAGAGCCAGTAATTCTAGGTTAGCCTGAACGACATCTGCGACCGTATGTTCACTTACCAGGTGAGATTATGGTCAAAGGCTATCAGCAACTCAGATAGTATAAATAGTAGTCAAAGGCTGCGGCATGAAGCTCAAGCCATGGTCGTGATTGCATATGGACCTTAGGCGTGGTAGTCCACCGTCATTTCCCCTGGGCCATAATTGAATTGAGTAATAGGGTATCTTAGGTTGTGATCCTGGCGCAATCTTTTGCATTCTGCAATCATCTACAATATCGAGTAAAAGATCAACTACCGAGCTTTTCTGCAGTTATTATCGTGAGGCGCCCATTCAAGGTCTAGTCTGTATCATAGCAACCATATCATCTTATTAAACAGTATTACAAAATATGCTCAAATTTATATGTATTTTTTCGCCACTCACCTCTAAACCGCTGAATGGATAATATTAATAAACTTGGTATATATATTCCTTAGAACTTGGATTAGGACACGGACTACTTTTTAACCCAAATAACAGGTCTTGACGAAGTACGTAAGCAACTTCGATGAAACTGCGGGCTTAACAATATAAAATGGTATACAAAACTAGCATGTTTTGAAGCAGTGATGGCTCAGTGGCATTAGCTATGGACTGCCGTGCCGCAGGTCCATGGTTCGAATCCCGCCGCGGGCTTGAGCTTCACCGCATGGTGGAAGGGCTTTTGGCGAATGCTCGCCTGGCTAGCGACCTCCCTCAAGTAGAAAATCTGTCGCCAAGCACCCAACGGTGTGTTCCGGCAGCAGTCCTTGAGGGCTAGTGAAATTACAGGCACATGAGATGGTGCATACAACCTCTAGCTTGGCCAGGGGATGATGCGCGCCTGCCACAATTAGAAATGTGGAACAGGATAACTTGCTGGTTCGCCGAAATCCTAGATGTTACTGATGAGTAAATGACGTTGCTAGTCCAACATACCAGAAAACCATGAAGAGAGCTACTGACCTTTGTAGAAGAATCCACCACGTCTCTGGAGGGTGTCCACCGGCGAAGGTTTATCTGGTCCATCCAGTAACTGATCGGTTATATGGTGCACTGCACTGCACAATCACTCTTCACAGATGTTTTATGTATGAAGAAAAGTTTATAAACTATGTACTACGTGAGCAATATCGTTTGTTGACCGCGAAGGGGAGGGCCCATTCAATACCAGTTCCCACAGCAGACTGCCCGGCGCAGGGAGGCGCGGGCGAGAAGCCGGTGACACGACGAGAACAGGTTTCATCGCCGTACAAATATAAGTAACTCCCCTTGGATGGTCCGTGGTAGTTGAAGTAAACAACGTCATATTATTGCGATATATAATTCAATATTAAAACTATAAATATTGGCGTAACCATTTCCCCCGGCTTGAAAGGTCCTACTTTCGAAACGCTAAAAGGAAAATGATTAAATTGCATATCGTCTCAAATTTCCCTAAATTAATGGATCTAAGACTTTACTAATTTTAACATTATTATTAATTATAGATATAAGGTTATCTAACTACACTGCGATGCGAATTAAAACTAAATCTTACGCTTAGAAGAAAGGGCAAATAACTGCACTTGCTTTGAACACAGTTCATTACGAGACAGACGATCAAGATCGGATTCGAAATGAACTCGCTGAACCGATCGCCACACCTTTGATTCAGCAAATTCTAAATCGGATGCGGTAATAGGTCCTTTAGGCAGCCGTTTCAAGAATTTGTACACGAAGCAAATAGTTTTTAAATATTTCATCCATGATGAAAACATGGAAGCGCGGTCATACAAAATGTCTTCAGAAAGTGGTTTTCTGTTCGAGCATTTTTGCGAAATAGCAGGTAAAGCAATAGGCTTCATTTCAAGAAGTTCTATCGCTTCACTGGTGACAAATGGTTTGACAGGCCATTCGGTGCGGGAAAGCCTAAGCCACAGTGGCCCATTCAGCCATAAAGGATGATGAACAAGCTGGGCTGGCGTTAAGCCGCGTGAGAGACAGTCACAAGGGTTCTCAGATCCTTTGACGTGAAAGAAATGTTCAGCTGATAAATTCTCGTGAATTTTGGCGATGCGATTGGCGACATAAGTGTGCCAGCGATGCGGTGCGGAGTGAATCCAACTCAAAGTTACAGTTGAATCAGAAAAAGCTACGACAGCCTCAATGGCATGCCGAGCTGCGAAGAGGTCAAAAACTCGCTTTATCAAGGTTGATAAAAATAGTGCGGCACATAACTCTAGGCGAGCAAGTGATACCATCTTCAGGGGTGCTACTTTAGACTTCGCACAAACCAGCGAGACGACGATGTTACCGTCTGGCTTGACCACGTGAGCATACACCATCCCACCGTAAGCCTTCTCGCTAGCGTCAGCGTAACCGACCAGAGATACCCTACAGGTTTCTTCCACCCCAATATGGCGAGGGAATCTCATATGCGAAATAAGAGGCAGTTCCGCCTGAAATTGGTCCCATAGACGAACGATGCGAATTGGTGGAACATCATCCCAGCCAATCTTGACAAGCCAAAGCTCTTTTATAAGAAGCTTGGCGTATAAAATCATAGGCGCAACTAGACCTAACACATCGAAAAGACGTGCGATAGATGATAGAATGTTTCTTTTCGTGCAGGGACGATCATCAGGATTTACTTGAAACGTGAAACAATCATCATCCGGATACCAACGGAGCCCTAAAATTTTCTGCGTTGTATCCTTGCAAAAATCTACACTGTGTGAGAGTCGCAATGACTCAGGGATAGCCTGAAGAACCTCATTACGGTTACTAGACCACTTAATCAGCTGAAAGTCTCCTAGTGCAAATAACTTTATCAGTTGCTGAGCGCAGTTTATAGCAAGCGCTGTGGTAGGTATAGAACTGACTATATCATCCATATATATATCCCTATGTGCAATCTCACTCGCGAGAGGAAGGTTTTGACCTTCGTCTTGAACCAGTTGCTGAACAGTGCGGATGGCGATGAATGGCGAACATTTGAGCCCAAAGGGAAGAACGGAGAATTCAAAACACTGAAGTTCTTCATCTTCGCGAAAGCGGTATAGAATACGTTGGAGCGGACGGTCCTCAGGACGTATGCCTATTCTGAGATACATAGCCTTCACGTCAGACGAGATGGCTACAATGAAAAGCCTGAAGTTCAGCAAAATATTGGAAAGGTCAGTCTGAAGGGCTGGACCTGCGTACAGGATATCATTTAGTGAGACGCCACTATCCGTCTTCGCACTTGCGTCCAAAACGACACGAAGCTTCGTGGTGGTTTTATCCTCGCGGATGACGGCGTGGTGCGGAATATAATACGCAACTTCTCGATTGTGAGAAATGCTTTGAGTTAAATCTCTTTGCAAAACAGATATATAGTTTTGCTCAATGTAATCTTTGATGACGTCATCATACAACAATTTTACATTAGGGTTCGCCTTAAGCTTACGCTCTAAGCTAAAAAACCTGCGACGCGCTATTTCAAGTGAATTTCCCAGTGCTGTTGCATTCGTTTTTAGGGGCAAAGCAGCCACATATTTACCCGATTGCGTACGAGTAGTAGTGGAACAATAAAATTGTTCACAATGTATGTCATCTTTATTCACTATAGGGGACGTTGCTACTTCCTCAATCTCCCAAAATTTGCGAAGGTCGCAGCACTGAGGTGAGGAAAACGCACAGAATGACAGCGTAGCTGTATCAGGTTCCAAGATAGGCGCGTCACCCATAAGAATGTAACCGAGTACAGTTTCTAACGCGTCGGGACATCCTGGCGTACTAGTCACGTGACCTGGTCGCAACAACTTGGCAAACAGTTTTACACCCAACAGAATGTCTATGTTACCCGGCACACCCCAAGTATCGTCAGCAAGTAGTTTGGGATCAATGTGACATAAATCAGTGATGTTTATTGAACAAAGCGGAAGCTGACCTGTTATCTGATCTAATACCAATGCATCGATATTATACTTAGGCTGTGCCCGAAGCCGAGAACAAAATGTAACGTCAACTAAACCTCGTACTGGTTGAGAGGTACCACCAATACCCTTAACGGTATTAATTGTGTGCTCACGAATAGTTAAACCGAGCTTATGACAACAGCGAGTAGTTATATAGTTCTTCTGCGAGCCAGGGTCCAAGAGGCACCTAACTACGGTGTCCTTTCCCTTTTTATTTACCACTAGCACCTTAGCAGTAGCGAGCACCTCTGTAGTTCGAGTGGGCTGCTGAACTGATGCAGAATGCGTACATAAAGCCACTCGTTCTTTCGTAGCCATGTCTACAGAGCCAAACGCAGGAGCTGCGACGGGGGCGGAAGGTGAACACATTGCGGAAGTTTCCGGCTTTGCAGGCGGCTGCTCGAAATGCAATAAGCTATGATGCTTACCATTACATTTCTTACATGTTGACTTAGACTGACATTTAGATACGGTATGCTGACTACTTAGACAGTTACCGCATATGTGATTGTCCTTTATAAATTTAAATCTGTCACTTGCATTCAGTTTCTGAAAAGCACTACACTTAAATAGATGCGTGTGCGAAGATTGACAGAGTGAACACTTAGATGCAGTAGCTACATACACCTGCGACACCTTGGAGGGCGCGGAGGCGGACGTGGTATTACTTCCGGCGGGCCGTGGCTCGGAGCGCTGCGGCGCCGTGCGGTACATAATTTTGACTTGTTCACGAACAAACTTCACGAAATAATCGTAATCTACAGTCTGTGGATTTTTCTGAGTACGAAGAGACATTTCGTAATGTTTTGCGATATCGGAGTCTATTAACTTAAGACCCAGATGCGTAAAAATAAAATCATCTAAGTTTTCTATTTTTAATTGTTTCAGTCCGGAAATAGTGGCGGTGAACCTATCGAAAACCCTTTCAATATTGGCGGGCGAAGAACCGGAAGATTTTAAAGAAAATAACTGGTTCAGATAATTCACGGCCAGCGCGCGATTGTCTAGGTATTTAGCAATAAGCGCATCCCAAACAACGCGATAATTGTCAGCGGAAGGAGATATACCGGCGGCAACATTTTTTGCCTTGCCTTTCAGACAACTCAGCAAATAATGAATGCGATCAGAATCTGACAATTCCGAATTTGTGTGAATCACCCTTTTAAACGTCTCATAAAAATATGGAAACGTTTGAATGTCACCATCAAAACTTGGCAATTCAATCTTAGGTATCTTAATATGATGAGCATTAGAACTGGAACCCGAATTCATTACGTTTGGCGTTGGCTCAGTAAGCGAACAGACAGTCTCCTTTATTTCGCATGCCAAGTCATCGAAGGCATTTAAAGCGTTATAACTGATTTCATATGAAGGATCTAATTTCAGACTTAACGCGTTCACATTGTCCAAAATGTTACAGAATTCACTTCGTATCGTATCAATTTGTTTCGCTTGCGCAATAAAACTTTTCCGTGTCCTTTCAGTAGATAACGTTTTCATGGAATCATATATACTTTGAATCCGAGCAAAGTAAGTCGCACGCTTACTTTCATAAAGCCTTAGCTTTGTTTTATCGTCCATCGTGAACAGAAAACAAAACAATTAAAATCCCAACAATTTTATTTTTACACTACGGAACCACTTAATATGCAATGCGGTACCCAAACGTAACGTACCTATGCAGCGTAAGAATGCTAAGCTGATATTAAAATAACGCGATAAAATATATACGAAAATATAAAATCAGTAAGTATATTATATCAAGTAAATATCAGTCGTACAGAACCTCTTTTAATTCTATGATGCAGACGGAACCCTAAATGTAAGGTCTGCCCTTTATGCGATTTAAATATTTGTAATTGGCAAATTCAAACCTTCCTAATAAAATGGTAATTAAGTACTTGAGTACTAGCAAATAACAATTAACTAACGAATATTTTACGCTAGTGCGATGTGAGTTATAAATATCTAACACGAAAAGCGTTCCGTAATTCACGCGGAACCCTAAACAAATAAGATGCGATGTGACATTCAATTAAATGCAAATCAATTGCGTATATAAGCGAATGTTCAGAACGTATAGAACCTGAATAAAGCAACTACTAGGTAATCTTAGATACAAATAAAATAACTTGTTAAATGTACCAAACCAATTTCAAGAACTCGGAAATACCTCATCAATTCGATAGATATACCTACGCACTTTATGAATAAGTATATGAACGTTCGGTGCGGTGCGGTGTAGATTATAAACTATAATATACGAGTACCTAATGTAGGTAATTACGTAAACGGCTGGTTCCTAATGATATATCAGTCGTAACGTAAAGTTAAGCCTGCCTACGAGTAGGTTACGTAGGTAGATATGATATCAATATCTAAAATTTCCCTGTCAATAATTCAAGGGTTATTTAAGATATAAATCACAAGCGATGCGAATAAGATGACTAAATTATATTAATCTAGCCAAATGCGGTGAGTCTGTGTGTCATAAATACTCGTATAAATTATTTTTTATGACGATTCGATATGAAGCGAATACTATTCAATTAACCAGTTGCTACGCGCGGTACATAAACAACACTGAATAGGCTCGCAGAAACATCTGAATGGAAATACCCAAAACCTAGGTCGTACCTACTGCACTACTCACTACCCACTTAATGCGTACGGCAAATAAATATGCGAGTTTATCGATATTAAGTAGTTAGAATAATAGACTTTAAATACGCTTTAATAAGAGTGAAATTTGAATGGCGATATGCAATAACTTTCAGTTAAATCTAGAAACTTCGACTTGAATTTTAAGTTAGGTATTCAAAAGGATTCAAAATTCAAAATATCTGCGTTCGAAGGACCAAAATGGTGCATACAACCTCTAGCTTGGCCAGGGGATGATGCGCGCCTGCCACAATTAGAAATGTGGAACAGGATAACTTGCTGGTTCGCCGAAATCCTAGATGTTACTGATGAGTAAATGACGTTGCTAGTCCAACATACCAGAAAACCATGAAGAGAGCTACTGACCTTTGTAGAAGAATCCACCACGTCTCTGGAGGGTGTCCACCGGCGAAGGTTTATCTGGTCCATCCAGTAACTGATCGGTTATATGGTGCACTGCACTGCACAATCACTCTTCACAGATGTTTTATGTATGAAGAAAAGTTTATAAACTATGTACTACGTGAGCAATATCGTTTGTTGACCGCGAAGGGGAGGGCCCATTCAATACCAGTTCCCACAGCAGACTGCCCGGCGCAGGGAGGCGCGGGCGAGAAGCCGGTGACACGACGAGAACAGGTTTCATCGCCGTACAAATATAAGTAACTCCCCTTGGATGGTCCGTGGTAGTTGAAGTAAACAACGTCATATTATTGCGATATATAATTCAATATTAAAACTATAAATATTGGCGTAACCATGAGACTTACCAACTATGTCTCAAGGTGGCGGGCGCAGTGCAATTCGTAACTTGTGACGAAATGCATCTGTTATAGGCAGAGGTTAGTCCGCTTAACATCAGGTGGGCCTCGTGCTTGATCAGTCATAATGTAATTAAAAAAAATTATATATACTCATCATTAGAACAATTTTTTTATTTTTTGTTTAGTTTTTATCTCCAATCAGTGGTTTTCACTTTCAGAAGATTGTCTGTGGGTATATTTGTTATTATATAGTATTACAAATGCGCAACTTTATATGTATTTTGTCGCCACTCATCTCTAAACCTCTGAATGGATATTAAGGAACTATGTATATATATTCCTTAGATCTTGGATTAGAACACGGATTACTTGTAAACCCAAATAACAGGTCTTGAAGGAGTGCGTAACCAATTTCCATGATACTGCGGGCTTATCAATATAAAATGGTATACAAAACTAGCTTGGTAGCTTTAAGAAAACATGCGTCTGCAGGGCTTTTTTGATGTTGGGGAAACAAAAAAGTTATTTGATTTGAGAAAACCATACGTACATAATCAGTTCGAATAAAATGTACAATCTTTTACTTATATATTTCAATACTTTAACTTGATAGTCTACAATTTAAAATCACAGCTTTAGCTGTATTATATTCTGCGGCCATCTTTTCATCTTTTTGTGTCGAGTCATTCACATAATAGATGGTAACATTTATTTACGGTACTTTTCTACCTATTATTCAAATTATAAAAAAACCTCATTATTATAAGCAAAGTAGAAAATGACTGTGCGTAATGTTTTTAAGATTCGTGATAATAATATAATATATATGTTTTTTTAATACTATTAAAGTGTCATCAATAACTTTACTCATTTTGATAGAGCGTGTCCCAGCTCAAAGAACCGATCCTATATATGTTTATTCGCCATGCAATTTTATCCTGTCGTATATTTACTACTAAAATATTCTAGGTTAGTTAACTTCTAGGTTAGCCTGAACAACATCTTCGACCACATCATCACTTACCATCAGGTGAGATAGTGGTCAAAGGCTAATCTATCAGGAATAAAAAATAAAAAAAAATAAAAATAAAAAAAATTGCTTTTTATTGCATCGTCATGTCCTTTTTTATGACAGTTAGTAGAAACAAAGTTCCCTCATAGTATGTTTTCTCCAACAACACAGAAGACAAAATATAAATTAATTAAAAATGTAAAAACCCGACTACAAATTATTTATTTTTGTTTTACGTTTTATCGTTCCATTGAAGTTATTGAAGTTTTATTTTGTACCTAGTGTTACTTGCGCTGTAAAGACGAATATAACGATATCTCAAACATTAAAATTAGTTAAGCCGTTTAGAAGTTACAGTGGAATAAAGAAATTCACACACATACATACATGAATCCTGAAAACAAAACACAAAAACACAGTTTAGGCTAGCCTTTGATCACTATCTTACCTAATGGTAAACGATGATGTGGTCAAGGATGTTGTTCAGGCTAACCTAGAATTATCAAGTGATTGGCATCAGCCTTTTAGTCTCGAATGCACTCGTAGTTTGACCGCAACCTTTCGTTTATCAAGGCCTTAAGTTGACAAAATGCCCTGTTATGCGACTACTGTACAGCAAGACCCTCCTTACAACGAAATAATTAATAGATTACTGCCTATTTATATATATATATATGCTTATTTTCCCCTTGGTTACTGCATCCGAGAAGAATATGGAAGTTTCTAATTCTAAAACCAGACTATACCGTATAGTAGGCACAAGTTTCCCATCTGTTACAATCTCATCTACTCTTCAATATCAAACAACAAACGTGCTCTTGCGCACGCGATACACCGAAATTCGTTCCGGACAAGTGAGGCTAGCATCTACACAATACAACTAAAACCATCTTGGAATCTCGCGACAAATAATATAAAATCATTCTTTGTGCTTATTAATTCATATTACACGGCCGTTTGCTCTCGACTCGTCGACAAAGGCCGCTGCGGATAGCCACAAAAGTCAATGGATCGAAGCGAAAAAGCATAATAAATTATACAGTCAAGTTGAGTATAGTATAGTATACGATAGATTTTGTTAGAAGTTATTTGTGTGGAAAAGCGATTTATCTTAAGATGTGGCACGTGTTTGAATGAGTTTACTTCTATGAATATATTTGTAGGCTTACTTGGAGAGGAGCTTACGCCACGTGTATAAGAATTTCAAGTACCTACAGTAGAACGCCGATTATCCGAATCGGTCCTAAACGTAATATAAAAAAAATTAAACCAAGTAATTTTTTTTTTTTGTTACACGTTGGAACTCGCTGATAGATCAAAGCTATAAAATATTATAACGATATTTTTTCGGACGAAAATTACTTTCCATAACATTCCTTGGGAATAATCTCTTTCGGACCGCAACCATTTTAGAGAGAACTTTTTTTAATGTAATGTAATTGACGAAATAAGCACTAGGCCCACCTGGTGTTAAGTGGTAACCTCTACCTTTATCAGATGTATTTCGTCACAAGAGAGGAACGGCACTGCACCCTTCACCCTGAGTAATAAAGTTGTCATGTCTCATGTGTCCTGTAATTTCACCGATACCCTTAGGCTCCGTACAGACGGATATGCCGCGGCCGCGCATCAAGCTCTGCGGTTTGAGCGCAGTTAGGGTGTGGCATGGTCGTGCGGCGAGCCACGCCATACCGCGTCCTCGTTTAAACGAAGCCGCGGCGTACGCGCGCGAAGGTATGATTTGGTCGCCGCGCCGCGCTGAAACCGCATACCCACACGTAAAAAAACGCGAAATATTATAATGTAAGTAAGACTAAAATAATTCAGTTTAATTCGTATAATACTTTTCCTTTATTTATGGAAATTGCAACAATTAATTAAACAATGTAATATTCTGCTACTTCCGCGTATGTGCATTAAGGGCTTTTATATTTTCGTTAAAACACATCCTAATATTTCTAAAAACACCCAATATACCGAGGCAAAAAAGTTCATAAACCTACTATATCAACCTCCCTGCCGTAAATATATTATATTTATAAAAGAATTGTTTTTAATATGTGCATAGTGACGTATAGTAATTTAATAGAAGATAGTAAAATCTTGAATGGTTTTACTATTTTTATTTTTAGAGCTAAATTGAATAGTTGGCTAACAGAAAATTGTTTTTATAGCATGAAAAAATACATTAACTTCACTGACATGACATGTTAAATTACTCGACTAATTAAATGCAGCAAGCGTGCAAATTTTAACATTCTATGTTAGAATATTAAAATTTGCACGCCGGCACTTTAAATGTAATTTGATAATGTATTTTGGCAAATAAACATTTGAATTTGAAAACCCACCGCGCTACGACCGCATGATCACCGCGCCCGCGACGCGCATGAACCGCGATGAATGCGGCGCGGCCTCGGTGTTGTCTGAACAGAGCCTTTCACTTCAAAGTGAGGCCTTGTAATGAGAACTAATGTTATAATATTACTTATTTTTTTCCGCCAGAAATAGGTATGGTGGCAGGACTTCCCCGGACGAACTTATTCACATATGCTCCTTCTTAAAAACATTTTAGTAGCATATCTGGCTATAAGTAGTGGTTTTAGATAACACTGCCTACCACTTCGGCTTTAAGGCGATTAAAAGGCGCATGATACGTAGGTATTATGAATTTGGGTCATCTTTTATAGACGGTTTAATTAGTTTAGGACTCCGTGTCCGAAAATATTGTTCGGAAAATCTAATTTGCTTATATTTACCTTATTTTTAATAAAACCGTGAGAAAGCAATTTACTTTCGCTTCCTCGTTCCAATTATCTTTTCTAAATAGCCTGTTTATTGATTTTTATGATCCCACGAAATTGAAAGAAAAAGATCATCTTTGAATGTACATAATAATATCATTAAGCATGTTTACAAAAATTGCTAGGTAAGGAAAATGTTGAACCACGAGCAGGGTTCAAACTCGCTACCAATATATCCCTCGGGTTCACATTTCATTTATATTGTGTTTTGTACAATCTTACAAATTTTCAGCCGAGTGTGATTTTTTGTAAACTTGGACGTCTTAATTGACCGCATTCTTTAGGAATGCTACTGTTGGTAATATGCATTTCATCAGAAGTCACGAATTGCACTGCGCTGGTCACCTTGAAACATAGTTGTTAATTCTCATGTGCAGGAATCTCACTGGCTCTCAAGGACTTCTGCCGGAACACACCGTTGGGTGGCTTGGCCACAGATTTACTACTTAAAAGTGGTGGCTAGCCAGGCGGGCAATCGCAAAATGCCCCTCCACCATGCGGTGAAGGTCAAGCCGGCGGTGGGAATCGAACCCGGGACCTGCAGCACGGGAGTTCATAGCAATTACCGCCCGGACACAAATAAAAATTGCTTCTAAAAATTCCATACAATATATATCCACTTGTGGCATGCTGCTTTAAAGCACTTTTTTCCTTAGGCCGTGTCTGTTCCAGCATCACATAAAAAATATCAGATTATTACAATATTCACCGGCAAAATTTAAAACAATTGAACTTTTCTTTAAAAAAAATAACAATATTATTTTTGCAGTAGTTGCGTACTACCTTTATTCTTATGCATAGGATCTATTTGATAATTGAAAATCCGGGCCTTGGGTAACATTTTACGACATCCAACAACAGGATATGGAGCAGTCCTTATCTTAAGCTGGGAACTGTATCCGTTATTCCAAGGGAGACACGACCCCTTTAACAATTCGTGCGCCTTTTGTCTTTTCTCTTTCTTTAGTAAATCCACAATGCTTGTATATTTGTCAAAGAGTACGCGTGAGCACTTACAGCGCATTGTAACAGGTAGGTACTGTTTAGGAGTACGTAACCGTTTTGTCTTTGTTCGAGTTTTGTTAAACACGCACGAAAATTATTCGTTCTCAAATGTATGAAAGGAGTACGTGAGCGTTTTGGAAAATACCTTCAGCCTGTAGTCATGGAATAGTTATCTATGTAGTTTTGTGTCTCTCTATTTGCATTATAGAAGCTTTTGGGTTATACTTCTCACCCACGGCTAAAATATTAAGCTTCATCTGCTTACCCTTCTTTTTGTGTGGGGTTGGTTACTTATATCTTCTCACGTTTTAATGAGTTGTCTTCTAAAACATAAAATAAAACACAGAAACGTCTTAAAATATTTTTTGGCTAACACCACGTATGTAGGGTAACACAATATGATCGTATAAAAAGTTTTAGTTTAAATTTTATGGCTAGTCGCCATAATGACATGTTTCTTTGGGATGGATATCATTGTTAGTATATAACTGCAATATAAAGGGTAACAGTCCAAACCTCGAGTAATTATAATGATAAGTAGGTATGAGTAAATAATAATCAAATCACCGGTAACTGGATTATTATTACGGTGTTAATTTGCAGCAGCATCGTAGGTACTCACACTGTGGTGAGTCATAAAACATGATCAAGTGCTCGTATGTTATTATTGTTATATATCAAAATATTAGCTTTATTTTCTCTTACTTGCCTTTCACTACTACCAAATGAACGTGCCTTAATATTCTTTAGTAGGGAATTGTACGACATAAACTAGAATATCAGTTGTTGAAAGCTATTTGAAACTCAATATCTTGAAATATTAACTCAATATCTTAAAAATGGATTTTGCTTGAAAATCAATGTTCAAATCTACCTACTATTTTTTTGGATCACCCTTATGTTTTTTTTTATGTATTGCAATATTTAGGATGTTTGTTATCAGTCAAAGCCTTAACTTAACTTTCTAACTTCGAGGTTTCTGCATCTGTAGTGTGATATTGGGTTCGGTCCTGGATCGGACAGGTTTCTATTATGTTTCTGACAAAAAACTAGTAGCTATTTTCGGAGTCTAGCACGGTTCACGACGATAGATGGCTAACGACTTGCCCACCATTACATGCAATGTATGCAAGCATATTTGGCGAATATGTATGTTCAGATTGTTTTTTTACCCCCTTAGAGGCAATAAAAACTTGGTGATATCCTATGATATATATATGTCACAGCCAAAGTAATAAATCTGGATATTATATATACTGTCTAGCCATTATATATAATGTCTACTCAATTTAGATAAAGTCATAATTGACACAAAATTGTTTTGGTACATGTGAATAAACGATCGAAATGTATTACTTTTAGTAGTAATTATTAATAATTCACGACACATATTGGTAAAAGTTATAAAAAGGGGTTAAATATCATTTAGTCTAGGGCAAAGTCATATTTAGGTGCGACGACGAGCGAAGCGAGGAGGAGCGTTAGGTTACTTGTGACTACAACAACGCGCGAGCCGAGCGAGCGAAGCGAGCGTGCCGTGGCAGCGGCCGGCGATGCGCCACATAAATTACTACTATTCTTATATTTATTTTTAAGCTCTTTAACCATTCTGGTGCGCCCTCCGTGACCAATAGAAATATGAGTCTCATGAATGATATCAAAATTTTGTGTCAATTATCACTTTATCTAAATTAAGTAGACATTATATATAATGGCTAGACAGTATATATAATATCCAGATTTGTTACTTTGGCTGTAACATATATACGAACAAATAATAGTATTTTCATAGTAAACATATCACAAAGGTTTATCTTCCTCAAAGTGATATAGTCAACACATAATTCTACTGCCGAAAACAATAAAACTGACCTATTTATTGCTCAAGTGATAACATCGGGACATTCCAGGTCACTAACACTATTGGGCTGATAAGGGATGGTGCTTATTCTACAGAAATGTCTGTCCTTATCGGCATTCCATAAATTGATCAACGTAATAATTATGTTTTGTTTTATCTCAGTAATTATTGACTGTTCTGGACGGTTCTTTTGTAAACACTTTAATGGTACTTCTTTTAATTTTTTTTTGATGAACTTATGGTGAAATTTTGCTTTCCAATCAAGATTCAATGATAACATAATAGTATGGTGACAGCGTGCTGATCTGACGATGGAGTCGGAAGATAGATGATGAAATTCTTAGTGATCATTGGTTGGTGGTATTGGACTCAATAATGAACATTATATAGTTATACTTATTGTCGCGTGTGCTTAAAATTTGTAGCATACAAGTTTCATTCATACCTTGTTGTTAATTAATCTTTAAATTTATAGATTGTCAAAAAAATTATTCAACGCATCACAAAACACTGTACAGTGTTTCGTGATGCGTTGAATTATTTTTTTACTACTATTATGTTATCATTGAATCTTGATTGGAAAGCAAAATTTCACCTCAAGTTCATCAAAAAAAATTAGAAAAGAAGTACATTGTATAACGCCTATTTTACATTGTAGATAACTGATCCTCCACAAAATATAAGTATCGGGAGAAATGCAATGTATGACTATTGTTCCAAGTAGAGGTAAAAATTATTTATTGATACGTGTTCCAAATGTCAGCGTTGCAGAACAGATTGTCTCAATAAAATGACAGTAACATACTAACGAATAACTAGTCAAACATAGTTAAACTTTATGGCTCCCGTTTTGCTGTAGAACCCTAAAAACTAACCAATAGAATCAGATCGGACTATTTTCTGTAATCTTTTATATCAATCCCACAACACTCCCAAACATTTATCAATGACTGATATAAGACCTTCGATAAGACAGGACCTACTGGAATTGTGCATAGGTGGTATTTCTTCCATCATTATGATGCATGACTTTATCGCTGTGTATCTTATTACCATAACATGACAAGTCCATTAAGGATTAGTGGATGAAAGAAAATAGGAAAACGAGTGTAATGGTATGGTAACTTATTCTTAAGCCTCTGCACGCAAGGCTTCTTTACTATGCCGCTGTTTACTAACAAATTGTACATTGTTCAACTGAATGTTGCCAGAACTGGCTAGTCATCTTTCGTTAATGTAAAAATTTTGATTTTATGATAACTAGGTACTTAAGTTACACCGAATAGCACTTTATAACAATCTAAATATCTAATTCATTATTTTAAAGAAAATGGGAATTTTATACAATCTTAATAGATTGATGAGTTAAAATTAAAAGATGTTGAAATTAAACTTAAGCCTGACTGCCTGAAAGTCGTTTGTCAAGTGAGCGTTGCTCTGAGTTCCCGAGATCCTATTCGTTCCCCGATTAAGCAAGTTATTGAGTTTTTCTGAAAATTAATATAAAAGTGTAATTTTTTTGCATGCTTGATAGGTTTGCTCTTGACCACTATCTCACCTATGGTAAGTGATGATGTGGTCGAAGATGTTGTTCAGGCAAACCCAGAATTACTGGTTCTCAAGGCCAGCTGCCAGAACACACCATTAGGCGCTTGGCGACAGATTTTCTACTCGAGGGTGGTAGCTAGCCAGGCGGGCATTCGCAAAATGCCCTACCACCAGTCTGGAATATACCTAAATGTGCTTTTTATGTTAAGAAGTGATGAGATAGAGAACCACCTGATACTAAGCGTCACACATATAGATGATAGGTGCAGTGTTAACATCCTGCATGTGCTTGTCATCATCCTGCATGTCATCATCCATGTGCTCGTCATCCACAAGGCATTCATTCTTATGTCTTGTTTGCACAGTTACTTCACTATTCACAATAGTTGAATAAGAATATCTTACACTCCTGTGGTACCCAACAAGACGGATTCTTGCTGAAGAAATCTACTACATGGAAATAAACCATGCCTTGTGGAACGTAAATGATAAAACACCAGTCTACGGCTTTGCGAAATACAAAGGTGCCGATGATGTGAAGTAAATATTATCAATAAAGTTCTGAGATACCTGATATTTTATACATTGGCAAAAAATCATCTTTAATCCGCAAATCACAGTTGTTTTATTGTAAAATGTAAAAATACTTGAAATTTATTCGGTATTTACAACTATAGTCCGAAATTGTGATTATTTATTATACACAAAATATGGTTAGTTATTGAGATGTTCTCCTGTTTGTTCTACAGATACAACTCCTAGATGTTCTGCAAATAGAACAAGTAGGAAAAATAGTTCCTGGTAGTTCTACGAATAAAAGAAAAATGATAAAAAAATCATGGTTATTTCAGAAAATATTAGTTTAAATTAAATACGTTGCGTACGATATGCATTATTATGACAAATAAAAAATCCTAAACTATCGATACGTACAAAATTTCTTATCACGTTATTTGATTAATTATTATTACCTCATTCCAGACAATAACATTTTTTAACACAGATTTAGTATTTTAATCCAATAATATATTACGCAAATATTGTTTAAATATTAAGGCAATATGGTTTTAATAAAACAAAATATTACGCTAATATGTTTTAATAAGATATTCTATTACATCAATCGATGCTGGAGCATTTGGACTGCCTGTGAGTCTGCAATGACATTTATAGGTTGTCTTAGTGCTTTTATTGTAATAGCTGTAGTGTTGTACGAGTATATAGTTCGTGGTATTTTGTTAATAAGGGCATATCGCCGGTTAATAAAATAATATTGTTAGCTCTATTAAAATACGCCAATGCGTACTTTATTATTTTTTTAAAGGGTATAGGATCAAGAAATACAAATGCAGTCAACGAAAACCCTTTCCATAAAGGGTTAGAAAAATTAATTTAAATCAAAGGGTGCTCGATGATTAACTTTAATGTCATGGTAAATTATCTGCTACAGTATTTCAAATCGAAAAACACAAGAAATCAGTTCACAATTTCACGGTACCGAAACAAAATACGAATCATTTCCTCCGAAACCCGACCGTTCCTAATAAGATTAGTTTTTGATACCAGATGATTTCACTTTTAATTTCATGTCAGACAGGCGACAGATTTTCATACTTAGGGTCTAAGTATGAAAAATATACTAGTTTAAATATATTAGTCAGCCAAATGCGAGTTCGACTCTCGCACTGAAGGTTCCGTACCAATAAACGCATTTGTTGTACTGAAATATAAAAAAAACGGAACTGCCTTTTAACACTGAAATGACATAACTTTTGAAGTCGTTACCATACTCTTTCGAAATATTGACCTCACATTATCATTGTCTAACTTCCATAAGTTATTTCATACCTTTCAGTGTTGGAAGTCGGACCCGATTTCTTAAAAAAAATATTTTAATCCTTCCATGATTTATGTATTTAAAATACGACAAAACTGCGTTTTTATGGAAGCGCTGTGATAACATTTACCTTAAATAAATGTACTAATGCCTATGTAACCTTTTATGCGTGAACAAAACTGGACCTACGTATATAACTAGTTGCAGTCGAAGGTTTTTTTTAATGTATAAAAACCAGTCCGATCGATAACTTTTTCGTTTTTGTACGTAACCAGTGAAAACATAAAACCATCATAGGTCTGTATTACCCGAGAGGTTCCGTACAGAATTGTAAAAATATTGTGTGGACTACATGTTTTCGGTTGGGAACGAAACCTAAAAAAATCAAGTATATGGCTGGGAAATTTTAATCCTACCAATCAGTCACTAGATGGAGCTGGTGATCTGATATAAACAAAATATCTCTTACAAGATTAATCATTACGGTCATACTGTTTGCCATCAACAACAGGAAATACCATGATAACACAAAGATATGTGAATAAATTTTTCAGTTAATTAACTTTTTTATGTGATTGTGACAGATTAAGCACGAAGCTCACTTGATGTAATGCGGATTAATCTTTGCTTATAATAGATTCATTTCGTCACGAATTGCACTGCGCCTGCCATCCTCAGACATACGATCTTAAGTCTCATGTGCCTGTAATTTCTTAAACTATAATTGGAAAAAAATAAGCCGATTTTGATTAAATTTATATGGGACTATGTCAGTATACCTCATACTTTATTTACCTAACAAAAAATAATCATCAAAATAGGTACATAATTGGCGGAGTATACGCGTAGCAAACATACAAAAAAAACATTAGAAAAACATACATTTGAAGTAAGAACCTCCTCATTTTTTGAAGTCGTTGTTTTTCATTGATTTAGGTATGTGTATCGCGAGTGCAAATTTTTTTAACCGTTTGGTTTAATTATTTGCTATTTTAATAATAAGTTTATCCGTTTATAAATAAAAGTCACAGAATAAAAACGACCTAAGGTTCCAGTGCATTTTTGCATTGCAATGCATTTTATTACCTAAATACAGTGTTTGCGATAGAAAAATGAGCCTTAATTTTCTGCATCATATGTTTGTAATGATATCTACATAATGACAATCTTCAGAAAATTTCATCAGACTTGAAAAGACGATTCCAGAGATTCAGCCATTTCTGATGATGGATGCAAAAACAAACCGAATGCTTACAACAGTTAGAGCGAACCATTATTTAGTAATAGGGTCTGTTTTATATTACGGTACCCTAGGAGCTACTAGCTGCCACTTGCAACGTCATCCAAGTAAAATTTAGTTGATCACTGGGATTAGTTATTCTCACTTGGGATAAAAAGTACTCATCTCCCAGGATACAAGCTGTATAAGTGCCAAATTTTAACAAGATTGGTTATATTCTATAATATTTGCAAAAGTAGCAGCTAGACTAAAATATTGGTTTACTTTTAGCATTTATAAGTAGGTATTTTTATGTTAAATAGTTCTTCTACGGACTTTTAAAAAAAAATTGTTTTCTTGCGTTATTTTAATTATTCCTTAACTTTTTCCTCCAGAATGACACGTATCTTCAGGAATTACGTGTTTGTTAAAAATATTTAATTTATTATTATAAAAATATCTTGGCTACAAACAATCTCTGTGACGACTTTATTACAACATTCAGTTTTGAAAAATTATAGTAGTATTTATTAAGGCTCTATATTAAACAGCGTGAATCATACATAACATATGTCGAGCCATGTAATTTCTAACGAGGTTAGCTATCCTGTAACTCATATGTTTCATCGGGCAATGGTTAATAGCAAGATTGTGGTGAACGTAATTTTAAATTATCCTCTTTATTGCACATATAATCCGCGGCGTGAATCTACCACTCGTATATTCGCTCCGGCTCGGATCATAAAGGTCCGCTAAGCGAAACAGTATATCTCTCTACTGACGGCTTTTTTGCCGTTTGTTTTTACGCAATAACCTCACATTACGTGTTATCTACGCGGCCGGTTCCACGCTGCGGCTTCGCTCATTTATTGTATTATAAATTTAGTGGGAGGAGCTATCGACCACCTTCCCACTTCGCGATGTGTACTCGACGTAGAAACAAGACGGCAATATCGTTCAATGAATCCACAATAAATAAAAAGAGCGAGACGCCATCGATTATTAAAAAAACTGAACTACGATAGAAAATAGGGGCCCAAAAAACTTCCCCTTCATTAATAAGCTATTAGATTACGTTGTCGCATCGACCGATTGGTAGGCCATAGGGAATCCTAATAAACGTCTCCCCACTTCCAGTTGGATGGCTGATCGAGATTCAAAAGAAGCCCCGCTTTGAAACGCGCACGAAACAAAACGAACGCTCGAAAAAGACCCCGCTCTAATTCTCTTTAACATCTCCGATTTCAATTGCTCCTTCAGATATTTGAATGTAGGGAGGGACAAAGTTTTGTCACGTTGGGTCGCTGGTATAGAAATCTCCCGTGTACATACAATGCGGGTTCGGCCTCATAGGTACCCCATTAACGAGAGTGCCCGAGAGGCGAGGACGATATCACATCTAAAGATCAGATTGACAACGCAAAAGAAAAATAGAGTTAGTTTTACGAGCCGCTGGGTTATTAAATATTTTTAAATAAATGCGTTCTCTCTTGTACACTCGTTTTTTACCGACCCCATTCAATCTGAAGATCTATAGGTTCCAAACCCTTTAGCGACACTCACACATGTAAACATTCTAAGTTTTTGTCACCAGTTGTGCTCCTATGTGTGCATTGTGATATTTTTGTCCCCATTTACTGCTGCTTTTTGATACCGATCATTTTTTGTGCGGCCATTATTAACGGGCATTGTGCGAAGGTTTAGTACGGATAAGATCTCTGATATGTCACCAAAGTCTACTGGTTTTTTATTCGACAAAAGGAGTAACCTTTTTAGTTGATTACAAAAACAGTTCGTGAGAAACATGAAAGGTTGAAACGTTCCCGTGTTCCAACAATCTATAAATAGAACTGAGTAGAGAAAAAAATCCAGAAGCATAATTGTGCAAAAGTAAAATCAGTGAAATGCCTTGTACCAGTAAATTGGCATCCTTTTGAAGAGTCACTCACTGCATCTCCCGAGTCACATCGGCCATCCATCATCGCAGATTACGCCACAAATCGAACCATTCAAACGAATAACCATAAAATTGCATATTCAGCGTCGACCGGAGATAGACACAAAATACGAAGCAGAGAAACTTTCGTACTGCTGAATCATTTGCCCATATTTGAAAAATTTTTCAACTTCGAATAAAAATTGCTCTTATATTCGAGACAAAGGATACTCAATGTCGTTACGAAGAGAGCGTTTGCAGTAAAAAGCTTTCGAGAGAAAAATAATAAAGGCAACCGACGACGGTCTCTGACTACTGACTACAGACTTTTTGACGTTTCTTATTTGAAAGATATCAAAAATTGGTGGTGAGTTTTTCATTTATAAATAATATATCTATTACACTGTATGATATTATACATAACAATCATTTGTGTTCACATTGTTAGAAATAATAATAAACAGACATAATTTTAATGTTGATAAATTAAAAAAATTATGTAACTGTAGCAGCTCATTTCGTCAGTTACTATGTCACTGCACAAGTCATTTCAATTGTGGGATAAAAATCCTCAATATAAGACTCGGCCATAAAAAATCCTTTTCTAAGCGATACGATAACGTCACATTAAAGTTAAGTCATCTGGAGAAAGCATGGATTCGAAGCATGAAAAGACTGCATGCTAACTCTAAGCCGAGTTCCATCAAAGTAAGTCGACAAAAACTCACTTGCCATTCAATAATATGATTAAAGTTTTCTACAGATAGTTGAGTCTCTTCTACTTCCGACTCTTAATTTTCGACAGATATAGTTCAAGAGAAATTACTGATATTGCAAATTGCGACTACAACTTGCTAAAGTTTCACTGATATATAGGTAGTAATCCCTTTAGAGGGGCTACTGTTTGTTGAGTCGCCAGTGTCGCCGCAGTCTTGAGTGGTAGCAGGGGCCGTTTTGTATCCGATTACACGTCTGCAAAGACTGGTTGATTGTTTGCCGTACCGTGTTCCTCTCTTTATTTACTCGCTTCATGTTTTCCCCGTAGTAGTTTAGAGACAGGGACTTAGGTTACTGGACAAAGAGAATCAAGAGTTTATGAATCAATAAAGACTCTTTATTACGTGACTTTGCAAAACAAGTTGTATGTGCTTGGTTTATTCTATTAAATATTACTATTTACTTTCACTTTTATTGTTGTAATTTTTTTTCAGTTATGATCAAATAACTCGAGCTTTTAAAAATGCACTCATTATTGATAAATAACATTTACAACACCGAATTGATACATTAGTTACTGTACTTGGATTTTTTAGCATTTAAAACATTTCTGGTTGTAAATGTGTGCAGCTTTTGAGGTTTAAATTTAACTTTTCAGTTTTAGTATCGGTATACATTATTATGGTTGTTTTTGGGGTTCCGTACCCAAAGGGTAAAAACGGGACCCTATTACTGAGACGTCGCTGTCCGTCCGTCCGTTTGGCACCAGGCTGTATCTCAAGAACGGTGATAGCTAGACGGTTAAAATTTTCACACATGATGTATTTCTATTGCCGCTATAACAACAAGTGCTAAAAATGAAAATAAATAAATATTTAAGGGGGGCTCCCCTACAACAAACTTGTTTTTTACCGTTTCTTGCTCAATACTATTAACGGTAACAGGTAGACGCTTTAACTATTCACAGAATATTTATTTACGGAACCCTTCGTGCGCGAGTCCCACTTGCACTTGGCCGGTTTTTAACCTCTTGTTACTGTATAGGAGTTTGACATCGTGATTTTTATTGAAAACTGAAGTTATGACGACCATAAAATCTGGAATCCACGGGGTCTAATATAAACACAGTACATTACCATACTGTGCTTTTGGCTAATGGATATTTTATAGAGCAATTTCCTTGTTATTATTCTGTTTAAAGATATTTGAACTGTTATACGATTTTAATGCATTTTAGTCTATAATCCCTACATTGAAAACTAACCTAAATGTCTTGGGGTGCCTGCTAAGGCGATGGAGATACTATACATTTGCCTGTACATTTTCTTTGTCTAATTGAAGGTTTTGATCTTGCCTGTTGGTAAGTGATGATAATATGGTCAAAAATGGTATCAGGTTAGATTATCAAAGACGGTTCAGTTATTTATAGAGTCTTTCAAAGAGCTATTACACACCCACTGGAGACAGATTCTACTAGAGGGCGTTTTTTATATGTTGTTACTCCAAGAAAAAAACGAAATATTTTTAATTTTTACCACATATAAAAATATTCCTTATAAAATTACTTGGTGTTGTGACTCAACCTACCATTTTCGAGGATATAAACGTCAATTTGTTTTTATTCTGAAATAAAATCCGTTTGTAATAAAATATTTGGTTGATGAGTTATCACTTGTTATGATGTTAATATTGTTCATCCAGGATATTGTTAATAGCTGGAATAATTATATTCAAAACTGTGAAAAATCAAAGCGTTCTGAGAAATTTCATCACATAAATGGTTGGCTAAAATTTTGTTAACATCTGTCGATTGCGGCTCAAGATTGTGCAAAATTTAATTCACTCTGCTGCAAAAGCATATTGAATTTCTTTTTCGCTCGATTGAGAGTGTTTTTTTATTGTCTCAGTCAGTTGACTGTCGCCATGGTTTCGTATAGATACTCAAATTACACGGTAGCGTCTTTGTAGTGCTGTAACTTTAGAATTTCAAAGGTAGGTGCCGTTCATTCATGTATTAAGTTACTCTACGCAATTTTTTTGGATGAGTTTGGAACGGCCACTCAGTAGTGTGTTGATGGGTGTAACTATGGGCGGATAGGAATCAGTTTTATGGTATCTGGAGTCAAGAAGCTATAAATTTTCTAAACGGGAACATAACTCGTTCAGACGTCTTTGTCTTCACCTGCGGAATGATTGTTATCTTTGCAACTTTGTTCGACATTATTAACTTCTCTTGTTTTTTATTCCAAATATATTTTTTTACCGATGATGCCAATGTAAAAAATCTATATTATTTTAAGTAATGACTTTGGAACAAATAATCATAAAATTATAAACCACAATATTAGTGTTTCCATAATTTTGTGAAAAGGAACCTACATAAAGTTATAGTAAAAAGCAACGATTCTTCCCTGTGTTAATTTTTTGCGACTGTAGACGTAATCGGTCTATCAACAAAAACGGATTGTTTGCCGATGATCCTTCGCAAATATAATAAAATAGAAATGAACGCTAAATTAACTACCGAAAATTCGGTTCGTATATCCATCACAGCAGTAGGTAAGATAACTGATGCATCCAAAGATAATATTTGAACTACAATATACAATAAAAGACTGTAAACAAAGTAAGCAATTACTACAGACGGTAACATGTTTGTTTAGGACCAAGAAAGTGGAGTGTCTTTGGCTGGATGTATTTGAAGTATCTCGGAATGGCGATGTGAGTGCCCGCTTAAGAAAATTACGCACCGAACTGTAAAGTGCTTTTCTCATAATTATATTTCCATATATTACAGCATCTACGTTTGTATTGTTGTGTCCTTATTAAAACGAACCACCTGATGAATATTTTTTGACTTTATTAATGATACCCGTGGGGTACCGGGTTAGAATGTCACCTCCCCATTTCTTCCCGTGGGTGTCGTAGGAGGCAACTAAGGGGAAAGTGCGCCAAATGAGCAGCATCACAATTCTCACATAGATGTGAGTAGGGTGTTGTATGCATTAGACGCACAACAAGGCTGTATTGTATACCATCTTAGTGCCCTGCAGGGTGTCATACAGTATCTTCTTGTGTTCCTGTCTTTTATGTTTTTAGCGTAATATGTTCTTGTGTTTCGTCCAGTGTGTTCGTGAAAACATTTTGCATGACCCTAAAATTGTGCCCGCTGAATGGCAATAGGCTTGCCCCCTATTACATAGGACCAAAACCCGTTGACAAAACGTATGGGTTTACACACCTCTTCGAAGAATACAAGCATTATTATATGTATGTATTAATGTCATTAAAGTGTCATACATCAGATTCATCGAGCATGGAAAAACATTTATTTTATTATCGATAGAGATAGATAGATAAGTGTCTTAACCCATACATTTAGTTTGAAATTTGTTAATTAGTACCATACAATAACATAATAATAAAAACCGCTGCTGAACACAGCTTTCCGATTAAGGGAGGGGTTGCCATAATCCCCACGCTTGGCAGATGGCTAAGGGATCGTAGTTTAAGATGGCAGATTTTTATAAAGCGCTGCTGCCCACCTTCTGGTATTTTTCCTTTAGTTAACTCTTACGACTCCCACGGGAAAATACGGGGCTATGCAATTCTAAACCCAAATAAGTAGCTAATGTTTGTACTCGTATTACTATAACATGAGTTAATGGACAAAGATACAACAACAGATTAAACATATATATTTTTTACTTACCTAGTAGTTCCAGATAGAGATATTAGATATATTATAGCACATGCATAAATAACCATACAGAAAGAAAACTTCCAAGTACAAAATTCTTACGTTTTTTCATAGGGCTGTCAGTTATTGAAAATAAAAAACTGGGCAATTGAGAGTTAGGATTCGACAATAAGCGCAGACGAGCAAACGTGTGGACGAAATAATGGATAGATGATGCTATTTTGACGCCATATGATCAAGTTACACACATAGTAGCGTGTAGTAGTTAAGTTTTCCTTCTGTACGGTTCTTTATTAATGTGATTACAGATATAGCATCTGCCTGATGAAAAGTGATCACCATCCCTAAAGAATATTTGTAATGCTGGAGGCATCAAAAACAGGTTTTCAACCCTTGTGAACTCTTTTTGCTTCTCTATTATACCTACCACGGGAATGTATTCCCGCGAATGACTTCACCATTCCAAATTTTGAAGAACACGTAAATTGCACGATATAATTGTGACTTTCATTAGTCAACAGTATGTGGATGAACTTTCTGGTGATGGTGTCTAGTATGGTGCTAAAACCAGGAAGTTATTTTTTATGTTATTGTGATGGAACTAGCACGAGGCCCACCTGATGTTAAGTGGACTAAACTCTGCCTATAACAGATGCATTTCGTCACAAATTACGAATTGCACTGCGCCCGTCACCCTGAGACATACAGTGGTTGAGTCTCATGTGCCTGTAATAAAGACTGCTGCTAGAACAGGCCATACGTGTTTTTACGTGCTTGGCGGCAGATTTCCTACTTGAAGATGGTAGCTAGCCAGCCGAGTACCTAATTGCAAAATGCCCTTCAATCATGCAGTGAAGCTCCAGCGGTGGGGATCGAGCCATGGACCTGCGGACCTGAGTCCATAGCTATAATTGTTCGGAAATGGTGATGATGGCGGTGGGTCGAATAATTGTACAGAACACTTCTTGATTCTCATAAATTTTATCAAAATAAACACACGATCAATTCCCAATTCACTCATACCTTAAGAGACATACACGCCTACCGTTCTTGTGTAAATACAGTATACATATCGACTTGAGACAATAACGAATTGGAACAATCGCATACGGTATAGTATTTGATTTATTAAGGCCTCTGGTGGAGATACATATCACATACGATAGAAAATTGATGGGCGTATTGAACTATTGTCTTAGTGCGTGTGTTTCTGTTAGGAGAAATCAGTGGGTGAGAGCTTGTTCAACATAATCTATGTAGTTAATTATACCGTTATTCGTCTGGATTATACAATGAAAATAAAATAGAACAAAATTGTTAGAAGTTTACCAGCGGATGATGAGGATTTGACAAGTCCCGCTAGCGTTCTCCTCAGCGTTTGATGCAAATGTGTTTTTTGTAAAAATTTTAATTATGGAACATTTATGTATATTAGTTCTATATCATTCACTAACAATGTTTGCTTCTTCATTTTTTCCAAATCGGTAAGAGAAAGTTTACTTGGAGTTGAGTATCTCTTTCCGTAATTCATGTCTGTACCAAATAGCTCCACAGTAGTACTGAATCAGACGATACAACAGATTGTACACATTGTTACTAACAGATCTTATCTGCTACTAAAATTTGATACATAAATTCAATCAAAAACATCCCTTATTCAGTCATGATAAAGTTGATATAACAAAGATAGGAGTTTGTTTAACGTGTGTAGACGAAATGCAATCTACGTGAATTTCGGTGGTAGAGGACACACCAGATGTTGCGGTCTGCGATTTTCGACGTAACTAAAAGCTTTTATATTATGTAGTTAGACTTGAGAGGAACAACAAGAGACTTTAGCGTAATATAAACTTTTAATTTACAATCATGAATGTAAACAGAATTCGTATATGTTAAGATCCTGTTTGTATTTAGTGTGGCTTCCTTATACATATTCTACCGGTAGGTACTTGATTATGGTTATAAATATTTTGATAATTTCTAACATAATGTGTTTCTTTTCATGTCTGATGATCACCATTTTGGATGAATAACAGGTGTGTATATTCTTTCATTCTAGTATAATTAGTAAATATATAACTGCCTGGATGGTGAGGTACATAAAGCGTCTCTGCGGCAGCTTGATGTCCTGGATTCGATCCTTGAGTTAAAGAGTTATTGTATTTTTATGTCAATAAAAATGTCTGGTGACCAGAACTGTGCCTGGTGGCACTAAATATAAGATATGTGTCACAATTAAAAAAAAGACACGGACCCTGGAGTCTGTGGAGTGTAGATTAATAAATAAAAAAATAAAATATAACATATCTGGCAAAGTATGGTGCTTTAACACTTCTGCCTACTCCTTCAGTGACATAAAGAAGTCAATATTCGGACACTAATCAGTCAGCAATTACAATAACAAACATAAGGGCAAAAGATTGTCTCATATTGAATATCAGAACAGAGCATTTTTTATTTTTTTATGCCTTATAGGTTAGCGTTTGACCACTATCTCAACTGATGGTAAGTAATGATGTGGTCGAAGATGTTGTTCAGGCTAACCTAGAATTACTGACTCTCTAGGACAGCTGCCGGAACACACCGTTAGGTGCTTGTCGACAGATGCTCTACTTGACGGTCACCCATCTAACTCATGTCCGCGGCGGACGTTACTTAACTTTGTTGATTCAGAACGGCTAGTGGTAGTTAAGTATTTGTAAAAGATTTGATGAATAATAAAATTAATATTACATTATACATGCTATTACAGGCACAAAATTAAGATTATACCTATATATAGCTACTACGCAATCAACTATTCTATTAAACCAACGGTGCTCATTACAAGGGATTCAATGAGCAAATTACTTCAATATTCTGGTTCCGTATGCTCCTTTGTGATAACCAAAGGCATTGTTAATAACAAAACCATCGAAACCAGGTACCCAACCCACCAATTACTGTGCATTGTCAAAAATCTATCTCGGAGACATTTTTGAACATGTCATTCGTGCCAAAGCACATTCATGTCAATTGTAAAAGGTATTGTTACGGCATTTTAAACTCTATTTATACAGTCATAAGATGAATTTAAAATAGTTATACCCGCAAATATGTCATGGGTAATGTATACTCAAAAACTTTTTTGTATTGGTCCTCTGGTCTGTCACATATCCTCTCTATTGTGATTTTACTTCAATAGGTTTGGATCCATATATTTTTTTATGTATGATCCATATATGAAAGAGTTTATACACCTGCCTTTATACAGTGGCTGTTCGAATGTTTGCCTAAGATTACCTGAATTAAGTTCGTGGGAATTACTTAAGATACAAAGATTTTATAGCAAAATAAAAAGATAAAAGACTCGGTTACGTAGGTGTTGTCTGGGAGGACGTTCAATATTTTTATTTTACGAACAAAAAACGAAATAGATAAATAATTTCGATCTTTCAAATTTAGTTTTATCTTCTTATTAAGAAATTATACTGAATTACTAAAAATTAAATGTATATATATGCCATTTAATAATTTATAAACACAATCCTCATAAATTAAAATCAACCTAAAATTTCCAATACAATATCTTTCCTCGGGGCAAATTCTAACCGTGCAAAAAAAATCCCCAAGTATGAGGGTTCCGTCCAAGTAAAAGGTTTTTATTTTTTTCAGTTTATGATACTTATAGTATATAATATAGTAGGTCCACCTCGTGGGTGGTATTTTATTATATTTTTATGAAATAATCATACCATATTTTACGTTCGTATTTATTGCAGATTTTACGAGACTGATAAAACTAAAAACGTCAATATATTTTCTTTTGTTTTGAGGGACGCCCCCATTAAATGTCATTAGTGTCCCCACATCATTTTTACTATTGTATATATGTGTACGTATGTTATATGTATGTAGATGCGTACTTTCTTTCCGCTTTAATAAAACAGAAATGAAAAATTCCCGTGGGTGTCGTAAGTGGGGACTATAGGTAAATTACCGGAAGGCAGCAGCGCCTTCTGAGGAACTGCTATCTTAAATTGCGATTCCAAGACGCCTGCCAAGTGTTAGTTTTACGGTAAACCCAAGGGCCATTGCCATAATAATGGGAGAAGCTGGGTTCAGCAGTAGACAATCCGGCTAATATAGTACAGTAAATAATATGCTTATCTATTACGAAACTTTCGATATAGTCCCTTTTGTAGAAAAACGGATGGCTGGCGTAAGCTACGTTATTCTCCCGGTTTTTATTAGATTAATGATTCCCGTTTTGTCGCACGGAACCCTGAAAAGAACCACCCACCTCATAACAAAACTAAAGTTTTCATTGGAGAATTAGCATTACTAATCATTTTATTTGCCGACGAATCCAAATGCCAATTACGTGGCGTTAACCTTCGTATAATTAATGTAAATTGTTATACAGAAATAACGACTACTTATAGCTGTTGATGATGTGTGTGGTACAACCGCTCAAGATTGTTTCCGTAAAGCTCCGTGTTTAAAAAACAAATTAAAAAGTTCAGTGCATCTAATCCTAACAACAACTGGCTAGAAAAGTGTCTGGAGGCGTCGCTGGTCGACCACAATAATAAACATCAGTGAACACTTACAAATCAGCTGTTTTCCGAGAAACTTGGATTCTGCACAATTCGAAGCACTTTAAGAAGAACTGAACGACATTTTACCATATTGGTGTCAACAGTGAGTGGCTTTTCATTTTATATTCAGATACATTCATTAAAATGTTTTAAGGGAACTTATCAACAGTACTTTAATTAATCTTGAATAACATTACTGTTAAAATTTGAATGCACAGTGTCAGCGCCATGGAACTCACAAAGTTGTAAACAAACGCTGCTTTACCGACAGCGACAGTGCAGGCAACATAACATAGACAACTAGCGCCAATTACAAAAAGAATACCACGAAGAAACGTAGCGACGTTAACGCCATCTAGTGAAAACCTATTGTACTACTACAAGTTATAGAACACTTAACTAGATCGCTACGAATCTTTTGAGCAAGCACCTTATTACTTGCTACTGCTGACAAGAATTAAACAATAAAACAAAGAGGGCACTAGTAGTCGAAGAAATGTCAGAACATATGATGGAAATGTTAAATGCCTTGAAATGCCAGATCAAAGGGGACACAGAGACGAGTTTGAAACAGGTTGAGGAAAATATAACTCAAAGAATAAATGAGAAAATAGAGGAAAAATTTTGTAAATTTGAATCAGATATAAACAAAATTCAAAACATCCAAGACGAACACGAAAAAAGGCTTGACAATTTTGATAGAAAACTGCGCCAAAGAAATTTGATCTTCTTTGGAATTTCAGAAGAAGAACAAAGCTATTCAGAGCTCGAGGAAATTATGCTTCAGACAATCAACTATAAGTTAGACGTCGAATGCGAACGAAGAGATATTGAGTTTGTGGGAAGAATGGGAAAGAAAAATACCAAACCGAGGCCTATAAGGCTGACTCTTACAACATTTGGCATGAAAATAAACATTTTACAACGGAAATCATCACTGGAAGGTTCCGGGTCGTACATAAAAGAGGATTTTCCTCCAAAAGTTCTGGAAGAGAGAAAATCTTTAATTCCCCAACTTTTGGAGCACAGAAAAAATGGAATACCAGCGTTTTTGAAATACGATCGCCTAATAGTAAGAGAGAAACTTAATAACAAGAGAGCTCTATCCGTAAGCCCACCGGAAAAACCAGGCAGCAGCGGTAAACCCTCATCTAAGCCTATACAAATCTCAAAGAAATCGAAGACGTTCACCTCTATCGTTTCGCCAGCCAACAAACAGGCTAAGATTACAAAGCCCAACCAGGGTGTAAGCCCATCTATTACGTCATACATCAAGAAGATTCCACAACCAGAGAAACAAGCGCCAACGGCTAGTAAAGAATAGCAACTAATACCGGCACCCAAACACAAAAAAGCCACCACACGGAACATTCACACTGCAATGCACAGAAATAAAGTTAAAAAGAACAAAAGTTCACTCCCAATACGGGTGGTCGCCGCGGGAGTACAGGACCACAACCCTCCATGCAACCTAAATAATTTAGAAGAAAACTTACAACTAACCTCTAATTTGAAAGTTTGTACTTATAATATACGTTCCTTAAAAGCAGGAAACAGAATAATAGAATTGGAACATGCTTTAACACCTATTAAGTATGATATAATTGGAATTTCGGAAGTAAAGATAAGTGGCCAATGCATAATTGAAAAAAATAAATACTTATTGATGTATCGAGGAGATAAAAAAGGAAGAAATGGAGTTGGATTCATTGTTGCTCTATACCTAAAGAATTACATTATCGACTTCAAAACGTACTCTGATAGAGTTGCTAGATTAGACTTACAAATTCGTGATAACATCGTCATCAATATAATACAGGTATATGCACCCACAGATAAATCAAAAGAAACAGATGTGCGAACGTTTTATAGCGATATACTCAAATCTCTTGTTGGTACCGGAAAAGACGTTATTATAATGGGCGACTTTAATTCAAAAATAGGCATGCCATTAGCGGAAGAAAAAGATGTATGTGGTCCATACGGTTATGGAGAGAGAAATGAAAGAGGAGAACTATTATTAAGTTTCTGCTACGAACACAGGTTTGCCATAACCAACACATTTTTTAAAAAACCAGTAAAGAGAAAGTGGACATGGAAGTCACCTGATGGAAGATCGCTAAACGAAGTGGATTACATACTCGTGAAACAAAGACAGAAAGTATATAATCTGGAAGTGCTTTCTACTAAATACTCAACCGACCACAGGATGTTACGAATGACATATAATTTGAATATAATTAAAAAGAAGCGGAATGGATTTGGCCAAAAAAACAAAAACTATACACCAATAGAAGCTGAATCGCTGAAAAATTTAATGACTCTGCACATGCCCGATATCAACAATGATGATATAAACAACTCCTATCAAGCAACAGTTTCAGCAATTAAATTGTGCATAACAAAACTACCCAAAAATATTGTAGAACCAGAATATAAAGCAATAAATCAAGGAGTAATGATGTTGATAGAAGAGAGAGAAAATCTAAAAAAAATATATCCTCGATCTAAACAGAAAAAGACAGACTTAAATACTTACATAAAAAAATTAAGAAGGATGTATTACATAACAGGAACCAATTACAACTACACAGCATAGAAAAAGAACTGGAGAGTCGAAGCTCTACAAAACAAAGCAGAAGAAAATTTGATCATAACAAAGAATGGATACAAACTATAAATAACAGCTCTGGCCTGAAAACAACCAATAGGAAAGACATTCTAAAAGTTGCCACTAACTATTACTCAACTCTATACTATAATCAGGATATTGGTACAGAAACATGCAGTAAAGGCTCTGAAGAAGTCCCTGTTCTGTTAACACGTGAGCTAGAATACGGAATTAAACGTCTAAAGAAAAACAAGTCACCTGGAGAAGATGGAGTTTCAACAGACACAGTCATTGCGATGCTAGAGCCCCTGGCGCCACAACTGACAAAATTATTTAACAAGATTATAGAAAACGAAGATATTCCCGCAGACTGGCACTACTCTATCATTACCCTACTTTACAAAAAAGGCGATCCGCACATCATAGATAACTACAGACCTATAAGTTTAATACCGACTCTATATAAATTATTCTCATCAGTGATACTATCTCGAATTACGTTAGCCTTAGAAGAACAACAGCCACGGGAACAAGCTGGTTTTAGAAAAGGGTACTCCACTGTAGACCACATATTCACATTGACACAATGTATAGAGAGATACAATGAATACAATAAAACTATATATCTAGCATTCGTGGACTACACCAAGGCGTTTGATTCAATCTCTCACAAATACCTCTGGGACAGCTTAAAAGAACAAGGTGTACACGAAAAGTACATAGCAATCTTAAAGGTAATATATAAGAACTGCCAGGCCAAAGTAAAAACGGAAACTGTTGGACCCCCGTTTTTCATAAAACGAGGTGTAAAACAAGGCGACCCCGTATCACCGAAGCTGTTCACAGCCATCCTCGAGTCGATGTTTCGCAAACTTAACTGGTCAACATATGGCCTCAACATCAACGGAGAGCGGCTGACTCATCTCCGTTTCGCAGACGACATCGTTATCTTGGCTGAAAACCACAAAGAACTGCAACTCATGCTTAATACTCTAGATGTCGAAAGTAAAAAAATAGGTCTCCACATGAACCTCTCAAAAACTAAAATTATGACAAATAGAGAACCGAGACCTATTAAACTAGACAGCAGATGCATAGAGTATGTTAGTGAGTACGTCTATCTAGGCCAGTTAATAACAATGCATGACTCTACCGCCAAAGAGATAGATCGCAGAATAGCCATAGCTTGGAAAAAATTCTGGGCCAATAAAGATGTTTTTAAAAGCCAAATTCCGATCTATCTCAAAAAAAGACTGATGGATAACACCATCCTACCGTCCCTACTTTATGGATGTCAAACTTGGGCGCTAACAAAAAGACTAGCGAAGAAAATAGCCACCTTTCAGAGAGCGGCAGAGCGTTCGATGCTGGGTCTAAAACTTAGAGACAAGGTCAGAAATGTAGATATACGGCAGAAGACCAAAGTTTTAGACGCAGTAACGATGCTCGCGAGACTGAAGTGGAAATGGGCTGGACACCTCGCCCGAGCCACCGACGGCAGATGGAGCGAGCGTGTGGTACAATGGTACCCCAGAGACGGCACACGGACGAGAGGTCGCCAAAAGAGGAGATGGCGAGATGATATCGTGGAAGTGGCAGGAGTAGCCTGGACCGGGCTCACACGAGATCGAAACACGTGGCACTGCATGGAGGAGGCCTACATCCACACTTGGGTGCCCTAATATTAAACAAATATTAAAAAAAAAAAAAAAAAAAAAAAAAAAAAGTGTTAAATAATGTACATACCAAAATTTAATAACGCTGTAATTTTAATTTTATAATATGGGCAATAAAGGCTTTTTTATTTTTATTTTTATTTTATTATAGCTGTTGAATTGCAAAATAGAAGTGATTGCCATCGTCTGATAAAGTTTACTAATAATAGCTTATGTAACAGGTGGTTAATATTTTTATAATTAGATTAATTTAAATCAAGTTCTTTATTCTGTTATACCTTTTCGTTATGAAGAAAAAATTACCACTAAAGTTTATTTTATATTTGTTGGCTAATTAATTTATTTTAGTACTTATTAGGGTTCTGTACAATATAACGGGATCGGTCTGCTCTACTCTAAAATAGCTGTATCTTTTAATCGGTATAGTAGGTTAAAATTTTCACAGAATTAGTATCTAGTTACACCATAAATTAAAATAAAACTCTTCGAATAAAGTGACTTCGACTTATTCACGCCTCCTAATAATTATGTATCTTCAATAATGAGGAAAACGAAGGAGATGTGAACAATTCGTGCAGGTTATCCGATCCACTAAACTTGAGCAAAGCACCTACTACACACCATATGTATTAAATATTCCCAAAGTTGTCTACAGAGTGGCACAGTACTCAATTCCGTTTTCCTAGGTACCAGCAATTGTGTAAGCTTTGCTGCTTGCTTTTTAATAATTAAATACTAGCATGATCCACTATTTATCCAGAAGCGTTACTTGCCAGACATTTTAATATATTTATTTATTTTTTGCTGATAGGTAAGTCTTTGACCACAATCCCACCTGCTGTTATGTGATGATTTGGTCGAAGGTGTTAACAGGCTTAACCTAGAATTACTGGCTCTCAAGAAAAGCTGCCGGAACACAATGTTAGGGCTTGGCGATAATATTTCTGCTTCTAGTATTTCTACTTATACCATGCGGTGAAGCTCAAGCATGCGGCGGGATTCGAACCATGGACGCGCGGCATGCATTCCATAGCTAATGCTACTAAGGCACCTATATTGATTTGACAGTGGGCATATTTATTTGTAGACAGTGGGTATATATTTTTTTCTTGATCTGTTTTCTAATTCTAAACAAGCATTCGTCTGAGAACAATGGCTACAGCCGAGCATCAGTTAACACTATTGTCACTCAGCAAACAAAGGTTAATCCAAGTTTTGCACTTCTTTTTAATGCTATGTCCGTCGTAAAGTCGCCTTGATTCGAATGTATGTCGTATTTATTTCACACAATGGCCGCTGTCAGTTCACATGTAGGACCCCTCGGTAATTAAAAAAAGTCTGACGAATAAGACCGTCGATTTTTATCTTACTCCGAATCTTACATTCAAAGAAACGTAGGCGTTATCTATAGTGTGTCTTTATTTCACACCAACAATATCGGATACTTTGTCTCTCTCTTAATCTACTACTGTGTTTTGTTCATTCATTAAATCAGCGAGTAATTGTTTATAATTATAATTAATTTGAATTTGAAAGAAACCTGTTGCCGCTTCTTCATTTTGATCATGTAATGTTCTTGTGAGAATTTGATATTGTCTTATAAGACACGACGGACCAACACACATACGTGACAGTTTTCTAAAAACTGCTGGAGTAAATTCAACTGTATTTGTTTCGGATTGAGCAACAATTTTGAATGAACGTTATGCTGATAGACCATAGATTCGAAATTGAGAGTTTCAATATTTATTCTTATTTGAACTTTACTGGTTCTTGGAGATAACGTTTTTACGGTCTTAATTATTAGTTATGGTCATGTTGAAGAGAGAACTTTTGACGGCGTGATAATTATCATAATTGTTATTTGATTTCCGAGAAACCTTACAATTTATGTTGACTATACTCAGGTATTTGATATCTGTAGTCCAAGAATAAAATAAATATTTTTGAACAGACCGTTTGTTTAATTTATTGCCGTCTCTTAATTACTCGAAAAGGCTAAAAAGTATCAAGGGAAGATAATTAAAGTACTTTGTTAGCTTGTAATTTGGTGGGTCGTCCGCAGACATCAAAACTCAAATAGCCTAAATAATGTTCATGATAATTTCGTGCAAGTAAATAGACTCGAATTCTGTTCTTATTTTGTAATTCAGAGCCGATATTTGGACAAGATAAGTTCTAGTTATAAAATGGTTTAGGAGGAAATCTTCGTCTGTATACGTATGTTTTAATATGTAGTAATGTATTAAAATATACGTATATATAGTATATTTAGGTTAATATAAAAAGCTTGAAGCAGTAAATATGTATACCTATATATTTATAGTAACGTAGGAAAGTTCTCAAATTTTATCATTTTGATATTTGAAATTTATTTAAACAATTAACTTTGATATAAAATAAAATGCTCCTGTAATAACATATAAGTTACACCAATGTATTTTCCATAGTATGTATGTATACTAGATATTCAGTGTTGACTTTGGCAAAGGCCCCGAGAACATGCAATGCTCGTATCATATCTTCTTAATAACATGCAGGTTCATTAATATGCATAACACAAGCATGGATCTTGTAGCCAACTATCGTCAATAGAGCGGCGAGCGGGTAATTTTAGTCGGAAACTTGGTAATGAATTCAAAATCTTTGATGGAGCTCGGTTTATTCCGCCAACATTGTGGTGCTTCTGCATTAATTTGCAATGAGCTTGTGCTTTGAGTGACAAATGTGAAATTGTGCGGCGAAGCATTACTTAGTCATCTTCAAACCTTCAACCACCGTATTTGGGGTTTTTCTCTAGGAACATAACAGATGACACAAAAACGTATAGCTGATAGTGTTTTTGGGTATAATGGCCGATCGTCTTCCTGTTCCCTAGCTTTCTTAGGAAAGATATTGCTGGTTGTATTGCCTCACTAGCTCTCAAGGGTGTTAAGATAGTAAAGAACCCTACTGTGTATCCAATGAGAAGCAAGGCCATACTTTATAAATACGCATAAAATATAGTAGAGAACTTCGGTGTTAATATGTAATCATTATTATTAATGTTTTTATTTCAGTTTTTACACCTCAGTACTTCATCATCAAATACGATTACACTCCCTTTAGATAAGAACAAAATCTTGTAATCTAGAGGTTTGGACAACGGTGACTACCTCTTCCAGGATATAAAGACGCAATGAAATGTTATGTTTTATGTATGTATCGCTCTTATTTTACTTTGGATGGTTCGATCCCTCAACTGACTGTCTTTTTCAAAGAATTTTAATCATCAATGGTTATTATATTCAATGGTATTATCCCTATATATGCGTATACTGATATTATGTGGTATGTACGTACATACTGAGTATGTACTCAGTAGGTACATATATGATTAATAGACTCAGGTGTTACTTTAAGGAAATTCATATTTATATAAAATGTTTAACAAATGTTTAGAAAAACGCTTAAATAAATATAAATTAATATCTGGTGACAGTTCCGCCTAATTTTCATGCCGTCAAAAACGCCATGTAGCCAAATCATTAGTGTATTTTCTAAAATATAATTTAAAGTTTTCGTAAAATATTTGTGAAACATACATTATACCTTTCGAACAAATTCTAAATTAAGAATAAAGAATCCTAACACAGACTTTTTTGCCTTTGAGAGATATCGGTAAAATAGTATTAATAATAGTAAAATATATATTATATTAATAGAAAATAGTAATTGTAAGATAATTTGGCATTATGATTGAAACTTCACGGAGTCGAAAAACCTCGGGTTTAAGATGAATGAAGCCTATGTTTACAAGTTTTTGTTGTTTATTTAATGACCTTTCAATAGTAATAAAACATTTCTCGATACAAGTTATAAATCTTGACATAAAATCATCTCTCCGAATACAAAACTTAATAGCTGCATAAAGATAATATAATAACGCAAAATATTCCAATTTATAACATATGGCATGGCGTCATAACGATATTAAATTGCCAGTAGTGATGCCACGATAATATTTTAAATAACCTGTCGATAAATATGTTAATAAATATTTCATATCGAAATTCTTCACAAATGCTATCCAAATAATACGTTATTTTTCGCTTTCATAAAATAAAATAAAATTTTGATCATTACAATTACATGACACAAATAACACATGATTTGTAATGCGCTATTTTATCATATCTACTTATTCCCTGTGGTTTAGTTTAGTTTAGGGAGGACTTAGATGCTGACTACCGCTGTCGGTCGTTCAGCTCCACCGGATTTTGGGCGAGGGAAGGCACTCTTATAGCTCGGGAGGGGGAAGTGCCGAATGCACTTCCCCCGAGACGAGCGTAGAAGGCGAAAAGCGCCTTCTACCTCCGTCTCCTGTGGGCGCCAAATACGAACCGCTGCTAAAGGAGGGTTAAAGCCCCCGATGGGGAAGACCTTGTTCATCGGTTCATATAATGATGACGACTTATTTTTATTGAATTATCTTCTCAATGGTTGAGTGATGCTGAGCGTTGCTTTGGAATCTCGAGCTCTTGAATTTAATCTCCTGGTCGGATATACATTAGTTTTTCTGAACAATTTTCAGCAGCGGTCCGTTATTTGGAACTGTGCTCGGAAATTTCAAAAGGTTCACATTCTATTCATTATCATCAGCCAGCAGACGTCTACTGTTGAATATACGCTTAACCCTATGCTTGAACACTACAAAAAACCGATATTATAATCATACATTCATCTGGTGTGTCGAGCAATTTAGCCCACCAGTAACACATGCAAATTCTGAATTGTCACCGTTTCGGAGTTTATCACGCAAAGAAACTCTAAGTTCATCCATGGCTCGGTATGCGATTCCGTTCACAATGGCCATAGTTCAAGAATACGGTTCCATTCATCATCATCATCATCAACAGCCATAACGTCCACCATTGAACCAAGGTCCTCCATTACGAGTGGTTTGCCATAATGCCTAAGATCGGCAAGCGTTTTGAGCACCGCAGTGCATGATAACAGCTCTTTGGAAGGTACTGAAAGTCCTTCTGGTATTTTTCCCTTCTTCATCGCATCTTATGATGCCCAGGGGAAAATTATGGGGTGCAATTTTAGCCCGGCATCTGGGGAATTACTGTATCGGCTGGATTGTCCACTGCCGAACACAGCCCTCATTAAGAGGGGGTTTTGCATAATCCTTACGCTTGTCAGGCGTCTTGTGGATCAAAATTTAAGATATTAGTTCCTCAGAAGGTGCTGCTTCCCACCTTCTGGTAGTTTACATTTAGTCGCCTCTTACAGCCTACATTCTAGCCCAGCACTCCACTGGCAATTTGGGAAATTGCATGGGACAATTTATGTTAGTATAAGTGTGGATGTTAAGATATTTATACTTATCTCTTCCAGGATATAACAGTTGTGATAATATCCATGTAAATATTATAATTTAATGCATAAAGGATATGGACTCCATGGCTCTGGATAATAAAATATGTGTTGACATTTGCTGGTTTGAATATTGACCATAGTAATGTAAACATAATAATGTTAGAAAACTGAACTAAATGAGAAGGTTGTCGTTCGGACCATAACAATTCAAAAATCTTGCCACTTTACTTATAGAGATAAACCAAATTACATATCGACAAATTAAATGTACCATCCCTATTTGCTATAACAATCCTCGTATAACAAGCCTTCGGATCTTGTTTGTTCTTGATCTAAGGTATAATTAGGCAGGTTGTTAACTCCTGCGCAGGCTTCAAATTAAAAGAAATCGTCGGGGGGAACATCAAACCGCAACGGCGGCGGCGTTAACTATTCCGGCACTGAAATGTTTTACTTCCACATTCTTATTAAACTTGTTTTGGGCCTTTCTGTTTTGTCTGTTCACGCATCGCCGATGAAACATAGATATCAAAATATGGATAAAATTTTGCTCAACATTTTCATGTCTCTAAAATATATTGTATTGATAATATACCTACAGGTGGCATTTTAATAATGTTAATGCTAAATAACTGGCGATGCGTGACAGGAGACAGGAGGATGGGTGATGATTTATTAAAAAAAAAACAAAACAAAAAACAATATATATATAAAACAGCTGATGCTTTCACTATGCCTGTTAGTTAGTAGTAACGTTGTATATGCATATGTACTATCAATGCCTGCAAAATCAAAGTTTAAGAAACTGAAACATAATTTAAATTGTATTGTATGTCTTTAAACATCAGGCCAGCAAAGACACACACTAAAGTTTCACCTTAAGTTTTTAGGTAAGTAGTTAACATGTAATAAAAGGTGGGGCTAATTGCCATCTACTGAGTGTAGTTACCAGACTCCGGTCTGGAACTGAAAGCTTTCTGTTGGAAAAACGGATGCTTGTCCGGATCAGGGCTATAACTTGTGAAGCCAAGATTAGAAGTAGCCAATCCCGGATTCAATCACTGCTTGGATGTGACGCACATGTCACAGCACCAATTTTTGATACAAATTGTTTTATTGATAAAATATACACTAAGTTTTTGAAGCGCTCGTAGCGAAGTTTACTTAGCTGTTCTCAACCGATCATGGGCTCACAGGTCATGAGTTGGATGGGTGACCGCTAGTGACATTACTACTAAGCGCTTTCGTGCTTTAGATGTACTTTAAGCCGTCGGTCCCGGTTGTTATCTTGTATGGCATTCGTTATAGCATGGTGGTAAAGCATTTTGCGAATGCCCGTCTGGATAGCTTTCACCCTAGTAGAAAACCTGTCGCCAAACACCTAAAGGTGTGTTCTGGCAGCTGTCCTAGTGAGCCATTTATTCTAGGTTAGCCTCAACAACATCTTCGACCACATCATCACTTACCATCAGATCAGATAGTGGTCGAAGGCTAACCTATCAAACGAAAAAAAATAAAAAATATCTTTCCAACCAAACTCCTAACTGTTGAGACTGTCTAACCGTCAGAGCTTACAGAAATATTTAATACTGAAGTCTTATCCACCCAAGTCAAACGTTAACATACAATTTTACTTTTCGGTCGGATATATTCGTGCGGCGTCGTACTCGAGGCGGCAAGGGCTCACAATTACGTAATTATGTGTTAGAAGATCTGTTTTTATCACGTCTACCCTTGTCTATTCGCTGGTAATTGGTGACCGTTGTTTGACCATAATTCCGCATCGTTATGATTGGGAGCACATGTCGCGGATGGCCATTTGGCTAGTAGGAGACCCCACTCGTATCTTATACTACTTATTTGATAACATGAATGATACTATGTAGTATATACGTGTAGTTACTATATTCTTGATGAGTTGTTATTATTTCGCAATAGGTGCTAGGTGTTTTTTTTTTCTGTGTACATTATCTTTTACAGAGATTTTACTACTTGTTACAGAGATATTTGTTCTGTGTCATAAGTAGTTGGCTTTGAATTTAAAAACAAAAAATAACGATTAACTTAGCCGCTGTAGTTTGTCTGAATTGTTTACAAAACACGTTTTAACATTTTAATATTGTTAGGTTTGCGCCTGCTATGCGGATTCCATTACAAAATCACAAAAAAGCTGAAGGGGTGGATGGACGCGGGTTCGAATCCCGCTCATGATCGTACATTTGTGATTTTGTAACGTTTTTAACATTTTGGCTTTCGTCTTTTCCTATTATATATGAATTAAAACAAAACAAAATGGACACAAAATTTGTCATATTTTGTTCAAAGCCTGAGACCAAATTGTTTAACAAAGGAAATGTAGAGGAATTAATTGGGACATGAGTTCAAATTTGAAAATTTTAATAGTTTTCATTACCATTTGCATCAGAAAATAAGACCCCAGAACCTTTATCATATCAACGTGTTTGTCCATCGGTACATTATATCTGTTAATACAATTATTTTATCGGCCATATGAATAATATTCCTGACATGTACCACATTTACAGCGGCCAAACAAGAATAGAAAATCACATATATACGATAGGAAAAATTTAAGTCATGTGCGGGATGCGAACTCGCGTCCATCCACCCCTTGAGCTGGGGTATGCTCTAACCAATTGAGCTAACATGACATGAGGTCATAACTCAAATCTTTCCAATCGTTCTTTAACCATCGTATTGGGATGGAGGATCACAAATATACGATAGGAAAAAAAATCCTATCGTATATTTGTGATTTTGTAATGTAATCCGCATAGCAGGCGTTATTGCAAACCTAACAATATTAAAAGAATAGATAATATTGCTTATATTATTGTAATTTTTAAATGACTCTAGAAGAGCTATGAAAAGTGATGATAAAAAAAATATCTTATCCATCTAATCAAATGGATAACGTGAGGTTTTATAGTTTTTCATAATGATGTTTTGTTTTTGGCAAATTGAAATTCTCAGTGGCCACTTTTGGGTTGATGGAGAAACTGGTCCCCAAATCCGGTTTTTTTTTTGCATTCATTATATTTATTGGATACGAAAATGTATAGCTGATTTCGTTTAGTATATATTAAAGAATTTCCAATAGGCAGCAAAAAAGCCTGTGTTATATTAAAGAGTTAATATTTATATGATCAAATATCAATGTATTCAATACCCTTAGAAATGGCGAAAGAAATGTGACAACTTTTATTTGAATTTTTTCTTAAAACATTAGTTAACATGCGAACATTTTTTTTTCCTGTTCTACTATTACGTAGAGCTCTTTAGACTTATCCCTTAACTTACAGACATTTTCTTTATAAAGTATTTTTCATTAAGTAACATTTAATGTACGTTTAAAACTACATATGAACATATCTTAAGGCATTAAAACATTTATATATGAGTACTAATATTACACACCTAGGGTACAAACTGGCTGAAATTTTGGATGCACATCCTTGTACAATTGTGTGTCCATCTCAATATCTATAGTATAGCTTCTGGTTTGTCAGTTTTTCGTAAATTTAAGTATTTTCAAAAATATTAAAAACTATTTTGTATCGGAATTGTTTTCACTCTAAGATATAGCATAGGCAATAAAATGAATATCTGAAAACCGAAAGCATAGATAGAGCTTAACAAAAGGGACATGCATGCAAAATTCCAAAAAGTTTGAACATTTGACTTAAAAATATGACAAAACTATACGTTTGTATGGGAAGCGCTACGTGCACGCTAGCTTTCAAGGGAAATTTTCGCTAATTCGTTAAGGCACGAGGTAATTTCGTTTGCCATATGGTTAACAATAGGGTAAGGTCAATAACATGTGCAGGCATCCGTCAGTGGGACGTCCCAATTGGAATCGTGATGACCTGACTTCGTTGTCTCTAGTATAGTACTGTTAACTTCTCCACGTCAACCGGAACGTCCGCTGTTGAAAAAGGTCTCCCCCATTGGAGGGATTTGCCATAATCCCCAAGCTTGGCAGGTGTCTTAGGGATCGCAGTAAAGTTGTCAGTACTTCACAAAGTGGGCACCTTCTGGTATTTTTCCCTTATTCGCCTCTTACGACACCCACGCAAGAAAGGGGAGGTGACATTCTAACCCGGCACCCCACGGGGTAGTACAATTAACTTATTACGCTTTAATAAATCTATATGAATAGGGTTTTGTATTTTTTTTATGTTATGGTGACGGAACAAGTCCGAGGCCCACCTGATGTTAAGTGGACTAACCTTTGCCTGTAACAGATGCATTTTGTCAACAACGAATTGCACAGGGCCCGTTACATTGAGACGTACAATTGTTAAGTCTCATGTGCCTTACTGGCTCTCAAGGACAGTTAAATATAATGTATGTTTAAAATGTTTTTCCAAGGACATTTGGACAGGTATCTTGTATTACTAATTACATTCCCAGACATACAAAACAATAGTCAACCAATTTTTTGATCAATTTATAATTTTGTATTTAGGTACCACGTTATATCAGTCTGCATAATGGTAGCATAATAAGAATCAATAATAATGCTGTGTTTTTTATAGGTGATAAGTAAGCTTTTGACCACTATCTCATCTAATGGTAAGTCACGATGTTGTCAAAGATATTTTTAATGCTTGGAGACGGAGTTCCTATTTGCTTCAAAAAGCTCATCAAAAGCATTTAATAACACAGAACATAGATATGATTTTTAAAGCCCTTCATTTCGATACCCAACTCGATGGGATTAAAGAAAAAAAACACTGACCATATGTGGCCCAAATCCACCACTTTGTTTTTCTATATTTATTTAGTTTTCCATGCGCTATAAAGGCGAATCTAACGATATCTCATATATTAAAATCGGATAAACCATTTAGAAGTTAAGGTGAAATAAAGAAGCTCACTAACATAAATACATACATACATGAACCCTAAAAACATAACTCTCATTTTAGGGCAGTTGTTTAAAAATATTTTAAACTATTCGCGTTATGAACATGTTTTGACAGCTCGATATAGATCTTATCTTCTTATAACGCCTATTACAGCAGGTCCAATCAAAAAATCATTTTTTACTCTATAACTCGACCGGACATTGCTTGTATTCATATTAAGGGTAAGGTTGGCTTATAATACTACCAAATTTTTATAACAATTTCATATTTATGAAACTCAAATTCATAAAATCGGACCTAAAAGCATGACATATAAAACTGATAAACCATAAATACTTATAGTAATATTTTACAAATTATTGGAGCACAATATTTTATGCCTCTGGCGGGAATCGAACCCGTGTCGTCCGATTTCGCACCGGATGCCTAAACTACTCGGCCACCTGAGCACTTGATATTGTATCCAGAATAAGAAAAATATTCGTCAGTCACACCAACAATGTACCAAGTACAATGAATGGTGTATTTAATTACTGAAGCATCTAAAATTGTAGATTCATAAATAATTATTTAATAGATCCACACAGCAGAACTAGCACCAGCACTCAGCAGCTACTTATCGACATTACCCGCCAAGGAACTAGTTAAATTAAAATAATAATAAAAATACCAGTTGATCAGTACGTTCCACGAAAACATAATAAAGACTGACTTAATATCAAAGCAAAATGGTACTTTTACAAACTACGTTCTAAAATTAAAATTAAGATAGTTGATAAAACGCCCAGTTGTAAAACTAATCACGAAGGAGATTATGTCATCATTTATTATAAAAGATATTACTTCCTATCACAATGGGTATAAACCACAGAAACACTTCTCCAATAAAGTCACATATACAAAGTATAACTTTATTTTTAACAATATCTAGTAAATTTGCTGTATAAATCAGTAATGACTTACATAACCTTAAATTGTTTTCAAATTTGATACAGGTAATAGTCATTACGTCACAAATATCTTATTGTATAACGTACAACGTCGTACCTATTGCAAATGGGTTTTTAATATGCTTCATCTTTGTGGGCGTAATCAGGATGAAAATATTTGGGCTAACTTTTGTAAAAAAGTCGATATTAGTTTATTCAAGTTTTTGCTCTAATATTTTTGAATAAATGTCCCTTTATTATGTTATGGTCGTTTTCTAGGATTCCGTACCCAAAGGGTAAAAACCCTATTACTGAGACTTCGCTGTCCGTCCGTCCGTCTGGCACCAGGCTGTATCTCAAGAACGGTGATAGCTAGAAAGTTGAAATTTTCACAAATGATGTATTTCTGTTGCCGCTATAACAAAAAATACCAAAAATAAAATAATATAAATATTTATGGGGGGCTCCCATACAACAAACTCGATTTTTTTACCGTTTCTTGCTCGATACTAATAACGGTCACAGGTAGACGCTTTAACTATTCACAGAATATTTAGTTTTATGTTCTCTATAAATATAACTAGTTAAAATAAAATAAAATAAAAAATTAAGAGAAGACAATAAAAGAGGTTTTCGCCGTACCAGCTCAATCGGACACTGCGAAAAATGTCTGTAACTTGCTAGATTAGGTTACAGATAATGGTACGGAACCCTTCGTGCGCGAGTCCTACTGGCACTTGGCCGGTTTTTCTTATAAACTGATGATGGCGCTGATGTCCACCTTCCGGTATTTAACTTTATTCAACTCATACTTAAACCACCTACGCGAAGAGATGGGAGGGGGGTGATATTTTAGCTCGGCACCCCACTGAATAAGGCAATATGTAAAATAACACTGTCAATAAACCTCAAGAAGCATATTTTAGTACTACTGACTATATACCCTTTCATATCATAGTCATAGCATTTTATATTAAGTATGTGAATGTTATAAAGTCTATAATAAATATCTATAACAATATAATATAATAATCGTATTTTATTAGATATTCTATACATGAAATTGTATCTTTCTGAAAGAAATACTAAAAAGCTTTTTGAAGACTTTATACCAGTAAGTGTTTAGTCGGGATAACAGCCCCATACGTCCCTGAGTTCGTTCTGCTATCATCTCACAGATAGTCACGACTGTAACCGCACTGTGGCCGTGTGTTGATATCCGTATGCTGGTTCACTAACAAGCTCGCCCTAGACCGGAACGAAATGTGTTATGGTTATGGCATAATGATCGAAGAATTTGCTGCAAAAATCTACCTCGCACATTGTCGAGTCACAAATTCTACACTTTCACGTTAAATACGTCTATATTATTACAAAATCACAAATATACGATAGGAATTTTTTTTAAGTCATGTGCGGGATTCGAACCCGCGTCCATCCACCCCTTGAACCGGGGTATGCTCTAACAAATTGAGCTAACATGACATGACGTCATAACTCGAATCTTTCCTATCGTTCTTTAACCATCGTATTGGGATGGAGCGACATCTATAGTATCACTGGCATATACTTGTAAATGTTGACACAACCGTGTAATTTTAATATGGTTATTTGTATTGTCTTGTTTGTAGTACAACGCAAGTGGTAGAGATGTCCCTCCATCCCAATACGATGGTTAAAGAACTATAATATAGCAGGCGTTATAGCAAACCTAACAATATTAAAACGTCTATATAAATTACCCCTTTACTCGATTCGTCGAATACACGAAACCGTGGTTGTAGCAAACATTTGTGAGGTGAGGAGATGCAGTTTGCGCAAATTGGGTTCCTTGTAATTATATGTATTATGTATGTTTTTTACTCCCGTAGCTGAAGAAGGTTAAGTTCCTGCGGAAGCATAAGTATGTAAAAACTGAATTTTAAATTCATTGATTTCAGTATTATTTCAATGAAACAATTTTTAAATACGCCAATAAAAACAACGCAATAAAATGGAACCAAAATCTTTGCTTAAAATAACCATCCTATCCTAATGCCCAAATAAATCCTCCCTAACAAGAACAAAAGACAAACCTCAGAGGGAAGAAACACCCGAATAATCCTACTTCTTTACAAAAATAATGCAGCTACAATATTACAGGCAATCCAGACGACAACAAGCATAGAAATATAACCTTTACTACTCTAAAATAAGGTTTACAATACAGTATTTAGTAAAAGCTGAATATGAAACATCAACGTTGCTTATGACACAAATTCGTATATACATATAAAAATATTCACAGGACTTATTCTCAAGAGGAATCGACGAGCCTTGATGAAATGTACACAAAGAAATATACACAAAATGTTTATCTTTGCCTTTATTTTTGTAACTAATTTATGAAGTCTTGTGTACCTTTCAGATTGTGTAAAGACTTTTTATATATTGATACTACGCTTATAAAATACCAAGTAAAATAAATAATAGTATAATGGCTGCTTTATTTTGCTGCTAGCGTAAGTTACTTTTCGATGTTGTTTTTGAAGCAGTGATGGCTCAGTGGGATTGGCTATGGACTGCCGCGCAGCAGGTCCATAATTCGAGCTGCTGTAAGAACGCTGCGCGGAAACTAAAACATTCAACATACTCGTAGCCTAACGACTGTCAAATTGAGATAACAACTGGTACTGCCAGTTTGCCGTGTCTTCCAAAACACGGATGCGTTAAGTCGTACATTCAACTTGCGGTTTATTCAAGTAGTACCTTTCCAAGTAGAGACCGCAGAGATTGATCAGTTAAGAACAACTAAGCAAACTCCAATTTAAGTGTTAATATATTGGCATAAACAGTCATCTAGAGCAGGGGACATCCATAAATGATCATTCCTATTAAGAGTTCCTGACACAGGAAGCCAAAAGCAAATGCGTCCGTCTGAACTGCTCGCAGCAGTTTTACTTAGCAGTTATTAACAGATTTACTAGGTTAAGTAGAATTGCTGCGATCGTGACGTGATGGGTTACCACTATTAGCATTTACTTTGATCGCTTCCGTGCTTCGGAGGGTTTATTGAGCCCTTGGAAGCTTAGGATCGCAGTCGTTACTGCATGGAATATGAACGACACTGGACATTGAAGCAGTGATGGCTCAGCGGCATTGGCTATGGACTGCCGCGCAGCAGGTCCATGGTTCGAATCCCACCGCGGGCTTGAGCATCACCACATGGTGGAAGGGCATTTTGGGAATGCCCGCCTGGCTAGCGACCAGCCTCAAGTAGAACATCTGTCGCCAAACACATAACGGTGTGTTCCGGCAGCAGTCATAGAGAGCCAGTGAAATTACAGGTACATGAGACTTAACAACTATGTCTCAAGGTGACTGGTGCAGTGCAATTTGTGACTTGTGACAAAATGCATCTGTTATAGGCAGAGGTTTGTCTGCTTAACATCAGGTGGGCTTCGAGTTTGTTCCGTCAAAACAACATAAAAAAATAATGGTGGTAGGGTATTTTGTGAATGCTAGCCTGGCTAGCTAGGTACCTGCTTAATCAAGGAAAAAAAGCTGACGCCAAACGCCTTATGACGTGTTTCTGACGTGTGCTTATCACCTTTGACCACACATTCACTTACCAATAGGTAACTTTGTTATTATGGCTAATCTATTGGCAATTATAAGAAGATACAATCTATGCGAGTTTTTGTGTTAGTACAATTGGTACTAATACTGACTCTATATTAGTGTCATTTACTTTACACGTAGAGAGAGGAAATACTTACTTGTTAATTATCTTACGACGCAGTTTAATACCAAGAATAAACGTATGTTTACAATTTCCATTATTTCCTTTAGTATTAGCTTCTCCAACAATCGACTTCTGATATTACTATTCTAATAATACTGCGTTCTGATTTATCTGTAGAGTGTACGGTACTAGAGACTTTTATTACAGCGCATTGAATAATGTTTGTAAACATCAGTTTAAAATATATGGCCTTCCAAACCCTTCACAGTCTTAGGTTTAAAATTAATCCTTCCTACAGAAATTATCTTCTCCGAGCATATTGGCGAGACATTTGTGTGATGAGCATAAACGTCAATTAGGTATTATTGCTTGCTTTTGTGTTACACCTCCCGCGAAACATGAAAGTCTAGTACAAAAGCAAAGCGTCAAATAATGGCATTCGTGTAGAATATCTGCGTAGGCTCATTACAAAACATTACCTATTCCAGTAGTTAATGTATATCCGTAGCATTTGAGTAACTGAAAGGAAGATACATCAAAACGCCTCATGCCTAGTATAGACTATGGAGTATAATACCACATGTAATTCATTCATTTTAATTAGTGAATAGAAATGGATGATATCGTTTAATGCGGATGCTAAAACATCAAGTTCAATTCGCGTTTAACAACAGCTGATATAGAATAAATTAGAGGTCATAAAACCTTAGGAGCGCACGAAGCGCTTTTCATACAAAATTAGTTTCATCATATTATAAATACCAAGTGTTTAAATTAGTTGAAATTGTGCATGTCCTTGAGCCTTATATCTATTTGCCAGGTTTCCATAAAATTATTTTAAAAAGAAATTCGAAATACTTTATTGTATATGGAATTTTTATTTTCACAATACAAGGGGTATAACAAATAATAAATTGAAAAATGGCAAACCAGAAGCATAGATATTAGGCTCAGCAATGCATACCAAATTTCACCGAGTTTGAACACCAGGTATTCAAAATACAATTGCGAAACTACTCTTATATTGAAAGCACTCTACTGTTAAAGAACTCCTGGCACAGCGCGGCGGGTGCCGTAACTGCCGTAAAATTTCATAGTACTCAGTTAACTGATGTCATATTACAAAAAATCCTAATTCTGTTACATATATACCAGTAATACTTTTTAGTGCCGTGGAACAAGATCCACCTTGGTGTCGGTATATGGAAAACGTAGTGAACCAGGTGGTAAGTCTCATAAGCAATAGTCCTTCTTGGTGAGAACCAAAGCAGTGTCAGAAATTCAGCCTCCAAGCAGTACTGCGCAGGTGACAGGCGTTAAGGGCACTGCAGCAAGTGAAATTACTGGGGGAACATAAAGTAAGAACTAACGTCTCAGAGCGACGTGCGCGTTGTTTGCAATGCAAACAGAACGAGAACTGTAACTATTACGACAGGCGTGTCGCTTTCTATCAAGAAAGCTATTTTATTAATATCGTGATAATAAACTAAATTAAATATTGGTCCTCAATATTCTTATTCACAAGAATCATTAAAATATAGTTTAATATATTATTAAACATACGCAAATTTTGTCTTAGGTTTTCGCGATTATTATACATAGTAATTAAACAACTTTAAACAGTTTAAATCGCGTATATTTATCATTATTTTTGTCCCAACGGTTCAAACACTTTGCAGTGATCGTAAAGTTGTTTAATTACTATATTCAAATTTGATATCCTAGTAGTTTTTTAAATAATCTCAAAAATTTAAGTAATATCTCCCTTGCTAACTTTGATCTCCATCCCAACGATTTATTTTGACGCAATCTTCCACATTCAAGCCATCTCGTTGAACTGACAAAGATAATAGGTACAATTGCAAATTATACCACCAGCAGTCATGGCCTCACGTAACTGTTTATCTTTAATCACCCTTACTTTTTCCCTATTCCACCCCTTTCGAAAACGGCACCCCGTTGTGCCGTGGATTAGGGTACCTAAATTAATGTAGGGTTGCGGATAAAGAAGGCAAAATCTGACAGCTCCAAATGAATTGCTGTTAGATTTAATTTTGAATTACTTTGGCACTGCCGTTAGGCTAAAAAGCCTGAGAGAGTCCAAATACATATATCGCTAACCATAATGAGTGTAGTATAAGAGCAGGCAGAAGACGATCTTTGGTAGCGAATGCTATGTCACCGGGACCACATGAATTTTACTTGACATATTTTACAAGCAGTAGCTGTAGGCTTTTATCACGCAAGACAAAAACTAGTTTCATCCAGTTTCATTTCTGTTGCTAGTGAAACAAATCATATTATTTGTAATATAACACCAATACTTTTTTACTAAATTCAAAGTCGAGCATCAATCAACTCCTTCTTTTGTTTTCTTTTCTCCTATAGCTCATCTATAAACTTTATCTACCTTATCGCACGTTAATTAGGTCTGGCAAATTATGTGTTTCTCTTTCTCATCTCTTCAATTGCTATTCATAAAAAAAATAGGCGGTTGATGACACGGCCCGAAGGAACGCTGCCCGCGCGTGGTAGCCCAATGTAGAAAATGCCAGTCCGGACGGATACATTGATGCTGTGTACCAAAATTACGGAGTGCGCCAGGCCTGACCTAACCTAACTCTTGGAGTACTCGCAGTACATGTTTTCACTCACTCCTAGTTTTGTCCATTCCCGTTACACCAAAAAATATGTCGCCAAGCACATAACAGTGTATACTTGCAGCTGTTTTTAACAGCCAGTAATTCTAGGCTAGCTGGAATAACATTTTCAAAGGTATCACTTACCATCAGATGAGATAGTGGTCAAACTAAATACCAAGAAAATTATAAGATCATACACATGTAAGAACTGTCGTGATGTACAACAACATCTTCATGGCAGGTAAGAATAAAGAAGTTTTTGTTAAATATATTAGCTTATATACATTAATATATTTTCCAATATCTCATGCTCCCACAGAAGACAAGTAGCGGCTATACCACCAGCGATAGTTCCCAAGGAAGGTTAAAATCAGTAGGTCAAAACGAAAACCAAAACTACCTACAACATGGTTTTATCAAACAACTATATCTCGCACAAAATGCACTGTACACTCAGATTCTGTAGTAAATACTTAGGTGTTCTCGCAGACATCTACAAACGTCTTAACGCTCCTTCGACTAAACAAATTCACGATTTCTCGATAAGGGTGTCGTTTGCGGACATTTTAAAGAATCTACGGTAAAAGACGCTAAAGAGCTTTCCGATTCAAGTTCGAGATATACTGACACTTGGTGTGATTGTGTACTACGTTGACCAACATTTGGTTATTGTTGGTTTTTAAACGCGTATTATTCTATTTTTGAGCCGTGGAGAGCTGATGGATACAAGTGGCCAGAAGCCGTTCATTGTGGCGGTCAATGATAGACATATGTTCAACAGTGGACAACTTCCAGCCGATGACGATGATTATTCTATTCTATTATTCTACCTGTTTTTTTTCCACATCTATACTATTTTGTGTAATGAATCTGTTACTTCGCCTCTCAATAGATTGCAAGGCTTAGAGAATCAAGCTATTTGCTGGTGGAGAACAAACTCATTAGTTTCAACCAGAGATTTCAACAGTAGGTAAAATAAAATGATAATGAATATGTCTTTTGGATACAAATAAAAGCCAAAGGGTCAAAATGCGACAAATGAGCAGCTTGATGGTGAGTAAGATGTTGCTGCAAATTAGGCCCACATGTTACTTGTTTCTTCAGCCAGTTAACGCCCTCATTAAATGAAACAAGATTATGTTAAAAAGTTGGGGTCCGAAAGTGGCCGGCCATGACGACGAAGCCAAAATTCTGCCCAATATATTCTTAAGTTGTTCTTTGCATTGATATTTTTGGAACGAGGTTTTAAGTCGTAGTATGTGCTGTAAATACCGACCCCATTTAACGATTGATGTGGCTAGGAGAATTTTAATGTGAGCTCTACTCATGTTTATGTTAAATGATCTTTGGTTTTGCTGCATGTATATTGTGTTTAAATCAAATATGAGAGCAAAACAAGAAAAGACTGTCTGAAATCCAAACGAGATATTAGTGCGCAAACAGCACCGAAGCGTGGACACCCTTACAGGACTTGGAATTATGCAGCCTCACGCGGCAGGATTCTATAACCCTTCCGAACGAACTCATGATTTTGCTTATCTGGTACCCGATCGTGAATTTAAATACGATTTTGGCGGACTCACCCCGACGTTACGCGTTTTGCTTGTAGACGCAAATTTAACAGTCCCCGCTGGATATCTTGAGGTGTTTCGAATTGTTTGTGGTTGTTTTCAAAAAAAGATTTTGCTGGGAAATTGTGTGGGTGGGTAAGACTTTTTAGGTATCTGAGCTAAAAATGTTGAATCTTACTTTTAAATAACATAACAGGAGTTTCTTGTGGTATCAGATGCTGAATCTTTTATATCTTAGTGGTATATCTCTTTTAGTAGTAGCATCTTTAATAATAGATGCTTTTATTTGTTCATTCATACATATACAAAAGCATACATATGAAATATGTATAATTTTGTACTGTACTATTTTAAGGTGTACGCTGACGCCTTTATTTTATTATTAAACTTGATCATGTAGTAAGCGAGTCTCAAATATTTTTTTTACAATATCTAATACATTTCGTAATATTTATTAAACAGTATACATTTGTTACGGGTAAACGCAATTTTTACGTGAAGTAATCACATTTAAAAATAAGAAATTACTAAATAAATTTGAAATTTAATTTATCCAAACAATATTATTTTTAGCCCGAGAATACCATGATCATGTAGAATGGTTACCGAATCAATATAAAATCGCGATAAAATTGTTTTTTTTTCCTCAACAGACCTGAGTTTCCACCTTAATCGTAAAGCATCGATTTTAAATCTTGTGATCCTGGGTTTGATCTCCACTCCGGATAAGCCGGAACCCTGGGTTCTTATAATTATATAATCACAGAATTTATTCTATTTTTAGGTACTTAGTACGAGTAGATTAAATTTACCATCGCGTGAGGTTGAGTATTTGATGTAAAAAAAGAAACTGTAGTAGAGAATATGATTGAATTAAAATCCATGACTGTGGACCTCTGATGTCACTTTGCCCCTAATATATAGTATAATTATATATTTTATTATATTTATATATATATATATATACCCATCAGTAACATGATTTTTTTGTCACGATTGCCTATAAGGTATAGAACGTTGTTAGGGTTCTTAGTATGTTTATGAGTTTATTATTTGAGGGTGGTAGCTAGCAAGGCGGGCATTCGCAAAATGCCCTACCACCATGCTGTAACGACTGCCATCTTAAGATCGAGGGCTTAACGTGCCCTCCGAAGCACGGAAGCGCTCAGTAGTAATGTCACTAGCGGCCACCCGTCCAAGTCAAGACCACGGCGGACGTTGCTTAACTTTGCTGATCGGTTAAGAACAGTTAAGCAAACTTCGCTACGAGCGCTTCAATTAAAGAGTATACTTGGCTATCAATGTATTTAGAGGACAGTCAAACAATATGTTTAATCTTAATGCAATTTTAAGATTTTGCTACTTATTGCCCATGTGAGCGCCATTTACATAGAGACCATTTTTGTTTGCTTATCCAGTATGCAACTGGCTCGCAACAATAATTTGATGATACTTGCATATCCAGAAGATAATATATTATAAGTATTTAAGACAAAAAACTATTCATACATGCCATCAACTGTACTTAAATCACCCTTCATATAAAATTAAATATTTATTGTAAGCATTGTAAAATTAAATTGTCCCGCATTACAGTTCCATTTCGGTGGTCACGTTCTTTGTTCCGTATAAATTATTACAGTAATATACCACTACGTGACAATGTAAAATTTTCATTATAATATACTTATTAATTGAAAAATGTATATGAGTAAGGCCTTTAATAGCGAGAGGTACAATGGAATTCGATTAATTGAAACTGTATAAAATGTTTTTTTTGTTTATTTTGTCTTTCCTCAATAGCCCTGTATTAAAAAATCATATGTTTAGAACATTTCACCTGGCATGCCAACACCTATGGGATGTACATAAATAACATTATGAAATATTGCAATAATTTCCTAATGACATAAGTTACAAATTGTAAAGACATTTAAAGGGAAGAACATGCAAGGAGCTCGGGGCTAAAGTTACTTGTATGTTCTTCCCGCAATGACTCTATACCCTTTTAACGGAACGCATGATTTAATAGTAAAATCTTGTTGACTTCATAAGAGCATCGTAGACACTTAACCCAGCGAGGATGTGGTTTGAAGCATATATTTTGTAAAACTACTGTCCAAATGCCTGTTGACTTTCAATAGCTGGAGCCATAGACGTGCGGGAGGGGACTAGTGTTGCGACTGTGTTGAGTCAGCCAGCACGTGAGTTACACGTATGCTTAGGTGCATGGGTATATCACATCTCGCCACACACCTCGTGATAGTTTTTTGGACAAAAATTAATGAGTACGGATTGAGTTATAATTTCCTTTTTTTATGATAAATAAATGGGAGTGGAACGTGACAATCGGTAAATTTCGTCCCTATTAGAAATTTTGGAAGATTCTCAGATCATGTCGTGCTCTGATAGAGAATTGGTCATAGCAGTGAACATAAGCCTGCTTCTGCGATGGAACAGGAGGTGAGCTACTGGCAGCTATGCACAATATTTTCATTGTTCCCGTAAGAAAGACTGCAAGACGAAATTCGCATGTACAGGCTGTGGAAAGCTGATATGCTTATAACTGAATATTGAAGTAGTGGTGGCCGAGCGGTTATAGCCATGGACTGTGGTGCCGCAGGTCCAGGGTTCGATCCCCACAGCCGGTTTGAGTTTTACTACATGGTTGGAAGTCATTATGCGAATGCTCGCCTAGCTAGCTGGGTAGCTAGCTAAATAGAATAATAATAATAGCCTTAAATAGAAAATCTGTTGCCAAGCACCTAACAGTGAGTTCCGGCAGCAGTCCTTGAGAACCAGTAAAATCACAACACATATGAGACTCAACCACTATATGTCTCAGTATGACGGGCGCGGTACAATTTGTCACTTGTGACGAAATGCATCTGTTCTAGGCAGATGTAACCGCTTAACATCAGGTGGCCCCGTGCTTGTTCGGTCAAAATAACATAAAAAAGTGCCTGTGGGGTGCCGGGCTAGTTGCTACTTGATGTAAGGTATATTCAATTACTTATACATATACTCGTTGCAATTCATACTCAATTCGTTCAAATTAGATCATCAAAGAGCTTTTCATGTATTTCTTCAAGGATAGCAGTGTATATATTGTCATAACGTATCTTTTCTACTGGAACAAAACCCACTGTTATTGCGGGTAAGTTTAATTGTGATGCATAGTGGGGTGATGTTCACTACCCAAAACTAATGTCAATAAATAATAATTTAGATAGTGATTGAAACATAGAAACCGTTTTTATGTCTGGCAACAATAAATTTGATGGTGAGGCCAGTTGTTACAAACATTTTGTGAATGATCAGTCATCCTTACCGCATCAATATTTGTCAAATGGGTAGGAAAAAACAATTTGGTTGTACTCATAATGTCCTAGAAAACAAATAAAGGTTCCGTACAATATACATTCTCTAACAATGCTAGGGGATTATTGTTTCAGCAGGAGTCGGTATGATTGGTTTCATAAACACTTCTACGCTCGATGATTCCTGGTTGACCAAATGAATGAAATCTCGGTATTGAGTGGAATGTCTTGGTGTTTTTTTTGTTTATGCGATGATAATATTTTCACGCTTTATCTTAATTTGGCGGTAAGGTTCCTTGGTTTCTTTTTATTAATAATTTATGTTCGAAGTGAAAACTTAATGTTTAATACATTTTATATAAACCAAAATTGACACACTCATGAAGTTTAGTCGAGTTCATAGGCTAGGCTGTTTTTAACGTTAAGCAACGTCCGCCGCGGTTATGACTTGCATAGGTGACCACTAGTGCATTACTACTGCGCGCTTCCAGATGTGCTTCTGAGGACACATCAAACCGTCGGTCCCGGTTGTTATCTTAGGATGGCAGTCATTATAGCATGGTAGTAAGGCATTTTCGAATGCCCGCCTGGCTAGCTACCACCCTCAAGTAGAGTCAAATCTAAAAAACCAGGTGTTTTTATCATATACAAAATAAAATATAATAATCAAAAATAAATACAAAATATAATAATCATCCTACAAAATTGAATTTATGATAACTGAATTCGCCTGATATAGTGCAATGGATATAACTATAAGTGTGCCAATTTTCCCTAAAGGCGACTAACTAGTGGGTGAAGTCAGTTGTAATTCATAAAATTTGCCATCGTGCAAAAAATATCTATTTGTCACTCTTTTAGCTTCTTGGCTCTAAAAAAATTAACAATACATTTCTAAGTTTTAACAATAATTGATTTACTCATTATCAATATTTGTAGAATTATCGATTAATAGTATTAGTAGTTTTAGTATTCCATTGAAAAAAAATAACGTATGAGAGCGCTTGGTCGATGCGACGCGTGATCAACATGGTGGCACATATATGGCTCAACGAATAAGCATTGCAGTCAACGGGTCAATATGCTGGCCAGCATGCTGGGCACGCTGCTAACTGGTAGTGGGCTGGAGCATTTGGACTGCCTGCCAATCTGCAATTACTTGTAGGTTGTCTAAATGCTTCCATTGTAGTATCAATAATGTATAATGTGTTGTATATAGTTCGAAGTATTTGGTTAATAAAAGCATACCGCCGGTAAAAAAATGTTTTCCATTGTATCTAAAACGATAAATTAAGGAGGACAATTAAATTTATGATATTATCTTTTCACTACATAAGTACATTATAGAGTGCATACTTAATATTTTTTCTTTTAAAATATTTAAAGTCTTCAGGCGATGAGCTCAGTTACTATCGCAATGCGATGTAGGTAAATAAATTGCGCCTATTTTGACAGTAGTCTGACTATTTATAAACCAACACGGACGTTTATAGCAATCACCCGTTAAAACGGTACCCTAAAAAGTACATTACGGACACCACGTTCCCCCGAGTTTCGAAAAACGGTAAATGATGCCATTAAGTTCAATAATACACCGCAAGGGAGTCACAATGTAGTCAGGCGCGAAAGTATCCAGCGGAAAGCTTCCTTTTTTTATCTACAAAAAGTGGTACCTACATTGTTACTCTATCTATACCGAACTGTACCTAAATTTGATGATAAGCGTCACATCACAGGCTCCCATGATAATTTCTGTGCTACTCAGACTGGTTTAGTGAGAGAATTGCGATGTACTTACTTAGTCTTACTTACTCCACTGGCTCAGCAACCCGAAGTGAGTCTTGGCCTCCGATATGAGAGCACGCCACTGCTTCCGCTCTTGTGCAGTTGTCTGCGTGAAGATCGCGTAAATTATTCAATTTAATTATTAATTGTATGTAAATTTAATTTAAAACACTATTTCCTGACCTTCTTCAAGTTCTTGTTTCATTATTTTCCTTGTTAGATTGAAAATATGATGTGCCAGAAGCTTTGAATATAGACGTTTCGTGGTCAGCTTAGCGGAGTTTTATAGGTTTAATTTCGGTAAATGTTGAGTCGACCTACATAAATCTGCTTCCTCATATCCATTTTTAAAGGGACAACCATATGTATAAGAACGCGGCATCCGTACACAACAAAAGTACGCACAAATCGCAAAAAAATACTCTAAATATGTCGACTAAGGTACCGACTATGGGTAAGAGGCGACTAAGGGAAACACACCAGTAGGTGAACAGCCGCGCTTTCTGAGGAACTGATACTTCACGCTGCGATCCCCAAGACGCCTGCCAAGCGTGGGGATTATGGCAAAACCCTTCTTAATGGGGAGGCCGTGTTCAGCAGTACAGCTGATACAGTAAGATTAGTTTCAAAACAATAATTTACTATGAAGAACGTTATTCTTTGTTGTACGAGTGTTGGATAGCTAAGTACAAACATTTGGCACAGGCATAAAGGTATTGTTGAATGCATAAAAACATGGACAAAGTAATAAAATCATTGAGTTAATTTTATTTACGTACAATCATTATATGTCCTGCATAATTGAATTGTTGCTCCATAAACTACTTCATTTTCTTGTGATAAATGACTTAATGTACTCGTATTTTCACAAATATTTTTTACAAATGATTCCCCTTTCAATATTTTTTTCAGTGTAATGATAAGAACAACGTTGCAGTGATTGTGGCTTGATAAATAACATTTTTTTTATTTTGATAGTACCTGAGAAAAACAAAACATTACACACTACACTAGCAGAACGAAGGTTTTGTTTTTCTCTATTTACTTTTTACGTACAAATTCAATAATTTCCTGGACTTATCTGGCCTCAAATTGTATGCTTGCTTTTAAAACACGTACCAATCTCGAGTACTAGGTTTAAGTACTAAGAAAAACGTTTCACAAAGCAATCAAATTTTTATGAATCGTCATCAAGCAGGCGTAAACCCGATTTTACACATCAGAAAACTGATGCGAGTGCCATCCAAGAGAATCAACGTAAATACTCTCAGCCTCCCAATCGAGCGTAAAGAATTCCACTGTAATAATACGAAGGACGTTTTCCCCAATCTTTTGTCTATCGAAAAGAGTAAACTAAAGTTTAAGAAGGATTTAGCTGCGAAATCACTCTGACATTGTTTGATTTATGACCTCTCCGCTACGCCATGAGCAATATTGCCAGTCTCTGGAATCGATTTCTTTCAATTTGCAGCAAGGATGATAGTTATTGGAAAGAGATTGGATCTTATCTGTACAGTTTATGTGATTATGAAGCAACTAAGCATTGAAGTTCTGTGATAATAAATATCTGACTAACAATAGTAGAAGAAATTGTGATATGACTTCAATGTCAACGTTATGTGTATTGCGTTTCATGCAGTTGCCAAACCACTTGTCTGTGCGTGAATCTTCTTCAGATACTAGAGTTGTTCCTTGATCAGCTGGTTACTTTTGAAGAGATCAGAGAGAACTTTGAGCTGTGAGAGTATGTTTATTCAAGCTTGGACGTCTCTGTACCAGCATGTTTAACATTCAGGATTGTGGGTATTAGTTCTTGGAAAACAAGACGAGATGAGTACCCGTATTGAGCTTCATCAGCCATATCATTTTGGATACTTGATAGTTGAATCGAAACGTTTCTTCATCTCTTCTTCCTTCTCCATTCCTTCTGGAATGAACCGACAGTATTTTTTTCTAAGCTTGTATCTACGAGAATCTAAAGAGGTGATAAACTGATCCAAAGCGTTACCACAAAGAAACCCCTAAACCCGGCTTTGAACCCCTTCCATCATGCATGTACTAGGAGTCTTGGCAGCTTTTACTGACATCTAGTACATTATAGTCAGTCAGTTCACCCACCATGCATTGTGTCCCGCTTCTCTGCACGTGTCGTATGTTATGCCTACGGTTATTGTAAAATACTCATACTCTCATCTCAAGCTCATGCCAGGTTTTAAACAATGGATCCTCTGCGCGGAAATCAATAGATATAGGCACTGGGCCATCATTGCTTCGCTTTACTATGTTTTGTTCATAACTTTAAATATTTTTATTCATAACCTAAAATTGTCCAACAGAATTTTTTTATTGCTGATTGATAAGCCTTTGACCACACTCTCCCTGATGGTAAGTGATGAGGTGGTAGTTACTGGCTCTCAAGGACAGCTGCCGGAACACACTGTTAGGTGCTTAGCGACAGATTTTCTACCTGAGGGTAGTCGCTAGCCAGTAGTACATTCTCAAATGTTTTTCCACCGTGCGGTGAAGCTCAAGCCGCGGTGGGATTTGAACCATGGACCTGCTACGCGGCAGTCCATAGCCAATGCCACTGAGCCATCACTGCTTCAAAGACTGACTAAATCACATAATTAATTAAAGCATATCAATCAAGAATCAACTTATTTTGCTTCCTGACTAAAGTGTGTGACTATTTACCTTCTTAAGTTCCTACCAAGAGTTACGTAATAAAATAACAGTCAACTAGCTAGGTAGTTAGCGCTTAGAAAAGATTAGCTAAGTAACTAAATAAGATTACCCGATCCAATAACATAAATCTATTTGCCCAAACAACAGCAAAGAGAGCCGAAATATGAAACAAATATTTACCAAACCCCTGCGTTCCTAGTAGCATAAACAGCGGGTTGTTATGATAAAAAGCTCTTTACTGCAAAATAAATAGAGGTCTAAATTAACTAGTATATTTTATCATTATTACAATATATTTAAAGTGAGGTTCGGGGCCACTAGTCACTGTTAAGCTTAAGCCGGTTACGGCCCTCCCTATTTTCAGATGGAGATTTATGTCAGGGATCAAAAGTTTGGAAACACACACAAACATATATCTATGTGAGCGTTATGCGTTTATATTCGCCAGTACACTCGCGAGCAAAAATTGTTTCGGTAATATTATTCCGCTATTTATGGACAATTCGCTGTCAGTCCTAATAAATGAATAGCCGTTGTAGCGTTCACGGCTGTGATAATAAAAATATATGTAACTCGCGTAGAGGTCGTAACGTTTCATAACAGTTGGTAATTCATTAGCTCATTAAATGTTTAATTTCAGTGATACAACGGGTGGTCGGCTTTACGATTCGCTATTTACGATGTCATGAAGTGTTGGGTGCGACGGTACCTGAGTTAGCAAATAATAAAAATTTTATACTGGATGGTATCTTGTACATTGAGCGTAGTAAACTCGCGTGCAAAGTATACTGTGTTTTAAATTGTTATATTAGCAGACATCTTGTTATATTACTCATACCACAACCCATCCCAAGTAGTATTAAAACTTAAATTATATTTAAAAAAAAAAAACTGTATCAGCCTTGGATTGTCCACTTGGCAGGCGTCTGTGGATCCCAGTTTAAGATATCAGTTCATCTGAAGGCGCTGCTGCCCACCTTCTGGTATTTTGCCTTTAGTCGCCTCTTGCTCGTGGGGTGTCGGGCTAGAATGTCACCTTCCATCTCTATTCCATGCTTGTCGTAAGAGGCGACTAAGGGTAACACACCAGAAGGCGGGCAGCAGCGCTTTCTGAGGAACTGATATTTCAGACTGCAATCCCCAAGACGCCTGCCAAGAGTGGGGATTATGGCAAACCCGCCCATAATGAGGGAGGCTGTGTACAGCAGTGGCCAATCCAGCTGATACATTATTAGATTTAAGCATTACTGTGCGGAACATTATATAGGAGAACAACATTTTAAGAACATATGAAATAATTAATAATAACACTTGAAAATCGAGAATTCAAAAATTAGAGGTCGGGAGTTGTGCGCTTCAAGAGTAAATGCTTAGCGATATTTTGTGTAAAGGAGACTTACTTTGCGAAAATTAGGCGGAATTGTCGATTGATATATTTTTAAATTGTTTAAATGTTTTTCTATTATATTAATTTAATGTGGTATTCCTCGTATATTCAAAATATTAGTTATTATTGTTTTAATAATCTGTACCCTACCGATTGCTTGATAAAAAGTAAAGCCTAAATAAAAAACCTACAAATTAGTGGATATGTAATCGTGTAAAAATAAATAAGTGTTTATGATACAATGATCACATATTTTATTAAATTATGCCACATCCAGTTTTTCCTGGACTCTAAATCAGTGTTGCCAATAGTTTTTTACGCGACGTACTTTGCTTACAGCCCCATATTTATTCAAAGTTTGGTATTTATTTATTTATGTGCGAGTTTAATGATTGGGGTCCTTTGATTCATTTGAATTAAAACGACACGAACTGGGGCTTGTTTATTATGTTATTCTCTTATAAATTGTGGTGTGCTAGTTTTGTGCACAAAAAAACTTAACGCTTTTGTTTTAATTTTTTTTGTGTTTAGTCTTGCTTGAGGATTATGGCAACCCTCCCCCATCCTCCCGCAATGGGGGAGGCATTTGTTCAACAGTTGACGTTTAACGGCTATTGATGTGATAGATTTACTAGAGCAATTAGATTAGATACTTTGATCGTTCAACGATCCCTCGACCGATAAACTTCATAAACGAACTTCAAATTTCTATGTATATACCTAAGTTCTGTAGTTACCCACCACATGAAGATAAGATATGCATTTGAAAGTTATACATACAGTCAAACATATAACCGCCAAGGCCCACCGAGTCTTGCCATAGAGACCGATTAGGTTTTTCAAGTACTTACAACAGTTTTAACAAGTTAACAAAACTGCTCTGTTAAATAAATAATGATTACATACAAAATAAATAGAACTAGACCCAAACGAGCAAGCACATTTTAAGCAAAAGTTAGTCCTAACACAAATATTGCCCTGGAAAAAGTTTACAATGAACTCGCTATTATTTTAAACTTTCTACTCAAGGCTTTATCAGTCACTGGAGCCGACCATCTATTTTCATTTCAGCAGTTCTCGGGTTGCCGTCCAACTCCGAAACTTGGATGAAATTAATTTTTGACGGACAGAAATGTTGCGCTTCCGAAATAATGTGATTAGTTAAGGCACATTCACATTATATTTTTAGTCAAACGAAATGGTTATATGTAAATGACCATGAAATTAAGTGATTGACAAAAATAAAACCTCAAGTTACACGTGAAAAACTTCCTACTTTAGATAGATAGAAAATTCTTTGTTTGCATACCTTAAAAATAACATTACAATGAAACAACAAATAAACGTGTACAAAGTGCTTAAAGCAATTTCTTCCATACAACCGATCTGAAAAATTCGCATAAGTTAGCCAGGTTGGCAGTAAAAAAATTAAACATTATTTAATAGTTACCTAACAAAGTATTTACGCTTTTACACCTATTTAAATAAATACATATATATATATTTACCTACATTAAATATTATTAAAAAATATAATAAATAAAATAGAGTTTGTGATTATGTAAACGACAAAAATGCTTGTTCAATTCAGCTCTTCCAAGCTATCGCCTGTCATCAACGTAATTTAAACAAATATTGTGATAATTTTATAATATATTTTGTACATAATGTTAAAACAATTAAAAAATAAATTGCCAGTTCTTCTCGTAGTGGATCTATAGCACTTTTTTGCTGAACATCGCAGTAGATTGTAGGGCATTTCAATATTAAAATCTCTAGATGACCTTACCTTATAAGAGCGTTGTTGTATATACGATTTTATAATTGAATAAATGATTTTGAATGACTTTCAACGATACACTTCTGCTAGCTGACTATAGAAATATGCAATCCCCCCGTCAGCATGTATGCAACATATATAAATATTTATAATTAATGTGATGTGAAACCCAATAAAAACTTTATAGTAGTTGAACCTTTGTTGTTGGTTTTACATAGCAAAGGTTGGACGGACTTTTTGCACAGATGTATTTATAAGGCTGCTGTATGACAAAGCAATTTAATGTGCAGATTTTCAAAGAGTGCGGCATATCAAAATTCTACTCGGTTGAAGTATAAATCACACCCTTGGAAACATTTTCAAATGTAAACTAGTCTTTATTTAACCGGTTAGCGAAGTAACGAAAATATCATCTCCATGACGCGTATTCGGAAACTTTACACTGAAAAGTTTGTTGGTACCGAAAACATTTCAAACTATTTATGTGCACCAAAAATAGAATAAACTGCTTGTTGTTGTGTTGCTTTGAATAATGTAACGTGTGATTTAGCATACACATATATCTTCATCTAAACGTACAAGGAAGAGATTGGGTACGTTTCCACTTCATGAAGGAGACGGTCTTTTTAAGGTTTACTGTTGAGTAGTTTAGTCTTGTTCTTATTTTATCTTATAGGGGACGATCTGTAAGGAATTTCAAGAATCTCAAGAACACGACATCGACGTTTTGTATTCCCCTGTTTTCTCCATGAAAACTGAGCCTATCCAATTAATTTAAGCATTTCATTTTGCAGAAAGAGTATATGTAGTCTCGTAATATTTACTTTTAGATTAAAACATTTTTTTTTTCTGGCAATCATGGTGGTAAAACTTATAATTTTTTCATCATATTTTCTATAGTAATATTTATTAATTGACAGGCCTAGACTTTATGGATATGTATTGCTCTAAAGACATGATCCAGAAAGAAAATAGGGAATACAATTGTATGTAAAATCGTAGGCCACCATAGCTCATGTCATGAAGGATATTAATTTTCAGAAATATGTTGGAATAAAACCTTATATGTTTAAAAACGTGCTCCCAAATTCTAGAGTCTTAATGCTAATTGATATTTTAATAGCTCTGAAAACCTAAAGACAGGTCTGACGTTTTCGAATGCACTTCATATGTTTGTATTTAATCAAAACTGTTGCTGTTTAAGTATTGGTTACAAATAATATTGTACAACAAAATTGTCACCATTTCAAACGTACGCTTCCAGTGCAAGCAATAGGCAGCATTTTACATAAATTGCCTGCATCCTAAATCTTAGTACACATGCATAAACAAACATATAAATACAATTATGTTATGTAAGTGACTCCTATATCACATGAATCAACCTCCATATTATATTCCTATTCCAATAATGGTCATAACACTGCCAATAAGTCTTAAGTCCTAAATTCATTATCCAAGCTCGAATAGATTAGGCATAAGTCAATAAATAGTGTATCCGCAATGGAAACAGTCACAGACGGGCGCGGGTATAACTCAGTAATATAGCTAGTTATGGCAAGATAAATTTATTAGGTCAGTTAACTTGAATTTGTGGTAGTCGTACAAGATGTTGTGCTGAATTGTTGTTGTTTTAGTTATAAGGTGTAGTTTAGTACATACATGATTTTTCTCGAGGAAATCACTTTATTATATGATTCTAATTATTGAATATTTTGTGAAGTATTTTAAGTTTAATTTGTATGATTAAAAATATAAACGACAACAAATTACATAAATTCGTAAAAAAAAATGAACGATTCGCATGAGCGAGCGCGAATTGCGAACAAAGCGTCTCTGTTTCAGCGTGACCATGCTTGACCATGCTTGACCATGCATTTCATGCTTCCGTTTGTCCGGATTTTCGGTTGTTCTCTTCTACAGGTCGCATTTCTCAATCGAATTTCAAGAAATGTTTGAGCAGGATTGATTAATATTTTTTTTATCAATTCAGGTACAACAAACCGTTCCTTTATGAGGTTTACAGTATTCTGCTTAATACAAGAATGGAACTAAAATAAATTAGGAGGCATACTAACTTAAATCCTTGATCTACGGATAGCTATGGATAGTGCGATAACGTCGAATGATGTTCTATTTCTAATTAGGTTAATTATTCGTCTCTAGCATACTATATAGACTATATAATTTTTTATTTTATGTTATTGTGACGGAACAAGCCCGAGGCCCACCTCATGTTAAGTAGGCCAATCTCTGCCTATAACAGCTGCATTTCGTCAACGACGAATGGCACTGTGCCCGTCACATTGAGACGTACAGTTACACTACAGCAGTTACAGTACAGCAAAGACAGCTGCCGGAACACACCGTTAGGTGCTTGGCGACAAGTTTTTTACTTGGGGGTGGGCATTCGCAAAATGCCCTTCCACCATGCGGTGAAGATCAAGCCTGCGGCGGGATTCAATCCATGGACCTACTGTGTATCAAAGTAAATCTAACGAAAATTAGCTTATTTGGGTCAACGAATAAGCATTGCCATCCAACGGCCCAATGCTGCCAGCATGCTGGGCATATTATCTGTGTACTGCAACGGTAGTGGTCTAGAGTGCTTGGACTGCCTGTAGGCCTACAAGGACCTTTAGTTTGCCTTAATACTTTCGTTGTAGTAGCTGTAGTGTTATAATATGAAGAAGTGATGCCTCAGTGGCATTGGCTATGGACTGCCGAGCATCAGGTCCATGGTTTGAACTCGGACGCATTTTGCGAATGCCCGCCTGGCTAGCGATCAACCTCAAGTAGAAAATCTGTCGCTAAGCACCAAACGGTGTGTTCCGGCAACCGTCCTTAAAAGACCATCAGGTGAAATTGTGGTCAAAGGCTTACCTATCAGCAATTAAAATATATATGTATGTATAGTTTTTGAAGCAGTGATGGCTCAGTGGCATTGGCTATGGACTGCCGCGCAGCAGGTCCATGGGTCGAATCCCGCCACGGGCTTGAGCTTCGCTGCGTGGTAGAAGGGCATTTTGCGAATGCCCGCCTGGCTAGCGACCACCCTCAAGTAGACAATCTGTCACCAAGCACCTTACGGTATGTCCCGGCAGCAGTCCTTGAGAGCCAGTGAATACAGGCAAAATGAGACTTAACAAGTATGTCTCAAGGTGATGGGCGCAGAGGATACCGCTTAACATCAGGTGCGCCTCGTGCTTGTTCCGTCACAATAACATAAAAAAAAATGTTATAAAGGCTAAAAAAGATGAACAGTATTATGCATTTATTTTTCAAATTGTCCCATTCTATAATACTAAGCGCATACATAATGTAACAATACTCAAGGACCTGATAGTCGCACAAGCTTTCTCTGCCACAACAGTTCACTATAGAGTAATTGAAACACAATGCCGGAGACTGCGGACCATCGGCGTATTGTAAGCCTTGACAATGATATAGGTTAGGCCAGTTCTGGGCTATGTCTATCCCGGTAACGAGGTTCCTCTAGCTAGACATTGTGTACACAAACCCGCCTGTATAACGACTGTAGCTGAATCTATGACGCTATGAATAATGATTTTCGAATTGCTCGTAGCGAAGTTTGCTTAGCTGTTCTTAACCGATCAGCAAAGTTAAGCAACGTCCGCCGCGTACATGAGTTGAATGGGTGACCGCTAGTCACATTACTACTGAGCGTTGCCGTGCTTTGGAAGGCACGTTATGCCGTCGGTCCCGGTTGTCATCTTAGGATGGCAGTCGTTATAGCATGGTGGTAGGGCATTTTGCGAATGCCCGCCTGGCTAGCTACCACCCTCAAGTAAAAAATCTCTCGCCAAGCACTTGATGGTGTGTTCCGGCAGCTGTCCTTGATAGCCAGTAATTCTAGATTAGCCTGAACAATATCTTCGACCACATCATCACTTACCTTGAGGTGAGATAGTGGTCAAAAGCTAATCTATCAAGCATATAAAAAGTATGATTGGACGTAAATATGTGATACAATTTTAAATTAAATGAATACTAACTTTGTGTGGGTTTGGGAATGTGTGCGGAACGCAGCATGTAGATTTACATATTTTGGTGCAGCGAGAGAGATGGATGTAGCCCTAGGTAACAGTATTTTAGTTTATCCAATGTCAGAAGAAGCAAAAATATTGTGTAAACTTGCGGACTTAGCCTTACCTAGTAGATTTTAAGATATTTGTGTTATAAGTTATTACAGGGCGGTGTGGTAGCTAAGCGACAAAGCCCTTTAAAGAAATTAAAAAAAAAAACTTTGTGTGGTTTGGTCTTAGGTTTAAAGATATTTTCCCAATAAGATAATACCGTCACTTACTTAGCTGTTTTCACTACTAACAGAGTTTGTGTTGCAAGATTTATAAATGAATATGTAAAGCAAATAACTGATTACATTTAGTGGGCCCTAAACATACAATACACAACAATAGACATTCATTTGTTTTATAACTAATTGAATTGTCTCTGTACACTTGTCTCATCTGTTAACTTGCTATTTTGTCCAAAGTGGTAACACTGAAATTATAATATCCAAAAAAAGTTGTAAATATGAGTAACAACAACAAAAAACACGCAAAATGAAATTTATAATCGGCATATTAAGCATTTTAGTAGCATCGTATCATAAGTGGTAATTTGCATGAAATAATGCTCAATATCAATTTCCTGCATTAACTAAATGCATACTTGTTAATATTAGCAATAACCCGAATTTTCGAACCGTAACTACCGCTATATACGAGTAAATTTAATATACAATTCTGCTGTTTAAGGGGTACGTCATTGACTTCGGTGTATTGATTATGCTAATTTTATTATCGAAATTGAGTTCGTCACGCTTCGTGTAGCGCTTTTATCAATTTATACAATTCAATTGGTAAAATCGTGTAACATACTGGAAGCCAATAAAAGGGTTCATTTGAGGTTGTGATGCAGTTTTTTAAAATGCCATTGGGAATTCGAATTACTCATATATATAAAATCAATTCATACAGTTAAGAAAAGGTCAATTGAATAATTTCGTATTCTGTTTTTTCCAATCAAACCTGAAAGTTTTAGCTTTGCCTTGACTCAACTTTGGTTCAACTCAACGGATTTTCATAGTGTTTGTAATATATAAATAGTGTTTGTAATGTATAAATAGGTTCTTTTGGTCCTTAACAATAAAAAGGAGCATTATGATACATTTTATGCTTGTGAAAGTGGACACTTACAAATATCTACCAGATAGAGATACAGAGAGTTAAAAACGAGCATCAGATTTGTGAAGTTTCTTGACTATTGCGAAAACACTCTAGCCAATAACGACAGCCTCGTAAAATAGACGTATCTGAGACAAATTTCCCAGGCTGATTTGTTGCCAGTTCGTTACTCTCATAAAAATGTCATACAATAAGGAAATAGTAAACTACTAGGTAGTTTACTATTTCCTTATTTCAACTCTTTCCAAACAATGCCACAATTCCATCAGATGAAAGTGAATCGAACATTGAAAGACGTAAAGATGAGAAAGTGGGTAAATTTGATTCGAAGGATTCCCGGAACCGCGAATCGGTGTAGTAAAATTTACGATCATGTTTACGTTACACCGATGTAAGTTTGTTTATCATAGAAAATCGAAGGGAACCAGCCACCCTGGGGCTATGAAAGCGGATAATTTTGTTTGTACACAAACAGGCGGTAGAATTTGGACGTGAAATTAAATTGTAGGAATAATGAGTTGATAAAACATACTTACTTCAATGTTTGCTATCCATATACATATCTCACCAGCAATTGCTTTCGGTTTGTCTTCGAGTTTCATAAGATTGTTGATATAAGCAATTACATTTGTTACCTTCTTGGTAGTAATTTGGAAGTGAGTTTTACAACCGCTTACGTCTTCAAGCACTATAATATAACTCTCTTTTTCGTGGTAATCACAAACCAAATTTTTATTTTATTTTGATTAATGATAATAATAAAGATGAATACGCTTCAATGGTTCTCTAGCTAATTGTCTCGTAACAGTTGCGTGTTAGACGATTAAAGCAGTCATAATAGTGAAACTCATAATTTTCTGATCGGAACTAACGTGCTGATGATGAAGATAAATCCACACCATGTCACGGAGTAACCGACGTTAATTTCGAGCGTAGTTGCGTGTAGCCCGCTTCTTAATCTGAGCTCCATTAACAGGATTCATTAATCATAGTTTTAATAACAATTTAACCCCAACTGGATTAATATATCTTCATTTATCCACATGCTCCAGCACGTCGACTTCACTCGTCTAACTTTTATCATTCAAATTTTGAAATAGAAAATCGTGGCCGCAACGAATGTCATTCTCTATATGCGCTATTGAAATGAATTTGAGTGCAACTGTTACAAATGTAGGCATCGGCTTTTGTTGTTTACCCATTGTGTACAATTAAACGTGGAAAGATGTAATAATCTCAAATATCTCTTTGTGCTTTTTACTGACACATGCGGGGTCATAATAAGCGGTACTGCGAACATTTTGTATGACAATGAATTGATTGTCAAATTTAAACGTAGGGTTGTACGAAGTAGAAATCATGTTTTGCGTGCGTACGCGCAGCCACGGCTGGAATTACGGGTGTGCCATTATTTATTACACTTTAATATTTTGTTGCAGTCTACCCGTTTATTGCAATGGCACATGTTTTATGAATTATTTTTTATTAAATATCATAATGGTCATTATTACTGCAGAAATGACGGGTATGTTATTCATTACTGTTGTTTGTTGTTCTCACGACCCTGGTGCGGTTATTTGTGGGAACAGTATTTTTGTATGATATTATAGAAGCTCTCTATTTAGAATTTTTTAATTTTTTTAATGTATTTAGTTACGTGACCTACCCTAACCAAAATGTATTATTACGTACCATAAATCATCACTTCCCAAATAATAGACAAAGCAGTTAAACTGATTAATACGAGTACCAACTGCTACTCTGCTTCTCATATAATAATTTTGAAAGCAAACTGCGGGGCTTAGATTTCCCATATTACCAGCGAACATGCTCTAATTATACCACCAAACAATTTCAACTGTACATAATTAACCAACGATCACAAAAGCCTTGAATTAATCGCACCCAATAATATAATAGTATAACAGTAAATTGGCCGGACTGCCTTAGTATGGAAGCAAGTATTGATTATTGTTACTAGTCCATTGAAACTTAATACATAAATATATATTATTTTATACATAAAACAAAAACAAAACTATAGTAAAAACAAAAATCATTAGTGAAACCTTTTGTTTGAGTACTAAACTATTAACAAGTGTTTTGTTACATGCAAAATTCCACTTAGTTTGAACACTTATTATCGTATATATGACGAAAATACTTATCCATGAATAGCACTACTTGCAAATTTCCCTTAATGTGCGGCGACCATAATTCGAATCCTGCTGCAGGCTTTAACTTTACAGCATGGTGTTAAAGCATTTCAATAATGCTTGCCTGGTAAGCTGTTAGTGACCCTCAAGAAAAAAATCTGATATAAAGCACAGTCAAACTGTCAATTAGAACCAGTTCTTATAGTATTTGCTAGTTTTATTTTATGTTATACACGGTAAACATTCTTGAAGCCTGGCATTGTCTGGTCTTAACTAGCTTTGTCCATGTTGTCACTTTCCATCACCTAAGACTGAGATCTGAACCTGAGTTGCAAGGAAAAATACCAATATAAGAAGAAGCCTTTTGACTTACACTTACAATGCAATCCATACAACTTGTTATTTATTTTTTATACTTGTCTATTAGTAGTAATATTAATAAAAAACCTAAAATTTGCGACTGAACTCGACGCAGAAAAAGTAATGTAGAATATGACTTTAAGTTGACGTTAAGAATTTCATGTTTTGTTTATAATAACACTGTTTTTAAATAACCTTAAGTAGTAATCAAACCTAGCTGCGTTCTTGCTCTAAGCATCAATAATTACCGGTCTAAAATTACCACCGATAATACCCAGGGGAGAATCACAGCATGTAAATCGATAGAAATGTTTCAAATAACCGTCACCAATGGTTCAATTCTCTAATTATAGGTTTGCCCTGAAGCTGTTTAGTCAAACTATATTCGCTAATAAGCTGTGTCAACCATTGTAACAATAATACAAGCAATTATGTCCGCTTCGAAAATTAGAATTGGAAATATGTCGTGTTATACACATTCATTTTGGGTAATATTTTGATTTTAGGAGGGTAGGAATGGGATAAAAATAGTTTTGGAAGACTTCTGTGGAAAGATTGGTTTCACCAAAGGGGGTTAAAAAAGAGTTAAAACGAAATTTTAAACAAGTAAAATTTCGTTTTAACCCTTTTTTAACCTAAATTAATTAGCTTAATTATTTAGCTTATAAAAATAATAGCATCCATGACCCAGTTTCTCTGATGATTGAAAAAAATGGCAATATCCTCAGAGCATCCACGCCGTTTTCGTTGACTTCGTAAATGCGTATCATAACATAGATCAAGATTATCCTTACTTCCTTACTAATATTATAAACGCGAAAGTTTGTTAGTATGGTTGTATATACATACATGATGTTTGTTACTCTGTCACGCAAAAATTACTGAATGGATTTTAATGAAACTTTCCAATAATATAGCTTACACATCAGAATAACACCTAGGCTATATATTTATTAAGATATTTTGTGAATTGTCTAAAATATAACGATAAGTGTCAAGTGAATAGGAAAAAAATCTGCCATATGTGACCTACTCATCTCAATTGATCCTTATCAATCTAATATTATAAAAGCAAATGTTTGTGAGTGTGTTAGTATGTTTATTACTTCTTTACACTCAAACAACTGAACCAAATTTGATGAGGTGCTGGATTAGCACATATGATACTTTTTATCATCATCATCCACCACGCGGATGTAACCGCGGGGCGCAGCTAGTTGGTATATATATTTGAGATCGAAACAGGCTTATAACAAGTACGATACCTAAGTTGTTTAATTTAGCTCTTGAACATATCATGGAACTAGTGTTTGTTGCAACAAATAATGGCGTGGAACTGAACGGACAGCATTAGCTGATGCGCATACCCTGACACGGAGGACATGACTATTAGAGGCGAGCAAAAAGACGAAGTGATAAAAATAGTAAAGTTTTTAGAGAAGGAAGCAAAGAAGATTGGTCTAGGAATTCATTTCGCGAACAATGAATATCGAAATATGCATTAGAACGTTCAAATTCTATAACTCTTTGTGCCAGTTCGATCGGGGAAGTACTATCACCATACTTATTTCTACCGCCAAACAGTGATAATCACATTACTGTGTTCCGATTTGAAGTGTATGGGTGCCGGTAAAATTACATTTACATGAGACTTAAGAAATTTATGTCTCAGGGTGTCGTTTAGCCACTTGTGACGAACACCATCTGTTATAGGCAGAGGTTACCACTTAACACGAGGTAGGCCTCGTGCTTGTTTATCACGATTGTATGAACCCAGTAAAACTTTGATTTTGACGGAACTATCTTCAAAGGTGTGAAGGTTCATATACTTGGGTATTTACGTTCAAGTACTATAACGAAAATCAACAGCAGGGAGGACAAAGTTGAAATCCGAGGTACAAACACACTCTGTGCTGTGATGCAATCCACATGCATTCTTAATGTCCCAGATTCTAAGTAGAAGCACAGAATAAAAAGGACAGATGGTAGAAGTATAAAACTTAGAAGGTAAGTTATAAGCCTGGTTGTTGTTTTAGTATGACAGTCGTTATAGCTTGGTGATAGGGCATTTTGTAAATGCATGGCTAGCTACCACCCTGTAGTAGAAAATCTGTCGCCAAACACCTCACTGTGTGTTCCGGCAGCTATCCTTGGTCTTGACCTAGGGTAGTTCTTACTCGTGGTGTGCCTTAACAATATCTTCTACCACATCATTACTTTCCATCAGGTCAGATATAGGTCAGAGACAAGCCTATACATTTAAAAAACACACTGATGTGAAACTTGGGCATTCACTCAAAAAGAGGAGATGAAGCTTCTGGTTACTGAGCGGCGACCCGTCAAAAAGGATGTTGGCGCATGAAAGATCCAGTAAAACCAGGAGATCGAAGATTTATTACGATTATACGCAATCAACAAATTACGACAAATACAATTACTGATGTAGTTTGGAACTAATACAAAACTAATAATTTTCTTTTACATTTTGTTACGTGATGTAACATGACGCGTAACCCTAATTAACTGATAAACCCTAATAGAGCGTACATCATGTATCAGGTTCATGTATATTATGTATTTATACCTTCTTATACTAACGCATTACTTTCTGAAATACACATTAAATAAACTGCTTTCGGGCTTAACGAATACTTTTTCATATCATCAACATAAATTTGCAAATATGAAAAATTTTAGTAAAGCTAAGTTATAAAGCGTTTTTGTAGCAAAAGTTATGAACTTGTACATAAATCTAGTTTATCATCAGCTCGTGATTTGTACTGAGATAACTTTGCATTATGAGAAGAGAGCATAATTGATGCTATTTAGTTTAAGTAAGGTTCGTATGTTTTTGGTACATTATAATGTTAGAATATTGTATTTCAATTATATTTTAGATGAATTTTTTGCCCGTTTCTTTTGGACTGGTGCTGCCCTTTGCATAGCAAGGGCAACTCTAAGCAACTCCCCTTCAAACGTTTATGGTTGTCAATTCTGCGCTATTACCAGATTTTGTCGAACAAGGCAAGCTCGCAATGCCATATCTAACGTGGTCTGTTTAAACTTGGATTCCATTCTTTGGTTATTTTAGCCCATAGATGAGGCATGAGAAAAGATGCGAGTGGCCCTGGTCCAGTTTAACTTAACAGCCTACACTGGTTGTAAATGGTGTTGGAGCGCAGTGCAGTATTTCTAACACCATCGAAAAAATAACTTTATAAGAAAAACAAAGAGTAAAGATAGCAACCAGAGATTTTTAATAACTGAAACCGCACCAGATGCACATATTTGAAATATAATTTAACATGACGCATTAAGAACAAATTTCACCAAAGGTTACGGATTGAAGGAAGTCTTTCGAAAGTAAGTGTGTTTTTGTCCCTCACCTCCGAAACGGATTATTTTGTTTTACTATTGGTGCATATACGAGTATATATTAGGTCCTTACATATGAAATTGGCGTTTTTCGTACTGGCCACTTTAATCACGAATTTCTCCTCTTTGGTAAGGAATTCCAAATTCAAATTTGTACAGCTATAGACTCATGTATTTGTGCTTCGATGATCGTCATTCATTTGTTTTTTTTCTTCTGTTTTTTTCTGTTTGCGTCACTCATTTTACAAAATGGAAAACCTTAAATATCGCATTATTTACGAGTGCGAGTTCCGCCGTGGCACTAGTGCTGCGGAAACAACTCGAAGGGTGAATGATGTGTATGGCGGTCGTGTTGCAAAAGAAAACACAGTTCGTTTTTGGTTCCAACGTTTTCGTTCTGGAAATTTCGACCTGCAGAACAAGCCCCGTGGACGGCCTGAGACTCAAGTTGATAATGAAGAGTTGAAGGCTATTGTGGAAGCGGATCCATCGCAAACCACGTCCGAGTTAGCTGCAGGCTGCAATGTTAGTGATAAAACTGTTTTAATTCACTTGAAGCAAATTGGGAAGATTAAAAAGCTTGAAAGGTGGGTACCTCACGAATTGACTGAAACAAACCGGCAAACGCGCGTCGACTGCTGCGTTACATTACTAAACCGGCACAATAATGAAGGTATTTTAAACCGAATCATTACCTGTGATGAAAAATGGGTTCTTTACGATAATCGGAAGCGCTCAGCGCAATGGTTAGATCCTGGCCAGCCAGCCAAATCCTGCCCCAAGCGAAAATTAACCCCAAAAAAGTTACTTGTAAGCGTTTGGTGGACTAGTGCCGGTATTGTTCATTACAGTTTTTTCAAATCTGGCCAGACTATTACGGCTGATGTCTATTGTCAGGAATTGCAAACCATGATGGAAAAGCTAGCGGCTAAACAACCTAGGCTGGTCAATCGCTCCACGCCACTGCTGCTTCACGACAACGCTAGACCACACACTGCGCTACAGACGGCTACTAAATTAGAAGAGCTTCAATTGGAAAGTCTAAGACATCCTCCGTACTCCCCGGACCTTGCTCCAACAGATTACCATTTTTTTCGAAATTTGGATAACTTCTTGCATGGGAAAAAATTCAACTCCGATGGGGCAGTCCAAATCGCCTTCAAAGATTTTATTGATTCCCGTCCGAGTGGTTTTTTTAGTAAAGGGATCAATGAACTACCTATGAGATGGCAAAAGTGCATAGAAAATAATGGTTCATACTTTGATTAATTAAATATATTTTATTAAAAAATATTCGACTTTTTGTTCCTCCCATACAAAACGCCAATTTCATATGTAAGGACCTAATATTATAATAGTACTCGTATCTTGGATGCTGGATTAGTACTTTATATTCTAATTAACTGTCATTACATCCCGAGAGAATGATTTCTTTGGGGGTGAAATCGTGGTAAGTGCCACGGTTAACTCGGGTAGTGTTCACAATACAGTGCTTTGCAGATCGGCAATCATTATGATATTTTTATCACTAGATGGTTAACTGTACTATATAGTACATATAGGCAAAAATAATAACTTTAAGTGGGCCACATACCATATCTTTTTCTAACTTTAAAACATCAAAAAAACAAAACACTTATGATAAATAATAAGAATATTAACTGTACAATAATTTTACTATCTGGGAAACTAAGATTACCTTCATTATCACTTCGTTAAAGGGCATGATGTGTGAATGAAGGCTATCCATTAGCACTTTTGAAAGCAAGAAAGCAGGATGTGTTGTTTTGTTCGTACTTTCATCTTAAAAGGTATGCTAATAAACAGACGGATTTTTTTTTGTTATCTGATTGTTATTTTTATATTACCTACGTTTTCGAATTATTCTTATCAATAGTGACGAAACTACGTTTGCATGAAAAGCGCTACGTGCACTATAGCCTTAAGAATTATGCATAAAAAAATTGTAAATAAAACTGAAATAAAATACATTTTTTCCAATATTGTTAGTCGGTTCCACTCCTTTTTTTTTATGCTTGATAGGTTAGCCTTTGACCACTATCTCACCTGATGGTAAGTGATGATGTGGTCGAAGATGTTGTTCAGGCTAACCTAGAAGTACTGGCTCTCAAGGACAGCTGCCGGAATACACCGTTAGGTGCTTGGCGACAGATTTTCCACTTGAGGGTGGTAGCTAGCCAGACGGGAATGCCCTACCACCATGTTAAATGCTCTGGTACTATTTTTCGAATACACAAGGCGAAAAATCTCTGCAGGTAATATCTTCTTCATAATATCGTCATATTTTATATATCGAGTGTTGTAACTTATACAGAAACTCAGTTTTTATGAATTTAGGTTTAACACACACTAAGAAAATGTGTAGCTTCTTTCTTATATCTAAATCAAGGCAATTCATTTAACCGCAGTTTTGAGAGTAATAGAACTCACGCATATGGGTCAGCGCAATAGACTTGTTTATTTGTATGTGTGTGTATTATTACAATATATTAAGCATCCAGTAGCGAATCTTCATAGAATTTTGTTTCACTAGTGCTGACGCCGTCTAAGCTATACCTATTTTGATACTTTGTAAGTGTAATGAGTAAATGGTAAATAACAGTATGCCTCGTTTCAGAATGACACTGATTCTTGTTGATCCATATACTCCCAATTAGGTGTCATAAAAGGCGCCTATGAGAGAGAATGCACCATAATACCCGGATCCAAGCTTTGCAATCAATTATTATAAGTCTTTATCGGCCTGTGTTCATAGATAAAAAGTAATTTTAATACAGTTTATTGTCGATTTTATGAGAGCAAACCTTTTGTACCCCACAACACCACACTCTTACATTGTCTTTAGGTAAAAGTAGGAAAAAAAAATGTTTTAGTTGGAGTAAAATAAGGAATTATAATGCGTTCATCAAACTTAGTGGCAAAGACGACGTATAGGTAAATTAATAATTCGAATTGTTTTCTAAATAAATGTTCGAATTTATTATAAATTATTATATACAGCGTGTCCCAAAATTCAACGATAAGCCGGCATCGGAGCATGGACCTACTCATGACTCCTCGGAAAAAAAAAAAAAAAAATTATAACTGTTTTTTTTTATTAATTACAGAGACTTTTATAAATTTCATCGATATTCGATACCCATTATGCTATTTTCAACTACCATGACCACAATTTTTGACATATATTTTTGATATTTTTTGTGCATTAGCAACCTAAGAAGGACGGCTATCTACCACAATCCTTTAAAATTACAGAAAGTCTGTAGTTATTTTACAAAAATCAGTAAAAAAAAAATTTTTTCTTATAATTTTCATAGATTTTAACATTCTATGCACTTTCTATAGTCTTGGTTAAAAAAAAAGTATGGACACTACCATGACAAGTTTTATTAAAAGTTGGCGCAACTTGATAAAAGTCTCTGTAATTAAAAAAAAAAGAGTTATAATTTTTTTTTTATTTTTTCCCGAGTAGTCATGAGTAGGTCCATGCACCGATGCCGGCTTATCGTTGAATTTTGGGACACGGTGTATATAATAAAATTTACTATAATGTCATTGAGTATAATAATTAGTATAATTAGTACGAGTATAGGATGTAATTATTATTATAAATAGGTACCGATATTTTTTAATGCTATTATCACTTTTAAATCTTATAAAAAATCTTTTCTCATAGTTTAATTTCTTAAGATAAAAAACTGAATGAGAAACATTTTTTGAAGTTGAAATACTGCGTGTAGTTATTAATTTGCGTAGTAGTGGGGCCCGACGCATAACGCGGCACCCCTCGCGTTTCATTAAATACGTTTCCGCATATCACGCACTATGTCATTTCCTGTACTAGTGATGTGACATATTTAGCGAGCATGTTATCAATGTCGATGTTTTAAAAAATAAATTTTTTACAATGTTAGCTTATGTATGCGACTTCACCCATACAAACGCCCATCATTCTATATAATATTATTCCAGGACCACAAAAATGTTTATACCATAAGGCATTTAAATTTGTTGATCAGTAATTATGGTGCACATTTATAATAATTAATAACATTTAATTGTAATTTTTGTTGTTCATTATTTAGTTATCCAATTAATTGTTTGTAGTTCACTAAAAGAACTTTTTATTTACAAACAATATAAAATTCAATATGGTAGCAACATGGCAGACCATAGACCTAACTTCAATTGAATAATTTGTGTACATAAACCATTTTGAGTTACCAGATGTTAATTCATTTTAGTTAATTCGTTTTTTTATGTTATTGTGAAGGAACAACCTGAGACCCACCTGATGTTAAGTTGAATAACCTCTGCCTATAACAGATGCATTTTATCAACGACGAATTAAGCAATAAGTTTATCTTAGCAATATACTAATTTCTTACCTTAGTCATGAGTTTGTAAATTAATTTTTGGAAATATACATCAATTATTATTATTGCCTATTTGAAATGTGGGGATTGTTAGATTTCCCCTAAAAAAGGCTAAATGAAGCAGAACAGATGCATTTCATCACAAATAACGAATTGCACTGCGCCCGTCACCTTGAGACATAGTTGTTAACTCTCATGTGCATATGATTTCACTGGCTCTCAAGGACTGCTGTCGGAACACACCATTAGGTGCTTGGCGACAGATTTTCTACTTGAAGGTGGTCGCTAGCCAGGCATTAGCAAAATCCCCTTCCACCATGCGGTGAAGCTCAAGCCGGCGCGGCGTTGGAGATCGAACCAGGGACCTGCGGCACCGCATTCCATAGCTTTTACCGCTCGGCCATCATTGCTTAAAGAGCTGATTTATTTTACACAATGCTATAGAAGTCTTGCATTTTCCAGTATTCAATAATTCCTTATTAGCTTATTTGTAGATATATACAATACATTATTGTAGAATTAAACTCGAAATAATGAATAAAAAAACTGAAATCATTCGATCAAAGTTAAAACCAAACAAAATGATTAAAAAGCATATTTATCGATAAGCACTCAAGTAAATTAATCAGTCCCTTCTCTATCGTGTTACCATGGGAAGCTATTTGCGGATTCAATCAAATCCACAGAATGGTAATATTATTGGCTCAACACATTTATTTACGGATTTAAATTGCAAAAGTAGGCATGGTACTGGTACTTACTTAATTAAAATGCTGTATGTTACAAATAAAGCGACGAAACGCTAAAAATAACGGTCGCATTTAACGATCATGTATGATATCACCACATGAATAAAATAAATGTGGTATCAGTTTTTAACAGCTGAACCAAATGAAACTTATTATGAAGGCATTGTTTACAATGGCAATTCCTCGTTAATACCATAGTAAAAAGAGACCAGAAATTTTATTTCATAGAGAGTTTGCGAACTCGGCTTGTGTGTGTGCACACCTGTATGCACGTTGAACATCATGCACACTATGATAAATGTCTAGCGTTTCAAGAGTGCGTGGATTTATGTAATGAGAATATAAGTAGATACTTTATGTATATTAATTACATAATTTACACAGAAATCAATAAAACTTGGTTATATTGTCAACCGCGTATACAGACAAAAGTAGGCATTAAAATCTCCTATGGACCTCCAGTCAAATTACTGTTCTCGTTTTACTATATACTTTTAATATCCTCATCTATGTATGAATTTATATAAAAAAATAAATTGGAAAGAAAATAATATACTTACCCAATATAATCTATCTATATACAATTTACAACACACTAAAATCTAAACACAACACTACAACTACTATAACGAAATCACTTAGGTAAGCTTAAGGCCATTGCAGGCCAACAGGCAATCCAAATGCTCCAGCTCACTACTAAGAGCTGGAAGAGATTGCTCTCAGCGATAAGACCACCCATTGTCACAACTACCCTTAGTTATTATGTTTGTAATTTTTTTTAAGTGTTATCTGTCTCACTACCAGTAGGCAGCGTGCCCAGCATGCTGGCAGCATTTGCCCCTTTGGATTGCAATGCATACTATTTGAGCCAAATAAGTGCCAGCATTTTGATCAGGCGTCGCATCGACCAAGCGCTGTGATAAGTTTTGGAATATAAGATGGGCTCACTCTTTATAGTTGCAATTTATGTTTATATGTGCAAAACATAGTAGGCATAGCAAAAATGTTATTAAAGAAATATTATAGAAAATTTTACAAAAAAATAATGCTATTAAGCTTAACCACTAAGGTTGGAAACATTAAATATTTTAATCAACATGAATATTATAATAATCAGAAGTATTGTCCAAGTTGTACTTTTACTGGCATAACTTAATATATAAATATTTTTATTCTTGGTCATAGGTAAGCCTTTGCCCACAATCTCACCTGGTAAGTGATGATGTGGTCGAAGATGTTAACAGGCTTAACCTAGAATTACTGGCTCTCAAAGACAGCTGCCGGATCACACCATTACGTGCTTGGCGACAGATTTTCTATAATGCCCTACCACAATGCGATTAAGCCCAAGCCCGCGGTGGGATTCGTTCTGACCTGATGCGCGGCAGTTCATAGCCAATGCCACTGAGCCATCACAGCTTCAAAAGCTTATTTAAGCTTAGCAAATACGAGTAGTAAACCAAAATAAATAATGGGCTAGATTTTCTAAATTATTAGTTAAAATGAAGCAATGAGCAATTATTTTAAAAGTAATTTCTACCAAAAATTAAATAAGTACTAAATTACGTGCGTTATGACGATATGAATAAATATCATCACGCTATTCTTACGAACACGCAAACTGTTTCGAAATACATACTCTTAGAATTCCACTATAATGGTTGTACTAAACTATACAAATCTTTAGATTTTTTTTTTTTAAAGATGTGCTATTAAATTGAGCAATTATAAATTACGACTTTCGTCTTGTGTTTAATTTTTTATAGGTAAGCCTAACCTTTTTGGCTAGTGGCGATGAGTCTGAGGATGTTTACCGGGTGTGATCATGATTAACCCTCAAGAACAGCTTCCAAAACTACAAAGATTTTTAGGGACGATTTTCTACGTATTTCACTATCAAACACCGAGCTCGCCGGCGAGCTTGAGGCAAAAATAAAGTACCGCTTACTGTCTCTCCATATAGTCACAGAGTAAATTTCAGTAGGGCCCATTCTCAACGGTACAACACTGCAGTTGTACCTGGGCATTTAGTTCCGATGCCTCCATTGTCTCTCGGCAGCGATACAAGCCGAGGTCCGAACAACAGTGGTGCCCTTGAGCTAGCTGTCAACCCCTCCGATAGAAGCGGAGCGTTTTCGGCGCCCGCAGGAGACGGAGGTAGAATGCGCTTTTTGCCTTTCCTCCCGGGCTATAAAAGGAGCCTTCCGACCCTCCTCCCTAAAAAAATACTGGTGGGCATTCTCTAAATGCCACGCAGTCTAGCTAAAGCACGCAGTGTAATTCAAATCATCTAACAGAGCCCATGACACTGAATCACTACTACGAAAAAATAAATTTCTATGGATTTCTCAATGCAGACATGTATAATCTATCGATGTAGCAATTAGGGCTGATATAAGAACTTAATACAGTGCCACGAAAATATGTTCCGTGGTTTGAGTGTTATTTACTGAAGATGATTACTTTTATTGTCGGTAGGTCTTTGACTACAATCTCACCTGATGTTAAGTGATAATGTTGTCAAAGGGGCTTAACCTACACGAAGATTTCATTCAAGACTCAGACACTTGTATTTCTTTTTATTCAACGCGATTAATGCAGCATCCACAAGGTGAATCCATGGCGTGCTAAGTAATATATATTTGAAAGACAATTTTGATCACCGAAGAACGATATATTCCTTTTTAGTGCATTCACATCGTCAATATAAACACAAAGGATGCCCGAATGAGGAAAAGAAAATCAGATGCGCAATAAATTGCCAACCGCAATCCCAGTTGCCATAGAGATTAGATACGCCCAAACAATATTATCGTCCCTATATCAGTAACCATTCTCCCATTACAAGGGTGGAATGGTTTACAATCTATTTGATAGTTAATTCGTGGCAATCACGTTTGGAAATTGTTTAAAGTTTTGTTCCCATGCTGTGGCGACCGGTATAAGCCATTTTCACTCCCTAATTTACACCCTTACCATATTAACTGGTAAATACGCTGTGTATTATGTCGTGAGAGTATCACATTCGGAAACAAACATTGTAGGTAATTGTCATGTGATTATTGTTATGTTGTAAAACATATGAAAAAGGTCTTGTTATTTTTGTAAATCAAAAGGTCTTGTTATTTTTGTAAATCAAAAGGTCTTTCTTTTTTTTTCGTTAACACACTGACTAAATAGAAATTTATAAAAGAATTTAACCTATAAAGCTGGTATTTTGCAAGTAGTTCATGGAGAGTATATTATATCAGTTGAGGATGTATTGTGTGACAGGGTCGAATTAAGAAGATCAAATTGGGGCTAAAACACTATTTTTATTTATTTTTATTGCTGATAGGTTAGCCTTAAACCACTATCTCGCCTGATAATAAGAGATGATGTGGTCGAAAATGTGTTCAAGCTAAACTAGAAGTACTGGCTCTCAAGGAAAGTTGCCGGAACACACCGTTAGGTGCTTGTGGCGACTGATGGTGACTAGAGGGTGGTAGCTAGCGAGGCGGGCATTCGTAATATGCCTTACCACTAAGCTATAACGACTGCCATCCTAAGACGACAACTGGGACCGACGGCTGAACATGCCCTCCGAAGCATAGAAGCGCTCAGTAGTAATGTCACTAGCGGTCACTCATCTAACTCATGACCGCGGCGGACGTTGCTTAACTTTGCTAATCGCTTAAGAACAGCTAAGTAAACTTAGCTACGAGCGCTTCAAAAATGTATGAAACTAAAGTAATAATAAAGCATGAAATGACAATATAATTAAAGCTCATGCGATGGTAATCGCAGGTAGATCAACTAGTTGTTACATAAAACTCCATTTAAGTAAAATATCGTCCATATAATGTACAAGCAACAGTAGAGCCAAATAATATTGTTGCATATCCATGAGGGTATTCACAACATTCTTCGAGAATAGTAATTAAACAACTTTAAACGGTTTAAGTCGCGAATATTTATCATTATTTTTGTCCCGCCGTTTTAAACACTTTGCAGTGATCGGGTCACGGGGCCACCACTGCAAAAAAATACTCACGACTCATGATAAATAATACGCGATTTAAACCGTTTAAAGTTGTTTAGTTACTGTTTCAGCCGGATTGTCCACTGCTGTGGCTCCCCCATTATGGGGGGTTTGCCATAATCCCCACGCTTGGCACGCGTCTTGGGGATTGCAGTAAGAGATATCAGTTCCTCAGAAAGCGCTGCTGCCTACCTTCTGGTGTTGTTTCCCTTAGGTGCCTCTTACGACACCCTTGGGTAGAGATGGGGGAGTGACATTCTAGCCCGGCAACCCACGGGATTGGTTTTTGGATAGTTTAATTACTATGTGTAATAATCGCGAAAACCTAAGAAAACATTCTTCGAGAATGTTTTGTCTATGCCCGTATGCATCTGTGGGCGTCTGTCAGTGTACTGGGCTAAGTATGTTTGTGCTAAAATATAAATAATTAAAAATTAATCAACTTCACAACCGGCTTCATGAGTTTCATGACTGATGATGACCAGTAATGTTCGCATTACTGTATTCTGATTTGAAGGGTATGTGTACCGGTAAAATTATAGGATATGAATGTCTGAAAGTCTTTTTATTATTGTTAACATAAGTCTATCAACTTAATATATAAGAATTTTGGGCTAAGTGCAGTTCATCACTTGTGATGGAATACATTTGATATAGGAAGAGGTTACCGCTTAATGCCAATTGGTTCTCGTGCTTGTTCCGTATCCTGATTAAATAAGATAAAAAAGTTAAAAGTCAAAACCATTAACTTCACTAAGACGTCTAAGTCGCACTTATGAATGTGAAATGCTCTAACAAGGTCTTCAAAAATTTACAGAGGACATACGAGAAACTCTGCGCCATTCTTCATATAGATGAATACCTGAGCTAAACTAAATATACAGTGAAATAAATTACGGATGCAGCAAATGTATGTAAAACACTTCTTGTGGAAATTGAAAGTGAAAAGTCCAGGACTTTATACGGACTCAGCAATATAGGTAAAATACAGTGTAGTTTAAACACAGCTGTGGACTGATTAAGGGTTATAATAGCTGATTAGGGACCTGAGCTGAGAAAGGGGCTCGCGTGATATCTAGACATTTTCATCTAAATTCAGGGAGTTTTGAAGTCCTTTGTCAACACGTCACGATAGCCACATGATCTCTCTTACCTACTGGTTTATTTTGTAATCTTTATTGTAGCTATGCAAACATCACAACCGGTTTCTAATTAGTTATTATAGGTAAGCTCACGATAGTTTTCAAAGTAATATTGGCTCATAATAATCATAAATATTTACCTATACATTTAATTTCCGAAACAAAATAGTTCTGTAATTAAGTTCAGTAGGTATATATATCAATGTTTCTCATGTCTATAACCCCTGCCCATATTTTATACCAATAACAGTATAAAACTGACTATAGAAGAAAACTTTAAACAAAATATGTTGGAAAACAGGTTCTGTAGAAATATTTATCGTTTAGGAAATGCTCCATAAATACATTATCAATAAACTAAACCACGTAATCCTTAGAACGAATATTCTTTTTCTCACAATCCTAATAACACAATAAATATATCCCTTGCGTCTGACATAATAAACCTTTTGGATAACCAATAAACTGTTGTCGAAATTGTAACCTGTCTTATTAAGCCTCTTAAAAACCTATTGAAATGAAAATAAGTCCGGTAATAATTTGATACGTCCTAAACTAACATCTAGTATATTTATTAATGAGTTGTCCGGAATTGGGATCGACGCGACGTTGCCTATTAGAGAGCATCAAGCCATTATTTATTCACGGAGTTAAAACTGAAAGCATTTTAACAAATTGATACAAACGTTTTTTTTTTAATAGTTTTGCGGCCAATATTTTTATTCGGTGGTTATCTTTTCATAGCAGATGCTCAATACAGTTCAGTTTATAGGTATGAACGATAATGTTATAAATCAATATACATGTATCATCAAGTCTTTAACACAACAACTGTATACCCAAAGTTCTAGGAAAAGATGTTTCGAGTTTCAGTAGATATGTTTTTGTCGCATGTAATAGATCGTGAGATTATTTACCTTTTACCAAGCAGTACGGACACTGACTCTGTAGTACTGAATTAGTTAGAAAAACCGAATATTCCTCCAACCCGGTGATCGAACTTCCAAATCCAAATTTTGTAGCAAAGAAAACGCCGCTACAGAATTTGAAGAAAAGCCACCTGCAGGTCATTTTTTTAAATATTCAACTGGTAGGGTTGCCACGACCTTTTCCTTTTCGCACCTACCACCGACGTTATATTATTTAAGGTTTGGTTTTATATCAGATGACATCCAGTACTATTCAGCTGTAGGTAACCACATATATCCCAAAGTATAGATGTCCCAAATTTTTTACATTAACCTTTCTATGTCTGTAGATATTCTGGACAAAGTAACATTATATCAGACATTAAAATATTTAGATGTTAAAAGTTAAAACCGATTTTACGTAAGCCCCTATCGAAAGCCTATAAAAAGGCTCTTATACTTACAAAGTTATGATGTAATTGTATCATTGTTCGACCTTTCTTCTGTATCATAAAATAGATTATATTCTACTAGCTGACACGCACTAGACTTCGGCTGCATTAAATTTTGTTACGTGAATTGTGACGGTTCAGAAAATGCATGTTGAATCTAGTTAAAAATATCAATATCCTTTTTCGAAGTACAGGCTATCCCGATAACAATCGAACTCGCTTTAGTATTTGTGAGTTGAAAAATACGTAAGGCATATTAATAAAAAATATACTGTCACATATAATTATAAACATTTTTATTTTCATCAATATCTTAGAATATAATTAACATCTTACAATATAATTAATATCTTACAATATAATAGGAACAGCTGACCACAGGACCACATTGCTGCAGTAAATCCATACTGCAGCAATGTGGTCCAGCGAAGGTTCGAATCTTGGCAAAAGCCAAATTCTCTGCACGATGCGATGATAGGTAATTTTTCTAATGCCGAACTGGCCAGGTACCACACTTAGGATTTTTAATTGCTTGTGGCCAGATTTTAATCCGTCGACAAGCAAGTTACGAAATCCGTAGTTTAAGCGATTGACACCAAGAACCACATAATTCACTTGCGACTTTCTTATGTACTGAGGTAGTGAAGGCTTACCTAACGGCAAAAATAAACCTTTTGTTATGGAACCTGTAACTTACAAGGTTAAGGTTAATAAATACCTCTATTCTGTTTTTAGCCAAATACAACTACTTGCAACACAACATTTATGTATCTATCAATTAAACCTTTAGTAAAAGTTTTGACATTCCTTGTTCCTAGTAAACTCGCTGCCATTCAATTAATAAAGGAACAAATGGTGGTAGTATTTGTTTGCCTATTGTATAGCAGCACCCTTCTAAGCATACGTCAACGTAAATATAACACATATTATTGGCAAACTCAGATATTTTAAAATTTAAATAAGCGAATATAGAACAGATCTGAGCAAACTGTAATCATCTGTCAAGTTGGAGGTAAAATACTTAGAGAGTATGTTAAGAACATTATTCTATTAACAACGTGCATATATTAAAAACTTGTTAATAAATATAGCGGGACCACCAAAGAAGCCAAAATCGATAATCTCATCTTAACACTCAAATTAAGTTCGCATTAATTGTCATAAAATATATTAAAAGGAAACTATAAAGATACGATTTATGTGGATCCAATGATTCCACTTCATTAGGTCGACATTAAACCGATGAAATCAGATTAAAAAGCTTAAATTATAGTATTATTATATGCGTGAGGAAGCAAATAATATTTTGGAAGTCGTGATGTGTGTTGAAGATAAGTAAATTTAGTGTATTAATTAGCATTATGGAAAAAGCGAGCGCAGACGATTGATTAGGTACTTGTGCGACTTCCAATTTGGCATAGTACGATAAGTACGGGTTCGATTTCTTCCGACACTACTTCTTCTAAGAACTTAATATTATCCTTACATGTTTCAGAAGTACAACATTGAAGGTTATTAATATTACTTTAAACCAAATAAAGACAGTATGGTGCCTAACTTACGAATGGTTAGGTACTTGTGGGACTTTCAATTTGGCATAGTACGGGTTCGATTTCTTCCGACACTACTTCTTCTATGAACTTAATATTATCGTTAGATGTTTCAAAAGTATGACATTGAAGGTTATTAATATTACATAAAGACAGTATGGTGCCTAACTTACGAATTGTTAGGTACTTTTGCGACTTCCAATTTGGCATAGTACGGGTACGATTTCTTCCGAAACTACTTCTCGTATGAACTTAATATTATCCTTAGATGTTTCAGAAGTATGACATTTAAGGTTATTAATATTACTTTAAACCAAATAAGAACAGTATGATTCCTAATTATATGCTCTCTGTCAGAAAAAAACTTTGCCTCTTTCGCAGTATAAACATGATAATTACATACATACTCGTAAATCTGTTTTTTCCAAAAATTTCCTAGTAGATTATGTGTCAAAAAATTGCGTAAATTTGATTGTAAATAACCGTACGATATCGGCCGGATTGTCCACACATTAGCTGAACACAGCCTCCCCCATTAAGGGGTTTTTTTCATAATCCCCACGCTATGCAGGCGTCGTGGGGATCGCAGTATCAGATAACAGTTCCACAGAAGGCGCTGCTGCCCGTATTATGGTGTTTTTCGCCTCACCACCTCTTACGACTCCCACGGGAAGAGATGGCGGGGATAATATTCCATGCCGGCACCCCACGGGGGTTAATAACTGTGACTTGGGTGATCTCTTGAAGCAATACGGTTCCGGGTTGCTCTAAGAGTAATCTTTAATATTTCAGTAAACTATTAAAGATAATTATTTTTTATTTATAAACTCATTATTATGTTTGAATGTTGTGTAAAGTCTAGGAGAAAATGCGTATAATTTCGAACAAGATAATAACTAACAAAATTGGTACGTGTTAAACTAAAAACTACCTCCTCAAGGAAAATTCTATAAATTTTTCGGCACTAAAAGGCTTTACACGAGTACTAAAATGTAGGTAATTTTAATCTGGAAAAAGCTGCGGCGCAGTTACTCGCTTCGACACAATGTTTACATACACGGAACGAGTTCCGTATGTCAATATTGAGCTTGCCATACAAATGAATACATACATTCTGTTACAATAGGGCTTCCATTTTGACCGCTGAGTCTGTGTTTGCGCAGACAATTCTCGCGGCACCGGCTCATGCCACCGATGTATTACTAACCATCTTTATTTTATGATAGCTCGGTAGGTGTGGTTTTAAATTTGGCCAGTTAGTTACCACAAACATTTTTGGGAACTAAATAATTACAAGGAGCTACTGTGGATTTTCTCATTTTCTTGTCTTGTAATTTTTGGCGTTCAGTAAACCAGCAATATCTTTGTAGAAATTTATAAAATTCAACCTTGTGACTCTACTTAACAGGCACATGTTGATGCGACGTCTACATTTTCTTATTCATACAGATCCCGTACAATATAATTTATCTTAAAATGCAACAGAAAATGAAAGAAGAAAACAAAAATATGTTTTCATAAACTTATATTAACAACACTAAAATTATTGGAAGTTTTGGCATCTATATCCGCCGATTTTCTTCATTATACTTTTCTTAATAAGGGTAGGCAGGGCATTGCGCGAATATCACCAAGAAGAAAATCTGTCACCAAGCACCTAATGGTGTGTTCCGACAGCTATTCTTGAGAGCCAGTTCCCAATCTAGGGTCAGCCTCTTTATCACCTTATACTACATTATCGCACTTAAGACACGTCACATAATGCACATCGATAAGAATATGGTGAAAGTTTGCATCAGCCGTTAAAAAGAAAAGAGGAGGCTTGTAATGTAAACAGCTTCCTCACAGCGATAACGACGTGAGTATTGACGTATTGTTTATTAGGCTTAATCATTCATTACTTTCTTCTGTACTAAATTATAGATAACTGGACCAAATAAATTTTCTTATATATTATGTTATAAAACAAACTCCTAACGATACGTTAATTATGTTACCAAATTTTACTCATGACCGCACAAAGTGTAACTTAATAATCCACATCCATAAATATGTTCACGGAAGCGTTAAGACGAGGTGTTAACAGATCTAGTTTAAAGTTGTTAGAAACCAGGTGGCGCAGAGCACAAACTTGTTGGTACAAGTAATCAAACTGTAGTAACCACGATTTAATATGGTTAACTGCATAGATTAAGTAGTCGACACTTTATCAAAAAGAAAAATGATTCGTAAATATAGAACTAGCATCAAATATTTCTTCCGAATGTTACAATTCTAAGCACCCTAATTTTAGTATTTCGTTGATATAACTGTGACGGAACATGCACGAAGCCCAACTCATGTTTAGCAGTAACCTCTGCATATAACAGATGCATTTCATCACAAGAGACGTACTATATTGCGCCCATCACCTTGAGACATGTTAAATCTTATGTGCCGGTAATTTCAAAATTTACTTCTTTCTGACTATAAGGACTTCTGCTGGAACACACCGTTAAGGACTTGATGACAAATTTTCTACTTGAGTGTAGTAGCCAGCCCAGCGAACATTCGTAAAATGCCCTTCAACTATGCGGTGAAGCTCGAGCTGACGTGGGGGATCAAACCATCACCCATTTGGCGTCAGGCAGCCGGCTGGCCATAAAACTGAAGCCAAACATATTCTTGTGTTGTCCTGTATTGTAAGGGAAGATAAGAAGGATAATTGATGCATTTATGAAAGAGTTCATAAATGCAACTATTGTAATGACCTGACCTAAGTGGGATAAGGGTTGGTAATAATTATAATTATTTTTATTTTTAATATATTATTTATTATTGTTTATAAATTAATATTTATTAAGATGTCTTAGAACTATGAGTTTGACAAAAATGGTATATATATTTATGTTATTTTTACAATTGACTTTTAGTAACGGTACATACTTTAAATGTTTACGGATCAGATGATCTTCGTATATAAGTACTTACTACACTAGTATTATGTGTAACTTAGTATGTGTGTCAGTGTTCACTCTTTACTAAAACAACTGAACTGATTTAGATTGTAAAATTATACAGTGCAGGTCCTGGATTAACGCCTAGTATACTTTTTAATCCCATTTACATTAGTTTTCAACGGCGAGCAAATCGCAATATAGGTTTTACTTATTCGAAGCATGCAAAGCCGTCGCGTAACATAATTTTATTACAAACCAGTTTAAGGTTCAATATCTTGACGAATGCGGTCGAAGATGTTGTTCTCGGTAACCTACTGGACCTCAAGGACAGCTGCCGGAACATACCGCTAGGTGCTTGGTGATTATGTACTTGAGGGTGGTAGCTAGCCAGGTGGGCATTCCTACCACCATGCCATAACGACTGCCATCCAAAGACTCCAACCGCGACCGATAGCTCCACGTGCCATCCGAAGCACGTTAGCGCTCATTAATAGATATATGCCACAAGCAGTCAACCATCCAGGTAATGACCGTAGCGGACGTTGATGAACATTTGTTGGTGCAGGAGCGAAACAGTCACTTTAAAATCTCAAGGATCTTAATTCGATCACTGGCTTGGACTACTTCAGAAAACTACCAAAGAAATTTTAGGAGCAGTCACGATGTGTGATTCTGTTTTTATTTACTAAATAATAAGGCAATATAGGCCACGCCCCCTATAACTAAAACATGTTCGTTGAAACGTAGTAGCTACCGGCCCTCCAGCGATTTAAAGGCGATTGAAGCGCTCGTAGCGAAGTTTACTTAGCCGTTCTTAATCGATCAGCTAAGTTAAGCAACGTCCGCCGCGATCAAGAGTTGGATGGGTGACCGCTAGTGACATTACTACTGAGCGCTTCCGTGTTTCGGAGGGCACGTTAAGCCGTCGGTTCCAGTTGTTGTCTTACGATGGCAGTCGTTACAGCGTGGTAGGGCATTTCGCGAATGCCCGCCTGGCTAGCTACCACCCTCAAGTAGAAAATCTGTCGCCAAGCACCTAACGGTGTGTTCTGGCTAGCCTGAACAACATCTTCGACAACATCACTTACCATCAGGTGAGATAGTAGTCAAAGGCTAGCCTATAAGCAATAAAAAAGGGGGTGATGAAACAATTGTAGCTAAAGGTTTTATACACTGCAACTTGAACTCGGATTTGCTATAAAATGTGTTTAAAACTTCAAAGAATAAAATCATAGACCTATTAATCAATTGTTTAGTTCTCATTAATAAATGATTCTAAAACGAAACATCTTTACAAAATTCAGGACACAATAACTAGAGAAGTTGTACCATTTATCATCATCTTCAGCTTGATTTCAGACAGCGTTAACACACCCTTGTCGACGGATTCCCGGATATCGTTTCCCGTACCAGGATACTTACACACTCGGATTAAAAAAGGTTTCCATCGTACGAGCATAATATTATTATTCTTCGCGGTTCTTCCGAGCGTTGGGCGAAGCTATTACTCATCTTTTTCCCGCGTAGAGGGCTCGTTTTTATTACTGGACGTGAAAAATACCAGAAATTTTATCCGCTCCCAGTCCGTAGCGGCGGGATTAATTCAAAGAGCACTTATTTCAAATTGGATTTCGTTCAAGTCGAGAGACTGAGTCTGGCGACTTCATTTCCTTTTAATAGTGTCCGACTTGTTCCATCTATTGGTCTTCTTTAGATGTCGATTTATTATGGTACAAATACCTAATTGTTGCCCATTGAATTTGAAATATTTGTTTGGACATTTTATATCTGTTATTAAAATGTTTTAACTGTTATTTATATAACGAGTTATCAGACTACACGATATAAAAATTAGTTCCTAAAGAAAACGTTTCTTGCCGAAATGGCTTCATTTGTAATTAATTAGTAGACACGTAATCCAATTGCAAATTGAAAAGAACCTTTACCTCAAATTTAAATGCTGGACTGCTGCATTGACGTGCTGGACTCAAAATATCGGTTCGAATTTGAAACATCAATCTAGGTGTGATTTCTACAAGGTGCATAGGATAAGCTAAAATCTTGAATTAGATGAACACAATTTTTATATATTAGTAGGTAGGTCACTTCAACAAAAATTTGTTGATTGGGCTTCACTGCAGTGTTAAATACTCTGCGTCGAAGTACTGTACTGTATCGGCCGGATAGTCCACAGCCTCCCACAATATGGGAGGCTTTGCCGTAATCCCCACAGGCAGGCGGCTGGGGATCGCAGTGTGCGATATCAATACCTCAGAAAGTGCTGCTGGCCACCTATTGGTGTGTTGCCCTTAGTCGCCTCTTACGACACCCACGGGTAGAGATGGGGGGGTTGACTGTGACATTTGAAATCGCTAGGAGACGAAACTTTATGTTCGCAAAAGCGGACAACTCAAGCCTGCCTCACATTAGAGGCATTGCGCCTCTACATGCCAGACCGCCAGACATCAGTGCAACAAAACACTCGAAGCCTTTCATCAGAGAGCTCATACTACCAAAAGAAGCCGACGAAAGAAAAGATGCCGCGACCAATCCGGCGATACCCCCAGTGGGCAACGCCGTGGTCGCTGATCAGTCCGCTTGGCTTCCCACCAGCGGGATCAACCCGGCGCGGCCTGATCGCCCAGGCACCTACTGCTCACTGGGCGGTAGGACCGGTGAGGTCTAATGGTATTCACCAACACGAAGACTGCTCCGTAGTTACGGAGCAAGAAGAGCCGAAGCAAGAGGGCACAGCCCTGAAGCTTCTACCCCAAGCGCAACTCGCGCCTGTGATGAAACCACGAATGAGACGAAACATAGCTTCTGTAACCTGTTTGATGCTCAACTCAAGCAGTTGAGTATCAAACAGAACGAGAAAGGTGACTCTGCAACTGTAATAGACAATTATGACGTTTTCCATCTTTTGATATGTTTGTCTCAGCAACAAGCCAAAATAAATGCTTTTATCATACTCTTTCACGATCCACGGCTTTACCATACTGTTAAAAGGGGCGGTATAGTAGGAGAATGTTTTTTTTTTGGTGTGAGACAAGCAAAAAAAACATAAATGCTACAAAATTAGAATTTTAAAATAGAAAGTGTTAATTTAAATAATATGTTCTTAAATCGTGCAAAACAACATCATTAAATTTTTTTGTGAAAATTCTCTTATTCAACAAAATCACAAATAATTGGAATACATTTGTTCAAGATGACAGCTTGAAGTTTTCGGTTTTCACTACCTTATAGCGGATGACATGGATGATAGACTAAAATATTATCTAAATCGTATCACCTTATATTATGTTGACTAATGTACTGAAATAACTTACTACACGCATCACTGGATAATCCCAAATCTGTAAGCCAAAACACCCTACCTATAAACACTTATTGTAATAAACCATATAGTGTGTATTGGAGTGATATCGTAAACATTAGTTAATCTAGTGTCTGAAGCCATTGGACCGGTCAGTTTGTCTTACCGACTGAGCTGTGAAGGGTAATCAGTCAAGATGGACGGTTATTGTAGGTAGCTAATCTATATAAATGTCTATACTTAAAAGAGATGAGCTCCATTGATTGTTTTTCATAATTTAAGGTTAGTATGATAAGATTTCTCCATGAGGTGCCGAGTTAGAGTTGTACATTCCATATCTTCCTATGGGAGTTATAAGAGTCGACGAGGGGAGAATACAAGACGGTGGGCAGCAGCATCTTGTGAAGGACTGGCATTATACGAGTCCACGGTGATCCTCAAGATACGTTACAAGCGTGAGGCTTATGGCAAACCCCCATAATGGAGAGACTTTTGTTCTACAGTGGATGTTCTGGCTGTTAGTCATATATTTTTTTTTTAAGATATAGTCTATTTTCCACAGATTCCAGGGTCCGTGTCATTTTTTAAGTTAGCTGAGTTATTTATTGGACAATTACATTACCATGGGGAACATTCTTACATACTTAAGGGGGAACATAGTTAATAGGGATGCTAATTATACCTAGTACCTTTAGATTATTACAAAACAGATACAAACAGGTTTGCACAGGCATTCAGAACGGACCAGGCACTGGTCTAAAGGTACTAGGTATAATTAGCATCCCTATTAACTTTGTTCCCCCTTAAGTATGTAAGAATGTTCCCCATAGTAATGTAATTGTCCAAGCATCACTCGTTTACGAGTTGACTCGAGTGCCAACCATCTTCCTTGTCAACCATTTCTGAAGGAAGAGGTCGACCCAACACTTTACGCCGCCGCTTGCCAACACATTTTCGTTAACATGATCGTATCCAATACCCGCGCCAATCCGCTTGCTAAAGCGGTAGGAAACTATAATGATAATATATTAACCTTATAGTAAAGAAGTGCTATTTTTACCATATCTTCCCATTGATGGCCGTAAAAGGTGACAAAGAAGATGTAAGGCTAACTATGCATCATGCCACCACTCCGACGAGAGTAGTTAAGGTTTTTTTAATTGCTGATAGGTAAGCCTTTGACCACAATCTCACCTGATGGTAAGTGATGATGTGATCGAAGGTGTTAACAGGCCTATAATTACTGGCTTTCAAGGATAGCTGCTGGAACACACCATTAGGTGCTTGGCAACAGATTTTCTACTTGAGGGTGGTCGCTAGCCAGGCGGGCAATCGCAAAATGCCCTTCCGCCATGCGGTAAAGCTCAAGCCCGCGGTGGGGTTCGAACCATGGACCTGCTGCGCGGCAGTCCATAGCCAATGCCACTGACCCATCACTGCTTTAAACCGTAGCCAATGCTACAGGTACACAAAACAGGGCTCATGGGAAGTGAATGGCCAATAACTGAAACCTATTATTAAAATTATTTATGTTTTATCGCCATCCATTGTCATTTTAAGGAATGATATTATTACAATGTATTATTCCTTCGTTGGTTAGAGGAAACATATTGTACCGACATATAACATGTGGGAATGAAGATAAGATTGCTGCCGAACTTTCTGAAGCAACATTTTCATAGTCACTCCTTTCTGTGAAGGTCAGCGTGGTCATCCTCTGGGCAGTATAATGTCTTCCATAGTATCGGCGTTTTGCTCGTTAATCCATAGTCAAAAATAATATATTACATTATGCACACGCCCTTATTGTTAAGGTATTTTTGATAGATTTTTATACGAATTAACGTATGACTCATAACTGTACGAGAATATATTTGTGCTACTGAAGCTCTTTTACAGGGTATATTATATTAATAACTCATTTAAAGCGATTCAAACTTCCTTGCGATTTCGTTTAACCATGCATTTACTTATAGAGAACTAGTTATTTCTATTATAAGATGGAAAATACTTTATTTGCATGAACAAAAACGGGACAAACGGCACCTGTAAGTCGAACATGGATATGTCACATCAGTTTACGTCTCCTGATTGAGGTCAGGATACGTCAACTGATGACTTACATAGGTGACAGGTGCCGTTTGTCCCGTTTTTGTTTATTTCAATTATATTACTCAAAATTTATCAACCCTAGCTCCCAGATGAAAACTAGTTATCTGCTACAGATACTCTGTTACAGCACTAGCTTTAATGATACTCCATTTTCCACGAATATTGTTTCTTAATTCGACAGAAGCTGAGTTTTAGTGCAAATTAATTATGTAAAAGAAAATAATTGTAAGGTAATTGGATTTAGAGCGTTTTCTAGCTTTGATAAACAAATGATTGCTGCGTAAAAGTTTTTATTCAGCTGATTGATCATTATTTGGTTACAGTTATAGACTGTTTAATTTTTATTGCTGTATAAGTAATTTGAAAGACTTACATTAATTGGAGAGATTCATTGATAAATATTTTAAAGAATTTACAATTTTGGACATTCTAAATAACAAAACACTGTAATGTTTCGCTTGCCTTAAGGGTAGAATGACCTCTGTTTTAAGCTGAATGCTTGCCTGACAGTTAAGATATAATATAGGTAATTAATGTCATACCAGTATCCCTGTGATTCACTGGCAACCATATATAATTTAGATCAATAATGTATGTATACATACTCATATCTTCTGACAGTTTGACGACATCTAATATACGGGTGAATTGACAAGTTGGTATGCCTAAATTGGACGATTTCCTCTCAAGAATTCCTATCACCTCGTACGTCAGTTTCACTTCATATTGATTTCGAACTATACCTACAGCATATTATATTGAAAGGACAAACTATATTTAATTAAAACTACTGTGTCTCGTCTTGAGAATATAAGGATTTTTATGGAATAAGGTGAGGAGTTTTATAGAATTTAAGGATGTTTTATGTATATGGCATAAAACACCGCGTAGATGGTTCATGGCTCTAGACCCGCCGCGGGCTTAGGCTTTGACACTTGGTGTTAAGGCATTTTAGGAATTTGAAGCGCTCGTAGCGAAGTTTACTTAGCTGTTCTCAACCGATCAGCAAAGTTAAGCAACGTCGCGCGCGGTCATGAGTTGGATGGGTGACCGCTAGTGACATTACTACTGAGCGTTTCCGTGCTTCGGAGGGCACGTTAAGCCGTCGGTCCCGGTTGTTGTCTTAGGCTGGCAGTCGTTATAGCATGGTGGTAGGGCATTTTGAGAATGCCCGCCTGGCTAGCTACCACCCTCAAGTAGAAAATCTGTCGCCAAGCACCTAATGGTGTGTTCTGGCAGCTGTCCTTGAGAGCCAGTACTTCTAGGTTAGCCTGAACAACATCTTCGACCACATTATCACTTACCATCAGGTGAGATAGTGGTCAAAAGCTAAACTAAAAAGCATAAAAAAACAAAAAAAAAATAAACAAGAGCCTAGCTACCACCCTCAATTAGAAAATCGGTCACCAAGCATATATCGGTGTGTTGCGGCAGCTGTCCTGAGGGCATGTAAATCTAGGTTAAACCTGTTAACATCTTAGACCACATCACCATCAAGTAAGATTACGGTCAAAGGGCTACCATTTGAATAACCTATGAGCGATTATGAAAAAAAGGACTGCTCCATATCTGAAACTAGTTAAATGTATGCATCGTTATTAATTATTATCAATCATAGTGTTTATAAGTATGTACCTTTAAAGCGTGTCAAGAGCAACGACCTCTGTCCCAAAGGGTCTTTAGAACAACATTACTTCAGGTAATGTAAATACTGCTTCTGTTGATTCAAGTGCTCGTAGGTGGCATTTCAAGAAGCAAATGCAGTCTATTTTCATTTGATTTAAATGCATATTGAGCCTTTTGTCTTTGGCATCTACAAATTTTAACATCAAGTGAACCTCAAGTTTTGAACCCGATGGTGTTATATTATAATAAATGTTTATTATTATTATAATAGTATGTTGGTCACAGTAAATGTTGAAATGATAAATGTTATTGTATCGCATTCATGAAAATTGTAACTACAATAACATTACAAATACTCAGTAGCAATGTGACCGCTAGTGACATTACTACTAAGCGCTTCCGTGCTTCGGAGGGCACTTTAAGCCGTCGGTCCCGGTTGTTATCTTAGGATGGCAGTCGTTATAGCATGATGGTAGGGCATTTTAGAATGTCCGCCTGTCTAGCTACCACCCTCAAGTAGAAAATCTGTCGCCAAGCACTTAACGGGGTGTTCCGGCAGCAGTCCTTGAGAGCCAGTTTAATAACCATGAAATTACAGGCATATGAGACTTAACAACTAAGTCTCAAGGTCTCAAGACAACAACCGGGACCGACGGCTTAACGAGCCGTCCAAAGCACGGAAGCACTCGATAATTATGTCCCTAACTTTTGTTTGTTTTTGATTATATTTTTAAAGTATCTTATAGATATTTTTTATAACATTGCTCATTCATAATAAAGGCTTTATGTCTAAATTGCAAGACTATTTATATTTAATCCCTTAATGGATTTAGACTTAAAAGGCACCATCAAGTTAAAAGCTAACATGTGTATAAATGTTTGGTTAGAATGAGTAAGGTTAAAACGTAAGAACTACCAACCAATATAACCACATTGTACGTACTAAGTATTTTGTTTTCGTGTAAACATACAATTTGTAATATTTGTTATTGGTTTATTAAAATGTACTTATTTTTGAAGCAAGGCAGCTGTCCCTTAGAGCCAATAATTCTAGGTTAAGCCTGTTAACACTTCCGACCACATCATCACTTACTATCTGATGAGAATGTGGTCAAAGGCTTACTTACCAGTACTGAAAAAAAGTACTATTGATAAGTTAAACTAAGCTGTAGTAGCAGCTATAACTTAGTTTACCTTAGTCTGTTCTATTAAATCACAAATCTTACCTATTACCACATCTATTACCAACAAATGTAAGCTATTTGAAAACATCATTACTGCGAGTGTCACATCTATTTGTTTAGTTGCTTCTAAATTAGGCATAGACGCACAACAAGCATTGTTACAATGAGGTTGCAATAGTGTCTCGCTTGTTACGCCTTTGTTTGGTCCAAGAAACACGTTCCAATTGTTGCAGCATGTAAATGTTGCTCCCGATTACCATTTAAAGCATAGAGTAGATGTCGAAAGCCCAGGTTTGGAATACATAGCAATTAATTGGACACGCAATGTAAAGAAATATTTTTTTCCATTGATTTTCAATTGTTGTTTGCTGTTGACGGGGCTATTAAAACCATTAAAAACATATATGTAAGCCGTGAGTTGTAATTGACCCCCATTTCTTCCCGTGGGTGTCGTAAGAGGCGACAAGCAAATTACCGGAAGGTGGGAAGCAGGCCTTCTGAGAAACTGACAACTTCTGTTACGATCCCCAAGATGCCTGCCAAGAGTGGGATTGTGTTAAATCCCCTAAATGGTGGACCTCGTTCAAAGGTGGAAGATTCGGTTGATGTCATAATGATATGTAAATTAACATGTACTTGTCTTTAAAAGAAAGGAAGAATGCTGATTAAAATGAAGCGCTCGTAGCGAAGTTTACTTAGCTGTTCTCAACCGATCAACATAGTTAAGCAACGTCGCCTGCGGTCATGAGTTGGATGGGTGACCGATAGTGACATTACTACTGAGCGTTTCCGTGCTTCGGAGGGCACCTTAAGCCGTCGATCCCGGTTTGTCGTCTTAGGATGGCAGTCGTTATAGCATGGTGGTTGGGCAATTTGCGAATGCCCGCCTGGCTAGCTACCACTCTCAAGTAAAAAGTCTGTCGCCAAGCACCTAACGTTGTGTTCCGGCAGCTGTCCTTGAGAGCCAGTACTTCTGGGTTAGCCTGAACAACATCTTCGACCACATCATCACTTACCATCAGGTGAGATATTCGTCAAAGGCAAAAGTATCAGGCATAAAAAAAAATAACATCATCGGTAGAAAATCTTTCATGAACTACTTTACTTAGGATGGCAGTCGTTATAGCATGGTGGTAGGTCATTTTGCGACTGCCCGGCAGACCAGCTACCACCCTCGAGTAGAAAATATGTCGCTGTGTTCCGGCAATTGTCCTTGAGAGGCAGTAATACTAAGTTAGTCTGAAAAATATCTTCGACCACATCAGGCGGGATAGCGGTCAAGGGCTAACCTATCAGGCATAAAATAAACGTTTGTAATTTTCAACATACATTCCAATACATTATATTCAGTGATTCTATTATAATAACAAAATAAACGAAAAGGTACATGAAGAACAATGAACGTACTTTATTTTCGTTTTGACATACAATTTATAGGTAGGTATTATTTGTTATTGGTTCTTAGACTTTTGACTTAATTATGTCCATGGACTTTACATTTAACTTTTCAAAAGTTTGTTTTTTTCCCTTTCGTATCATTTTCCGGATTGAACGAATAAACCGTACAGATTTTAAGAGAATTTGGATATCATCTGTGTGATTTAATATTTTAACAGGATTCGGATAATCGTTTTATATTTTAATACTCAGATATTTCTTTTTCACTTTTTTAATTTATACCTCTTCATAATACGGCCATCATTTAGAACAAAAGCATCTTATTTTAGCATTGACGGCCCACTGGCAATTAGTCTGTATCCTTGGTTGAAACTTATAATGTGTGATAAAATTCAGTGCGAAAGAATGATATAGTGTTACATAATACCTATCGATCGACAGAATCATATTGAAATGTGTGATAGTGCGAGCGACTAGTTAAGGGCAAAGTCTATATAGGTGCAGCAATAAACGAATCGAGGAGAAACGTTAAGTTACTAGTGACCACAACAATGCACGAGCCGAGCGAGCGAAGCGAGCGTGCCGTGGCAAAGGCGGCGAAACACCATAAACATCTCCGAATTCGCACTAATGTTCGTCACAAAAGTTTCTGTTAGTAAACGTTGTTTGTAGCACTAATATTTTACCGTACTAACGCTTATCGTAAGTATATTAGTAATTTGGAACATGGAAACGTTGGCAATACCTATGAACTCCCGTGCACGGGGTCCATGATTCCATTCAGCCATAGCATGAGTTCCACTGCATTGTAGAAGGGCATTCTGCGAATGATCTCCTGGTTAGCCCTACCTGCAAGAAGAAAATCTGTTGCCAAACATCAAAAGGCCTGACGCGGCAGCTCTGCTTATCAGCTAATATTTTTAGCTTAAGCCTGTTCACCATCATCGATACTACTTGCCACCAGGTGAGATAGTGGTCAAAGCATCAAGGTATGAGTATAAAAAAACAGAGATTTTGAGAATTGGGACATTATGAACAGACACTTTACTTTAGTCGTAGACAAAATGTTATTTAAAAACGTTTTGTAATTAGGTATTATAAGTCCCTGTAATTTAAAAGGACAACCAAACTTAGCACCTTAGTCGTGAGAAGGTTCAAGTCATTGCCAATAAAATTATATGTAACTTAAATACATTACAATTATTTATCATAGTGTTTAGTAGTAATAAATTAATAATAAAGATTACCTCTTAGCACCCGCAGTTGTTATAGTCCATTTCTACTGTTACTTTTATTGTTATAATTATCCACGATGCGCATGGGTTAAGAAACTATATCTATCTTAATAGATAGGCATCAGTTAGATACACATTGATGTATATGTGTATTTTTTGATAGAAAATAAACGACAGTTTAAGGTATATGAAGAAAACCTTACTTGGTATTCTTCAAACTGTAAATATGTATGTATCTTACCTGCATATGCATTATTAACAATTATTTCTTTTGTTACAGTGCGTCCTCGGAGCGCACTGCGTACACCTGGCTGCCAGACACCAGGATTGAGTTCTGCTCTTCATACAATCGCCGGAAGAGTTCAAACTCAACGGTCTACGAGAGCGACTGACATCACTCCGATCTGCTTGAGGTAGCTCTATTATAGAGAAAAAAATCGGCTCAAGGATATCTCAGAATAGGCAGAAACGGACAATGTTTGTATAATGGTACATACGCTAAGTGAAAGAACATTTTAATTTAGTGTTATAGTCGCTGTGCAGTGCTATTCAAAAAAAAGTGCAAAAATTAAGACATTGTGATTGAACTGACCATGAACACTTGTGTTTTGTTTCATACATCGTCTTTGATAGTATATTGTCAAGTAATTCTAGACTAAGTTGACCTAGTCATGTAAATAAGCTTTCTATTGTATAATTTATTAAGTCTAAGTTTTGTTTGTTGTACATAACTAATAAGAATAATAATAACACTATGCTACTACTAATCATAAGTGGTTAAATATCTTCGAGATAAGTTATAAAAAGTGATTTATAGATAACTAGGACATAATCAAACGTAAAAAAACTTATCAGTTTGTTATACTGTCTTATTAATAAGTGCAAGTGATGAATCTCACAGAAAAATAATGCATTGTAAAGCCATTCATAGAAAAACACCTAAATTTCGAAAACATCTATTGATATTTCAAAAGTTACAAAGTAACTTTAACCTCTTTGTGGTTAAGTGGAGTTTCAGACTTAAAAATATAAATTTAAATTTAGAGAACTAAAAGTTTTTCAATCAATATCGACAGCCATACGACATTAATTCAGCAATAGATAAGAAATCTACGAAGTTTGTCCAGCCAGCGAGGAATCTTTGCTAAGTATGGAATATTTTTGCTCATAAATTTGCTAATATTCCAAGTCGAACCCGAGGAGTACCGTGAAAACTTCCTCCTGCTTGCCGAAAATGAATATTTATGACGGGCAAGAAGTAATGCGCCATTTATGGACAAAGTTAGAATGTACTCCGTCGACTTATCGAACGGAATTGGATCACTGAAGTAGGTACTTTGTTTCGATACAAGAGTTTCTACTCCTCGAATACGAGTACTTCTTTTCTTTCGTAAGGCATTGTTTTCCTTGTAGGCAGGTAACATATACCTATAAAAACAGGAAATGTTTTCGACTTGATCAATGTTGATTCTTTTTAGAAGAATAAAAGTATCTTGCATATCTTGCCCTGTGGTACTCGTGGGTTCTAATTATGAAATGTATTTATCACAAAAGTTTATTTTTCCTTTAATTCAGATAATTGCTATGGAATATATATATTACTATTACTATTAATTCAACCATTATTATAATTTTGAATGTAAATATTTCTGTTTAACTTTTGCATGTAATTCTAGTTTAATTCTAGTTACCATGTACATAAAAATAAAATAATTAAAGTTTAAGATATTGATGATTTTTCTATAAACATAAACATGAATTGTTATTAAAGTTGTTTTTCATTTAATAGCTCTAGTAAAAAAGAATAAACTATTATAAGATCATAAATTGATTGTTATATAATACCTAGATAGACATAATTACTGGTATGAAATTAGATAGGAATAATAATATTTGCTGTGACATTTTGTTTCCTTAAAAGCGACACACCTCCTTTTGTATATTTAAGTATATCTTTATCCGTATATTTTTATATAATAGTCTTGATTGTCTTGAAGTATTTCAATAATGATGTTTAGCTAAATAGATCATAATTATATCAACTCATAACTATTATTTCAATCATAAAAAAATCACAATTGATGGATTTAATGTTATATGCATACAACCAAAATATAATGTAGATAATCGTAATATAAGTGCTTCAATACAGATTTCATATAAATTTAACACAAACCTTGTTACCTTATATAAAGGTTTAAAAATTGAGGACCTAAAGGAGTACCTACAACGAAGAACTTCGTTAATATATAGTACCTATAACATGTACCTATATTTTTGTATTGATAGCTGTAAATTTTCTTTGCTGTATAAACCTTGATCTGTCTCTATAACTATCTACCTATATTTACTTGATATTTCTATTAATAAGATATTTATCGTCTATCACATTAAGTTCATACGCGACAAGATCAAATGCTCAAAATTTACTATCATATATTTAAGAGTGGTAACATAATTTAAAGTAAACTTCTAGATCGTTCGCATATTGATCATTGGACTGACTTTTTGTTGTTTCTTCAGGAATAGCATTCTGACTGATGTAGGCAAAGTCTTAATTGAGAAACCTTTCGTCAAAATTATATTGTAAAAACTAATCTCAATAATGAGTAGTAACTTAGTTGGTTAGTTGGTTGAAGACACATATAATGACGTGTATTTCCTAAAAAGAAACAACTGCTAGCTTTGGAAATACGCTACATGTTAGTATATTATGTGTATATCTGGGATAAAACTATTTGTACTGTCCTAAGACTGTGTAGATTTTCTATTAAATTTGTTATAATCATGCAAATGCGCCAGATTACATCAATACCCAAAGACATTACGCAATGATAGTTTGTATTAAATCTTCATGTCCTCTTGACTATGTACTTGACCTTTTTGATCTGGATAATATAAAATAGATTTAAAAAAAAGGTTTGCATCCTTATACAAACTTTTATCAATATGTGAACGAGCTCCTTTAATTCAAGAATTAGGATAACTTAATTGTAAGCAATTGTATGTAAACCAATTGAAGTCATTTTAATTCAGGTGAACATTAAAAACTAATGTCTGCTCACTTTAAAAATGTCGCGGACCTTTTTGTATAGCACAATTTAAATAATCCACATACCTACCTATATAGTTATTAATATTATATTAATTTATCCTCTGTATTAAATTTATTTGTATCCAATGATTTTGTGATCATATGCTATGTTCATTGAAAATCTTGTATTATTTATTCCAAAATGAAAAACCTTAGCAAAATAAAGATTTTGAATTAAGATTCACGACAACTATAGATCACGATATTAATTATGACGTGTGCGTGTGCATTGAGTGAGCACCCTCAGAAAAAAAAAAATAAAATAGGATAATTTAGTAAAAGTTCTAAAACAATTGTAAAACCAATATCCCTTTTTGTAAAAAGGTAAAACAGAAGATAAATCGTTTACAATCTGCTCACTCAGTCCTCACAGAAAATCGTCAATATATTCAAATCTATTGAGTTTACAAAAATAAATTGTATACTAGTTTTTAGTAAAACTTGTGAAGAATATAAGTATCAATGGACAGATTGCCTAGTGCCGTATTTAAAAATTTACAAATAGATAATTATGCTCACTCAATCCTCCCTTTTTCGCAAGGGCCGATTGCTCTCTAATAAACTATATAATTAAACTTCGTTATATTACTCGTGTTTAGTTCATGTTCAATAGGATTTCGTAACATACTAAACGAAAGTCTATTGTTATACATATATAAGTAATAAATAATTTTATGTGCTCACTCAATCCACACATTTATGAAAACCAAAAAACATGAATATCTTCTGATTTGTTACCATTACAAAAAGTCCAGATAGCTCATGTTTTAGTAAAAATTTTTACTAAATATCTGCCATTTCACTTCTAATTAAACTTGTTTTCTTTATGAGATATACTTATTTTATTGTTTGTATGAAATTTCGTACTATAAGGTAACCATATTTTATGTATAAGTTTGTCCAATCTTTTTTTTCTTTTATAATGGCTTCACATATTCCCACATTGATTAATATGGTCGAGTTCATTTGTTCCTAAAGAAGTTCCGATACAAAAAAGATCGTGTTCAATAGTAGAAATAAATTAATGAACCTTTTGTTTGCTCTTTTCATACAACTTCGTATTTAAATTGATAATTTCAGATTGTACGTGTTAAATAAATAAAGCTTTTCCCAAATATAACTTTTATTTTCTCTGCATTAAAGAAAACTTTTCGAAGCGCTCGTAGCGAAGTTTACTTAGCTGTTCTCAACCGATCAGCAAAGTTAAGCAACGTCGCGCGCGGTCAGGAGTTGGATGGGTGACCGCTAGTGACATTACTACTGAGCGTTTCCGTGCTTCGGAGGGCACGTTAAGCCGTCGGTCCCGGTTGTCGTCTTAGGATGACAGTCGTTATAGCATGGTGGTAGGGCATTTAGAAGAAAGCTTAAGTAGAAAGCCTGTCGCCAAGCACCTTACGGTGTGTTCCGGCAGCTGTCCTTGAGAGCCAGTACTTCTAGGTTAGCCTGAACAACATCTTCGACCACATCATCACTTACCATCAGGTGAGTTAGTGGTCAAAGGCTAACCTATCAGGAATTAAAAAAAAAAAAAAAAAAAAACTTTGGATTGCCCATTTCGTACGTGGCTAAAAGGCTTTTTTTTTTATGCCTGATAAGTAGTATATTATTGGGAATTCTGTCCCACCTTGTCGCTCGGCGAACAAGTTCGCCTTCACGACGGTGTGTCAGAAATTCCCAATAATATACGTTCGATTTCATTGAAAAAATGTAACTGAAACAGGATTCGCTGATAGACAGGGTGGGACAGAAATGCCCATTATTATACGTTCGATTTCATTCGCGACGAAGCTTCAGAATGTGTAAATTTACACGATCAGCTAGATTAAATTAATCTGTAAGTATGGAAAAATTACTAGGTTTGTCTATTTAAATGTTTAAATAGACAAACCTAGTAATTTTTCCAAATATTTAAACTTTTACTTAAACATGCAAATTTAAGTAAAAGTTTAAATGTAAGTGCCTGCTTGTAAGTATAGTCAAGAACCTTGTATGATATATAAAATGTATATATGTATGGATGTATATATAAATCCAATATAAAAAACGATTAACGATTAGATACATTTATTATATTATGTACATATTTTTACTTATCAAAAAATCGCGGTGGATTTGGAAATAACAAGTCCGATGATAATACAAACTTCTGCAGTGCTCGCCACTGCGGAGACTCAGCGTTCGTCTGGACTTTGATGCGGACGAGCGCCTTCTTCCACAGCTCCAGGGAGTCGGCGGCACGCGCGTCCTCCGTCTTATAAACTTTACAGTCGACGTAGTAGTCGCCGTCTGTAGTCGTCGTACGCCGCTCGCACCTGTTGCCCACCCGATTGACGAAAAATGAAGGCAGCTGCTGGTTTCCATCTTCATTGTGCGTTGAGGCGGGATCGCGGTTTTGATTGACTCCGAATATATCGGAGACAGTATGAGGTTTTTTACTGAAACAAGCAAGAAAACCTTTGTTAATTAATGTTCTTTATATTATCCACCTGTTCATCGTTAGCATACAATATATATCAATAGAAAATTATGTTGAATGGTAGACCTATTATGTGCGCACTGTACAACTCGCTGTTTGATCATCTGTACTTTGGTTGATACAATCCCTAATCTCCAAGCCTTTGCATATCGAAAGTGAATCGGCTCGTTCATATCAAACGTGCTCTGTCTTGGATAGGGCCTAAACCCTATCTGTATCAGCCTTTTTAGCATCCCACTGCTGGGATATAGGCCTACCCTCAAAGGGCGATTAGGCCAAGTGCAGGTTGGTGGATTCACATGTGCTATTAAATTTCTTCTCAGGACACATGCAGGTTTCCTCACGATGTTTTCCTTCACCGAAAAGCTAGTGGTATGATCCGTACATAAGTTCCAAAGAACCTATTGGTACAGGCCGGAGTCCGGGTCTTCCCTATGTTAAGTAACGTTATTTTAGCTATCATAAGATAAGGTAATAAAAATAGTACAAATTTATAAGTCAAATTTACCTTGGTGTAGTTGAATCCGTTGTTGATGAACGCGGCTTACGCTTCTTACTGTTGTCTGCAGCGGGTTTGCGAGTGGGTTTGGTGTTCCCTGCTGGCTCCACGCTCGAGCATGATTGATAGTATTCGCACTCAGATTCAGACCTGAAATAAAGAATTAAGATGTAATTATTTACGCAATTGATAAAGTTACTTAACATAAACGGGAGGTCCGTAGCTACTACGTAAGCCGGTTGTGGCGAGGAGCCGTTCTAATTCCTTGCCATCAGATATGTTGAAGCGTATAAAGCAATCATATTATGGTAAAAATAAATAATGTCAAAATAAACACTTTCACACTCATAGCTCATAGCCTGTTGCTTGAAAGAAATCGTTGCAAGTGATAAGGTCGCCCAATGAAATGAAATGTTACTACTTATATTTATATTACCATATTGTTTGATGTGCTATAAAGTTATATTGTATTGTAGCTCTCCACTAAGATTTTCGTGTGTTAGGGCTGTAGCATACAAATTCACGATTTGAAAGGTGAGCCTGGTCCACCCACCCACCAACCCAAGCCCTCTTACTCAGAACCTTAACTATTAAGGTTGGGTGAGCATCAAAAACAAAGTTAATCTGGTTTGTGACTTTGAAGTAAAAAAAAAAAAACTAAGCAGGCTACGGTAATACGTCTGAAGGTACTTACATTTTCCAGTGAACTTGATAAGTAACTGATTGATGGATTGGTGGTGCAGCCTTCGGTGGGTGACAGCGGATCGTTCTTGAATGTTTGCTTGACGGGTCAGCTGGCAGCAGCGCAGGACTGTCGTTGAAGACTGATGGTCCCAATGGCAGCAGAGATAGCGCAGGAGGCAGGGATTCGTTCTTCAGGGCTGGTTCTGTTCTTCTATGATGACTTCTTGCAGATTACTGGATCACTTGCAGGCTTCGATTCGTTGACGAATACGTATTGAAGAAAATGAGCCGCTTATAAGGTGAAAACTCGCGATAATTCACTATATTAAAAATCATCGCTAATGTTTAGGTGATATTGTAAAAACCAACTCTTTTTTTTTGCCGTATTAAACTTAAACAAAATAATGACTAAGTAATTATTTCAACTGTCGATGCAGCGAAATAGTTAGGGTTGATATATTTATATTATTGCGTAAACTAAAGCAAAACAAATACCAAAGACAATGTGTATGTGAGTGCGCGACATCCTTACCTGAAACTGCTGACCGACGCTCGCGGATATTTCGACATCACGTTTGGCAAGGCAAGTATCAAGTGTCGGTTCGGTATAATTTATTGCTTATTTTGAAAGACAGCTGTCTGCACAGTTTTAAAAGTAATTTAAAGCTGTGCAGGCAGCTGTAAATAAAATAAATAATAAATTCAATTAATTAATAAAGTTCAAGAGCGACGCATAAATCAGCAGGTAATATTTAGCATTTTTTTTTTTTTTTTTTTTTTTTGTTACACATTTTTTTATTTGTATATATAAGCTATGTTATATAATTTTTTTTTTTTTTAGATACAACCACTTAGACTACTTGATCACAAGATTAATTCTGTAACGTTCACGGCTGTGGTTTGAACCTTGAATTGGATCGTGCATCTATTAATTATCAGGTAATATATATTTTTAACACCATTGTAATAGATTAAATCATTTTAAATTTTTTTTATTTATTTTTTTTTTTTTTCACCATTATATAGAAACTATAATTTTTTTGTTTTTAGGACAAAAATTTCACTACGATTGGGTGATGTGATTTGGTGACCAAAAAATCGGGATAATCCTAAATTGGAACTTGGATAAATTATCAGGTACCTATATTGTAATTTTTTTATTTAAAGTTATTGTTTATAGTAAATCTTTTTTTAATTTTCGCTACAATTACATACGCATGCTAATTATTATTATTTTTTTACAATTTTAGGAAGAACATCACGGAGGATCTTCGATTACTTTGACCGAAAGTGTTAACCTACGGAAGACCGTAAAGCAGTCCTGGTTTGGTGATAAGAAATCCTAGTGCATTACTTAATTGTTTATGCTTAATTGTTTAAACTAATATTTCTGAAACAAGAAAAGGCACTCATAAAAATAGTAAGTATTAATAATCTATTTAAGGTTAAATTCAGTATAAAAGTAGTCGTAGGTCTTAGTTAAAGTAAAAATGCCGCATTGTTCGGTTTGTAAAGTAGATATAGATAATCGTCGGTGGTCCGGTCATTTACGTAGTAATGTTCATAAAAATAATAGCAAAACTCTGATGTATGACAATGTTGAAATAATTGATTCTTCTTTCAAAAGAAGAATTACAAGTTACCGGATCACTGCAACTAATGAACAAATAAATAATTTCCCTGAAATATTTCTTAATAACATCAGTAAACATGTAAAAAACCTTATAGATAGGTCGCTACAAAAGCATACAGGTGTTAAGATTAATTTAGAACTATTTTCTTATTTTCTTTTGTATAAAAATGATGAACAGGAATTGAAATCATTTTCTACAAAAAACTTTATCATACATGTACATTATGACTTTGATTTAATTTATAAACCAGCAATCGAGACCCTTTTAAAGAAAATCGAAGAGTTTCAGGAGAGAGATAGTGGCTGGACGTTTCTGTGCAATTCACATTTAGAAATAAATATTAGTAAGTATCAGCCTCTCAGCGGATCAAAATTTATTTCTTTACCAAAATATATAAGGAATAAAAAGGCATGTTTGAATATTCAAAACAGAGATAAGTATTGCTTTTTATGGAGTGTTGTAGCAGCTTTGTATCCTACAAATAGTCATCCTGAAAGAATTTCGTCATATCCACATTTTCGAGACGTTTTAAATATTAATGATTTGTCTTTTCCAATTACATTTTCTGATATAGCAGTGTTTGAAAAAAATAATCCTTTTTTAAATATTTTTGTTTATGGATTAAAAAATGACAAGATAGTAACTGGGCCTTTGTATAAAACATCAAATAATAAATCTAGAAGCATCCATCTACTATATTTAGAAAATAATACTGATTCTCATTACTGTTTAATTACCAACTTTTCTCGTTTAGTCAGATGTCAGATAAGCAAACATCATGGTAAATTATACTTTTGTGAAAACTGTTTGTTATTTTTCCCTGATTTGCATCAAATCGAAACACATTTGTGTGGAGGAGTTGCCACAGTTTTACCAGAACAGGGATCAATTTTAAAGTTTAATAACTATGAGCGAAAACAAAATATTCCATTCGTCATATATGCTGATTTCGAAACATTGCTTGTACCCAACGTTGACTCGACATTAGACACCGTCAATACGTCATACTTGCAACGACACGTGCCAGCCGCGTTTGCCTATAATGTTGTTTCATCATCAAATAACTTAGTCGATGGGTTTAGGAGCTATCGGGGGGAAGATTGTATTTCGAAATTTATACAATATTTAATTGAAGATGTTAAAGCAATACATAGAACTCTGTCCAAAACCGAGAACATGATATTTACAGAAAAAGATGCTCTGCATTTCGAACATGCTATCACATGTCACATATGTGAAAATTTACTGTGGAACGATAGAGTTAGAGATCATTGTCATATAACTGGTCGATATCGAGGCGCAGCACATCGTCATTGTAATCTGCAGTATAAAACACCCAAAATTTGTTCCAATATTTTTTCATAATTTATGCGGATATGATTGTCATTTATTCATTAAAAAGTTAGCTGAACTCCCTGGTCAAATTAAAATTATTCCTAAGACTAAGGAAAAATATATAACATTCTCAAAGTTCATCCCTATTAGTGCTAATGAGATTATACAGCTAAGATTTTTAGATTCCTTTAACTTTTTAGCATCAAGTTTAGATAAGCTGGCGAAAACCATGCAGACAGACGATTTTGTTTATCTACAGTCTCATTTTCCTGATAAAAAACAATTTAGTTTATTAACACGAAAAGGCGTATACCCGTATGACTTCATGTCACATTGGACAAGTTACGATGAAAAATCGTTACCGCCTAAGCACAGTTTTCATAACTCTTTGACTAACGAAAATATTTCGAATGATGACTATGAACATGCTCAAATTGTTTGGAGTGAATTCAACATTACAAATATGGGTGAATATACTGATTTATACCTAAAAACGGATGTACTTTTATTGACAGATATTTTTCAGAATTTCCGAAAAACATGCAAGCAACATTATAAACTCGACCCCGCGTTTTATGTAACTGCGCCTAGCCTATCTTTTGATGCAATGTTACTCAAAACAGGTGTACAATTAGAACTCATATCAGATTTAGCTATCGTGAGGATGATTCAAAGCGGTATTCGAGGGGGGTTGTGCATGTGTTCCCATCGATATGCAGAAGCCAATCATAAATACATGTTAGAATATGATGCTGCAAAGCCCTCCTGTTTTATATTCTATGCTGACTGTTGCAATTTATATGGTTTTTCGCTTTGTAAAGCTTTACCCTACTCTAGTTTTAGATTTCTTAGTCAAGATGAAATGGATAATTTATGTATTGAGAAAATTAAAAGCGATGCTGAATGGGGATTTATATTAGAAGTTGACCTTTTGTATCCTGAACATTTGCATAAGCTTCACAACGACTTACCATTTTGCCCTGAAAAATGTGTACCCCCTGGAGGTAAAACAAAAAAATTAATCGCAAATTTGTATAACAAATATAACTATGTGATTCACTATGTTCATTTAAAAAAGTGTCTAGAACACGGTCTAATTTTACGTAAAGTACACCGAGTTATTACATTTAGACAGAGTCCCTATTTAAAAAAGTATATAGAATTAAATACAAAGTTAAGACAAAACGCAAAAAATTCATTCGAACAAGACTTTTTCAAATTGTTAAATAACAGCGTCTTTGGTAAGACGTTAGAAAATACCGAAAATAGAGTATGTGTTCATTTGGTTAGTAAGTGGTGTGATAAATACAACAAGACAAAAAAATCTATATCCGCTGAGAGACTTATAGCTAATCCTTATTTCCATAGTGCATGTATCCTCACAGAAAATTTAGTTGCAATACAAATGAAACCAGATCGAATCATTTTAGATAAACCTATTTATATTGGATTCACTGTATTAGAGCTTTCTAAGTCACATATGTATGACTTTCATTACAATGTTGTCAAACCTTTTTACGGAGATCGAGTGCAGCTGTGTTACACAGATACCGATTCGTTTGTCTACAAAATTTATACCAATGATTTTTATCACGATCTGAAATACAATTTTTTGCAATATTTTGACACTAGTAACTACACCGATGAAAATGAATTTAACATACCTTTAAAAAACAAAAAAGTACCCGGGCTGTTCAAAGATGAAATGGGAGGACAGTATATTTCAAATTTTGTCGGGTTACGATCGAAACTTTATTCCATAAAGACTCATGATAAAATCATTAAAAAAGCAAAGGGAGTAAAATCGTGCGTAGTGAAAGATTTAAGCATCACAGACTATGAAAATATTTTATTTAATGGTGGTATAATCCGCAAAAAATATATGATGTTCAAATCAATTAAGCACGAGATATTCACTCAGAGTATAAACAAAATTGCTTTATCAAATAACGATGACAAACGTGCGATATCTGTAGATAAGGTATCCACACTTGCCTGGGGTCACTCGGCTATGCTAAAAGATGTGTAAATATTTTTAATAAACAATAATAGAATGTAAGCTATCCTTGTATTATATAACTTAGATATAATCTTAGAATAGGTAAAATTAACGAGGAATATGTGTAGGTGTTTAAATGTAATTGTATATATAAACCAATTGTAAATAAAGTGTCTGTGTAATTATAACAATATTGTCTTATTTATCTATCCGTGTTAAGTTATAACCGCTAGGTATGCTTCATTTGTTTAATAAAATTTAACCAATCTTATATCAAGTTTCAACAAACATACCTACGAATAGCAGGATTTTTATTACTTAAATTGCAGTTAGAAAGTGCTGACGATAATGTTGATAATAAATAGTCTACATACTTTCTTACAGGTTCTTTTATTTCTCTACCGAATTCGATCATGATCATTTTAACTGATTATTCGTGATGATGCAACCAACAGACAGAGAATCTTACAAATTTATAATACTAAGTACGATAAACCAGTATACTGGTAGTAAAGTCATTCTTTTATAAGACGTTTATTTTACAGTACCATGTAATAGATAGAGAGAGCATAATATACATCGTATCTATATTTAAGTAGGTCAGTTCATTGTCCTCCGGCTTTGAGACATAAATGCTTAGTTAGCTTTTTCATAGGTAGTGCCAACGATTAATAATAAATAGATATGACATGCGTTAAAAAATGTATGACCGATCTACTATATTACCGATGATTGATCACTAGAAGATGAATTATAACTATATAAAATTACACTTTTATAGGCTGCCTAAAACTAAAAATCGCATATGATTTTTGCAATATTTTAGTCTCTCATTTCAATCATGAATTTGAGTATATATGCGGTATCTATTTTTTATTGATCTATGGTTATCAAGTCAAGGCAGGGCCAATAATCACTGTAATTGTATTTTTTTGTTATTTCGTAAATATCACTGGCTTCGAGTAGTTGATTAGCACATCATAATCATGACATCGGTAAGTTAATTAATAATAATAAAGTTATTTATTTAATTCGAATTAACACTATGATTGTAACGAAGTGTATATAACAATACTGCTTAGTACATTACAATACATTTATAAATTTATTAACTCTTTGTTTCAGATTACTCAAGGATCAGACAATATAATATTCAGTCAATATGCCCAGGATCAGGATTATTTAAATGAAGCTGAGTTTAACGAGATGCGTTGCCATGAAGCTGAGTGCAGTACGAAATTAAAATTGGGGACGAAAGATAAGAGCCTGAAACAACGACGTCGAGAAAAACAAAAAAAACCAAATTCGTTAAAATCTTTCGTTATGAGTCGGCTCCATCAGCGAGGACTTAAGCTAATAAAAATTCAGGTCATAGACCTGTGTAATAACGTTCAAGCCAGTGACAGTGACAGTGACAGTGAAAATGTTTTGATAAAGGCACAATACATTGTTAAAGATGTTGTTGATAGCGTTATGGATGAAACAGAGTGTTTAGTTAAGAAAATATCTAAGTCTTTAATTGACAACGATTTCTACAACCTGTAGTTATATAGGTTTAGTATTACATTGCATTGTATTTTATAAAATACCTTACATAATGAAGTATGTAAAATAAATGAAAAACTATTTACTTAAAAATTGTTTTATTCATTATCTAAAACTAGCAAGATAGGTACACATTTATTTTTGCTCTATATGTTTTCTCAAACATAATACATTTTTAAGCGCACATTGATTTGAATGCATAATACAATTTAAATTACTTCTTCCACAGTATTTCTTATGCAGTTCAGCTAAATTAGGACATTGATTTTCATCAAGTTCTGATATATTACAATTATGCACGCCTAGGTTATTTATCCATTTTACTTTCTCCAAACCCTTAACTAAAATTTTTTTATTTTCTAGGTATGGAACAATTAAACGTAGGAATTCTCTGTAGTCAATATATCCTTCGCTCCAGTAAATACCTCTATTTCTTTCCAACCATTTAACTTGCTTCTTTTCATCTCTTGTCAAATACTTAAACAGATATGGAGGTTTTATCAAAAACGTTTGTGTATAGTCATGAGTGGCGAAAGCTAATTCTTTAATTATAAAATTATTATGTAAATCTTTAAAGCCTTGAACATCCAATATAATAGTATCAGGATTCATGATAGTTTTTTCACAGTATTGCTCAACGGCTTATACTCAATTATGCAGTCATTCAAAATAAGGCAATATGCAGAAGTTTGATTGGGTATATCCGTATTGCTTTCAATTTCCACTCTCACATCCACAACAGGACCAGCCTTTAGATTATCTATTTGTCTCGAACAGTCTACTACAAACAATGGCGCTATGTCTTTAAATTGTTTTTCACTTAGTAAAGGCTCCGAACGACGTCCATAGTACGACTGTTGAAATCTTGTGTACTGCTCGTATAATAAAGCAAACCTGTTATGTGCAAAATTTGCATTTAGATTTTCATATGGAAAGTAGGATGAATTTAGGTAGACTCTAATATTGCGAATATTACAGTGGTCAAACTGAGACATATCAGCAGTCGGATGGTTTTTTCTATTTGTCTGTAAACCAATGACTACATATCTTGGTTTTTCTATTTGCGATGAAGTTTTGATAGACCACGTATGTTTTGTAGTTTTAGGTAATACAGGGTTTTCGTACAAATTCCTGTTTCTAAAAATCATCTGAAGTGGTCGATCTTTTTCCAAGACTTTAAGTAAGCCTATTTTTTCTTTGTCTGACACTTTAACATGCGGTACACGCCATATGATTTTATTAATCTGAACGTCCTCTACTACTTCACCAGTGTTAAGTTTTACAGAGTTCAAGTTAGTATTACTTCGCAACAATATTAATTCATGTCTACAATTTATTACGACCTTTTTAAAATCTTCAGCAAAGCCTAAAATATTACAAAGAGGGATGGAAGCAGAAAAATTACCACCATGAATATTTTTTATACCATCTATATTCCAACCCCAAGCATGAGATATTTTTGACTCACTCTCGTTCATCGATATTAACGATTTTATCGTAGTTGTAACACCTGCATTTTTTACATTATCAATTTCCACTCCGTTTAGTTCATACCTTATATCTTGAAATAAGTAGAGTAGAGAATTATTCGTGAATTGCACGCTACTTGCGATATCCTTTGAATCATTTTTCTTAACGATCACAGTTCCTTCTAAATAAAGAGTGCTTGCTGACGGTAGTATGTATAGATCTTGTTGGTTGATAGGTATCCGAATTTCATCATTCCTGTTGAAACTTGTTACATATGGCTTGTACGAATGAAATTCAATTCCTTCGACGGTGTTGTCATAGGTTGGAGCGGATAATACATCTAAAATATTCATTTTAGCAAACCGATTGCCTTAAGAAACGCCTTATTGTCTTTTGTCAATTTTATTTTCTTTTTAGAGCGATCTCTTCTTTGCTTGATAGCTTGAGTAGCACTGATATTTTTAGATTGTTGGTGCTCATATTTATTGTAGTCAATCATTTTTTCTTCTCAGATGTAGATACAGCTGTACTTCTTCACCGCGTAGATTTATTAAACTATTGTTTATGTCAAGCAACCTGATATGTATACAGCTTATGTTGTTCTGATTGATTGGAAAGTATATTGCGTTTTTCGGGATTTCTATAATACGGTATCCGGGAGGTACGTTGAGAGCAAATTCGTGCACAATGTGGCTGGGTTCTCCGTTTATGTATGAGCCGCTAACAATATCACATTCAATCCTGATCACGGTCGTAGGCAAAATGTTGACTGGAAACTCTGACACATGCCATTTATTTGCTTTCAAGATCTGCTTATTAAAGCCTAATAAACCTCTAAAAGTATCATCTTTAGTAAAATTAATATTTTTAGAACAGTACAAGGTAGTTTTCAAAGTATTGTTATTGCACTGTAGTTTAATTGTAGCATCTTTTATTTCAGATTTTAAATAATCACCAATATCTTGTAACTCGTAGCTGCCTTCTGGTATTTCAATTAATTCACTGGAACCATAATACAGCTTATTGTTTCTTGTGTCAATGTTTGGAATAGAATTAAATGTTGAGAAATGTAACAAGGCGCACTCATACTGTCCGTATAACTGCAACGAGTTAGGATAGTAAGTAGTTAAATCTGACGAATTTCCTGTTATCGACAATGTGAGAGACATTTTGCTAATGATTGAAATAAAAGAAATCATAAGATTTATACGTTTTTATTCCAAAAATTCTGTAAGTATTTTAAACATAAGTGACCACAATTTATAGTATCGAATTTCTGAAATCTTATGTAATTATAATAAACATTACAATTTTTAAAATACCGCATCAATTCCATTGGAGGTTTCAAATCACCATAACTATCAAAATATTCACAATACTTATTAACTTTAACATAAGCTACCCAATGCGTTCCTTCATTTTTTGAATCATCTAGGTTAACGATACCACATTCTCTTCGTTTTGGCGTCCTTGGTAACTGATCTTTCATGTAGACTCCTCGAAAGTAGGGGATGTCGCTAGCGTGCATTTGGATATCTACATTAGTTAAGGCACGACTGGGTAGCTTTGTATTCAGTTTTTTTGAGATTTTATAAACAAACCTTTACCATTTTTATATGATTTAATATATAAACCCTTGCCTACGGCTAAAGCCTCCATAGTCTTATTATGTCGTTCTGTTTCTTTCAAACTTTCTTGAGCTGCTTTGTAATCGTTCACGGTTTTTGCTATGCCAGCTGCACCACCAGCTAAAGTTCCTAAAGCCGATAAGCCTGCAAAAATTGGGATTAACGGCAGAATTCCTCCAGTTTTCGGTATCGGTATTACTCGAGGTACTCGAATTTTAGGAATGCGTTGGATTCTTTTTGCAATTGAGTAAGCTGCGTTTACTAAAGTTTTATTACCCTTAGGCTTCATTTTTTTAATTTTTGATCTTATTTTTGACACAAAACTGTTAAAAGTTTTAACACCGGCACCTGACTTTAACTTGGCTTTCATAATTTTACTCACTAACCATGAGCTAAGTTTTTCACCTTTCCCAGCGTTTTTTGATTTAAGTCTTTGTTTGGCCATGTTTAATAGTTGTGAATCTGCTTTATGACGATTTATTAAGTCAGGATGGCTTGCGTAGGCAATGTCGTGATGCATACAAGCTTCGTCTAATTTATTCACGCCTCGATCACCTCGCAGTAATCGTTTTCGAAGTTTTGTACCCGGCCCGCAATAGTTGTAACCAGGTAAATGTAATTCAAACGGTAGATTATTAATTAAACTATTAACTAGTCCACCACCTTGCATTGCTTGAAGTATAATGAAAGAAATTTGTCAAAAATATTAATTATATTACTAGCCTACTATTGCTGATCTGTTAATCCAACTATTTTCTTCGTTGCTCAAACCCAACCACTTGACATACAGTTTCTGGCCTCTTTTTTTTAAAACCTTTTCTATCAAATAGATATTTGGACAGTAAGATTTTTGAAGTTCTTGTTCGTAAAAAGTTCCTAATATTGGTTGCTTTTGCTGATCTTCTATAAGATAGGTCACTGGTATAGTCTTATTGATCTTTTTAATTCTAAATAGTTCAGTTGACCAGTTAGGAGTATAGCCTTTCTCGAAAATATGTTTGTATTTACTGACTCGAACATTATCACCAACTTTGAACTTAGGTTTGCATTGAACGGATACATGTTTGTGTGATTTTTTAATATTGGCTTTTATTATAGACTCGTTAAATTTTTTAACATCGATTGGTTTAAAGTTTATTGTACGATGTTTTGTGTTATTATAGGTATCCAGCGTATCTTTCAATTCTCTGCCTAACCACGTATAGTTTCCATTAAGGCTAAAACATTTAAAGAGTTTATTTTTAATAGTTTTAATTACTCGCTCTACAATTGAAGCTTTCTTAGTAGAAAAAGAGGAGTAGTGATTTATGTTATATTTTTTCATAAGCGTTTGGAATTCCGCGTTATAAAATTCGGTTCCTAAATCAGTTTGTAAGTGAACTGGGTTACGCTGGCTTATAGCCAGTATTCGCTCAAATGCTTGAGTAACACTGTGTTTATTTTTTAGTTTTAATGGTTCGGTCCAAGCGTACTTTGAGAAACAATCGATTACCACTAAAATGTAATTATAGCCTTTATTATAACTTTTTAAGTTTTGCATGTCTATAAGATCAGCTTGCCACAAGTCATCGATCCCTTTTAGTATAACAGAACGTCTAAGAAAATTTTTCCTTGCTGATTTGTGAATTTCATTTATAATTTCTTGTTTTGCCATTGCGCTGAATGTTTTGTTTCAAACAATTGTTCTACTTCTGCTTTGGTGTAGAATTTTTCTTCCAAATGAGTTAAAATCTCAGATGTCTTCGCTTTTAAATAATTTTCAGTAGTACTTCGAGCATCTGATATAATTCTTGAGCGTAATGAGCCAATCAGTTTATTAACGTCTTGTATTATTGTATCTCTAACTTGATCTACATATTCCTTGCTAACAGCATCATCTGCTTCTAGAGGCAGTCTGATTCCTCTCAACCTAGACGTTTTCAAATCGAAATCTCCGTTTTCTGATTTTAACAAAGCGTTATCACTAAACTCAAATAATTCTGATAAACGCATTCTTTTATGGATATAGTGTCCGAATTTATCTACATTCATATTTAAGATGTATTGTATTGAAAGGTTGATAATTAAATGAACAGTGCACATAATATATCATTTATTTATTAATAATTTTACTCTCACGTAACTCTTCAATGATAGATATGATTTCATTATCTAAGCCAGTGTTTCCAGCATCTCGAGATGCAATCAATAACTTTAATCGATCTACTAGTTCATTCGGATCATCCCAATATATAAAATCTACATTTTTCTTCCACATTTTAGTCAAAGGTAGGCCTTCTCCCTTATATTGATCATCTTGTTTCTTATTTTGTGAGGTGAAAAGAGGTTTGATAATTTGCATATACTTTTGTCCTTTATTACTTTTGATTGGTTTAGTAGGGTCAAAATCTCGACGATGTGCATTCGTATCAAGTAGCATGGACTTATAATATCGCAAATCACTTTCAGTAACCAAATTTAAGTCTACTTCCTTTTTCAACAACAACTGTTTTAAACCAGGAGTGTTTTGGTATTTGCGTTCCGCTACTATGATATAATCGTTGCTGATTGTAATACAAGCAGAGCCTAACATGAGTTTCTTGCGCTCGGTTCGGACACCAAATGGAATATCTATCGGTGCATCTTGAGAAACTAACCCGGATGATGTATCGTCGTCTTCAATAGCATCAGCTGATTCATATGAAATATTACTCGTACTATCAGATTCATTTTCATCTGACTCGTTATCGTCAACAATGTTTCTTTTGCTATCACAGTTTTCGTCCTGTTTTTTTTTTTCAATATGAGGAATTTCAGGTTCTGTTGGATAACGAGGAAAAGCAGTTTGCTTACTGATGTTAGCTATTACGTTGAGAGGTTCTGTTACAGGTTTGAAAACTGATTCCAGCGCTTGATTATTTTCGATTTCAAAGTCTCTCATTTTTCGAACTTTTCTTTTTACAGCTTCTGCAGCATCAACGATCTGTTTTTTCAACATTTTTTCCATAATAGTAAAAAGATTGTAATCGATTAAGAGTCGTCTGAAGAATAAAGATATTGAGAAGGTAGTATTCCTTAAATATATATTATTGATCAAAGACTACAAAAGTGTCCAATTTATTTCTATAGCATCCGTTATTTTTGGAACAATCTTTATTAATTACAACATAGTTAAAAGGCTCACTCCATATCGTTGAGCACATTTCACGAAAATCAAGCCAACTCATGTCAGTATTAACGTGTTCTTCATAAACATGTTTCAAATTAATTTCGTCCTGTTTAAAAAGTATGATTAGGTTGGCATTATCTCTCACTAATTGTTTAGGGACCTTACTGTAAGTTTGATTTAGGTAAAAACAGTCAATGCCTTTATGTCTTCCCATAGCAAAGTAATCACGCATGTTATTCTGATTTTCGCAGGCAACATCGTCAAATATTATTACTGAGTTGGGTTGGGCATCTTGAACTTTTAATACTTCCTCACTTCCTTGATATTTCTGAAGTGAAACACCGGGCACTTGTTGTAAAACTTTTTCTAAAAATATATACTTAGGTTGGTACAGAGTTTTTGAATAAACATAAATATTTTGAAATTTTAAACCATTTTCGTGTAAGAGAAGTCCAATCAGTAAATTTGTTTTTCCACAATTTGACGGTCCACAAATAATGCACCGAACTGTGTTTGGTAATAATTCTCCATGCCGAAAATCAAACTTAGGAAAATCATCGCAGATTGTGTTTATCTGCAATGAATGGGGTTGTTTGACAAATCTCATGTTTGATGCGTGTTGCGGTTTGATTGGTAATGAGCAAGCACTATAATAACATAATCATTTATGAAAGAAGAAACTGATGACTTCCTGTTTCATAATTCAATGAAATCGAACGTATATTATTGGGAATTTCTGACACACCGTCGTGAAGGCGAACTTGTTCGCCGAGCGACAAGGTGGGACAGAATTCCCAATAATATACTACTCTGATAGGTTAGCCTTTGACCACTATCTCACCTGATGGTAAGTGATGATGTGGTCGAAGATGTTGTTCAGGCTAACCTAGAAGTATATATACGTGAAAAGCAAAAAAAAAAAAGAAACTTCATTCTTTAGTCCATGGCCAATCGCCATGCGGTGGCATAGGAAAACAGATAAATTTTCCCCGCCATTGCAAAAAAATATTCATAACTCGTTTTCACTGTTGAAATAATACTTATTATTGATTAATTATAATTTATTAATAATTAATCAGCATATATTAATTATTAATAAATTAATATATGCTGGGCACGCTGCCAACTGATAGTGGGCTAGAGCATTTGGACTGCCTATGAGTCCAAATGCTTTTATTGTAGTAGCTGTAGTGTTGTAGTTTGCTGTAGTTTGTAGTATTTTGTTAATAAAGGCATACCGCCGGTAAAAAAAAAAAGATAAGTACTAGATATGAAGAAAGTTATTTTTTAGTACTATTTCCTTCACAAGTGTGTTGAAAAATGTTGTATGATACTCGTGTGTGTGGCATTGATGATTACCGTCCTCGGCTCTCTGAGGGCTCGGGTCACAATGGCGCCACAGCTGTAATCATACATTACAAACACGTGGTACAAACCACAATGTAACCCACAACATTGACTTTTCATTTACCCGACTAAACTCGACCTACATATGTATCGTGTTACTTTGTTTCTGTAAATTACAGAATTATATTGTATTGTCTATGTTATACTGAAAATAGAGAAGTATAGGCAAACATGTTTGTAGGTACTAACTTAGAAGAAAAACAAAAAAACCGTAGGCCAAAAAACCTAAAATTAGCTACATAATGAAAATAAAATAAGATTTTTTGAAAAAAAAAATCTGTCGTGTACATACTTTCAAGCATATCTTAAAAAGTACTGCACAGATTTCAAAGAAATTTGGTTTATGGATAAATATTAGAATAGATCCCAAAGCTTATGAACTTCCTTTTTATTTTGATAAAATTTGATTGCGATGATATTTGATACATAATTAGGACATGGAACACACAGGCTACTTTTTGACCGAGAGAATGTGACTTAATGAATTTCGACAGAAAGTTAGCTTATACTAATAGAATTTGCAAGTCCGTATATGAGCTAAGTTGGTTGGGAGGTTGTTGAGATATAGAATTTTTACTGCGAGCGCAAATGTCAAAGTTGCAAGTACCTAATTGTTGGAATAATTTGAATCACGAAAAGCCGTGTGTCACTTGCCTACACTCGTACACTAATGCCTACACTCGTACACTAATGCCTACACTCGTAACACACTTAATGGTTGATATCAACCATAATTACGTATAAAATCTCAGAATCAATATTTTCGGAAAATAATACAAAATTCACAATGTTGACACAATGTTGGCAACTATTACGAGTATGACAATTTTGTGCTCATGGTACGGACTTTGAAAACGCGTTCGAAGTATATCATTTTAAGATAAAATTAAAAGGTATTTACTATAGTGGATCTGCGGCAGAGCATCATACAGTTATTTGACACATTTTTAATGTTGAAGTCAGTTCCATTTATTGGAATTTTCTTTTCATATTCACCCTTTTCATTGAGGCATGCTACTTACGGGATGGATTGTCAGCCACCGTTAATTAGTAAGTAATAATAGATAATAAAAGCAATAACATTGAAAAACTAATTAAGTCTCAAAATAAAAAGAAAGTTCATAAATTTCGGGATCTATTCTAATATTTATCCATAAACCAAATTTCATCGACATCTGTGCAGTACTTTTTAAGATATGCTTGAAAGTATGTTCAAGACAGCTTTTTTTTCAAAAATCTTATTTCATTTTCATTATGTAGCTAATTTTAGGTTTTTTGGCCTACGGCTTTTTTTGTTTTTCTTCTAAGTTAGTACCTACAAACATTTTTGCCTATACTTCTCTATTTTCAGTATAATATAGACAATACAATATAATTCTGTAATTTACAGAAACAAAGAAACACGATACATATGTAGGTCGAGTTTAGTCGGGTAAATGAAAAGTCAATGTTGTGGGTTACATTGTGGTTTGTACCACGTGTTTGTAATGTATGATTACTGCTGAGGCGCCATTGTGACCCGAGCCCTCAGAGAGCCGAGGACGGTAATCATCAATGCCACACACACACGAGTATCATACAACGTTTTTCAACACACTTGAAGGAAATAGTACTAAAAAATATTTTTCTTTATATCTAGTACTTATCTTAATTAATAATAACTATTATTTCAACAGTGAAAACGAGTTGTGAATAATGTTTTGCAATGGCGGGGCAAAATTTTATCTGTTTTCCTATGCGCGCGCATGGCAATTTGTCATAGACTAAAGAATGAAGTTTCTTTTTTTTGGCTTTTCGCGGATAGCGTTTTAGCCACGTACGAAAGGGCAATTCAAAGTTTTCTTTAATGCAGAGAAAATAAAAGTTATATTTGGGAAAAGCTTTATTTATTAACAATTTGAAATTATCGATTTAAATACGAAGTTGTATGAAAAGAGCAAACAAAAGGTTCATTAATTTATTTGTACTATTGAACACTATCTTTTTTGTATCGGAACTTCTTTAAGAACAAATGAACTCGACCATATTAATCGATATGGGGATATGTGAAGCCAATATAAAACAAAAAAAACATTGGAACAAACCTATACATAAAATATGGTTACCCTATAGTACGAAATTTCATACAAACAATAAAATAAGTATATCTCATAAAGTAAACAAGTTTAATTAGAAGTGAAATGGCAGATATTTAGTAAAAATGTTTACTAAAACATGAGCTATCTGGACTTTTTGTAATGGTAACAAATCAGAAGATATTCATGTTTTTCGGTTTTCATAAATGTGTGGATTGAGTGAGCACATAAAATTATTTATTACTTATATATGTATCACAATAGACTTTCGTTTAGTATGTTACGAAATCCTATTGAACATGTACTAAACACGAGTAATATAACGAAGTTTAATTATATAGTTTATTAGAGAGCAATCAGCCCTTGCGAAAATGGAGGATTGAGTGAGCATAATTATCTATTTGTAAATATTTAAATACGGCACTAGGCAATCTGTCCATTGATACTTATATTCTTCACAAGTTTTACTAAAACCTAGTATACAATTTATTTTTGTAAACTTAATATATTTGAATATATTGACAGTTTTCTGTGAGAACTGAGTGAGCACATTACAAACGATTTATCTTCTGTTTTACCTTTTTACAAAAAGGGATATTCGTTTTACAATTGTTTTAGAGCTTTTACTAAATTATCCTATTTTATTGTTTTTTTTCTGAGGGTGCTCACTCAATGCACACGCACACAATTATGACCAAGTCTTTGCAATCCTTGTCTGCTTTGTTAATGGTCTGTTAAAAAGAACCTCGAGTTCTTTTATACATGTTTGTCTTTAATAACTATCTTAACGGTTAGCAAAACTGTGAACTGGTTTTTAATAATAGCTGTTAGAAAACACCATGAGTGCTTGGCGACAAACTTTCTAATCGAAGGACATAGAAATTAAACCTCTGCAGCGACAGTATTAGTCCTTGCCATTGCGCCATCATTGCTTCAAAATACTGCTTGACAGTTAACATATTGTTATACACTAAATAGATACAGTAAAGAACGGAAAAACGGCATCCGTATATGGTTGACATTCCTCCTGTCCGCACAAAGCGATTTGCGTCCACCTTTTTAATACGGACAGCGAAGGAATGGAGCACCCTCCCAGCGTTTTTATTCCCCAAGAGCTACAATCTGGAAGTCTTCAAATATAGAATGTATAAGTATCTTCTAGGCAAGCATGCTCCACCGTCGACCGCGTCGTCACGTACCATCAGGTAAGACTGCGGTCAAACGCTTGTCAATTCGGAATAAAAAAAAAAATTGAAACACCATGAACTACCTAATCAACCTTTAGTTACATGATAACCCTAAAAACCATCTTGATACAATTTGGAATATTTAAAACTTGTTTTAGCAATATTTCATCTTTTATTTTGAGGCCTAGTATCAGTAGTCCGATAATTTAGTCCGATCATCGGACTAATTTTACTATTTCGTCTCAGTAGTCCGGTGATACAGACAATCGGACTTTTGAGCTCTTTAGTCCGATGTTCATATATTTATAGTTCGATGATCGGACTTTTTGTCTCAGTAGTCCATAGTGAGATACTAGGCCTATTTTGAGACTATGGATGTGACTTTGTAATGACAATGTCTCATAAAGATGTCGTCTGAACACTATACAATGTAAGACTGGAAAATGTTAGAAACTCACCAATACAAGCTAAATATTGTGAGATACTAGAACGATCCACATCACAAACTCTTCTACGGAATTGATAGATCAGGACATAAGAGAAGAATTTTAGCAATACATTTTTTTTAATGTTATTGTGACGGAACAAGCTTGAGGCCCACTTGATGCTAAACGGACTAACCTTTGCCTATAACAGATGCATTTCATCACAAGGCACGAATTGCACTGCCTGTAATTTCACTGGCTCTATCTGCTGTCGGAACACACCGTTAGGTGCTTGACGACAGATTTCCTACTTGGGGGTGGTACCTGGCCAGGCGGGAAATTGCAAAATGCCCGTGCACCACTCGGTGAAGCTCAAACCGGTGGTGAGGATCGAACCAGGGTAGTACGGCACTGCAGTCCATAGCTTTTACCGCTCGGCCATCATTGCTTCAAAAGTGATTTTGTTTGATATTCCTCTAAAAATAATGAATTACGAATAAAGTTATACCAACCGCAGAGCATAGGATTAATGTCTAATCAGCGTGACTTCCTCTACAATTCTGTGCGATTTGAAACGCAGGCCTTGTTAATCATCTTTGCCGACAACTGTGCACGTGTAGGACGCGACGTTTTTGTTCGATAACTCCGTATTTTAGTTTTTTGATTTGTTTTTACACGACTGCCCAAAAAAAGAAATGTTATGTTTCAGTGTTCATGTATGTATGTTTGTTTGTGAGTTTATTTATTCCACCATAACTTCAAAACGGCCTAACCAATTACAATGTATGATAAATCATTAGATTAGTCTTGATAGAGCAGGTGACACTAGGCACATAAAAAAAGTTATGGATATTATACGCCAAATAGAAAAAAAATAATCTTACTTTAAAATTAAGGGCTTTAAGAAAAGAATCCATAAATGTATATCAGTTGCAGTTTTAATTTCAATGAAACGATTAAAACGCTTCACGCAAGTAAATAATTTGCAGTCGAGTTTATTATTTTTTAATTAATTTATAGTTCTGTCATTGGTATTCTGTGTCAATTCTGTATGAATAAAAAAGTCGAATTTACTGTCGTGCACTGGACGCACTTATATAGGTTTATTACCTCTAAATTCTAATAAGTAGTAAAAATCAATATAATTATGTATATAGTTGTATACTTTGTTATATAATTGAAAAAAATATATTTTACATAAAGCTTAACATAGAACTGGCTCTCAAGGACAACTGCAGGTACATACCAAAGGTGCTAGGCGAAACAAAATTGAGATATATTTTTTGGTTAACTTATAAGTAAAAATATATATGGATCCAAAAACAGTGCAGGCTAATTAAGAGAGATATTGGCATGTGAGGATATCATAATATTTGTTAAATTGATGTTGAAGAGATTTTAACGACAACATTGAAGGTTTCTATTAATGGATGAAATTCTTTGGTGAAAAAGTTAAATATAAAATAATTTAATTGTCAATTTAACTACCTATTTAACTAATAATAGAAGAAAATGAAATTGCATTAATTTTCACTACTTATAATAATTTAAAGACTGTAAACTAAGTTTGTTTTAAAACGCTATGATTATGCTTCCTTTACCAAAAATTGTAAAGCAAAAATAATTTTCTGTCTTATGTGTATAATGTATCAGCCGGATAGTCCACTGCTGAAGATAGTCTCCCCCAACAAGGGGAGTTTGCCATAATCCCCACGCTTTGCATGAATCTTGGGGATCGCAGTGTGAGATATCAGTAGGTATCTCAGAAAGTGCTGCTGCTCACCTTCTGGTATGTTACCGTTAGTCGCCTCGTATGATACACACGGGTAGAGATGGGGGGTGACTTTCTAGCCCGGCACCACAACGGGCCGGGCTAGAATGTATATAGTATTAGTAGTAATTATGTGTATAGTATATGTGTTTATATAGTTTTTCAAATACCCATTCAAAATGACATTTTTACGGTACATCCTGTTTCTATATCTAGCTATTTCCAACACAGGTGTAAAACCGTAACAAATCAATACACAGCTTCGTATCGCAGAAGCTCCGTTGTAAATTAGTAACGATTGTGTCAAAGGGAACCAAACAGATGTATTTGATTAGAAACGCGTAGGTTTACGTAACGTAACCAACCATGAAATTGGTCTAAAAATACTTCCTACGAAGAGGTCTCTCAATGAGCAATGACTGTCATATTTATATGTGGACGTTTTTTCGTGAGAAATAGGGTCGAAGTACAAGTAGCTAGATACGTGTAACATACAAATATATTATGTTTAGTAATTTTGTTATTCTACCGTTCACTCGGTCGTACTAATTTCTGAATACAAAGGGTGCCTACAATTTTATTAATTATTGCGAAATTTTACGTTTTGTTAGGCTCATTACGCATTTGATATAGACACCATCATGTTGGGTTTGCTAGGACATGACTACCGAATGTTTTTTTTTTTCAGTTGTGTACATAGAGTAACCGCATACTGGATAATTATCGACCATCTGTAAATTGGACTAAACAGTTATTAGATTTTTTTATGTTATTGTGACGGAACAAGCTTGAGGCATACCTGATGTTAAGCGGACTAACCTCTGCCTATAACAGATGCATTGCATCACAAATCACAAATTGCATTGCGCCCGTCGCATTGAGACATATTTGTGAAGTCTCATTGTAATTTCACTGGCTCTTGAGGACTGCTGCCGGAACACACCGGAACACACCGTTAGGTGCTTGGTGACAGATTTTCTACGTGGCAGGATAAACCTAGAAAATAAGCTGGCATTCCAGCCAATTTTAGCTTTGTAGTCAATACATTAAAAAAATTGACAAACTCGCATTCACACACATTAACGTAAATATAAAAATAAGAATTACAAATATGGCTGTGCTCTTAATTCAAAAGTGATCTAAGAAATGCGTATGTGATAAATGCAATGCGTTTTACCAATGTTCATGAAGCAATGATTTTGAAGCAGCGATGGCTCAGTGGCATTGGCTGTGGACTGCCGCGCAGCAGGTCCATGGTTCGAATTCCGCCGCGGGCTTGAGCTTTTACCGCATGGTGGAAGGGCATTTTTCGAATGGCCACCAGGCTAGCGACCACCCTCAAGTAGAAAATCTGTCGCCAGGCAACTAACGGTGTGTTCTGGCAGCAGTCCTTGAGAGCCAGTGAAATAACAGACACATGAGACTCAGCAATTATGTCTCAAGGTGCAGGGCGCAGTGCAATTCGTGACTTGTGATGAAATGCTAATGTTATAGGCAGAGGTTATTCCGCTAAACATCAGGTGGGCCTCGAGCTTCTTCCGTCACAATAACATAAAAAAACTGAAGGTAGAAAGCATAACAAAATATTTTATATCTCAAGTCGAATAAGTTTCCCCTCAAAGTCACGCCTAAATCAAAATTCAGAAGCGTAATATTTCGGTTACATAATCCCCTACATCATCACAGCAAACTTTCATCTCATAATTAACTTTGGAAGCAATTAATACTTCACGAAGTACTCATTACTCCATACATCTCACATGTTAATGGGAAGGTACAGAAGATAAATAATCAACTTGTTTGAACCTTGTTAATATAGACGATACTAATGACAATGGTACACTTTAAGCATGGACGACATTCCATGTAGGGATGTAGGAGAGTTGTTTCTTCCGGAACTACCTGGTGAGTATAACAAGGAGTACTTTCTCTTGTATTAAGCCATCTTGTATGATATATGTCTTAAAAATAAGTGAAAGCAGTACTAGATAATTTATTAATAAGATTTGGAGTGAAACGAATGGATTGGAGTTGGGTGCCGGGCTGCCCTTGGGGTGCCGGGCGGCCCCCCCGGCGGACGTGAATGAGGATGTAGTGACAAAAATCGAGAAAGGTATGTTAAGATTGTGTTGATATGTGGAGAGAATGAATGAAATGAGAACGACTAAACAGGTATACATGGGACAAGTGAACGGAAGTGTTGGAAGGCAAGACCTTGGTGAACGTTCCGAAATCAGATTGAAGACGTTCTGAAAAAGGACCAGGTCAGGAGTACCCTAAAACGACGCTCATGTATGAAAGGATTGATGAGTGTAGATGAAGCGAAAGCGATATGTAAGGATCGTAGTAAGTGGAAATCTGTGGTCTCTGCCTATCCCAACGGTAATGAGGCGTGATTTTATGTATTTATGTAGCATTTAAAATAGTAGTAGTAAACAACTGAAAATATGTTTTGGACTATAAAAGTAGGAGGGCATCCTGGTCCTAAACTTTAGCCCAAAACTAGTTAATAATACTCTTTTTTTTACCGACTTGAAAAATAGGAGCAGGTACTCAATTCGATAGTATTTTTTGTAAGTTCTCAACTTTTGATTGGGTGAACCGATTTTGAAGATTCTTTTTGTTTTTTTTTTAAAGCTGATACTTCTTGGGTAAACTACTACTAATTCCATTCTACCCCTTGGGTAGTCAAGGCTGGGTAAGAAATCCTGTGCAGCAATACACTATTCTCATCGATGTGTCGTGACATGCTGCTCATTGGGCGCATTTTTCATTAGTTGTATTTTACGACATTAATCAGGAGAATATGGAACTGTACTACAATACGGTGTGGTAAAATTCGTGACATTAAGACCAAGGATTGCATCAACTGTCACAGCGTCCAACATTGAACAAATGGCTCTCCTTATAGGATTTGCCATAGTCCTACTAACTTAACTAACTTGGCAGGTGTCTTGGCTCTTGGGAAATTAGCAGCTCTTCAGAAAGCGTTAATTCTGGTAGTTTTCATTGCCTCTTCCAAAGCTAACAGGAAGATATGGGAGAGTTGCTAATTCTACCCCGCACCCCACGTTGAATAGGAAACTACGATGCACAAGACAACGTACATATTAAATTACTTTTCGATGTGACATAATTACCGTATTTTTTATATTGTCGTTTTTTTAAATATAGATTTAAAACCGAGAATCTAACAATAATTTAAAATTAGCCATCGTAAGACAACAACAAGGACTGACGGCTTAACGTGCCCTCCGAAGCACGGAAGCGCTCAGTAGTAATGTCATTAGCGTTCACCAATCCAACTCCTGACCGCGGCGGACGTTGCTTAACTTAGCTGATCGACTAAGCAAACTTCGTTACGAGCGCTCCAGTCTATTCTATTGCAACGAGTGATTGAGTAAAAAAACATGCTAATACTTCTTAAAAATTCTTAACAGTAGTATGCAAGATCGTCAAGACCTACCAGGGTTACGGACGTTAGAAACCAATTCTCACGCCAATGTCAATAATACCGAAAATTCTGTAAACACAACAATAGGGAACCGTGTGGATCTTCATTTCAATATGAACATATCCCAAGCTACTTTAAACTTTAACGTATTGATATAAAAGTTTAATTTGAATGACGTGTGTCAATTATTCTGGCTACTGCATATTGACTTTGCCTTTGTAAACACTAATAAGAAATTCAAAAGTGGGAACCAGTTGAGTTGAAACAGTGGATATGTTAATTTTGTTAGTTGAGCGTCTGGAGGAGGAATATAAATTTTAACACGTTTTGATTAATATGAATATCAGTTTTTAAATTGCTCTAATCGTTTCAGCTGTCTATAATAATTAACAGTGGATTCAAGTTAGGAAGACAAAAACCAGAGTATACCACACAAGTATAATAAACAGTTCTATAATTTATATCAAAGTTTTATTGGAATGGAAGGTTATATTAATATCTGCCTTTTTTTTCTATGCCTGATAGGTTAGCTTTTGACCACTATCTCACCTGATGGTAAGTGATGATGTGGTCGAAGATGTTGAACAGGCTAACCTAGGAGTAACTAACTCTCAAGAACAGCTGCTGGAATACACCGTTCGGAGCTTGGAGACTGATTTTTTACTTGAGTTGCCAGGCGAGCATACGCAAAATGCCTTCTACAACTACCGGAATCGACGCGATGGTATGACGTCACAGTTGATATGCTGGAACCACATGAATTTTATTCACGTGCTGAAACAAAACACGGAAGGTGAAGGAAGTGCACAGTGGTAATTGCCACTAGCGGTCACCCATCAAAGTAATACCCGCAGAGAAATTTGCTTTAACAAACTTCGCTACGGGATTTTAATTATGTTTTTTGTTAAAAAAACAATTTTTTTTAAATTTAACGACACTGACGTATTTAGTAACATTTGTAGAAACTTTGTTATATACCTGTTTTTTCTTAATATAAAAGAAAAAGTTTGCGTGTAAATGTGTGTGTTTGTCATCTCTTCACATCGCAACGGCTGAATGAATTTGTATGAAATGTGGTACACCTGAGTCTTAAATATTAAACACTTTATATCCTACACCTGTAAATACTTAAAGAGAGGACGCAATACAACCTTACTCCTCGCGGGTTTAGCTGTGGACATATATGGTAAGAGTAAGTAACTTTCACAATCAAAATCTTTGATATTCTCATATGTGAGTGATGGCTCAGTGGCTTTGGCTATGGGCTGCGGCAGGTCCATGGTTCAAATCCCGCCGCGGGGTTGAGCGTCACCGCATGGTGGAAAGGTATTATGCGAATGCCCGCCTGGCTAGCAACCACCCTCAAGTAGAAAATCTCTCGCCAAGCACTTAACGGTGTGTTCCGGCAGTTGTCCTTGAGAGCCAGTAATTCTAGGTTAAGCCTGTTAACACCTTCGACCCCATTATAAATTACCATTAGGTGAGATTGTGGTCAAAGGCTATCCTATCAGGCATAAAGAAAATACTTATAGAGATGACGCAATTTAACCTAGCTCCTTAAGGGTTTAGTCATGGACAGAAGCTATTAATAGAGTAATGAACTTTAACAATCCAAACTCTTTGATGTTCTCATATGTAAATAAAAAACGAATTCGTCGCCATACAATTTTGCAAATGTCTGATATACATTTGGATTAAAATCTTTTATTATGACTCTAATCCACTTCTTATACATAAATCCGACGCCCACAACCTCGTTATTTTATGGGTTTTTAAGTGACTACATCTGGTTTTTTAGTGGACTGGTTAAGAAAAGTAATAAATTCAAGTAGAAAAAGTTGTAAGATTATGTTTATTCGAATGGCTATAACCAGGGAACAATATTATTATCTCAGCATGACCACGGTATGACATTAATGCTTCTGAAGAAGTAAATGTTCAATGTATCCGATACTACATATTTTATAATATGTATCCATATTATAAAGGGCTCCTTACCGTTTACCGATAAACTGTTCGCAGAGAGCATGGTTCGCGGAAAAACTAAATTTTAGTCTACAAAATGTAGAAGATTTAGCTTAGTTTTACGTTTCGAACCTGTTTTTTTTTTATTGACATGAGGAAAATGCATTTACGTATACACACCCGCCGGGGAGCAAGTGTTTATGTCAAGGTCAATAGGGACCCCACTACCGACTAAAAACCTTATGGTGTTCCGGCGTCATCGAATAGTGGCAGAGGCCGCGGGGTTACTCGCCCTCTCATCCGCAGTTCCCACCGACGTCGCTGCCTGCTTGAACGGGTCCAGCCTCTGGGAATTAGTCCCCTCCAATGCCGCTTCGTGGGATGCCCTGGAACACGAGGGCATCCACTACACATCAATCTAAACAAGGCAAAACTAATCTTTAATTCAATCTAAACCTTCTAGATTATAAATAATAAAACAATATTTTTGGCCATGTTTTCTGAGAACAGTGTTTCTGAATACCGGGGGAGTATTATAGGACAATTAAGAATGAACTCGTTATGCACAGATTTTCTCTCCGTCGCAATGTCAGATGTTTCGCTTCAAAGCAGTAGTATGCAAATACTACTGTGTTCAGGCGTGGAGGGTACTGTAGGAAATGAAATAACTGGGTGGAGGAAACTACACTCGTAAGAAGTAACGTCTTGGAGTGTGATTGATATTGATGAAAAAGGACAAGAGCGGTGATATTGCAACAGCAAAGAACAGGGGTGACGAAGGCAGGCAGGCAACATGGCTATCTCATCACTTCTGAATGGTAAATATGAAAGTGATTTAAATTTTAATATTGGTATGTTTGCGATAATGCCTGCTATGCGGATTAATATTATAAAATTACACATATACGATAGGATTTTTTTTAAGTCATCAGGGGTGGATGGATGTGGGTTCGAATCCCGCACATTAATTAAATTTTTCCTTTTTAAAATTTGTAATTTTGTAATGATTTAAATTTTCCGATCAGAATTAATCACTTGCAATTGAAACTTAGACAAAATAATAACAAATATTTCAAAAATATTTTAAGAAAACATCATACCAATATTTTATTAAATCACATAAAAAAATATATCTAGTGACAAAACCGCCTAATTTTCCTGTTAAGTCGACTTGACGTCACAAACGCCACGCAGCCAAACCGGAAAAATTTTCGACGCGTCGCGCTTCTACACGAAGCATCCTCAGGAGGTCTTGACTCTTCGAGCGCATGTGGTACTAAACTATTATTAAATATGGAAAGTAACGCCTGAATCTATTCATTATCTTACTTTATAAGCTAAATATACACAGAATTGAAAGGATTTTTTTATTAACTATAATATATTTTTTTAACAGTAGATTCCCACAATCAACTAAAGTAAGATTCCTAAAAGCATTTTCAGCTATTGGGAAAAATAGTGTGACTGTATTTTTCTGATTTATGGAATAGTTTAAATTTTCTGTCCGTAAATCTAGAGACGAAAAATCTTAGAATAAATATATACAGATCATAGTAAATATTTCACTAGTTTTAAAGGTAACAATATAAAATAATCATCATCTTAATAACCACCCACTCGTGTGAGGTTGGTACAATATGTCTTCTCTAACAACATGACAACACAACGCATATAACAACATAATTATAATAATCTATATTATATCATACGCGCCTATAGCCAGCTGTAGATCTGTCGCTAAGTACCTAACGATTCGTTCCGGCAGCAGTCCTTGAGAGCCAGTAAAATTACAGACACATTAGACATGACATTATGTCTCAAGGCGACGGGCGCAGTGCAATTCGTGGCTTGTGATGAAATGCATCTGTTCTAGGCAGAGGTTAGTCCGCTTATCATCAGGTGGGCCTCGAGCTTGTTAATTCACAATAACATAAAAAAAAGATAAGTGTTCGATCCCAACCAAAGGAAAAAATACGGTCTTTAATAGAATAGAATATCATTTATTTGCTGGAATAAGGTTTCAAGTGCGGCTCTTCATATTACACACATAATTATAAATATCTCTTATTCTACCTTTACAGGCGTGCAAATTTTTGAATGTTGAGTACAAAATCTTAAAATATGTTAACATAATGTTTTAATGTAATCAGTTAATATGCCAGTATGTTACACTAAGAGTTTCTAGATAACACTGTTAAGGTCCAGTAAGTACATACTACATTAAAAATGCAACAATTGAAGATTTTAGTATCAAAATCAAGTTTGAGCAAAATATTATTAATTAATTATAAATATTATCTATTATTTACTAAACCTTAATAAAAGTATATAAGATAAAATATATCTTACTTTTTCTCCATTGCAATAATCACATAAGTCAAAAATATAATAAAACGTACAGTCATAAAAATTAATTAGTATTATAAAGCACACAGCAAGCTTGAGTGAAGTTTGCATACAAATATATTTACTTTTAAATTTCTAACACGTCTAAGCAATTTAAGTAATCCCACGCTGCTCACATTAATATTTGAAGTGATTTATTAAGATAGTTCCTATAAATTAAATTAATTTTCCACAAAGTGATATTGGCTTAATGTCACCTTAGAATGGAGCTCTCGGGATGTTCATAGTAAATTATAAAAAATTTCATTTGTAATCAGCATTCATGGAGAAATATATAATTTTTTAACACGAGGTTAAAGCATTGTTGCTTTATATATATTCTTAAAAACGGCTGTGTTATTTTTTTTCTATTTGATATTGCGAGGTAAATCCGCAATATAATGTTGTTACTGTATAAGATAATAACAAATATTTTAAGAAAACATAAAATTAATATTTTAATAAAACACTTAAAAAGTATAAAAAATAAATCTAGTGACAATTCCGCCTAATTTTCCTGTTAAGTCGCCACGCGCCGCAGCCAATCCGGAAGAGTTTTCGACGCGTTTCACTTAATACATGAAGCATCCTCAGGAGGTCTTGACTCTTCGAGCGCACGAGGGATTAAACTATTATTAAATATGGAAAGTAACGCCTGAATTTATTCATTATCTTACTCTATAAGTTAAATTACTCAGAATTGAAAGGCAAAGTTTTATTAAATATAATATATTTATAACAGTAGATACGTACTATCGACTAAAGTAAGATAAAAAAGATACCTAAAAGCCAATTATTTTAGCCAAAAAGGTTACTAAACTGATTTTTACATCAACCTTCAACATAGCACTATAACTAAAAGCTTCTTGTCTGTAAATCCATCGTTACATAAAAAGTCTCTATTTCTTTTTGCACAACTACGAGTTAGGGCGAGTAATTTAGTTATAATAAATCTCTTTGATCTATTGACAAAGTAAAAAAACAACAAAACACCTACATCTCGTTTCTATGCATAAAAATAAGTATCTCCCAAATTATCTATCTCCCAATTTATCTATTTTCGTTAAGCGTTTCATCGATCCATTAAAATGAAAACTGCAAATTATATATATTTATAGAATAATTTCTTAGAGCCCTTCATTTTGAAAACCCACACGATGGGTTTGGGAGACAATCAAAATATAGCGTCTAAAATTCGCCAATTTTTGTTTTCTTTTTACTTTTTTATGTACTTAGTGATACCTGCGCTATCAAGACGAATCTAATGATACATTATACATTAAAATCGGTAGAGCCGTTTAGAACTTATGGAAGAATAAAAAAACTCAAGTTTTGAAGCAGTGATAGCTCAGTGGCATTGGCTATGGACTGCCGCACAGCAGGTCCATGGTTCGAATCCCACCGAGGGCTTGAGCTTCACCGCATGGTGGAAGGGCATTTTGCGAATGCCCGGCTAGCGACCACCCTCAAGTAGAAAATCTGTTGCCAAGCACCTAACGGTGTGTTCGGGCAGCATTCCTTGAGAGCCAGTGAAATTACAGGCACATGAGACTTAAAAACTATGTTTCAAGGTGACGGGCGCAGTGCAATTCGTGACTTGTGACGAAATGCATCTGTTAAAGGCAGAGGTTAGTCTGCCTAACATCAGGTGGGCCTCGAGCTTGTTCCGTTCCAATAACATTAAAAAAAACTCACAAACATACATACCTAAACCCTCAACACATAACTCCTTATTTTGAGCAGTCGTGTAATAATCTCACTCACAAAATCAAGTAAAGTAGCAAACAAGCTACAGCATAAAATCTAAACACATATGGAGACGAGAAGAATCATACGACTATACTAGTAGATTATGTAGTCCAGGTATAGTTAAGCTGTGATCACTTGAATTGCACACACCTTTAATCTGAAACATACTTTAACCAAACATCGCTGTTTGGTAACAAATTAATAATCAACTAGGTAAAGATAATATTCTTCTAGTCGTCACATTGTCCAGAAATATTAGCACCAAGTTTATAACCCCATCGATTGTTAAAAACCAGTAGTAAAAGAAACTGTTCCTGCGATCAAGGAACACCATTTAACATCAATGTTACAGGTACACAAGAATGCTTCTCGCAACAAGTAGTACTAACTACAAGTGGTATTAACTGTCCTCTAGTATCCTTAAGCAGACATCAAAAGCCTTTCAAGTAGAAATGCAGGCAATTGTGGACAGCATTTGAGCAATATAATCGGATATAAATCATGAGGATGCTAAGTAGATGTGACAGGCTACTTCACCATATAGGCATACAATAAAGAATTGGTAGTTAAGAATATTATACTCAAACCGTAGTGGTGTGTTACTGATAGTGGGTACTGTATCAGCCGGTTCCATTGCTGAACACCAGTCTCCCCCATGGGGGGTTTGCCATAATCCCCACGCTTGGCAGGCGTCTTGATATCAGTTCCTCAGAAGGCGCTGCTGCCCACCTTCCAATATTTTCCCTTTAGTCGCCTCTTATGATACCAACAGGTAGCAATTGGGGGTGACATACTACCCCGGCACGGGCCACCACGGGAAATGTAATTTACATCAAAATTTTTAAAAACGGAGTTGACTTTGTATAGTGATAGGTATAAAATAACTTCTTTAAGTCGATATCATACTGATTAAAACACTTTGAGCTCACATTCTCATGTGACATCAGAGTGATCGTCCGATTTCCACAATATATTTCATTCTTTTTAGCTACGAATAAATATTTATTCGTAGCTTTTTAGCGTTGAATGTCAGTTACTTTTAATATTGGTTTAGGTTTTCGCGATTATTACACATAGTAATTAAATAACTTTGAACGGTTTAAATGGCGTATATTTAGTTAGAGTCACCCCGTGACCACGATCACTGCAGAGTGTTTCAAACGTCGAGACAAAAATAATGATGAATATACGCGATTTAAACCGTTTAAAGTTGTTTAATTTCTATGTCAGTTACTATTACTCCTGACATGCAGGTTAAGCAGTTTAGGCAAATCCTTTTTTAATTTAATTATTTTACTTAAAAACTACTCAATCGAAGTTGAAAAAATTTAATTATTATTTTTGTAAGGAAGAGTACCAACTCTTCCTTACAAAAATAATAATAATCAAGATTGATGCAGTAATAAGTTACATTACACGCATAAAAAATACGTGTTGGAAAGTGAAAGATGAATTTACACCTCAGTGGTCTCAAAACTATCAATCTATGAATCTGGATAATATTGTGGCAGGTACAATATAACACAATGTGAAAGTAATTCTAGAGGAACTGAGTAGCATTTTAACGCAGCTTGAACCCCCTCAGGTGATTTGTTATTAATGTTAGATGGTGTGACCATGTCAAGTGGACGCTTACTGGTGTCCAATTCATTCTTAAAATGTCAACATTTAAAATTATACCCAGAGCAATGTACTTCACGCCCACCGGGTATTGTATGTAAACTAGAGTACTTGTAGGTACGGTTGTGTGCCTACTACATGGCTAGGGACGTCCATTTTTGGATTGGGCGGAACTCGTATTCATTCGTATATAGTAAAAAAGTGTTATCATGGTAATGAATAATGGAATTTTGTGTTCTATCAAATATATAAAAAAAACTATAGGTACCTAAAAATGGCGAAACATTTTTGGAACATGTTATCTGCGTATTTTTTTAATAAATATATTACGTAAGTTGAATGGCGAAATGCGATGCTTATAAGTTTTGAGATACTGAGTTCGATCCCCGTGTAGGATGGTTATTGAGTTTTTCTTAAAAGCTATTTTTGTAACAGTCCGAAGTTCAGCACTGTGCCCAGGAGATGAGAATGATACCCTATCCCAAGGGGCTAAAAAAAACTAGCAAAGAGTACATTTTTAAACCTCTCCGCCAATCACTCTTAGGATATAAAGGCTTTACAAAATCACAAATATACCATAGGAAAAATTTAAGTCATGTGCGGGATATTAATTTTTTCCTATCGTATATTTGTGATTTTGTAATGTAATTCGCATAGCAGGCGTTATTGCAAACCTAACAATATTAAAAATATAAAGGCATTATATATGTTAGTATACTCATAGGTATTTATTATTTTACTAATAATACAGATTTAATATTTTTCTAGTAAGAAACACCTAAAGAATAATTCGAAAACGTTAACACAGGAATCACCAGTGTTTTTTACTTGTCTGTTGTCAACAGCAAGGCAAAAAACGTGATGTTAATTATCAGATATAATGTTAATAGATATTGTAAAACTAATTAAGCATTTGCCTCGCAGGTAAACCAGTACATTTAAAACAAAAGAAAATAGACTCTATTTATGACAAAACAAATTTAAATGTATATACCTTTTTGGTGACCAGTAGGATGTCACCAGGCTAGAATGTCACCGCCGTCTGTTCCCGTGGGTTTTTAAGAGTAAAATACCAAAACGTGGGCAGCAGCGCCTTCTAAGGAACTGCTATCTTATACTGCGATCCTCAAGATGCCTGCCAAACGTCAGTATTATGTCCTTTTGCGAATGTTCGCCTGACTAACTAGCATTCTACATACAAAATCTGTTACCAAGCACCTAACAGTGTGTTCCTGCATCAGTCCTTGAGAGCAAGCAAATCTTCTAGGTTAGATTGAACAACAACTTGAATCTCATCTTCAGTTACAATCAGGTGAGATTGTAACCAAAGGCTAAACTTAAAAAATGAAAAGGCTGTTGGAGCGCCTTTGTTATGGTATAAGAGGGCAAACAAGCAGACAGTTCACCTGGTGGTAAATGATCACCGTCGCCCACAAACATCCGCAACACCAGAGGTCTCGAGGATACGTTGCCAGCCTTTGAGGAGACCAAATGCTCTCTTCATGAAGGCTTCTAAGTCGTATCAGTTCCGAAATACTTTACAGTGCAGTTGGTTCCATATTGTGGCAGTGCGAGGCAGAAAATTACGTGAGAATGGCATGAAATTGGTGAAACATCATGCTTTGTCGAGACATCCGATGGCAAAATTCAGCTGCAGGTATTAAATCGAACAGTTCCTCAAGATTGCTAACAATTTCCCTAGTACTGACAATATTTTACACATTGAAAACTCAAGTTTCAATAAAATACTACAATAACTTACATACCCCATCGCAAACTGAAAGTTTTTCAGTTATCCCACTTATTTACTCAATACCTTAACGCTTCAATGCACTTGCTAAAGTAGTAACAGAACTTAAAACTTACCTTCGACAGTTTGAGCTTCGCAATTTACGTAAATCGGCTTTTAAAAGCAATAGACAGTTATCCCATATCGCGTAACATAAAATGGCGTTTTGAATGTTTAGTGCTCGAGGACCCAACAGCGAAGTTAGAAGTTGCACTTCTCCTAGGGAAAATATGGATGAATACCTACACGCTATACAAATGGCGACAGTATCTGAATTCTTTGGAAATCATAATATACAGTTTAAACATTGTTTTAATTTATGAAATATGTGTCTATGGAGAATATAATGAACAGTATAGAAACTAAACTAGTAACAACATTGTAAGTTACTTAAAGGAAAGCAATCAACTCCCTCACATACATTTTCCTGCCCTTATACCACTCAAACGGGGTCGGTGAAACGTGTCTTCTCTGAAAACACATTAGAATATAAATATATTAAAAATGTGTTTGCAAACAACATAAAACGTATGAACATAGAAATACGATGAATATACAGGGTTATTGGAAAAATTCTAACAACCTCTTAGGGTTTACTTCTGCTAGTCCTTAATTATATTCTAACTGCTGCTAAAAATCTGTTCAAGTAAAGCTATTTAGCACTCTTCAGCGTCTTAAGATGGTTCACAAAATCACAACAAAAGGAAAAAATTTAACTACGAGCAGGATTCGAACCCGCGGTCATCCGTGCCTAAAGCCGGGACATGCTCTTCCAACTGAGTTATCATAGTTAGTGCACAACTACAACTAGTCATCTAACCATCGGGCGACATTTGCAGCCAAACTGTATTTAACTACAAAGAAAACATTTGAACTACATATGAGTCTGCAATGACTTATGGGTATCTAAAAGCTTTTATTGTAGTAGCTGTAGTGTATATAGTTCGTATTATTTTGATAATAAAAACTTCCGCCTATTCAAAAAAAAGAAAATTAATTTAACTTTTACTAAATTGTATTTACTTTAAACTTGTTTACGATGACGTAATCCGATAATTATATGATAATTTTTACACGACTGCCAAAAAAAAGGAGAGTTATGTTTTCTGGGTTCATGTTTGTACATAATATGTATGTTTTTGTTTCTTTATTCCACCAGAACTTCTAAACGGCTAAACCAATTGTAATGCATTACTTTGACACGACACTTGATAGCGCAAGTGACACTAGGTATATAAAAATAACAAACTGGCGGATTTGAGATGCAATATTGCGAGATAAATAAAAATATTTTCTTCCAAACTTTTTGAGTGGGATATCAAAATGAAGGACTTTAAAAGACAATGCCATAAATATACCTATAACTTAATTTATATTTTTTTTTTTTTTTAAGACGGAACAAGCTCGATGCCTACCTGATGTTAAGCGGACTAACCTCTGCCTATAACAGATGCATTTCGTCATAAGTCCCGAATTGCAATACCTTGAGACATAGTTGTTAAGTCTCATGTGCTTGTTATTTCACTGGCTCTCAAGGACTGCTGCCGGAAGGTGCCGTTAGGTGCTTGGCGACAGATTTTCCTACTTGAGGGTGGTCGTTAGCAAGGCGGGCATTCGCAAAATTCCCTTCCGCCATG